>OX276354.1:22845473-24290473 GCA_946251885.1 Cosmia pyralina | reverse complement strand
AACTAGCTGACCCGCCAGACGTTGTCCTGTCCAAATTTCACTTTCTTTTTTTTCTTTTAAATCACCCCAGTAAAGAGCAGAATAAAACAAACAAAACAATATTCAAATTGGTCAAGCCGTTCTCAAGTTATGACGTGATCAAGGCGTAATATAGATTGTATAGCTTTTAAGTACATAAGGCTGATTATAGACTTCGCGAGTTCGCGAGAATTGGATTCGAACCAGTGACAAACTAATTTGAAACAAATGCTTGACAAGTCAAATTCAAACTATGATTAACCTTAGTGTAGGATCAATTTTTTACCCAACTGTAAAAGAGGGTTCTGATTTTTAGCATATTTACTTACCAGTGAAGGCACTCCTGCCTTCTCAGCTCGCTGCAGCGCGTGCGCATCCTTCTTGTTGCTGACGACGAGGCAGATGTCGGCGCACATGCACTGCGCCGCCTCGCGCGTCGTGTCCATGAGAGCTTGCAGGTTGCTGCCGTTGCCTGACACTAGGACTGCCACCTGGAGAGCGAAGGAAAGGTTACCTCCTTAATGAAACTATAAAAAAACAACAAATCTAAAGACAAAACCATGATCATTTTTAACTAGATTCACCATCTCTAAGCATAACAGGTACCCGCAGTAGCGCGCTTTAACACAACCAGCACTACCCAAAACTTGCTTTCTACATTCTTATTTTATTTTGTTGTCCTTTGCGTCATGTTTACCGCAAATAAACGTATTTTCTTTCTTTCTTTTCTTTCTTTACTCTGCGTTTGAGAGTGGCAAACACCTAAGTAACGTGAACTCATATAAAACTCGTTTGTACAAGTTGGGCTAGTGCAGGAGTCAGCAAATGGCGGGCCGCAGTCCTGATCCAGATTGCCAACCTGTTTTGTGCGGACCTTGAGTACAGTAAAAATTGTAACTAAAAATTTTAAGTAATTTTATTTATTTAACAAAGCTAGTTTATAGATCGATTTTCAAGAAAATACTGTATTAGAACACAACAATATGGAAGTTCCTTGCCGTGAATTTTAATTTATAAATACCCAGAACTAAGAAATTTAGCTTTGAAATTGTGTACAATGTTGTAGTAACAAATTATTTAAAAAAAAAACAAATCTCCCAATTAAGTCCAAGTCATAGTGGGTGAAACACACACGACTACTGCAGCTGATTTCATTTTGCATTGCTGAGTCAGACATTGAAAAATTGCGACAGACGCAATGTCTGTTTTGGGATTCATATATTATTTCCAGCCTATATGGAAAATTAGATGCAAGTAAATATATATGTATTACGTATTTATACGTAATTATGTTTATTTTACCTTTTTACTAGGTAACATCGGCATTCTCCTGGTGAAGTCCATGGCTGAAGGGAAGTTATCGACAAGCACGCGCGCTCCACCCACCGGACGCTTCTGTATGCTACCGATCACCATGGCGCCGAACGCACGCGTTGTGTTCATTACCTGCGGAAGAAAAATACAATTGTTCTATAGTAAATGACTGCTAGCGAAGTCATCATCTGCCTAGCCTTTCCCTAACTATTTTGGTTGGGGTCGGCTTCCAGTCTAACCGGATGCAGCTGAATACTAATATTTTACATGGAACGACTGCCTATCTGACCTCCATAACCCAGCTACTGCGTAAGACGATACCGCTTGGTAAGGCTGGTTGCCAAACTTTCGGGCTTCTGACGACCCGTAACGACTGACAAATATATATCCACGAATGACAGCCGGGACCAACGGCTTAACGTGCTTTCTGAGGCACGGAGGAGTCTTGGTATGTAAAAATGGTGGATGGAGCAAACCTGAAATAGCGAAAAAAAAAAACAGCTGTTCCCTACATTTATGTTTGCATAACTCGTAAAAAATTAGGGAACAGCAGATTTTTTTTTCGCGATTTCAGGTTTGGTCCCATAGTAAAAGTCGTTTGTTATCATGAATACAATCATGTGTATATGTCACTAATTACCAGTCACCCTATACATATGGATTCTACTAAAGCTAGTAGAATTTCAATCAGACGTTACCAGTCAATAATTATCCGCAGAATCTAAAATCAGACAAGTCGTAACTCACCTCGGCCTGATCTTCAGGCGACACGACCAGCACCATGCCGATGCCGCAGTTGAATGTCCTCAACATCTCCTCGTCCTGGACTGCGCCGGCGTCCGCGATCCACGAGAACACCTGATTCAAAGATAATATGGTTGAAGTACGTTTACAGAATATTTACCAGTCAATCAAATCAAATCAAATTTTTCAGATCATACAATTCAATGTATGCAATTACATTCACATCTTTAACATCGTGTGTTAGTACACACGGCTACAGATCAAGCTATAATCTTCCAGTATAAACTGATCTTGCATTTTATAGGATTTCCTTACAATGAGAGGTCAGTGTAAACTGGAAATCTATAGCTTGATCTGTAGCCGTGTGCTTAATGCTTGTTGTTTGCTTGCTTGCTTTTTGCCTTGTGTACATACATTTGGCCAATTTTGGTAATGATTACTAATAATGTCGAAATAATTAAAACTACAATAATATTAGACTGGACTCTGCAAGCATTGTTCCGATAATCGATACGGTTAACGGCCTAACAGCGAAGAGCCTCAACCAACACCTCAGGAGGCTCTCATTAGAGATGTCAGCAATGATGGGGTCCGATAGGGCCGATGCCGCCGGGGTCGCGGGTTGTTCGAAAGAGATACCGTGGCCCTGGCACAGGCAACTGAAGGAACACGGATGGGTCAGTAAAAGTCTGACACGCCCTCCCGCTCTGCCCAGAGCGGGAGAAGTCATTTGATGATTTCCAATCCACAAAAAAAAAAAAAATAAAAGGAGGCTCTCATTGCGCGGCTGGGTCAAGGGCTTGATTCAGTATTCAGTACTTCTGGACACGGCTCGTATAGTGAAGGAGGTTCCTCTCTCTACAGCCCTGACCACCGTATCTTGGACCCTGTTCCTGATGCCGATGGGCCACAATTTTTTATAAAAATATTTAAAAATGTATTAAGTATGAAAATAAATAAACGGAACAATTATTGATAATATTATGAAACAACATTAATAGGTCTTTACCTATGAAATTGCCGTTTTGTATGAAAAAATTTAAACGAATTTTTTTCATGCATTTTTTATTTGTATTAATCGAAGTAATCACCCATGCAATCAATGCATCTTTGCCAACGCAGTGGCAGTTTATTGATGCCCTTCTTAAAGAAATCAGCTGGACGGGAGGTAACAAATTCTTCAAAGGCATTTTGTACTGCCTCTCGGGTATTGAATTTTTTTCCCGCCAAGAAGTTATCCAAATTCTGGAAAAAGTAGTAGTCTGTAGGCGCAAGGTCTGGTGAGTAGGGCGGATGACGGAGAGCTTCCAACCCCAGTTCTTGCAACTTGGAGACCGTCTGCTGTGCAGTATGAGGTCGCGCGTTGTCGTGCAGGAGCAGCGCAGACGAGCGATTGACCTATGCTGGTTGGAGATGTGCCAGCTTCTCCATCATTGTGTTCAGTTCTTCACAGTACACATCTGAAGTAATGCTCACCCCGTTTGGTAAGAAGCTGTGATGAATCACACCGGCGCTAGACCACCAAACAGTGACCATCACTTTTCTAGGGGTAAGTTTTCGTTTAGGGCATTGTTTAGGTGCTGAACCAGGATCCAGCCAACTTGCTGAGCGCTTGCGGTTATCAAACAGAATCCATTTTTCATCGCAGGTAACAATGCGGTTCAAAATTCCTTCATTTGTGTGTCTGTTGAGCAGTGCAAGGCACGTCTCGACGCGTACTTCGCGCTGGCGATCATTGGGTTCGTGGGACACCCATTTGTCAAGCTTTTTTACCTTGCCAATTTGACGCAAATGGACCAATATTGTTTTGACGTAACGTCGAAAGCTGCTGCTAATTCAGCCGTAGATTGTGTATCATCAGGTTCCACAATCGCCTTTAATTCGTCATTGTCGACCAAAGTCTTCGGACGACCGCGAGGTTCATTTTTCAGGTCGAAATTTCCAGAACGGAAGCGAGCAAACCAATAACAAGTGGTGCGTTGGATGGAAGTGTTAGCTCCGTAAACGTCGTTGATGTTGCGTGCCGCTTGTGCTGCGTTGCTGCGACGATGGTACTCATATTCCATAATTACTCGAATTTTTAACGTATCCATGATGACGAAAAAGATTGAAATGCGATGAAAATGTAACACTAATCAATAAACAAATGACTACTTTTGGAAAAAAAAAATCCATTTTTTTTAATAAAATTAATTTGAAATTAGAATTCTTAGCCAAACAAAAATTATTTTGATTTGAAATGGCCAGTACTGCAGAACGGCAATTTCATAGGTAAAGACCTAATATTTCTAGGCACGATTTGAAGGCAATACTTGTGTTCTGCTCCAGTACCCGAGTATTAGACCTTCCCACCCTATCGGCCACAGTGACTAAGAGGCTATTGGCGCTGCCCCATACACGCCACTATAAAGTGTTACAGGACTTAAGAATTTTATCAAGATTTTGTGCAAAAGGACAGGATAGTGAAGCTACCAAGAAAAATAAAGCTTTTATTGGGACTTGTCCTGGTTTAGATATCAGAAACGGAGAGTTAAGCTGGCAGCCTGTTTTATTTACTTAAACATTGAATAATTTGGTGGCGAGCAAAATATCGCAACTGGTGGGTCCACACGCAAGCGTAACGATCCCTTTTACCCCCTTCACATCATCAGGACTGTGTTGTAGATAACAGCGCCCACCTGCGCGAGGGGAGACTTTGGTGTTTCAACATGGTGGGTCAAAGCCGTGTATTGTGTGTGACCTGGCATTCATTGCGCGTTTGATGTGCTCTGAGATTATAAACCAACCTATTGCCTTGATTCGGCGGTGTCTTTTTTTTATGAGATTCCCCAACAATTACACACACACAGACACATAATATATTTTTAAAAGTAAAATAACAGTGCATTAGTTACTTATAGGTAAACACCACATGAATAAAACAATGAATCAGATAAATAAGTTGACTTACTTAGTAATAAGCGTTAACATTGAAAAATTGGTAACATCGGTAAAAAGTTTCATTTAAATGAAATTAAAATTTATTAAATTCTGATATTATCTATCGACAAGAATATCTATCTGACATAGAGTGAAACTGCCCACACAGGATATTAGCCCTTATTGAAGTAATAATAGAGATTTAAGCCGCGTGAATGGGATGGGTGAATGGCATCCCATCCGGTGCTTGATACGCAGTTTGGAATGTCCGTCGGCCAAGCGGGACTGTTATGTCTACATTTAATTCATCATATGAAAATACTAGCTGAAATACGTGATATACATACCGGGTGCACATGCCACCAGTGCGCGTTGAGGCGCGCGCGCACGGCGTCGGGGATGACGCGCGGGATGTTTTCCAGCAGCCCGCCACCCGTGATGTGCGCGACTGCCTTCACGCGGTTACTGCGCAGGGCCGGGAGCACGCTGCGCACGTATATGCGTGTTGGTTTTATTAGTTCCTCACCTGGAAAAAGGAATGTAGATATTACGATACTTACGATATGTCAAAAAGCAGCTTTGTTCAGAATACTCTCTACTACGGCGCGATAAAATATCATGCGAATGTCTGCATTGCGACATTACATCGAGGAGTAGTCAGAATACACAGGTTTACATTAATTTGGCGAAACTTCACAGGCTGGTACATTTTTTTTTTTGTTATAGCGTCTTAGCACACCTCCGTCGCAAAACCGCATGATGTTCCGCTACTGAGACGCAGACTGAGACTACGCAGAGTGTAAAAAGGCCCATCGCATAGTCGTTATCTAAGCATAAAACATTTTTCGTACAGAAAAAGTTGGAACAATTGACATTCAATATATCTGTAACCAGTGTTCCCAGGTGTGGTGTTTGGCCACCACAGGGGGACAGCGAAACAACTTTTAAAAATTATTCTCGTTGTCCATCACCGGGGGACAGACCTAACCTCAAAACACTTTAACGTTGCTTCTGCATCGTCTCCGGCGCTGCAGGAAATACAACTCCTTCACCCTGACGTAACAAAGGATAGGCACCCATGCTTACCTCCGCAGTTTCGCCTTGTTGGCCGCCTCCGGCGACCAGCCTCAGCCGCTACGGCTCGCACGGGTGCCAATGCGCTTTGTTACAGCAGGCGGGGGTTGCTCTCCCTCCGCGGCTCCGGTTTTTATATGCACTCTAGGGGTAGCAGCCAAAAGACTACGTAGTCGGGGTGCCCCGATTCGGTTTTGGAACAGATTCGATCTATTTTAACCATGAAGTGGTGGACAGCGGGAATTATTTTTATTTAAAAGTTGTTTCGCTGTCCCCCAGTGGTGGCCAAATAAGTGGTGGACATCGGGAATATACCGTTGTTGAAGCATGATTTGAAGTGCAGTAGGATGGTCCTCTGCCATTTTTTTTTTATTTTATTTATTTTATATGGATGATAAACTTACCGAGTGTCAATCCCTCTTTACTGAAGGGAGCTCTATCGTCGAGTGTGAGTCCAGTCTTCTTCATCAGCTTGTGGATCAAACTGAAACCGTTGCTGTGCACGCCGTTGGATGGCAGACCGATGATTATGTCGCCCACCTGTTGGTAATAAAGGTTTGGTTAAAAAACCGGCCAAATGCTTGTCGGACGCACAATGAAGGGTTCCGTAGTTGGAACTTCTCCCAAGAACAAACTTAACATTGTAGTTGAAAAACATGTTCTCCCATAAATTCCAACTGTAAATGTAAGTTTGTACTCACAATATTGAGAGATTTACCTTGTCATTTTAAGATCAGAGACTTCTTATAGGTTTTCCTGTAATCTACAGGAAAAGAACTATTTTCTGTATTTTTTTTTTATTATAGGCTTAGTAGTTTCGGAGATAAGGGTGGAAGGGGAATGGTAAATTTTCGTCTATTTTCTTAAATAACTTTAAACAATTTATTTTAAAATTATATATATTTGAGACCCTCATAGTAAGCCCTTTCATTTGATATGTCACACGGTATAGTTTCATATTTAATTTACACAAATTTAAAAACAACACAGTGTAGTGGTATGTTTACCCACACATGCACGCCACTTGCGAGCTTATAAGTACCTATGACGTTCACCGTCACCTTAAGTTCGAAGTCACGCGTTGTCACGACAACACATATTACATAGTCGTTTACTAACTGCTACTCGCGTCAATCATCATATATATCATTTCATACTAATCATCATAAGTAATTGTACCGTGTTTAGTTGTAGTAAATACGTTATTAAATTCATAGTGTAAATCTGAATGGACATTTAATTTCTCACTATAGAACCTACATCACGTTCCAACAAAAGTTCTATATTGAGAAATTAAATGTCCATTCAGATTTACACTATATAACTAAATAAGGTTCAAGTTGCTTACCACAATATCATTGATCTTGGGCAGTATCTGCGACCTCTCCACCACTCCGAGAGCGAAGCCCGCGATATCATACGCTCCCGGCTCGTACATGCCAGGCATTTCAGCCGTCTCACCACCTTCATAGAACAAAATAACCAAATTATTACAACAGTTTTGATGGCAATAAGTTCTAGTATTTGCCAAACGATTTAAAAATAGAATCCATAGCTTATAAACTGTTGTTTCTATTTTTTACGGTTAATTTCTCTTAAATTTTTTTTATTATTAAAAATATGAACATTTTTCGCCACGTTCACATCTAACGAACCATAGCCGAAGTAATCTAGGAACGTTAGAGGCGCGACGCCACTTTAACAAACTATCTATATCACGTGAAACGCGCTCTATGTACTAATTCATGAACCCAAAACCCCCCATGGTGTGTTAGTTAGGAACACCATAGGTTCACAACTACTGATGATGATTTTTTACGTTTATATATATACAACCTTATATACCTATTATATAAAGGATTTCCCTTATGCACACATGAGGTGCAGTCGACGCGTCAAAGATACGCGATAAAAAGAGAAGTCCTGACTGACTGACTGACTCATCAACGCCCAGCCCAAACCCTTGGACCTAGAAAGCTGAAATTTTGCACAGAGGTTCCTTTTTGTAATATAGACAAGGAATAAGGAAGGAATTCCCGGTAGTATGTTCCCGTGGGATATTTTCCAACATCCAGCAAAAGCTAGTATTATAATATACTCACCAATCAAAGCCGCAGAAGACTGCCTGCAGCCCTCAGCGACGCCCGACACAACATTTCTCGCCACGTGCACATCCAAGGAGCCGCAGGCGAAGTAGTCCAGGAACGTTAGAGGCGCGGCGCCGTTACACAGAATGTCGTTCACACACATGGCCACTAGATCAATGCCGATGGTGCCGTGTTGGTTGATTTTTTGGGCGATTTTGAGTTTTGTGCCGACGCCATCTGCAGCTAGGACGAGGACGGGGTCCTGTGGTAAAGAGAAAGGAGTAGTACGGATTAGTGTTCGTGAATGTTTCAAGTACACGTTATTTTAGGCAAAAAAAAAAACGTAACAATGTGACAACAGTATGGTGAGGGATCGGTAGTCGTGTTTCATTTAAAAAATAGTCAGTGCATAACAGAGGGGCAATTCCCGTATTTTTAACAACGTTCGCAATCTCAATCTGTCAAATATTGTATAGCGTTGCGTTTACCTACATTTTTGACATTTGATTGTCGCTGGCATGAGGTTGCGACTTGAATTTTAACGTTTTTAGGTACGAGAATTGGCCTTCAGTTCTTTAATTTTTTGTCATTTGCTGTTAGATGTTTAAGAATATTATTAATTTACTTTTATTCATTTGTTAAACATCATAAATCAAGAAACAAGAGGGGACTCTTTCTCTGCAGGGCAGAAAGCGTAAGTTAAGGTTATTACAATTTGAATTTACATGAACTTTTCATACCTTGTATTCCTCTTCAACGGCTTTCAGCTGGAAGCAACCTCCGAACCCACCCAGACTTCCGAGCACACCCGAACGTGATGTAGACCTGCAGATAGAACAGCATTATAAGGATTATGTATTCGTGTGCAATGTAACTGGTGTAAACTAGAGGAAGCTTTAATTCATCTGTTGGTGAAAATGGGCAATAGAATTGGGAGCTACGATGCTACAGACAGATACATGTCCGGGCTACACCAAAATAATAATAACGCTATGCATATATGCTATGGCTAATTTAATTTTGACACTGCTTTTATTCGATATTTTATTTAAGACATTGTATTTTGTAATTCAATTAGTACGCCATGGTTGGCAAAACATGTTCGTACATTTTTATAATTTAAATACCCTGCATGCCCCGACTTGTCGGTGTGTAAACGCATGTTTTTTGACAAATAAATTAGCTCTATCTCTCTATCTCTACCAACGGGAAACGCCGTTGATTATCGCGATGATGGACGTAAACCGTAGGTGTAGCCATAACTTATCGCGATAATTATGCAACGGCATTTACATTGCCAATTGACGTGGCAATAACTCGGGGCCGGCGTTCTATTGTGGCCACTTAATTTGTCGCGATAATTATCGGAGTAATTACCGCGATATTTATGGCGATGACGTTGACGTTGGTGTGGCCCCTATATTACAGAACAACTTTTTTCCCGGCGTTTTATCATACAGGTACAGTATTTTTATCTCACGAAGCGACACGCGCTTTACTTGTGGTTACCAAGTGTACAAACACGCTGTGAATGTGTGTGTAAGCACAGGAGCTCTCAGTACCGTCCGAGACAATGGCGAAGTCGCAAGTGTGTGTGCGCATGTGTGTTATGTGCTGTCGGCTACTCGCCTTCACGCACACATTCACAGCGTGTTTGTACACTTGGTAACCACAAGTAAAGCGTGTGTTGTTGCGTGAAATAAAAATACTATACAGGTATGAAACCAATATTTACACGAATCTTTTCTTAGTTTCACATAGAAAGTTGTTCAGTACGACGGCCTTTTATAATACATACCTCGCCAAAGGCTTGATCATGGACACGAGAGAGTCTCCCGCCTCGATGTCCACTCCGCTGTCCTTGTAAGAGAGAGACTTCTGAGGAGACGAGCGCGTGCTCACGTACGGAGATGTTAGAGGATGCATCGCTTCCTTGAAGTTCTCTATTACGACCTGGTGGCCTCCTGGTGGAAAACAGTAAAGATATTATTGATTGAAAATACTGACTATTTTAGAAAAATACTATTCTTTTATCAATCGATATCTTGCGTCCAGCTTAAGAGCAACACTTTTCTATTGATATACGAGAATATGAGCTTGTTTTTTCCAGTCTCCACACAGGCACTACCAGCTAGATAATTCAAAAATGTAACACTGGTGATATGAAACTAGCGAGCCACCCCTGCTTCGCACGGTTTTTACGACTTGACAAAACATCGAGATTCTTTATTAATGTAAGTTTAATATTAACCTATACACAGAAACCTTCCGGGATAAATTCTCTACGTGATGGTGAAAACCGCATCAAAATCCGTTGCGGAGTTTAACAATGCGACCACACAGACAGACGCGAAAAGCTACTTTACTACTTAATAATCAGACTATAAAGTAATTTCATATAAATTCCGTTTAATATATCCGGAGTGAAATAAGTTTGTGATTGGAAGAGATTGCTTCATAATTTAGAATTGCATTATTTCCTTCACATACCTTCCTTCCCTATCTGCTCCACAGCGCCGACGATGGCGATCTCTCCGTCGACCAGCGCCAGCAGCTCCTTCACACACACCGGGTCCACTATGACCAGCATGCCCACGCCGCAGTTGAACGTGCGGAGCATCTCGAAGTCGGATACCACACCTGGGGACAACGGACTTTCATGTTAGTGAACCTAACATTTAGTTAACATTGAAATTGTTGGAAGAAATTCATGAAGTGGTTTAAGAGGGCTGTCACATTTTATCACCTTTCCCGCCTTTTTCACCTTTTCCGTGTGAGCGGGAAAGGTGCGGGTGCTTTCCCGCACCTTTCCCGCTCACACGGGACCAAATTTTTAAGATTGTTAAATTAAAAGTCACGAAGTAGTAAATACTATTAATTTAATAGGTGCCTAATGAGTTTTTTGCTTAATAATAATAGGCGCCTGCTTGGACTCTGTTCCCGATACCGGTGGGCTACTATTTTATATATACAGGGTGTTTGGCAGAACGTTGAACATACGAAAATGGTGGATAGGTGGGGTCATCTGCTACTTACTCAGCCCTAATTTATTTGGCCCTGGCCCTCTGGATATTTTAAATTTTATTTTTTTTGCTTTTTTCTAGTTTCACCACTTTCTTAACTTTAAAGTGTAATTTTTATAAAAAATGGGTAAAACAGGCAATACTTTGTTTTTTTTATTTAATCTTTAATGTTGGCAGATTCTTATAAAATTATTGTTTTATTCAGATGTAAGCTAGAAAAAAAGTTATGAGTCCTCAAACTTACAGAAAGATGTAAAAGATTACTTAAATCTTAATTTCAACTTGCATTTAAAAAAAAAACAAAAAATGATTGAGGAGTTCCAATTCTAGCAAAACATCCCTAGTGTGTGACCTTTCTAATGGTATGTAATTTGCTTTTATAAAAAAAAACTTTAAGAGTTATTTCATAATTTTATCAAGTAGGAAATTTTTGACGAAACTACCTTTACGGAAAGTGAAATGTTTTGCGAAATTTAACACTGCAAGGTTCGTAAAATTTAAATGATCGATTAAAATTATGTAAGTTCTTGAATTAAGTACAAAGAAAATAGCTGTACCAATTAGGAGCGAATAATGAAACAATTAAATAATTTTAAATAATTTATTTAATTAATAAATTACAGATGTTCGAATCGACGCCCTTCATTTACAATACAGGCGCGGCATCTACGTCTGATTTCTACAGTTGTTGTGCGCAGCGGCATCTCCTGTCGCATAACTTCGAAAGCAGCATTAATTCGATTTATCAAATCTTCTCGACTTTCTACTTCTGTAGTGTAAACTAGTTCCTTTGCTCTTCCCCACACGTAAAAATCGAGCGGAGTGAGGTCGGGCGATCGCGGAGGCCAGGGAATTGGTCCTCCCTGCCAATCCACGAATTTGGGAAACAATTATCCAAATGTTCACGTACAATCAGACTCCAGTGAGCTGGGCAGCCATCGTGTTGAAAGACCCGCAAACGTCTGATGACTGGGTACTCGGCGGTTGGGATAACGCTCTTGATAAATCCTTCGTGCTTCACGCGAATTAGCATTAGCCCTTCCATACGCTAACAACATGTCCGCGTATTCCTCACTGGTAAAAGCAGCCATTTCTTTACCAATAACAACAGGTAACAGTAATAACAAAAAACTTAACTAACAGGATACAAAACTAGTGATAACAATAAAACAAAACAAAGTGAACAAAAACAAACGTAAGCGTAACGGGCACGTGAGATCGCAGAGGCAGTTAAGTCTGGACTGAATAAAAGAAAAGAAGTCATTCTGAGGCGTCACGGTGCCACGAGAGTGAAAGAGAGAAAAAATAAGCTTTGACTGCACAAGAGTGAAACAAAATTTCTACCTGCTTTGTGTAACCATCCCAAGGGAATAGTGAATGTCAATTTGCACCACTGCTACTGGCAAGCCGTCGATCATTTAAATTTTATGAACCTTGCAGTGTTAAATTTCGCAAAACATATTTTCACTTTCCGTAAAGGTAGAGTTTCGTCAAAAATTTCCTACTTGATAAAATTATGAAATAACTCTTAAAGTTTTTTTTTTTATAAAAGCAAATTACATACCATTAGAAAGGTCACACACTAGGGATGTTTTGCTAGAATTGGAACTCCTCAATCATTTTTTGTTTTTTTTTTAAATGCAAGTTGAAATTAAGATTTAAGTAATTTTTTACACCTTTCTGTAAGTTTGAGGACTCATAACTTTTTTTCTAGCTAACATCTGAATAAAACAATAATTTTATAAGAATCTGCCAACATTAAAGATTAAAAAAAAAAACAAAGTATTGCCTGTTTTACCCATTTTTAATAAAAATTACACTTTAAAGTTAAGAAAGTGGTGAAACTAGAAAAAAGCAAAAAAAAAAAAAATTTAAATATCCGGAGGGCCAGGGCCAAATAAATTAGGGCTGAGTAAGTAGCAGATGACCCCACCTATCCACCATTTTCGTATGTTCAACGTTCTGCCAAACACCCTGTATATATATATTTTTTTTATTTTATACAACGTGGCAACGCTGCAAGTGTTATGGGCACCTTTGCGCTAGGAACAGTTAGGGGCGGGTTATTTGTCGTGCTGTTATATATATTTTTTTTTTAATTTATTTATTTGGTAGTTGTTTTTATTTTGTCTTTATAAAAATATTTAAAAATGTTAATGTTAAGTTTGTAAATGAAATAAAGGAATAATAATAGGTACCTAATGAGTTTTAAATACGACTAATTCTCTATATAAATAGACCAGTAACATTGAATTAAAAAGTCCTTAATAAAAACTCACCCTTAGCCTGGAGCCATCCAAACACAGGCTTAATATTAAACTTAGTAGCATCCAACTTCACTTTGATCCCTGGAGGTAGTATCCTGGGAACATTCTCCAGCAGGCCTCCGCCGGTAATATGGGCCAGCCCTTTGATCAGCTGCTTCTTGATGGCCGGTAAGAGGGCGCGTACGTAAATGCCTGTGGGTTCCAGGAACTCTTCGCCGTAGGATTTGTTTGTGGTGCTGAAGGCTGCTGGTTCGTTGTATCTGGAAGAGGATTTATTATGTAAAATAGAGATTGTTGTAAGTGGGAGATTAAAAAATCATCTACACAAATTGGATATTAGCAATAAGAATCCTAAAGTTAGTTTAGGTGAGGGGCTTGTGGTTAAGTATAACAGCCGCCCGTGGATGGGTGACCATCTTTACATACCGAGACCCCGCCGTGCCCCGGAAAGCACGTTAAGCCGTTGGCCCCGGCTGTCATTCGTGGATCTTTGACAGTCGTTACGGGTCGCCAGAAGCCCGAAATTCTAACAACCAGTCTTACCAAGGGGTATCGTGTTACCCTGTAACTGGGTGGTATATCAGCAGCATCCAGTTAAGACTGGAAGCCAACCCCAACAAAGTTGTGAAAAAAAGCTAGGCAGTCATCTGCCTAGCTTTTTTCAGTTGTCAGTTTGAGAGGAAATAACAAAATTGATTTCTTATGATGTCTGTCTGATGTCTGGTCTGTATAAATACTTTTTTGTTCAGGGTTACAGAGTATTGATTCTCTATTTTCCGTAAGAAGACAAGTGGACACGCTTTGCCTAGGATTTAATTTCAAATTTCATAATATGAGTAATCGTTTGCAGCTGGCTATTATTGTTACGGCTGGTATTTTTAACCGACGAAAAAAAATACGGCCTAATGTGTGTCAGAGCACACACATGAAGGGTTCCGTAGTAAATAAAATTTATTCCAACAACAAACTTAACATTGTAGTTGAAAAACATGTTCTCGCATACATTCCAACTGTACCTAAACTGTAAACTTTTTTTACATAAAAATACAACTGACTTCCAAAAACAACATTACAAATTAAAAAATAAGTTTAATTTCGACAGTCGGTGGCAAAAAAATGAAAAAACATTTAACCAGAGACCGACTTCCAAACTAAAGTTATTTTTCACTACTACAAAGTGAAGTTGTTTTTGGAAGTCGGTTGTATTTTTTTTTTTTTGTAAAAAAAAAAGTTTTTTGATAAAAAGGCTTTTGCCGAGTGTAGACTATGTACTCAGTTAAATAAACAAGTATTTTCTTACCTGTGTCCCGTCTCCGCCATAATCTTCTGCACGAGGCTGTACCCGTTGCTGTGCACGCCAGTGGACGGCAGCGCCAGCACCACGTCCCCGGCCCTGATCTCCTTGGAGCGAGGCAGCTGCTTCAAGTTGTCCACTACTCCGACGGCAAAGCCGGCGAGGTCGTATTTACCGATCTCGTACATCGAAGGCATTTCCGCTGTTTCACCTCCTAATTGAAGGATAAAAAAAAGGAATTATAAATTGTTATCGGACTGGAATTGATTGGTATTTAAACTTATGAAATGTAAGTGTGCTTCCCACCCCCGCCTAGCCCTTCGGGAAAAATTGGTTCTGATCTAAAAATAGACGTTTAATAAACTAATATTATAAAGAGAAAAGATTTTTTTGTATGTTTGTTTGTAATGGATAAACTCAAAAAATACTTAACCGATTTTAAAAACTCTTTCACCTTTAGAAAGGTACATTATCAGCGAGTAACATGGGCATATATTTTATCAAAATTCCACGCGAAGAAGTCAGTTTTTAGCGTATGTCGACAACATGAAACTATTTTTTAGAACCAAAACAATTACTAAATTAAAATGTGGTAAACGTGTATAACAGCTGTTAAGGGGGACGCGCTGTGATAGCCCGCGAATTCAAATTTTCTTACGTTTTTTGCAATTTGCAGTTTTTATCAAGTTATATGTTGATTAAAATATGATACGCGGCTGTAGCTAATATGGCTTTCCAGAATTATAATCATTAGAATCACCAATACAACTCCATAAGTTAGAAATGGCCTCAAATCTCATGATTTCATGAAATAGTCATTCAATAGGGTAATATTGGGAACTTAAAAAAGTTGTTGTCGTATATTATGTAGGTAGTTTATAAGTGGCTTGTCATTTAATGATAGTATGGTTGTGGGTAAGCAATAAATGTCAGTCTTGGTCAACCCGTCTTTCATTTACAACAGTTGTATTGATGATTTTTATGATTATAATTCTACAAGTAAATAAATATTTGATACGGCCGCGAATCATATTTAGATCAACATACAACTTAATACTGACTTGCAAATTGCAAAAAAAACGTAAGAAATTTTGAATTTCACGGGGTACCCTGGCGCTTTCGCCTTAACCATATAAATTACGACTAGAGCAGAAATTATAAGCTGGTCCTAGTAGGAGCAGAAACTAACCCAATGGAAAAAAATACCCATACCATATCTACTTACCCAACAAAGCACAGCCCGACAGTACACAAGCATCGGCGATGCCCTTCACTATAGTAGTAGCCACGTCGACCTGCAGCCGGCCGCACGCCATGTAGTCGAGGAACGCGAAAGGTTCGGCGCCCGCGCATAAGATGTCGTTCACACACATCGCGACTAGATCCTGGCCTAACGTGTCGTATTTATGCATTAGTTCTGCTATCTGGAATAGAAATTGTTTCCGTGAAAAAATTGATTTAAGGACGCTGTTACAAATGGGTAGTCAAATCATTACTTTTTTACACAAAAGTATGTTTATTAAACAAAATGCTTTGCATTCTTAAAATGTTTTTTGCCCAAATTGTTGATAGATGTGCATGGTACGATTCTGAACTATAAATATAATTTTAGATAGGTACAGTTTCTCAAAAAATGTACCGAAATGAAATTTTTTACTTCGGTACCGTTATTAATTACCGTTAATCATATGAGCGTTTTGGATGGTATGTCTGTTAGCTCGTAAGACCAATTGAATAAATAAATAAATAAATTAACAATTTAACCTCCTAAGTTTATAATCTTTCTAACAATTAAAATTTTCCTTTAGCGTCCATGAAGTATTGTATTTTTTCGTCTATGATTGCCTGTCAATAAATAAGGAACTTCATAGCGTCCATGAAGTATTGCATATTTTCGGCTATGGTTGCCTGTCAATAAATGAGGAACTTCATAACGTCCATGAAGTATTGCATATTTTCGGTTATGCTTGCCTGTCAATAAATAAGGAACTTCATAGCGTCCATGAAGCATTGCACATTTTCGTCTATGGTTGTCTGTCAATAAATAAGGAACTTCATAACGTCCATGAAGTATTGCATATTTTCGGCTATGGTTGCCTGTCAATAAATAAGGAACTTCAGAGCATCCATAAAGTATTGCATATTTTCGGCAATGGTTGCCTGTCAATAAATAAGGAACTTCATAGCGTCCATGAAGTATTGCATATTTTCGTCTATGGTTGTCTGTCAATAAATAAGGAACTTCATAACGTCCATGAAGTATTGCATATTTTCGGCTATGGTTGCCTGTCAATAAATAAGGAACTTCATAGCGTCCATGAAGTATTGCATATTTTCGGCAATGGTTGCCTGTCAATAAATAAGGAACTTCATAGCGTCCATGAAGTATTGCATATTTTCGGCTATGGTTGCCTGTCAATAAATAAGGAACTTCATAGCGTCCATGAAGTATTACATATTTTCGGCTATGGTTGCCTGACAATAAATAAGGAACTTCATAGCGTACTGAATTGGAAGAATTCCCCGTTTCAATGAGAAATTTGTAAAAAGTGTGCTATAGTAAGTACTGTCTGCCACCATCAAAAAACTACCACCTCACCTTAAGCTTAGTGCCAACACCGTCAGTACCCTGAACCAGCACTGGATCCTTCAGACTAGGGTCCATGGCCGACAGTTGGAACAGCCCACTGTAGCAGCCTAGCCTGCCCAGCACCCCTCTTCTATGTGTGGCAGTGGCGATAGGCTCTATCTGCCGAACCAAGGTTGCAGCCGCGTCAATGTCCACGCCGCTTTGCAGGTACGAGAGCCCGTTGATTCTGGGTAAGAAGTGGTGCAGAATTATTAGAACTTTTGTTCTTGAAGATATTTTGTGATGCAAAAGCAATTAACTTATATTAGGCCGCAATATAACCCATAAATTTAATAAACACCCAATTATAATAAAAATTATAAAAAACCAAAGAGAAATTCTTTGACTGCCCCTCCAGATGACGTCACCCACTACGGTCATACATGACTCATGGCTCATTTATTTTCTACTTGTTGTTAGGTGCCTGTGCCTAACCTTTCGAAGAATACAGTCGTGATGTTAGGTGGCCTTCTCAAATAACCCCCGAGCGAAATGCTAGAACCGCCGCAAAATTATCGCCAGTTTAGTGTATGCCTTATTTAGTCATACCTTGTGTTTATGCTGAAGAAAATTACCTACACCTCAGAGATGTACCGTAAGGGGGTTACGGTACATCTGTGCCAAACCCTTCAAGGATTACAGGCGTATTATGTTTTGTGTTAGGGACTAACACAAAAAACAGTTTTGTATGGAGATGCGTAAGATCCGATCAGGGGCCGTACTACGACGTGAAAAACGAACACGTCTCTCTCTCACACTGGAACCGTTCAACTTCTGCCCTGCTATATGAGCTCATAAGTAAGCCCCCTGCTCGGAAAGCTGAACGGAAGTGTTCAGCTTTCCGCGTCGTTCCATACAAAACTTTATTCTATGGAAAAAATCTAAATTGAGCTAAGTGTAGTTAGTCCCTACTAGCTTTTTATAGTTCACTACGTCACTTTTTTGGGCTAAAAGTTAGCTAGTTTGTATGTACTATTTACAACTCCAGAACAAATATACTTTAGAAAAAAAAAAAACATAACTTGACAGCGCAACACGTCATACTCATAGCTACAGATGTACCCCGGCCGCACACTTGAGGAGCAAGCAGCAAGCTACAGCAAACTATACTATTTTGCTTCTCAAAATTTGGCACTTGAAGGATTTGCGGCGTAAATACGTACAATGCATGCCACGAAAGACGAGACTTGACACACCACGTAGTTCGACTTGCGCAGTAGATTCTAATTATCTCATTCTAATTATTCTGATTTATAAGTCTCTTTAGCGGTATGAGGTATAAGACGTGAAGGGACCGGGCGTCATCGGGGCGAGGGAAAGAGCGCGGGAGGCGCGATACTGCGCTCGTCAAGTCTCGATCATTCAGGCACGCATTGTACACTTCCTAAAGCATCTGCTGTATGCTTGGTGCTCAGGTGTGCGGCCTGGCTTACTATTGACATTAGCATATAGCATGTCGCTGACGCGAAATCATAAGATTTTCCCTTTCAAAAAATCGTTCAAGGCGCCTAAGGTGCAGCGCAGATGACACACTTCGTGCGGTCGAGTCTGTGGCGCACAAAATGGTCTGCATGGCGTGCAGTCCTTCGCGGATTCTACGTAGACTCAACGCACACGACGCACATCTTCGATCATTCTGTCGGCAGAAATGTAGGGACGTGGACGCTATGTCCCCCACTAACGAGTGCAGACTGCATACTAAAAGTGTGCGCCGTCTGCGTTAGCGCATGTTGAAGCAAACGTTCTATTTTTTTGCGCACTTTTGTGCAGCGCGGCGCGGCGCGATCTGACAGAATGACACGGATTTTTTGTGAGCCGGACTTTTTGCGCGTCGTATGCGTATAATTGCTTAGGTTCCATTTTAACAGACTAAAAAGTTCGACACGGATAGTCTATCGTCTGCGTTGCACCTAAAGAAGTTTTCACTTCACAAGTACTATTTATGCCTGACCCCATGTTGCGATATTGTGAGAGCTATGGGCTGATCCTTCTTGATATTTTGGTTGAGGATGTCCAAATGAAAACCCTTTATGAATAATAAATTCTGAGCATGCGATGCAAGTGAAAAACCAGGATGGAAAAACAAACAACCAAAGTACAAACTATAAGTTTATTACAAAAATTAAAAAAATACAAAAATGGTTCCTCAAAAAACTATATAAAAAAAAAAAGAGGTTTTACGTAAATGATTCTTACCCACATAATCCCATTATAAACGCGAGCTAAGATAAATGCAACAGGTAATTAGGAATATTTG
This sequence comes from Cosmia pyralina, assembly GCA_946251885.1. NCBI lineage: Eukaryota > Metazoa > Arthropoda > Insecta > Lepidoptera > Noctuidae > Cosmia > Cosmia pyralina. The sequence goes on along the minus strand of OX276354.1, from coordinate 24,270,847 downwards.
ATTAATTTTTAATCAGGAATGTATTTAAATGACGCGCTCTTTGTCGGAGGCATACATGCTGAAACAAAATACATTTCATTTTTATGCGCTCCTTTGATAACATGCCAAGATGTTTTAGAATTTTTTGGATAAGTGTTAGTTATGTGATTACTTACGTGCTGCTATTATGTGATTACTTATGTGCGAAACAAAATATTAAATTGTGAAACGAATCAGAGACAAGATTTGGTTACCGATATTATTAATTTATCAGTTTTAAAACTTCATAAACGAGATCATTTTATTAGTCAGTGTGTAAAAAGCAACAGAATTTTTCGTTTAAAAAGTAGACAATCGAAGTTTTACTACATAGCTATGTGACTATGTGTTCAAAATATTTAACTTACTTAGTAAAAGCTCTATGCGCGATGTCCTTCCTATAGTGAGCTCCGGGGAAGTCCACCAGCGCGGCCGCAGACGTGGCCGCCGCCGCCGCCGCCCTGAGCGAGGCTGCGCGCGCGCACACCAGCAGCACGCGCCCTCCCCACGTTACTAGGGAACCGTTAGCACCGCGAGCTACGCCGCTGTGGAATACTACCATGCCTGGGGTGGACTGGACTTGGGTCAAACCTGGATGAGAGATCACAAATCAATTTATTTTTTGTTTTATTATTATTTTATGGGACTTCTATATTGTGCGCTTGTATAATTCCTAACGAGGCGATATTATCGTGAACATACAATTTATTGACGTGAACGTGGAGTCCACGTCCATAAATTGTTTGGAAATCCTACTAATATTATAAACTAGCTTTTGCCAGCGGCTTCGCCCGCGTGTATGTCGGAATATTATCCCAAGGGAACCTTCTACCGGGATAAAAAGTATCCTATTTGTTAATCCAGGTTATAAACTGTCTGTGTGCCAAATTTCATCGAAATCCGTTCAGCCGTTTTTGCGTGATTGAGTAACAAACATCTAAACATACAAACTTTCACATTTAAGATGAATGGATGTGTGTTATTCAATCACGCAAAAACGGCTGAACGGATTTGGATGAAATTTGGCACACAGACAGTTTATAACCTGGATTAACAAATATGATACTTTTTATCCTGGTAGTAGATTTCCGTGGGATAATTTCCGAAATACACGCGGGCGAAGCCGCGGGCACCGGCTAGTACGTTATAAGTTATAACGTCATCGGTGAACGAAAAAAAAAGCATCTTCATATGTTTTCATACATTTTATTTCCCTATGTTATCGTGACGCCGTGTGACGTGGACGTGAACATCCACAATAATATTGTCAAGTTATAAAAATATAAAAAATAATATCGTCAAGTTATAAATTAGCGCACATTAAGTTAACAGATGCATAACATTTATCCTCTAATCTCAAAAATACAATTATAAAAACCATCTAAGCGTGTTATGGAACTCAAATGGAGTTGGGCAGGACACCTGGCAAGGCGCAGTGATGACAGGTGGAGTAAGGCTGTGACAGAGTGGCGTCCAACGACTGGAAGACGAGATGTCGGTCGTCCGGCGGCGAGATGGGCAGACGACATTGTTGCCGTCGCGGGAAAAACCTGGATGAGGCTGGCACAGGAGCGTGGGGATTGGCACAAGAAAAGAGAGGCCATGCTCAGCAGTGGGTGAAGTCAGGCTGTGGGTGATGATGACGATGAATGATGTCTTTACGTACCGCTAATAACGCAGCCCTTTGTGGATGTTTCAGGGTATCCTTTGGATGCGATAACAACACCTACAGCGGACAGTTTGGTGTTCCACGTCACTTGGATCTGCTTCAACGTACCCTCCACGCAAGCCTAGAAAAGGTATACAAAGAAATATAGTCTTATCGCTGTTTCTTTAGGTTTTAGCGAACAAATGTCTTCTATAATCTATTCCCATGTCTTCATAGCTCAATAAGATTCTTGTTTACAGAAGGTACCCCACGTATTAGTCGTCCATTAATTTAGAATTAAAAGGAGGAGCTCGTGGCTAAGTAATAACAGCCGCACGGGTCGATCCATCAGGTTAAGCTACGCTTGCCGGGGTTGGTCCGTAGATGGGTGACCATCTTTACATACCGAGACTCCTCCGTGCCTCGGAAAGCACGTTAAGCCGTTGGTCCCAGCGGTCATTCGTGGATCTTTGACAGTCGTTACGGGTCGTCAGAAGCCCGAAAGTCTGACAATCAGTCTTACCAAGGGGTATCGTATTACCCAGTTAATGGGTTGTGGAGGTCAGATAGGCAGTCGCTCCATGTAAAATAATGGTATTCAGCTGCATCCGGTTAGACTGGAAGCCGATCCCAACATAGTTGGGAAAAGGCTAGGCAGATTGATTGAATTTAGAATTAAAAGCACCTTAAATATCATTATTTAGAAATTGAGACCATCCTTCATTCTATTCCGTAGTTAAGCCATAAAAATGGTATACAACAGACAACGACGACCAGTCCTGTGTTTCCCACATCCAGTGGATTCCCGCAACCTTCACCGAGTCATCGGCCCGCCTTCCGCGCGGCTCGGCATCATTTTATAACGTACAGCGGTACAGGATCTTTTGGCGCGTGCCTAAAAACGGAACTAACGCCGCTATCTTTATTTGTTAATGTCACCGTATGATTATGAACTTCGTCAATTTATAAATCTATCTCGCGAGATTATAAACTATCGAAAAATTGTGAACTGCAACAAACCATTTACAATTTAACGCATTATTTTTCGATAGTTTATAATCTATCCATGGTAAACCGACAAATTGCGAACTGGTATCAAACTTGCATGCGACCAAGCACCTTGCGCTAGTACTAAATAGCCAAATAACTGCGACCAACTTGGAAGAAGCGCTCGCTCAGCTCGCGCGCGCTTGGTCATGGTTCTAACATAACTTAATCCATTCGGTCGGGGTTCCCTGGCTTAGTTACCCAATTCGGCTACCGCCAAGACCTACCAATCAGGGACAGTTCCCAATTTTACGAGTGAAACAATCGGACAGATTGTGAACCCTGTCGGAAAGTGCAGGTTCGTTCACAATTTAATGGTTTGACATGGATAGATTATAAACTATCCAAAATTAATACGTTAAATTGTAAGCAGTACTTATTGTACAAATTACAATTTATCGACAGTTTACAATCTCGCGAGATAGACTATATACTAACTGTTCACATTCACAATTTTACAAATGTTTACCAACAACGCCCCCCTGTCAAAGTCACCCACTTAGGCGCCAAAAGATACTTGTAGCACTGTAGTATGTTTGTATGAACTCACCTTCATAACCTTGTACAGGTCAGTCTCCAACAACGTCATGAGCACCTGTGTCTCCGGGTCGCCGAACCGACAGTTGAACTCCAGCGTCATTGGGCCTGACTTGGTCACCATCATGCCGGCGTATAGGACACCTAGAAACAATAAGAGATCGGTGGTCAGATGAGAGAATCGCAGATTAAATGGTGGATATAATGTAGGACCTATAAAATCTTAATCAGCAAAGCAGTTTGTTGTTATCCTAGGTTCAGAAAGATATTCAAACAGTAGTACTTTCGATTATTCTTTCTTTAAGCCTAATTGCTTACATAAAATATGAGCTTATGAAATACGTATGACACTCATTCTGAGCTCTGGAGATCTCGAAACGGTTCTTTTTCTAATTTTCGCCGCCCTTGTGAAACATTTTTACAGAATAATCCATTCTCTCACTCTCAACAATCATTATCTAGTTGCTCACGCATATACAAATTGAGTTTTTAGATATATATTTCCCGAGTCTATAAAATGTAATGCAATACAGTATTATTCCTCATTTTAAGCTCATTCAAAGGAACGTTTTGACGAAAATACGAAATAATTAATTTTATCTGCAATTTCTGTTTGACCTATAACATCAGAAACAAGCATTTCATGATGTAACGTCGCGTCGTATGTACTAACGTAGGACTGAGTTTCATTCAACGTAAATATTAAAAAAAAACCTCTTCCATATGTATATTTATCTATAACGGAACGCCTTGGCAACTGGAAAACAGGCAAACAAACAAACGCAATACTAAAAAACAATTGCTATCCCCCCGTTCGCCCAATTAAAAAGCGACCTTATCAATACAACAACAGGGTGTATTATCGTTTTATGTAGTAGTTAATTTAGATGAAATCTTGTTTATTGAGTATTTATCTAGTGGTAATTGTGCGTCCGCGGTTGGTGTAAACAATAATGGGTCAAATGCCATTGACATAAGTAATACGGTTTGTGTGACGTAAAAAGTGTTCAGATTTAAGGCAAAAGTGTTTTGCCTGATATGTTTTGATAAGATTTGTTTCAAAATCAAATATTGGTGTCGATTCTCTTGTGAACGCACTAAACTAAAATTAGAGAATCGCTATCTTTTACTAACAGGCAGCGCGAGAAAAGGACGGCTATAGCTATGAACTAAGTTGGAGATGTCAAACTAGTTCACGCCTTGCGCTTCACCGTGTTTTTTAGTCGACATGTTTTTACGTGTCGTCTAAATGTCTATGGAAAAATTAGTTCTAACTAATTTGACAGCTCTAATTTACTTTTGTCCCTTTCTTGTCATAATAGAGAGAAAAAGTTAGCAATAGCCTAAATTAAGTTTAGTTTTGCACAACAGAATCGGCACCATTGTCTGTCTCAACTAGGTAAAATCATTTAATACTGTCTTGGTCTAGCTTAAAAGACTACCGTAATCTAGAACGTATCATAAGTACTGCAAATAAAAACCCTATACCTAAAGATTAAGTTCCAAAATTGCCTGCTAACGCCCTTACGGATAACCTATGATTTATGTTTAAAACATAGGAATTTTCCAACAATACCCTTCGTTATTTTTAAAGTCAAGTGCTAATAATATAGAAATTCGTGTGTAAAAGAATTTTTCATTCGATTTGCGATAAGACGACCGTTGTGACGTTATCTACAATTATTAATTGACGTGTGCAATAATTTTAATTATTCATAAAGTCAATAGTGCTAATAATATAGAAATTGGTAAAAGAATTTTTCATTCGATTTGCGATAAGACAGCCGCTGTGACGTTATCTACAATTATTAATTGACGTGTGCAATAATTTTAATTATTCATAAAGTCAATAGTGCTAATAATATAGAAATTGGTAAAAGAATTTTTCATTCGATTTGCGATAAGACAGCCGCTGTGACGTTATCTACAATTATTAATTGACGTGTGCAATAATTTTAAATATGGGCGCACACAAGTTTCACTCCTTATTTCTAGACATTTCAAGCCTCATTATGAAGGAAGATTTGGGTTCATATTACACGAGATGACTATAAAGTTTTACTATTAAGGCGAAAGCGCCAGGGTAGCCCGCGAAATTCAAATTTTCTTTCGTTTTTTTTGCAATTTGCAAGTTAGGACCAAGTAATCCTATTGAATGACTATTTCATGAAATCTTGACATTTCAGGATTATAACAGGCCAGTTACAGTGCTCCACCTACCGTCAGCGCGTACGTTCCATCCTGACGATACGCATTAACCGACCGTCATTTTGTATCATTCAGTGCTCTCCTGACCAACAAACTGATCGGATTGGTATAGTCCATCAACATCCGTACGGTTGGTCCACCGATCGGTGCAGCACAAAACGCATTCATTTGTTTTCATAGCGCGTCGGCCGACCGACGGATGCATGCGCACGCGCTCGACCTACGGTGCTCATACGCAGTGCGTAGCAATATACGCATGCGTACGGTCGGTCCAGCACTGTAACCGGCCTAAGGTGTTGTATTACTGATTATAATGGTTATATTAGGTCTTTACCTATGAAATTGCCGTTCTGCAGTACCGGCCATTTCAAATCAAAATAATTTTTGTTTGGCTAAGAATTCTAATTTCAAATTAATTTTATTTCAAAAACATGGATTTTGTTTTCCAAAAGTAGTCATTTGTTTATTGATTAGTGTTACATTTTCATCGCATTTCAATCTTTTTCGTCATCATGGATACGTTAAAAATTCGAGTAATTATGGAATATGAGTACCGTCGTGGCAGCAACGCGGCACAAGCGGCACGCAACATCAACGACGTTTACGGAGCTAACACTACAAACCAACGCCCCACTTGTTATTGGTTTGCTCGCTTCCGTTCTGGAAATTTCGACCTGAAAAATGAACCTCGCGGTCGTCCGAAGACTTTGGTCGACAATGACGAATTAAAGGCGATTGTGGAAGCTGATGATACACAATCTACGGCTGAATTAGCAGCAGCTTTCGACGTTAGCGTCAAAACAATATTGGTCCATTTGCGTCAAATTGGCAAGGTAAAAAAGCTTGACAAATGGGTGCCCCACGAACTCAATGATCGCCTGCGCGAAGTACGCGTCGAGACGTGCCTTGCACTGCTCAACAGACACACAAATGAAGGAATTTTGAACCGCATTGTTACCTGCGATGAAAAATGGATTCTGTTTGATAACCGCAAGCGCTCAGCAAGTTGGTTGGATCCTGGTTCAGCACCTAAACAATGCCCTAAACGAAAACTTACCCCTAGAAAAGTGATGGTCACTGTTTGGTGGTCTAGCGCCGGTGTGATTCATCACAGCTTCTTACCAAACGGGGTGAGCATTACTTCAGATGTGTACTGTGAAGAACTGAACACAATGATGGAGACGCTGGCACATCTCCAACCAGCATTGGTCAATCGCTCGTCTCCGCTGCTCCTGTACGACAACGCGCGACCTCATACTGTACAGCAGACGGTCTCCAAGTTGCAAGAACTGGGGTTGGAAGCTCTCCGTCATCCGCCCTACTCACCAGACCTTGCGCCTACAGACTACTACTTTTTCCAGAATTTGGATAACTTCTTGGCGGGAAAAAAATTCAATACCCGAGAGGCAGTATAAAATGCCTTTGAAGAATTTGTTGCCTCCCGTCCAGCTGATTTCTTTAAGAAGGGCATCAATAAACTGCCACTGCGTTGGCAAAGATGCATTAATTGCATGGGTGATTACTTCGATTAATACAAATAAAAAATGCATGAAAAAAAATCGTTTAAATTTTTTCATACAAAACGGCAATTTCATAGGTAAAGACCTATTAATTCTGTAAATACTTACATATTTTTTACGTTCGCGAATCATACTTTAATCAACATACACCCACACTGAGCTTCAAATTGCGAAAATCGTACGAAAATTTGAATTACGCGGGTTACCTTAGGGCTTCCCTTTGCGGTGATCTCCTTCTGTGAAACCGTCATTTCGCGGAAGGAGGCTGCGGAAAGGGAGAGGGAGATCGAGACGACTCTCCCGACCCGCAGAAGGCGGCCCGGGCGTCGGCGGAGGGCGGACAACGCCCTCTTCCAGCCCCCGTAAACAGGTCCGGAGGGACGGTGGACTCGGGGACGTCCGCCGGCCCCCATCCAGCTGGACCCGAGGCGGCGGCGCGTAGTGTTCCGCGCGCGCCCCTATTGGACGTTGCGGGGGGAGTCCTGCACCTCACTCCCCTCGCAGGCCTGAGGAGGCCCGCAAATGCGGGCCGGCACTAGCCGGGGATCGTGGAAGGCGCCCAAGTTCCCATGATCCCCGGTCCAGGTGTGGGAAGGGAACACCGGGGTGGTTTTTAGTCAGTAAGAGTCTGACAGACCCCTCCGCTCACCCCAGGGCGGGGGACATCCATGAGGATTTTCCACCCCGGCAACAAAAAAAAAAAAAAAAAAAAAAAAAAGGCTTCCCCCTTAAGTTGCCTAAGTGAATTCTAGACAAAGATGCCTCCTTAGTTACCCACTACTTGGCTTATAGCCCCTCAACAGACTTCAATTTTGTTTTGGGGCTACACACATAATCAGCGTACCTACAATGTTCCCATTACTGGGACTCAGGCCGGCCAAGTGCGAGTCGGACTCGCACACGAAGGGTTCCACCACCGAACAATATTTAATACTACATATTGTAATAAAATACTTAGTTTAAAAAAACTAGCTTCTTGTATGGGGACTCCCTTTAATTTTAAGTTTTTTTATTATTATTTGCTATGGATAAATTTCAACTGACTGCCTCTTACGGTACATGAGATCCAGCCCGCTGAAAGACAGACGGAAGGACGGACGGACAGCGGAGGCTTAGTATAGGGTTTCGTTTGGCACCCTTCGGGTATTGAATCCTAAAAACCTTTTTTACAAAAAAATACAACCGACTTCCAAAAACAACACTACAAAGTAAAAAATAACTTTAATTTCGGAAGTCGGTGGCAAAAAACGAAAATACATTTAACTAGACACCGACTTCCGAAATTAAAGTTATTTTTTACTTTGTAGTGTTGTTTTTGGAAGTCGGTTGTATTTTTTTGTAAAAAAGTTTTTATTTTCACTTTTTAGTTGTGTACCCCACACAAATTCAAATACCACTACCTGCAAAACAAACTAGAACATCATACATATAAAAGTGGGGAAAAAATACGTATTATTGAAGCTAACTCAAAAACTACCAAAGCAAAGTTAATCAATTTTATATGGGCCCAACTGTGATGTATACCCTCTCGAATAAAACCAAAAAAATACAAATCGGTCCAGCCATCTTCGAGTAATCGGGGAACATACATAAAAAAAAAAAAAAAAAAGGTTCCGACGAATTGAGAACCTCCTCCTTTTTGAAGTCGGTTAAAAAAGAGCTTCATAAGGCAAGATCACCATACGTCATCACTATAGGCTTATGTAGCCCATAATTCATGAAATCAAATATACTTTTACCTTTACATAAGTTCTATCAAATAACTTGCGATACTTAACAACACGCGATGCATCGGCATAGTTTATAAAACATAGATAACGATTCAAAGATGGCAGAGTGCACCAAGTCGTGCATCAAAGCAGTGAGAACCCGTTATTATCGGTTCACATACATAGTACAAGTGTGCGGTAGATAAGTTGCTGATAAGGTATTAGTTGTTCTTCGAATAGAACAGGGCAGCTGTGTTCTAGGAGCTGAAGCAAGACGGAAAACGTAATGCAGCCTAGGTCCCCAGGCATGTGTCCTAACAGGCGTTGCACAGATGGGATTTCGGATCGGTCGTTTAAGAGGTAACCCTGCCCCCTTCCATGCGCAGATGGTGACCACCGGGGTGGTTTTAGTGAGGTAAAAATTCCACACTCCCGGTGTTATCTCTACGCCCGGGCGCCTCCTGAACGTTTCCCCCAGAAAAAAGAAAAAGAGGTCTCACTGGTTTGTCCAAAGCGCTAACTGAAAGGACAATTTGAGCCTTCACTCTAGGTTTTAACCGGATAAAGGGTTTCCTAACCTAGATTCGACTATCTTTAGTCGGTTCCGGAGCTTTGACGATCGTTTATGCCACGCTCGGAACGTATGCGCAGGATAGTCACAGAACTTGTAACTTTGTCAAACGAGGAACGCTTCCTAATCATAATATCAAGGCGGGGGGGGGGGGGGGGGGGGGGGGGGGTATTAGCTCAATATTCACAAAAATTGATTTCTTGGATTGTCGACTATGACGTAACGCAATGAAACTATCCGACGCAAAAAAATACAGTGGACAGAAAAGGGTTTAAAGAAAAATTTTAACCGAATAGAATAATAATAATAATAATAACCCCACCGCCGTATCTCTACGTTGACGTCGTGGTGGGGCTTGCGCGCTCCGAACTCTGGGTCTGAACCGATGGAGTTTACTTTGCCGAAACAGGTCTAGGGTGAGGAGCCAGACCAAGAGAGATACATGAACCCGCAGGGCAGCATGTGGCGAGCTGTTGGGCAGTAGCGACCCCACGGACCCTATTTCCAGGGAGAAGTCTTGTTCTTCACCTCTGGCTTGCCTTTATTGGCCGGCTGGAGTGAACACTGATGGGAACAGAGCTCCCACCTCATTCTTGCCTTTATTGGCCGGCTTGAGTGGAGATTCGCAAGAGCAAACGTGCTCGGAGGAAGGAAGTATTCCAGTAAGTGCTTGTAGGGATCTTGACCATCTTCCGGGCTCTGGGATTGTTCTGAGAGCCGTGGAATACCGCTCCACTCCTCAAGCACCTCAGGACATGTTGCCCCTTGTCGCTACGTCACTATGTGCTAGCGACCGTTTCCGGGGGCCCATTATTGAGTGTGCAAGTCACCCCCTGCCAATTTATCTGTGTATATTATATAACATTGGTCAGGCAGGGGATATAGTTCTTCCATAGTTCAAGGTGCCCAATCCACTATAGCCACCCAAACCCATAGACCCAATGTGTTTTGTTTCCATGTTCTGCAATAGTTCAGCACCAACCGGGGGTTGTCCTTGGGTGCAATTGCATAGTGCATACTGGGATAATCATCGGCTGGTGCCTTCTTTTCAATTAAAATTGTCTAAGGGGCCTCTGCGAGTTGGCTTCGGCTCCTCGTACGCCTTCCAAAAGTCCGGGACCCCAGGGTCCCGAGATATGTCAAAGACAATTCAAATAATAATAAAAAGTCTGGCAACACTAGCAAGTCAACACACGTCAAAATTTTCTTATATCATATTTTCCTTATTTATTTATTTCTACAGCCATTTTACTATCAGAAAGCACGAAAAGCACAATAAAACCTTTAGAAAAATACCACAAAAAAAAAATAAAGAACCACAAAATGATAATATATAACAATAGTTGTAGAAAAACCAAAAATGACGTTTGTCAAATTCGGCTTAAAGAAAATAAAGTGATGATGTAGACGATGCAAACAAGAGCCAGAACACGACATCAGGCACACTCACCATCTCCGGACTCGTCGCTCAGCTCCGCCTCACAACCGCCGGTACGCGCCTCAACCGTGAGCGCTGTGTCACCGGTCGCTGCAGTTGCGTCGAGCTCGAGCGACGAGTATTTCTCCCCGCCGTCGTCACCAACACCACCACGGCGGCAAGGAAGAGGACGGCCACCAGCGGGCTTGGGACCTCGAGGCCAACCGGCCCCGAACAGGGTCCCCGCTGCCGGTGGAAATGTGTCGCGCATGCGATGGACTCAGTCCATGAATGAAAATGTGATGCGCGCATATTATGGGGCTACAGAGGGAGGAATTAACCTTACAGCGTACCGAGGACGGATGCTCTCTCTGTTTCAGGTGCTTGAACCTGCCGTCAACGTCTCGGCCCAACGATTGTCGGATCAGGTGCGCGTCATTCAACACAATCATAGATTGGATAACGCTACACTTGATCGGCTGCGCTCGGAAATGCAGAGTAGTTCTGCTAGTAACCCGTCCCCATCCCAGAATGTCATGCATGTGTCTGCTGAGGTTCCACTGCGAGCTAGCCAGCGTGATGAGGAGGAGGACGCCAGAGCTATATCTGCAGATAACCTATGCAATGTGGAATTAAGGAGCGTTCTGGAGGATGCGATCAGTGAGTACCGGTTCACATCACCTGACCTTAGACCACGGCTTCCACGTTTGCCCATGAATAAAAAAAATAGAGCACTGGTGTGTGCTCTGGATGCGCTGTTACCAAATTTTATTGAAAGCAGCGCAGATCTTTGCGATACACACTCAATCCTGTATTGCACGGCTGTTGCGGCATGTCGTGTAGCTCGTGTCAAATTTCCAAACACTGACCAAGCTACACGGCCAAAACCCGCCGCACCAGCCTGGCAGTGCAGGATTGAGCGTCGTATTAATGAGGCCAGGGTACTCATTGGGAAGCTTATCTGCTTCAGGGAGGGCAATTCACGCCCCAGGGTGATGCGCTTTGTGAGACGAGCATTCTCGGGAACTAGTATTAGTCCTCGTGAATATGTAAGCTGTGTCACAGCGCATCGACTTCCTGAAAAGAAAGTCAATAAAAAAAAAGAAAGTTTATGCATGGGCAAACCGTATTCGTCGGTATAGGCGAAGAGTGGATCGGTACACTCAGAACCGCATGTTCCAGAGTGATGAAAGGTGGGTATACAGAACATGGGAGCGGCCTATTCCCACTCAAGGTGTGACTGACGTGCATCCACCGGATAATGAGACCATGAGTGCTTTTTGGCGAAGCATTTGGTCGATGCCCGTCAGTCACACTGAAGGTGATTGGATGCGTGTTGTTGAGCAAGCGTGTGATTCAATACCAGACATGGAGGCTATTAACATTAGTCCTCTGGATGTGGCCTGTGCAGTCCGTCCGTTACCTAACTGGAAATCTCCAGGACCGGACGGACTGCACAATTTCTGGATTAAATGGCTACAAAGGTCACACGCCTGCTTAGCCTCCCAATTCCAGTCATCTTTAGAGACTGGGTCGCTACCACTGTTCTTTACGACAGGAGTTACCCACCTGCTCCATAAATCGGGTAGTACAGCGGAACCTAAAAACTATAGACCAATCACATGTTTACCGACGGTCTATAAAGTCCTTACATCCATTCTTAGAGCAAAAATTGCACACCATATTTATAGTAACTCAATTATGTCTGTGTCTCAGAATGGATGTAAGAACGGGTCCCGCGGTACTAAGGAGCTGCTCCTAATAGACATGACCATAAGCCAACAGGTTCGTAGATCCCGGAAAGATCTGTCGACATGTTGGATAGATTACAAGAAGGCCTATGACTCGGTGCCACATACATGGCTCATTAGGGTGCTGGAGTTGTACAAAATAGACGCAACTCTACGCACCTTCTTGATGTCGTGTATGGGGCAATGGAGGACGGTCCTTCTCTATCCAGGATGTCAGCAGATCCGAAGGATCGATGAACCGATCAGGATTGAGCGGGGAATATTTCAGGGCGATAGTTTGAGTCCGCTTTGGTTTTGCTTAGCCTTGAATCCTCTAAGCACACTGCTGGAGGACTCAGGTCTAGGCTACCGGTTGAGAAGAGGTGGTCAAGTGATATCTCACCTCCTTTACATGGATGATTTAAAACTTTTTGCCCCCAACAATTTGCGACTGATGGAGTTACTGAAGGTAACAGAAACCTTCAGTAGCGCCATCAGGATGGAATTTGGTGTGGAAAAATGTGCAGTCATGCATGTAAAGCGAGGGGAGATTATGGAATCCGTGGGAACCCAACTCTCGGATTCCATACATCTTAGATCCCTCTCGTCAACCGAAACCTACAAATATTTGGGTATGTCGGAAGCGTTGGGCATCAATGCTACTGACATGAAGCAATCGTTGAAGGAGCGCTTCTTTGGCCGCCTGAAGAAAGTATTTAATAGTCTTCTATCAGGCGGAAACAAGGTGCGCGCCTTCAACGGTTGGGTCATGCCGGTCTTGATGTACTCTTTCGGTATACTCAAATGGACTCAGACCGAACTCGACGCCCTGGATAGGAGAGTCCGTACGCTACTGACTGCGTATCGAATGCATCACCCACGGTCATCGGTAATGAGACTGTATATCCCGCGAAAGTGTGGAGGTCGAGGCTTTTTAAATGCTAAGACCCTCCACAATCGCGAGATATGCAGTCTCAGGGAATATTTCCTAGAAGCCGACGTGGGGATGCATCGAGATGTGGTCGCGGTGGACAAGGGCCTCACCCCACTCTCCTTGGCGAAAGAGAACTGGCGCAAACCTGCAGTACTTGATACTAACGATCGTAAGGAAGTATGGCAAGGCAAAGAGCTTCACGGACGCTTTTTCCGGGCCCTCCATGGGCCTGATGTAGACTTTTTGGCGTCTGTATCCTGGTTACGTTTCGGCGACCTCTTCGGGGAAACCGAAGGTTTTGTCTGTGCAATTATGGATGAAGTTATCATGACGAATAATTATCGGAAATACATTGTCAAGGATGGTACGGTTGACATCTGTCGGGCATGCCACCGTCCCGGTGAATCAATCCGACACATTGTTTCCGGTTGTTCTCGTCTTGCTAACGGCGAGTACTTGCACAGACACAATCTAGTGGCTAGGATTATCCACCAGCAACTTGCCTTGCAGTACAACCTTGTGGAATCCGAAGTACCATATTACAGGTATGTGCCCGACCCAGTTCTCGAGAATGGTCACGCCACATTGTACTGGGATCGATCTATCATCACTGACAGGACTATTGTAGCCAATAAGCCTGATATTGTGGTGATAGATCGACGAGAGCGCCGTGCAATGATTGTTGATATCGCTGTCCCTCATGACGAGAATCTCGTGAAAGCTGAGAAAGATAAAAAAATCAAGTATCTTGACTTAGCACACGAGGTTGTCGACATGTGGGACGTGGACTCTGCAATCATTGTACCGATAATCGTTACGGTTAATGGCCTAATAGCGGAGAGTCTCGACCAACACCTCAGGAGGCTCTCATTGCGCGGCTGGGTCAAGGGCTTGATTCAGAAAGCAGTACTCCTGGACACGGCACGCATAGTGAGGAGGTTCCTCTCTCTAGAGCCCTGACCACCGGTAGCTTGGACCCTGTTCCCGATACCGGTGGGCTACTATTTTTTATATTTTTAAATGTTTTTTTCAATTTTATGTTTTTATAAAAATATTTTAAAATATAATTCATATGTATGTAAATATAATAATAATTTTATTAATTTGCAAACATGGGTAAAAATATACATTGATGTTTTGTTTTTAAATGAATAATAAAGTTCTCCATGTTTAACCATCACATGGGTATGCAAATAATGAAAATAGGTACAGGATAAAAATTGACAGTCACAGTTATGAAATTATTATAGTAATATTAAAGTATCAAAATTAAATAAAGAAATCAATACAAAATTAAATGTCAAAAAAAAAAATCTATAAAAAATTGAATGTAAAATTAAAATAAAATAATCAATAAAAAATTAAATGTCAAAATAAAATAAAAAAGTCCATAAAAAATTAAATGTCAAAGTAAAATAAAACTAATACAAATCAAATTGAAAATAATTAATTGATAATTCATAATCTTTATAATTATGAACTGATATATATTAGTAAAAAATAGTTTGATATTCCCAATAAAAAATTTGGAAGATTCGCAAAGAAACTTTGGCGTCGAACATCTCGTATTTTCAGCGATAACGACATTCTTTTTTTTTTAAGAATATAATAGAATTAGCATTTTTTTTTAAACTTTAATCGGACAATTATTTAATTTATTGTGTATGTTCTGAATAATCTAAAGAAAACCCGGAAAATAAATGCACATTCGCAGCTTAGTCACATCTCGGCAACACAAATATTATTTTCAATTTTCAACCTTATTTCAAGCCAGCTAATGGTGACAATAGATTGCGCTGTGTGCCGTTTAAAATCGTAGTCAGTCCGCGCCTTAACAGCCTGCAGTCGGTTTAGCACTTGTCAACTTCTCTTATACAGTTGTCTGACTACTCTAGACTATGACTTGTTCTAACTCGTTTCGGTCGAACTAGGGTTCGTCAAGTCCAAAAAGCTGTCTTCTACTTCTATTTGTGCCTCTCTAATTTCAGAAGGTTAGACAACAATTTTGGCTGCTGTACAATTTTCGACATTCAATCAATCTGCCTAGCCTTTTCCCAACTACGTTGGGGTCGGCTTCCAGTCTCGCATGCAGCTGAATACCAGTATTTTAAATGGAGCGACTGCCTATCTGACCTCTACAACCCAGTTACTGGGTAATACGATACCCCTTGGTAAGACTGGTTGTCAGACTTTCGTGCTTCTGACTACCCGTAACGACTGTCAGATCCACGAATAACAGCCGGGACCAACGGCTTATCGTGCTTTCCGAGGTACAGAGGAGTCTCGGTATGTAAAAATGGTTCCCATCCACGGACCAACTCCGGCAAGTTTAGCTTAACCTGATGGATCGAGTCGTGCGGCTGTTATTACTTAGCCACGAGCTCCTTTACAATTTGCGACATTACACCTTTAAAATAAATTAAGTAAGTACTCAAAAGACACTCACCAACATACTTAATCCCCTCAGCCTTTAATCCATCGACGGCTCTCTGCAGCACCTGTTCCTTGACATCCAATAGCTGGTCAGGAGTGATCAGTGGGCAAGGAGAGTAGGCTCCCATGCCGCCGGTATTGGGACCTGTGTCACCGTTACCCACCCGTTTGTGGTCCTGGGCTGGCGGCATCATTGAGACCGTCTCGCCGTCTGTGAAGGCTAGGATCTGGAAAGGACAATGGATTTTAATACGTTTGTATGGTAAAGGAAGGACTTTGTAATATTGCTTTTGATTACAAAGAAAAGGGCACATATTACATCCTTAAGAATGGTGCGGTCAACGATCTGTATGCTATACATAGTGAACTAGTTTTTGCCCGCGGTTCGCCTGCGTTCGCAAATTATCTCACGGGAAAGTACCTACTACCGGGATAAAAAGTAGTTGATAAATATCATAGCCCAAGCCTAGTATACCTGTGAGTCTACTGTTGGAGCTGCTGAAGATTGTAAGACTATCATTGCATTGTATAGACTCAATCTCCTTTGTATTATATAATTGCATAGCACATGTGTGAGTACTATGCACATACTCTAAAGCTACCATTTACTGGGTACGTCTTTGTTTGACTTGAATGTGCCCTGGCGACTGAGAGTATGTGACGCTCACTCTAATGTCTCGCTGATGGTGGCGCGTGTTGGATCATTTAGCCAATCCATGCGTCAGGTTCGTGAATAAGCGCTGTCAGTGAAGGCTGGGCATACCTTAGCGGCCACGGCTTATTTTAATTTAATTTAAATATTTGAATTGTTTTTTTTTTTAAGGACGCTTTTAACGTTCTGCATCGTTCTCACATGTGAAATTTCAACATGAATGATGTAACCATTATTTTGTAACCATATCTTGATTTAAAAGAGTGTCCGTGGAGTTTCTTGCCCGTTCTTCTCCATAGGTACCTACTATGCTTTGGAATGGGCGCCTAGCTTCATCTTTCTGACTGACCGACCCCTTGACAATTCAAAAGTGCCTGTAATTGGTTTAATTGAAATAAATAGTTTGAGTTTGAGTCAAATTTCATCAAAATCCGTTCAGTAGTTAAGAGGGCTGTCACATTTTATCATCTCTCTCGCTAGCACGGGACCAAATTTTTAAAATTATTAAATGAAAAGATGCTTTTTTGAATAATGTAATAAATTAGCGAACTAGTAAATAATAATTATTAATTTAATAGGTACCTAATTTTAAAAACACATTTCTATTGTGCTATCTAATAAACTCACCTCAATATTATCTGTTTTTGAGACGAGTTAAATGAATGCCACAATAAAAATGTGTTTTTAATAATTATCTATAAAATTAATATTATTTACTAGTTCGCTAACTGATGACATTTTATTAAAAAAGCATCTTTTCATTTAACATTCTTAAACATTTGGTCCCGTGTGAGCGACAGAGGTCACAAAATGCGACAGGCCTCTTAAGGCGTGAAAAGGTAACAGAATGACAGACGGTTAATATTATTATGGATAAAACCGCAATGTTTTGTTTTTTGGGTATTTTCGTCTCACTATAAATCCTGGAGAAAAGATCTAAAGGATCGAGAACGGAAAGTCACTAGAAAAACGCAAAAGAGACTTGAAAGGCGCCCCTGCAGTTTAAAAATTTTCATTCGCCAAAAAAAACAAGCTACTGCTGCTACTAGCTATGTAGTACATACCATGTTAAAGAAAATAAACTATTTGTATTTGTAAAAAAAAAAAAAAAAACTAATTAAAAAAAAGTAATTAAAAAAACTAAAAAACCCGATTGCGGTAAAAAACTGAAAAGCTAAGAACAAGCCCATTTTAAATTAAATAACAGTTGGAAGCAGGCGGGACCCATTTGAGTTAGAAAAAACCGGCCAAGTGCGTGTCGGAACACGCACAATGAAGGGTTCCGTAACTGAAAAGAATTTATCCCAATAAAAAAAGTGAAAACCGACTTCAAAAACCAAAAATGAATAAAATAACTTTCTTAAAAAACTTAACAGCTTCTGAAGTCGGTGCCAAGATAAAGTGCATTGAAAGACTAAAGACACCATCTTCAGAAGCTGTTAAATGTTTTAAGAAAGTTGTTTTATTCATTTTTGGTTTTTGATGTTGGTTTTTACTTTTTTTAAAGTAAATTAATTTTTCCATTTTTAGTTGAATATTCAATTACATTTAATAAGTAAGCCCAAGACGAACGAAAAGAAGAATCATCAAAATCGGCTTAGAAATGCCGGAGATACTTGTACACTTCTGGACACATCTATTGGCCCACCTTAGAGTTTAGGTTTCGAAGGCCCCTACCGAAATATGATTGCTAGATTGAACAAAAACTGTTGATGCAGTTTTAAACCTGATACATTTTACCATCTTTTTCGATCGTATTGTTTTAAATTTGAATTCAGAATACCATACGACATGGAGCTACGCCTAACAAGTCGGATATGCGCCTTGTTAAAGGCAATTGATTTTTGAATAAAAAACATGTTTTATCAAATAAAGGTTTAATTTAATAACGCGTGTTGCCTCCATGGGCATCTACCACAGCTCTCATACGATTAGGCATAGAGTTTATCAACCGCTCTATGAAATTTTGAGGGATCATCTCCCATTCCTCTTCTATGGCAGTTTTCAACTCCTGCATCGTCTGGGCAACTGGCTGACGAGCCCTAACACGTCTTTTTAGCTCGTCCTACATGTGCTCAATGGGGTTCCTGTCTGGGCTTCTGGCTGGCCAGTCCATAACTGTGATGTTCACATCCCGAAGATATTCCCTGACGATGCCGGCCGCATGGGCTCTTGCATTATCACACTAATATTATAAAGGCGAAAGTTTGTGAGTGTGTGTGTGTGTGTGTGTATGTTTGTTACTTCTTCACGCTCAAACGGCTGGACCGATTTGGATGAAATTCGGTATGTAGACAGCTTATACCCTGGATTAACACATAGGCTACTTTTTATCCCGAAAAAATGTAGTGCTCCCGTGGGATGAGCAAGAAATTCAAATATATTTGTTACTCTTTCAAACTCAAACGCCTCGACCGATTTTGATGAAATTTCGTGTGGAAGTAGCTGACCCTCTGGATAAACACATAGGCTACTGTTTATCTCGAAAAATATAGAAAGAACGAAAGAAAGAAAAGTATTTATTGTGACTAGCACAGGAAGATCACCAACTAAATTAAAATCACAATACTAAAACTTTGAAAACAAGAGAAAAAAAATAAATAATCTCACTATCACACTAATATTATAAAGGCGAAAGTTTGTGAGTGTGTGTGTGTGTGTGTGTGTATGTTTGTTACTTCTTCACGCTCACACGGCTGGGCCGATTTGGATGAAATTCGGTATGTAGACAGCTTATACCCTGGATTAACACATAGGCTACTTTTTATCCCGAAAAAATGTAGTGCTCCCGTGGGATGAGCAAGAAATTCAAATATATTTGCTACTCTTTCAAACTCAAACGCCTCTAACGATTTTAATGAAATTTCGTGTGGAAGTAGCTGACCCTCTGGATAAACACATAGGCTACTGTTTATCTCGAAAAATAGAGAAAGAACGAAAGAAAGAAGTATTTATTGTGACTAGCACAGGAAGATCACCAACTAAATTAAAATCACAATACTAAAACTTTGAAAACAAAAGAAAAAAAATAAATAATCTCACTATCACACTAATATTATAAATGCGAAAGTTTGTGAGTGTGTGTGTGTGTATGTTTGTTACTTCTTCACGCTCAAAAGGCTGGACCGATTTGGATGAAATTCGGTATGTCGACAGCTTATACCCTGGATTAACACATAGGCTACTTTTTATCCCGAAAAAAGGTAGTGCTCCCGTGGGATGAGCAAGAAATTCAAATATATTTGCTACTCTTTCAAACTCAAACGCCTCGACCGATTTTGATGAAATTTGGTGTGGAAGTAGCTGACACTCTGGATAAACACATAGCACACATAGGCTACTTTACATCCTGAAAAAATGTAGTGTTCCCGTGGGATGAGCAACTTTTTTGTGAACTTTTCTCACCGATTAAATAATACACGTTTTAGTGTATCTCATAAACCGGGGGTAACACCGCGGGGCGCAGCTAGTCATGCATAAAAAGGAAATTTGGGCCCACATAGTCCGCGTATGGTATCACGTGAGGTTCT
Organism: Cosmia pyralina; assembly: GCA_946251885.1. Taxonomy (NCBI): domain Eukaryota; kingdom Metazoa; phylum Arthropoda; class Insecta; order Lepidoptera; family Noctuidae; genus Cosmia; species Cosmia pyralina. Next base: position 24,250,893 of record OX276354.1, on the reverse strand, counting down.
AAGCACTCACGAATGTACCTTTCAGCATTTAATGTTGGCAGCCGTGGTCCTGTAACAACCTCAAGTTGAGTTTTGCCGCTCGCGGATATACCGCCCCAGACAGTCCATGAGCCACCGCCATAAGCAACTTTCTCTTCAAAGCAGCATTGTGCGAAACGCTCTCCCTTACGTCGGTAGACCTTCTTCCTTCCATCATTGCCATGTAACACAATTTTAGACTCATCAGAAAAGAGTACACGGCTCCAATCTTGCTGTGTCCAATTTAAATGACTGCGTGCGAAATGAAGGCGCGCTGTTCGGTGGGCTCGCGTTAGTTTGGGGCCATTAGCTGGCTTGTGTGGTACCATATCGCGTTCTTTTAACCTTCTCCGAACAGTTCGAGCGCTCACAGATACTCCGTGGAAGTCGCGAAGTTGGTTTTGTATCTCAATGGAGGTAAGGTGACGATTTCTCAAGCTGGTCGTCACGATGAATCGATCCTGCCTTTCAGTTGTGACCCGAGATCGTGGCCTTCCTTGGCGACGAACAAAGCCGCCAGTCTCTAGGTACCTCCGATAAACATTTCGGACCGCAGATCGACTTAAATTAAGTTGAGCACTCACGTTTCTTTGGCTGTGTCCGGCCTGAATAAGTGCCACAGCTTGGGCGGCGACTTCAGGTGAAGTATCCATAGATTATTGATAGAACCTCACCTTAATGTTAAGAATAAGTAATGTTTGTTGCAAAACCAAAGATATCAATCACTTTTTCAAGAATTAAATCCAAGTAAACCAATAAAACCAAGTTTTCTTAGTATTCGATTGTTTGATATCAACAAACAGGCTCCAAATTGTCTTTTGTTTCTTTAAATTCTGTGTTCGAAATTCAAAAAAAGACTATTGAATGAAATTGTGAATGTGCCAGGTTCAAAACTGCATAAAAACTTTTTGCTCGACCTAATATAAAATTTTAGCTAGGACCAAACGAAACTGAAAATACAAGGTGGGCCAAAAGATGTGTCCAGAAGTGTATGTCTTATGTACAAAGTTATATTTATGCATATAACTTTGTACATAAGACTAATTACATAATGTATTATCTACTAAATCCTTCCTGTAAGCATGTAGATCACGTTAGTGAAAGAATCAGCAAAACTGGTTCATTAGTTTTTGAGAAAATCGCGGACTAACAAACATACATACTCACATACATACATACGGGTTGAATACAGAACCTCCTTTTTTTTGAAGTCGGGTAATGAAGAAAAGCAAACTTATGAATGGATCTCAAAAAAAATTTTTTTTACGTCATAAAACTACAAATTACACAACAAACTACAACAACTACAATTAACTACAATTTTCAGACTTTTTCCTTTACTTGCGCTGGGAAACCTTGCTTCTTTCGTCAATGGAAAGTACCCTATAGGTTTTGATTTACCTGCGACAGTTGCGAGTTTCAAAATGTGTCGTAAAATAGCAGTATTTTTTTATTGCGTTGACTTAGAAGCTTGATTTTTTCAGAACTCTAAGGGACTATAGACTTACGTATTCGATATTAATTTCAACTTGATATCTCCACGCGTCCTTGAGAAAAAGGATCTTGACAGACTGACAAATTTTTTTTTTTTTTTTGCGATAGAATTACAAATTAACATTTTTCAGAATTTTTACTTTACTTGTGCAGTAAGACCTTGCTTCTTGCCAAATTTCATTATTCTAGGACAACGGGAAGTACCCTATAGGTTTTGATTTACTTGCGAGTATCAAAATATGTCGCATAAATGGCCGTATGTTTTTATTGCGTTGACTTAGAAGCTTGAGTTTTTTAGGACTCCAAGAGAACACAGACTTACGTATTGGATATTAATTTCAACTTGATACCTCCACGCGTTCCTGAGAAAAAGGGTCTTGACAGACTGACAAACAGACAGACAGACAGAAGTGATCCTATAAGGGTTCCGTTTTTTCTTTTGAGGTACGGAACCCTAAAAATATAAAAATGGAATGGGTCCTGCATGCTTCCAACTATTATTTAATTTAAAATGAGCTTGTTTTTAGCTTTTCAGTTTTTTACCGTAATCGGGTTTTTTAGTTTTTTTAATTACTTTTTTTTTATTTCCAGCTTTTTAGTTTACAAGTGTGAAAGATTTCGCAGACGATTTAGTTCTTGCAAAGGAGTTTTGGTCGTGAGAGTATTTTTTTTTTTGGAACAAGTGCACAAAAACGTGATTTTTACGATTTGTCACTTTGAATTACTTTTAACCATATAAGTTGCATATATTTTTGTAATCACCTTTTAAAACCCTTCATTTTGATATCCCACTCGATGGTATTAGAAGAAAAAAAATTTCGATCTCCACAATATGGCACCCCAAATCCGCCATTTTACTTTGTTTTTTATTTTAATGTAGCCAGTGACACTCGCGCTACCAAGACCAATCTAAAGACGTATAATTTATCCAAATCCGTTCATTCGTTTAGGAGTTACGAGGGAACAAAGAAACGGACATACATACATACATACAGGTCAAACACATAACCCTCCTTTTGGGCTTCGCCGCAGTCGGGTAAAAACCTCGTGAATGTTATCATCAGTTACATAATCATCAACAAAAATTAAGTGTCCTAACATTTCTGTGACCTCTAAAAACATCGAATGACAAACAACTCTGTTTTTTCTCTTTAAAAGATTTATCAATAAAAATACTGACTAATTACAATTGGTACTTAACTCATTCGTTATCGGAACCCCAATGGGTGCTTAAAAAATATGTGAAGAATTGACCTCCGTTATCTTGTGCTGGTGTGTCAAGATATGTTTAATTTTTCTCGATACATAAGTAACAATATTTCTGGACATTTGTAAAAAGGTATGAGTAAATGTAATTAGGCTATAGCGCAATTAGAAGAAAAGAAAATACGTTTATTTGAGGTAAATATGACGCAATGAAGAACACAAATAAAAACTTTAATCAGTTCATAAAAAGCCAAGTTGGGAGAAAATATGCATCGCATCCACGCAAAATGGCCATCGCTCAGCATAATGCTGCCAAAACGTTGGTTAATGTTGCCTTAAGGCGACTAGTGCTGCCAACTAGCGCCACCATTGAGAAAAAAATCATAAGTCTGGAGATACGGAACATTTTGAAATTTCCTATGCTCACATTTTTAGACAGATGAGGTGGAATTTTTTGTATCAAAAAAATCAACACTAAATCTCCTAGGTTCGAAGCTTCAGCAGTTAATGGCAAAAAGCGGCCGTTTTTAGCGTCTAGGTTTAGTGTTGATTTTTTTGACCTCACCTGACCTACCTCATGTGACAAAAAATGTAAGCATAGGAAATTTCAAAATGTTCCATATCTCCTGGATTATGATTTTTTTCTCAATGATGGCGCTAGTTGGCGGCACTACTCGCCTTAATTAAACTTAAGAGCATGACGTAATTGATTATTTTTAGCCTGTCTTACCATCGAGCTTCAAAGTACATTTGGCCAATGTAATACGCCATTGTTTATTAGGATATATTCATACTCAATATCGCAGTATGTGCATTAATTTACATCGTGTATAGTAAAACTTACGATCGCCGATGACTATGTGAACAACCGTGCATTTATTCATGCTATGATATTTTACACAAATATACATAATAATCCTAACTTCTTAACTAATATTATAAATGCAAAAGTAAGTTTGTTTGTTTGTTTGTTACCTTTTCACGCCTAAACCACTAAACCGATCATCCTGAAATTTTGCATATACTTTGTCTGATGTACAGAAACGGACATAGGGTACCATTCATCCCAAAAAAAAGTACTGTTCCCGAGGAAAACAACAATAACGTTCTTATGATAATAGATGGCGCCACGTGTCTTTCGAATCATGATTGAATTATATTATTACAAGCAGAGTACAACCCGAATTGATTGTTAAATTCTAAATTAACGCGAGCGAAGCCGTGGGCAAAAGCTAGTACATAATAATTATGTATATTTTGATTACTTACTTAGCTTATTTTCGAATATGACACTGACCTACAGATAACAGAGTGATTATTGAGTAGCTCGAACTTGAACGCGATCTGTTGAAGAACTTCAAAGAAAGAAACTCTTCAAGACTACATTAAAACTCTTGAAGCGTATAATAAACTCTTATACTTACTGAAACCTCATCTCCCTCAAGCAGCTCTTCAATGACGACTGTCTGGCCAGCTGATCCATACTTGGCGTCCGTCAGGATCTCGTCCACTGCTTGGCACGCCTCTTCCTTGGTGGCTGCGACCACCACGCCCTTACCTGCGGCCAGGCCTGAAGCCTTCACTACTAGGGCTGGGTATGTAGCGCTAGAAAGAAAGAAATTGAAAATAAGTAAAGGGGCGTTCTTCTTCTTCTTCATTTCGAGTCGATGGTAAATTATTCAATGAGTTGGGCCCTTAGAGGGGGCCTTAAAGGGGCGTTTAGAGTCCAGTACATTTGGGTTTGATTCATCATTCTCCTGCCCTTATCCCAATCTATTTGGGGTCGGCGCAACAAGTCCCTTTTTTCCATACTTCTCTATAAATCGTCATCTCGGTAGTCACCCCCTTTCTAGCCATGTCATCTTTCACACAGTCCATCCATCGTTTCTTTGGTCTTCCCCTACTCTTATAGCCATCGACATTCGTACTCAAAACTTTCCTCACGACATTTTCCTCATTCCTCCGCATCACATGCCCATACCATGACAACCGATTTCCGCACAACTTTTCAGTCACCGGTGCCACTTTCAAACATCCTCGTACTCATTTCTTATTCTATCCATTCGTGTAACACCACACATCCCTCTTAGCATTCTCATCTCAGCTGCATGCAATTGTTTTTCATTCATCCCTTTTGTGGCCCAACATTCTGATCCATAGGTACAAGACAGCAGGTCTAACCATTGTTTTATATTTCTTCCCCTTAAGTTTAAGGGGAATGCGGGAGTCGCAGATTGTTCCCGTGACCTGCCGCCATTTCATCCATCCAGTGTTAATCCTATGCTTAACCGTCCGATCTACTTCGCCATCGCTTTGCACGAGTGAACCGAGATACCGAAAGTCGGAGCAGTACATTTGGGTTTGATTATAGACATCGATTATTTTCATGATGGTTAGTATCATATTATTTAATTAATGTGAAATAGTGTTAGCCCAATGGGTAGATTTTTGAGCACATATTTTTTAATACCTACTGTACCTATCACCAAAAACCACACTAATAAATAATTAGATTTCAGTAAGTAGTGGACGTTTTTTGGCAGAAATGTTGAAGATAATGGTAAAAGAACACATCCAAATATAATAAACTAGGTTTTGCCAGCGGCTTCGCCCGCGTGGATGTCGGAAATTATCCCAAGGGAACAGACTATAATCTATCTGTGCCAAATTTCATCCAGATCTGTTCAGCCGTTCTGGCGTGATTGAGCGCCACTCGCGTGCTACTCGCGTTTATTTTACTGTCACGGTCGCCATGTACGGATGAGGGATATTATGAGTAAATGACACAACGAAGGCTGATACAATACTGCCCTTTATTACAAAAGAACACAAGTTTATATGGTTTACATTGACATCTCCCTCTCAGTAACAAATATACATCCAAACTTTCGCATTTATAATACAACTAGCTGCACCCCGCGGTTTCACCCGTGTAGACCGGGATAAAAAGTAGCCTATGTGTTAATCCAGTGTATTTATAGGCTATCTACATACCAAATTTCATCCAATTCGGTTCAGCCGTTTGAGAATCAAGAAGTAACAAACATACAAACACACACACTCACAAAAGTTCACCTTTATAATATTAGTGGGACTAGCTGCACCCCGCGGTTTCACCCGCGTACACCGGGATTAAAGTAGCCTATGTGTTAATCCAGGGTGTCAAAACCACAATAACAAATTTTATCAAAATTAGTCCAACCGTTTGAGCGTAAAGAAGTAACAAACATACAAACACATATACTCACAAAACTTTCGCCTTTATAATATTAGTGTGATTACAGTAAGATTGTGATTTGTGTTCTATTTCAGTAAAAAGTTTGCTGAAAGGGATTCTAATAAATGGTCTGTACAAGAACTGCTACCAGGTGCCGCCACAATATCCATGTCTACTGATAAGCAACAATCTTTAGTTGGTGTTTAATTTTAAGGTGCAACTTCCCTAAGTTTGCGAGCTCGTCGGCAAAGGCACCGGTAATCACCAGACCGTCCGACCTCTATCAAAAAAAACATCCCTGAATATGACTTCATCCGGCTATATTAAAGTCAATCTTAATTATAAAAGAGTTATTATCTTTCTCTGTCGCTATAATTGTATTAAGTAGGCCAGTGCTGGTGACGAGACGTCATTTTTATATTGTTTGCATAAATAATATGCGGTAGACATCCTTGTGATAGTGTCCTTTGACTTAATTAAATTTATCTTCATTATGAGATTACCGGAAACCGTTCATCACCGCACGGACACGACTTTAAGGGTGCTTTTCTACCAGAGATGTGCTATGCTAGCTATGCTGCGATAATGTAAAAGCTAAGCTACGAAACTATGTAGCGGAGCGAGTAAGATGTGCGAGGAAGATGCGCAGCTCGAGCTATGCGACGTATCGACAATAGGGAAGCTAAACCACTCGCGACCATCCATAGCACGCACCCACAGCACGCATCCTTCCATATAAAAAACTATAGCTTAGTTGAACCCGTTTCCACCAGTGCTATGTTGTGTGGACCAATGAATATGATTGGTGGATATCAAACGCATCCATAGCAAACGTAGCATAGCACATCTCTGGAGGAAAAATATCCTTAAGCCTTAAATTGATTGGATAGCATAATGCTACGATTGTCTGAACAGCATAGTCACAGTTGGTAAGTATCCCTATTGGAGAGAACCACTTATTCAATCCGTAATTATATTTTGTTTCTGACAATGCCAAGGGATGCCGTGATACCTAAGTTATTAGGTTGTGGAGATCTGATAGGCAGTCGTTCCATGTAAAATACTGGCATTCGGCTACATCCTGTTAGACCAGAAGTCGACCCCAACTTAGTTGGGAAAGAAAAGGCTAGGCAGACGAGGATGAGTTATTAATTCAGTATGTAATCCCGCAAGCGAAGCCGTGGGCGCAGCAAGACTTTCGTATAAAGACGGATACGAGAGCTAGAATGAACTAGACGAATCCACATTGCCCCCTATCACCTTATCGTACTCAATGTACCCGCATTATAAACATAGATATCGGCCAGCAAGCTCTATGTACAATCGGCGTCAAGAATATCCAGTCGAACCGACTAGGGCCTTTGGATATTTGTATATAAATAAATAAATAAATAAATAAATATGTTTGGACATATCACACAACGCCATCTAGCCCCAAGCTAAGCAACCTAATGCTTGTGTTATGGTAACGAGATGGCTGATAAACTACTTATATACATTTTTTTTTTTTTGTAAATACATACATATTATAGATAGAAAAACACCCAGACTCGGAACAAATACTTGTAGGTCGTACAAATATTTGTTCCGTGCGGGAATCGAACCCGCGACATGCTGCGCAGCAGTCAATCGCTCAACCACTGCGCCAACCGTGTCGTCGTATATCTGACAATGACTGATTTTTTGTCAATAAATGTCAAAATTGACACAAATTTATTTGAATAAAGCAGAAAACTATTAAAAAATAGTTGGGAAACTGTCGGACTGTCGGATTATTGCCTGTCACTTGTAGCCTGACGTTTTTGGCGAAAGCGCCAGGGTAGCCCGCGAATTTCCGTTTTTTTTTCAATCTGCCTAGCCTTTTCCCAACTATGTTGGGGTCGGCTTCCAGTCTAACCGGATGCAGCTGAATACCATTATTTTAAATGGAGCGACTGCCTATCTGACCTCCACAACCCAGTAACTGGGTAATACGATACCCCTTTGATAAGACTGGTTGTCAGACTTTCGGGCTTCTGACGACCCGTAACGACTGTCAAAGATCCACGAATGACAGCCGGTACCAACGGCTTAACGTGCTTTCCGAGGCACGGAGGAGCCTCGGTGTGTAAAGATGGTCACCCATCCACTGACCAACCCCGGCAAGCGTAGCTTAACCTGATGGATCGACCCGTGCGGCAGTTATTATTTAGCTACGAGCTCCTCTCACGTAACAAGTATGTATTTACAAAGTTATAATCATTAAAGTCACCAATACAACTCTTTAAGACCAGATAATCTTATTGAATGACTATTTCATGAAATCTTGACATTTGAGGATTAAACTATCTTAAGGAGTTGTATTACTGATTCTAATAATTATAATTCTGTAAATACATATTTGTTACGGTCGCGAATCATATTTTAATCAACATAAAACCTAATACTGACTTGCAAATTGCAAATAACGTAAGTAAGAAAATTTGAATTTCGTGAGCTACCCTGGCGCTTCTCTCATAACAACTAAGAAAATTAAAACTTAATGTCAATTGAATAAAATTCTTGTCAGAATCACAGTTGTCGTATACGATGCATACTGAAAAACCCCAAACATATCCTTGACATTATAATTTATTTTTCTAAGTTGGTCAGATCATTTTGAACAGTTTGTTCGTCCCGATATATTTGATGCTGATTGTACACACAGCAGCAGGTCAAGTTACTACAAACTGTCAAATTTTCTCATTTGATTTTGAACTTAATCATCGACATTTTAAGGTTTAAAATCATTTGGAGAAATTGATGTGCTGTTGTCTGTACTAACTGAACAACGCTTGACAGCCGATAGTCACAGGTTAACTAAACGTAATCTTAATTATGTAAGGTTATTAAATCGAAAGTAGGTAATTATTATACAACGACCATATAGCCCATAGACGCCTAATAACAGGCGACCGATGTCTGTCAACACATCAGACTTATAGATCTGATATAGGTCGCCACTCAACAATTTCGATTCAGTTTCAACCACTTCTGTGAGCTGTAAACACTTCCGCGTTAGTCGATTAAAAATTGTTCAAAATAATATAATGGCCCCTTGCACAATACGTTGGTGTGGTAACAACAGCCAGACTTCGAGTTTCCGAAAAGATGGCATAACATTTCATCGGTAAGTAAATAGTTATATATTCATAATTAGATTAGATTTATGTTCCGTTATTATTTATCGGAGTTCATCCTACACTGGTCAAACTTGTAGGTGGACGAAAGGTGCAAGGTCTCTCGTTGATGTCTTTCATGTTTGCGTCCCTTTCTTCTGAAAGTATTTTTTTAGCTATCTCTTTTCCTCTATTATTTGGTAAACATACCTAACGAATAATAGTGATGCACCAAATCATATGACCAAAGTTATCGAGAAAGCAAAAACCTATACTATCTAAACGAAATTTGAAAATCTTTTTAACCCGTCGCGCGCCAATTAGCAGACACAATTGAAATTCTATTGTTATCTGTACACATGGTGTACAATCGACATTTTAAGAGTTAACTGACTTCAAAAAAAGGAAGTTTCTCAATTCGACTTTTTTTATGTGTGTTCGCGGATAACTTCGTCGTTTCCGTCGTTTATTTCCTAATATAAGTAATCATCAATTCCACTCTGAAGTAACTAATCATGTAGTGGATTTGTCAATGAGTGTTATGCACAAATATATTTCCACACGACTAGCTTTTCTTACAAAGTCTGCTCATCATAAACATACTGTTAGGAGGATATATACAAAGTTAATACATTTCAAAAATGATTAGTATGGTGTTTTTGACTGTCCAAAAATTAGGTGTGTTTAATCCACACAGAAAATTTCCCTCTCACGGAGAGGAGGCGTCTGTCCCAGCAGTGGGAACACTATAGGCCATTATCTTATTGTATAAATCATTATTTGACTTACAAAATTTAGTTTTGTTTTATTAATTAAGACATTTGTTTAACTATTACCAACCTCCGAAAAAAGTATGACTGTATGATATCTTTTTAAATAAATACGGAAAGAATTTTGATACTCGTATGTTGTTTTTATTTTTTACATTTTATGTTTAAGTAATTACATGTTAAAATAATATTAATTATTATTATTTATTTATTATTTATTATATAAGGTAACTTCACAGCTGACAGTAAGCAAACACAAATTATTATACCAAACATTACGCCAATTACGAAGTTCTCGAAAAAAAATAAATGGATGAATGGATGGAGTATTAATAAATGGGAAGGTGAAAAAGCCCATTAAACATTTTATTAAGTACAATTATTATCAAAAAAATATCGATACCTTCGTGTTTTATTTAAACCTGTCCCATCCCTAGTGATACGTAATGACCTTGGAAGGGCCAATCAGAACGCAGTACCCCGCTTCCTCATACCTCAGCTAGTTGACAGAATTGTTTTGATGCGTTAAATCAAGCATTAGGCGTCTATGGGCTATATGGTCGTTGTTATTATAACACATTTAGGGTTGAATAAGAATAATCTAGTGTTTATTAAATGAGAGTGGCTCGTGCAGACAGATTGCAATGATCGACATTTTCCGTGTAGTGATAGAAAAGTTATTATGACTGATTGTACATTGTAAGTACTATGTCATACTCATAGGTCATTTTACAAGCTGAGGCAACAAATCTATACAGAGTGTTAAATGTAAACAGTGGCGACCTTTTAAGGGGTCATTGTACTCATCATTATGAACAACTTTTACTATGGGACCAAACCTGAAATCGTGAAGAAAAAAATCAGCCGTTCCCTACATTTTGAAGAATCGTGCGAACATAAATGTACTGAACAGCTGATTTTATTTCGCGATTTCAGGTTTGGTCCCGTAGTAAAAGTTGTTCATAATGATGAGTACAATGAGCCCTTAAAAGGTTGCCACTGTTTACACTTACACCCTGTTGGCTTATGCAAAACATAACTATCAATGTTTTTGCACGTTTTACAAGTTGGTGCAATACAAATTATGAAAGACAATTTGTTGAGCGTCAATTACCCACACAATGCCTAAATTTAAATTAAGGGGGAAGCGCCAGAGCAGCCCGCGAAATTAAAATTTTCTTACTTTTTTTGCAAGTCAGTATTAGGTTGCAGGTATGTTGATTTAAAGTATGATTCGCGACCGTAACAAATATGTATTTACAGAATTATAATCATTAGAATCAGTAATACAACTCCATAAGTTAGTATAATCTTCAATTGTCAAAATTTCATGAAATAGTCATTTAATAGGATTACAGTCTTAGAAAGTTCTATTGATGACTTTAATGATTATAATTTTGTAAATATATATTTGTTACGGTCGCGAATATACTTGATCTACATACAACCTAATATCGACTTACAAATTGCAAAAAACATAAGAAAATTTGAATTTCGCGGGCTATTCTAGCGCTTTCGTCTTAAGGCGGATGCGCCAAGGTAGCCCGCGAAATTCAAATTTTCTTACGTTTTTTGCAATTTGCAGGTAATTATCAAGTTGTATGTTGATTAAAATATGAGACGCGGCCGTAGCTAATATGGCTTTACAGAATTATAATCATTAGAATCAGCAATACAACTCCTTAAGTTAGAATTGACCTCAAACCTCATGATTTCTTGAAATCGCTAGATTTGAGGTCAATTCTAACTTTATGGAGTTGTATTGCTGATTCTAATGATTTTAATTCTGTAAAGCCATATTAGCTACGGCCGCGTCTCATATTTTAATCAACATACAACCTTACAGTGACGTGCAAATTGCAAAAAACGTAAGAAAATTTGAATTTCGCGGGCTACCTTAACGTATCCCCCTTAATGCAAGGCAAATTCACTATGGTCATCCTACAATTACGATCAATCAAAGCACTAAAGTCGTAAAGAATACCTACAGGCAAAATGTATCTTGCTTTGAAGAACAACTTGTGTCGACTTGAGAACCTCCTCCTTTTTTTTCGTCGGTTAAAAAAGGCAAAAATACGGAGTGATTTTAACGATCAAGTCGAAGTTCAGCGAACAATCATAAATTTGTTGCAGCTTGTTAAAATGATTAATAGGTAAGTAAGTATATATCAGTTATTAACTTTATCAGTGACATATTGCAGTTCAAAAGTACATTCAACAAAGGACGATTCTGGTCACGACTTCATGATTACAGGAAGGACCAGTCTAGACTACTAGATATAGATCTACCTAATAATATCTTAGCTATGTATGTATGACATTTACGTTCAGAAATAAAACGAGATCTGATATTTATTGGAATTGGTCAAGAAAGAATATTTGGAGGCAAAATAATTGTAGGTTATTATGTAGACTTTCCTATCCAGTATTTTATACCATTATTTTTTGATTTTTCGGTACAATAAGACGAAGCATGACCCTCGATTAGTAACAGACAGATTTTATGTCAAAGAGATCATCTTTCTTGAATACATCTTGCTCAAATACGGAGATTGTAGGGAACCTACTTCAAGTTGGTATGCTGTCTAGATCTATTATATTATTATGCTCTATGCAAGCTATAGACAGGTCACAAAACCTCTAGTTATACAATTAGTTACCTCATATTGCGTCTCAGGTTTGGAACCCGCAGTATGCGACTTGTAAGTCCCGTATTGAGGGTGTCTAAAGAAAATTTCTACGTTATCTGGATTATAGGGCTCAGCAATACTCAGTTGACTACGAGCACCGCTGCAAATGGTACCACTTTCTTCCGCTGGAGATGAGACGTTATATTGGGGACATGATTCTACTTTTGGGTATCGCAAATGGCCACATTGACTGTCCTGAACTCGTAGCTAATCTGTCATTACGTACGAATCTGATGATGTACCAGTGCACTCAGTTTCAATAGGCTTCCTAGGGACCTTAATGTCGACTTGTTCTGCACCAGTGTGACGACCTAAAGACGGCTGTTGGCTCAGTCTTTTTTCAAGGATAGATAACTTATCTACTACTCTCATAACTAATTATATTAACTTGTATGCACTTTCTTTTATCGAATTTTTCCTTAACTATATGTGGAGGCTTGTTATTAGCAATTTTTTAATATTACATTCTATAAGTCATTGATGGTTTGTTAGTCTGTAAGCCTTCTTTAAAATAAAATAAGTACTTAAATAATATTTATTTCCCAAAAAAAGAAACTCACGTATTGATAAACTCCTTAGCAGCTGCAGCATCAGTGAAGGACTTATGTCTGGCTGTAGGAATCTGGTATTTGTTCATGAAGGTCTTGGACCAGTCTTTATCAGCCTCGATGCGAGCTCCAGCCATCGTGGGGCCGAAACATTTGACGCCGAGGGGGGTGAGCTTGTCCACGATGCCGTTGGCAAGAGGATCCTCTGGGCCGACCACCACGAATTCTATTTCGTTGTCTTTGCACCATTTTGCTATTGCCTGCAATAAAAATGGTAATTAAAGTGAGTTTGCAAAGTTGGAATAGTTAAAATTACGGGATTTTTTTAAGTGTGGGAAATGTGTAAGCAGCTGGTTGCTTTGTTAAATGACAACCTGCACTCTAATTGCGTAACAAACTATCAATCGGAATCTGAATCATTTTGAAGCAAATTGCTAATCCATTGCTTCATATGTTGGAAAAATTTGTCTGCTCGACAACGTAAATAACGTAATTATTGTTGTTGAACTGTCAAAATGAAACCGATTTCAACAGATAGTGTTTTATGCAATTGGCCCGATGTAAGGTTTTAAGGTGGCTGGCGTTGTAAGGATCTCGGATCTCGGAACCTATATTTTTGTAAAACACTGAGTTGCATGCTGCTGGACTGAGCGCAGTAGTGGTGAGCCCAAGATTACAATGGGTATATGTTTCAGAATCCTCTCGCTCGAATCTCGCAGTAGGATACTTCAAAACACATTCCGGCGGAAATTAATTGCTAAGACCTAGTATCTACGTACTACAGACATTTTACATCATATACTTACACTTTGCATCCATTAATATTGTATAAAATAAAATTTAAAAAAAAAACTTTATTTTATACAAAAACCTCAATGCATAAAAAAACTTCAATGAAAGAAAGGTAAACAATATAGTAAACCCTGACTCCCAAACTAGGAGATCCTGTGACTTAGGAGACATCTTGTGTCATCATCATCATCTTGTGTATCATACTCTTTTATTGGTATTGCATTAATATTTTGCGAATCGGTCGCAAAAATAAAAAATAAAAAATTCGCAAAATACTAATGCGAAACCAATAAAAGAGTATGATACATAATATTAATGAATGCAAAGTGTAAGTATATGATGTAAAATGTCTGTAGTACGTAGATATTAGATACTATAGACCCCTTCCATCTAAATCAAAAATTACGAAGACTTCTGCTAACCCATCGAACCTGTAAAACATGTATGCCATATATTCTGAACGAAGCATTTCGAGTGACAAGTGAACTTGCCCCGAGAAATAGGTACTGTAGTGCTATTCTGTAAACATCTCACCGTGATAACTTAGATGAAGTGAGCGTGAAGTGAACCGTCGTTCCACCTGATGCTAGGGGTTGACACTATTGACAGCTCACTTTAGGATCACTTCACCAAGTTTTCACGGTGAGATTTTTACAGAATAGACCGGCTGAACCTCACGATATGAAAGCAACGAGTTTATCGCACATACACGAGCGTCTATTAAAATCTATAAACAGTTGTTTTTGATCGCAAGGTATGTAGGTATAAGTCGTGTCATCGTGTGTAATCATTTGATTTGGCTGATCATTGTGCGTATGGATCTGTTTATATTGTTCTATGAAGAAAATTAAGGTTCCCATGAGTCCCTACTCTTCCATATTTTATTCCTGTTATCAGATTGACCAAGAAGCGATTTTTATTGGCCCACATTCTATTAATGCATTCTGATGGGAGAATACAAGGTCCATTATTCAAACAGTCAAAATGAGGTAGGTAATCAAGAATTAAATGCCCAAGATCGACGTTAAAATATCTTATTTTTCTATATGACGTTGATAAGTAAGAAAAACATAACGTAGGTCCTTATCAGCTCGCGCAATTCGTAAGGCCCCTCTGTCACTACAGAGTACTATTGTATTTAACTTATAGGCGATATTGCATGTTTGTCCACCCAATTAAAATAATCATAATAAGTGATAATGTTAAGTACAGATTTTACGTAAACTTCGTGCCGTTTGCAGACCGTTTGCATCATTGACCCAGAAGTGTGCATACTTTGTCGTGTAGTAAGAAGTAGTCGAAAATATGGCAGTGTTTTGTAGCTTGAAAGCCTTTATTTCCCTCCTTTTGCAAGGAAGAATCAGGGCAGTTGGATCCAAACCAGCATTGCATCGCAAACAGGTGTCATTTGATTGGATAAGTATTGCATTGCACTTTCCAGTTGATTGCTCTTAAACTTCTCTGTATTCTGTTGCGTGACTGGTCGCTACCTGCGCAAACTTCCGCACTCCATGCCGAAAATTTGACAACTTGTTTGGCAGCTAGAGTAAGTACTTACTTTCAGGGAATACACTTTATGCCTAAGGACACAGGAGTGATGACTTGGTATAATATTCACGATAAATTGATCAGAAAAGGCGCCTTAGAGAGTGATGTGGAAGTCTACAGGAGAGATATTTGCCCACCAATGGAACAACTGCTTAGTTGTACTTCACCGTATTATTTGTCTCATGAGGGAAGTAAAAAACTTTTTTACAAAAAAATACAACCGACTTCCAAAAACAACACTACAAAGTGAAAAATAATTTTAATTTCGGAAGTCGGTGTCTAGTTAAATGTATTTTCGTTTTTTGCCACCGACTTCCGAAATTAAAGTTATTTTTCACTTTGTAGTGTTGTTTTTGGAAGTCGGTTGTATTTTTTTGTAAAAAAGTTTTTATTTTTCACTTTTTAGTTGTGTACTTACCCCACACAAATTCTAATACTACCTGCAAAACAAACTAGAACATCATCCATATAAAAGTGGGGAAAAAATACGTATTATTGAAGCTAACTCAAAAACTACCAAAGCAAAGTTAATCAATTTTATATGGGACCAACTGTGATGTATACCCTCTCGAATAAAACAAAAAAAATCGAAATCGGTCCAGCCATCTTCGAGTAATCGGGGAACATACATATAAAAAAAAAAAAAAAAAAAAAAGGTTCCGACGAATTGAGAACCTCCTCCTTTTTGAAGTCGGTTAAAAACAACAAGAGCAAAGGAAGATAAAAATCGAAATCTTTGATTACGAAACATTGAGAAGGGCATCCGCATCGCCCGCGTCATTGACCTGATTCTGTAAGCGAGACTCAGACAAATGATAATAAATAATAATGGATCGAAATTGACCAGGCCTGACGTGTGGGTTTGAAATGCCAACTTGCAAAGTAACGAAAGATGAATGGGATATGAGGCCTCAGTACTCTTTAGAACTGGTTATTGAAGTTAAGATGAGCAATGTTACCAATTTCATCAATTTTAATTTTATCAAATACTAGCTGTTCGTACTCGGCATTGCCCGGGTGTATTTCATTTTCATTCATTTGAGATTTTCATACAAAAAAAGCATCCAAGTTTCCAACGGATTTTTCAAAAATTTTGTTTAATTGAACACAAGACCCTGTCACGTAAGTTAGATATGAACACAACAAAAAGAAAATCAGCCAAATCGGTCGAGCCCTTCTCAAATGATGATCATTAATACGTGATACTTTTTTTCTCTCTCTCCTTCTCTTTAATGCAATCTGTCCTGGGACACTGTGTACTTTTCAGAGTAGCAACAACTATTTATAACTATGAGCAAGTGTTGTACTAGGTACTGTTTATTTATTTATTATTATTTATCTCTTTCCCAAATTCTTAAACAACATCTCCCGTCATTTTTATCGCAGTAGGTACTTCCCTGTTACTAACCGGACTGAATAGCAACCGGCTGATAATGTCATTCCACATTTCATACATGTGACAGTAATCTTAGGTCATCGACATTATATCTATCTAGTAGATAGTCGGAGAAGGTTAGGGAGCACGAATATTAGAAATCTTTACTGTATTAGGGGTACCCAAAGGGTGCCTACGGAACCCTATTCCTAAGCCTCCGCTGTCCGTCCGTCTGTCTGTCTGTCAGCGAGCCGTATCTCATGAATCGTAATAGGTAGACAGTTCAAATTTTCACAGATTGTGTATTTCTATTGCCGATGCCGCTATAACAGCAAAAAATAAAATTTAAATAATGCAAGAATCGTGATTTTTTCTGGTTTCTACTCGATCCAAACAATCCCTGTATCTCTTGAACCATAAAAGTTAATAACACATGAAAAGATGGTACGAATAACGGAACCCTTTGTGTGCGAGTCCAACTCACACTACGCCGGTATTTTAGAGTTGCATTCACACTTATAATCTTTGCGCTCTAGCATGGTGCGGGTGACACATGTTAGTATGGCATGACTACGTCAGTGACAATATGCACAATTCAATTTTATCGATAACGATTCTTACAGCAAAAATCTCGTTCTCCTAATAATTTTAAAAATGTCTTTGATATATCATATTATTAGAAAATTTATTTTAAAATATGTACATATTTAATACAAAAAAAAAAACACACTCAAAGCACTACCGATATTAATTAAAAAAAAAAAATGTTTTTCATGGTATCATTTTTTCGGCTAATTTAACTCTATAGATGTCTAACAACAAAAATTTAAAAATACATAGGTACATATATAATATACAAAAATACATACGTAAACTTCTTTTTCTATAAAAATATACGACTATCGGTAAAAACCCATAATAGCAATACATCTCATCACTAAACATGTCTATGGCGTTACGTTACACGCCTATCACTTTGCTTCATTTTTCATTAAATTTGATTTTATTTGTAGATAATAACATTTTGGCAGGTTAATTTATTTAATTTACTACAGTTATTATTGAATCCGTATTTTACAATTATGATATTTAGGGTGCAGCTAAAATATTAAATCATGATTGTAAATCGCGATAACGTTCAAGAGTGAACACAATGCTCACCCGCACAATGCTAGAGCGCAAAAACTATAGTAGGTAGGTACTGAAATTGACAACTTTACCTAAACTAAAACATATTACAGGCGAAAGACATGAAAAAACATGCAAGAATGCATGTATCAATCCTGGGTGAGACAAAGGGTGTTCATCTATGACTCTTAAGAAGAATTATAACATGTATTATACTACTTCTTAGGATTAAAAAAAACGATTTCATTATTTTAATTTCCTTAGTCAGAAAAGCTTTGTCTAGAGGTGGCTTTCTGTAATTGGCTTTTGGAATACCATATACATTTTTTTTATTTTGAGTGATGCAACCTGAGAAAACCCTTTTACAACAATTATTTAATTACTAAGATTTGAATACCTTGATAACTTTTTGTGGCCATAGCCATGAAGCCATGCAGACTCCAAGAACCAAATTTTTTTCTAACTCTTTGTTTCCAAAACCAGAACAGTATTTATGTACGGTCAGCAACAGAAGTCGGTTAACATTGCTACTTTTTGACATCATCTAAATTAACATAAAATGATTTGATAAACTGCTTTTTTTTTCGTTTAACTTTTAAGAGTTTCATGTTCTTAAAATTTTAAGTACTTCTGTTCCGATTTTAATTAAATATTTCGCTTAATAATAAAGATTAAAAAACTGCAAGTGTTAATAGAATTTTGTTGCTGACTGTACCTTTAAAAATTTTTTTTTTCATGTTTCAGTTTTTTTTGGTCTTCAAATGGCTTTTAGAATTTTTCCTATTTTTCCAAAAACATTAAAATGATCTTGAAAAAGTTTCATATCTCTCAGAACAAATTAGGTTGGGGTGCATGCTCCTTGGTGGGTTATTGATAAGATAAAATGTACCTACTTGTTAGAGCATGGATGACATTCTTGAAGTGCCTGGGAAAAACTTGATGGAGACTGCCAATTGTATTGTATTTTGTTTGACATTTTAATTGTATTTTGACATTTTAATAGTATTTTGACATTTTAATAGTATTTGACATTTGAATTGTATTTCGGCATTTGAATTGTATTTCGGAATTTTAATTGTATTTTGACATTTTGATCTTATTTTGACTATTATGCAATGGTGTGCATAATAAAGAGTATTCTATTCTATTATGTTTTATTAATTGCATTTTGACTGAATTAATTTTAATTGCATTGAACTATTAATGTTTATCTATCAGATAAAGATTATTAGTTGTAATTAATTGGCACGGGATGGAGGAGGCTTCTAATAAAAAAAAAGGGATCCATATAGGGAAAAATTACAACTAACACAAGTCTAACACTAGTGGTAAGTATTTATAATTACTAACAATACTAACACTACATTGATTTGTAAACTTAAAGAAAATATGGAATAAAGAAGCTTCATTATGTAATGCCGGAGCCGCATTATACAGGATGTGCTGTTGATTGTCGCGTTGAAGGACGTTAACCGTAGGTGTAGCCACCACTAACCGCAATAATTTGATTGAATTTAACAACCGCAATGTTTAAGGCGTTTATGGGCATTGATATTGACGTTAATGTATCCCCGGCATTAGAGCATCAAGTGCTTTGAGAAAAGAAGTGAAAGTACCATAGTAGGTATAACAAATAAAATTAACACATGTCCGGAACTTAACATAATTATATACAAAATGACAGCTTTGGGATTTTGATAGCAAGGTAATAGATATTTTAATTTGACTTCAAACTAAATCAATTAACGCATGCTCTAATTGATGATGAACTCAATCAGACTGATAAAATAAAATATTCTTTTGTCTTTTTAGTTACTACTATTGTAATTACTTTAACAGTTTTTTAATAGATGTTTTCGTTGTGTGGCTAAAACCAATTGTAAAACGGGGTAAGTGTTACTTAATTTAGTTGTCAATAAAGTTAATTGTATTTTGTTTGGTATCATTTAGTAGTATGTAATGTATGCAGAAACAAAATAAGTACATCATTCACTAATGTTTTTATGCTACATAAGATATAAAGACAAACTGACCGAAGATGAGGCGTAGCCTTCAGACTTCCTGAGAACTAATAGAAGTAATAGAATATACTTTTCTACTATGAAACTTACGGGATAATCCTTGATGTCGAGTTCGACGCACTCAACTTTGTTGGTAGTTGCGATGCCGACACTGCCGGGTGCACAGTATACTTGGTGTACAAAGGGAGAGTCCGCCAGTTTCCAGCAGAGAGCATGCTCCCGCCCGCCGCCTCCAATCACCAGAACTTTACCACCAGACATTATTCTACCTTGTTGTTTACTAAAACTTAGCCTATACGTCACGTGTCCAAATTACAAACAATTAGAACAAGTTCTAGCTAACATTTACTAGTTCTAGCCAGAGCTGATTACAGTTAACTGATTATACCAAGACGCAGTTATGTTTAATAAACGAAAATTATTTATTTTATTTATACACTGCCGTCTCTGACACGCGCAAACTTTTAAATGAATGACGTTGTTGACGTTTCCTTTAGTTGTGATGCGGAAACTAGTGTTGGGCTAAGTTACATGTCGATAGAATAAATAGGTACCTACAATACCAACCAAAATTTTTTGTTTTTTTTTTTTAATATAAGTTCGATGTGCTAAAAAGTTTCAAAAATATAAGTTCGACGTGCTATAAAAATAAAATTAGAACATGCAATAAATAATTAGTTCAATTCGATGTTGTTTAGTTTTTGGTCAATAAATCAAGACACGATCCCATCTTGTTAAAAACACACCGATTATATATTCGCAACAAAAACAATAAATAATATTCGGAGCATATTTTAAAAGATGAAAAACTGGCACTCATCTGCCTTGCGTTTTTCCTTAACGGGAAAACAGAGAAATGAAAATCACAACAATAGGGACCAATCATGCCTATAGCTAGGGTTTCCTAAGTCTGTGGTGGCCACCACATAGCGTCCGCAATAATTTATCGTCGAATGACGTCACCGAAAAGTTATTATATTTATGAAAGTAAATTGGTGTGACCGTAAACCCCGCTGCCATCACTTTCATGACGGACATCACTGCAGCCGTTATGTGGCGGCCACTGCTCTTTTAGGAAACCGTAGCAAAAGTTGCTATTAATGCCTTTAACGTTATCGATCAATTAATTCTATTGTAGGCACATCACTAAGCCGAAGTACTTTTGCTATGGAAATATCGCATCTCATTTTATATATACTAGTCTATGATGCCGCATTCGATTTATTTATCATTATCTTACTCAATTCCTACGAGAGCAAAACGACAGAGGTCAAACTTTTCTGTACAGTCTGATTTCTGATAAAATTACATCATTTGTTGAATTAAATAATGAAATCCATCATCATTTGCCTAGCCTTTTCCCATTATGTTGGGGTCAGCTTCCAGTGTAACCAGATGCAGCTGATAACCGGTATTTTACATGGAGCGAATACCTAAGTACTGGGTAATACGAAACCATTTTTCGTCTTTGCATGTATTAATTTATTCATCGTGCTCAAGACCAATCAGGCCTCAGGTAAAGTGGGGGCATCGGGCACGAGTGTCCCACGACAAAAGTCATGAATACACAGTACTATCAGGACCAATGACTAAAGTATAATTGATCAGGACCCTGAGCCCTGACCCAGTTGCCAGGGGGGCCGGATCTTGCAGTAACGATATTTTATACTTTTTTAAAGCAGTAAGTGGTGGTATATGGTTTGCCCTAATAATTGGCCCTAAGCCCTAATAGATTGAAGATCATGCGGTGGTCAGGGTCAGGGTCAACACTCCTACCTGTCCCTTTATAGTCGACGGTACCTACCTACCAGTAACTAGCCATTCTAGCACAGCCATAGAAATATTTGTCTTGTATCTATGAGCAGAGCACACCTCAAATCTTACGGCACCTCTACACAATCGGCGATCATAAACTTTCATCCCCTTTATCACTCTCTTTAGAATTATTTTTCAGACAAAGAGTAGCCAATTGTCCTTCCCCAGGATGCCATCTATCTCCATGCCAAATTTTATCGAAATCTGTTCAGTAGTTCAATAGTTTAGCTTAGCTTTTCAGGTAATCGTCTATGATCGCCGATAATTCAATCAAATCAAACTTCAATCGAATCAAATCGAATCAAACCTATTTTTGTTTCAACTTTCAAAGTAGTTTTTCACTTTAAAGGAACATAGAAGTGAGAACTACTAGCTTTATTTACAAACCAAAAATGCTTTAAAGTTTTAAAATATAAAATAAAGTGAAGCAAAAAAATAAATATAATATTTTAGTTAAAAAATATTTTTATAAACTGCCGCCATCCTTTATCACCGCACACTTCATTCAATGGTAGAACGTTCCATTGCACTCAGAATCAGTAACGTTCGAACAATAAAAATAAAGTAATTATAATTTAAGTTTTGTATTTTAGCATTAGAAAGTAACTGGGATTCGAGTAGATTCAATATTTAATTTAAGAAATCCTAACTATATTTTTTTATTATCTTAATTTATATTCGGAGGTAGTTTATAGAATTCAACGAGTGTGTGTATGGAACGGTTCGAAAATGGCGAATTTATTGGTTCTTGTCATTTTGCTGTGATGCTTGCTCGCTGTATAAAAACTTGTATTTTGTTGCTATAAAATGGCTGACACCGGACTACGTATGAATTTTGCTGCCCTAAAGAGGGCAGATCCATACGCTAGAGAAATAATTGACAGTGCTACCCACGTTGCGCTTTATACATTCGAAGAGAACGAGTGGGAGAAAACTAACATCGAGGGTGCTTTGTTTGTGTACAGTAGAAATGGTGAACCGTACCATAGTTTAGTGATTATGAACAGATTGAATACGAATAACCTAATCGAACCAGTGTCGAAAGGAATAGAATTGCAATTGAAGGAACCTTTCCTTTTGTATCGGAACGCTAAGTGTCGCATTTACGGCATATGGTTCTATGATAAAGACGAGTGTGTTAGAGTTGCGACAAAGTTAAATTCTCTGATCAAAGACCCGATCAAGCAAGTTCCTGGCGGCGAGAACATGCCGCAGAACGCTGTATATAGTACGTCTACACCTTCTAGTGCGCCCGTCGATATATTCAGCATGCTAAGCAAAGCCCAGGATGACTTCAATTCCAATAAGGGGTTCGTCGCTAACAAGTGTGACTCAACACCGTCGCGTGCGCCCGACATGACTTCGCAAAGCGTGATGGACTTCTTCGCGAAAGCTGGGAGCGGTGCCGCTTCGCAGATGCCGGCGGTGTCCTCGCTACCGTCGCCAGGTATTTTCGGGCCACGTTCGACAGACGCGCGGGAGGTGCCGCAGCTGCTGCAAAGGCTCATGAGCAATCCAGCACATTCCGTTGAACATATAGAGAAACAACAACGCTCTGTGACACCTCAAGAGGCTCAAAGTTCTAACGGCAATATGAATATAGATTCAGCAATGAGACAAAACTGTGGGTTTCCATTAAAGTCAACTCCTATTGACAAGCCCAATCAGCAGAGGATATCTAGTCTGAAGAAGGGGCAGTTGGATTCAAATGACACCAATGGCATTATACCACTGGAGAATGAGTTGAATCTGATGCATATATCATCACCAAAGCCAACATCCCCTCTGGCCACATACTTGAATCAGTCACAGGACATCAACCATACGGTAAGCTCTTTTAATGGTAGCAAATTGGAAGAGATTGGAATATACCCTTTGATTGACTCTGTGTCAACTCAGCAGAAGCCAGCACTGATGCCGCCCACGATGTTCACTGCTAGCACGGGTGGAGATGTCCAGCCTTCCCCTGAGCCTCTCACTAGGAACCAGCTGCTTCAGGCTTTCAATTATCTGCTGAAACATGATGCTGACTTTGTGAACAAATTGCATGAGGCTTATGTTAAATCCTTTTCAGAAAAGGCATTCTCTGTGTCATAAAATTGATTCTTTAATAAGTGGCTGCTTTAAACAGTTGCAGTCATATAAAGTATAAAATGTACAGCCGTAATTTGAATATAAACAAACAGTATAAACTGAATCTTCTTAAAAATGTTGTGCAGACCCTCTAGTACTGTAGTGACTCATTGTTTGGAGTATTTTTAAATAAGTTTTAAACCTTTGACTGTAACCTGTACAGAGAATGAATTTTAGTGACTAATCTTTTAATTTGGACAGACGTTGAGGTCCCTTAAGCCGCTACTTGTGATATATATTGGCTCCAGCTTAAGGTTGCATTCAAAATCCAATATATTTGAACAATAAGTATCTTCAATTTATGTTGTAACTATGAGTTCTTTGCAATATGATAATATGTACATTTTTTTAAAAGACAATACTATGACTACTTTGACAAATACGCTTTTCTATGAGATATTTTTATTGACTTGATGTGCTGCATTAAAACTTCCATAATTTTGAGAGGAAAAAACCCCTTAAAATATTTTAAGGACTGCAAAAATTTGCTATATCTTTACAATAATTATTCTTACCCATTACAGCATAGGCATCAGATTTTTTAGGTTTTATTGTATGTTAAATGTTTTTATTTCATGTAAAATTTTGTCAGTAGCTACTAGTAAGATTTGTCCCTATTTTCTTTTTATATCTCATTTTTCAGTAAAATTTTAGTATGTGTATTGAATGTTATATAAAATAGAAGACTTTAATATACATTAGATACAGGGGAAATCAAATGATAATATTGGTTAAAAATATATTTCTTTAAAGATGTAAAATTTAGTCACTTGTTTAGGGAGAGTAAATAATTTCGTAAGTTATATTTCTCCTAAGAATCAACTTTCTAAGGATGGTGTGTTGTGCTAAGCACACTGACAAATATATAATTTCAATTACTAGGAAGTTTTCAAGAAACTTCCAAGGGGATCTACCATATAATACTCCCCTTAAAAGTCCCCATTTCAAATCTGAAATGGATTATGTACTTTGCCAAACTATTGAAAATCACCTTTCAATATGGTCGAATTAAATCGACGACCTTTGTGTTTATTGTAAATCATAAAACATTAAGACAAAAAAAATGTTAACACTTTAGAAAACATCTATCAAATTTTAAACCATCTAAGTGCTTTTACATCTCATAATGCTATGCTAAATGGCGATGTTATAACTGTTATCTTTAAGAAAATTATAAATTTGGACAGCTATTAATGTTGTGTGGAGATTTTTTTGTTACGTCTCATTACTTATTATTATAAGGGAGCAGAATGCTTTGACGAAAACTAATTTTGGCCTACATAACATTGATCATGTACATATAATTAGTTTGATTATGAAACCGTGTTACTTTTGA
Source organism: Cosmia pyralina (assembly GCA_946251885.1). Classification (NCBI taxonomy): domain Eukaryota; kingdom Metazoa; phylum Arthropoda; class Insecta; order Lepidoptera; family Noctuidae; genus Cosmia; species Cosmia pyralina. The sequence continues at coordinate 24,225,665 of OX276354.1, read as the reverse complement.
AATGCTCCCACAATCCTTTCAAATATTTTGTAACTTAGTTCTGGCAATAATAGTTTTGAAAATTTTCAGTTAGATTGTTATCATAAAAATAGTCTCAAATTAAAGGGTTCATCGCAGTAAAAGCTTTCTTTTATTTGACAACCTTTTCCTCATAATGCATTTCAAGATGGAGCAAAACACACCTAACATGAGGCATAACAAATCTATTTTGGCGACTTCGGCCTTCTAGAGAAAAAAGATATAGGTACCTATTTGCCTACACCCTCTTATGAGAAACTTATTGGAAAGGTAACTGGCGCATCTTAAGTCCCATCCAGTGGCTCCATGTTACCAAAGATTGTCATTAAAAATTTTGGGTTGTCTACAATCTACATTGGAAGCAATACAGTATAATTTAAGTTAACGAAGTTCGTTTTATGGCTCAGTGGCGAAGCTCTGCCGTTCTTCGCAAGCGCAGGTTCTGGGTTCGATTCCTTTGGCTACTAACATGAGGCATAACAAAAACCTATTTTGGCAACTTCGGCCTTCTAGAGCTTTGCCTACACCCCCTTATGAAAAACTTATTGAAAAGGTAACGTGCGTATCTCAAGTCCCATCCAGTGGCTCCATGTTACCAAAGATCGTTTGTCTACAATCTACATTGGAAGCAATACAGTATAATTTAAGTTGAAGTAGTTCGTTTTGTGGCGAAGCTATTACTTTATATAGTGTACTAGCTGACCCGGCAGACGTCCTATCTTGGCTATGAATATTCTAATGTAAACGCGTGAAGTTAAAATGTTTTTTCTGAAGTTTTCCAATTTTCTGCGAAATTTTCTTAATTTTTTCGTTCATAAAAACCTTCCCCTGACAATCATAAACACAACAAAAAAAAAAATTAGCGAAATTGTTCCATCCTTTCACGCGTGATGCGATGACCAAGGGAAATAGGGATTCATTTATATATATATATTATCTATGGGCGAAGCTCTGCCGTTCTTTGCAAGCGCAGGTTCAGGGTTCGATTCCGTTGGCAACTAAGGCATAACAAACGTGTGACTGACACTGGCATGGCCACCATCAGGGATTTTAATGACACAAAATTTGTCGCCAAATATCAGAATTTTGTTGGTCATTGGTTCAAAAGTTAGGATTCATAGGTGGCCGATCTGGAGAGCGTCTCCCCAGCTTGGCCACATTTAGATCTCAAAAACTAGGCCACCTAGCGAAGATCTGTTTTCTTCCAAATTTAGTCGCAATTTTTCACCAAGATTTTATCGTAAACTCTTCGATCTAGCTATCTTGGACTATACTTATGTGGCCAAGCTGGGGAGATGCTCTCCAGATTGGCCACCTATGATCCCTTATTACTTTTGAACCAGTGACCGACAAATTCTATATTTGGCGACAATTTTTTTGTGTTATCAAAATTAAAATCCCTGATGGTGGCGGCCATGCCAGTGTCAGTCACACCAAACCTATTTTGGCATCTTCGGCCTTCTAGAGCTTTGCCTACACCCCCTTATGAGAAACATATTGGAAGGATAACTTGCGCATCGTAAGTCCCATCCAGTGGCTCCATGATGTTATCAAAGATTGTCATTAAAAACTTTTTTACAAAAAAATACAACCGACTTCCAAAAACAACACTACAAAGTGAAAAATAACTTTAATTTCGGAAGTCGGTGTCTTATTAAATGTATTTTCGTTTTTGCCACCGACTTCCGAAATTAAAGTTATTTTTCACTTTGTAGTGTTGTTTTTGGAAGTCGGTTGTATTTTTTTGTAAAAAAGTTTTTATTTTTCACTTTTTAGTGGTTCACATGTGCTTGTGATGTTATGTTATGAACTGGTGTGAACAACAAACAGACATGAGATTTCAGCAATCCCAGTCCATTTGCTATCATTTATTGAGGAGTTCCGTTGCCTATCTCAGAAGTTCTTCATCAGATCTTCACCAAATTGAAATGGGACCACTCCAAGAAAGTAGGTACTCTTCCAAAAACTATCCAAATCGCTTCAAGAGTGCCTATAAAATTGGAAGAGTTCCCTCTATTTCTCCAGGATCCCATCATCAGATCCTGACTTGATGATCATGGGACCACCTGGGAAGTATACCCTTTCAAACAAAAAAATAATAATCCAAATCGGTCCAGCCATCTTCAAATCAGAAGCATTACAGTATAATTTACGTTGAAGAAGTTCATTTGTAGCTCAGTGGCGAAGTTCTGCAGTTCTTCGCAAGCGCAGGTTCTGGGTTCGATTCCGTTGGCAACACATAGGTACAGAAGTGCACCAGGCTTCCTTTTACCGCCATTGACACTAAAGCGTATTATCTTGTGGTTAAAACTGCATTGAGAGTAGTTTTTCAATGAACGGCGCTACACCTACCCACAAACCAAATTCAAATAAAAGTGTAAAGTTGCAGGGAGTGCACGAGTTCATACCATTTGCATTGGAGACGGACCTTAACGTGTTAATTGTCTACTTTTTGTTTGGATGTTCGACAGTAGTTTTGATGAGAATTAAAGCGAGCAAATATCGACTCTACTGTCACACAAATGCTGCTGCTAGAGCGGGATAAAACAGGATCATAAGCACAGATTAATACAGATGGGACACTCCGCAGTTTAGGTATGAAGCTACAAGTACGCGGCGGGCTCATCTCACTGGGTCAATTCAGTGTGGGCTGCCGCGCACCGGCCGGCTCGCACGTTATTTCGATACTCACTCACACGCCGCGTCGTAAAAGAAGACAACCCTGACGAGTCGAAGGTATGAGTTACGCGATAAAAAGAGAAGCAACTTGTAGGTGAACATAACTGTAGGTAATAAGTGTGCGACCTGAATTGCACTTAATTGTCGTAGTAAGTCTCTTTTTATTTAAATGATTTTGCGGAGTATCCCATCTGTATTCATCCGTGTCATAAGTAAAACAAATAACATTGTTGAAATCGATTTAATATTGCTATATTACAAATCGCTTTTGAACTTTGAACAACCAGTTGAGACTGCAATATTACAGTTTTCAATCATTTTTTAATCGTCAACTTTGGCGTGTCCATGTTTTCTATTTAAACAGTAAACATTTATCAAACTTTACAGCCATATTAACATATTTTAACTACAGTGACACTTAATAAGTACTCACATGAAAGTACCACTGGATGATACTTAATAAAATTGAAATAATAATTTGTTCAATGGTAGTAATTTATGAGATTTCCAAGTATTTTTTTTAAACCCGTACATAAAAAATCACAAATTGACCCTCACATTTAATTCTAAATGGTGAAAAATACTTAAGTATACAATACTGTTGGTTATGATGCCACCATAGTCAAAACATTTAAAAACGACTTTAGATTCATACATTACAATTTTACACGCAAATCTCTATGATTGGTTGTATTTAAGTGTCGTTGCGCCTTAGCCATTTAGGTATTTACAAATAAAGGATGATTTGGGAATATTTTTAGAAAAAACAACAGCAAATTTTGAATTGTATTAGATACAGTCATAAATTGTGCTATGCGGTTTGTGAATACAATAATCGATAGCTCAATGTTTCAAATGTTTTGTATGAATAGTTTATTTAAATATGTATTTTTGGTCAGACTATACTTTTGCTGGTTTGTGCAAATAAAATTAGTATAAAGTAAGTACATTCAGTAGTTTATATCCGCCGTGGTTTTATTAATATTGTAAGTGCATGTGCTTCTATATTTTTGTACTGTATGTACTTTTCACCCAAAACATTTGAAACACGTCATTCTGGGTTGTCAAACAGAAAATTACTTAATCTCACTGTAAAACGAATGACCCAGTGAATTTCAAAATGAATCTATGTTATGCTACAGATAAAGTATATTATTATGTACATGAAAAACTAAATTGCATTACATTGCCCCTGTATTTGGGCACACTAATTATTAGAAACTTAATTTAAAATAATTATATCCTGATTACAGTTAAGTTGCTTGTTGAGAGCGAAATGCATGGGACTCGAGCACAAAGAATGTACTGACTTGATCGTTTTTACTTGGTCAGATTTTGGCAACAAACATTGGCTTACTGCCCAGGCTAGGTGCCTGTGCGCCGGTTAGGTAGACGAGATAATGCATAATATTTTTATGACCGAGTCTGTAGGTTAACTTTCAGGAGTTATTACTACGCTTATTACGTCACTTCTTAGGTATCTCTGATCTTAAAATATTATACATTGATTTTATTCTCAATCGACTACAGGACCAGTGTAACATCAGTTTACCCCCATGCATAATTTGCCGACGTGGCGAGACCCTTCAAAACTTCATTACACCCGTTCAAAAATTACACAATCGATGAAAAAAATCAACCTTCTAAACTAAAGTAAGGTATAGCGGAAGATCTTGCAACCGTGCTGCGTTCGAAAGCATCGCGATTAAACTGATAAAGTAAGATAATTTAGTCCGGATTCAAGGCAGACGTGATTTTTGCAAAAAAAAAAAAAAAAACGATTTTCTGACTCATCTGTATTGTTTTTCTCTCTTGTGTATAGGCGCATAATAAATTTAAATATTTTATGTATTTTTTAATAAAAGTGAAAAATAGTCTATTCAATTTTACTAATACCATACCAAGTTTTTGCAAAAACACACCATCAGTAAATGAGTCCTAACAGATTATCATTTTTTTTATTACTAAAAACTATTTATCTCAACTATTTGGTTTTAAAAAGAACTTTTACTTCTATAAAGAAACAATTCGATATAAACTAATCATTATAGACGATTTAATGGGATTAAACTAAGAAGACTTGCCGAGTCTCGACGTACAATCATAACATGTTTTAAAGTTTTAAAACTCTAAACTTTTGCTTTCTATAGTCGCTTCATAATGATACAAAAACAAAAAAACGAAATAAGTAAGTACTTACATTCAAATATTCACAAAAAATACGAATACTTACGTGAGTTTTAAAGTGAAAAAGTCATCAGCCAAATCTTTTTTTTTTAGTTTATGTATATTATAAATTGTCATAAGACGATCACATATTTTGCTGCACGTTTTTTTGCAGCATAATGCTGGGATCATACGTCAACATTCCGACGTTGATACGGTCGAATATTGTAAAAACGTGCGGTGTAATGCCATGTGAACGACTGTTCATATCCAATCAGTAATTTAGAATTTCGGAAATTTCATGAAACGCTTACAAAAACAAAAATGTAATCGTAACTGTTTCGGCATACATTTGTACCAGATAGTTTATGTAACGTACACTATTCTATTGTCATTATGAGGTCCACAGCGTGTGTGACGTACAGAGTTAGGATGCGTTACACTGCACAGAGTATAACGTAGATACAGTCTGTGTAAACGCATCCTTAGTGATTTGCCGATTTTTAAATTATTGTTAGAAAAAACGTTTTTCGAAGAGTTCACACGGAATAAAAACGTTTATTTTAAACCAAAAGTAAATTGCCAATTACTTCATTTTTTTAAATTAAATCACACATTTATTTATCCCAAGTCAAAGTTGAAAAAGAATACCTGTTTTGACAAAGTAATGACGGTAGTTTAAAAATAATTCGGTATATCTAAAGGGGCTTCCAAGAAGTAAAGTAAACGAAAACTATACCTAAGAGATCAACGTTGCGCGTTCAAAAATAGGCAAATCACGCGAGACTGTCCATAAAAAATTATATTTATATACATTAGACATTCCACTGGAAGAAATTATTCGATTATTTGTACCAACTATAAACTATTGGGAATAAAATGGTTTCAATTGGGTGAAGACGCGGGAGGCGGATAATTGGGTGTTGCCAGGAAGAGGAATTTTGTAAGCCGTGTATAATTTAAATGAAAGATGTCAGTGTATAAATCAAAATCATATCACACATCACATTATAGTATTAATAGATTTTATTAAAATAATCCATTTAACACTTCATTAGTATTCATGTTCTATGTAGAGGTCACAATAATTCATAAACTAAAGAATAAAAAAAATTGGTACAAATAATTTTGAAAATGACTTTTGGGCAAACCGAAATTCACTTTTGATTGTCAAAATCCTCAGAACCTGAAAAGCTCAGATTTATGACTCAGTTTTTGTTTTTTTTTATTTTGATTTCTCGAAAGTGAGGCGACTTAAACAAAAGCGGATCTGAATTTGCAAGGTTAGATTTTGGTGGGCAGTAAGTTTTAGATTTAATAGATATAGCCGTAATTTACTATTTCAATATAACTTGATTGGATTAAGTTATGATGATTATATCTTTGTTATAAATATGTACATTTTGAAACAAGAGTTACTGTAATTTTAAAGTAAATTAAATTTCAGGAACCATTATGGTTTCAAAGTTCTATATACAAAGAGCAGAGATAAAAATTAAGGCCATACCTTTTAAACCCTTCAAATAAGTCTAAAAAAGATATAATTTTATTTCAGGGCTGTCAAGAAATTTAGAAAAAACCTAATTAAATCGGATGATACATGTTTTTTTTTAGGTATTTATTCAGTACTGTTTATTTGACTAAAATCTTTGATCTTAACAGATGTTATTGGCAACACAGTCACTGCTGAAGACGTTTCGATCATACACAACTGATTAAAAAAACACAATGAATCATCAATTGCAGTGAATGTGTCTTTGAAAACTTTTAATACATTTAACTCAAAATCTTATTCATATCAAAACTCACAACACAATAATTCTTATTACAATAGCAGTCATACATTTTAAGTGTAGTAATCAGTACACCATACAAAATGAGCTACCAAACATTCGCCTCATAAAAACAGAATTTCTTTTTCGAAACAAAATTGTTAAGATTTCGAGACAGCCCTTAAGGGCCTCAGCACACCTCCGCCGCAAAACCGCAATAGTTAAATTAAACTGATTCGCATGATGTTCAGCTACTTGAGTAGCGGAACATCATGCCGTTTCGCGGCGAAGGTGTGCTAGGCTCTAAAAGTGCAACAATGACGCCCTTTGACGATAGATTCTGTCTCACATTTTGCTATACTAGCGAAAGAGATAGCACTATGTCAGAAAGAGATGTGACCCCACTGTAAGCAAGGAAATTGTAAAATTTATTCTAACTATCCCTGATTATCGTTGACAACTTTAATGGGCATAAGGCAAGGTACAATGCTCATAAAAATATATTCATGAAAAAAAAAAAACAAGTTTCAAGCTACACAAATCGATCTAGGGCACCAGTAATGTATAATTTTTAATTCGTGTCATCTAAGGCGGATATAATGAACACATCATAGATTAGGTACTATGTTTATAATAGTTTATAAGTACCTACGAGTGACTGGAGTCAATGCAAGGTTCAAAATAAATAAATGTCATGGAAAAACTCTATGGGACTCGTAAATATACCAAAACTAGATTACAGACTTCATATATTTTACTAACATATTATTAGATATTTCAGTAGCTAAATAACTGACCGAAAAATGTTCGAGAATATTTTTTGTTTAAATGTTAAAGGGGTTAAGCACTAACGATACTGAAGCGCAATTTAGGAACATCTAAAACGTATTTCCTTCCGCTCGCAGTGAGACCGCACCCTCATTCTTGCACTTACATTATGTTCAAATAACAAAAACAGCGTTTTAGAAACGCTTCCGCCCTACATACGTAGGTAACTTACTAACATACACAATGTGTGTGTACATTACACCGGATAATCACTTTTATTTACGTAAAAACACAACTTAAAAAAAATATTCAACTATATTAAATCTATATGAATAGAAGCTGAACCGCCTAACAAGTGACAAAATAATAAATAAGTTCAGGAGGCCCGTGGCGTCCATCATTTGTACAAAAGCCGGTATATTATCTGGAAATAATAGAAAAATAAAGGTTTTAGCACACAGGCACACAACCCGCAGAAGTTATAAAAGATAAAAAGTATTTTATTTTGTTGAATGATTATGGGCCAATATCGACCAGCGGAGCAATTGTGTAACACACTATCAATCGGAATCGGTTTCATTTTGACAGTTTAATAACATTCATTGCGTTATTTACGTTGTCGAGCAGACAAATTTTTAGAATATATGAAGCAATGTATTTTTTTTTTTTTTTTTTTTTAAATAAAAAATTATTTATTGTCATAAAAACTTTTTTACAAAAAAATAGAACCGACTTCCAAAAACAACACTATAAAGTGAAAAATAACTTTAATTTCGGAAGTCGGTGTCTGATTAAATGTATTTTCGTTTTTGCCACCGACTTCCGAAATTAAAGTTATTTTTCACTTTATAGTGTTGTTTTTGGAAGTCGGTTCTATTTTTTTGTAAAAAAGTTTTTATTTTTCACTTTTTAGTGGTTCACATGTGCTTACCCCTTCACAGCGTACTGGCGTGATGTTATGTTATGAACTGGTGTGAACAACAAACAGACATGAGATTTCAGCAATCCCAGTCTATTTGCTATCATTTATTGAGGAGTTCCATTGCCTATCTCAGAAATTTTTCATCAGATCTTCACCAAATTGAAATGGGACCACTCCAAGAAAGTACTCTTCCAAAAACTATCCAAATCGCTTCAAGTGTGCCTATAAAATTGGAAGAGTTCTCTCTATTTCTCCAGGATTCCATCATCAGATCCTGACTTGATGATCATGGGACCACCTGGGAAGTGTACCCTTTCAAACAAGAAAAAAATAATCCAAATCGGTCCAGCCATCTTCGAGTAATCGGGGAACATACATAAAAAAAAAAAATAAAAAAAAAAAAAAGGTTCCGACGAATTGATAACCTCCTCCTTTTTGAAGTCGGTTAATAAAACAGATGTTACATCAGATATGGAATTCTCTGACTCCTGCACTAGTTAAAACTGTGTTGCAGGAGCCAGTGTCCTCCCGTAATAAAAAAGCACACAAGGTTTTATGATACATAAAAACTATTATAATTTCTAATTTCTAATTTTGCGCGAGGGATTATTTGTATGTTTGTGCGCGAGAGTATCAGAGTGTGTGCGCTGTGTGTGTGTGTTGTGTGTGTGTGCATGTGTGTTGTGTGTGTGTGTGATATGTTTGTGCGTAATCTGTGTATGTGTGTGTGTGTGAGCTGTGTTTGTATATATGTGAGTTTGCAATTTGCTTCAAAATTATTCAGATTCGGATTGATAGTGTGTTACGGAATTAGGGTGCTGGCTCATGTCATTGAAAAGCTTTTTTCTCATGAATAATATGATACAGGGCGTTAGGTTAAACGAGGGACATACTTTAACGGAGTTTAGTACTCATGAAAATGAACATCTTTTACCATAAAAAACAGCTGTCTCGTACATTTTGATCGCGTAGGTTTTGCACTTTGTAGAGAACGGCTAATTTTCTTTTTCATATTTCAGGGCTAAAAGTTGTTCATTTTCATGACTACCACTCCGTTAAGGTATGTCCCTCGTTTAACCTAGCACCCTGTATACGGTACGGACCAAATGTATGGGACGACTGATAATTTTTTCGCGATTACGATGTTGGTCCCCGGGAGAAAGTTGTTCAATGTGATGGTCTGTACCACACCCTTAATTTTCGCCACACCGTAAAAGACACAATGTATAATTTGTTACTATGATAGCTAGCCTCAAATCATTGAGATGAAAGCTAAAACCTTTCATACACTGCATTAAAAAAAAAATATAGATTATCATCAAGTACCTACTGATTTGTGTAAACTGCGTAATCTGCTATCTATATTTCTACGAAAAAATATTTTCAAACTGGAAATCAGCAATGCTGCTCGCTTAGCAGACGAAATAAAATTTGTAAGTATATCCACATACCAACAGACCATTCACAGTTATTTTACCTCTGACAGCAGCAAACCAATAGCAACTTTATTGCAATAAAAATAAAAGTCAGTAATTTTGACAGACTTGTCAGTGGCAACAACCAAACAGCAACCTTATCATACTGAAAATAAAGATCACTGTGATTTTGACAGACTTGTCAGTGGCAGCAACCAACAGCAACCTTATTACTATAAAAATAAAGATCAGTGTGATTTTGACAGACTTGTCAGTGGCAGCAACCAAACAGCAACCTTATTACAATGAAACTAAAGATCACTGTGATTTTGGGAGACGTGTCAGTGGCAGCAACCAAACAGCAACCTTATCATATTGAAAATAAAGATCACTGTAATTTTGACAGACTTGTCAGTGGCAGCAACCAACAGCAACCTTATTACAATAAAAATAAAGGTCAGTGTGATTTTGATTAACTTGTCAGTGGCAGCAACCAACAGCAACCTTTACAATAAAAATAAAGGTCAGTGTGATTTTGACTGACTTGTCAGTGGCAGCAACCAACAGCTACCTTATTACAATAAAAATAAAGGTCAGTGTGATTGTGACTGACTTGTCAGTGGCAGCAACCAAACAGCAACCTTTTTACAATGAAAATGAAGATCAATGTGATTTTGACAGACTTGTCAGTGGCAGCAACCAAACAGCAACCTTATCGTACAGAAAATAAAGATCATTGTAATTTTGACAGTGACGCAAGATCAGATGTAAAATAACTGTGAAAGGACAGTATAATCTTGTCGGTGTCGCGCGAACATGGAATGAAACAAAAATGAACATTCACTCAGGTGAAGCGTCTGATACCGGCTTTAGGAATTCCCTTGTTGAGCTCTTTTACAAGTACCCTCACGTACCTTACCAAGGTAAGGTTGAAAAGTGGTTCACCAGAAAATGTCCGCGATGGAACCTCTAAAGTAAATATATACTCACGTGTAGTGTACTACCACAGGCGGTGCAGGTGCAAGTTGCGCGACAGCACGGAGCGCACGTCGTGCGTGAAGCGCAGCGCGTCCAGCACCGGCAGTAGGTTCAGTAGCGCCACGTCCAGCGGCTCCGAGAACCACGATTTTATTGGTATCGCGTTATCTGGGGGACATAGATAAAACTGAAATTATCAAGCAAGGAGTGTAACGCGCTTATCCAGGACCACAGATAAGTTAACCAATGGAGTATTCACAGTAACACCAAACTTTAGCGCCATGAATCGACATACACTAAAGATTATTTGGAACAGTTCGCCTAAATCTTATCTCCGCATGGTCGATCAGTCAAAATAATTCCTGTTGGAAGAAAAATTTATAAAATCTCCTACACTCCCACAATTTTGGACCAATAAGGTTTATTGTCATTGAACCTACTTAGGAAGTCGCAATATCGGGTGTAAATTTTTTATTCGTAATAAGTGTACATATCTCACCTGGAAAGTCCCGGTAGGCTCCCGGCGAGTTGTCCAATATGAACACTCTGTTGAGGTCGTCGCATATAGACGACAAATTCTTTGTGTAGGAACCGTTTTCTGCTGTGCAGTGTTGTCTGTCAACACACAAATTAACAACACATATTATATCTAACGGATTATTTACATAGGAATTGGCTTTATAATATTTACTTAAGAGAGTTTAATCAACAACAATTTTGTCTCGAAAAAAGTGCTTACTAATCAATTCTTTGCTAGATGTTTCTATAGAACGTTGCCACTTAGCATTTTCTTACAACGTTGGATTGTCTATCGCTTTTGAGTTTTTGCACATTTTTAGGACTTCCATTCTCACGCTTATCACTCCATTTCTTTCGTACTCTGTGATTTACTAGCAGTACCGTACCTACATAAGATCTCGCTCGTGATATTAGTGTACCGTGTCGGTGAGTGGAAGCCATTATAGCTCGCGTGAGGTGGTAATTACCACAAATAGTACTCCCCACGTTCGCTGTGTGGAGTAAGTTGCTATATTTATGAAGGTATGCAACGATTGACCTTTTCGCAAACTAACGTTTTAGCTGACAAACATAACATCACCCATGTACTCCTTTTTTTTTTTTGGATGGGAAATCATCAAATAATTTCTCCCGCTCTGGGCGGAGCGGGAGGGCGTGCGTGTCAGACTTTTACTGATTAAAACCCACCCGTGTTCCTTCAGTTGCCTGTGCCAGGACCACGGTATCTCTTTCGAACAACCCGCGACCCTGGCGGCACGCATGTACTCCTGGAAGCGTTAGGCAGAGGTGAGTACATTTTATTTTCACCATTTATGTTTTAAGGCCCGTTTTTGCCCGATCATCAACTGGACACAAATATAAATTTTGCGTTGCTATTGAGTAATTTCTGATGGAATAACTTAATCACACTTTGTTCGACCTGGAAATCGAATTCAGGACCCCAACACCAATGAGGCAGTTATGTTAAGGTAATTAAGTGTTACCTATAGAACCGCCGCCGCAGTATGCCCCGGCCGTTGTCGAGCTTGTCGGCGACCGCGGCTCCGTAGATCTCCATGGACGCCGTGAACACCACCAGCTCGTACCATTGCGATACCTACAACAACACCCAATATTGTACAAAACTAATAATAATAAAACCTTTAATTTTAATAATAATAGACCACAGAGAATCTATACAGTCAATCCTATATTGGGCCTAACCTTTTCCTATGTTGGGGTCGGCTTCCAGTCTAACCGGATGCTGCTGAATACCAGTATTTTTTTACATGGAGCAGTCGCTCCATGTAGGCAGTCGCCTATCTGACCTCCACAACCCAGTAATTGGGTAATACGATATCCCTTGGTAAGACTGGTTGTCAGACTTTCGGGCTTCTGATGACCCGTAACGACTATCAAAGATCCACGAATGACAGCCGGGACCAACGGCCTAACGTGCTTTCTGAGGCACGGAGGAGTATGTAAAGATGGTCACCCATCCATTGGTCAACCCCGGCAAGCGTAGCTTAACCTGGATCGACTTGTGCGGCTGTTATTACTTAGCCACGAGCTCCTTTCGAGTAGTGTTAGTAAAGAAAATTAAATACCAAAAACCAATGTTAGGTACATAGTATCCAAATAATAATCTTATGCTGGGTAAGGTCTGGAGCCGAACTTCACTCTATCCACGTAGTATGTAAGTACGTAATCGTAGACGTATGAAGTCCTACCCAGTGACGCAGTAATCTCACCTACCGCACAACGTGCTCAGGATGCGGACAAGTATTTTACGGAGGATCGAGGCGTAGCATAATCAGCCTATAATGTGTGTACCTACTTCTGGGATACAGGCCTCCTCTCAGTAAGACGGAGTCAGCAGTAATCCACCACGCGGGACCAGGTTGGTAGATGTTACTTGTCTTCGAATTTTTGGTTCTAGGACATGCTGGTTTCCTCAAGATGTTTTCCTTCACCGCTTTGAGAGGAGTGGTGATGAAATTATTTACACAAAGTAAAGCGCCTGTCTGGGTTCGAACCTACGACCACTCGACCACGACTCGTAAGTGCACTGCTCTTGCACTCTTTCTGCACTAATCGAGGCGTACCGCTTTCGAATGATGGCATGAAAGCCATCAATCCTAACACGAGGAGACTCTCGAAAGGAGATAGTGTTTTGTGTAAACAGTACGAACGAAGTCCTTTCTTAGAGAGAGAAAGAGTTCCATGGAGTTTCTACCTACTGGAAGCGTGCACCTAGCTTCTGACGTTTCATATATGCCCATGTAGGTTAATGTGAAATAAAATAATAGGTCTTTACCTATGAAATTGCCGTTTTGTATGAAAAAATTTAAACGAATTTTTTCATGCATTTTTTATTTGTATTAATCGAAGTAATCACCCATGCAATCAATGCATCTTTGCCAACGCAGTGGCAGTTTATTGATGCCCTTCTTAAAGAAATCAGCTGGACGGGAGGCAACAAATTCTTTAAAGGCATTTTGTACTGCCTCTCGGGTATTGAATTTTTTTCCCGCCAAGAAGTTATCCAAATTCTGGAAAAAGTAGTAGTCTGTAGGCGCAAGGTCTGGTGAGTAGGGCGGATGACGGAGAGCTTCCAACCCCAGTTCTTGCCACTTGGAGACCGTCTGCTGTGCAGTATGAGGTCGCGCGTTGTCGTGCAGGAGCAGCGGAGACGAGCGATTGACCAATGCTGGTTGGAGATGTGCCAGCTTCTCCATCATTGTGTTCAGTTCTTCACAGTACACATCTGAAGTAAAGCTCACCCCGTTTGGTAAGAAGCTGTGATTAATCACACCGGCGCTAGACCACCAAACAGTGACCATCACTTTTCAAGGGGTAAGTTTTCGTTTAGGGCATTGTTTAGGTGCTGAACCAGGATCCAACCAACTTGCTGAGCGCTTGCGGTTATCAAACAGAATCCATTTTTCATCGCAGGTAACAATGCGGTTCAAAATTCCTTCATTTGTGTGTCTGTTGAGCAGTGCAAGGCACGTCTCGACGCGTACTTCGCGCTGGCGATCATTGAGTTCGTGGGGCACCCATTTGTCAAGCTTTTTTACCTTGCCAATTTGACGCAAATGGACCAATATTGTTTTGACGCTAACGTCGAAAGCTGCTGCTAATTCAGCCGTAGATTGTGTATCATCAGCTTCCACAATCGCCTTTAATTCGTCATTGTCGACCAGTCTTCGGATGACCGCGAGGTTCATTTTTCAAGTCGAAATTTTCAGAACGGAAGCGAGCAAACCAATAACAAGTGGTGCGTTGGTTTGTAGTGTTAGCTCCGTAAACGTCGTTGATGTTGCGTGCCGCTTGTGCCGCGTTGCTGCCACGACGGTACTCATATTCCATAATTACTCGAATTTTTAACGTATCCATGATGACGAAAAAGATTGAAATGCGATGAAAATGTAACACTAATCAATAAACAAATGACTACTTTTGGAAAAAAAAATCCATGTTTTTAAAATAAAATTAATTTGAAATTAGAATTCTTAGCCAAACAAAAATTATTTTGATTTGAAATGGCCAGTACTGCAGAACGGCAATGTCATAGGTAAAGACCTAATATTTTGAATTTGAGTAAATGCAGCTCTACATCATCAAACGATAATGTTGTTATCTGACCTTTGATCTTAAGAAGGCAATTGTGGGACGGACTGGATGCAGAGCCCGGAGAACCGAGTGATATGATATAAATTATAACTCTGAAGAGGCCTACCAGGAGTGGATTGCGATAAGCTGAGTTGATTAATATTATTTGAGTTGATGTCTGTCACGGAACTATTTTTATATGAATTACATATGTATAAAATTCAGGTTCATTTATGAGGAGCGGCGAACACGTTTACGATAATTTATAGCAATGACTCATCAAAAATCTTCATATTAATTTAATTCATAGGTTTCAATAATTCGTGCAACAACCAATCTGCCTAGCCTTTTCCCAACTATGTTGCGGTCGGCTTCCAGTCTAACCGGATGCAGCGGAATACCACTATTTTACATGGAACGACTGCCAATCTGACCTCCACAACCCAGTAACTAATACTTCTTGGTACGACTGGTTGTCAGAATTTCGGGCTTCTGACGACCCGTAACGACTGTCAAAGATCCACGAATGACAGCCGGGACCAACGGCTTAACTTGCTTTCCGAGGCACATAGGAGTCTCGGTATGTAAAGATGGTTACCAATTCACGGACCAACCCAGACAAGCGTAGCTCAACCTGATAGATCGACCCGTGCGGCTGTTATTACTTAGCCACGAGCCCCTTTGCAATATTACGTGCAACATGAACATTTATTCAAGAAATCAAGTGCACAGACCAGTTTCGTGTATCAAGTTAATAGGTACCGTAATTATCTGATGAAAATAATCAGGAAGTTAGCAATGAAGACAGTCGCTAGGAAACATTCGCGCGGTGGCACAGTTATCTTTACCTTATGACGTGTGTTGTATGAAATATGATTATATGTCTCTCTGTCTGTACGCTTTTTATGATATTCAGAAATTAAAATGTCATAATAACACTAAGTAGTTTACACGGTTTTTATACCCCAGCTGAAAGTTGTTAATTATTGTTTACTAGCTGCTGCCCGCGACTTCGTCCGCGTGGAATGTCTTGTCCCCCCGACCCACCCCGTCGCATCGTATCACCTGCCTGAGCTATTACTTCGTTTTCGCTTAACGTTCTTACGGACTTTTTTTATTTTTTCAAGGCTCCTAATGGTTCCAGCGTGATGTTATATAGCCTATAGCCTTCCTCAAGAACTGGGCTATCAAATGCAGAAATTTTTAAATCCGACTGGTAAGTAGTTCCAGAGATTAGCGCGTTGAAACATACAAACAAACAAACTTCAGCTTTATTGTTAGTAGTTATAGATTTATATAGTTATAGTGAGCCAATCTTAAAAGATAGACATACTCGTAATGCTATCGCGGACTTTTAGAACTTTTTAAGAGGAACAATTCCGTCATTGATTGTTGCGAAACTTTAACCGTTTACGCAGCGCACGCAACAGAAGATAGATAAGAAAATTTTAATTTTCGGCTTCTACTGCGGATCCCCCTTAAACTGAAGTCACTACATAGGGTGTTAAAAAAATGATTTGATTGTAGAAAATAAATGTGACGTGATAGAATATTTCTGCTAACAATTTTAGGTTCAAGGAAGGTAGGTTAACATTATATTAATATTTCTTTCGGAGTTCATAAAAAAAGGTATACCAGTGAATTTGAGTGAAGAACTAAATGAGGGGGTTTAACTCATAATTTTAACCTCTTAGTTTAAGAGCTGATAAAGGATGTATCAGCTAATTGGTATACCAACACATTTTTATAATCAGTAAACCGTTTCAAACCCGTGTGAACAGCGGGAAAGCTGATTCGATTTTAAAGAGGCAATAAGTGTTATGTACTTTTACTGCCTCTTTGAAATCGGATCAGCTTTCCCGCTGTTCACACGGGTTTGAAACGGTTTACTGATTATAAAAATGTAAATTAAAAGTGTTATGTACTACTGAAAGAAGAGGAGCTCGTGGCTAAGTAATAACAGCCGCACGGGTCGGTCCGTCAGGTTAAGCTACGCTTGTCGGGGTTGGTCCGTGGATGGGTGACCAACTTTACATACCGAGACTCCTCCGTGCCTCGGAAAGCACGTTAAGCCGTTGGTCCCGGCTGTCATTCGTGGATCTTTGACAGTCGTTACGGGTCGTCAGAAGCCCGAAAGTCTGACAATCAGTCTAACAGTCAAGGGGTATCGTCGTATTACCCAGTTAATGGGTTGTGGAGGTCAGATAGGCAGTCGCTCCATGTAAAATAATGGTATTCAGCTGCATCCGGTTAGACTGGAAGCCAACCCCAACATAGTTGGGAAAAGGCTAGGCAGATTGATTGTACTACTGAAAGAAAACATTTTTGGGCAGATCCGAGAATAAGATACCAATATCAAATTGATTATCGATAATAACTGATGACTAAAACATTGTTCCCTGCGAATTCCAACACGGACAAAGTCACAGAACAAATTAGGTTGTAAACATGTGGTTTCTATGCGTCACATGTGATCTGGATTGAATGTACCTATTTGTTTATATTATTACTTCCACCGTATATTTACGTTATGTTATCCCTAACACAAAGGAAACTGGATTACCGACCAATAACGAATTGCATACGATACGATGCGATACTATATGCATGCGTGATGCATTGATCTGTTTCTTGTAAAGTCAACTTTCAGAGCGGATTCAACCTTGGAATCCTTTAATTATAATGAGATACCTATGTAGACAATGACTGCATAAATCCTACTAATATTATAAATGTAAAAGTTTGTGAAGATGTTTGGATGTTTGTTACTCAATCACGCAAAAACAGCTGAACGGATTTGGATGAAATTTGGCACACAGATAGTTTATAACTTGGATTAACACATAGGATACTTTTTATCCCGGTAGTAGGTTCCCCTGGGATAATTTCCAACATAACAACGCGGGGGAAGCCGCGGGTAAAGGCCAGTAAAATAAATATTTATTCTTTTGAGTATGTACCTAGGGATCAGACACTTAATTTAGCGTTCTGTAGTTGCTGCATACCCTCATGGAAAAAAAAGGCGAGTTTATGTATGTATGCAATTAATTTGATGCATTTAAGGTTTTGATTGGCTGACAATTGACGAATGTCAATTGTCACCCCAATTGAATTGGATTGGATTGTTTTTTTGGATTGTCAATCCTGGATGAAAATCCAGGATATCAAAACGATACTAACATAGATTCATCATCATCATCACCAACAGCCTGACTTCACCCACTGCTGAGCATGGCCTCTCTTTTCTTGTGCCAATCCCCACGCTCCTGTGCCAGCCTCATCCAGGTTTTTCCCGCGACGGCAACAATGTCGTCTGCCCATCTCGCAGCCGGACGACCGACATCTCGTCTTCCAGTCATTGGCCGCCACTCTGTCACAGCCTTACTTCACCTGTCATCACTGCGCCTTGCCAGGTTTCCTGCCCAACTCCATTTGAGTTCCACGCATAATACGCTTTCCGATATCGAGGACCTTCGTACGTCTTCGGATCTCGACGATTGGAACTCGGTCTATTAGCCTGATGGCAAGCATGGTTGCCTCTGCTTAATGTTAATATGCTCTTAGTTATGAAGAGGCTTTGGAAAGGTAGCTTTAAATTTAGCTGCGTGAAACAACGTTATTTAGTTTTGTATAGGGTATTTTTACACGGAAGGAGACAGTTGCAATGCCCCTCAATAGGAGACAGTTGCAATGAAAGAGATTCCACGAGTGACGTCATGAAACGAAGGGTAAGTCCGGCTCGGCTGGTTGGCTATATTCCTTGAAAATTCTTGAGAGTAGGAAAAGTTAGCTCAAATAATCAAAATTAACTTACTATATCCAAAAAGTAATCGACATGCGGCCTTTTATGTACGAAGAATCGCACAGGATGTTTGTCTATGGTAACTTTGAGTACAAAGTCTGGCGGCGTGCCTGGCTTCACGGTCGGCCGCAGCATCGCGTCGTGGTGTGAGTGTATCAACGTCTCGTCTAGATCTAGGACCAGCATTTTTCTTTTTACTAGACCTGAAAATTAAAAAGTTGTTTTATTTATTTTTATCTTAGGAAACACTAGCGTGACGATCTGGACTCGTTCTTGCCAGATTGGCTGGAGAAGACAAAACATCTGGAAAAATATGGGGAAGACCTTTGCCCAGCAGTGGCGCAATATAATAGGAAAACAAAATATTGTAGAGTTAGGTAATGGAGTATCAAATAATTTAATGTGTTTAATGCAGGGACCGTACAACCCCGGTTAAGAGTTAAGTCTTTTGAAGGGGTAAGCCGTTTACGAGGTTACCTTTATCATGTGTAACTCCTTGAATGGGTTTTAGACTTGAAACCCAGTGAATGGGTTACCCCTTCATTAAGATAACCTATATAATATAAGGGTTTTGTACTGGTAACCATAAATAAATGATTATTTTTCCAAAATAAATACACACAGACACAGTTCAAAAACAAATCAGTACAATAGAGCAAGCATATAGGTATGCAAAAAAAAAAAAAAAAAAAAAAAGGTCTATGCATACAAAAATAGTGAACCCTGTCTCTTAAACTAGGAAGAAACCTGTATCTTAAGAGACAGACACAGACAGACCATATTAGCAATTTGCAACGTATGCCCATCATCGAGAGATCATAATTACATTGCTCCGAGTCGGAATGTTACGCTGTTATCGTTTTAAAGAGAGTTGAAGTAAAACCCTTTTGACTGGCTTAATTTAAGCCATTCAAAAAGGTTACCCACATCGTATGGGTTTTTGTTTAACTGCTTACAAAAACCCTATCGAAATACCTTTCAATAGGTAACCAAAGTGGTCCCTGGTTTAAACTTACTTACTGTAGTAAGTTTACCCGCACTTAGTTGAATACTCTAATTTGACACACGAACGCGGCTTACCGATCCCCTAGATTCTTGATAGCCTTTGGGCTTTGCGGCTCTATATAAAGGCGCAAGTCAAACAGCGCTGTCAATGCGGTCGCTCGAGCGTCGAGCGTCAGAATAGTAGCCAACCGTTCCGCACTGCACGACCAACGGGTGTTCGATGTTCGCTTCAGCAACGATAGTAGCCAATGAACGACCAGCCTAACTTTCGAGGAGCGGTTAAATACGTGATATAGCATGACGATAATCATCTGATAACAGGAGCTATTTTCAGCCCCCTAACCGTCTTTGTAGTTGGGTAATTTGGTAGGGAAAATAATATGTAGTAAACATATATTCCAATGTATCACCACATAGTATAAAACACAAAGTCGCTTCCCGTTGTCTGTCTGTCCCTATGTATGCTTAGATCTTTAAAACTACGCAACGGATTTTGATGCGGTTTTTTTTAATAGATAAAGTGATACAAGAGGAAGGTTTATATGTATAATAAACGTGGGCGAAGCCGCGGGCAAAAGCTAGTTAGAAATAAATAAGGGAACTATTTCACTTCTCTGCTTCGTTCTTTAGTTGTTGTGAAATATATTAATTAATATTATGCTGTAAAATCACCGAACAGAAATGTATATGTACAGTCAACAAAAGAGATATCTAGGCAGGGTATACTAACATATTTGTATGTGAATTGCTTCATGTTCAATTTCGTGACAATATACAATTTTGTGTTGGTGTGTTACAATGTAGGAGTATTGCAAAAACAAAGTAATATACTGGGCGATTGGTAATTAGTGACCGATACCTAAACACATGATTGTGCTCATGATAACAAACAACTTTTACTATGGGACGAAACCTGAAATCGCGAAAAAAAAAATCAGCTGCTCCCTACATTTTAACGAGGTATGCGAACATTAATGTATGGAGGCAGCTGATTTTTTTTTCGCGATTTCAGGTTCGGTCCCATAGTAAAAGTTGTTTGTTATCATGAGTACAAACATGTGTTTAGGTATCGGTCACTAATTACCAGTCACCCTATATAGTATAAAATTGAACATGAAGCAATTCACATACAAATAAGTTACTCTACCCTGCCTAGATATCTCTTTTGTTGACTGTACCTAGTCTTACACCAAACTTAGAATCATGTGAAAATATGATATGATACGATGATAACAAAGCCCCAAGCAGGATGTAATAATCTTATCATTTGTTCACAGTTTCCTCATCTCAAGATACGACAAGTTTCGTTCATTCATTACAATGCTTCATAGCACGGAATCTCTTATTATCATTATCAGTAAACACAGCAGAGGTAGTGTGTAACTTTGTACTGATAAGCCGATTTGATTGATCAATATGACTTATTGATAACAATGTGCAGTAGGTGTGTGTATTGTTATCGGGTTTCAAAACAACTGTTTTATACATTATTAAAGGTAGTTGTTTACACACAATATAGAGGGTGTGGTACAGACCATTAAACTGAACAACTTTCTCCATGTGACCAACATCGTCATCGAGAAAAAATTATCAGCCGTCCCATACATCTGGGTGGAGTAGGTATTGAAGCTTTGTACGGGGCAGCTGATAATTTTTTGTCAATTATGATGTTGGTACGGTGAGCAACAGAAGTCGGTTAACACTACTACTTTTTGACATCATCTAAATTAACACAAAATGATTTGATAAACTGCTTCTTCTTCATTTAACTGTTAAGAGTTAATGTTCTTAAAATTTGAAGTACTTCTGGTTCCGATATAAATTAAATATTTCGCTTAATAATTAAGATTAAAAAACTGAAAGTGTTAATCGACTTTTGTTGCTGACTGTACCACGGAGAAATTTGTTCATATCGCTGGTCCGTACCACACCCTTAAATTTGACCACAGCTTTCTGATACACCCTGTGTAGCAACTGCAGTGTAGAAATTGATAAGAAGTATTTTCATATGCAATCTGTGTGCCCAATCTGGTACTTGTACATCTTTGTGAGAGCTCAGAACAGAGGGTTATCAATTGCAATAGACTCAATAACAATACAGAAATTATCATGGCAACCTAGGAATAGATTCTAGGAATTTATGTGACCAACCACAAATAGATTTGTCATAGGGTTTTACTTCAATACATTATTTAGTCAACATAAACTAAGCCGTTTTCAGCAACATTGTATCAGTAGATTAACCTCCAAAATTTTAATGAAGTAGATATTTGTGATAAACTTACATAATGTTGATTAAAATCCTGTAAATAATGATGACAAATATTTTTAACTGATAAGCCAAGACAGATTTGATAACATAACCTACCACATGCGTTAAGATTGAAGCTATGAATCTATATTTTGGGAGTTTTGGTGTAAAGCATGGTCTATGTAGACTTGTAGAGGATTCATGTATACTGTGTGTGAAGATATTGCTACTATTTGGCAGACGCTGCACTTTAAACTTAGGTAGATATAAAAAATACAATCAGAGCCATAAAATTAATACTGACACTGAATGGCTTGTTCAGCATGATTCAACATAATTTTCTTTTGTTTTTATTTGCGTAAGATAGATGAATCATGTTAATAAGTGGATCATGGTACAGTTTACATTATGTTAGGTTATTAGTAATCATTACCATTATAAGAACGCAAGTAATGGTTCTACTGATAATTAATAGAAATATAATAAGAAAATAATCTTAGATAATCTAGAATTCTAGAAGGAGTACATAGAATAATAATAACATAACATAAAATCACATCTGTAATAAGATTTAGGCAGAGGTGTACCTCTAGTACACTCACATTTTGCCACATATGTTTAAGTCTCATATAATACAGAATGAGCATATTGCCATGAACCAGCACTAATCCAGATTCTACTCCTACTGACAAATTCCAGATAGAAAACCCAATAACACTTTGCCCGACCCAAGATCAAACCCAGGACCTCATGCTCAACAGTAGCGCTTGCAACCACTAGCTAGATCAACAAGGCAGTCAAAGAAGAATCGTCTTCACATATAATGATATAATTAATGTATACAAAATATTGTAAAACAGTTTTAAAAGAGTAATGAGTTCCTTGCCGTTTCTTATCCATACGAAAGTACCTTTTGGAAAGGGGGGGCAACTAGAATCAATTCTATTTTTTTTTTTTTTTTTTTGTAAATTTTGATGCTCAAAAGTGCCTTTTATGTGCCTTTTTGAAATAAATTATTTGGCTTTGAATAATAAGTCAAGAATAATAATAGTCTTGTAATTAAATATAATTCCTTTGCTTCGTCTCCAATCCCCACAATCAATCTGCCTAGCCTTTTTTTCCCAACTATGTTGGGGTCGGCTTCCAGTCTAACCGGATGCAGCTGAATACCATTATTTTACATGGAGCGACTGCCTATCTGACCTCCACAACCCATCAACTGGGTAATACGATACCCCTTGGTAAGACTGATTGTCAGATTTTCGGGCTTCTGACGACCCATAACGACTGTCAAAGATCCACGAATGACAGCCGGGACCAACGGCTTAACGTGCTTTCCGAGGCACGGAGGAGTCTCGGTATGTAAAGATGGTCACCCATCCACGGACCAACCCCGGCAAGCGTAGCTTAACCTGATGGATCGACCCGTGCGGCTGTTATTACTTAGCCACGAGCTCTCTCCAATCCCCACAATACTAATGAATTTTATGCTGTACATTAACAGTTGTTCAGCAATCGTAACCTATTGCTTGATGTACAGCATACAATTCATTCGTCTATGCTTGCCACTGCAGGTTAATGTATCTGACAGTTGGAGCAGAGGTTACTGATTTAAATAACACAGTCTGTAAGTAACCTTAAAATGTGTCATGATGGCCCAGCGGTTAAGGCCTCGCCTCTCATGCACGAGGTTATGGGTTCAAATCCAGGCAAGTACCAATGTGACTTTTCAAATTCATATGTAGTTCTTGGACATTACTGACATTGGTGAAGGAAAACATAGTGAGGAAACCTGGACTTATGGTTAATATAAGTCTGAAATAGCCAACACGTCTTTAACAAGCGTGGTGATCAATGCTCATGCCTTCTCTGTATGAGAAGAGGCCTTTGCCCTGCAGTGGGACAATAATAGGCTAGTATTATTATTTATTAACCTTAAAACAAGTTAATTACTATGGAGACAAGATATAAGTAGTTATCTTGAGTTAAAAGTTCCATTAACTCTCAAGAGACCTCTCGTTAATTCCAAGTCATTAACAACAGTTCCAGAAAGAGTGGGTACCAGCATCCTTGTGCATTTATAACCTACAATCATGTAATTCTGACTCCTAAGTCACAAGTGTTCCTAGTTTACCGAGTCAGGGTTTCACCTTTTGTGCGTCTTTAATTATTGTGATCTTTAGCTAGTAAGGATTTGTGATCAATAAAGTATATTATTAACTGTAAATAACCATAACCAATCTGTCTAGCCTTTTCCCAACTATGTTGGGGTCGGCTTCTAGTCTAACCGGATGCAGCTGAATATCAGTATTTTATATGGAGCGATTGCCTATCAGACCTCCACAACTCATTGACTGGGTAATATGATACCCCTTGGTAAGACTGGTTGTCAGACTTTCGGGCTTCTGACGACCCGTAACAACTGTCAAAGATCCAGGAATGATAGCCGGGACCAACATCTTAACATGCTTTCTGAGGCACGGAGGAGTCTCGGTATGTAAAGATGGTCACCCATCCACGGACCAACCCCGACAAACGTAGCTTAACCTGATAGATCGATCCGTACGGCTGTTATTACTTAGCCACAAACTCCTCTAATTGTAAATAACCTATTAATAAAAAATGGTTAGGTGATAGTATTACTGGTATAATCTTTCAGGTGGACCTAAGTAGTCTATGAGACCTGAGTTAACATAGTATACTTATAACGATAATTGAACCAGTCATTTCGAAAAATAGTAAATAAATAAAAAAAAATCTGAATCAACACAAATATGTTTCTTGTAAAAATAGTTATTGGTGCTGAAGAAACTATATATAGAGGTTGATAAATAAAAACATACATGATTTTAGGGATATTTATTTGATACAAAAGAATCAATTTTCATTCAGATACGTTAAATTTTTCGACAAATGCCTAAAAAAGTTTAGATTCGTGTCCTTTTCGAAATGAGGGGTTCAATTTATTATGTTAAGCTAAGGTTTAGTTATTTTACTGGGTCTCCCTTGTTTGACCAAAAGGAATTTGACAAATTTTCACTTCCCAAAAAATTTTTCGCATAATGTCATTTGCCAAATTATTACTTAGCAAAAAATCTATTCACAAAAAGTTGTAACGCAAACCTAATGTTTGGCAAATGAACGTTTAAACTATAACTTGTTTACCAACTAGTACTTCTAACATTTTTTATTTAGTCAAATATTACATTTGGAATAACAGTTTTTATGCAAAATCAAATAAGCCAAATACTTATTTAGTATCGTCAGTTTTCAATTCAACCCTTTCCTATTCAGTAAAACTTCAATGACAAAAATGTGAACTACTATGTGGGTAGGAGGTAAATCATAAATGGCGCTCAATGTGTGCTCTTCTTTTTCTATATAATGTAGTCGTTCCTGGCACAGTAGGTTAGGTCACAGTTTTAACCTAACCTTACCTAACCATTTTTTTAAAATAAGTAAATAACCTAATCTAAATCATTCAGTTCCGGGTAACCTACTAAAAACAATCTCTTTTTTCTATTAATGCAAGTCGTTTCTGGCACTCGCCGGCCCCTACCGCGGCACCGCTCGCTTCGCTCGCTCGGCTCGTGCGTAGGAGGTCACAGTTTTAACCTAACCTAACCTACCCATTTTTTTTAAAGAAGAAATTAACCTTATCTAAATTGTTGAGTTCCGGATAACCTACTAAAAACAATATATTTTTTTCTATTAATACAAGTCGTGTCTGGCACTCGCCGGCCGCTACCGCGGCACCGCTCGCTTCGCTCGCTCGGCTCGTGCGTAGGAGGTCACAGTTTTAACCTACCCTAACCTAACCATTTTTTTTTAAATACTCGTAATTAATCTACTCTAACTACTTCCATAAATAAACTAATATCAAGTAACCATAAATTTGACTTGATTCAGACAAATTCACGCACAAAAACTTACAAAGAAGTACGCAAAAGACATCAAATTTAACCAGCAAGTCAAATTCAAATGTCTAAATATCTTATTTTTGCCTTAATATTTTTTGTCTTAACAAATCATTTCACCAAACGTTTATTGTCTGAAGATTGCTTGCTGTAATAAATCATTTGATTAAAGACCAAATTCCATAATGACATTATACTTAGTAATATTTTGCCAAGTAAAAATTTGACCAAATGAAAATATGCGTACTAAAATCATTCGAAATATTGCAATGGTATAAAAAAAGGTTGCTAAAATTTGTTTGGGTAATGAAATTTTGTCAAAATCTTTTTGGCAAAACGGCAGGCACCCTATTTTACTCCAGAATACAAATATGAGATACATTGGATTTTTAGTGATCAATGCAATGGAACAACCCAAAAATGGGAATGAAACTGGTATCAATGTTGTATTTTTCGTGCTATATTTTCAACACTTTTTTTCTCAGTGAACTGAGCATTAGAGCTGCAACAGCTTTAAAATAATCAATATTGAAATACGGATGCTTTATATTCTAATAATAATTTTGATGAATACCTCAACTCAACTGTGCATTATCTTAAGAGTGATCATTGATTTAATATGTTTGCTTAAAACCCTAGAGACGACTTGTTTACATTATATAGAAAATTAATATCTTAGATAATCTATGCATATGACAAATTTTAATGATAATATTTACATATTTATGATAAGTACGACGGTCACAAATCATACGATATATCGTTATATTATTATCGATAAAAAAGATAGTAAATACTCACTCAGCCTGTGTCTAGATACGGGCGAAAGTGGATACATCTCATATTTGACGGATTGATATTGAGCCAACTGAAAATCAAATGCCACGTGAGAGTTTCATACACATGCGTAAAATTATAATAATATTCAAGGCACGCATTTTTGATTTATATTTACCGCTCGATATTGCTTCTTAAACATATAACAAAAACAACTCCATACTTTAGATGCGAGCAGCATGAACGCGCGAAGGCCCATTTGCAACCGTTTCAGCATTTGAATTGTTTATAAAAAGATCACTAATATACAAATAAGCTTATTTTTAAACGACAGCGTTTCAAACGAGATCATTGACGGCGTAATTCAAAACAAATTCAATAAAAATCAACTGCCGAAAACATCTAACCCGCCATGACATAATCGACCCAAATCGCGTGCCATAAACTAAAAAGACTTTTCCTTTCATATTTGTCTATGACACTAGTGAAGTTCCAACGTACTCAGTTTAGTAACTTACCGGTTTTTAGATAATGCATTAGGAGGACCTTAGAATCTCAATCTGCCATTAGGTCAATCCTTAATAAATTGTAATCCAGGTTAATCGTGTAGTGCTAGATTGACGCAAGATATATTTTTATCCGTATCAATCAGGTTTCACAGCAGATTGAGTATGAATTGCTGCTATCACATTGATCGTGTCATGTCCCTCTTAAGATATTATGTAATCTTCAATAAATTCATATAAACTCACGCCATTTTCCCATGAGGGTAGGTAAAAACTACAGAAAGTGACCTGCTACGGCTGCTACGATACTGCACAAACTCGTCTCACATTGCCATTGCTTTCCGTAATAAGAAATAGAATAGAATAGCTAGCCCAGTCAATAACAACATCAAACATCGTAAATGCGCATGTAACTACGATTTTTTTATAATAGGTCTTTACCTATGAAATTGCCGTTTTGTATGAAAAAATTTAAACGAATTTTTTTCATGCATTTTTTATTTGTATTAATCGAAGTAAGCAGTGGCAGTTTATTGATGCCCTGATTCTTAAAGAAATCAGCTGGACGGGAGGCAACAATTTCTTCAAAGGCATTTTGTACTGCCTCTCGGGTATTGAATTTTTTTCCCGCCAAGAAGTTATCCAAATTCTGGAAAAAGTAGTAGTCTGTAGGCGCAAGGTCTGGTGAGTAGGCCGGATGACGGAGAGCTTCCAACCCCAGTTCTTGCAACTTGGAGACCGTCTGCTGTGCAGTATGAGGTCGCGCGTTGTCGTGCAGGAGCAGCGGAGACGAGCGATTGACCAATGCTGGTTGGAGATGTGCCAGCTTCTCCATCATTGTGTTCAGTTCTTCACAGTACACATCTGAAGTAATGCTCACCCCGTTTGGTAAGAAGCTGTGATGAATCACACCGGCGGCGGCGCTAGACCATTAAACAGTGACCATCACTTTTCTAGGGGTAAGTTTTCGTTTAGGGCATTGTTTAGGTGCTGAACCAGGATCCAACCAACTTGCTGAGCGCTTGCGGTTATCAAACAGAATCCATTTTTCATCGCAGGTAAAAATGCGGTTCAAAATTCCTTCATTTGTGTGTCTGTTGAGCAGTGCAAGGTACGTCTCGACGTACTTCGCGCTGGCGATCATTGAGTTCGTGGGGCACCCATTTGTCAAGCTTTTTTACCTTGCCAATTTGACGTAAATGGACCAATATTGTTTTGACGCTAACGTCGAAAGCTGCTGCTACAACCGTAGATTGTGTATCATCAGCTTCCACAATCGCCTTTAATTCGTCATTGTCGACCAAAGTCTTCGGACGACCGCGAGGTTCATTTTTCAGGTCGAAATTTCCAGAACGGAAGCGAGCAAACCAATAACAAGTGGTGCGTTGGTTTGTAGTGTTAGCTTCGTAAACGTCGTTGATGTTGCGTGCCGCTTGTGCCGCGTTGCTGCCACGACGGTACTCATATTCCATAATTACTCGAATTTTTAATGTATCCATGATGACGAAAAAGATTGAAATGCGATGAAAATGTAACACTAATCAATAAACAAATGACTACTTTTGGAAAAAAAAATCCATGTTTTTAAAATAAAATTAATTTGAAATTAGAATTCTTAGCCAAACAAAAATTATTTTGATTTGAAATGGCCAGTACTGCAGAACGGCAATTTCATAGGTAAAGACCTAATATGTTGTTAGGTCGCTTGAGAGTAGTCTATACCCAAGTTTGCAACACTAATACCCCTGTGCTACTTACTCCCATGGTGCTCGAAAACTGCGAAATTCTGGCACTTGTGTCAGTTTTTTCGAAAAATATGCCTTAGGGACGCGTTTTTGTTCGAAAGAGATACTGTGGCCCTGGCACGGGCAACTGAAGGAACACGGGTGGGTTTTAGTCAGTAAAAGTCTGACACGCCCTCCCGCTGTGCCCAGAGCGGGAGAAGTCCTTTGATGATTTCCCATCCACAAAAAAAAAAAAAGGTCACGTTTTTATCTTTGTTCAATATTTTGGTGTAGTAAACTAATTGATTACGAGACGATGAGAGATGAGACGATTATTTTTATCAATTTAATTGAATTTGGTACAATTTGAGCTCAACTCAATCACTCTAGGTTTACATAAACTTCTGTCACATAGAATAATTTCAGATTTTTTTCTAAGCAAACTTCGGAGATAAGAGGGGGATTGGTATTTTTTTATTCATTTTTCATCAAAAGTCGAAAACTATGCGGCCTAAAAAAAGAAAAAAATGCTTGAGAATGAGTAAACAGCGCTCTTTCATGATTTAAAACCCCGTTTCAGACCCTGTTGCAAAAAAAATATATATTTGTTTCTTATTTGTAAAATAGTTGGGCAAACGTCATCTAAAACTATTCCAAATTTCAAGTTGATAGCATTAGTAGTTCTTTAGATATACAGCTGTGACAGACAGACAGTTAGACTGAGACGCACCATAAGGGTTCCGTTTACCATTTTCGTACGGAACCCTAAAAATAGGCAATGGTTTAGATGGATTTTTTGTGCGATTTAAAACTATCTGTAGCTTTAATGTCTAATGGGTAGCATAATGGACCTTTAACGACTTCAATTCTTATACGCTAGGCCGACTGGTAATAGTGACCGATACTTAAACACACGATTGTACCTAGTCATGATAAAAAAACACCATTCATTGATATAAATTGATGACTAAACATGAAATCGCGAAAAAAAAATCTTTTGCTCCCTACATTTATGTTCGCTGTAATTCGTCAAAATGTAGGGAACAGCTGATTTTTTTACGCGATTTCAGGTTTGGTCCCATGATAAAAGTTTTTGTTATCATGAGTACAATCATGTACTTATCTATATAACGGTTACTAATTACAAGTCACCCTTTAAATTAAATCAATGACAATTAATATCAGAACCATGCGAAAATTACCCACACTTGGATATGGATGAGAAATGTAAGTTTAAAAAAAAACCGGCCAAGTGCGTGTCGGGACACGCGCAGTAATAGGGTTCCGTAGTGCACGCCGCCGCCTGTCGTTATTCGAGCGTAAATATTATTCATTTAGGAATCATTATTAATAAGAATGTTATGATTTTATTTTTGTATATTTTTACATGGTTCATAAACTTATATTTACTACCTGTTTTACACAACTGACAACGTTATATTACGAAATTTTTACTGTTCCAAGTACATTTTACAAGTTGGTTGACTACTTATTACTCGTAAACTTGAAAGCCTACTTAACTGTGATAGTTTTTCTTTTTAGAAATTGAAAATATGCACCAAATCGAAATGGGAGATTGTACTCATCATTATGAACAACTTTTACTATGGGATCAAACCTGAAACCGTGAAAAAAAAACAGCTGTTCCCTACATTTTGATGAGTTTGATGTAGTTATTATATGTACTGGACAGCTGGTTTTTTTTCGCGTTTTCTGGTTTGATATCATAGTAAAAGTTGTTGATAATGATGAGTCAACCTCCCATTTTGATTTGGTGCATGTTTTAAATTTCACCCTGTATACTACTACCGTGAATTTGTTCACCCATCCAAAACTAACCGTTTAGCTGGCAGGGGGGGGGGGGGGCACTTGACTCTAATAAAAATTAGCACTTTAAAACTTAATATTTCAGAAACGGATCCCTAAATCGAAAAATTGTTTTCACAAACCCGCAATATTTTTGAATGACCTATCCCACAACACCCCACAGCATGGGCTAGACGAGAAAAAAAAAACATCCCAACTTTACGTGTACAGAAGGTATCCATACCAAAAATATAGCTTTCTAGTACTAAGAGTCTCCGAGCTAAGCTGCGGACGGACGGACATAGCGAAACTATAATCGTTCCTTGTTGACTACGGAACCCTAAAAACAGCTGGCATGTCATTGCACGTGGTCCAAGCGCCGAACAAGGGCGGCCATAACTCCGTGGAGTTTTTTTTTTCTTGAAAATAGTTTTAAATCCTTAATAAAGTTTAGTTAGGCTATATAACTACATAATTTTGTTGAGTAAATAAATATTTAAGATTTATTGTAAAAAAAAGGCACTGATACATATATTTATTTACTACTCTATATCACAAACATACCTACTATTTATATATCACACACCATATTACACACACACATACAACACACCCCCTCACACAACACACATACTATCTACTGTTTTTCTTTGTGTATTATCATTAGTTTTCTTTTGTAAATTAGTTTTTTGTATTTTCCTTTTCTAGTAATTACGAGTAAATTATTTGAAATTACGATATTTATTGTAACGTATTGAAACCTATTTCATGTACTTACATATAGCAACAAATGTTAACGGAGCGAAGGAGCCTGGATCTCACGACACAGGGAATCCTAGTGTGAGGTCCAGGAAACAACACATCGAATGTAATTTCTTAAACAATAAATTATTCTTATTCTTATTGTCCCCCGTTGAAAAATGCTTCCGACTAAGGAATCAAAGCTTTCATTATGGGGTCTTAAAAAATAACACACAATTTATTTACAAACATAATAACAACAAATTACTAGCTTAAAATAAAGCTAACCTCGTATCGGCATTACGATCTGAAATAAGTAGAAGTCTGTTTAGTAAGTCCGTATTCATAAGTTCTCTTGAAAGTTTTCAAGTATGATTTCGCCTGAAGATCTTATAATTTTTATTTTTCGATACGACTGTCTCTTCGGATATTTCCCCGATAGATAATAAACCCACACCGTCTTATTACAAAACGCGATCTAAATTTAGTACTAGGATTATTACTAGGTTTAAACCATGACTAAATAAAACGTTATTATAAAATGAAGTTTATCACTAGTTCATGAACTATCCATGGTACTAAAGTTAAACCACAGAGACCCCTAGTTTATCTATTGGACTAACTGCGGTACTAATTTATTTGAGGTTAGCGTTGTTGTCAGTTGTCGTTGTTGTGTGTCTTTTTATTTACAAATTATTAAAAATGGACATAAATATGATTGACTTGATGAATTTGGAATACTTGGATATGATGGAGACGCCTCGGCGATCTTACAGACAACATTATCGTGTGAATCCTTTTGAATTGAGTGAAGAAGATTTTAGATACAAGTATAGGTTCACAAATCCGTACACCACCACGTTCCACTCTTTTGTTTTCTGCATGTTTACAGATGTTTTCGTGGACTTATTTTCTATAATATGTGCTGATTGAGCAATAAGTTGACTATACTATAATAATAAGAACTTCTCGTTAAGTAGTCGAAATAAGATGATACATAGCATTGCTTATACCTAATAATAATTTAAAATCCATGTTTTACTAACTTTTTCTTCAGCCCCGTTTTTTCTTATGTTGTTCCATTTTAAATTAGGTACTGTAGCTCACAATTTAACCAGATACAACAACTCACGAACAAACCACTTAACAGTAACAGTAGTACTAAAAACAATTAATAAAAATAAGAAGTGCATTCAGGTATTTATTATTAGGTATAGGACGCAACAAAAACATTCGTCTCAACTCTCAAATTACGCGCGCCGGCCGCCCGCAGTATATTTAAATCACGCTATAGGTGTTAAAAAATATGACAACTTGTTTATAAAAAGCGCGTCAAAAGTACAAGTTGTGCTTGTTCAATATAGTGTAACTTATACAATTGATGACCTATTTTTGTATTGATAAATAATTATTTAAGCATTTCAAGTGATACTATTATATCAATATTTAGAGAAACAGAACGTTGCTTCAAATAAATACTGTACGAACGAATGAAAGAATGCCATTTTTGTTTCTTATCTGTGGATATTTTAAAAGCATGGACCTTCATTGGTACTAACTGATCCTCGGATGGTCTTCGTTTTGTAATCGGAACACATTTTGGCCCTGGTACTAACTTTAATACCGTAACAATCCTAGACCTTTTAGTATTGGTTTAAACCAGTACTTAAGCATTTTTTTGTAATAAGACGGACACAGACAAAGGGTCTAGATAGTAAGATATGAATCAATCTACCTAGCCTTTTCCCAACTATGTTGGGATCGGCTTCAGCTGAATACCGTATCTTGTACATTGAGCGACTGCCTATCTGACCTCCACAACCCAGTAAGTAACTGGGTAAAACGATACCCCTTGCCAGACTTTCGGGCTTCTGACGACCTGTAACGACTATTGCACAGTATCCGTCTTATTACAAAAAAATGCTTAAGTACTGGTTTAAACCAATACTAAAAGGTCTAGGATTGTTACGGTATTAAAGTTAGTACCAGGACCAAAATGTGTTCCGATTACAAAACGAAGACCATCCGAGGATCAGTTAGTACCAATGAAGGTCCATGCTTTTAAAATATCCACAGATAAGAAACAAAAATGGCATTCTTTCATTCGTTCGTACAGTATTTATTTGAAGCAACGTTCTGTTTCTCTAAATATTGATATAATAGTATCACTTGAAATGCCTAAATAATTATTTATCAATACAAAAATAGGTCATCAATTGTATAAGTTACACTATATTGAACAAGCACAACTTGTACTTTTGACGCGCTTTTTATAAACAAGTTGTCATATTTTTTAACACCTATAGCGTGATTTAAATACTGCGGGCGGCGCGCGTAATTTGAGAGTTGAGACGAATGTTTTTGTTGCGTCCTATACCTAATAATAAATACCTGAATGCACTTCTTATTTTTATTAATTGTTTTTAGTACTACTGTTACTGTTATGTGGTTTGTTCGTGAGTTGTTGTATCTGGTTAAATTGTGAGCTACAGTACCTAATTTAAAATGGAACAACAAAAGAAAAAATGGGGTGAAATCTGGAGTTCTGAAGAAAAAGTTAGTAAAACATGGATTTTAAATTATTATTAGGTAAGCAATGCTATGTATCATCTTATTTCGACTACTTAACGCGAAGTTCTTATTATTATAGGATATATTACGTCAACTTATTGCTCAATCAGCACATATTATAGAAAATAAGTCCACGAAAACATCTGTAAACATGCAGAAAACAAAAGAGTGGAACGTGGTGGTGTACGGATTTGTGAACCTATACTTGTATCTAAAATCTTCGTCACTCAATTCAAAAGGATTCACACGATAACGTTGTCTGTAAGATCGCCGAGGCGTCTCCATCATATCCAAGTATTCCAAATTCATCAAGTCAATCATATTTATGTCCATTTTTAATAATTTGTAAATAAAAAGACACACAACAACGACAACTGACAACAACGCTAACCTCAAATAAATTAGTACCGCAGTTAGTCCAATAGATAAACTAGGGGTCTCTGTGGTTTAACTTTAGTACCATGGATAGTTCATGAACTAGTGATAAACTTCATTTTATAATACCGTTTTATTTAGTCATGGTTTAAACCTAGTAATAATCCTAGTACTAAATTTAGATCGCGTTTTGTAATAAGACGGTTTATGTCTTTTCTTAGTAGGTCTATGTCCGTTTCTAATCGTGTTTGCCATGGTGGTTTGTTGAATACTCTGGTTTTATAGCTAGACCTATCTATATTAATTTTTACTTTTAAGTGTTTCGCAACTGTGAGAGTTAGGCAATAAATTAATGAATGTGTGTCGGATAAATTTTCTAGAGTTGAAAGTTTAAGCGGGATAATTTTTTGGTTAAAAATGCTAATGATATCTGATAATTTACGACTTGGTCTCCGTTTCGGCAATAATGGTCTACACGAAGGATCCATTGCATTATATTTTAGTATATTTGTTTCTAATTCGTTATTTAATGTCTCTATTAAAGAAGAGTCAAAAACAGTTTGGGTTTGTGGTAATGCTGAATTATCTAAGGTTGATTGAATGCTGTGTGGTGTGTTTAAAGTTATTTCGGTTTCAAAATATTCAGTCACAGTACTCGTGTTGTGTTGCAAAGTGTTTATTCGTTGTATAGGATTAATGTTTTCTTCTTCTTTTTTTTTAAGTTGTTCTGCTATTTCAAATTTAATTATGTTTAAAGTAATAATATTATAAAGGCGAAAAATTGTGAGCGTGTGTGTGTGTTTATTACTTCTTCATGCTCAAACGCCTGGACCGATTTGGATGAAATTTGGTGTGTAGTTAGTTAGGCTACTTTTTATCCCGCTCTACGCGGGTGAAACCGCAGGGCGCAGCTAGTTACACATAAATCCACCGATAAACAAGCTACCTGAGGATATAAATATGTCACCCAATTATAATAATCCGAACCCCAGCGACGCCCTAAGCCGAGGCCCGTACCCCTCAAGGGGTACCCTTATAGCGAGTAGTCGCTTATTTTTATATTTTTTTATGCCCTGGCTGGAGGCCTTTATTTATTGAGGCACCCACAGAAAAGTCCCGTTAAGCAGCCGACAACCTCCTAGGTTGATTTTGGTTGATGCAATATACAAAAAAAAATATCATTTATGTTTTGACCTCCAAAGTGAAAGCATCACTACATTTGCACGCAATGCCGGCGTTATCAGTGACTCATCCGTACTTGTTTGTGCAATTGTGATTGTTTTGTATTGTTTTGTTTGTGATATGGTTTTCTAAGTACCTACAAGGTATGTTTCACTATTTAGTTGTACCTATAATTTATTTTTATTTGATGTATTATTTTGTTTATTTTTACGTGCTGCGCCACACAACATTTACAGTATGTTTTTACATTATTTAGTAGATTGATAGTTGATTTTACGTACACCTACAAAATTTTGCAAATATAATTAAATTAGCTGCGATGATTAGACCGGGATAAAAAGTAGCCTATGTGTTAATCCAGGGTTTAGACTAACTACACACCAGATTTCATCCAAGTCGGCCCAGGCGTTTGAGCATGAAGAAGTAACAAACACACACACACAAACTTTCGCCTAATTTATAATATTAACAGATAATATTGGTGTAATTTAGGGCTGATTGCTCAATAGAAACTGTCATATTTATTCTTCAGGTAAAAGTTATCAACATAACTTTTACCTGAAGAATAAATGTAACAGTTTGACATATTTTCCATATAGAAGCTGCCAAACCGCCATATTTATTCCTTTGATAAAAGTTATCTGATTAATGAACAATCAGCCCTTAGAGGGCAAATTTTTCAATAGTCAGATAACTCTTATCTGAAGAATAAATGCATATTTCAATTTGACAGCTTTTGTTTTTTTTTCTTTTGTTCCTTTTGGAACAGGCTAAGGTCAGGGATCATGCTGCCTAGTCATCAGTTAGTTCGTATTTTTTTGTTGACACCTTTTGTATAGAAAATATGTAAAACTGTCATATTTATTCTTCAGTTAAGAGTTATCTGACTATTGAAAAATTTGCCCTTTTAATGGTAATGTGACAACTTAGACTTTCTGCAGTTATGACCTACGGAGGGACCACTGAAAATTGTGGCATTGACCAATTAGAAGTTGTTATGGCACACGGCATGCCAGCTACTTGCATAGTTTTTTACCAGCTACAGGCATGTAAAGCATAACGTTGTATGCTACAAACCGGGACATAGAATCTAAAACATCTAATACATGCATTCATAAACTCACGCGTACATCTCATGGCAGAAACTACAGAACGCCACCTGCTATGATCCTTACATATACTTAATTTGATTCTTTTTCGGAGCACAGACACAAATCATCTCTACATTATTTAAACCAGTTACGTAATAATAAACCCTTGGATAAGGTTCTATCAACATAAAAGGCCAACAGTTTGTATTACATAAATAATAAGTTTTTGATTTCAGATAGCCTTGAGGTCGCAGCGGTGTTGACACTCAACAGTGAGTCCGTATGGGGCGTTCTGAGAAGACTCGAGAGTTTCTCACAATTGTTCTATATTTCCGATGGATATAAAGTAAGACTTGGAGCCGGATCTATCTTATAAGCTGTCATTTTTTTTTTATTTTTTTTTTTTGTGGATGGGAAATCATCAAATTACTTCTCCCGCTCCGGGCAGAGCGGGAGGACGTGTCAGACTTTTACTGACTAAAACCCACCCGTGTTCCTTCAGTTGCCCGTGCCAGGGCCACGGTATCTCTTTCGAACTACCCGCGACCCCAGCGGCTTCGGCCCTATTGGACCCCGTCACTGCTGACATCTCTTTGAGGCGCGCGTGGAACACAACGCGCCGTCGACCCGGGCCTGGTCCTTACCGGACGGCGAGCTGCCCATTACTCGTCATCCGCAAGCCCGCGCCTACGGTGGCCGGGAATCGGCGATAGATTCCCGCCGCCCAGGGCGTCTCCTGCGGCGGCTAGGGGCGCGAGGGCGCGGCTGTTGCCTCTCCCTCTCGCGTTCCGCCTCCTCCTTTGCGAGCATTACTGCTTCGCAGAAGGAGGTGACGGCCTCCCATGCACTCTCGCTCCGCACCATGGCCTGGACCAAGTTTGGACGCGAGAGATCGCCGCCGCCGATCGCCATCGATCGATCGGCGTGAGAACACGGCGGTGCTCCGCCCAAGCCGGGCAGACCTCCACTGTATGCTCCACCGTGTCCTCCGGGCGATCTACACAATGGTGACACCCGGGCGTTTCCTCCCACCTTATCTGAAACAGGAACCTCCCGAAACAACCGTGTCCGGTGAGGACCTGCGTCAGGCGGAAGGTGAGGACGCCGTGGCGCCTCTCAACCACTCCTCAAAGAGGGGACTTATCGCCGCAATTGTGGCGTGCCCAGCGCTGGGTTGCGACAATCGCACTCTCCATGTCGCCATGAGATCCCGCCGGAGCTCTGTCCGCTGTACCGTGATTTCTCGCGGCAGCGGAGTTACGCCCCGGCGTTTCGCCTCCTCGCGCCACTCCCACACGTGCGCGAGGACTTTTGCCTCCAGATCCCATGGCGGTAATCCGACAAGGAGGCTCGCCGCCTCACAGGAGACCGTGCGATATCCTCGGACTAGCCGGATGGCCATGACCCTCTGGGACGCGTTCAACCGGCGGGCTGGTCGCAGCCTCAGGGAACGCGCCCACACCGGTGCCCCGTAAAGGGCCATGGACCGCACGACCCCCGCAGATTTATCCCCCTTACACACACAAAATGACAATTGATCGCATTTCCTTTCATTTTGACAGTTCTGTCACGTTCATTGCGTTATTCATCGTTGTTGAGCAGATGAATCTATTAAACCTATGAAGCAATGGATTATAAA
The DNA here is from genome assembly GCA_946251885.1 of Cosmia pyralina. Classification (NCBI taxonomy): domain Eukaryota; kingdom Metazoa; phylum Arthropoda; class Insecta; order Lepidoptera; family Noctuidae; genus Cosmia; species Cosmia pyralina. Next base: position 24,187,447 of record OX276354.1, on the reverse strand, counting down.
TATCCTTCAAAACTCTCGGATTGAAACTGTAAGCAATTAAAGTGCCGTTGAAGTTGGTACTTAGACTTCTGTTAATAAGTAAAAGTAACATTAGAACCGTGGGAGTTGATAGGTACTTAACTTCTGTTTATAAGTAAAAGTAGTGTATCATCGTTTTTTTGGAAACTCATTTTCTTAGGCTCCTGAGAAAACTCAAATTCAAAGCATTTATTTCAAATAAACCAACTGCAGGCACTTTTGAATATTCAAGGGGTCAGTCAGTCAGAAAGATGAAGCTAGTTGCCCATTCCAAAGCGTAGTAAGTATTACAGCTACTTATGGAGAAGAACGGGCAAGAAACTCCAATGACACTCTTCTCTCAGAATATGGTTACAAAATATTGGTACGTCATTCATGTTGAAATTATACATGAAGGCGAAAGTTTGTGAGTGTGTGTGTGTTTTTGTATGCTTGTTATTTGTTACTTCTTCACGCTCAAACGGCTGGACTGATTTGGATGATATTTGGTATGTAGATAGCCGATACCCTGGATTAACACATAGGCTATTTTTTATCCCGGTCTACCAGGATGAAACCGCAGGACGCAGCTAGTTGACTATATTTGGACAAACCAATAACCTGAAATATGGTGTAACTTTTATTTGTCCCCGCCGCCGCCGCGCCGCATAGGTTTTAAAAAAATAACTTTACAAACTTTAAGAGCTGCTTTAGACCTTCGAGCTGAATAATTTTTACAACAATGGGACCAACATTGAAATCGCGAAAGAAAAAACAGCTGGTAGTGGTCGCAAGAGCTACTGCTGAGCATGAGGGCTGAGGGTTTTGCCATCAGGAATGAAAATAATTCTCAGTACCTAACATGCCTTTTTTTTTTTTTTTTTTTTTTTTGTGGATGGGAAATCATCAAATGATTTCTCCCGCTCTGGGCAGAGCGGGAGGGCGTGTCAGACTTTTACTGACTAAAACAATGCAAACATGCTCCTTCAGCTGCCCGTGCCAGGGCCACGGTATCTCTTTCGAACTACCCGCGACCCCGGCGGCTCAGTAACATGCCTGGGGTCTGGATTTGAACCCGGTTGATGTCAAAAGGCTCGCCCCCTATTACATAGGTCTTTAACATAACTGGAGAAATGTGGGTGTACTTAAGTACCTACACCTCTGCCTAAACTGCCTAACCTACCCAGTACCTACCCAGTATGCACCGTATAGTAATATACGGTGCATACTGGGTAGGCTCTAATCCTTATCCATATTCTAAGGGCACGTCTTCCCTACCATTATCGCGCCCCCCGGTCTACTCCTTGATATACAATTTATTTTACTATTTGACACTTCCATGCAACATTCTGGGAGGCGAAGCTTGCATGTGGGTCGAGATCGTCGACGACTATGATAAGCAGGTAGGTTGTTCATGCAAATATGGCGGTCCTGTAGGTGTGACGACGAACAATCAATCTGCCTAGCCTTTTCCCAATTATGTTGGGGTCGGCTTCCAGCCTAACCGGATGCAGCTGAATACCAGTATTTACATGGAGTGACTGCCTATCTGACCTCCACAACCCATTTACTTGGTAGCACGATACCCCGAACACGAACGCGATGCACGAGGCGTGACGAAGAACATTAAGTAGTCTCAGAATGCCATAATAATAACAATTATTTCAAATAGGTATATTTAATGATAACAGGGTATGGCCTCGTGTCAGTGCAGTAGCTGCGAAGCATTATAGAGTAGCTATAATACACCCATTTGATAAGGTAGCAGCAAATTCAGAGATGGCATGGCATCATCCCGTCACCGACCAAAAACATGAAGTCAGCTCCCGTTTCGAAGAACGTATCGTGTCGAATGAATCGTCGCTCAGCTTCCAAATGCATCGTATGAATGAAACTAGAAGTACTAACAGTCTTATAATGTCCTTCATTCAAAAAAAAGTATTCTTTTCTTGGAAAAAAATAGAAGATTGGCAGCACCCAATGTTCGGATAGTTAGGTATATGGAAATGAGAAAGAAAGAAAGAAAAACGTTTATATGGACACGCTTCGTGAAACACAAAAACAAAAGGAGAAAAAGCACACCCAAACGTACAGCCCCCGGGGCCGTATTATAACTAGTTAGAAACATCATTATTTTAGTGATGGAAAGAGATCACAGAAATGGAGTGTGCTAGTACAAATACCCCTATTTCACAAGGGAACATAATGACATTACACAGTTCATAATTTCAGGAGGATAGGGAGATTCTCGATAATAATGTAGTGCAAAACTTGGTAGTCTCGGCACATCTTTACTGGAGGAACTCTACATCACCAAGCGGCTATTTACAATGCCAGGAGCGTGCCCTCAGCTTTTCTGGACATAAGCATGGTCTGGAAAGGCTTATGTTACTGAGCCGGGTGGAAGGAAGCCGCGCTCAAGGCAGAGCACCGGCAAGATGGTCAGACGCGGTCAAGAAGGCTTTCGGAGGCAGCATTTAACGAGCGACCCATAATGCAGAAGACCGCATAACTTGGAGACGTGTCGTATGTGGTCGCGATCCTCAGCATTGAGGGAACGATGAAGAAGAGAGGGACAGTGGTCCTCGAGGAACCCTTTTGTCATTCATCTGTGATTATGTATGTAAGTACCTAAAATAAAAATTAATATTAAAAAATAAAAACTTAATCAGCTCCGTAATTAATTTTTTCATTCTCCTGCCCTTATCCGAATTCATTACGGGGTCGGCGCAACATGTCCCTTTTTTAATACTTCTCTATTAGTCGTCATCTCGGTAGTCACCCCCTTTCTAGCCATATCATCTTTCACACAATCCATCCATCGTTTCTTTGGTCTTCCGCTACTCTGATAAAGCCATCGACATTTATACTCAAAACTTTCCACACGACATTTTCTTCATTCCTCATGACAACTGATTTCCGCACAACTTTTCAGTCACCAGTGCCACTTTTAGTCTCAGACTTCCTCTTATGTACCTACTAATTTCTTATTTCCTAACTAATATTATAAATGCGAAAGTGAGTTTGTTTGTTTGTTACGCTTTCAAGCTAAACACCAACAAACGGATTTGGATATTTGGCACACACGGGTAGACCATGACGTGGAGAAGGATACAGGGCTACTTTTCATCCTGCTGGTGCATTAATATTGACAGGTGCGTTACCTAAACATTGAAGATTGTACAACTTGAATCATTAAAAACTAATAAGTTATTGTAATAATCGCCTTATCCATAATGACCTTACTACATATATATATAATGATAAAAACACAAATAAGAAAACAGTTTGCGCAGCACAGTTGACGAGGCTAGGCACTATCGTTTCTGTTTTAATGGAAGAATGCTGCGGCACATTTTATTTTTAAACGCCTTTTGCGTGTTTTTCGCGGCAAGTTTAAATATTGTTATCCCCGGGCCTCAATATCCACCCACGAAGGGGGCAATATGGCCAAGACCACATGAACAAACAAAATCGGATAGTTATTTTAAATTCATACCTGCTACTTTTACTATTACGGTAAGTTTGTACAATTTTAGTTGCATTTTTTAACTTAGTAATAATTTATCTTACTACTTCCTACCTTACTCATTAACAGTTACTATGCTTGTAGTTGTAGTAAATTCAGTTTTTGGGATTTAGAGTCCATACATTACAGCTTTATTTAGCATCAGAGAAGAGAAGTTTAGTTGCTTTTGTACCAACCAATACCGACATAACTATGTACTCGTAGGTATGTGTTCTAGGGAATTAGCTTTACCTCGGTTTTTCTTACTTCATTAGAAGCCCAGTCATACTTGTAACAGGATAAAAAGTGTTTTTGTCAGAAGGTACACGGATTAAACGCCGTTTTTGTTGACCTTCAGATGGTCCGGTCTGGTGAGAAAAAGTTACGAGAAGCGTTTGTCTTTATATATGCGATACTTACTTAAAAAACAGGGATTTACCGTCTGTACGCAATAAAGTATAAAAAATATATTTTTCTAACAGGAAAAAGGACAAACATGTGATATATTAAAGGCTGCTATAGAACGTTATACTAATGTATTCAAGAACACGTATCTGATAGCGGAGAGACATTCAAAAAAGCTGACGAATCATCCGAATGATATCGATACTGATGTCAACAACAAGGGAACGTTGCAAGAACTACAAATTAACCTTTCAGCACCATGCGAAAAATACCCGCACATGGATATGGATGAGAAATGTAAGTTTAAAAAAGTCGGTGAACACTTCATCTATGATCCAGCTCATGTCTTATTGTCTTGGTCGGCTCTTAAAATAACATCATTTGTAGCTTTCTAATTGTATATGATTTTGTTTTATGGCGTACATGCGTGCATCTAGTTTATGTAGTCAGACAGTAGGTATTAAAGTTTCTGACTGGCTAATCTTTTACGACGACCTGGAGATAATTCTTGTTTAAGAAGATCTGCAATAGGTACATATAATGTTGATTGACGTAAAAGCAGCCTGCATCATTCACGTAATTATAATGTATCCAAAAATCTGTTTACGAGAGATTGTTGGTAGTCATTGATAAGAAAAGGCATCGTGACCCTAAGAGATAAACTTTACAACAATATGCTATCAATTCATATAATTAATTTAAAGCATATCGTTGTAACCAAAAGCGAATCAAAAGAGAAAAAACATCAACTAAATTAATTTATATAATTTGATTCTTTTTCGGAGCACAGGCAGTGACACAGACACAATCATAACATAGATACTTAGGTATCAAACTGCAGTCGGATCATCTCTACATTATTTAAACCAGTTACATAAAAATCAACCTTGGTTAAGGGTATATCAACATAAAAGGTCAACAGTTTGTATTACATAAATAATAAGTTTTTGATTTCAGATAGCCTTAATGTCGCGGCGGTATCGACACTCAACAGTGACTCCGTATGGGGCGTTCTGAGAGGACTCGAGAGTTTCTCACAATTGTTCTATATTTCCGACGGATCCAAAGTAAGTCTTTGAGCCGGACAGCCGGATCTGTCTTATAAGCAGTCAATAAGGCATAAGTGTATTGACTTAAATGCATTGACTTACAGTCTCGAATTTTCAGCATTAGTTCTCTGAATCAAACCCTAAATTAAATAAACCTGACTTACAGAACGTGCTCATCAATACAACACAAATCGTAGATCACCCTAAATACACCCACCGAGGACTTCTTATTGACACCTCAAGACATTACCTCTCTGTGTCAACTATACTCAAAACATTGGATGCCTTGGAAATGAACAAGATGAATGTTTTACACTGGCACATCGTCGATGATCAGAGTTTCCCTTATCAGAGCGAGGTCTTTCCGCAGTTGAGGTACTAACATTGTTTTATCATTATGATACCTTACCACTCATATTTATATTATTCCCTTTTGGTACGATCACTCACAGTTCACTTTTCACAATCACCACAGGAAGAAAGTGACTACGAATAACACAATAGTCTGAAAGTTCAGTAACAATTTATATACGTACCTGTTTACTTTTATTTCCATCACTAGCTACTCAAATCACTTCATTTTATTTCCAGTCAAGCTGCATATGATCCTACATTGATATACACTGCAGCAGACATCAACCAGATTGTGAACTACGCGAGAAATAGAGGCATACGCGTTCTACCTGAATTTGACGTGCCAGGTACATTTAATATTAGGGGTTAAAGTATGAAATTGCCGATTTATACTGAAAAATTGAAATTAATATTTTTTTTAATTTAACATATTTATTTAAACAAAATAATTACCATTATTATCTATACATTGCTGCCATCTAATAGGAAGGTCATATAAGCCTTTGCGATAGAACTCTCGTGATCTAGATTCGACAAACTGTGTGAAAGCATTTTGTACTGCCTCCTGAGAAGAAATTTTTTCTTATTACGTAGAAAATTGTCCAAATCACGAAAAAAATGGTAGTCCGTTGGAGCAAGGTCTGGTGAATACGGAGGGTAACGAATGGTTTCTAATTGCAGTTCTTGTAGAGTTAAAACGGTTTCTCGTGCTGTATGAGGTCTCGTGTTATCATGGAGCAATAACGGTGAAGATCGATTCATGAGTCGGGGCTGTTTCACTGCTAGTTTTGCTATCATTGTTCGGAGTTCGGCACAGTAGACATCTGCCGTTATTGCTTGACCAGATCGGAGAAAGCTATAGTGAATAACACCATGCTGAGACCACCAAACAGTTACCATTACCTTTTTATTGGTAAGCTTTGCTTTAGGACACTGCTGCGGCTTTTCACCTAGGGTCAGCCATTGCATTTTTCGCTTACGGTTATCTTAAAGAATCCACTTTTCATCACATGTTACAATTCGATCCAATATTCCTTCATTTCTGTATCGATTCAACAAGGCAACACAAGTTTCAACACGCGTTTCTTTCTGCAGATCAGTCAAATCATGAGGCACCCATTTCTCATATTTTTTATTTTATTGATTTGACGCAAATGAGTCAATATTGTTGGTAAGGTAACGTTAAACCATGCCGCTAGTTCCTGGGTAGTTTGGCTCGGTTCGGCTTCACCATCTCTTTCAATTCATTGTTATTCACCTGTGTGGGCGGTCTTCCACGTGGTTCGATCTTCAAATCAAAGTTTCCATCACGAAAGCGTTAAACCAAAATCGCACGGTACGTTCATTAGTAGTCTCCTCTCCAAACGCAACATTGATATTGCGAGCTGTTTCTGCCACGTTAGTTCCGCGTCGGAACTCGTATACAAAAATAACTCTTGTTTTCGAAGTATCCATCTTTCTTGTCTAAGCTGAATAAAAAGAACAACTAAAAGTCGATAGTCGAATGTTGCACATTTTTTAAAAGAAGAACTTCATAGGTACCATGTAAAAAAAGTTTTACTAAAAATCTCAAACCATGAAAGTTTTGTGTCAATTCGAAGTTCCTAATACAATAAACGGCAATTTCATACTTTAACCTACTTAACATACTTTTACGTATTTTTCAAGTAATCATTGTGTGTTTTATTTCTTATAAGGGCCCTATAAATCACAATCGAGGCCAACCTCTAGTGTGATTTATGTGGGCCTTATTAGCCTAACTGCCCTTTTCACCCTACTCTATCATTTAGAAATTGTAAGGTAATAAACTAAAAACTGTCTATCTGGTTTTAGTGTCCACAGATTTGAGTCAATAATTATTATCACACTAGCTGATCTGGTCTGTGCAGATTTCAAAATGCACCAAACTGCACTTTCAGTTTTCCCGAGTTTTCCAATTTTCCCGGCTACTTTTCCAATTTTTTTTTCCTTCCTTCTCAATTCGACACGTAATTTTTTTTTTTGCTTAGCAACACGAAATATCAATCTGCCTAACCTTTTCACAACTATGTTGGGGTCGGCTTTCAGTCTAACCGGGTGTAGCTGAATTCAAGTATTTTACATGGATCCTATTTGACCTCCACAACCCAGTAATTAGGTAATATGATACCCTTGGTAACACTGGTTTTCAGACTTTCGGGCTTCTGACGATCCGTAACGACTGTCAAAAATTCACGAATGACAGCCGGGACCAACGGCTTAACGTGCTTTCCGAGGCATGGAGGAGTCTCGGTATATAAAGATGGTCACCCATCCAAGGACCAACCCCGGCAAGCGTAGCTTAACCTGATTGATCGGCCCGAGCGGCTGCTATTACTTAGCCACGAGCTCCTCACTCCTCCTTGTGCTTAGCAACACATTAGCCATTATTTATTTAAATAGATAGATAGCCAACACTAACAAAAAAACGATTTTCTTTAAGGGCACACCAGTTCCTGGGGAATTGCGTACCCGAGTATCCTGACAACATGCTACAGGTTTGGTCAAAATATAGGCTTGGGGCCGATGGACCCAACAAATGACATGACTTACAAAGTTATTAATGACTTGTTCCGAGAAGTGCAGGGACGATTCCCCGATAAGTATTTCCATGTTGGTGGTGACGAGGTCGAACTGGACTGCTGGTAAGTGCCACTTTGCTTTAAATTAATGTCAGACCAGCGTGCGCAGCCACTTTTAAATACATTATGTAATCTTTTCAGGAGCTCAAATTCTATGATAAGAAAATTTATGGAGGAGCATAATATGACCCATACTAGCGAGCTTCATTCACTCTTCATGAGCAAAGTTATACCACTGCTAGGTGACAGGTCGAAACCTATCGTGTGGCAAGTAAGTGTTACTTATCTTACTTTTACGTACTTGATCACTCCTTAGCTGCCCATCTTACCCTATCCCTATTACGCCGGAATTGTTGATGTTGTTTGGGATTCTTGGACAATCACTCAATTCAATTCATTTATTCAATAACGATTTTTACATCATGTCTGAATTTCTATAACTAAATATATAAGAATAATCATGCAAGCAATAATAATAAAAATTATATTAAAATCAGAATAATCATAAGACTAATAGGATAAAAAAAACAAGATTATAAAAATATAAAAATTAATGTCATGCACAGTCATACTTAAAGTCATCTAATAAAATTCAATAATATTTTCAATTCAAATCAATAAAATTATGTTAATTTCGATCTGTAAATTCAACAATAGAATATAGACACTTATTTAACAAGAACCGTTCTGAAACCCACTTGTATATATTACTAGACTTTTCATTTCTGTCGGCAGTTTATTGAACATTTTGAATGACTTGTGGTAGGTGCTATGCTTTACAACGTTCAGGTAAGGCACTTGCTTCAACTGGAGATCTTTTCTTCTTGTGCTCTCCCTTTTTTGCCTTTCATCTTCAGTCTCATATTCAGAGATAGATAAGTGACTAAGTAGGACCAAAATGTAGGTATAAGCTTGGGACTGTCACTATATTTAAGTCATTAAAATGAGGCTTGCATGATTCTTGCTGTTGAATTCTAGCTATGGTTCTGGCTGCTCTTTTCTGATTTACAAAAGCTTTTTGAGTATTGTAATCATAACTTCCTCCCCAGAAAAGTATGCTATATCTCAGCTTTGACTCAACTAAAGCGTAATAGACCATTTTTAAATGTGTTGTGGTTACCTCGTTTCTTAGACTTCTTAGTACATAACAGGCAGAGCCGATTGCTTTCTCTAGGTACGTTAGCTCTTGTTTCCACTTTAACTGGCTATCAATATGAACCCCTAGAAACTTAACCACCTGGACCACGTCCACTGTTTCTCCATTTATAACGCAGTTAATCCTATCTTTATTATTGGAAGTGGTACGAAAAATCATTTATTTATTAATTAGATAGACCTTACACGGCGAAAGCACTCGTGTATTTTTCGATTGAACGAAAAAAATTGTAATGGATTTTTATATTTCAACTAGCTGACCCGACAGACGTTGTCCTGTCCAAATTTCAATAATTCATACAAAATTACCATAGAAAATTCACTTTCAGTTTTCCCGATTTTTCCAATTTTACCGGCAACTTTTCCAATTTTTCTCATCATAAAAACCTTCTCCTGACAATAATAAACACAACAAAAAAAGAATTAGCGAAATTAGTCCATCTGATCACGCGTGATGCGATGACCAAGGGAAATAGGGATTCATTTTTATATACACACTAGCTGACCCGACAGACGTTGTCCTATTTTGGCTATGAATATTCTTATGTAAACGCGTGAAGTTAAAATGTTTTTTCTGAAATTTTCCAATTTTCTGCGAAATTTTGTTATTTTTTTTTCTTAAGAACCTTTTTCTGACAATCATAAACACAACAAAAAAAAAAATAGCGAAATTGTTCCATCCGTTCACGCGTATCGCATCACGCGTGAATGGAAGGACCAAGGGAAATAGGGATTCATTTTTATATAACGGATGACTTTTTTTACCGTCTCGAAAAAAATAGGGTATATTAGGTGAACGGAGTAGAAGCGTATGGCATAACTAGTTTTTGTTTTTTTTAATAGCTTCGTCAGAAAAAAATATCTAAGTATCAATAAATACTACAAATTCGATGTAAACTTTTCATTTTAGAACAATAAAAACATAAAAAAAAAATTAAAAAAATAATAATTCCTTTAAAAATATCGAAATTCAAATCATATGCAACCTGCATTATGATTTGAATTTTGATTTTATTAAATTAAAAAAAAAAAAACAAAAAAAAAAAAAGCTAGATATGCCATAGGCTTCTACTCCGTTCACCGAATATACCCTATTTTTTTCGAGACGGTAAAAAAAGTCATCCGCTATATAGATATATAGATTAATGGATATTTTCATTTTCGCTTTTATTTGCATGCTTTTTGTTTTTTTTTTCCTGTATAAATGTATCACAGATGGTGCTACTACAGTCTGTTTTTTTTAACAAACGAATAGCGAAAATTTGACTGCGTTGCTATTGGTCTTCGTAATCAACACAAAGTCCGTTCTGGACAAACCAAACGCTGTAGTTTCATGTACGCACGGCTACAGATCAAGCTATACATTTCCAGTATAAGCTGATCTCGCATTGTATAGGATTTCCTTACAGTGAGAGGTCAGTGTAAACTGGAAATGTATAGTTTGATGTGTAGCCGTGTGTACATTCAGTTGAGTCATCGACTACCTGCGCGTCGCACGTGTTTTAGTGAGTGAACCAGACGATATTGTTTGTGCGTGGGTCATGACGGACATGTCTCCTGTACAGTTTTAGAAGTATTCAATATGAACGGGCCTTAACAATTTCAAAACAAAACAAAGGCGTTGGCCCCACCCCGACCATGACCTATCTCACTCTGTAAATATCGGAAATGTGCGAGAGACATAACTCGTTTGTTAAAGGTACATTCAAATTACAATCTAGCTTATTAGCTACTAGGTAATAAAAATGGTTTTTGTTTGAACAATTTTATTTAATTGCAGGAAGTCTTTGATGAGGGAGTATCTCTACCAAGCGGCACTATCGTGCAAGTGTGGAAAAATACAGAAGCCTGGGAGATGCGGGATGTGAGTTAAATAAATTGTTAAATATTCCAATCTAATTCAAATATTAGTAAGAGAGAGAGTTAGTGACTTGAACTGCATAACATAACATCTCCTCTTGTTTCCTCGAAGGGTGTACCTGTAGCACACTCACATTTCACGGTTTCGCCCGTTATGTTTAAGTCCTCTATAACAGGGCGAGCCTATTGCCATCAACCGGGCACAAATCCAGACTCCGGGCTGCTACTGACAAATTCCAGAAAGAAAAATCCAATAAAACTTTGCCCGACCTACGAATCGAACCTAGGACCTTATGCTCAGCAGTAACGACCAACAAGGCAGTCACAGACTTGAACTACAGTTTTGAAAATCGCTTTACAGATCCTGGTAGCCGGTCACAAAGTCATTTACTCTTCTTCGTGGTACCTCGACCATATCGCTGGAGGTGGAGACTGGTATAAATACTACGAGGTTGATCCGCGAGAAATAGTCAACGGATTTGTCCCAGAATCAAAGGAGAGCGACGTCCTTGGAGGCGAAGCTTGTATGTGGGGCGAAGTTGTTGACGACAATAATATGATAAGCAGGTAGGTTGTTCATGCAAAGATGGTGGTATAGTTTATGTAGGCTTTAGAATGCAAACTTCATAAATATTTTAATATTACCAGGGTATGGCCTCGTGCTAGCGCAGTAGCTGAAGCACTATGGACCGGCTACACTAATACCATGAGGTTGGACCAACATGTGCAGAGGTATCAGTCCTATAGCGACCGAAAACATGAAGCCAGCTGCAGACTCGAAGAACATGCGTGTCGCATGAATCGTCGCGACATACACGCTCAGCCTCCTAATGGACCAGGATTTTGCATCGCATGAATTAAACTAGAATCATTAATATTCTTGTAATGTCTTTTGATTGTATGTTATTGCAAGATATGAAATATAAATCTGATTTTACATATCGTTGACTAATATACTTTTTTATTACTTAATCCTGAAAAAAATATTATGTGGTTAGCAAAATTTGTTCCCAATTTTCATATACGTATTATTGGAAAAATGCCACGATCTTTTACTAAGGGGTGACAGTAGAGGTTATTAGGTATCAAATCAGTCGTGGGTACACGGGTCAAAAATGAACCACCTTAGTGATAATTTAGTTTTTCAAAAAACAGTGGACGGTCCACTGATCTATAACTATACTCTATGGTCCACTGTTTCTTGGAGTCCAACATAAAGTAACTATCTTTCAAATAAAAAACCGGCCAAGTGCGTGTCAGATCACTCACAATGAAGAGTTCCGTAGTTGAAAATAATTTATTCCAAAAACAAATTTTAACATTGTAGTTGAAAAACATATTCTCCCATACATTGATATACGTCATGGTCAATTCTGCAACTGCAAATTTAAGTTTGTTATCCCTAAATATTTTTTTTATGTGATAAAATTACGAATTTACAATTTTCGGACTTTTTCCATTATTTGTGCTGTGCGATCTTGCTACTTGCAAAATTTCTTGATTGTACCGGTACCACCGGTAAGCACCCTTTAGATTTTGATTTACTTGCGAGTGTCAAAATATTAGGTTGGGAAAAAAAGTCTTTTCGCATTATAGTATGTATGAACTTAAAATAAAATCTCTTTGGCTATACTATTTGTATTTGGCTGGTTTTGGTATCATTGAAAGTTTAAATTTTAAAGAACATAATTCCAAATTCAAATTAGGAAAATGTGTGATTTTCATTTGTTTTTCGTACTGTCAAGATGAGTGAATCTAATGAAGAAATTCGATACATTTTAAAATTTTACTACAAAAAAGGTAAAAATGCAACGCAAGCCGCGAAAAAAATTTGCTATGTTTATGGACCCAGTGGTCCATAAACATAGCAAATTTTTTTCAGCAGTGTCTGTGAGAGTAACGCAAATTTGGTTTAAGCGTTATCAATCCGGAAATTTTGATGTCAAAGATGCACGTCGCTCTGGTCGCCCTATTACGGATAAAATGGATGCCATTTTTGAAAAAGTGGAGCAAGATTGGCATATCAGTAGTTACAATGTAGCTGAAGAACTGGGAATTGACAACAAAACAGTTTTGGCGCATTTGAGAAAACTGGGTACACAAAAAAGCTCGATATTTGGGTACCTCACGAGCTGACTGAAAGAAACCTAATGAACCGTGTACTCATTTGTGATTCTTTATTACGACGTAATGAAACCGAAGCATTTTTGAAGAAGCTGATAACTGGTGATGAAAAGTGGATAACGTACGACAAGAACGTGTGAAAAAGGTCGTGGTCAAAGGCCGGGCAGGCTTCACAGACTGTGGCGAAACCCGGGTTAACTCGCAACAAGGTGATGCTGTGTGTGTGGTGGGATTGGAAGGGCATTATTCATTGTGAGCTGTTACCACCAGGTAGGACCATCGATTCTGAACTCTACTGCGAACAACTGATGAGATTAAAGCAAGAAGCTGAGAGAAAGCGGCCGGAATTAATCAACAAAAGGGGTGTGGTTTTTCATCATGATAACGCTAGACCTCACACATCTTTAGCCACTCAGCAAAAATTAAGAGAGTTTGGCTGGGAGGTGTTAATGCATCCGCCGTATAGTCCTGACCTTGCACCTTCAGATTTCCACCTGTTTCGGTCTTTTCAGAATTCTTTAGACAGTGTCAGGTTAACATCACGAGAGGACTACCAAAACCACTTGTCGGGTATTTTGATCAGAAGTCCCAAAATTTCTATAGCAATGGGATCATGTCCCTACCTACAAGATGGCAAAAAGTTATCGAACAAAATGGTACCTACATACTTTAGATAAATGTAAATAATGTATATTAAAAAATGTTTTGAATTTTCTTAAAAAATGCGAAGAAACTTTTTCCTCAACCTATTAAATCGCATAAATGGCCGTATTTTTTATTACGTTGACTTAGAAGCTTCATTTTCAACTTCTTCTTCTTCGCTTCGCTCTTGACAGAGCGATCGTGGTTACGATCAGCTGTGTCCACAGAACAGATATATCTTTTCTGTGGCTGTGTCCAATCGCAGGTGTAGCCGTTGCCCACTTCACGATCTCTCTCCATCTGGTTCTGTTAGAAGACAGTCTAAGGGCCTCCAACCGCGGATTTTACTTGATCGGTCCACCTCATCGGTGACCGTCCGCGTTACCTTCCACTCTGCCCTGCACCACAAGAACTTAAGTATTCGAGACTGTACTAGTGCTGATAAACGCTGTTTGATGCCGAGTTCTTGGAGTATGGAGACGTTTGTGCGGAATTCAGTCCATGATATCCCAAGCATTCTTCTCCAGCACCACATTTCTAGAGCATCTACTTTTTTCTTTTCCAGCTCTCGTAATATCCACGTCTCAGCTGCGTACAGAAATATGGGGAATACAAGTGTGCGGACAAGCCTGATCTTAGTGGCCTTAGTTATGTTGCGATTCCTCCATATTTTTTTTTATACGCCATACGCCGTTTCACCTCATCCACGCAACTGCCGTTATTTGCGATCATAGCACCAAGATATACGTAGGATTGATCTATTTTCAACACAACATTCATTTTCATTTTCAGTACAACTATTTTCTTAATATCCCTCGGCAACCCTCGTGTTTCGTCAAACTTTAGCAGCTTTCCTCCCATTTTTAAAATAAATTCACTAACTTAAAAGAGTATTAACAACTCTATATACTTCCACGTCGATTGAGAGCGTACGGTCTACACAAAGTGCAAACCAAGTGAAACACGAAGTTTGCCAAGGGGCATTAGGTAAATAATTGTACTGTACGTATTTGATACTAATTTCAACTCTCACGCGTTCCTGAAAAAAAGGCTTGACAGACTGACAGACAGACAGACGGACAACGAAGTGATTCTATAAGGGTTCTGTTTTTTCCTTGTTAGGTACGGAACCCTAAAAAAGAACCATTGAAATCGAATCTCATAAGGCAAAGATATCCAGTATCCCCCTTTTTGCTCCTTTTTGGAGGATTGGGATATCCTCTGATCAAAAATCCACGACGACAAAAAAAATTATATAGTTGTAAAACCTGGTACACCAGGTTTCGACCAGATCAGTTGTAAAATACGACCTTTATAGGAGTAGCAACAAACTGATAGACGAAAGCAAATTTTGCCAGACTTGAAGCAGAGACGCTTCGCTCGCTCAGTCAAAAACAATCATGAAATACTTCATTAGAGTTCCGTACCAAAATGGTAAAAAGGAACCCTTATGGTGCGACTCAGTCTGTCTGTCTGTCACAGTTGCATATCTCAAGAACTACTAATGCTATCAACTTGAAATTTGGAACAGTTTTAGATGATGTTTGCCCAACTATTTTGAAAATAAGAAAGAAATATTTTTTTTTTTGCAACAGGGACTGAAAGGGGTATGAAAAAATTCGAAGTGGGGCTACTAGGGCATGTGGGATATCATATGAAAGAGCGCTGTTTGCACATTCTCAAACATTTTTTTATTTTTTTTTAGGCCACATAGTTTTCGACTTTTGATGAAAAATGTAAAAAAAAATACCGATCGGGGCATCGATATTTTTTTTACATTTTTTTACCTTTTCTCCAAAGTTTGCATAGAGAAAATCTGAAATTATTCTATGTGATAGAAGTTTATGTACAGATTACAGGAATAATAAAACGTTGTCCCTGAAATAGCACATTTTTTCAGAAATCATCAACACAAATCACATAGTACGGAGCCCTCGGTGCGCGAGTGCGACTCGCTCTTGATCGGTTTTTCTTACATCAGCTGCCTAGTGCACTACCACTAATTGGTAGGTGCATTACCTGAACGTTTGTTAAACTGGGGTAATTAAATACTAATAACAAGTTGTTAATGTCATAATGATATTGAATATCCCATCTCCATATTATGTAGGTATATAACATGAATTATTAGCATTAGGTATTATAAATTAAAGTCGGTTTTTTTGTCTGTCTGTGTGACCGAGTTGTTCTATAGACGTATGAGGAACAGGGTGTAAAGTTCACTCATCCTCCATAGAAGAGGGAGGATGCTACTACCCGACGGTTGATGTCGGGATGTTGTTTTTATGCCAGTCGTACGGTTAACTCTGCTTGCGCGATGCAGGCCGGCTTTGTGTGACGTCAGGTCTTTAACGCGTAGTTGGCATGTGGCGTTGTAGATGCCGCTACATCACTGCTCCGCTCCGGTGACCGGAGGCCGATAGTGGGCTGAGTCGTGTATCTTGCGGTGCTTGCCAGGGCCAATAATTGAGGTTTCAGTGAGTCGGAACTGGGTGCCGCATAGTTCACGGTAAATCGGAACTGTCTGCGGTGATTCCCCAGTGAGTCAGGGTGGCGCTGCGTTATGCTTCAGTGAGTCGGATGTGCCTGTGCAGTTGAGGCTGACTGCTGGCGTCGACCAGGAGAGGGTTGAAGGGCTATGCTTAAGGACCGGCCGGAAGTGCAGTGTACTGTGCCAACGTTGTTAATGAGGCAGTGGGCGATGACCAGGTATGCGCGATCGCTGCGTGATGGAGGTCAGAATAACCTTTATGAAAAGAGATGAAAAATGACCTTTGGCCCCCTTATCTCCGAAACTACTGTTTGTCTCTGCATCACCCAAAGGTTGACTGGTAGAAAATGCCCATGGCATTAAGTCCGCCTCTGTACATTTGTGTGCTTGAAGTATTAAATAAATAAATAAATACTGTCTAACAGCCTAAAATTTTGAAAAAAATACAGAAATTGTTCTAGTACTTTTAAATTACAGAAAAACCTATAAGAAGTCTGTGGTATTAAAATAATATGGTGAATTCTCAATATTGTGTGTACAAACTTACATTTGCAGTTGGAATGTACGGGAGAACTTGTTTGTCAACTACAATGCTAAGTTTGGTCTTGGGATAAATTCATCCCATCTACGGAACCCTTCATTGTGCGTGGTGCGACACGCACTTGGCCGGTTTTTACTCCACGAATCTCAAAGGGCCACATCACTATTGAGTGAAAGAATAATGAAAAGTACCTGAAATATCAAATTCAAGTAGGATGCATATTGGTATGCTTCTATGTCTCGCATAGTTTACAACGTGTTCGAAATCATAAGCGGCTTCACTGTAAAAATTGCAACATAAGACGAGTAGTGCTCCTGCCAGGGTCGCGGGTTGTTCGAAAGAGATACCGTGGTCCTGGCATAGGCAACTGAAGGAACACTGGTGGGTTTTAGTCAGTAAAAGTCTGACACGTCCAGAGCGGTCGGGAGAAGTTAATGATGATTTCCCATCCAAAAAAAAGGCGAGTACTAGTGCTGCGAATTAGCGCCACATTGAGAAAAAATCATGAGTCTGGAGATATGGAACATTTTGAAATTTCCTATGCTCACATTTTTAGTCAGATGAGGTAGTATTTTTTGACCTCACCTGACCTACCTACCTCATCTGACTAAAAATTTGAGCATAGGAAATTTCAAAATGATGCATCTCCAGACTTATGATTTTTTTCTCAATAGTGGCGCTTGTTGGCAGCACTACTCGCCATAACACACTTTTCTCTAACGTCTATCCCTTCACCGAATACAAGCGTGATGTCCGTTAAGACAATAAATAACAACTTGCAGACAAACTTTGTCGTCTAACTGGGAGCTATAGAAAAAGGTAAAAACTAAAAAAAATATCCGCACATTATAGCAGCCGAGTGTTACAGGAGGTACAGCAGATGATCCAAAAAGTGATTTAATAATACCAAATGGAACTTCATCCTCTCAAAAAGCAAGTAAAACCAATCGTGGTTTTTACCATGATCAATAAAAGTAACCTTAGTAATGCACCAGACTAACACTAGCCTTTTTTAATAGTGACCCATGTATGTACTGAGCACTATCGTTGTTACATATAAGAATACCGGTTTTTTAAATACTAAAATGTTCCATCACTATAGCTCCCGCTTGTATTGCTGTAGAAAAAAAATATAAATTATCTGTGCAGATTTGCAGAATCTATTGACGTTTCATTTTGGGGGCGGGTATCGTCACTATAGTATCGTAGCGAATTCTAATCAAAATGAGATAATTTAGCATTTTACGTTAGTTCGAGTATAATATAATTATTTACAAAACTAATGTTACTATCTGCAGTACCGTAGGTGAGTTCAATTGGCGTTTGTATTTCTCTATAATCGGTATTAAATCTGGTGTTTTATTGGCCGTATCCTGTCCTATTGATTCATAATCAGCCCAATTTCTTCGAGTACTATCTCAGCCTTTGCACGGTTGAGATTTGACGTGTAATTATGAACTATGATTTGCGGGTAGGTTTTGGCAGATCACCAGACCGAAAAACCATTACGTTGCGTTTCGGCGAGTGATATGAATTGATGTGGAGAAGTGTAGCTGATACTAAAAAGGGGATGTTCATTATTTCCAGGTCTAAATCAAGATGATTGGGGGCCTGTTCGTGTACAACCACAAGGGCGAAGTCCTGATCTCGCGGGTGTACCGCGACGATATAGGGCGGAATGCTGTGGACGCGTTCCGAGTGAATGTTATCCATGCGAGGCAGCAAGTGCGCTCGCCCGTCACCAACATCGCCAGAACTTCCTTCTTTCACATCAAGGTAAGTTATGCAAGTTAGCATGGTCTGTCAATTAGTATAACATAGAAATGCACTTTGGTAAATCAGAATATTAATTAGTAAATAAATACTACACTTGTACATATAAAAATAAATCATGTAGCTCAACTATAAAAAGAAACAGCTGGAAAAATATTTAAGATTTCAAGATTTCGTAGCTATGCTAAGGGGGCGTTTTTTTTTTTACTAATTTTTATACCATAATCACATGGTTTTTCCATTCTATTTTGTCCTGTTCAAATAATTCTCATGATCTATCAGGCATCACAGCCTACCTACTATCTGATATTACACCATAATTTATTCAACAGCGGGCCAACATTTGGCTGGCAGCTGTGACTAAGCAGAATGTAAATGCAGCTATGGTGTTTGAGTTTCTGCTCAAGATCATTGATGTGATGCAGTCTTACTTCGGCAAGATCTCCGAGGAGAACATCAAGAACAACTTTGTTCTTATCTATGAGTTGCTTGATGGTGAGTTTAGAGATCTTTAGTGTTCTTTTTGGTAATTCAGACAGTCCTCATGTATACTTACAAGTACCTTAGAAAAAGCTAATCAATTTATTAATGTAGCCATCCTTATAATAGCAAATTGTTCTACAAAATAGTTTTTTGACTCTGTTCCTTTGTTCAAAAGCAAATTGTAATGCTCACCCATGCATGATGGCCTAACATTTTAAAGCTAACTTAGTAAGTTATAGGAATCACAATGTAGAAAAGTTTTTATATTTGTTGAATATAAATTTTTGTAATCCTAAATACAATTGAGTTCTTAAATTCAAATTTAAAATATTTTATTTCGAATAAGCCTACATAAGCACTTATGAAAGGCCAGAAGCTAGGTGCACGGTGCCAATTAGTTGTTTCCTATGGACAAGAGCCAGCAAGAAACTCTATGGTTACTCTTTTAAAAATAAATATCATCCAAAAGAAAGCATTGACTAATTACTTCATTTATTTACAGAAATCCTGGACTTCGGCTACCCTCAAAACTCAGACACTGGTGTTCTGAAGACTTTCATTACCCAGCAAGGCATCAAGTCGGCTTCCAAAGAGGAACAAGCTCAAATCACTTCACAGGTTGGTATTGCAACTTATTGGAACGAAGTTCTTTAATGTGGCTTGTCATAGGAGTAAACTGGCAGAAATTGTGATGCAAAAGCGTTTGGCCATCAGTTTGGCTCTGTATTAAAAAAACAAAAACATTTGACACTTGAAACCTTACTAGATGACCCTGTATTAATTTATATAAATATAAAAACTTTTTTACAAAAAAAATACAACCGACTTCCAAAAACAACACTCATCATCATCTTCCTGCCCTTATCCCATATTACTTGGGGTCGGCGCAACACGTTTTCTTCTTCCATTCTCCCCTGTCAACCGTCACGCTATCATTCACTCCCTTCTCTTTCATATCATTCCTCACACAATCCATCCATCTTTTCTTTGGCCTTCCTCTGCCTCTCCATCCATCAACATGTATATTCATCACTCTTTTAGTCACATGCGTTTCGTCTCTCCTCATTACATGCCCATACCAAGACAAACGATTTCCTTTCAACTTTTCTGTCACTGGCGCCACTTTCAAACTTCCTCTTATATACTCATTTCTCACTTTATCCATTCTCGTCACTCCACACATCCATCTCAACATTCTCATCTCCGCTGCATGCAATTTTTTTTCATCCGTCTTCTTCACTGTCCAGCATTCCGATCCATAAAGTACGACAGGCCTTATCACGGACTTGTAAATTTTCCCCTTCAACTTGAGGGGCATCCGTGGGTCGCAAGTTGTTCCTGTAACCTGTCGCCATTTCATCCATCCTGAGTTGATCCGGTGCGTTATGTCTCGGTCTACTTCGCCATCCCCTTGGACAAGCGACCCGAGGTACCGAAAGTCGGAGCAGATCGGTAAGGGCGTTCCGGCAAGAGATATGGGCACAGGACCAGAGAGACCGCCAAAATCACAAAACAAATACTCTGTTTTGGTCCGACTTACTCTCAGGCCAACGGTCTCCAGTCTTTTCCACCACACCTCCAATCTGCTCTGGACCTCTAAGCCACTCTCGGCAACCAGCACAATGTCATCGGCGAACAGCATACACCAGGGTGCCTCTTCCTGGATATCCGAAGAAAGAGCATCCATTATCAGCACAAAGAGGTAAGGGCTGAGTGCAGACCCCTGGTGCAAGCCGACAGCCACATCGAAGCTGTCAGTAGTGCCCACTGTAGACCGGACTTGGGTACTGCATCGACTGTACATCGCGCGAATCAACTGCACATACTTCCCTGGTACACATTTTTCCTTAAGTGCCCACCACAAAACTTCACGAGGCACTCGGTCGTATGCCTTTTCGAGGTCAACAAATACCATGTGCAAGTTTTTATGCGCACCTCTGTATTTCTCGCACAGCTGGCGGATAGCAAAGATGGCATCTGCTGTTCCTCGACCAGGCATAAAACCGAATTGGTTTTGCGAAATTTCACTCTCTTCTCTTAGTCGCCTTTCAATAACTTTCTCCCAAGCCTTCATACTATGTGACATTAGCTTTATTCATCTATAGTTGTTGCACTCCAGCACATCCTTTGTTTTTAAAGATGGGCACCAGCGAACTGTTGCACCATGCGTCAGGTATGGCTTCTTCCAGCAACAACTTATTGAAGAATAAAGCTAACCACGTCCATCCATATACCCGTAATAACTTCCATACTTCGACTGGTATTCCATCCGGACCTATTGCTTTACCATTCTTCATCCCATTAACTGCTATTCTCACGTCATCCATACTAATAATTCTCACTAACCCCTCATTTACTGGTTTATTCTCAAGCACACCACTCCAGTCATTCTCCTCATTCATCAGTCTTTCAAAATAGCCCTTCCACCTATCCTTAATTTTCTCATCATCCGAAAGAACTGTTCCAGTTTCATCCCTTATACACTTAATCTGACAGACATCCCTCGTCTTCCGCTCTCTAGCTCTAGCAAGCCGGTATAGATGTTTTTGGCCTGCTGGATTATCCAGTGTGTTATAAAGCTTGTCCTGGGCCTTCCAAAAACAACACTACAAAGTGAAAAATAACTTTAATTTCGGAAGTCGGTGTCTAGTTAAATGTATTTTCGTTTTTTGCCACCGACTTCCGAAATTAAAGTTATTTTTCACTTTGTAGTGTTGTTTTTGGAAGTCTGTTGTATTTTATTGTAAAAAAGTTTTTATTTTTCACTTTTTAGTTGTGTACCTACCCCACACAAATTCTAATACCACTACCTGCAAAACAAACTAGAACATCATCCATATAAAAGTGGGGAAAAAATACGTATTATTGCTGTTTACTAACACTTACTTTTAAGGAACAATGTTACTAACCCTATATGAGTCTTTGCTCGAAATAAAATTTTTGAATTGAATTGAATTGAAGCTAACTCAAAAACTACCGAAGCAAAGTTAATCAATTTTATATGGGACCAACTGTGATGTATACCCTCTCGAATAAAACAAAAAAAAATCCAAATTGGTCTAGCCATCTTCGAGTAACCTCCTCCTTTTTGAAGTTGGTTAATAAGAGAATTCCTGACTGACTGACTGACTGACTCATCAATGCCCAGCACAAATCCTTGGACCTAGAAAGTTGAAATTTTGCACAGAGGTTCCCTTTATAATGTACTCGTGGACAAGGAATAAGGTAGGATTTTTGTTCCCGTGGGATATTTTCCGACATCCACGCGGGCGAAGCCGCGCGGGAAGTGCTAGTACATAATATACAGAGAAACAAACTACGTTCCAAGCAACTGTACCCGACATCTGACTTATTTTTTATTGCAGCAGACGCATTCATTATTTGTCTAGTGTTGGCAAGATCTATACTGGATAGCCCCTGTTGTGTTAAAGAGTAGCAAGGATAAAGCTAAGCTAAGCTATAATCCAGCCGTCGAGACAATGCATTCTTGAACCTGTCAGAGTCGTACTAACACAGGTGTTATGAGAATTTGATCCTTATTAGTACTAGAAACTGTCCAACTGACAGGTGTCAGGAATGCATTCTCTCGATGGCTGGACTAATAATTTTCTAGGTGCACTAGATACTTAAGTTGTGACCCACTGGCATTCAAATTGTTAAAAAGTTGGTATATGTAACTTTAGATACCACAGATGGTGGAGGAGCTCGTGGCTAAGTAATAACAGCGGTACGGGTCGATCCATCAGGTTAAGCTACGCTTGCCGGGATTGGTCCGTGGATGGGTGACCATCTTTACATACCGAGACTCCTCCGTGCCTCGGAAAGCACGTTGAACCGTTGGTCCCGGCTGTCATTCGTGGATCTTTGACAGTCGTTACGGATCGTCAGTAGCCCGAAAGTCTGACAACCAGTTTTAATAAGGGGTATCGTACTACCCAGTAATTGGGTTGCAGAGGTCTGATAGGCAGTCGCTCCACTTAAAATACTTGTATTCAGCTGCATCCGGTTAGACTGGAAGCCGACCCCAACATAGTTGGGAAAAGGCTAGACAGATTGCTTGAGATACCACAGATGGTTATAATTTTTTTCTCCTTTTTTTTCAATTTACAAATATAACATTAATTGTGTCTTGTGCAGGTGACGGGCCAGATCGGTTGGCGTCGCGAGGGCATCAAATACAGGCGTAATGAGCTGTTCCTAGATGTACTGGAGTATGTTAACCTGTTAATGTCACCACAAGGTAAGCAATTGATTAAAGATTTTGCTATTGTTCCGTCCTATTAAGTGATAAAAACATGTGTACAGCACAATATGACAACTTAACATACAAAAAAAATGAGTCCATGAAAAAATATTAGAAGCTAGATTTGTAATCAACAATTTGTCCATTAATTAACTTACTTTTTTTAAGTTAAGAGCGTCTATTTCACGCGGGCTGGCAACGTCGCATTTCTACAGGTTTTTCGTGATTATTTTAATGAATTTAAATCGTATTACTATTTTTTTTCGGCCGTGCACTTGATCCTTGGTATTTATGAGTATGTATGCTATTTTTTTACATTTATTTTGGTGTTTACTCAAAAATTGACGTTATAGACAATAATGACAATTTTTACAGACAGACTTATAAATACCAAAGATCTAGTGTATGGCCGAAAAAAAAGTACTTACTTTGATTTAAATTCATTAAAATAATCACGAAAAACCTGTAGAAATGCGACGTTATTAGCCCGCGTAGGATAAATGCTCTTAATAACCTGGACAATCTGGTTTTTGTTTGAAATAGTGTGTTTTCTGAACATCATTAATGTATTATAAACAAAATTGAGAACGGGTCTTCTCGTGAAATTCTTTTTTACGAGGTAAATAGGTACCTACTTGTTTCCCGACGTTTCGACCGCCTTGTAGCGATCGTGGTCACGGGAGGTCAATTTTGTTTATAATGTGTACAAATCGCGAAAGTTTAAAAAGTTTAATCATAAATGTAGCTTCCAAAAACGCTCACTCTTCATCAATTCCTCGTTTTTAGACTGACCAAGACATTTCTGTCTGTCTGTTTTAGCCTCTGCTAAATAAATGTATTTTCTTTCTTTCTTTTCTTTCTGATATAATGCGTTGGAGACATCAATACGACAATAAATTTAAATAAGTTCACAAGAAAATGGTATTGATTCTAGTTGCTTCTTCCAAAATGTAGTTTCGTGTGGAGAACAATGGGCAAGAAACTCTACCGTTCTTTTTTTTTTTACAATATTTTGTATTTAGATTAATTTTAAGTGAAGACAATGTTCCTAGAATAAAATTACTAAGTATACTACAATAGGTAAAATGAGGAGCTCGTGGCTAAGTAATAACAGCCGCACGGGTCGATCCATCAGGTTAAGCTACGCTTGCCGGGATTGGTCAGTGGATGGGTGACTTTCTCTCTTTACATACCGATACTCCTCTGTGCCTCGGAAAGCACGTTAAGCCGTTGGTCCCGGCTGTCATTCGTGGACCTTTGACAGTCGTTACGGGTTGTCAGAAGCCCGAAAGTCTGACAACCAGTCTTACCAAGGGGTATTACCCAGTAACAGGGTTGTGGAGGTCAGATAGGCAGTCGCTCCATGTAAAATACTGGTATTAGCTGCATCCGGTTAGACTGGAAACCGACCCCAACAAAGTTGGGAAAAGGCTAGGCAGATTGACATGGTGCTCAAATATTTGCTAATATTGTAACCATAGACGATTCTCCTAAAATGTAGTTGTATACAAGAGGTGATAATAATGGTGTGTTTCTGTTGTTAACCAGGTCAGGTGCTGTCAGCCCACGTTGCAGGCAAGGTGGTGATGAAGTCCTACCTCTCGGGCATGCCAGAATGCAAGTTTGGTATCAATGACAAGATCGTCATGGAAGCTAAGGGCAAGGGAAATGGTAAGGGTCTGTTTCAATTTACAAATTGATTATAATACATCCATTCTTTTAGCCATTATTGCAACAGGAAATACAGAAAAGGAACCACAGATTAACCCAAATTCTAACACAATTAATCTGAGCAATATATTTTGTAATTTGATAGACTATGTTTTGTCTATTTTATTTTCTCTTCTCTCTTTTCTACAAGCGTTTGTAAATTTTGGATCATTCGCAGTCACAATAACTTACTTAACATTAACTAAGTACTTACTTAGGCTGGGTTGCACTGTCTTACTTTAACTATAACTAACATTGCACCTTCAATTAAAGTTCCTGTTAGACAAAAAAGGGGTTGTTCCATTTGACAATTTGCTAGCTGATGTCTTACTTTAACTGTAACCGTAACCGCCCACGCTTCGCTGCATAATGTTATTGTTAATGTTAAATAATATGTCACTTCTGTCAGACGCGTACATTTCGCAGTAACCGTTAAGGACGCTGTTACAAATTGGTAGTCAAATCATTACTTTTTTGCACAAAAGCATGTTTATTAAATAAAATGCTTTACATTCTTGAAAATGTTTTTTGGCGAAATTGTTGATAGATGTGCATGGTACGATTCTAAACTACAAATATAATTTTAGATAGGTACAGTTTCTCAATAAATGTACCGGACTGAAAATTTTTACTTCGGTACATTTATTGAGAAAATGTACCTATTTAAAATTATGTTTATAGTTCAGAATCGTACCATGCACATCTATCAACAATTCGGCCAAAAAACATTTTAAGAATGCAAAGCATTTTATTTAATAAACATACTTTTGTGTAAAAAAGTAATGATTTGACTACCCATTTGTAACAGCGTCCTTAAAATCGGCGTTACAGTTATTGTCAAATTTGACATAAACCTTTACTTTAACTACTCACAAGGTGCAACCCAGCCTTAATTTTCAATATGTTTACGAAGTTAGTCATGAATACATTATATATAATATGGTAATAAATGGATCCAAGTCTTTCCTTACAAAATTTTTATATCAATAAATAACATTAAAATAAAATTAAAGAAATTTGTATTTTTTAACCAACTTCAGAAAAAGGAGGAGGTTATGCATTCGGCAAGTATTTTTTTTTCCATTTATTTACACCGGTTTCTCCGTGATTACGGGCCCGATTTATGTGATTCTTGTTTCATTTGGTAGAGAAAGCTCGCGCGGTGGCCCGATGTAAATTTTATTCACTTTGCTTGAATTTTGATTGAAGTTTTTGCACTATGATTGAAGTTTTGAGTTAGCTTCAATAATACGTATTTAATCCACTTTGTGATGTTATAACTTTCTGTCACTGTTATTTAAATAGCAAGTAGTTGTATACGAATTTGTGTGGCGTAGGTAACACAACTTAAAAGTGAAAAATAAACACTTTTTTTCGCGGAAGTCGGTATTTTTGGTTTTTTTTTTGGCTAACGACTTCTGAAATTAAATTTATTTTTCACTTTGTAGTGTTTTTTTTAGAAAAAAAATTTCATTCAGACCGTAGAATGTTTTATCAAATTAATTATGTAATTAATTGTATGATATTATTATTGATCAGGAGGTATCTCCGGCAACACGGACAGCGACCCGGCGCGCTCGGGCAAGCCTGTGGTCGTGATCGACGACTGTCAGTTCCACCAGTGTGTGAAGCTCAGCAAGTTCGAGACGGAGCACTCCATCTCCTTCATACCACCCGATGGAGAGTTCGAACTTATGCGGTTAGTAAACGTGACACAAGTATAACCGGTGTATTCTAAAGGGTCAAATTAAATTATAAAAAAAAAAAACTGTTTCACTCAACTCATTCCTAGCAACTATGTCGCCGCCGGATTGTATAATACGCCGTAATACAAAATTTCTAGCCGAAATACATCATTGCGCTGTTTTATATTATGGCTGATTGACGTTCAGCCAAAATATATTACGGCTAAATAAACGTATGCTGCATTGTGATAGCGCAGCGCGTTTTACAATGCCAGATCAACGTTCCGCCATAATACAATGCGGCTGATTAACACTCCGTCATAATACAATTTGGCGCGTCGCGGCGCTTTGTAGTTTTTAGTTTTAGTTTGTTGTAGTTAGTTAGGTTAGAACTGTGATCAAACGCGCGAGCCGAGCGAGCGAATCGAGCGGTGTCGCGGTAGCGGCCGGGCGGCGAGCGCTACTTCGAAGTTGGGCGTAGTTACTTGGCTTGGTTACCTTATATTTTGATCTGCTTGCAATAGGGCTAAAGGTTGGCCGCCGTTTTGACGAACGTATCATTACGATATTTTGGCTGCACGTCAATCAGCCGTAATATGTAGAAAACAGCGCCTTTATGTATTTCGGCTAGACGTTTTGCATTACGACCAAAAAAAAAAAAACATCAAATATCTTTTTTTGTTTTGTTGTCGAAACCCATTACGTCGTTTTTAAAACGGATACGACGACGCCAAAAAAGGGAACAAAATCTAAGGCTTTCTTGTACGTCAAAACTATCGACTTTTGTCATATATAATTTCCAGACTAATCAATAAATTTATTCATAGATACCGCACAACTAAGGACATATCCTTACCATTCCGCGTGATTCCCCTGGTCCGTGAAGTGGGCCGCACCAAGATGGAGGTCAAAGTAGTGCTGAAGAGTAACTTCAAGCCCTCGTTGCTTGGTCAGAAGATCGAAGTCAAGATCCCTACACCGCTGAACACCAGCGGAGTGCAGCTCATCTGTTTGAAGGGGAAGGCCAAGTATAAGGCATCGGAGAATGCTATTGTTTGGAAGTAAGTTTTCTTGGATTACAGTGGTATAATGATCTTGCAATAGCTCTCTAATATGATATGTGATGATGATATGTGTGTGTGTGTCTTTTTATCACATCACAAAGTTTGTAAGTATGTGTGTGTTTGTTACTTCTTCACGCTCCAACGGCTGGACCGATTTGGATGAAATTTGGTATGTAGATAGCTTATACACTGGATTAACACATAGGCTACTTTTTGTTCCGGCTTACGTGGGTGAATCTGCAGGGTGCAGCTAGTATTATGTTAGTTAGATTATAAGATAAGCGAGAAGTCCTCAGAGATGAGGACGGTAGGTAGATACCTACTATCTTTCTTTTGCTGTGCCTGACAGGGTACACAATTGTTGTCTAAGTTAATGTTTTCCATCTAAGTATATACATTGTGGAATGAAATAAAGTATTGAGTATACTCGAGTACGTCTGCACAATATGTACTATCGGCCCGGCTGTTGGACGATAGAATTTTACGAAATAAAAATGGAGTCATATTGCGGCGACACTCTACCCAAGAATGCGGAACGAGATGTTAAATCTTCATAGAAGCTTTATCACGCGTCCTTCGCCGATCGCCAAACTACTTAGGAAGTCAGCAGGAGCACATAAATATGAGATAATCTCTCTATGTCGTCTTGTTTTCTCAGGATCAAGCGTATGGCAGGCATGAAGGAAACCCAGCTGTCTGCTGAGATTGAGCTGCTGGAGACCGACACCAAGAAGAAGTGGACCAGGCCGCCCATCTCCATGGGATTCGAGGTGCCCTTCGCACCATCAGGATTTAAGGTCAGTCTTGTAGAAAAGCGGCAGTCGAGTAAAATCTTTAACGGCAACATTCGAAAAAAAAAAACAACAAAAATTAACAATTTCTGGACTCCTTTTAACCCATGTGTGTGGCTTCAGTAGTCAAATCTTTGTCATTGTTCGTTTAAGAGCGTCTTTAAGCTAAAAGTAATTACGCCCGCGACTTCGTCCGCGTGAAATTTCTTGTCCCCCCGACTCAGCCCGTCGCATCGCATCGCCTGCCCGCGCTATTACTTCGTATTCGCTTAGCGTTCTTTCTGTTTTTTTTTTCTTTTTGCCCAGTTCCTAAGGGTCTTAGCGTGATGTTAAATAGCCTATAGACTTCCTCAAGAGTTGGTCTATCAAATGAAAAAAGGATTTTTCAAATCCGACTGGTAGTTCCAGAGCGCGTTCATGCAAACAAACTCTTCAGCTTTTTATTATAAATACAGATTTAGCAGTATTAGGGCCTATTTCACGATGTCCGAATATTTTTTATTTTTTTTAAATTTTATTTTCGGAAAGCTTACAGTCTAATATCTTTAGAGGTAAATTATGTACAATATCGCTTAAAATTGTCATTTATAAGCTTCCACAGATTAAAAACTATGTACATAAAATAAAAAAAAAAGAAATTGAACTTACAAAAATTAAAATTAAAAATAGTCTCCTTAAATATAACTAAACAAATTTTTCTATACAAAACAAAACATATTCTTCTTTTAAATAAAACATAAAAAAATCTTTATTAGTACTAGTAGTAATGCTACTCGTTGCGGTCTTTATCAAAATATTCTTTATTTATAGTTCGTCTTAATGTGCTAGGGCTGGTTCTAAATAGATCAACATCTAAAAGAGAGGGAAGGTTATTGAAGCTTTCTGCGCTACGTAAGAAGAAGGCATTCCGTCGGTAGTTGGTGGATGCGAATGGAATGTGAAGAAGTGGCCGCTGCCTAGCCATAGCCACAACTTACCGAATAAGTTCAAAAATGGAACAGAATTTGTATGAAATTATCTGCCAAGTAAGTTAATAGGAACTTAATCGTAGGTGGTGAAACAGGCCCTTAATTATCTGTTATGTATTC
The DNA here is from genome assembly GCA_946251885.1 of Cosmia pyralina. Taxonomy (NCBI): domain Eukaryota; kingdom Metazoa; phylum Arthropoda; class Insecta; order Lepidoptera; family Noctuidae; genus Cosmia; species Cosmia pyralina. The sequence continues at coordinate 24,157,884 of OX276354.1, read as the reverse complement.
AAACAAAACGTATGTCTGGCAGGTACGCTACCTGAAAGTGTTCGAGCCCAAGCTGAACTACTCGGACCACGACGTCATCAAATGGGTGCGCTACATCGGACGCTCAGGGCTCTACGAGACGAGATGCTAAACGGATACCGGTTACAATGTAAGTATAATGTATCTACGAAGTGTCTGCGTTATGGTGACATGTTAACCGCAAATAAACGCATTTTCTTTCTTTTTTAGGGTTCCGTACCTCAAAAGGAAAAACGGAACCCTTATAGGATCACTCGTGTGTCTGTCTGTCTGTCTGTCCGTCTGTCACAGCCAGTTTGCTCCGAATCTAATGGACCGATTAAGTTGAAATTTGGTACACTTATGAATTTCTGTGACCCAAACACGGACGGGTAAAGTAAATAAATTAAAATTGAATATAGAGGTCACTTTTCGGGGGCAAATAAGATAATTAAAAAAAAAGTTTCAATCAAATCAAATGAAAGGGCTTACTATGAGGGTATCAAATATTTTTTTTTTTATAATTTTAAAATAAATTGTTTTAAAGTTATTTAAGAAAATAGACGAAAATTGACCATTCCCCCCCTTATCTCCAAAACTACGGAGCCTAAAATTTTGAAAAAATACAGAAAATAGATCCTTTACCTGTACATTACAGGAAAACCTATAAGAAGTCTGTGGTCTTAAAATAACGTGGTAAATCTATCAATATTGTGAGTACAAACTTACATTTACAGTTGGAATGTATGGGAGAACATGTTTTTCAACTACAATGTTAAGTTTGTTCTTAAGATAAATTCATCCCAACTACGGAACCCTTCATTGTGCGTGGTCCGACACGCACTTGGCCGGTTTTTTACCATCCTTTGGCCTGGACTTGCTAAGTAATAACAGCCGCATGGGTCGATCGATCAGGTTAAGCTACGCTTGCCGCTGTTGGTCCGTGAATGGGTGACTATCTTTACATACCGTGACCCCTCCGTGCCTCGGCAAGCACGTTAAGCCGTTGGTCCCGGCTGTCATTCGTGGATCATTTACAGTCGTTACGGGTCGTCAGAAGCCCGAAAGTCTGACAACCAGTCTTACCAAGGGGTATCATGTTACCCAGTAACTTGGGTTGTGGAGGTCAGATAGGCAGTCGCTCCACGTAAAACACTGGTATTCAGCTGCATCCGGTTAGACTGGAAGCCAACCCCAACACAGTTGGGAAAAGACTAGGCAGATGATGATGGTCTGGACTGTCTACGTGCGTTTTGAATATAAACTTGCCAGTCGTTTTACGTACAGACTTCGTTTCGTTGATGCATGGGTAGAGTAGGTATTTAATTTATGCACTTGTAAAGCAAGATTGAACATTTTACTAGGGGGAAATCATAGCATTAGCATCTATGCATAGCATTAGCATCATAGTTTTACAAGTACAACTATTTTCTTAATGTCCCACGTCAAACTTCGTGTTTCGTCAGTTGTCGGATTTCTATCAGTTGTTTTTTGCACTCGGTGCAGACCGGATGATCTTAATCGACTTGGAAGTATCAAATGTGAGAGCTCGAATCTCACAGGGGCTAGCAAACTACTAAATGATGGTAGAGGTAAAGACGGATATATTTTCTAATCCTCAGTTTTATTTTAAATAACCACGCATTCCTATCGCTGCCCTAGTTAGAATGTGACTTCACCTTTGAACAAAAGCTAGAACTGCTTTTATTCAAAAGTAATTCGATGCTTGACTACTATATTCCAAGTCCATTGAGAGAGTCCGGTTTGCACCAAGTGCAAAGGGCAACTGATAAAAATCCGACGACTGACGAAACACGAAGTTTGCCGAGGGACATTAAGGCGCGGGCTGACTACGATTTTAAACGGCACGCAACCGCGTAATCTATTGTCACCATTAGCTGCCTTGAAATAAGGTTGAAAATTTAAAAGAATATTTGTGATACCGAGATGTGACTAAGCTGCGAATGTGCATTTATTTTCCGGGTTTTCTTTAGATTATTCAGAATATACACAATCAATTAAATAATTGTCCGGTTAAAGTTTTAAAAAAATATAAACTCCATTAAATTCTTAAAAAAAAGAATGTCGTTATGGCTGAAAATACAGAGATGTTCGACGCCGAAGTTGATTTTTGTGGAGCAACTTTGAATTTTGTTATTGGATATATCATACTATTTTTTACTATTCTATTCGGTTAAAATATTTCTTTAAACCCTTCTCTGTCCAGTGTATTTTTTGCGTCAGATAGTTTCATTGCGTTACGTCATACTCGACAATCCGAGAAACCAATTTTTGTGAATATTAAGCTAATGCCGCGCTTTAAGAAAATGGTTGTACTGTACGCTTAAGGTTTCATTTCTGTCAGCAGTCCCCACGACTGTAATTTTTATATTATCTCAAGTTTTACGTCTATTGTATTACAGTGCGCACGGCTACAGATCAAGCTATACATTTCCAGTATAAGTTGATCTCGTATTGTATAGGATTTCCTTACAATGAGAGGTCAGTGTAAACTGGAAGTTTCTACCCTTTATAGCAGAACTTTTTAAGTCGTAATATTATTTTACATAACAACGGATAGCATAAACTTCATTTCGCAGAAAATCATTTGGCATACACTCATTTATCATACGTTCAAAACTCATAATTTTGTAAGTCAGAATCATCTTTTGGCATATATTTCATATGCATAATAATTAAAAAGTAGAACCATCATTATCACAGAAAGTTCACACTCAGAATCGTGTTTTGGCATACATTTCATATCCATAGTCATTAAGGGGAGTCACTTCGGTCCAGTTGAAAACCAGCGTCAGGCACTAGTTGTCTGGCATTTTTTTGCTGAACTGGGCCTTTTTGGCACAGCCGTGAGGCACACTTTCCTGCATTGTATTTTTTATTTTTTGTTGTTGTTGCATCGCAAATGTAGATTTTAAAAATTTTATTGTTATTTTTTACTTTTTTGTTTTGCCTCTAATTTAGTCTGTGCTAAATAAATGTGTTTTCTTTCTTTCTTCTTTAAGGGAAAAGCCCTTAGGTAGTCCGCGAAATTCAAATTTTCTTACGATTTTTGCAATTTGCAGCTCAGTGTCTGGGTGTATGTTGATTAAAGTATGATTCGCGGCTGTAACGAATGTATATTTACAGAATTATAATGATTAAAATCAGTAATACAACTCCATAAGTTAGTATAATCCTCAAATGTCAATATTACATGAAATAGTCATCCATTAGGATTATATGAACTCAGAGAGTTGTATTGATGATTTTGATGACTATAATTCTTTAAATACAGACTTGTTATGGCCGCGAATCATATTCGGATCAACTTACAACCTAATACTGACCTGCAAATTGCAAAAACCGTAAGTAAATTTGAATTTCGCGGGCTACCCTGGCGCTTTCACCTTAAAAGGCTGAACTATCATATCTCAGAAAGTTTACACTTAAAATCATCTTTTGGCATATATTTCACACCACCATACACCATGCATGCAGCATGCAAGCAAGCATGCAACATGCAGCAAGCATAGTTTCTGTCACGGCTCCGGCGCTGCGGGGCTCCGGCGGTCCCACGCGAGCTTATCGTCGTAGATGGCCTTAACGCTCACCACCGCATCCTCAGCCGCGGCGGTGAGCGTTAAAACACATGCTCCTCAGCTCGCGGGCCGCCTCGCCCCTCCGCGCCTACGCGGGCTTAAATTACACTCTAGTATAGGGCAGACAAGACTAGGTGGAGTCGGTTTTGCAGCGATTCGTTTCTGTCACTAACTTTAGCACAACATATTGACTTTTTAAGACAATATTTTAATTATAATTTTAGGTTAAAAATACTATTTCATAGAAATGACAATAAATGATTCCAAATTAAATTCTGTCATTTTCATAGTTATGCCATGTGAAATTATACCAAATAATCGTCGCTCTAAATGCTATACGAAATTATGCGGAATTTTAACTTTGCCAAAGGTAACTATGCCAAATAAAATTCTGCTATCTTAAAAGTATGCCATTGTAATTTCGGGCATATAAACATTCGGCCAAACAATAATTATGCTAAACAATTTTTATGCCTTAAAAACATTCGTTTAAAGAAGATTATGCCAAGTGTGTTATGCCAAATAAATTTCGGAGCATCAAGATTCTGCCAGATAGATAGTTAGTTATACATGGCATCTCGCAGTTGACCACTGAGGGTCGAGACTGCTCAACTGGGCGTTTCCTGTGGGTTCTTTAAGCGAACTTAAAGCCCCCGGCCAGGCTTAAAACTAAGGTAAATTATTAGTCGACTGAGCGTCGCTAATAATAGGACAGCCAGACGGGGCAGGCTGGATCATAACGGGGGGGATAAGTGCTACAGGCTCAGCTGTGCCCCCAGCTGGCACAGCTTCACCGAGTAGGGGATAGGGGGGGGGGGGGATCGGTTACGATTGCGACCTCGGCGGCGAGGTCGGAATGTATTCCTGGGTGGTCTACGTTTGTAAACCGTACTGGTGGCCTTGCTACTCTCCTGAAGGAGGGTTATGGGGTCATCAGGGTCGGTGAGAATATGTCGCGGACGGCGAGTCTTACTAATTTTAGAGGGGGCATAGCGCGCGGCCTCGACAACCAAAGGGTTGCGATGCTTCGCGGCGGCATCAAAGAAACGCTTCGAGCCGCGCTTCAAAAATTGATGGATCGTGGGGAGTGCCAGATAGAGGGAACCCAAACTGGAAATGTATAGCTTGATGTATAGCCGTGTGTACAACATTATTTATTAAAAAAATAAATCGTTTGAATGAATTTCCTCACTTTTCGTCATTCACCTGATTTTACAAATAATATATGTAAATTTCATGTTTTCAGGAATTGCACGAGCTAGTGGTTCAACGGGCACAGTAATGGCGTGTTACATAATATATTTTGTATATAATTTCACATCACTCCAGAGATTCCTTCAATGAGTTCTATTTTTTTATTTTTCAACTAAGTATAGAATATTTTACGCTCAGTTATGTATACTTACATAATATACAATACGAGGTTTTAAGTCATTGCAATATTTTATATAAAAATATAAGAATTATGAATTATGGAAAATATAATTTTGTCACGTCGTTTATGGTTATTTTAAAATTCATTTTGTGGTTATTTTATAGAAAGCTAGACGGAAGGTACGAATCCATACGATTATAAACTATGTAAAAATGTTAAAAACTGAGGTCTCTTACAGAGTTGTTCCAGTTGTTCCTCAAGCAATAATCACTGTTTTTGCTAAGTGTTGGATTCGTTTAGTCTAATATTTCTTATACTTATAACATTAATAAAATTAATAATCGAACTAAATTTATGACATTACGAAACTGTTAAGTCTCAAATAGGCTGCATTTTTTTTTTACATATTTTTATGTTTGTACAATATAATTATCGAATCTCATTTGTGTATCACTATAATACTGTTTCGCTTGTAATATTCGCCCCTTCCAACGAAACTTGCGTGCTGACGACTTGTCTGCTAAAATAATGAAATAAAAGTAATCATAATTGGGAAATGGTGATTTTGATAAAATTTTTTTTATGAATTCGTAATAAAATCTGGCTCTTCGGTATTCTTTTAAAATGATTATCATGACTGTTTGTTGCAGTAATTCCTATTGAATTAAAAACTAGCCAGAAACTAAAAAAAATGCCTAGTATAGATGAACTCTTACAATAATATAATTTTTAAAAATCAGTACGCAAAAGATTAACTTTACCATTCCTCGACTTGCTTTGTTCCAACATATATGTATATTTAGTAAATAATATAATAATATATATTCTACATTTAGAATATCACTATAATATGAAGTTATGTAATATTAGGTAATCAATAGTATTATAATATTAGAATTAGATAAAGGATCATCTACAAATTATGTCACGGAAGACAGGAAATAATGTAGGACCCGTAACCACTGTTGGGAAAAAACCTTTCCCATATAGAGAACTTACAGAAGGAACCAACAATGATTATCAAGCATGGTGAAGGCGGGTTTCCTTACGATTTGTCTGTTTATCTGTGTGTACATAAATGGTTAAATAAATAAATAAATAAATAAATAATAAAATAATCAGTGTTGTGCAAGATAAACTCAGAAAGTACGTCATCATTTTGAAGTAAACAATGAAATATTACAGCATACCTTTTACATACTTGTTATACTACTACTAACATTATATGGATTTATCTGAATTAAAATATTTGAATTTGAATTTGAATTTACGTACATATTTTCTTTCTTTTTAAAATTTTCTATGAATGCTTGGTACAGCTCTTTTACCTCTGGCTAACTCTCTTTTTACGAGATTTACCTAAAAACGACCAATATAATGTTAACCTACACTTGCGCTGTCTCACATATTTTGTGTATGATCCCTAATAATAGAATTTACGAATGAAAGGCAAAAATTTGAATTCATAGTTAATATTTCTAAAGCTGGTACAATGTTTCGAATTTGTTCAAGTAAGCTGGCGTGTGAAGAAACTCTACTTTTACCATCAGACAACTTTTTTTTTTTTTCATATTAGCGCTAAGTTATAATTCTATCTCATAATCATAACCTAAAAGACCACGGGAAAATTGCTGTGGTCACTATTTCGAGAGTTACTCTAGTGTGCGCCAAGTGTTAGTCACCGCCTGAGGTATGTGAGCGGTGAGACGGAGGGCGCGATTGACAAGATTGACAGAATGAGTTAGCTTCACCTTTGTCTACCTCCCCCGTCTTACCGCTCACATATCTCAGGCGGTGACTAGCACATGCGCGCTCACTATACCATTGTTCAATTAAATATAATTAATATCATCTAATAAGATGATTTAAATGACCACTGTGTTCCCTTCGTTTTACTATTAATGTGTTTATTTCACATTCACCTATGTTTTTTCATCAGATTATTTTTGTAAATAGATGCAGTTTCTTTGCATGCAAGTGTCTATGCGTGCTGTTGTAGGGAATGCTTATTATGTATCGTGTTACAAAAACAATGTACAATAAATGGTAAAAAAAAATGTGTCTGTTTTATTTAAACATGGATTACAATATGTCCTACGCATAAAATTAATCTACACATAAAATAAATACCACGGAGAAAAGTTTACTCCGTGATAAATACCTAATTGTACGTGTCGTCCTAGTAAAATGTCTCCTTTCGAGATTTCGTTTAGACAGATTAATTAATTAGCGATTTTTTTTTGTTTAAAAGTGACTGAATTTAACCCCTGGCGGTTTTAGAGATATTCACGAAAAACAGATTGTGTTAGGATGACTTCAAATGTCACTGCAGCCAGAAAAGAAATTCAGTATTCGAGAATAACATTTTGAGATTCGTACAGTACCACACAGATGTAGCATCGGCAAAATTCGTAAAACCGATCACTATCTGAACTGAGTGCGTCTTCAACATCACTAATCTTTATTACTGCTTTAGGCAAAAATGATCTTTACGCAATGTAGGATGCCATCTTTGATTTTATCAACATGTGTCTCTCGTGTAGACATCTTTACTGTAGACTTAGTGTCTACAGAAGGGAGCTATGTCAACAGAAGTGAATTAGTAGTGAAAGTTCACTGTATTTGAAAAAAAAAACGCACTGGTGTTTAATCGATGTCAAAAAGGGAGTTTCTCGATTAGAATATATTTGTTTTTTTTAATTCTTTTTTAACCAAATTGATAGCATCAATCACACTCATCACTTGATAGCATCTTACTTAAGCAAAGAGTTTAGCGTTGATTCTATCATTTGGCATTATAGCGAACGCGGACTTGGCAAAGGCCTGATGGAGTCGGTGGTTGCATCAAATGAACTTGCGCTAACCACGTTGCAAGAGGCCATGATGTGGCTGGTTTGGATGACATGATCTCATGCTTAGGGAACTATTTTAAAGGAATTGAAGTTCATTGGATCAATGAATCACTACTTCCGGAAATTCAAGAATTAATAGACGTTTGGTTGGCAAAGGTACGTTTGGAATTCATCAGTGGTCAAAGAGTGTCAAAAAGTCATTGACTTATCCACGCAAGACGTTTAAGTTGTTTGGTGTGTGCTCCTCACCAGATATGTCCACATTACGAAATGGGTCGAATCCCAATAGGCCACATAAGTGATTCGGAAATGCCTAGCACATCTAGTACTAACTCCTGATTCATCCTTGTACAATTTGTCACCTGATTGCCCTGAAAGATCAGCATTGCCAGACTCCTCATCTGAGTATTTGCCTATCAGTGATTCTCCTGTGGCTCAAGCTACTCTTGAGGCTCCGACTGAGCCAATTTCACCAGGGCTCTTTGGTAGAATGAAACCGGATCTTTCTATCGAAATAATTAACCAAAGTTGGATAATGCTCTGTCTTACATAACAGATTTCTAATGGATTTTATTTTGCTATTTTCATGATCAACTTTGGAGCAAGCTGTGGTCTGTTGGAAGCCATTAGGGGTCGGCGTGTTGTTGGCTCAACCTTTACCATGACGATGACAACGTACTGCCAAGTTAGAGCCTTGACTGCGGAATTACAAATGGAGCAGCAGTATCTACGGATAAGCTAAAGCCGGTAACACCTTAGGCTCTGCTTTATTATTATTTCAAAATCTGAGACCATTACCAGCTGATGGTGCATATAAAGAGAGTTTTTTGTAATTGTAACCTATAATGCCTAAAAACTGGAATTTTAAAACAAAAAAAGCTTGTCATTAAAAGTAAAAGCTTTAACTGGTAAAAGATTTAAAAGAAGATGTCTGTTACAAGATTACAATTAATTCTGTTTATATAATAATAATAATTTAATAATAATGATTAATAATAGGTCTTTACCTATGAAATTGCCGTTTTGTATGAGAAAATTTAAACGAATTTTTTTCATGCATTTTTTATTTGTATTAATCGAAGTAATCACCCATGCAGTCAATGCATCTTTGCCAACGCAGTGGCAGTTTATTGATGCCCTTCGTAAAGAAATCAGCTGGACGGGAGGCAACAAATTCTTCAAAGGCATTTTGTACTGCCTCTCGGGTATTGAATTTTTTTCCCGCCAAGAAGTTATCCAAATTCTGGAAAAAGTAGTAGTCTGTAGGCGCCAGGTCTGGTGAGTAGGGCGGATGACGGAGAGCTTCCAACCCCAGTTCTTGCAACTTGGAGACCGTCTGCTGTGCAGTATGAGGTCGCGCGTTGTCGTGTAGGAGCAGCGGAGACGAGCGATTGACCAATGCTGGTTGGAGATGTGCCAGCTTCTCCATCATTGTGTTCAGTTCTTCACAGTACACATCTGAAGTAATGCTCACCCCGTTTGGTAAGAAGCTGTGATGAATCACACCGGCGCTAGAGTGGTCTAGCGCCGGTGTGATTCATACTCATATTTCATAATTACTCGAATTTTTAACGTATCCATGATGACGAAAAAGATTGAAATGCGATGAAAATGTAACACTAATCAATAAACAAATGACTACTTTTGGAAAAAAAAATCCATGTTTTTAAATTAAAATTAATTTGAAATTAGAATTCTTAGCCGAACAAAAATTATTTTGATTTGAAATGGCCAGTACTGCAGAACGACAATTTCATAGGTAAAGACCTAATATTATTATATACCTAGGACGTGGCCATAAACTTATTATTCGAATTGTGCACGGAACTGTTGGTAATAGCACAGTACCTACCTATAATAAATAGGATCGTGGCATATACATCATCATCTGCCTAGCCTTTTCCCAACTATGTTGGGGTATGGGGTCGGCTTCCAGTCTAACCGGATGCAACTAAATACCACTATTTTACATGGAGCGACTGCCTATCTGACGTCGACAGCCCAGTAACTGGGTAATAACATACCCCTTGGTAAGACTGGTTGTCAGACTTTCAGGCTTCTGACGACCCGTAACGACTGTCAAAGATCCACGAATGACAGCCGGGACCAACGTCTTAACGTGCTTTCCAAGGCACGGAGTAGTTTCGGTATGTAAAGATGGTCACCCATCTTAGCCACGAGCTCCTCTCATTATACATTACCTACACGGAAAATCGGCTCTATGACCGTCAAAACATGCCGCTAAAATTGCAGTGTTCCTATACAGGTTGGCTATTAAGACACCTGATTCCGTCAAGGGGTGATTCTACCCGTCATACTAAACAACTTGTACCATGAAACTCATATCCAATTCATGAAAAAAAAAAAAACATACCTACAGTAGACAGACTATTTCGATTCACGCTAATTTTTTTTGCTAATCATAATTATGTTTTCATAGCGAAAGTTGTGCAGGTAGAATAACCCACTTGACCGATGCAGGTCACTTAAGGCGAGTAGTGCTGTTAACTAGTCAGTACTCAGATGAGGTAGGTCAGGTGAGGTCATAAAATTCTACCTCATCTGACTAAAATGTGAGCATAAGAAAGTGTTCCATATCGCCAGACTTATGATTTTTTTCTCAATGGTGGTGCTAGTTGGCGGCACTACTCGCCTTAAATCGCCACCCTGCGGGTATTTCGCAGCCTTTAATTTACAACTAGGTCTACCTACCACTTCGAGGAATAAAAGCACCATTCGAGAACCTAAGAGAGAAGCCACACGGTGCGGTGCGGCGCCGCACCGCAAACATTTTGCCGCATCACTGTTCACATGTGGTATGCGGCGCCGCAATACGGCACCGTTGCGGCGCCGTAGTATGCGGAGCGGTGACCTAGCCAGTCCCAGTGCAAAATGGAAAATGGATCGGAATAGACGTGTTTTGTTGCTTCTACTACTACGCCACCGCCGAAAACGTAGAATCAGACGATATTGGATCAGTCCAATAATCGCGTTAAGAAACAGTGACGGAGATTTTTTTCTTAAAGAATACAATGAGCTATTGTTGGATCCGAAAAAATTTTATAACTTCTTTCGAATGAGTGTGACCTCTTTCAACAGTTTATTAAATACCTTGGAACCACATTTACGGAAGCAATATACTATTATGGCCGCGACCGCACCGAACTGTGTTGCGGTGTGCCTGCGGTGCGGCGCCGGAACGCACCGTGTGGCATATCATTGATATTTATATGCAGGCCGCCGCAGCGACATCGCTCCGGCGCCGCGCCGCGACCGCACCGCACCGCAAACATTTTGCCGCATCACTGTTCACATGTGGTATGCGGCGCCGCAATACGGCACCGTAGTATGCGGAGCGGGGACCTAGCCAGTCCCAGTGCAAAATGGAAAATGGATCGGAATAGACGTGTTTTGTTGCTTCTACTACTACGCCACCGCCGAAAACGTAGAATCAGACGATATTGGGTCAGTCCAATAATCGCGTTAAGAAACAGTGACGGAGATTTTTTTTCTTAAAGAACACAATGAGCTACTGTTGGATCCGAAAAAATTTTATAACTTCTTTCGAATGAGTGTGACGTCTTTCAACAGTTTATTAAATACCTTTGAACCACATTTACAGAAGCAATATACTAATATGGCCGCGACCGCACCGCACTGTGTTGCGGTGTGCCTGCGGTGCGGCGCCGGAACGCACCGTGTGGCATATCATTGATATTTATATGCAGGCCGCCGCAGCGACATCGCTCCGGCGCCGCGCCGCGACCGCACCGCACCGTGTGGCTTCTCTCTAACTTCTACTGGCAAGTGGCAGAGTGAGAGAGGAAAAATTGGTCGGATACGAGTCGGACTCGCATACGAAGGCTCATTCCGTACCATCGTACAATATACACTACGTTTTTTTTTTACTTTAGTAAAAAAAACATATTTGTTTATTTTCCTTTATTTTATTTTTATTATATTTTGCTGCTATAGCGGCAATTGAAATACAAAACCTGTGAAAATTTTCAACTGTCTACCTATTACGGTTCATGAGATACAGCGCTGTGACAAACTGACGGACGGATGGACAGAGGAGGCTTAGAAATAGGGTTCCGTATGGCTCCCTTCGGGTACGGAACCTTAAAAAGCAGCTTTGCCTAATCATTTTTAACCGACTTCAAAAAGGAGGAGGTTCTCAATTCGTCGGAACCTTTTTATTTTTTATTTTTTATTTTATGTATGTTCCCCGATTACTCGAAGATGGCTGAACCGATTTGGATTTTTTTTTTGTTTTATTCGAGAGGGTATACATCACAGTTGGTCCCATATAAAATTGATTAACTTTGCTTGGGTAGTTTTTGAGTTAGCTTCAATAATACGTATTTTTTCCCCACTTTGTTATATTTGTTATATGGATGATGTTCTAGTTTGTTTTGCAGATAGTGGTATTAGAATTTGTGTGGGGTAGTAGGTACACAACTAAGAAGTGAAAAATAAAAACTTTTTTACAAAAAAATACATCCAACTTCCAAAAACAACACTACAAACAAAGTGAAAAATAACTTTAATTTCGGAAGTCGGTGGCAAAAAACGAAAATACATTTAACTAGACACCGACTTCCGAAATTAAAGTTATTTTTCACTTTGTAGTGTTGTTTTTGGAAGTCGGTTGTATTTTTTTGTAAAAAAGTTTTTCATAGTTAGGTACTTATTTAAAATGTTAAAAGATCTTCTGCCCAAGTCACGTAGTAGGTACGTAAGGGATTAAAATCCGAAGCTCTGAAAGTTACGCAAAATAATATAAGAATTTATATCTGCATTATAATTTAAACGAAGCAAGAATAAACGTTTGTTTTTGAAGTACAATTAAGAGCTTCCAGTCTCTTGGGCAGCGACTTGGTTCAACTTTGATATGAATTAATTACGAGGCTGTGTAGCAGCGCCTGTATTTGTTCTAGCTCGCAAGTCGCACCATCCAGGGCATACGATGCTAACTTTGTTTGTTTCTTGTTGATTTCCTTGTAGGACTTCACTAAGACAAAGGCCCAGGACGGTAATCAAACCTACTGAAATATTACTCGATAAATATTTATGTTAGTCACTATTTCGGTACGTAGGTATGGTATGCAAGGGATACAGGAGTGCCGCCGGGGTCGCGGGTAGTTCGAAAGAGATACCGTGGCCCTGGCACGGGCAACTGAAGGAACACGGGTGGGTTTTAGTCAGTAAAAGTCTGACATGCCCTCCCGCTCCGCCCAGAGCGGGAGAAGTCATTTGATGATTTCCAATCCACAAAAAAAAAATAAGGGTTATCAGGAGTTTTGTAGTACGTTTCTACCTACTACTACCTAATAATATCAATATAGGGTAGGTACAGTCAGCCTCAAGATACGTACAGTCAACAAAAGAGATATCTAGGCAGGGTACATATTTGTATATGAATTGCTTCATGTTCAATTTCGTGAAAATATAAAATTTTGTGTTGGTGTGTTACAATGTAGAACATGAAGCATTTCACATACAAATATGTTAGTATACCCTGCCTAGATATCTCTTTTGTTGAAGAGATCATCATTATCTGCCTAACCTTTTCCCAACTATGTTGGGGTCGGCTTCCAGTCTAACCGGATGCAGCTGAATACCAGTATTTTACATGAAGCGACTGCCTGTCTGACTCCACAACCCACTTTACTGGGTAACACGATACCCCTTGGTAAGACTGGTTATCAGACAGATCCATGAATGACAGCCGGGACCAACAGCAGGACTAAAGTACTAAGCACTAGGTAAGTACTGCGATTAATCGGTTCGCGGCCGGTTACGCAGACACAATAGAAATTTTATCGTTATGATGTCTATAGACGTCAAGCGCCCGCGAAAGCGTCAATTACAATCTATCTGCTAGACGTGGTGAGTAGCAGCATACCTCCTGGGTACACCCTAGACGCTAAGCTATAAACTACCCTTATTAGATAAGTACCTAGAGGAACATAAAATTCAGTGATACCCGTCGAAAATCATCGTTGTTCCGGCGATGCATAATAGGGTGATACTGTGGCAGGGAAATTCTACATAAGTATTATAGCTACATTCTCTGTTCTGGAAATTAAACTCAAAAGGGTTTATATGAGTAAATGAAAACAGTAGGGACCTACCTAACTAATCTAATTGATAATATATTTAGTTGTGTGCTGAAAACAGTCGTAAATAAAGAAAGAAAGAATAACATTTATTTGGCAACAAGTCACAAACACAACACACAAAATAAAATAAAAACGAGCGAGCCTTATAGTAGTCGCATATGATATGATGTATAATATTTGACGTCACAATCATTAAATCCATCTCTAGCACCGCGCGTGCTCATTGGTCAAATCATAGCGCGCGCTTCCCGGCTTCCTGTTATGTTACACACTTCCGTCCCTTTTCACGGAATCAATAAAATAAAATGTGAAATGTTTAGTAGTCAAAGTCAAAGTCATTTATTAGCTCTAAATGCGGTAATACAAAGGTGATAAATATTCTTGTGCGACGACACATTTTGCCATATTTTGGCATGCAAATATTAATAGTAGGTAAGGTGCTTATTTTATAAGCAATCAGTCAAGCGAGTGAATTTGTGTGTAAGTATAGTTACACGTAGGTACATCAGTTGCATAAAGAGTTAACGTAACTCCATCAAATCAAAATCGTAGCTATCAAGCTATAAACATACAGAAAATTCTATAAACCGTTCAAATATTCCACTAGCAATTCCAAATCAAAGTAATGAAGTAGGAAAATGAAAATATAAAATCATTTTCGTTTTTGCAAACAAATCTGGAATCGCTCGCCAATGCAATGGAAGATTCGAGATGAATATAGACAAAAAAGCCGGAGGAAATCTTAAGATTTGCGACTCTACTGAATTGTAAATACAGAAGTGGGTTCTGTATTGTATTTTATGTAAATCTCGGATAACGTATGGTGAATATTGTTGTATAATTTTGTTTATATTCATCGAGGGAATATAAATAGACTGGGAGGAGTGTTCGACAGCCGTCTGGAGCTTGAATGGAGTTTATCTTGAGTACTTAAGTTGCTTGTTTAATAAAAGTAATCATTCTATGATAGAAGAGAGATTATTTTTGTCTACATGTGTGTAGACATGGCAGTAGTGTTACAGCTAGGCTGTGGTACTCGTAATAGAGGATAATATTTTAGCAGCATATGCAGGTTTCGAGTACCTAGCGAGTATTTTGAGTGTGCATGTTTCTTATGTCTAAAATGAGCCTTCATACTCAAAAAAGTAGGAGAATATATTGGGACCTACACCTACTTATCTCATCAAATAAACCCATATGTATTTTTGCGAATACGGGTTTTTTTTTTAAATAGGTACATAAACCCGTATTCGCAAAAATACTACATTATATTGATGTGGTATTTTTGAGAATATAGGTTTATTTCATGAGCTATAGCAGAGTGGCTGGTCAGCACTCGAATAGCCTTTACAGTGCAGAAGTAGATCATAGGACATACATTCACCAAAAGTCGAAGAATCTAAACTTAGACCTCAGGTCTTTTTCCAGGTTAGACTGACACCCTGAAAGAGAGCGGATAGAAAGTTACCGCGATTGGCCAACAAATCGGCGAGCCTTCGCTATTATTTCAATAACGAGCAAGAAATGTAGGTAAACAAACTCAAATAACTACTTCAGAAAAAATCATAAAGATGTCTGGAACCCTAAAAATAATATGCAATTCGATGTAGCATGATGTTGCAATCTCCACAATAATAGGATCTGTTTTAATCTTCGGTACGAGTCCATCGACATCGGGAGGCTGACGGTGGCGTCTTCGCTTCGAGTGCTAGGGATGGGACACGTGCATTTTATCGATAAAATTAAAGGCATACATAAATAAATAAAAAAAAAAACTTTGAAATCTTTGTTGCAGAACCACAGGATATGTAGGTAAGAAAAAAACATAATTAAAAAAAGTAAAATAAATATACACAAAAAAAAAAAAAGACAAAGGTGGACGATTCAATCAATTGGGCGTTAGGTACAGTCAGCAACAAAAGTCGATTAACACTTGCAGTTTTTAATCTTAATTATTAAGCGAAATATTTAATTCAGATCGGAACAGAAGTACTTAAAATTTCAAGAACATTAACTCTTAACAGTAAAACGAAAAAAAAGAAGTTTATTGAATCATTTTGTGTTAATTTAGATGACGTCAAAAAGTAGCAGTGTTAACCGACTTCTGTTGCTGACCGTACCTACCATGGCACCTAATAATAGGTCTTTACCTATGAAATTGCCGTTTTGTATGAAAAAATTTAAACGAATTTTTTTCATGCATTTTTTATTTGTATTAATCGAAGTAATCACCCATGCAATCAATGCATCTTTGCCAACGCAGTGGCAGTTTATTGATGCCCTTCATAAAGAAATCAGCTGGACGGGAGGCAACAAATTCTTCAAAGGCATTTTGTACTGCCTCTCGGGTATTGAATTTTTTTCCCGCCAAGAAGTTATCCAAATTCTGGAAAAAGTAGTAGTCTGTAGGCGCAAGGTCTGGTGAGTAGGGCGGATGACGGAGAGCTTCCAACCCCAGTTCTTGCAACTTGGAGACCGTCTGCTGTGCAGTATGAGGTCGCGCGTTGTCGTGCAGGAGCAGCGGAGACGAGCGATTGACCAATGCTGGTTGGAGATGTGCCAGCTTCTCCATCATTGTGTTCAGTTCTTCACAGTACACATCTGAAGTAATGCTCACCCCGTTTGGTAAGAAGCTGTGATGAATCACACCGGCGCTAGACCACCAAACAGTGACCATCACTTTTCTAGGGGTAAGTTTTCGATTAGGGCATTGTTTAGGTGCTGAACCAGGATCCAACCAACATGCTGAGCGCTTGCGGTTATCAAACAGAATCCATTTTTCATCGCAGGTAACAATGCGCTTCAAAATTTCTACATTTGTGTGTCTGTTGAGCAGTGCAAGGCACGTCTCGACGCGTACTTCGCGCTGGCGATCATTGAGTTCGTGGGGCACCCATTTGTCAAGCTTTTTTACCTTGCCAATTTGACGCAAATGGACCAATATTGTTTTGACGCTAACGTCGAAAGCTGCTGCTAATTCAGCCGTAGATTGTGTATCATCAGCTTCCACAATCGTCTTTAATTCGTCATTGTCGACCAAAGTCTTCGGACGACCGCGAGGTTCATTTTTCAGGTCGAAATTTCCAGAACGGAAGCGAGCAAACCAATAACAAGTGGTGCGTTGGTTTGTAGTGTTAGCTCCGTAAACGTCGTTGATGTTGCGTGCCGCTTGTGCCGCGTTGCTGCCACGACGGTACTCATATTCCATAATTACTCGAATTTTTAACGTATCCATGATGACGAAAAAGATTGAAATGCGATGAAAATGTAACACTAATCAATAAACAAATGACTACTTTTGGGAAAAAAAATCCATGTTTTTAAAATAAAATTAATTTGAAATTAGAATTCTTAGCCAAACAAAAATTATTTTGATTTGAAGTGGCCAGTACTGTAGAACGGCAATTTCATAGGTAAAGACCTAATATTAAGAAGAATCACCAAGAGAACGAGGGATACTCCCGATTATTTTTAGAAGTCTCAGGAAATTAATTAAAAGTCAAGATAATTCAACTCAAAGAGCTATATTTTATATAAAGCACGATAAAGAAGTAGGTGCTGTCAAAATAAAAGTAGGTAAAACGAATTATCTTTTTATCTTCACAGATCACAAGTTTGCCAACGGCATAAGCGAAAAGATAAAAAGTTTCCCCTCTATAAAATATTTTTTAAGGAGAATTTTTTCCGAAATGATTAGGTACGGTTTGATACTTATATCTTCAAAATGGTTATCATCTGATGCCAGAACCTGAAAAATGAACGAGCCATGGCCGCAGCTAGTGGAGGTTGTTTTATAACAAACCATCGATGACGTGGGTTACCTACTATGCAAATCTGAATATTTTCCCCTCTGAAGAACAAAAGAACTAAAGTTATTAATTATATATATTATAGAATAGTGTCAATTTGAACTTTTACACAATTCCGTAGCACTTTCTTATAGGTCTGTTAATTGATAAAACACTTTGTTCATGTGTTAAAAGTATAGTTACTCTTATTCATTCACTATTTATACACAACACTAACTCAAATGGTTTAGTTCTCTTTAGCCTGCGCACTATGTCCACGTTGTCTAGCAACTGAATTGCCTCAACATTCACATATCGGTGAAGTCTGTATTCTTGGGCTTCCGCAAATTTTTGGATGATGGTAGTGACGAGTTCCATTTTAAGGTTACGGTGGAGGTCGACTAACAATGCTAAATTTTGAGAGGAGTGGAGGCCCAGTGGTAACGGCCTCAAAATACAAGTTGTAGGTCGTGGGTTCGAATTTCCTCACCACTGCTCTCAAAACGGTGAAGAAAAACATCGTGAGGAAACCGGCATGTCCTAGAACCAAAAATTCACAGACGCACGCGTGGTAGATTACAGCATTTTCCCTCTCGAAGAGAGGAGGCTGGTGTTGCAGCAGTGGGAAAATTATAGGCTGATTATGCTGTATGCACTAACACCAGACTCGTAAAGGGTCCCCGAAACGATGAATTGCAATTGTCAATTTTTACATGAATAATACACATTGATGCGCAAATTGATCTTCTATCAAATGCAATTGACAATATTACTCCAATAGAAATTGATGGCAATTGATAAATTGCAATTTATAGTTTCGGGGACCGCTAACCACTAGACCTAGGTTGTAGGTATACCCTAGGTATTTACACCTGCGGGAATCGCCCCGTAGTGTAAATAGCTAGTATGCCACCCGTACGTGTCATCTTCATTCCAGTCGTTTTCTCGATACCGACACAACACTAGAATCGTCTAACCAAACTGAAATCGATGATCGAACACCTGTTAAGGGCCCTCCGGCGCTCTCATTGACTTATTTGCACTCGAGTGGCCCCCACACGTCGGCTGCACTTCTACACGGCTTTTATAGAAGACGCTGCCGGTAGGAAACGCTAGCTAAGACACTTTTCTATGATTGATGAGTCGACGAAATGTGGTTGGGAATCGATTTTAATTGAATTGGATGGTAGGGTAACGCTGAATTCGACCGATTCGGGCCGATTGTAGATGTATTGCATAGCTGGCCCCGTATAGAAAGCTTCAATCATTGTAGCTTTCTGCATTCAACCTTTTATTCATCGTTAATATTAATTAAGGTTTTAATTAGGTACCTCGAGTTTCAGATCGTCGTAGCTATGCTATATGTACTACTTACCTACTCTTTTCTTGTATGATAACTGACAATACCATGCAGAATGCTATGACGAAACAACAACAACAACAATTTTAGATCCATGATTTAACATAAATTGAAAGTCTCCACTTAAACTAAAAACACATATTAGGTAATATCCAAAGGCATAAAACGATTTTGTTTTACACTAGCTGATGCCCGTGACTGCATCTGCGATCCAGGATGAAAAGTAGCTTATGTCCTTCTCCAGGTCATGGCCTATCCATGTGCCAAACATCCAAATCTGTTTAGCCGTTGTAGCGTGAAAGCTTTCGTATTTACAATATTAGTTAGGATGTCACAGTATCAATCAATATAAAACAAAATGTATTTACAAGGCAGATGTGAATGGAAACGCCGGGAGGGGACGCCCTAGGAAGACATATAGTCCATTATTGGTGATGTTTTCAGAAAGGTCAGGTGCGTAGTACTCGCAACCGGCGAGCGTGTATGACCAGATATAAGAACATAAACGAGGCAAAAGGAGTAAGTAAGGATCGTAGCAGGTGGCGTTCTATTGTTTCTGCCTACCCCATGGGAAGCAGGCGTGAGTAGCATGTATGTAATACGTAGTTATATAGAACAAGAAGATTCCAAATTCAGACATAAGATATGAAATTCCGACATTAGATTGGAAGGCTAAACCACTACTAATTATTCAAATTCTAAAGGTAAAATGGCAGAGTGAATGCCAATTACCTAGTTAGTAATCTAGGTATACTCGTAAGCACAGATTAATACAGATGGGACACTCCACAAAATCATTTAAATAAAAAGCGACTCTTGCTACGAATGCACCTGAATTGCACTTTATTGTGTCGTAACACAATAAAGTGCAATTCAGGTCACGCAACGCTTTATTACCTACAGTTATATTCATCTATAAGTTGCCTTTCTTTCTATCGCGTAACTCTTACACCTTCTGACTCGTTAGGGTTGTCTTCTTTTACGACGCGGCGTGTGAGTGAGTATCGAACTAACGTGCGAGCCGGCCGGTGCGCGGCAGCCCACACTGAATTGACTCAGCGAGATGAGCCCGTACTTGTAGCTTCATACCTAAACTGCGGTGTCCCATCTGTATTAATCTGTGGTATAAGCTAGGTTTTGTATGACGGTTCATCAATCACCGGTGGAATGTCACTAGAGGCGCTATACCCGGTTTCTGAAACTGAAGGATGGCCTTGAAGGACCTAGGTGATTAAAATTACTAGTTGGTTGGATTTGAGTATATTCATAATGTATGAGATGTTTATTTATTTGTGGATAGATTATTGTTCTATTATTACAAGCTTTTTTAGGGTTCCGTACCAAAACGGTAATAAGGAACCCTTATGGTGTGACTTTGTTTGTCTGTCTGTCACAGCTGGATATCTCAAGAACTTCTAATGCTATCAAATTTGGAACAGTTTTAGATGACGTTTGCCCAACTATTTTGCAAATAAGAAAGAAATAAAAATATATATGCTTTTTTTGCAACAGGGACTGAAAGGGGGACTTAAAAAATCGAAGTGGGGTTACCAGGGCATATGGGGTATCATATGAAAGAGCGCTGTTTGCAAATTCTCAAACATTTTTATTCTTTTTTTTAGGCAGCATAGTTTTCGACTTTTGATGAAGAATGTAAAAAAAATACCGTTCCCCCCCCCCCCCCCTTATCTCCGAAGTTTGCATAGAGAAAATTCTGAAATTATTCTTTGTGATAGAAGTTTACGTATAGATTACAGGAAAAATAAAACGATTTTTCTAAATGGCACAGTTTTTAGAAATCATCAACAAAAATTACATTACTACAGAAATTTCTGTAACGCTCTTTTGCGGAAGCTAAAAAGAAATTATGAAAAAACTCTTTTACAAAATGCAAGAAATAGTAAGGAAACGTGGTCAGCTTTAAAATCAATCACTGGTACTGCCAAGCAAAAATCTTCTGCTGATGATTTACTAAAAAACAGTAATAGCCCCCTCGATGCCATTGAAACTGTGAACAATTTTTTTGCGGATACAGGAAAGCTACTTGCCGACAAGATAAAATGCTCTGACAATCCCGAAATCACCCTGCCTACTTTAAATAATTTCATTAGACCTCGTGTCCCGAATTCTATGGTATTGCTCCCACCAAACGAATCCGAAATTGAATCTCTTATCATGAATCTTAAAAATTACTCTGCAACAGGCTGGGACTCCATTTCGAACAGGTTTCTAAAAATGTCAAAACATATTATCGTCCCACACTTTACCACGATCGTTAGGCTATGTATAGAGCAGGGCGTTTTTCCTCGTGTATTTAAAAGGGCGCTCATCACTCCTGTCCACAAGAGTGGAGCTCGAGACAGCGTATCAAACTACAGACCAATTTCTGTGTTGCCAGCACTCTCTAAATTACTGGAAAAAGTATTGAATAACCAGCTCATAAATTTTTTAGAAAAAAATAAAATTTTATCTGACTCCCAATTTGGCTTTAGGGTAGGTAAAAGTACAGATGGAGCCGTAACCTCGTTAGTAGATTATATTACAGCTTGTCTAGATAATAAACGAAGGTGTGTTGGAGTCTTTATTGATCTGGCCAAGGCCTTTGACACTGTCTCGATTTCTGCTCTTGTTGACAAGCTGGAAAGGTGTGGAATAAGGGGAACGGTCCTTAAAATCTACAAAGACTTTCTTTCTGGCCGTCTGCAGAGGGTTAAAGTGGGTAGTGCTGTTAGTTCGGATGTTGCAGTCACCTATGGAGTCCCACAGGGTAGCATTCTCGGTCCCAGTCTCTTCCTGATTTATATTAATGACTTGTGTCAAATGACACTGACTAAAGGCAAAATATTTACCTATGCCGATGACACAGCTTTAGTATTTCAGGGAGAGACTTGGGATGTAGTCCAACAAAATGCGGAGATGGGACTCCATAAAGTCTGCTTGTGGCTGAGGCATAACCTGTTAACACTTAACATATCGAAAACATCATTTGTTCAGTTCACTAATGCTCGCATAAAACAACCCAATGTAGCTGTCCGGATCCACACATGCAAGTCTCCTTTCGATCAGCAGTGCTCGTGTACAACTCTGAGCAAATCTAAGACGGTCAGATACCTTGGGGTTCTCTTAGACGAGAAAATATCCTGGCAACCACATATCGAGATGGTTTCGTCACGAGTTAGGAAACTTGCATGGGTGTTTAAAAATCTGAGGCATATAGCTGACAGTGATCTCCTTCGTACAGTTTATTTTGCATTGGCACAATCGGTGATTGGTTACTGTATTGGGGTTTGGGGAGGTGCATGTAAAACGTATCTCTTACGCCTTGAAAGAGCGCAACGGTCCTTGCTGAAGACAATGTCATTCAAACCATACAGATTTCCCACAAAGACATTATACGAGTTATGCCGGGTATTTACAGTAAGACAACTTTTTATTTTCCAGATAATTAATAAAAAACACGTATGTACCCCATATGATCCAGGTAAACTTCGAAATAAGCGAACAACTCCGAACGTAATTGAATCTGTTAAATGTCACTCGGCTTTTGCAAGACGACAATACTCTTTTCTTTCTGTATACTTATACAGGGTGTTTGGTGCATCGTTTGCCAAATTGAATTGACCGAAAGAAGAGGTCATTTGCTATCGCTTCAGGCTCAAGTACTCATTTTTGGCCACACCGGTTTTTTTATTACAACTTTCTAATTTTTATTTTGAAAAAATCCAAAACTCAGCATTAAAGCTTAAATTAAAAAAAAGTTTTAAGTGTAGTCGTCAAATTTCATTTTTATTTACATATGTACTGTTGTATGGCTCTATCAAATTTAAAATTACTTGCCAGTTACATCTAGTTTTTTTTTAATGAATCACAAAGTTTTTGGAAAAATAAAAAATGAACTTAAAACTCAACTTTAAATAGCTATAAAAAAAAAACTAAAAGCGATCGGGATCTTCGAATTATTTTAAAAAGTTCTCTAGTCTATCCCCTTTCCAACGGTATGCAATGTGTTAAAAAACTCTTTTAATATCTTTAATAATTAGCTAAATGTGTAAGGTCGAGACACATCAGGCTGATATTGGATATTACGTTTAAAACACTAGTTTTCGCATAAATTACATGCTATTAGTAGATAGATACTGTTATCTCACGTCTTACGTAGTCTCTTATCTCGTTCTTACATAGGGAACTTTCCTCGAAATTGAAAAAAAAATACATTATTACAAAAATAATCATTTATTAATAAGTAATTTAATTACATACTAATCTTACAAGAATTAGAATTTCTGCAAACAGAGTTGCCCTTATTATTAGCTGATTTGCCAATTTTCAGTGAAGACAGGTCTTTTGTTTTCCAACATGACGGTTGTCCCGCTCATTGGAGAATAACCGTCAGGGAGTACTTGAATGATGCATTCCCGGACTCATGGATTGGGAGGGATGGCCCTATTCCTTGGCCTCCACGTTCTCCAGACTTAACTCCGTTGGATTTTTACGTCTGGGGACGGGCCAAAGAACTCGTCTACGCCACGGAAGTTGAGACAAGAGATGATTTAGTCCAACGCATTGAGGCGGCTTTCATGACGATCAAAGCAGAAATGCGTTTACGCACCACTACAGTTGAGATAAGACGAAGATGTCGCGCGTGCATACGCAATAGTGGTAGACAGTTTGAACAAGACTTGTAAGATTAGTATGTAATTAAATTACTTATTAATAAATGATTATTTTTGTAATAATGTATTTTTTTTTCAATTTCGAGGAAAGTTCCCTATGTAAGAACGAGATAAGAGACTACGTAAGACGTGAGATAACAGTATCTATCTACTAATAGCATGTAATTTATGCGAAAACTAGTGTTTTAAACGTAATATCCAATATCAGCCTGATGTGTCTCGACCTTACACATTTAGCTAATTATTAAAGATATTAAAAGAGTTTTTTAACACATTGCATACCGTTGGAAAGGGGATAGACTAGAGAACTTTTTAAAATAATTCGAAGATCCCGATCGCTTTTAGTTTTTTTTTATAGCTATTTAAAGTTGAGTTTTAAGTTCATTTTTTATTTTTCCAAAAACTTTGTGATTCATTAAAAAAAAACTAGATGTAACTGGCAAGTAATTTTAAATTTGATAGAGCCATACAACAGTACATATGTAAATAAAAATGAAATTTGACGACTACACTTAAAACTTTTTTTTAATTTAAGCTTTAATGCTGAGTTTTGGATTTTTTCAAAATAAAAATTAGAAAGTTGTAATAAAAAAACCGGTGTGGCCAAAAATGAGTACTTGAGCCTGAAGCGATAGCAAATGACCTCTTCTTTCGGCCAATTCAATTTGGCAAACGATGCACCAAACACCCTGTATAACAAAATTAATAGAATCTTAAGTATTTATCCGCTAACGCTACTCGAATGTAAACTTAAAGTAAAAAACTGGCTCTTTACACTTAATTATGAGGATGTAGAGAAATTAATAATTAATAAATTTTATTCTACAAAGGAACACATACATAAACATACCTTTCTTTCATACACCTACTCATACACAAAAACGAACGACCCACCCACACGTACACATACACACCTCCCACACACACACACATACACACAAACACACACAGCACGATATAATAATTTAAGAATGTTTTTCCGTATTTTCCATGTTTTTTCAATTTTTTGTTATTATATTTTATTTTATTTTGTTGTAGCTTCTTTTAAAATTGTATTTTGTAGCACATCTGTTTTGTCTATTCCTATGTTGACATTAGTTTATAAGCCAAATAAAATGGGAGAGTGCGCTGACTCCTGACATACAGGTACACCTAGTTCAGGAATCAGAGGCTTCAAACAAGTTTATGTAACCATCTATGTGAATAAAGAATTATGAATTATGAATTATGAATTTAAATAATGGTACGGAACCCTCGGTGCGCGAGTCCGACACGCTCTTGACCGGTTTTTTAAATTGTTCGTATGTATCCTTGTTGTCCTTTTCAAAATTTTCATGTTAAATCTGACCCACTTCCCGGTGTTCCATTGAGCTGAAATATGGCGTATGTACGTAGGTAGGTATGTCAAATCGGTGACAATGCAATATTTTGGTACCATCGAGCTGATCTGATGATGGATGCGGAAGGTGACCACAGGAACTCGGTAGTAAAATGATGCAACTCTATCGAGTTTGGGCTCGTTTGATTCGTATTTTCAAGGAGACGAGGAGATTAATAGAAGCTTGTTTAAAAACAAAACAAAATATACTTGTTAGATTTGTGTTACAAAGTGACCTATTATGTGAAATCGAGATCGCTTTTAGCGATAAGACCGCCCATTGTGTCACCCTATGGGGAACCGATCACTTTTCCGAATTTTTTTTGTTCGAATTTCATTTTATTTATTTATTAAAACTTTATGCACAAGTAAAAAAATACCGTACAAAGGCGGACTTAATGCCTGAGGCATTTTCTACCAGTCAACCTTAGGGTGGTGCAGAGAGAAGACATGGCAGGTGCAACATAAAGGATAGATAACAAGAAAATAACTATAAAATATAAGAATAAATACATAGATATTATATAATTACATAAATACATACATATATATATATATAAACGGAATAAACTTTGTAAGGAGAAATAACGATCGGTAGAGGAGAAACAACGATCAGTAGAGGAGAAAATGAAACCAGCAAATCAGCGCTGGGATGCCTCTGCCAACTTCTTACGTATTATATTTTATATACTCACGTGTCATCACTTTAAAAGACAACCGATTAGTTGCCATCCTGATGTTCAGAGGGAGCGCGTTCCAAAGAAAGACCGCCTGGACAAAGAAAGAAGAGTGAATGAATCCAGAGCGGTGAGAAGGACATCGTAGAAGACGATTATTGGAGGACCTAAGGTTTTTACTATGGGCAGAGCATAAGTACTGAATATAGGAAGTCAGATAAGAAGGAGAAGTGGGATTGTCGAGAATAGAAAACAACATAGACATTTTACCGAAAACTATTGACCGATGTTTTTAGGGTTCCGTAGTCGACAAGGAACCCTTATAGTTTCGGTATTTCCGTCCGACTGTCCGTCTGTCCATCCGCAGATTAACTCAGAGACTCTTAGTGCTAGAAAGCTATAATTTGGCATGGATATATTTGTCACGCCGACAAAGTGGTAAAATAAAATCATGAGAAAAAATGTTTTAGGGTAGGGTAGAGTACACGTAGTGGGGAATTTTTTTTTTTCTCGTCCACCCCATGGTGTGGAGTGTTGTTGAATGGGTCTTTCAAAAATTTTGTAGGTTTGTTAAAATAATTTTTCGATTAAGGGATCCGTTTCTGAAATATTAAGCATAAAGTGTTAATTTTTGTTAGAGTCAAGTGTCCCCCCCCCCTTGCCAGCTAAACGGTTAGGTTTGGATAGGTGGAAAAAATCACGGTAGCAGTATATATAACGAAGTTAAAAGAAAAACCATCACTGCTAAATAGGCTTTTCAAGTTTACGAGTAATAGTTACAATTGTAGTTGGAATGTATGGAAGACCATGTTTTTCAACTACAGTGTTAAGTTTGTTCTTGGGATAAATTCATCCCAACTACGGAACTCTTCATTGTGCGTGGTCCGACACGCACTTGGCCGGTTTTATTTTTGCTTTAGGCATTATTTGACATATTTTTAGATCATCGAAGTATCATGTGTCATATGTATTATTTTACCGAACTAATATATATTTCGCCGATTTACAAAATAATTTTTTGCTGTTGGCCGAAGCGTCTTTTGATCTTTTTTCATTTTTCAAATGATGTATTTGCCATATTTTCACCACACCGAAATAACATTTTACGGAATATTGTTTGGTCACAAATATATAGCCGGTTATTTAGTAGCATTTTCAATATTAAATTAAACTCAAACTCAAACTCAAAACTCAAAGCATTTATTTCAAATAAACCAATTACAGGCACTTTTGAATTGTCAATGGGTCGGTCAGTCAGAAAGATGAAGCTAGTTGCCCATTCCAAAGCGTAGTAGATCCCTATGGAGAAGAACGGGCAAGAAACTCCACGGACACTCTTTTAAATCATAATATTTTTACAAAATATTGGTTACATCGTTCAAGTTGAAAATATACATGTGAGAACAATGTAGAAAGACGTGCACGTTAAAAAGCGTCCGTAATAAAAAGATCAAAAGAGAAAAGATTAAAATAGTGTCATAAAAAGTCAATATGTTGTGCTACAAAATCTAGTGACAGAAACGAATCGCTGCAAAACCGACTTCACGCAGTCTTGTCTGCCCTACCCCTAGAGTGTTATTTAAGCTCGCGTAGGCGCGGAGGGGTGGCGCGACCCGCGAGCTGAGGAGCAGATGGTTTGAAGCCCGCCGCTGCGACTGAGGCTGGCCGGCCAAGCCGGCCAGCAAGCTGAAGCTCGCGTTGGGCCGCCCAAACCCCGCACCGCAGCCGTGACAGAAACAAATGCTTGCTGCATGTTGCATGCTTGCTTGCTTGCTGTGTGCCTGATTGCACGCTGCTTGCCAGCTTGCATGCTGCATGCCTGCTTGCATGTTGCATGGTAGAAGCAAGCATCCTTGTTTGCATGCTTCTTACTGGGACCACTTAAAACCACTTTTGTTCATAATCAACTGTTTTTATAAGTGCCATTACATTTAAATAATTTATTAAACAACATAGTAGGATAGACTAATCTGAAATTAGTTCCTGTTGCCTTAATCTATAACACCAGTGTAAATTACATTCGTTTTGAAAGCTCTTTCAAATATATAATTTCACTCAAATTGTCTTTAATTTCCATAAGTTTTTTCATTTTTGTTACTTTAACGACGTATTTTTTTCTTTTTCTGTTGGAATACTGCTTATCATTGAATGAAATGAAAAAATGAAATGAATGTTCGAACAAATGTTATTTCGGCTAAGTGTAACTTCTGTAAAAAGATTTTCGACCAAATGAAACGTCGGAGTAACGAAAAAAATCGATTTGATAATAGGTCAACTGATACAGTGGCAGACGTGGCTTCGATGAAGTAAAAAAAAAACGTTGATAATAGTAGAAAAGTTTTAAGTGAAATGAAATTCGGTCAAATATTTTTCGCACCTATGATAGGTACTTAACCCCCCACCCTATGTAAAATTTCAACTTTTATTTTTGTAATTTTTATGGTGTACCTATATACTAAAGAGTATTCTATTCCATTCTATGCCTAGTAGCAAACATCGCATCGCGACGCTCTCAGTTTTGTCTCGTACCTGCGAAAAAAAAAACTAATAAAAACTTTTTTACAAAAAAATACAACTGACTTCCAAAAAAAACACTACAAAGTGAAAAATAACTTTAATTTCGAAAGTCGGTGTCTAGTTAAATGTATTTTCGTTTTTTGCCACCGACTTCCGAATTAAAGTTATTTTTCACTTTGTAGTGTTGTTTTTGGAAGTCGGTTGTATTTTTTTGTAAAAAAGTTTTTAATTTTTCACTTTTTAGTTGTGTACCTACCCCACACAAATTCTAATACCATTCACTTCCTGCAAAACAAACGAGAACATCATCCATATAAAAGTGAGGAAAAAATACGTATTATTGAAGCTAACTCAAAAACTACCAAAGCAAAGTTAATCCATTTTATATGGGACCAACTATGTATACCCTCTCGAATAAAACGAAAAAAAAATCAAATCGGTCCAGCCATCTTCGAGTAATCGGGGAACATACATAAAAAAAAAAAAGGTTCCGACGAATTGAGAACCTCCTCCTTTTTGAAGTCGGTTAAAAAGGAGCGATTACTAGCATCGTATCAATTTTCACTGTAGCACAATGACAAAAAAAAATACAAAAAAATACAAATAGTAATTAGTATCACAACGCTTGACAGCCGCATTGGTCAGAGGGTCATATTAGCATTGCTTATCAAAGTTTAAAGTGAACATTTGAGATATGAGATGGTACACAATATGGAAGAGAACTTGAGTAATTGAGAACTTGAGAACTTGAGTATCACACACAAAATGGCATTTTAATTTCATTTAATTTTAACAGTTCATTGCGAATTTTTCAAGCATAAGGAGCAATATATTTGGAATTTTCCTCAAAACCCTCGGATTGTGATTCAAAGTATGTTATGCAATTAGGATGCTGGCCTAACCTGCTAAGAGAGAATAGCTGGCTGTATTGAAATAAAGGCAGGCGGTCATCATCGTCTGCCTTTTCCAAATTATGTAACTGTATACAGCTGAACACCAGTATTTTACATGGAGCGACTGCCTATCTGACCTGCACAACCAATTTACTGAGTAACACGATAACGAAGGCAGACTGTCAATGTAAGTATCAATAAAGTTAGTTTGCTGAAAACGAATCTCCATCCTCATCGTCAACAATCTTCGTCCTCATTCCTCCCACAAACATTGTAGCCGATCTTACTACAAGTTTTATACGAAAACACTAAAGTGATCGTATATTGTACGTCAACAGTGTCCCGCCATAATGAAAGTTTTCAGCTACACGTGTTGGTGAGACAAAGTTCCCTGTTACGATTTCGACGTGACCGCGAACTTGGGCCACCGGTTACTACTAGCAACTTTGTCGAAGTAAGCTATAGGTTTGGTAGATCTTTTGAAAAGGGGTTGCGGTTGGTTGCAATAAAGTTCTTAATTCAAAATATACGTTATAATAAAGTACATTTTCCATACATTTTCAAAGGCAAATAAAAGTCCATTTCTTATAAGAAAAGCATAATAATCAAGTTTCCTAATTGCGACTGCAGAAGACTGTATAGCTTGGAGACACATTGTATCTGGTCGCGATCCTCAGTATTGAGGGAACGACGAAGAAGATTTTAGAAATTAAGTGGGTAGATTCTAAAAAGTTGGAACAGCACATTGATACGACAGCAAAGCACACATCAGAGGGGAAAAAATCAAAAATGGAATAAGAATTAAAGAAAAACAAAACACGATTTTTGACGTGCAGTGACAATCGTAAACTATAAAAAAAAAAATTGTATTTGACAGATGAAATCAATTAGTTTTGGAACGACTCTATTATTGGAACGTCAATTACTCATAGGAGCTCAAGATTGCATTAAAATGTATGGCTAGGCTTTGCATGTACCTGGTATTTGGTATACCTGATGCTGGTATTCTCCTGGATTTCATGCTTGCAGTAACAAACGAACGCCTAGTAGACCAGATAGGTAGGTACACGAGATATTGGTGGAAATACTTTTAAGTGTGGAATGCCATGTCCTAGAACTATAAATTCGAATACATGTGACATCTACCAACCCGCACTGGGCCCGCGTGGTGAATTACGGCCCACTCCCTCTCACAGAGAGGAGGCCTGTGTCCCAGCAGTGGGAACAGTGGCTGATTATGCTTATGCGATGTGAAAATAGATGTACCTAAGTAGGTATGTTACCCACATTCACAAATGTTCTAATTTTAATATTAATATTATTGTGTTCTTTCGGGGAATGAGGGCGTGATGTAATTTATCTATATAAATAAAAATTAATGGCTAAATGTGTTGATAAGCGCAACACTCGAGAACGGCTGGACCAATTCGGCAATTTTTTTTTTCAAATATCCGTTGGAGTCCGAGGAAGGTTCAAGAAGAAGAAGGTTTAGGAACAGAAAAATGTGGAAAATTGCACAGAAAAACGTAAAAGCCACTCAAACTCAAAGCATTTATTTCAATGACACCAATTACAGGCACTTTTGAATTGTCAAAGAGTCGTTAGTCAGAAAGTGAAGCTAGTTGGCCATTCCAAAACTCTATGGAGAAGAACGGGCAAGAAGCTCCACGGACACTCTTTTAAATCAAGATAAGTATTACAACACCCTGAGTACATTATTCTTGTTGCTTCTACATGTGAGAACAATGTAAAAAAAAAAAACTTAAAAACAATTCAAAGATTGAAAATATGCCTTGGCAATTAAGAGATGACCAGTCTCAACTGACGGCGCCCGTTCACGAACATGACGCGTGGATCAACACCATCCGGCTCAAGCATTTTGTAGGGAACCGAATGATCACACGCCACCATCAGCGAGACATATGAGCATGCCATGCTCTTTCAAGTCAAACTTGCCCTACATCATAATACAAATATAAACGGGTCCATGGTACTCACATTCACAAAAATTTAAAAAATGCTTCTAATTTATACAAAACTTTATTTTGCAATGAATTGAGAGATGAATAAAATTTTACTACTTACCAAAAGGTAAGAAAACATATTTCTTTTTCCCATACAATCTGTTCCTAGCTGTCAATTCTAGGGATGGCAATCTTAATATATAAAACAAAGTCGGGTTTGTTCGAACACTTATAACTCGAGAATGGCTGCACCAATTTTCATGGTTTTTAATTTGTTGTATTTGTCTCCGTCCCGAATAGCAGAATAACTATTAAAACATTGGAAAATTGACGAAAAAACAAATAAGAAGAAAATTCATTTTCTCATACATGAAATTTGGGCAGGGCAATGTCTGTCGGGAATCATTCATTCTATTTAGAATTCCAAATTCAAACTAATTTTATAATCAGTTGTATAATTGCTTTCCTGCCGTTCGATTTATTAAAATTTTGACAGGACGTCTGGTGGGTCAGCATGTAGTATTCTAAAATAAAAATCAATTGCTGAATGTATGTACGCGCATCACTTCAGAACGGATGCATCTATTTGGCTAATTCTATTTTGTTGTATTTGTAATTGTCAGGACAAGGTTTGTCTGAAACTTCTACACAGTTTATTGTTACAGAGTCAATTTACTAACACTAACTACTCGTATCAAATCTCCACATAGTAGTCTATGTGGAGATTTGATACGAGTAACAACGCATTATCCCAATTTATTTGGGGTTAGCGCAACATGTCTCTTTCATCCATATTTCTCTATTAGTCGTCATCTCGGTAGTCAATCCCTTTCTAGCCATATCGTCTTTCACACAGTCCATCCATCGTTTCTTTGGTCTTCCCCTACTCTTATAGCCATCGACATTCATACCCAAAAAAATTTTTTGTTTCAAATTAATTGGCTCCAATTAATCTTTTTCATATTTTTGACTTTTTTACTTTAAATTTTTTCCCGTATTTTTTACTTTTGAACAAAAAATCGTAGTTCACATCTTAAAATATAAATTAAGTTTTCCTACACAATTCAAAATGTTCTCAGTTTGCGCCTTCGGTAACTTCGCGCGTTTACATTAGAATATTCATAGCTAAGACAGGATAACGTCTGTCGGGTCAGCTAGTAAGATAATATACATCATGCATCCGTAGATTTGACACTTTCTCTTTCTACGATATTCAGTTTGACTTTGACATTTAAAGGACAGGACAACGACCGTCGGGTCAGCTAGTATAATAAAAAAAAATGCTGTTCGTTGATAAGCGCATCACTTAAGAAAGGCTGGACCGATAAGGCAAATTTTTGTTTTAAAACGTTTTTACGGAAAGATTTGAGAAGTTGCCGGGAAAATTGGAGAATTTGGGAAAACTGAAAGTTCATTTTCCATGGGAATTTTGTATGAATAATAGAAATTTGGACAACAAAACGTATGTTGGGTCAGCAAGTTATTGATAAAAATTATAACTTTTCATGATAATTGTATTGTTTATAAGCTTAAAACGACAGATTCATTAGTTTTGAGAAAATCGCAAACTTAAAAACTTACGGGTCGAATAAAGAACCTCCTTTTATTAAGTCGGTTAAAAATTCAAGTTAAATTATCAATAAACGGAACAGAATTAAACAAAATTAAGCTTTTGCCAACTTCACTGACAAAAAGTCACGCAGTTTTTCCAAACAAAAATGTGTGATGAGAACATCTGAAGAATCGAGTCGATCTTGTTAAGCATATTGCTTTTCAAACTGTAGCGTATCCTAACTAATATTATAAATATGAAAGTAAGTTTGTTTGTTTGTTTGAAACCTTTTCGCGCCTAAACCACTGAACCGATCATCCTGAAGTTTCGCACAGGACCCCTTTTTTTGCATAATGTTTTTTTCCTAATATACTTTGGCATAACTATTTTGGTATAATTTTTTTTTGGTATAATAATACTGTGGCATAATAGTATAATACAAATACATAATACAAATTAGACCACATGATAGTTATGCTTATGTTGCATTATGCCAAAGTACTTTGGCATAATGCAACATAAGCATAACTATCATGTGGTCTAATTTGTTTTGGCACAATTTGGTGTTGCATAAATTTTTAAGGCATAATATTCTTTATTCGTCTAATAATCATGAGCCATAAATATAAAAAGTCATAATTGAGTGTATGCAGCCAATAATGTTATGTTGGATGTTAGGTACTAGGTAATAAAATGCAGTTGTGATTAATGATATTTTTGTAGGAAAATTATTAACTGCACACCAGAAAAATATTCTTGCATCAAATACTTTACATCAATAATCTACAAGTACACCAAATCAATGATTGCACTAGTAATTAACTAATTGAATAACAAAAGTTGTACAAATAATAATCATTATTTTATGCATTGATAAATTTTTGTCCAAAGTCACAACAAAATTATTAATTACATATTCAAAAATACTAACTGTTCATCAACAATAAGAAATGCGCATCTAATAAACTTATTATTGCACTAGTTAACTAACTGAATATCAAAACATATACAAATAATAATTATTGGGCACCCCGAGGTTAGGTTTGGTTAGGTTCTTTTAAACTCTGCAAACGGAAATAGGAGCCCCGCAGCGGGGCTCCGTTGACCTGACGTTAAGTTTAATTTATTGAGACGTGCAAATTTTGATGTGCAAACAGTATTTTGATGTACGTATTCTGTTGGAAAAAATTGTCAATTTTTGATGTGCGTTTAAGTACTACCCATTTTTTTTATAGATGGGTATAATAAAACACAGTTTAGATGATTCATTGTTTTTATTAGCACCTACGCAATTACGCATTACATTGCATTATAAAAATTATGTTTTACTATATATCGATATGCATAAATAAATTATGCTTTAATATCATTATGCGTAAATAAATTTATGGTTTAGAATGTTATGCTTAAACATTATTATGATTAGAGAGATTATGTTTTAAAAAAATATGCGTAAGCTTTTATGCGTAAATAATGTTATGCGTAAATATAATTAGGATAAACAATTGTATGCTGTGTTATATTATGTCTTATAATTTTATGCGTATGGATAGGGAACAGTTTTGCATATACATTGTCAGGTGTACAGAAACGGACATAGGGTATCCCTTTAATCCTTAAAAAACTACTGTTCCCGTGGAAAACACCAGTAACGTTCTTATGATAATAGATGGCGCCACGTGTCTTTCGAATCATGTTTGAATTATATTATCAAAAGCAGAGTACAACCCGAATCGATTTTCAAATTATAAATTAACGCAAGTGAAGCCGCGGGCTAAAGAGGAGCTCGTGGCTAAGTAATAACAGCCGCACGGGTCGATCCGACAAGGTTAAGCTACGTTTGCCGGGGTTGGTCCGTGGATGGGTGACCATCTTTACATACCGAGGCTCCTCCGTGCCTCGGAAAGCACGTTAAGCCGTTGGTCCCGGCTGTCATCCGTGGATCTTTGACAGTCGTTACGGGTCGTCAGAAGCCCGAAAGTCTGACAACCAGTCTTACCAAGGAGTATCGTATTACCCAGTTATTGGGTTGTGGAGGTCAGATAGGCAGTCGCTCCATGTAAAATACTGGTATACAGCTACATCCGGTTAGACTGGAAGCCGACCCCAACATAGTTGGGTAAAGACTAGGCAGATTGATTGAAGCCGCGAGCAAAAGCTAGTGTTTAAATAGACTTTATCTTACCTACTTTCACACAATATAAAATAATTAAAATATACATCAACATTTTTGAGATATCGTCTCTCAAATACAGAGAGCATGGGGTGGGCCACTTTTTTGCACGCAAGTGTATGAATCTAGGTATTCAGTAGCTGCTTGACGATATCATAGGTTTATTGCATACATGCATCTATTGCCATCTTCACTGATATTTAGTGGGAATTCAGTATAGGCATGTTGGTACATATCATATGACTGTTTGGTCCCTGGAGGCACATCAAAGGACTTAAGTAGGCTCCATTAATCTATAACAGAACAGGTGCCTCATGCTTTTAGCTGTTGATTCAACACGTTAATATCAATTGTAGCTGAAACCTGAAACCCACTGAAAGTAAATACTTAATTTCTTATCAAAATCAAATTAAATCAATAGTGTTAGTAATACCTTATAGAAAGTATTAGTAAGTAATGTAATAGTAATGGTAATGTTGATTTGTTGATTGTTCGTGAACAAGCGCTGTCAGTGAAGGCTAGTCATATCTTAGCGGCCACGGCTTATTTTAATTTAATTTAAATATTTGAATTGTTTTTTTTTTATTGACGCTTTTAACGTTCTGCATCGTTCTCACATGTAAAATTTCAACATGAATGATGTAACCATTATTTTGTAACCATATCTTGATTTAAAAGAGTGTCCGTGGAGTTTCTTGCCCGTTCTTCTCCATAGGTACCTACTATGCTTTGGAATGGGCGCCTAGCTTCATCTTTCTGACTGACCGACCCCTTGACAATTCAAAAGTGCCTGTAATTGGTTTAATTGAAATAAATGCTTTGAGTTTGAGTTTGATTTAGAGTTTGAAGCATCCTGCACAGAAGATGACCAAGTAAGGTACAAGTGTCTCACCTGGCCATCCTCTCCACAAGATGCTTCAAAATGGGAAAATAGAAACTTTCAGTCACTGTTTTCAGAATGCTGTTGCCACTGCCCCGGGTTCTAGTTACTAATGATGCGATTTTTTTTCTGATAATCGCATGAAATCCGTCAGTTCGATTCTGTGCAAACATTTCTGATGCACTACAGAAACGGGGCAGCCTCAAGAGCATTCAGAAAAAAAAATATATATTGGACGCGCGCGACATCTAGCGATCTATTTATGTAGTTTATGATATCGTTAAATAGTAAAATTTGTCAAACTCACACTCAAACTCAAAGCATTTATTTCAAATAAACCAATTACAGGCACTTTTGAATTGTCAATGGGTCGGTCAGTCAGAAAGATGAAGCTAGTTGCCCATTCCAAAGCGTAGTAGATCCCTATAGAGAAGAACGGGCAAGAAACTCCACGGACACTCTTTTAAATCATAATATTTTTACAAAATATTGGTTACATCGTTCAAGTTGAAAATATACATGTGAGAACAATGTAGAAAGACGTGCACGTCCTTGTGCTAATGAAGTTCGATGGTTTTGCCTAGTAGTTTTTTAATCGCAAATTGCTTTAAGTATATTCGGCTGTGTCGCTGTGTATAGTTTCGAATTCAAAATCAAGCAATACCCAAGGGCCGCCATACAATATCCCATGTAAAGGCATTTTACCTAAATTCCAATACCGCGGAGGGAGGTAAAGAGGCAGACGCGGGCAATTGAACCTTCTTGGCTATAAAACTTTCTACAGAACGAGCTCGCTACCTTCTTTTATATGTGTTCTCGTAAAAGGGCTGCTCTCCGTTTAAAAAGTAAATTTATTTCCTCCGGGTAGCGATACTTGTTAATCTCGTTAAAGTTGTACTCAATAGTTTAAGAGGCGACGCTTTGTAATCCGCTTGCATCTCGGCGGATACTAATGATTTAGTAATAGAATACTAAAGTACGTGATTAACAAACCAACAGGTGTGAAACACACAACTAATTTTACCGACTGGGGCGGTGCGAGGCGCCTCGCGGTCTCCCCACCTAGACAAAGGTTTGTTTTCGAACGCGAAACAAGACAATGCCGGCCCAGTGACCGAGTGTCGGCGATCGACCGGCGCCTGCGCGCACCGCCCTGCTCGCGCTCGCCGCTCGTCGCCAGTGAGCAGTCGCGCCGCGCTCCGACCGCGCGCTCCCTCGGCCCCTCGCGTCTCCGCGGCTACACCGTCACGTCAAACACACACAATACACCGCTAATGCGTTCTGTTTACAATATCTCATAAA
This sequence comes from Cosmia pyralina, assembly GCA_946251885.1. Classification (NCBI taxonomy): domain Eukaryota; kingdom Metazoa; phylum Arthropoda; class Insecta; order Lepidoptera; family Noctuidae; genus Cosmia; species Cosmia pyralina. Next base: position 24,120,779 of record OX276354.1, on the reverse strand, counting down.
CACGTGCCCCCGGATCTGATGGCCGACGGCAGGGTCACGTGAACACCCCGTATTGGCACACAACAACAGCCCAGCGAGAGGAACAACAACGTTTCTGGTGCGTATTTTTCACGTTGTATGTACTTTAGTGGTTTCTTATTTGCGATGAGCAGATAAGGGTGTTGGAACCGCTGTCTGTGTGAAAAACTGCCTTAATTGAGTAATATGATGGCATTAGATAGATAATGTGGCTTATGTCAGTGCCATTCCACGTGCCACATAGAATAAACGTCAGACTGCACGGAATCGTGCGTCGAGAACGAACTGGAAAACGTTAACTCGTACCGACTACACAAATAACCTTACAAATTGTGAAAAAGTACTCAATTCAGGAGAAAATCCATCAACATTTTTCGGTTTTCCTCTTAAGATGATGGTTTTATAAGGTTATCGAGTCTTAATTCAGTGAAACACTGAAATATTTTGAGTTTGTAAATTAAAATGTTGATATAACTGAAAATTAGGAATATTCTGAGTTTGGTATGATGAACTTCATCAAAATGTTTCATTTTAATACAATTTTATCGTTTCTGTCAGTATTTTCAGTGCTTTTACAAATAAGTAAGTATAAAATCGGTAATTTAATGTTAAAAGTCGCTAATTCTTATTCGTATCGATTTTCCACTGAAAATAGTTATAACTCGGTTAAAATGTCACATACGATTCTGTTTTAGCTGTAGACTTGGTTACGGAGCGGATTAAGGGCGGATTCCGAATTTTCCGACGCCTGAAAAACATTTAATAATTTAATATATTTTATCTAAGACTAAGTTCTAGTGAAGACCTGTTTGAATTGAATAAGAATACCACAATATTAAGGACAGCTATAGATAAAAACTTAATCTAGATTAAAGAAACAGTAATTCTTAATTTGTTCAGTCTTTTGTTATCTAATCAAATAACGGATGCATCATTTGATAAGAGAAATCAAAATCGCTGGAATTAGATAAAGTTGTGATAAGTTGGTATCACGCGATTTGGAAATGTGCTCAAACAAATAATGTGCATGTGTTTGTGCACTAAAAATATGTAAACTTTTAATTAAATACATTTACTATGGTTTTTCGGATTTTTCCGTAAAGTTTTGGACGCTTACCGACGTTTTACGGTTTTATGAAAGTTATAAAAAAATAATAATAATATATGTACAACTAAAATATTACGGACGTTTCGTCAAGAGATTTCCCAATCTCGTCTTTTCGAGAAAATGGTCTGTCACATGAGGATACACAAACGGAAAACTGTTTATAGATTTTCCTTGTGAGTGGAACCAAATAAAAACTCAAAATATCAATGCAATGTAAATAAAACGAATTCCCATGAAATTCAAATGTAATGCAACTTTTAAAGTATAAATATGTTGTCGATAATACTTGGTCACAGTAGGAAATGCATACAAAATGTAACATTTGCGGCCACGATCGCTTCTAGGGACACTTTAATAATATGGTCAACAGGAAAATCTTTGCCTTTAGTGTTCTCTCATGAAAGCCAAAATTACTTTCATGAAAATAATATTTAAATTCTGTAATATTGAGAATGAAACCGGAGAGATTCTCGATGTGGGAAAGTGCGTTTTCTTTTTCTTTCAAAGTCAAATTTTGCAGTTTTTCCTTTTAAGTGATAATCCGGCTTTAATCTACATTAGTTAACTAAGCCTAATAATACATTTTTTTGATACTTATTTTCTGAAACAAGATAAGTAAATATGAACTTTAGAGAGGGTCTACAAAAAAAAAAGCAAGTAGCTGATAAACAGTCAAGGATATGAATGAAAATATTTACATGAAAGAGATAATCGACAAATCGACTTTGTGTTTAATCACATGTTGTACCTAAATATCGAAATTCCAGAAGATCTCATAATTTCAATATTTAAAAATCGTTGCGCTGTCCGAAATTTTTTAACTCTAGGGACCGATTTTCAGTCAACTTTTATGTGAGAAATAAAAATTGCAGTTTGACAGCTTTTGTATAGCAAAAATGTCACACCGCCTTATTTATTCTTCAGATAAAAGTTATCTGACGATTAAAAAATCGGCCTCGGTAAATAAGTTTTTCGATCATCTGTGTTTTTAGGTAGGTAATTTAGTTTACCGCGATTATAGCATATGGAACTGAAAAGGTCCCCGGAACGATCAAATACACATTGATGCGCACATTGACCGTCTACCAAATGCATTTGAAACGATTGACAATATTACTACAATAGAAATTGATCAATTGCGATTGATCGTTTCGGGGACCCCTTGAAGAAATTAAATGTAAAGCCACGAGTACCGTCTGTAAGTAGACCGCCACCGTCATAACTTTATCGAGGACATAGCATGTCAGCGACCAGGGCCAAATCTAGTACATTTTACTGGTACAGGCTTCCAAATTCTTGTGTCGTTACTTTTTACTATCATATCCGATCTTGGATTAAGGCAAAAAGGTTGAACCACAATGTTATTTTGACGACACGGTTGGCGCAGTGGTTGAGCGATTGACTGCTGCGCAGCATGTCGCGGGTTCGATTCCCGCACGGAACAAATATTTGTACGACCTACAAGTATTTGTTCCGAGTCTGGGTGTTTTTCTATCTATAATATGTATGTATTTACAAAAAAAAAAAATGTATATAAGTAGTTTATCAGCCATCTCTTTACCATAACACAAGCATTAGGTTGCTTAGCTTGGGGCTAGATGGCGTTGTGTGATATGTCCAAACATATTTATTTATTTATTTATTTTATTTATTAAAAATGACTCCTATTTTAAGAAATTTCTGAGAAAAATCATGTTGCGATAATGCTTTCATCCGTAAACTTTGGAAATATAACTTGTCAGGGGTTTTCCCATACAATATTCGATGATCCTGCAATACATCGTTGAAATGAAATAATATTATTCGATAAAAAAAACTTAAATAAACGGAATAATTTTTATAATAATTATTGATTGAACATCATTCTCCAATTAATAACTATAAAACTCCATTTACACGGTACAAGTTTATTGCCTAAGGCATACCATAAAATTGAAGCGCAATTAACTGGCACCGTCTAAACAACACGTACAATAATAATTAAGTCGCATGCGATTTTATTGAATGGCAAAACTTGCATTAAATTATTTTGTATGCCATTTTATGGAATCGCATGCGTGTAAACACTTGCATGCAATTTTTGAAAGGCAATAAAATTGAACGTGCTTTATGGCATGCGATTATTGCTCTTGAACGTTCCAGAAACTTGCACCGTGCAAACGGAGCTTTAGTGCAAAAAGTGTGTAAATCAATCAAAGTTAATTAATTTTGCATCAATTTGTAGCTGAACTTAACGTGGAAATTATTACAGTTGTAACATCGACTTGACCTAAATTCACTACAAACTATTCAAGTCATTGAGCGGTTTACATGAAAAAGATACTGGTTATTGGAAAACATATTAATAATTACTTCTTCCTAGCGTGATCTTGCTCTGTCGAGAAAACTGCTACTTGAGGCATTCTATTACGTACTAGGGCCATACTATGACGTGAAAAAAGATCATGGATCTATCATGGTTCCAGTGAGGGAGAGAGACGGAGCTATATGCGATCTATAGCACCATCCTTTTTTCTCAAAGGAATCATGATGGATCTATGATCTTTTTTCACGTCATAGTACCCCTGACCTATGTCAACGCCAACTCTGTTAATTCTTGTAACATGAACTATAGATTGTTTGTCCTTAGAATCGGCCTACACTTAAATCGTGATGGCCCAGTGGATCAGGCCTTGCCTGTCATGCTTATGCATAATCAGCCTGCAAAATTCCCTCTGCTGGGACACAGGCCTCCTCTCGGTAAGAGAGAGTGGGTCGTGATTCATCAATTTTGGCAAGTACCAATGTGACTTTTTCAATTCATACTTTCCGAGTTTATCTTGGTCACTACTGACGTTGGTGAAGGAAAAACATCGTGAGTAAATCTGAACTTGTAGTTATTAAAAGTCTGAAATCGCCAACCCGTCTTGAGCAAGCGTGGTGATCAATGCTGGTGGCTTCTCTGTATGAGAAGAGGCTTTTGCCCAGCAGTGGGACAGTGATAGGCTGGTATTATTTATATGCTTAAATCGACACTGTTATTTAACATTGCGATGCGGCAATGATACAATTCTCCCTGTGTCGAAGAGAACACTCGAGAATTCAATATGGGACACATATTACAAGTAATTCACAATACAAATATATGGTTCCAATGTTTTCCTTGTAAATCCGGTTATAGGTTTCCTACTCTTGTATTCTTCATTCAAGCGTTTTGTTACGGTTCAATTTGTATGAAGTTGTGCGTTCATGTAAATAGTTGATTGATCTTGTATCGATGCCCTATTGTTGCGTTTTTATATATTTATAAGTCGTGTGGCTGACGGTTTCCCATTGGTAAACATGACAAACTTCCGTACAAACTTTCATCCCCTTTTGGGTGATGAATTTTTATAAATCCTTCCTTGTGTGTTCTCACTTTGGATGTAAGGAACTCGTTCGCAAAATTTCGTGCTTCCAGACCTAGCGGTTAGACTGGACGTTGTCCTTCAATGAATTTAAGAATTTCACTAAGTAGATTTAATGGTGTACCAACAGCTATAACATAAGAATAGCTATGCTATCCTATGCTGGAAGAGATTTCTTTTGAAATAAGCATCACCTTTGTACGTATTTTTCTATTCCTTTTGTTTGTCTGTTTATTTGTGTGTCCATAAATGGTTAAATAAATAAATAAACATTTTTGTAAATAGAACATCATAATATCACAATGGTCGCCTTTCTATAAGTTTGATGCCCGTTTTCATCAACCCTAAGTGACACTTAAATTAATCCTTAAATATTATTGCGCTGTTGGATTATCAACTCTCGGCGCTGTTAAGCATAGCGTTGAAAATTCAACTGTGCGCTGTTATTTAGGGACTCATTTAAGTGTCACTTATGGTTGGTGAAAACGGGCATGAGATTCAGGTCTGGCTAAATGTCACTATTCCATACTAAGATACTGTTGTCAAATTTTTGCAAGAATTTGGGACAGAAATACTGTTCTATCGACAAACGTTGTCATTAATTCACGTTTCTTTTCTGTATGAGAGAATGCCTTTTCTTACTATCCATAGAGACTGTTATAGAAAACCGTATGAACCCAAGAACCGACGGTATTTTGCATAAAGCAAATAAACTAGAACAAATTAATTAATTTCCAACTAAAAATATTGATTGGGTACATCCAATCATCCAATTGACACACTAAAATGTAAAATATATTTATCTAAGCTCATCATCTGCCTAGCCTTATCCTAACTGTGTTGGAGTTGGCTTCCAGTGTAACCGGATGCAGCTGAATACCAGTATTTTACATGGAGCGACTGCCTATCTGACTTCCACAACCCAGTTACTGGGTAATACGATACCCCTTGGTAAGACTGGTTGTCAGACTTTCGGGCTTCTGACGACCCGTAATGACTGTCAAAGATCCAAGAATGACAGCCGGGACAAACTGCTTAACGTGTTTTCCGAGGCACGAAGGAGTCTCGGTATGTAAAGATGGTCAACCATCTATGGACCGACCGCGGCAAGCGTAGCTTAACCTGATCGATCGACCCGTGCGGCTTTTATTACTTAGCCACGAGCCCCCCCCCTCCTTTCGCTGTACATGTTATGTATTAATACAGAGCTTTTTTGTTATTATTTTAAGTGTTTAGCCGCGCTAAAGGGCTTCTTTCCAAAAATACAGTACTCATTTTGTTGACATTTTCACAACTTCTCTTGTCGAGTACGTTAGTATCAAATTCCCGTCGGTAAACACAATCACGCCGTTCGCAAACTGACTATACTCCATTTACAAGAAGACATCTAAACAAACCTTTTTTACAGTTCGTTCAACCGATTTTGACTTCTTTTGCGTTGGTGGCGTGACAAATGGCAGCTGCAGTAAACAGTTGGTATTGTAACCACTTTTTTGCCTTTAATGCCATCCTTAAGCCTACGGAATAGAAGTCAAAATCGGTTGAACGGACTGTAAAAAAGGTTTGGTTAAATGTTTAACCTTATTGTAAATTGGGTATAGCAGAAAACACATTACATCACGCTTGTTCCTCCTAGAACGGTTAGGCAGAGGTGTACCTACACCGACATTTCACCACATGTTTTTAAGTCCCATGTCATAGGGGGCGAGCCTGTTGCCATCAACCGGGCACTAATCCAGACTCCGGGCTGCTGCTAAGATTTTCCTGATTGAAAATCCTAATAACACTGACTAGCAAAAAAACTATTCCAGTAACAATACTTCTGTAAAACCATATGGTTGTTATCACAATTGATGTAATATAGTTTTATCTCAAATATCGAGTTAATCATTCTTCTTATCTTATTGGCTTGTGTATTTGATAACACTCACTTATAAGTGTTGTGTGTAAACAAGTAGGTATGTAGCTATAAATATGTTTGTTGATATAGCGAAGTGAAGAAATTCACGACTGATAAGACACGTTGTTTTGTTAGTTATATTTTTTCATAGAAAGTGACTTTTTGATATTGGTTTTTGTTAGGAGTTCAGTTTGGACAAAATATTTAGGTGGTATCTACCAGATAAATTAAAAAATAGAACAGAATGAGTATGAAATGGTCTGCCAGATCAGTTCCTGAACCTGAACTTATGTATCTGGAGATGGAGCTTGTAATAAGGCATTCATTCCAGTTGTGTAAATGTATGGAAAGCTTCTTTCTGGTTTTTTTCCAGTATATACCTACTCTGAAAGTGTTCAGTTAAGAATTGATATATGTCAAAAAGTAAGTTCAAAAACTAAAACCCGACTATTGAAAAATCACCCTATAAATAGTATGAAACAAGAAAATATTCTCATCTGAATTAGGAAAAGACAGACAAGTTAAAAATCCGGAGTCACACGTCATGTAAGGGCATAAGTCGAACAGATTACGTGTCACTCCGGATTTTTAATTTGTCTGTCTTTTTCTAATTTCAGATGAGAATATTTTCTTGTTTCATACATTTTAGAGCGTGATTTTTCAGTAGTCGGGTTTTAGGTTTTAAACTTACTTTTTATTTAAATTATTTCGGGGTTTTAATTTCGTGAAAGTATTTGCAGCGCCACGTTACATTTTTTTAAAGAAAATGAATTATTATATATGTATTATGGGTTTGGAGAGAAAAGATGGTTAGCTCACATCTGAGGAGTGATTTTAGAAATGATTCCCAAATTATTCCCAATTGTCGGGTGCATGCAAGCAAATCTGCGAGCAAATAGCTAACAATATTTATATATTTAAAATGTGTTAATTAAGCCCTTTCATTTGATACTCAACACGGCATCATTAAAAAATATTTTTTTTAGTTCATGACTTAATGTCCTATAAAGGGCGCCATATTCAATTTAATGTGACGTCACATTGCCTATAACCAGCGGACAATCAAGACGCTTCCAACGATACCTCATTTGTCAAATTATAATAAGTTTAGAAGTTTTGAAGGAACAGATAAACATACATACATACCGGTCAAAATATAACCCTCCTTTTTGCTTCCCTGTCGGGTAATGAAAGATGCCAGTCCGAGATTGGACTAATAAGAGGCATGTATCTACTTAGTGATATACCTAGCTGGTAAAGTAAAATGTAAACGCCTTTTATGACCAAAATGCTAGACATACATATTCCTCAAACGTATTAATACATTTCCACTACATATAATAGGTAGGCATGAAGTGAAAATGTATTAGGAAACTCGTAACTACTTTCCCTGAGGATTGAGTTGGTGACCTTAATTTTACATAGACAGTGCTGAATGACAAAACTAGTCTAGTACCTACTTTTTATGTTCACAGTTTTTATGGAGTAATCTTGAGAGATTTTTCTATTTCATGATGTTTTAAAACAGGTCATCTGCATTATTATCGCTTGACAACAATCACGTAAAGATAGAACTGTTTTTTTTTTATTACTAAAGTCTTTTAATGCGATAACTTTTCGTAGAATGCAACTGGCTGAAGAAATATTATTTTTCAAGGAGTTTTTAATTTTGACAACAGATTTTCCGTTTCGATAATAATTACTATAAAATATACGATGACGTTCATCATTTGTTTCATTCATTCGTTCCTCATTCATTGATGAAACTTTTGACCTGACGTCACAGAAAACCAAAAAAAACTTTTTTACAAAAAAATACAACCGACTTCCAAAAACAACACTACAAAGTGAAAAATAACTTTAATTTCGGAAGTCGGTGTCTGATTAAATGTATTTTCGTTTTTGCCACCGACTTCCGAAATTAAAGTTATTTTTCACTTTGTAGTGTTGTTTTTGGAAGTCGGTTGTATTTTTTTGTAAAAAAGTTTTTATTTTTCACTTTTTAGTGGGTCTGTTTATAATTTGTATAAGTTACAATAGTCTAATGTCAATTGCTCATCACATGTTACAAAATATTGCTTTTCCCGATGCTGGGACGTTAATTGTTGAGGAGTTCTGCTGGTAAGAACCAGGAGAACTCCTCAACAACCACTCATCACACGCATTGTGTGACGAGCGGAAATTGCTTAGCAACCATATTAAAGTAATCGAACGCTACTATAAAAAATACCCAAATCGCTATAGGTGTGCCTATAATATTTGAAGAGTTCCTTCGATTTCTCCAGGATCCCATCATCAGAACTGGATTTTGACAAAAATGGGACCATTTGGGAAGTATACCCTTTCCAACAAAAAAATATTTTTTCAAATCGGTTGGCAAGCGACGGAGTTATGCGCGAACAAACATAAAAAAAAAAAAAAAAAAAAAATACAAACATCCGAACTGAGAATCTCCTCCTTTTTTAGAAGTCGATTAAAAAAACTTCAGACATATATGTATTTATTTTATGAATTAATTCAATTTCCTATTTGTAATATTGAAGAAAACTTACATTTCACTGGTAATCTAGTTATTTTGATTGGCTAATATATTAAAGTGATTCATTTACGATCTCTATTTTTTATTTAAGAATTATTTGTGTGCCTTGCTGGGTTGGCAAAGCTTACTGCCCAGGGTTTTCTAGTCTAAGCCAGTATGACACCGCACTATGTATTATTAAGTTTTTTATCAAATGTTTTAGCTTCAGTTCAACGAACGGTTAATTAACTCATTTCTAAAAACACTGGTAACCCAACCAACTCTCCTGAGACCATAGGCTGGTAATATTAACGTATCAACCAAATTGGGACAAAAAAAAAACAAGTGAAGGCCGCACAGTTTTGTGACATATACGAACTGAAAAGACTGACACGCATCAGCGCGTCATTTCAATATAGTTTATAATGTATCTTGGTGTACTAATATTTACAGGTTTTGTCATGATAACGTAGGTAGGAGCCATCGTAACTGAGATGATGCTGAGTATAATCTTTAATGTGTAATGGACAAGATGAAAGGGAAATCGTTTGTCTTTTTATTAAGATTATAATATTTTTTGAGTTGTTATTTCTCTCTTCCCTAGGTTTCACTGGCATCATAAAGTATATAAAAATAAATATTGATATTTACATTATACATTTTTGAAAACAAAAATACATTCTATATAGGTGACTGGTAATTAGTGCCCGATACTTAAACATAATAATTTTACTCATGGTAACAAACAACTTTTACTATGGGACCAAACCTGAAATCGCCTAATAAAATCAGCTGTTCCTTATATCTTGACGAGTTATGCGAACATAAATGTAGGGAACAGCTGATTTTTTTTCGAGATTTCAGGTTTGGTCCCTTAGTAAAAGTTGTTTGTTACCATGAGTAAAATTATTGTGTTTAAGTATCGGTCACTAATTACCAGTCATCTTATATAAGAATGTATTTATAATCAAGGATTTTCTATAATACACTAACCACTCAATATAGGAAGAATATATTCCATAAAGGAAGAAGATGATAAGGCTAGAAAGGGGGTGACTTCCGAGATGACGACCAATAGAGAAGTATTGAATAAAAAGGACATGTTGCGCCGACCCCAAATAGATTGCGATAAGGGCAGGAGAATGATGGTGAGGTTCCATAAAGGAAGGGAGGAATATAGGAATATAAGAATGGCATTTAATAGAAGAAGAGATATTTTATTAGTAGAAAAACTGCATTGTTGCACTATAAATAATCTTTCTAAAAACAGTTATCTAAAATTTTAAAAGGCTAAACGTGAAAGAGTTGAAAGTAATCAGAATACTCAGTAATGATAGGAAACGACTCGACTGTACAGAGATATCGGGTTTCTTTTAAAGAGTAACGCTAACAAAACGATCACAACAATAATTCGCGATGGTTTTTAGGGTTCCCTACCTCAAAAGGAAAAAACGGAACCCTTATAGGATCACTCGTATGTCTGTCTGTCTGTCTGTCCGTCCGTCTGTCTGTCTGTCTGTCTGTCTGTCTGTCCGTCCGTCACAGCCAATTTGCTCCGAATCTAATAGACCGATTAAGTTGAAATTTGGGACACATATGAATTTCTGTGACCCAAACACGGACGGGTAAAGTAAATAAATGAATTTTGAATATAGAGGTCACTTTTTGGGGGCAAATAAGAAAATTAAAAAAAAAAAATTCTGGAAATTACACCATGTGGCATGTCAAATGAAAGGACTTCCTATGAGGGTCTCAAATATATTTTTTTATAATTTTAAAATAAATTGTTTTAAAGTTATTTAAGAAAATAGACGAAAATTTACCATTCCCCCCCTTATCTCCGAAACTACTAAGCCTAAAATTTTGATAAAAATACAGAAAATAGATCTTTACCTGTAGATTACAGGAAAACTTATAAGAAGTCTGTGGTCTTAAAATAACTTGGTAAATCTATCAATATTGTGAGTACAAACTTACATTTACACTTGGAATGTATGGGAGAACATGTTTTTCAACTACAATGTTAAGTTTGTTCTTAAGATAAATTCATCCCAACTACGGAACCCTTCATTGTGCGTGGTCCGACACGCACTTGGCCGGTTTTTTTTTGTTATTCAAGGTTCAGAGTTCGTGGAGGAGCTCGTGGCTAAGTACTAACAGCCGCACGGGTCGATCCCTCAGGTTAAGCTACGCTTGCCAGGGTTGGTCCGTGGATGGGTGACCATCTTTACATACCGAGACTCCTCCGTGCCTCGGAAAGCACGTTAAGCCGTTGGTCCCAGCTGTCATTCGTGGATCTTTGACAGTCGTTACGGGTCGTCAGAAGCCCGAAAGTCTGACAACCAGTCTTACCAAAGGGGTATCGTATTACCCAGTTACAGGGTTGTGGAGGTCAGATAGGCAGTCACTCCACGTAAAATACTAGTATTCAGCTGCATCCGGTTAGTCTGGAAGCCGACCTCAATATAGTTGGGAAAAGGCTAGGCAAATGATGGAAGGTTCAGAACTAATAGCGGATTATTAAAAAGATTATTGAAAGGAATTATTTTATTATTATTAAAGTGCCGTAACTCCTTTTACCTCGTTTACGTTCATATGCTCGTCGCATATGAACGTAAAAAAGGAGTGTGTAAAGATCGTAGCAGGTGGCGTTCTGTAGTTCTGCCTACCCCCATGGGAAGAAGCCGTGAGTTTATCTATGTATGAACAATATCAATCTGCCTATACCCTAAGTCATCAATTCAGATAATTTATGTAAACAAAGGTGATAACAGATCAAAAAAATATCGTCATAATGGTAATTCACATAAAATGGCGGAAAACAAGGCTATATTGGCTTTTATGTACTTATTTTAGAAATAATAATTAAACAATTATCATACCGTGTTAATTTTTATAAGTTTTCGGTTTTAAACAAAGTTATTAAAAAAAGAAAATTTTGTGGTATAAAAATATTATGATACTGGTAACACTACAGGAGTTCCCAACATTCTCAAATTTCATTTGACATAATTTGCAAACTCGCGTCTTTTCAATACGTTCGTGTTCTTTTCTCCGATCATATTATTCGCTGCGTGTTTGTTAATTGTGCTTTGTTATCATCGTGTTAAGTGTTTCATTTTGTTGTTAGTTGTTATATTTCCTTGTTTTTGTATTTCCTTGTTTTTGATAAATTGTTTTGCAGCACTGTCCTGTCATTTTGACAGTGACATTTCTTTGTTTACTAAAATTATCTGAATTGATGACTTAGGGTTTAGCCATTTCCCAACTATGTTAGGGTCGGCTTCCAGTCTAACCGGATGCAGCTGAATACCAGTATTTAACATGGAGCGACTGCCTACCACATCCCAATTACTGAGTAACACGATACCCCTTGGTAAGACTGGTTGTCAGACTTTCGGGCTCCTGACGACCCGTAACGACTGTCAAAGATCCACGAATGACAGCCGGGACCAACAGCTTAACGTGCTTTCCGAGGCACGGAGGAGTCTCGGTATGTAAAGATGGTCACCCATCTACGGACCAACCCCGGCAAGCGTAGCTTAACCTGATGGATCGACCCGTGCGGCTGTTATTACTTAGCCACGAGCTCCTCCATGTATGAACAACATAAAATAATTAAATTATTATTTAGAAATAAGTGATTGTTACTATTGTGTTCTGTTTCCTATAGTCATGACTGCATAATATTATAAGTTTGCTTACATATTCGACGAAAGATGGTGAAAACATGACTAAAATACTAAAATACTATTAGTTTAGAAAAGTAGATCTTTTTATTTTTACAATATTTTACACAACTGACTATAATAAATCAAATGTCTGACTTTACTATACAAATAAATACAAAATCTTTTAATCTTTTTGTATTTATTTACTTATTTCTATCATATAACGCTTTCTAGGACACTAAACGGCCATAGCAGTCATAACAATAAGGGTGGGTTGCACCAAGGGCTAGGTTATAGTTTCCGTCAAAGTTAAAATGACCATGGAATGACTAACTGCTGTTGCATCGTCATGTCAAATGTAATACATAAAGGTCGGAGCAGGGACATGACAATCGACGCGTCTGACAGAAGTGACAGATATTTAACAATAACATTAACCAGCGAAGCGTGGGCGGTTAAGGTTACAGCTAAAGTTATGACGTCAGCTAACAAATTGTCAAATGGAACGACCCATATTTTGTCTAACAGGAACTTTAACAAGGGTGGGTTGCACCATCTTACTTTAACTATAACAAACATCGAACTGACGCTGTGATGTTTGATAAAGTTAAAGTAAGGTGGTACACCCACCCACAGACTTCTGTTTTGTCTCGTTCGTTCAGTGTCCTTGAAAGCGTTAATGAATGGGTTTACCAGAATTTGTTTGATTTACTACGTCATAAAAATACAACTTTTAATTTAATCCAATAAAACGAAAAACCAATTTTAGGATTCAATCTTATAAAAAACCGGCCAAGTGCGTGTCTGACCACTCACAATGAAGGGTTCTGTCGTTGGGATAAATTTATCCCAAAACTAATCTTAATACCTATTGTAGTTGAAAAACATGTTCTCCCATACACCGATATACGTCACGGTCAATTCTTCAACTGTAAATGTACGTATGTAATTGCAAAAAATATTTTTTATGTGATATAACTACAAATTAACGATTTTCAGACTTTTTCCTTTACTTGTGCTGTGAGACCTTGCTTCATGATTCTAGGTCAACGAGAAGTACCCTATAGATTTTTATTTACTTGCAAGTATCAACATATGTCACATAAATGGCCGTATTTTGATTGCGTTAACTTAGAAGCTTGCTTTTTTTAGAGCTCCAAGGGACCGTAGACCTACGTATTTGATATTAGTGTCAACTTTATACCTCCACTCGTTCCTGAGAAAAAGGGTCTTGACAGACTAACAGACAGACGGATAACGAAGTGATTCTGTAAGGGTTCCGTTTTTTCCTTTTTTGCTACGGAACCCTAAAACTATTAAAATTTCTTCCTACAACTCAATTCCATCTGTAAACTTAACGATTCGTAAGTCGTAACACACTTCAGTAAGCAAGCATTCTATTCTTAACCAACAGTCACAAGTAACAATACCTTTCCACTCCACGTATTCCCCTTGCTACGGTGCTACGTCGCTACGGCGTAGCGCTACGAAAACGCTACGAGAAGCGTAGCGGTAATTACAATGTAACATTTTAATTTCATTACTGTATTGCTCGGGTGTATTTTATTATTTTTTAATTAATGTTATTGAGGGTTTCTGTGTGTGTGTGGTGAATGTCTTAAACTGGTAAGGAACTGTTTATGAATTGTCGATGGAATGATAGATCAACAGTTTACATAAATAATTAAATGATTAATTATTAAACGTCTCGCGCATAGCTCGCGTCGACTGCTTCTACACTGTGATGCGAAAGCGGCGGGGCGGCACCAACAGCATCCTGTCTATGGTAGCCAGCAGGCTAGGTTGTGCGTTAGCGAACCACTGCTGCCAGGTACCGGCTGGGCCTGTCACCTTGCAGCACTGATGTCACAAACTGTTTCTGTGTTAATGTTTTACTAACATAGTTTGTAAGTATATTGTTACTAACACTGTGAATCTTGTTACTTGATAATTTTAAATTGAATTTGATTTTTTTTTATACTAAAATCTAAAGTTTTTTCGGTGTTAGTACTTTTATTGTAAAGAATGAACCACGATAGTCGCTGAGAATAAATGATGTTCTGGGAAAGACGGGTTGAAAATATCACTTATATATTTTAAAATTAAACTTAACTAACATTTCAATAAGTTATCGCCTCATTTCCTTCACCTCCTCTAAAAGGAATTATTCAAATTCGTTTACCGCCCTTAAAGCATTCAAATGCACAGATAAACCACCGCACAAGCATTGTGTTATCAGTACTTATCAGTGATGGGTCATTCGCGTGACAGCAAACACTCACCAGGGGGCGCTGTTCGCGGAAGTCGGCAATACCTAGTTTGGGGCTAGAGATTAAATATAGACTAGCCTTGATTTGAGCTGGATTGAGTTTGATTTTTTTAACAGTTGGTTGATATTTGACGAGTTTGTATCGGACTCTTGAAATGAAGTCATCCTTATTATTATTTAAATTGTCTTTGACATATCTCGCGACCCTGGGGTCCCGAACATTTGGAAGGCGTACGAGGGGCCGAAGCCAACTCGCAGAAGCCTATAAATAATTTTAAGAGCCTGAACTACCTCAAATGGCTTAGCATGATCCTCCGTTATGTCGAAAATACTGCAGCATTCATTTTAAAATAAATGTATGGTGAATTTGAGGATGATGTTAAGTACTATGTTTGTCGAAAACACGATTCCATAAAATTTACTCGATAGAAAAAAAATCCAAAATTACCTCCAAACCGAACAATAAACCGCTGGTATTCAAATAATACTTCAAATTAGATCATGAAACTTTGCATACTAACTGATCTAACTATAAAGCAGGTCTTGTTTTTTTATTTTTTTTTAAATTACTATTATTTTCATCGTAAAAAGCAATTACCTAAACTATCGACGCCCAGCACCAGCAGAGATAAAAAGCTGAGGAAGTATAGGCTCTTAAATGATGAGGAGGTACCAGCCGACGATATTATTATTTGGTTAGACACACTAGCAGCTAATTAGCTGATGCGTATGTATCAAATAGCTTGGAGATATTTAATCTGTCGATTCTTGAAGCAGTTCTATTCCATACAGTTAAAACTCGGTTACACAAGAATTGTTTCAAAGGATTTTTCTTTGATGTACTCTCCCATAATTTTTGGGAATGGCCTCGCAAAAAAAAAAAAAAAGTTTTTTGGCATTCATAGTGAAGCCTTTGGTCTTGAAGGCTGGGCATCAGCATCATCATTCTCCTGTCCTTATCCCAATTCGCAACATGTCTTTTTCTTCCATACTTCTCTATTAGTCGTCATCTCGGTAGTCAGTCCCTTTCTAGCCATATCATCTTTCACACAGTCCATCCATCGTGGAAAAAAAGTGAAATTGTTAACTCTTTTGTTTATTGTTAGTTTATATTTGAAGTGCAATTCGTAATTTGAAAATTAGATAACTTTTAAAGTCTCTATTGGTTATGTTATATATACGAACTCAATTAGTTAATAACGGTACTCGAGTAACGCACGCGCCCGGCGTACTCCCAATGTGGGGGGCCCATCAATAAGAACATGTAAGGCGCAATGATGGCTATGTAATAGAAGTGTGCAGGGAGGTCAGCAGCAGCCTACTTCGAGAGCTGTCGTCTTCAAATACCTCATGGCTACTTAGGGGCCGCATTCATTCCAGACATATAAGTCACAAAACTTATTTTGTTTACATTTTAGTCGACAGCTCTCGCAGAGGTAGGAAAGCAATACTAAAATATTATTGTAACTGTATCGTAGGCAAACGAACTGTAGGCTGCTGCGCCCGTGTGATGTCAATAATATGGTACCTTAGTTGGGCTAGGTACCAAGATAATATAGTACCACCTGCACAATTTCTAGATGATATTCTAATTATAATCGAAGATTAATAAAAAGTATTAATAAAAACATCATCTCCTTACCCTTCATTTTTAAATCTTTGTGTTTCCCTACTTCCTCCCACTCTACAAATATAGTTAGCATCGTATCTATTTAAAAATGACAACCACACTACAAAAATCAGCTGTTAAGTATAGATTGTTACGTAACCTCACTTTTACTAAATCTCTTTTAACTCGGCTCTCAGACCATCAAAATCCGCAAAATGTTCAGTGATGGTTTGATAATATAGTAGCTATCAATTGACACCAATTTCATCTTTTTACAACCATAGCCCAAGATTCTATGGCAAAGTATCAGTGTCCTTTGTAAGTATTTGATCTTATAATAAAGAGTCTTCTATCATTCTACCAGCTTCCACGAAAAGGTATTTTCAGAACCTATTCTTTATTGCGATTTCCATTGTCTATTCTTCAATTCAAATTTGCTCTTTTTCTAAAATGTAATTGTATGTACGGCTTCCTTTTAACATGCCAATAAACCATCTAAACACGAATGGAAGCTCGATAATTTCAAACATTGCTCACATCATAAATACCAAAACCATTTCACAATAACCTGTAACCCTATTATAACAAAGTTCAATTTCCTGCAAATTAATATTTATTTTTATTTCACTCAATTTGACCAGTACAAGAAGAGCTTTTTGCACAAAAAAGTTACTCATAGTCAGGGTACAATTTATGTTGGTTCCTATTGACCCAACCCTGACCGCCGAAATAGGTAATTTGCGTGTGTAATTTAATATTTGTAGTTGTAGTGGTTCGTTTAACTGAGATGCCAGTTTTTTATATAATTATATAGTTTGTTGTATGAACGACGAGTCGCGTGGGCTTAGTAATGGCACAGTGTATTAATGATACAGTAGTTTATCTTCTTAAAAAAACACCGGCTAAGTGCGTGTCGGACCACACACAATGAAGGGTTCCGTAGTTGGGATGAATTAATCTCAAGAACAAACTGAACATTGTAGTTGAAAAACATGTTCTCCCATAAATTCCAACTGTAAATGTAAGTTTGTATTCACAATATCGAGAGATTTACCATGTTATTTTAAGACCACAGACTTTTTATAGGTTTTTTCTGTAATCTACAGGTAAAGAACTATTTTCTATATTTAAAAAAAAAAAAACTTTAGGGTTGCATGTTTCGGAGATAAGGGGGAATGGTATTTTTTTATCTATTTTCTTAAATAACTTTAAAACAGTTTATTCTAAAATTATAAAAAAAATATATTTGACACCCTCATTCTTCCCTTTCATTTGATATGTCACACGGTTACAGTTTGCAAAACTTTTTTTTAATTTTCTTTTTTGCCCCCCAAAAGTGAGCCGCATATTCAAAATTCATTTATTTACTTTACCCGTCCGTGTTTGGGTCACAGAAGTTCATATGTTTACCAAATTTCAACTTAATCAGTTCATTAGATTCGGAACAAATTGGCTGTGACAGACGGACAGACAGACACACGAGTGATCCTATAAGGGTTCTGTTTTTTCTTTTTGAGGTACGGAACCCTAAAAACGGTCGAAGGGACGTGCTTCGAAATCTCAGTATGATACCAGTATGCAACAGTTGAGTGCGCGGTGGTTAAGCACGGACGGCCATGTATTTAACTACAGCAGCCGTAGATAATTAATTAAAGATCACTGTCCAGGTATACTACTGGAGCCTTATTATTCTGTGGATAGGTTTTCGCATCGGAAAAAATCATGAATTTCTATATAAATTGCCATCTCCTATTTATCCCTAAAAATCCTCCAATCAAAAATCCTTCCTTAGTGCGATTTTCGTTATACAGGGTCAAATTAAATTAGCTAGCTAAACTCCGCAAACGTGATGGGTATAAATATCTAAACACGACAAAATAATATAAAAACGATTTGATGATTTATTTTGGGGTCAATGTCCTGTATGAATATCGTGTTGAGATATATACCCAACACGTTTGTGAAGCTTACACAAATGAACCTGATTTTTAAACTGATATTATAAGTGACTAGTGCTACACTACCGGCGGTTGATGGCCCCAAAAAAAAACCGGCCAAGTCCCAAAAACATACTTAACATTATAGTTGAAAAACTAGAAATTCCAAAAAAAAAAAAATTTTATGCGATAAAATTACAAATTAATGATTTTCGGACTTTTTCCTTCATCTTGTGCTGTGAGACCTTGATTCATGCCAAACACGCGGTCGAAGTTGCAGGCAGAAGCTAGTCAATAAATACATAAGGGAATACTATAGATACATCTCTACCTAACCCTTCGGGTAAAACCGGCTTTATATTATGTTATTAATCTTTCACAAAATGTCCTAATTCGCTTTCCATCACTCCTTTAGTAAGAGATACGTTTATCAAAATACTCAAATCCTTCAATAGTTGTTGAAGTGAGCTCTGAAACTATAAAACACTTTTATGAATTTATGTGCTGCATCTGTTCTGTGTGACCTGTTACTACTGTCATTTGTTCCATCTCGCTGAAGCACGTGCGAACACATGATATTCAAATAGCCTTTAAAATTTTAAAAGCTTGTTCAACAGATCTAACTTTCACACGTAAAATACTGAAATTTGATTTATGATATGACAAATGAGGTGTTTTAAAAGACTAGCGAGCCGCCTCTGCTCCGCACGGTTTTTGCGACTTCAAGATTTCTCTCTAATATGAAATGTCATCATCATCATCACCAGCAATCCACTGCTGGAAATAGGCCTCTCCAATCAGCTTGATTCTCAGCAACTCTCATCCAGCTGCTACCAGCCACCCTGTGAAGATCGTCCACCTAGCCTGAGGGCGTCCTACCTTACGTTTTTCAATTCGTGGTCTCCACTCAAGAACTCGTCTACCCCAACGGTCATCGCCTCTACGGCTAATATGGCAGACCCATTGTCACTTCAGCTTGCTTATTCTGTGAGCTAATGAAATGAAATGTATTACACACATAAATCTTCCGGAATAAATGATCTTAACCGCGGCAAAATCCAATGTGTAGTTTAGAATAACTAAGCGATCACACAGACAGCCGTGAAAAGCGATAATATTTATAGATAAAGATTCTGTAGTCAGAAACTAGGCTGCATGTATGTATCACGAAGTAAATATACTATACACGGTACTACTCGTATATATAGGGTGGAATTTTATAATGCCACTTGATGGGAAAGTACTCTTAATACTGTAGATAGAAAATTTTACTCAAAGAAAACTTTCCTTTATTTTTGAATAGAAAGAAAACTGCATTCAAAGATTTTCAAAAATTCGCTTGCCACACCCGGGAATCGAACCGACTAAAATCTGTAAAAATTACAACCTGTACTTTTATTACGTCGGTCGTAAGGATCAAGGTTTTCCTTTCATTTAATTTATCAAGTTTCTTAGAGAGATTTCATCCTTATAATTGAACCTAACGATCAATGCAATAAAAGTACAGGGTGTAATTTTTACAGATTTTAGTCGGTTCGATTCCCGGGTGTGGCAAGAGAATTTTCGAAAATCTTTGAATGCAGTTTTCTTTCTATTCAAAAATAAAGGAATATTTTATTTGAGTTAAATTTTCTATCTACAGTATTAAGAGTACTTTCCCTTCAGGTGGCGTTACAAAATTCCACCCTGTATAGCCATATAATATATGGTGTGTATAATAAAGAGTATTCTATCCATCTACAATTATCATTACTTCATGGAAAATATGTACAAAAAAAAACATACCATTTGAATTTCAAATATCATTCTAGAACGTGATTCTTTTAAAAATAATTAACTTGTAAATAAAATCACTTTTACATAGCATAACCTCAGGCCGCTCCGCTATTCAGCCAGTACTACAGCCTTTCGTATTTCGTGTAACGGAACGCGCAAGCTAATGTAATTGAGATTTTTTTTAGTTTCCCCTTTTAAAATGAGAGAATCTGTATGTTGAGGTTAGGAGCCGACCGTTTTGCGCACTGTATATTTCGTGAATGTGTTTTTTGTGTCGATTGTACACATCCATGCTAAAAGTGTTTTATGAAGCTATTTAGACTCGTTATTTTTGTTTATGGTGAATTGTTTCTGGCTTAATAAGGATTTATGTGGGTTTGTTTCAGACTTCCTTAGGTAACATATTTGAAAACAGGATTTAATAAGCCCTGATTTAGCAGGGACGGGTTGCATAAGTTAGTTTAGCCACAATGAGGAACTGCTAACAATAGCTGCTTACAACAACATGTGACATCTACCAACCCGCATTGGGCCCGGCCCACTTCCTCTCACCGAGAGAAGGCCTGTGTCCCAGCAGCGAGAACGTTATAGCCTAAGCTTATGCACTAAGCCTTAAGTATCTAAGGCTGCTTCATACACGTTACTGTTACCTTGTAATATAATGCTATAGTTATATTATATTTAACACAAACGCATTCCGCGGCGGTGGTCCTGTCAAGAAGTTGGAAACAAGTAAAGATTAAGACGCGGCTAAAGTTCTCTGCTACCCTCTTTGGGGATTACAAGAAGTGTGAAGATAAATAACTTATTAACTTTCATCTTTGTGTGAGCAAATCGTCTAGTAATAAACATGATTAGTGTACTTTAATTAAAAATATTCGTTTCTTTGAATGAGATAAAACTTAGAGGGAATATGTTTTTCATTTTAATAACGAAATAGAAATTGTAGTATGAGTAACTAACTTGTTTTCAGTAGATTTTTAGGGTTCAGTACCTCAGAAGGAAGAAACGGAACCCTTAATAGGATCACCTCGTTGTCCGTCTGTAAAGACCCTTTTTCTCAGAAACGCGTGGAGGTAGGTGTCAAGTTGAAACTAATATCAAATACGTAGGTCTATGGTCCCTTGAAACTCTAAATAATTAGAGCTTCTAAGTCAACGCAATAAAAAAATAAGGCCATTTATGCGACACATTTTGATACTCGCAAATAAATCAAAAATCCTATAGGGTACTTCGCGTTGACCTAGAATATGAAGAAGCAAGGTCTCACAACACAAGTAAAGGAAAAACTCTGAAAATCGTCAATTTGTAGTTTTATCACATACTTAACATTTTTTTTTGCGATTACAAACTAACATTTTGCAGTTGGAAAATTGACCGTGACTAATATCGATGTACGGGAGATCATGTTTTTCAACTACAATGTCAAGTTTATTTTTGGAATAAATTCTTTTCAACTACGGAACTCTTCATTATGCGTGGTCCAACACGCACTTGACCGGGTTTTTTAAAAGAAACTGTCGGTTGAAAGTTTAGTAACGGAGACCCGAGCAAAATGATCACGAGATAAGGTGGAAGGTGGAAGGTGTTCTAGGTGCTATCTATATTTTTTGTTACAAGTGTGGCATACAAGACCAATAATGCCAGCGAGCCTGTTTTTGGCCGATGATGAAATTACATATTTTCCTCCCTATCTCAAAAATTCAAAAGTAAAATCCGGAATAAAGTTGAAATCTCTCAAAATCTTCTGAATTCAATATCAAGTTGAATTGGCGTCAAAATCTCCACGGCTTTCTATTTCATCTTGTTCGCGGCAGCTCTTTACTTTGTTCTGACATGTCGACACAAAAGCTACATATGTTATACCTACTTATCTGGATTTTAAAATATAAGATAACGCAACGGTGCGGTTTAAAAGATGTAGTGTCAAAAAGAAGATCTAGTGACAAACAAAAACAAAAAAACTAAGAGGAGCTCGTAGCTAAGTAATACCAGCCGCATGGGTCGATCCATCAGGTTAAGCTACGCATGCCGGGGTTGAACCGTGGATGGGGTGACCATCTTTACATACCGAGACTCCTCCGTGCCTCGGAAAGCACGTTAAGCCGATGGTCCCGGCTGTCGTTCGTGGATCTTTGACAGTCGTTACGGGTCGTCAGAAGCCCAAAAGTCTGACAACCAGTCTTACCGAGGGGTATCGTATTATCCAGTTACTGGGTTGTAGAGGTCAGATAGGCAGTCGTTCTATGTAAAATACTGGTATTCAGCTGCATCCGGTTAGACTGGAAGCCGACCCCAACATAGTTGGGAAAAGGCTAGGCAGATTGATTGTAGTGACAAAAATTTAAAAGAGTATGCTTAGATGGTTTGGTCATGTTGAGAGGATGAACAACGACGCGACAAAACAAAACGCACAAAACAACGCGACTAACAAAAGGTATTTACAAGGCAGATGTGAGTGGAAACGATGGGAGGGGATGCCCTAGGAGATATAGTGACCTTGTTGCAGAAAGGTCAGGTGCGTAGTACTCGCAACCGGCGTGCTTGTGTGACCAGAAGGCCAATTCAAAAACGTTCAAATTCAAGTCGTAATCTCATGCCAGCGACAATCAAATGTCAAAAATGTAGGTAAACGTTATAAATTTTTTTGACAGATTGAGTTTGAGATGAGATTGCGAACGTTGTTAAAAATACGGGAATTTACCCCTAAGCGAGATAAAACAAGTATGTAAGGATCGTAGCAGGTGGCGTTCTGTAGTTTCTGCCTACCCTCGTGGGAAGACGGCGTGAGTTTATGTATGTATGTAAAATATCGTTTCAAACTCAACTCAAACTCAAACTCAAAGCATTTACTTCAAATAAACCAATTACAGGCACTTTTGAATTGTCAATGGGTCGGTCAGTCAGAAAGATGAAGCTAGTTGCCCATTCCAAAGCGTAGTAGATCCCTATGGAGAAGAACGGGCAAGAAACTCCACGGACACTCTTTTAAATCATAATATTTTTACAAAATATTGGTTACATCGTTCATGTTGAAAATATACATGTGAGAACAATGTAGAAAGACGTGCACGTTAAAAAGCGTCCGTAATAAAAAGATAAAAACTAAAACAACTAAATTAAATATTAAAATTAAAAATAAGCCATGGCAGCTAAGAGACGACCAGTCCCAACTGACGGCGCCCGTTCACGAACATGACGCATGGATCAATTGTCTTGTCGTAAGTAAACAGGTAAAGATGTCTTAGATAATACTAATTATTACATACCATTTTAAATCAGTTCATTTCACATTCGGACCGTGAGCTAGCAACACCTCATTCATCATTAGTTATGGTCATGGACTCAATACACGTCAATCAATCTGCCTAGCCTTTTCCCAACTATGTTGGGGTCGGCTTCCAGTCTAACCGGATGTAGCTGAATACCAGTATTTTACATAGAGCGACTTCCTATCTGACTTGCACAACCCATTAACTGGGTAATACGATACCCCTTGATAAGACTGGTTGTCAAGACTTTCGGGCTTCTGACGACTCGTAACGACAGTCAAAGATCCACGAATGAGAGCCGGGTCCAGCGGCTTAATTGCTTTCCGAGGCACGGAGGAGTCTCGGTATGTAAAGATGGTCACCCATCCACGGACTGACCCTGGCAAGCGTAGCTTAACCTGATGGATCAACCCGTGCGGCTGTTATTACTTAGCCACGAGCTCCTCAATACACGTATCAATTAAAATACATAGTTTCATTCCATATCAATCATATCCTATCAATCAGTAAAAGGTATACGGCGAAAACCGTACACCATCGATAGTACATACTATCATTTAAGATCAATTCAGATATTCGTCAAACAGTCTATACACCCCAATTTTTGATTATTATTATTATGTCTAGATTCGCGCTGCAAAAGAACTAAAACAAACAGCCCAACTTTGTTATGATGGTGTACGTGTACGCACGAACCAACAAAAACATGGTGAACACTAACATCGAACACTTTAAGCCGTGTACGCACGAACGAACAAAACATGGTGAACACGAACATCGAACACTTTAAGCCGTGTACGCACGAACGAACAAAAACATGGTGAACACGAACATCGAACACTTTAAACCGTGTACGCACGAACGAACAAAAACATGGTGAACACGAACATCGAACACTTTTAGCCGTGTACGCACGAACGAACAAAAACATGGTGAACACGAACATCGAACACTTTAAATGTTCAAAAGGGTCTTGAGTTTCTTCAAATATTCCGTGATCGATGTTCGTCTTCAATGAGTTTTATTCGTTGGTGCGTACACGGCTTTTCACTCACGCCAGTCATTGTGCTTTTCTAGTATGCGTGCAAATAGCGACGAACAGTTAGACGCAATTTTTTTCGACGAGTTTACAGCTTTGGCATAATCTTTGGCCTCAATAATACTTTACACCTTAGTTAAAAAACACCAAAATACGTTTCATCATGTATCTAAACTTCCCATAGTTTTAATATCTATCCTAGATCTCCTATCTCCTGACAATGTACCAAATACATCCTCTTACCATTTATCACCCGGCTGCTAATGTTCAGATACTTTCGACAGCCCGCCATAGCCCGCGGGAAGGGCGGGGATCATCCATTATATTAGGCAAAGGAGCCCAAGTTATGCGTACACGATCTAAATTGCTGTAGCAATTTGTTCGCGTATTATAAATAGCTGTTACCCTATTTTGGATGTGTGATTAGGAGCTTAGTTTTGTGTAGGATTGAAAGGGAAATGTTTCAATGATTGCTATTGATTCGGCTTAGATCGGGATTTATTCGTTTTTGGAAATTCTTTATTTGTTTGAATATTTGCGATGACCTAGTGGTTAAGACCTTGCTTCTCATGCATGAGGTTGCGGGTTCAAAACCGGGCAGGTTAAATGTGACTTTTTTAATTATTATTGAGTTTATCTTGGACATTACTGACATCGGTGAAGAAAAAATATCTGTACTAATAATAAAGCTGAAGAGTTTGTATTTTGTATGTTTGCACGCGCTAATCTCTGGAACTACCAGTCGGATTTGATTTTTTTTGCATTTGATTGCCCAATTGTTGAGGCTATTTATCATCAAGCTAGGACCCTTGGGAGCCGAACAAAAATAAACTAGTCAGAAAGAAAGTTTTACAATATTTTTACTTTGTACACAGTATATTCCTAAGATACGAGTAAATGTAGATAAATCATAGTCATTATCGAAAAGGGGACACATTGTTGACTTTATGGAAAATAGGTGCCGAAGGTTTTTTTGACAACCTTCTCCTTTTTTGAAGTCGGTTAAAAAGGGCTTTCACGGCTTGGGAAATCCAAAGTCACCCAGAAAGTAAAATTTACCCCCTTGAGCGAAAACCTAGATCCGCGCCTGGTGCAATAAATTGTAAGAGTGGCAATACTAAAATGTATATATGTCTGGCGTATCTTGGACAGTCCTGGCTAACATTTAAGCCACTCGGAATTAGCTTTTCTTATACATATATGTATAGGTATAATTCATGGTAAGACGAGAAAAGAAATCTAATTAGTTAAAATAACTCCCCAGACTCACGAATATCAGCTATTTTCTCGTCCTTATATTTGAAGAAACCAACTCATTAATTCATTTTGTGTAAAGAGCAAGAGATGTAATAAGATTTCATAAGATAGTTCTCGCCATTGTATATCCTCCGGCGGGTATCTGTTGTATACAATGTATATGTACATACACATATATGTATATATTTATAACCCTTTGTACAAGCCAATCTCGTTAGTAAGAGGTATTCGACAAGGGATCGCATGTTGTTTTAATAACTTGCTTGTAACAAAAACGCTGTGTTTGATAGTTAGGTAGGTCCATGTGTGATGCTTGGGTTATTGCATAGTTAGGTAGGTCCATGTGTGATGCTGGGGTTATTGGATAGTTAGGTAGGTCCATGTGTGATGCTTGGCTTATTGGATAGTTAGGTAGGTCCATGTGTGATGCTTGGGTTATTGGATAGTTAGGTAGGTTTATGTGTGATGCTTGGGTGATTGGATAGTTAGGTAGGTCCATGTGTGATGCTTGGGTTATTGCATAGTTAGGTAGGTCCATGTGTGATGCTTGGGTTATTGGATAGTTAGGTAGGTTTATGTGTGATGCTTGGGTTATTGGATAGTTAGGTAGGTCCATGTGTGATGCTTGGGTTATTGGATAGTTAGGTAGGTTTATGTGTGATGCTTGGGTGATTGGATAGTTAGGTAGGTCCATGTGTGATGCTTGGGTTATTGGATAGTTAGGTAGGTCCATGTGTGATGCTTGGGTTATTGGATAGTTAGGTAGGTCCATGTGTGATGCTGGGGTTATTGGATAGTTAGGTAGGTGCATGTGTGATGTTTGAGTTATTGGATAGTTAGGTAGGTCCCCATTTGTGATGCTTGGGTTATTGCATAGTTTGGTAGGTTCATGTGTGATGCTTGGGTTATTGGATAGTTAGGTAAATCGTAACAAAAGCCGTAGCGTTGGAAAACCTCCCACAAGGTAGACCGATGACCTGGTGAAGGCCGCAGGAATCCGCTGGATGCGAGAAGCGCAGAACCGGTGATGTGGCGAAGCTTCGGGTACGCCAATGTCCAGCAGTGGACGTCTTTTAGCTGAAATAATGAGTGATGACGATAATAGTTAAAATATCATTAAGTCTCTTTAATCTTCAAACGGTTGAAAGAAATAGAACGATGTTTTTAATTCGTAAATGTATTCAGTGACTCGTGGTAAAAGCAGGCCCAGGTGAAAAATTACAATCACTATTTATTTGTGTTATAGGGGAGTAAGTGCAAGAACAGTTTTTTTCAACTACTTATACAGAATATAAGTTTATTAATAAGTTTAAAGATAGAAGAGTATGTTGGAGTAAGTTCTGTGCTAGAATAAGCACGTACGAATCAAATTCCCGACTAATTCGGCAATTTTTTTATTGCTGATAAAATTATGTTCATCACCATTTTGTTTTACCCCACACAATGATGTCAGCATAAAACAATCAATCAATCAATCAATCAATCAAAAGTTTATTGTGGATCATAGGTATGTATAGTACAGTTCTTAAATATTTGAAAATTTTGATCAGCTATGTCCCGCCCGTAGGGCATACAATAATAATAATTACATTTAAACAATGGAGATGTCAAATTCAAATTAATATATAAAAAATAAAATTAATTGCATATATGTATAAGGTTCAAAAAAATTAAAAAGGATAACAAATTAAAATAGGTAGGATGTCAAATTATACACATAAAATTCAAAAAAATAAAATTAATCACAACAAACCAAAATAAGAAATTACAAAATCATAATATAAAATAAAAATAGATTATAGTGCATAATACATTATGGTCATTGAACACATCACGACTGGGTGGGACTATATTTTAGTAAAGATTTGTCGGACAGAAATTCTTTTACAGAGTAATAACTTTTGTTTACTAGCAGATCATGGAGAGTCCTTTTAAAATTCTCATTTTTCATAATTGTTCTGATAGGCCCCGGTATATTATTAAAAATGCGAGAAGCTGAACAAAAGATGCTCTTATGCATTAGGTGCGTTTTACTGGCTGGTGTGCGTAGTTTATCCTTACGCCGTATACGCGTGTAGTAATTGAACATGTGGATATTGTTTTTAACAAATACTGCTGCCTCAAGTATATAGATGCATGGTAGTGTTAATAATTTATTGTTTTTAAAAAATGGCTTACAGGAGTCAGTTTCATATAAGTTGAATATAGCCCTGATGCAGCGTTTTTGAGCAATGAAAGCGCGCTCTTTTTCCGTACTGTTGCCCCAAAATATTACACCATATCGGAGAATAGAGCCAACGTAACCATGGTAAGCTGCTAGCAAAGTACTCCGATTTGCTATTTTCCCTAATCTATATAATGCATATGAAAATTGTCCCAGCTTTTTGCAAACGTGCTCAATATGAAATTTCCAGTTAAGTTTGTGGTCAATATGTAGTCCTAGAAATTTCGTTACTTCTGTTTCCTCAATGTCACTATCTAGGTAATGAATTTTTAAAGCACCTGTACGTCGGGTTCGTATCTTAAAATTCATTATTTTAGTTTTATCAATATTAATCATTAAATTATTCACTCTAAGCCAGTATATAATCAATAATATTGTTTGGTTAATGTCAGATTCTAATCAGTTGAATTATCATTAGCAAATAAAACGGTGCTATCATCAGCAAACAGTGTAATGTCATGAGTTGTTACCGAAGGCATGTCATTTATATAGATGAGAAAGAACAGAGGGCCAACAATAGTGCCTTGAGGAACACCGAATTCAACTATTCTAGATTCAGATACATATAGTTCTTCTGTTTTAGTAATATGATTTATCCTCCTTACTTCTGTGAATTGTTGTCTGTCGCTAAGGTATGATTCTATGAGTTTGTACACATTTCCTCTTACACCATATGCATACAATTTTCTTAAGAGGATTTTGTGATCGACACGATCGAAAGCTTTCGACATGTCCATGTATAATGCGACAGATACATAGATTGATAATGAAGCTAAGTGGTTCTGATATAATATGGGCTACATCTTTAACAATATTTGTCGTAATGTTATCATAACCGGCACTGTTTTTATTTTTTAGAGCAATTATTATTTTGTTAATGTCATCAGGGATAGTCGGTGTCATAAAGATTGAATCAGAATTATATGTCAATTTATTGGATGATTCTTGGGGAACACTAGTATTATTTTTGTTGATGTCAAGAAAGAAATCATTAAACGAATTAGCAATGTCTTGAGGATTATTTATGATTACGTCATTTATAATTAATTGAGCCACACCTTCATTTGGATACTTCCCTTTGATGTCATTTATTACTTTCCAAGTAGCTTTGTTTTTATTTAGAGCAGATTTAATAAAGTAGTCGTTTTGAGATTTTTTAGTAAGCCTAATTATAGTTTTATATCTCTTTGCATATGCTTTGAAAGCAGTTTTAGTGGTTTGATTTGGATTATGCCTATATTGCCACAGTAGTTGACATTTACGTTTGCTACATATTTTTAATCCACGTGAAATCCATTTCGGTCTAGATCTGTTATGTATCTTGACTTTCTTAATAGGAAAACAGAGATTATATAACATAATGAAATTATCATGGAATATGTTATAGGCAGTATTCGCATCCAAACAACTATAAACGTCACTATTGGTTAGCTGATTTAAATATTTTATAAATATTGCTCTGTTTCCTTGAGAAATTAGCCGGACAATATTGCCAAATTAGCCGGATATTTAACAATTACCGTCTTATCTCAGCGCCGACTACTACAACACACCCTAATTGCCATTTTTACAAGACTTGGCAGCTTGGTACCATGTGCGCTGTTTACATAATCAGCTGTGCGCTGTTTGCTGTCATTCAAAGGAAGTCATTGTCAAAGCTGTCCCTTTTTATTAAGACAGAAAGCTGGCTTAAACTCACCCTTCTGAATTCAAATCTTATTCAAATTGCAATTTAAACCTCACCCCAAATTTAGGGAGAATTTGTCACATCTTTAAATATTTTAAACTTATGCTAAATTACAGCCCATAAAGTGTAGTTTATCATATTCGACTTCATGAATTTTGTTGCAGTAAAATTTTGAGAAAACGCTTTTGCTCCTTTAGATTTATAGCTTTCGAAACTAAGCTATTGAGTTCTAGAAGAAGGAGGGGGGAGGGGGGTATAGAATAGTGGAAATGCAAAGAGCTGGTTGCTTTAATAGAGTAATTAAAAGTAGCTCTTTAAGTCCATATACCAAATGAGCGGGAGAAACTGAATGGTAGAAAGAAGTATTTAGTTGTTTTTGTTTATAGCATTTCATTATAGTCTAAATTAGGTATGTTGTTTTTTTTTGGTTCCCTTGAAGAGGACTGCGAATCGTTTTAGTTCATGGACGAGACTTTTT
This sequence comes from Cosmia pyralina, assembly GCA_946251885.1. Lineage (NCBI taxonomy): Eukaryota > Metazoa > Arthropoda > Insecta > Lepidoptera > Noctuidae > Cosmia > Cosmia pyralina. The sequence goes on along the minus strand of OX276354.1, from coordinate 24,090,630 downwards.
TTTTTACTATAGACTTTTTATTTAACTGTAAACATAACCTAAAAATAACAAAATTATATACTAACATAACTAAAACTATTAAAAAACTAAAATATGGCGTCGCAAAATTCCTCCGCATCGCTGTCGACTGGTAAAGTACCCAAGAGATTGGCGGCATCGCCACGTTGTATGGCAATGCTAAGCCACTGGCCAAGGTAAAATCCAGCCCTTGGGTCACGGGAAGTGTCAACCAGCCGTTTGGAGATTCGTTGAACAAACTATGAGCACTCGGACCCCACGGCCCAAGGGTTTCAACCCCAAACGGCTCGAAAATATAATTACCGATAAGGTTATTATACTTCCGCCGCTTGAGGTTTTCCGCAGCCGCAGCAGCAGTGCCAGCACAGCACGCAGAGCCAGGAAGATGGGATGGCGCAAGAGTATCGACACACGTTGGACGAGACGATTTATTTAATAAAACTGAGAACAATATAACCAACATTTTAACAAACGGCTACTAAGATTCGGTTTCTTTTTTTTTTTATTGTTGATGAAGCAGTCAGCCTTTGTGAACATTTTTAATGACGGTGTTTTGAGAGATCAAAGAAAAGCGTGAAGATCCTTGAAAAAAATCATAATGTAACATCTTTTCTGTCTTCCCTGAAGGAGGATGCAGAGGTGTAGTCGTTAAGCCTTGGAAAGCACGTTAAGCCGTTGGTCCCGGCTGTCGTTCGTGGATCTTTGACAGTCGTTACGGGTCCTCAGAAGCCCGAAAGTCTAACAACCAGTCTTACCAAGGGGTATCGTATTACCCAGTAACTGGGTGTTGGAGATCAGATAGGTAGTCGCTCCATGTAAAATACTGGTATTCAGGTGCATCCGGTTAGACTGGAAGCCCACCCCAACATAGTTGGGAAAAGGCTAGGCAGATTGGTAGTGTCATGTCTTCGAATTTTTGGTCCTAGGACATGCCGGTTTCCTCATGATGTTTACCCACGCTGTTTTGAGAGCAGTGTTGATGAAATGATTTACACAAAGTGAAACGCCGGCCTAGGTTCGAACCCACGACCTACAACTCATAAGTCGGGGCCTTTACCACTGGGCTACCACTGCTCCCAAGGGGCACTGTAAGAACGTTTATTTTTTACATAAGCCTATAATCATTTACTTACCCTAAATCGCCTCTCCACAAGGTGGACCGTGTACTTTGTGAAAGCTGCAGGAATCCGCTGGATGCGGGAAGCACAGAACCGGTCGAAGTGGCGGTGCTTGGGGGAGGCCTATGTCCAGCAGTGGACGTCTTTCGGCTGAAATGATGGTGATGAAAACGTCTCTCTTGTGCATTTGCAAAAATATGAATAGCTTAGTTCTAAATACGCTCGTCAATAACGTCATTCCCAACACATATTATTAATATTAACATCACTCAAACTTGACCGAATTTTGTTTATAAATAAAGGTGAAAATATGCTGCGTTCCCCTTACGGCCGCCCGTGCCACCCCCTTTTATGAGCCAAGTCGTAAACCGGGTTGCGACGGCGAAATTCTATTTTTGAAGTTTATTATAACCTCCGCGCAGTTGCCCCACGCATTTGAATCTGGAATCCCTTTGTTTAGAAATTAAGTTCTTTTTTTGAAGCTTCCTGATTTAAAATGGGATGCAATAAGTGGTGTTGGTAGAATAACGTTTTAGTATTTTAGCATGAATGGCCGTGTAAAGTCATGTTTGCGTAATAAATTATGTAAAAATGACGCGAAAAATGCGTTATCCAAACACCTATTTTTTGTTTACGTTTATTTAGCTGTGAAAAAAGCGATGTAGACATAATGGGGAGAGTTTTCGTGAAACATGAAAACTTGGAACTTTTTGTAGCAGCTTATGAATTTAATATACACGCTTCGTGTGAGTTAGGTATGAACGGAATTCGGTTCTTTTAGTCAATAATATGGTATTATGATGATAGATTTTTTATTGAATCAGGTTGATAAATGTTCATGTTACTCAGAACGGGACTTTTTCGTTTAAATGTGAACTATTGGGTGACAGCAAACAAGATACCTAATTAATAATTAGCAATTTAAATATTTATTCCTAAAGTAATTTAAAGTACTTATCATTTCAATAGTCTTTATTTGAAGGATTTTAAAACTTATTGTTTTTTAGGGTTCCGTGCCTCAGAAGGAAAAAACGTAACTAAGGGTTCCGTAGGATCACTTCGTTGTCCGTCTGTCTGCCAGTCTGTCAAGACCCTTTTTCTCAGGACGCGTGAAGGTATCAAGTTGAAATTTATATCGAATACAGATACGGATTATGTCTATGGTCCCTTAGAGTTCTAAAAACATCAAGCTTCTAAGTCAACGCAGTAAAAAAATACGCCCATATGTGCACCATATTTTGATACTCGCAAGTAAATCAAAACCTATAGGGTACTTCCCGTTGACCTAGAATCATGAAATTTGGCAAGATCACACAGCACAAGTATAGGAAATAGTCCGAAAATTGTTAATTTGTAATTTTAACACAGATTTTTTTTCTGGGATTTCAATGTTAAGTTTGTTTTTGGGATACTTAGGTCAATTATTTTCAACTACGGAACCCTTCATTGTACGTGGTCCGACACGCACTTGGCCGGTTTTTTTTTAATTCAAGCTATTATACTAATACAACAAACTACATCACTAAGTTACATTAGAAAACACACTCACCACTTCCACAAAACATTCAATTTACCAAAAATAATAAATACTCCTCTTACCGAGTAGTTCCGCTGGCTACCTGGGAATACCTCTGATTTACGACACTACTCTGTGCGATGAAAGAGAGACGTATATAGTTTTATTTAGCACAGACAGAAGACTGAAATAGTACGTTCCTTCATATATTCATCACTCTTTGTGTAGAGACTAATCGCTGTTTTAAAATTCTGACTAAAGCTTTTGTTTGGTGAGTCAGTTATGTATATGTTAGAGATACAATATATTATATGTGATTATTATTAATTAATATAAACAAACTTTTCGGGATGTATTTGAAGTTATAAACCATTTGTGCTTGTTCTGTTTTCAAATTACAGCAATATTTTTAATGGTTTCCTCAACTCAGAAGATAATGACGGCCTATTTCAACATCTTCAGATAAGTTCTATTTAACTTATTTGACTGATTTTACCATGAGGAGCTCGTGGCTACGTAATAACATTTGTACGGGTCGATCCATTAGATTAAGCTACGCTTGCCGGGGTTGGTCAATGGATGGGTAACCATCTTTACATACTGAAACTCCTCTGTGCCTCGGAAAGCACGTTAAACTGTTGGTCCCGGCTGTCATTCGTGGATCTTTGACAGTCGTTACGGGTCGTCAGAAGCCTGAAAGTCTGACAACCAGTCTTACCAAGGGGTATCGTATTACCCAGTTAATGGGTTGTGGAGGTCAGATAGGCAGTCGCTCCATGTAAAATATTGGTATTCAGCTGCATCCGGTTAGACTGGAAGCTGACCCCAACATAGTTGGAAAAAGGCTAGGCAGATTGATTGTGAATATTGAATAGTGAAACAAACTCCAAGTGAAGTTTGTCACAAATTCATAATTACTAACAAATGATTCGTAATTAATTAATTAATTCGGGTTGATCGATAAGGTTAAGCTACGCTTACCGCGGTTGGTCCGTGGATGGGGGACCATCTTTACATACCTTCCGTGCCTCGGAAAGCACTCTATTGGTTCCGGCTGCTATTCGTGAATCTTTGACAGTCATTACGGGTCGTCGGAAGCCCAAAAGTCTGACAACCAGTCTTAGCAAGGGGCAGCGCATTACCCAGTAACTGGGTTGTGGAGATCAGATAGGCAGTCGCTCCATGTAAAATACTGGCATTCAGCTGCATCCGGTTAGAATAGAAGCTGACCGCAACTTAGTTGGGAAAAGGCTAGGCAGATTGATTGTGAATATTGAATAGTGAAACAAACTCCAAGTGAAGTTAGTCACAAATTCATTACTACTAACAAATGATTCGTAATTAATTAATTAATTCAGGTCGGTCGATAAGGTTAAACTACACTTACCGCGGTTGGTCCGTGGATGGGTGACCATCTTTACATACCCTCTGTGCCTCGGAAAGCAATAACTGGTCCCGGCTGCTATTCGTGAATCTTTGACAGTCGTTAACGGGTCGTCAGAAGCCCGAAAGTTTGACAAAATAGTCTTACGAAGGTGCATCGCATTACCGTGATGATGATTTGTAATTAATTGTAAATCATCATGAACAGTTTGAATATTGTTAGTTCAATTAAAGCTCGTAGTAGCAGAGTAAAAGCGGCAGTTGTTTCGAGGCATCAGACTGCCGATCGACACCTATCCGTTGTGCTATCTATTATATATTGACGTAAACCCAATCCTATCACAAGCGTACTGGACACAGTTAGGGCTTAATAAATTCAAAAATGGAACAGAATTTGTTTAAAATTAATAGGAACTTAATCGTAGGTGGTGAAACAGGCCTAAGACAGATTGCCAGTAACGTGGGACATTATAATGTGTAGAAATCTTACTAATCCTACTAATATTATCACACACTAATATTATAAAGGCGAAAGTTTGTGAGTGACGTGTGTGTGTTTGTATGTTGTTGCCTCTTCACGCTCAAACGGCGACACCAATTTTTATAAAATTTGGTATGTAGATAGCTGACACCCTGGATTATTACATAGGTTATTTTTATCCTGGTCTTAGTGGGTGAAACCGCGGGGAGCAGCTAGTATTATATATATTACAAATGCGAAAGTTTGGATGTTTGTTACTCAATCACGCCAGAACGGCTGAACCGATCTGGATAAAATTTGGTATAGAGATAGAATATAATATAATCTGGAATAACACATAGGCTATTTTTGTCCGGATAGTACGTTTCCGTGGGTTAATTTGCGAACTCCACGCGGGCGAAGTCGATGGAAAAAGCTAGTATAAAATAAAAAGTAGGACGGGCTAAGTAATAAATAAAGAAACTGGCCTTGTTAACAAGTTTTCTTTTAAGCAAAGCAAATCTTGGTAATAAGCCACACATAACCAACATCCGTAATACACACTCACAGAAATAAACAACACCCTCTATAACCCATACGTTCATCGCAATTTCAATACCAAACTCTAAAAAATCTAACAACATAAAAAGCTAAACGTATTATAAACATCAGAGCGGGTTTCAATAGAGAAAATGTTCGAGCATCACAGTAAAAACGGTGAAGATATGTTTCCAAAAAATCCCGGACGTAAAGGAAGGAACATTTAGCCGGCCATTTAGAAAATAAAAAGTACTTTTATGCCGGTAGCGTGAAACAAACGAGGTGGGCTTCTCATCTTTTTCATTACTCTGTGCTGTTCCGTCTGATTCAAAATGGCGGCTTTCCCGCTTAAAATACTCGTGTTTGCTTTAATTTCATTGTTTGTTTTTGAAAAAAAATTTGAAGTGCGTTACGGTTTTATAGTATATATCCTATTGTGTCCTTTCCGGGATGGGTAATTTGTGTGTTTTTATTGTATTATTGTTTATTTTTGTTTTAAGTAGAGTACCTACCTACTTCATAGCTAAAAATAAAATTGTTACTGTTAAGAGCCCATGCTACCTCACCTTTTTATCTCGCTCGCACGATACTGCTCGCGGACTGAGTGAGAGCGAGACTGAGTGCGGTGCTGGGCGCCGATAGTTTAGGTAATTGATTTTTACGGTGTATATAATGGTAATTTGAAAAAAATAAGACCTGCTTTATATTTAGTTCAGTTAGTATGCAAAGTTTTATGATATAATTTGAAATATTTATTGAATACCAGCGGTTTATTGTTCGGTTTGGAGGTAACTTTGGTTTTTTTTTCTATCGAGAAAAATGTAATCGTGTTTTCGTCAAACATAGTTCTTAACATTAATCCCTCAACTTTACCAATATTTATTTCAAAAAGACTAGCTGACCCGACAGACGTTGTCCTGTTTTAGCTATGAATATTCTAATGTAAACGCGCGAAGTTAAAATAGTCGTTAAGTTTTCTGAAATTTTCCAATTTTTTTTCCGTGAAAACCTTCTACGAAGTATTAAAAAACTTAAAAAAAAAATATGAATGAAATCAGTGAAGTCGTTCTCAAGTTATGGCGTGACCAAGGGAAATAGGGATTCATTTTTATATATAGGTACTTATAAATGAATGCTGCAGTATTTTTTAACGGAGGATCATGCTAAGCCATTTGAGGTAGTAACTATAGGCTCTTCAATATTTTGAGTAAAATGAGTAAGTCTTCCGAAGTTGTATGGAAGTTTCTGGAAGTTTCGATTTTTCTTTTTGTTGTATGTGCAAAATAGTAGCAAACAAGCAGTATTTTTAATTTAAGCATACAACAAGATCTGGGCCCACTTGTTCTCAATCTATCATACTTCTTAGTACAGTGGGCTGAATTAATTGGGTACCCCAGTTGTATTAAAATGTTAATACAACTGGGGTACTCAATTGATGCAGCCCACAGTACAAGTCGCGAAGAAAAATGGTGTATTACGTCAAAACTATTTCGCAAGTGATAATAGAGCGAGAGGGATAGAGGTAGTGGTCGTTCGGTAACGCTCCCGACAAATTACAAGCTATCCACGGTTGAATGGAGCAGATATGTGTATAGCTTAATAAGATCGCTCGGCCGCCGGCGCCGGCAGCCGAGCTCCCGCTGATCCCACGGAGTGGTAATAAACGGGTTTTATTATATTTTTATAACGTTTGTAAACGGTTTTTTAGCCGTTTTTATTGATGAAATGTTATGTAAATGATAACGTTGGATGAATGTGGGAATGTTGATTTTAGAGTTGGAAAGAAATTATTTGATTTTGTAAAATAGCTTCTATTTTTCTAAGTACGGTAATGAAACATGCGGGATTGAGAAAAAAAAACAACTTTTAAACGTACCTAATAGTACAAGTATAAAGGGTTATTTGTAATGTATCGGCAATGCATAAAGGGGGTGTAGGGATGTAGGGATGGGGGGGGGGGGGGTCATTTGCAACCAAATTACCCTTTTGACCCCTATGCAAATGTATGTGCATTTTCGAGTAATTTTAAATTTTATATTTTTTTGAAGATATTTATCTTTATTGTAAACCACAAAAATACATACCGAAAAAAATAAGTCAAACACTACAAAATATACAATGAACGGCCTTATAGCTTTCTGCGATCTCTGCTGATATCTGCGGTATACAACTTTGAAAATTTATAAAAATATCGAAAATGGTTGACATTTGCATAGGAGTCATAAGGGGTCATTTGGTTGCAAATGACCTCTCCTACATACCCTTAATGGATTGCCGACATATCACCAATAACTCTGTAATTTGAGGTAAAACTTTTGACAACCGTTTTCGGTTACAAAACACTGAACATGTTTTTATACGTAAAACAAAATACAAAGGCAACTTCGAACGCAAAAGCGACTAAAACACGACTTAAACCATTCATGTGAAACGACGTTCACAAGTCGATGCTCGCTCAAACTTTGACAAGTACGAATAGATTAAGGGCGCGTTGACATTGAGACAGTAAGCAGACTAGTTCAGGTATCAGAGTACTTGAAACGAGCCGATTTATTCTATAAAAAATCTCACCGTGAAAACTGTGAAGTGAGCTTAATGTCAGCTGACAGTCCACGTGATACTAATGATTGACACTCTTGACAGCTGACATTAAGCTCAGTTTACTAAATTTTAGTAAGATTTTTACAGAATATAGCACTCATTTCGCGTTTTAAAAGCTATTACATTTTGTATCTAAATACCATTCAAAAGTCATGAATATGAAATAATATAAAAAAAAAACTATTTTGTTTTACATTGATCTTAAGGAGTGTTTAGACGAGCTGTATAAGACAAAATCAAGCCGTACTTAAGAGATTTCCAGTTCGCTTGTTAGCGAAGTTGACTGTCCAGGGTGTATATTGAAATATTATTACCAGTGGAGGCACTCTTATTCAAATTCAAACTCAAAGCATTTTTTCACTTAAACTAATTACTGGCACTTTTGAATTGTCAAAGACTCGGTCAGTTAGTCGGAAAGTTGAATCTAGTTGCCCATTCCAAAACGTAAATCTATGGAGAAGAAACTCTATGGACACTATTTTTAAAATTGTTGTTGCTTCTTTAAGTGAGAATGATGTAAAAAAATCGGTCAAGTGCGTGTTGGACCACGCACAATGAATAACATAGTTATCTCAAAACAATATTTTTTATGAAACAAAACTACAAATTAACCATTTTCGGACTTTTTCCTTTACTTGTGCTGTGAGACCTTGCTTCTTGCCAAATTTTATGATTCTAGGTATAGGTTTAGGTAGCATAAATGGCCGTAATTTTTTATTGCGTTGACTTAGAATCTTGTTTTTTTTAGAACTCTAAGGGACCATATACCTACGCATTTGATATTAATTTCAACTTGATACCTCCACGCTTTTCTGAGAAAAAGGGTCTTGACAGACAGACAAACTAACAGACAGATAGAGGGACAATGAAGTGATCCTATAAGGGTTCCGTTTTTTCCTTTTGAGGTATAGAACCCTATAAAAATAAAAATAAAGAAACAATTCAAAATATAAGATTAATAAAAATAAGCCTTGGCAGTTAAGAGATATCCCAGTCTCAACCGACGACGGCGACCGTTCACGAACATGACGCTTGGTTCAAAACCATCCAGCTCAATCATTTTGTAGGTAACAGAATGCTCCAACACACACGCTACTATTAGTGAGACATTTTATTGCACCAGTGACTAGTATAAGATCTTGAACTTCTTTAAATACAGTAACTGTCTTCACAAAGCCATTATATTGAACTCGTACTTCAATACCGTCCGTACTAGTTTCACATATCAAACGTAAACGCGCCTTAAGAGTTGGACGCGAGTAGAATCTTTCTAAATAGAGGAAGTTCAACAAAGCGTACGCCACGGAGTCGCCCCTCGCGGGTTGAATCTTTGAGTTGTCTCGGATATTTCAATGTAAGTGAGCGATATCTAATAAAATACAGTCTTTGACAGAATTTTAGTTATAGTACCTACATTTGAATAATTCTGTGAATTCAGAGTAGCGGTAGTAGTAAATACGTAGTAAGAACGTCCGGCGTGTTCTGGACAGCTAGACCCGCTGCCAACTTGCTGAATGGCTAATATTTGAACCTACCACCACATTCAACAACATGTTTTCTCATAAAGTTTGTACCAATACTTACAAACATTTCTTTTATTTGTTTAATTAATCATTGCACGCCGTTTCGCGCAGATGTGACAGAAAAAAAATCGGGAAAGATATAGAATAGAATAGAATCTCTAGATATCTTTATTTTTTCAGATTTTTTTTCTACTTGTGCTTTATACAACGTGTCGTTTCGCATCCTCGTCAAATTTCAGGGTGTGATACAGAATATCAAACCAAACAACTTTCTCCATGGGTCCAACATCGCAATCGCGAAAAAATTTTCAACTTTCCCATAGAAAACTTTAATCCTACTCGACGCAAATGTATGGGATGCCTGATTAATTTTTCGCGATTTCGATGTTGGTGCCATGGAAAAAGTTGTTCGGTTTGATGGTCTATACCACACCCTTAAATTTGACGAAGATGCAAAACGACACGTTGCATTTAATTTTATTATTAATTATTTTATTTCAGAATAAAACTTTCCAAACATTCTTAGTAACTAATACTTATACCTAAAATATAATATTTATTTTTTCATTATTGTTTATAAATTCGGGTTTAAAGAACTTTATTTCTCATAAGAACTTATTTAAAAAAATAACAGTTCGCTTAAAATGAGATACTTAAGTGATTCTAATTATTGCTAATAACATTGGTTACCTCTAGGGTGCTGGAGACATTCTAATTATTAGCTTACTCCGATTTATGTTATTTCAAATGTTGTGATGCCTTAATCTGCGTTTGAATGTCTTCACATTGTCACATTTTTTTACATCCTAATCCTATTTTAATTCATCAAATTATTATTATTTATTATTATAGAGGGCACCTCCTTATCCGTGAACGGTATTCCAGTGCCTCACAACCGGGCACTCAACCCTACCCAATATGGTATTCAGAAGGCCGTTGGTGCTGCCTCGCGGTGCATCAGGGAGGCCACTCTTTTGCGCACTATAGTGTCACATTTTCTATGTTTCTATACATACTCGTATAATAAAATCGTAAAGGCACAGATAGTTTGTAAACTTGATTTAAGTTTAACACATAGGATAGTTTTTAGCCCGGTAGTATGTCGCATTGTTGCATGTATTCACGACACGACACGTTGTGAACAATTTCTGAGCAATACCACACATAGTATAATACTCAATACTATCAAAAAGTACTTGTGGTACTAGGCTTGCATGAATTCATGATGGTATTTCAATCATCATGCCTCTATTCGGATTTGGATGAATGGCACACAGATCCTAATCCTACTAATAATAGGTCTTTACCTATGAAATTGCCGTTTTGTATGAAAAAATTTAAACGAATTTTTTTCATGCATTTTTTAATTGTATTAATCGAAGTAATCACCCATGCAATCAATGCATCTTTTCCAACGCAGTGGCAGTTTATTGATGCCCTTCTTAAAGAAATCAGCTGGACGGGAGGCAACAAATTCTTCAAAGGCATTTTGTACTGCCTCTCGCGTATTGAATTTTTTTCCCGCCAAGAAGTTATCCAAATTCTGGAAAAAGTAGTAGTCTGTAGGCGCAAGGTCTGGTGAGTAGGGCGGATGACGGAGAGCTTCCAACCCCAGTTCTTGCAACTTGGAGCGAAAGCTGCTGCTAATTCAGCCGTAGATTGTGTATCATCAGCTTCCACAATCGCCTTTAATTCGTCATTGTCGACCAAAGTCTTCGGACGTCCGCGAGGTTCATTTTTCAGGTTGAAATTTCCAGAACGGAAGCGAGCAAACCAATAACAAGTGGTGCGTTGGTTTGTAGTGTTAGCTCCGTAAACGTCGTTGATGTTGCGTGCCGCTTGTGCCGCGTTGCTGCCACGACGGTACTCATATTCCATAATTACTCGAATTTTTAACGTATCCATGATGACGAAAAAGATTGAAATGCGATGAAAATGTAACACTAATCAATAAACAAATGACTACTTTTGGAAAAAAAAATCCATGTTTTTAAAATAAAATTAATTTGAAATTAGAATTCTTAGCCAAACAAAAATTATTTTGATTTGAAATGGCCAGTACTGCAGAACGGCAATTTCATAGGTAAAGACCTAATATTATAAAGGAGAAAGTTTGTGAGTGTGTGTGTTTATCTGTTTGTTACTTCTTCACGCTTAAACGGCTGGACCGATTTGGATGAAATTTGGTATGTAGATAGCTTAGACCCTGGATTAACACATAGGCTACTTTTAATTCCGGTCTGCTCGGTTGAAACCGCGGGGCGCAACTAGTAATACTATAAATGCAAAAGTTTGTTTGTTTGTTACGCTTTCACGCTAAAACATCTAAACGGATTTCGATGAAATTTGGCACATGGGTAGATCATAACCTGGAAAAGATATCTATAGGCTACTTTCCATCTTGGATGGTAAACGAAGTCGCGAGCAACAGCTAGTTTATAATAAAACTGCACTTAACTGTACTATTAAGTTTAAATGCCAATTTATCAACAATTTTAAACTAGGTGACTTAAAAAGCATCTTCTCAAAATATGCAAAGCGATGTTTACAAGTTGTCGATACCTTTCTCGAAAGTTTGACAAGCGGGGATAGCTCGAGCGTTGCCGCGGTTGAATCTCTTTAAATAGAATGTCCAACAAAGCTAGCGCCATATTGCTCCCCCTGTAGGGGATATTTAGAGTTCCCTTGGATGTTGGGATGTTTTATTACGTGACCAGCGATTATTTATTTATTTAAATCTCCCTTGAAACTGTCTTAGCAGGTTTGTAAGTACCTAGAGATGATTGATAACCACCCAAAAATGTCATTTTAGGTGACTAAAAGTGGGAGGAGCTCGTGGCTAAGTAATAACAGCCGCAAACCTCGATCCATCAGGCTAACCTACGCTTGCCGGGGTTGGTCCGTGGATGGGTGACCATCTTTACATACCGAGACTCCTCCGTGCCGCGGAAAGCACGTTAAGCTGTTGGTCCCGGCTGTTATTCGTGGATCTTTGACAGTCGTTAGTCAGAAGCAGAAAAAGTCTGACAACCAGTTTTACCAAGGGGTACCGTATTACTCAGTTACTGGGTTGTGGAGGTCAGACAGGCAGTAGCTCCATGTAAAATACTAGTATTCAGCTGCATCTGGTTAGACTGGAAGCCGACCTCAACATAGTTGGGAAAAGGCTAGGCAGATTGAGGTGACTAAAAGTGGACTACATAATGAAATGGCATAGGCAAACGGGTTTTGATGCGAAAGTTCTAACATTTTTTCATCTCTAGCCAGGTGTTTAAAATGTTATAGGTTAAATTGTAGAAACTGCTAAAAATATTCAGGTATTACTAAATATTTGAACTTAAAACAAAATTATTTACATAAAATTCTAAGCACTAAGAAGTTTTGTAGCACTTAAGCTATTTCTCCTACAACTATATTCAACATCATAAACATGTACAAAGTTTGTTCCATCTTCAAAACGTGGCCAACTAGGTCCACTGTGTGAAGCCTTCTGAACCATCATACCACTACCAAGGCGACGTACATAATAGAAACATGCTGAGTTCAAAGATTAATAATACAATAAACATCGGGGAAGTAGGTTTTGGCAAGCTCGCCCGTTTTCTCTAATTTTGCGGGAACGTTCATAAATTCTTGTTGCATCTCTAGGATATTTTTTGTAATACTTAATTTTTACTATTTTCGAAACAAAAGAAAAACGGTGATGGGTAACGTGAAATAATATGTATGAAAAATTCCATTACTGATTTGATCGGTTTGAAAAACTCTTGTAAACTCTTGTATAAGCCGACGTTCACCCGGACGTAAAAATGTCGCGGCGGGATTTTATCGCGCACTGAATTTTCAACTCTCGGTGTTGATCCGAGCTTCGAGAATCCAACCTAACAACAACAGAGTGCAACCCAGCGCGTCGAAAAAACACACTGTTGGATTTTCAACTCTCGGTGCTAAGTAAAGCGTTAAAAATCCAGTGCGCAGAAGAAATTCGCCGCGATATAATAGGTTGGGGAAAAAGTTTCTTCGCATTTTTTAAGAAAATTCAAAACATTTTTTAATATACATTATTTACATTTATCTAAAGTTTGTAGGTACCATTTTGTTCGATAACTTTTTGCCATTTTGTAGGTAGGGACATGATCCCATTGCTATAGAAATTTTGGGAGTTCTGATCAAAATACCGCGACAAGTGGTTTTGGTAGTCCTCTCGTAATGTTAACCTGACACTGCCTAAAGAATTCTGAAGAGACCGAAACAGGTGGAAATCTGAAGGTACAAGGTCAGGACTATACGGCGGATGCATTAACACCTCCCAGCCAAACTCTCTTCATTTTTGCTGAGTGGCTAAAGATGTGTGAAGTCAAGCGTTATCATGATGAAAAACCACACCCCTTCTGTTGATTAATTCCGGCCGCTTTCTCTCAACTTCTTGCTTTAATCTCATCAGTTGTTTGCAGTAGAGTTCAGAATCGATGGTCTTGCCTGGTGGTAACAGCTCATAATGAATAATGCCCTTCCAATCCCACCACACACACAGCATCACCTTGTTGCGAGTTAACCCGGGTTTCACCACAGTCTGTGAAGCCTGACCGGCCTTTGACCACGACCTTTTTCGCACGTTCTTGTCGTACGTGATCCACTTTTCATCACCAGTTATCAGCTTCTTCAAAAATGGTTCGGTTTCATTACGTCATAATAAAGAATCATAAATGAGTACACGGTTTATTAGGTTTCTTTCAGTGAGCTCTTGAGGTACCCAAATATCGAGCTTTTTTGTGTACCCAGTTTTTTTCAAATGCGCCAAAACTGCTTTGTGGTCAATTCCCAGTTCTTCAGCTACGTCGTAACTACTGATATGCCGATCTTGCTCCACTTTTTCAAAAATGGCATCCATTTTATCAGTAATAGGGCGACCAGAGCGACGTGCATCTTTGACATCAAAATTTCCGGATTGAAAACGCTTAAACCAAATTTGTGCTACTCTCACAGTCACTGCACTGGGTCCATAAACATCGCAAATTTTTTTCGCGGCTTGCGTTGCATTTTTACCTTTTTTGTAGTAAAATTTTAAAATGTGTCGAATTTCTTCATTAGATTCACTCATCTTGACAGTACGAAAAACAAATGAAAATCACACATTTTCCTAGTTTGAATTTGGGATTATGTTCTTTAAAATTTAAACTTTCAATGATACCAAAACCAGCCAGATACAAATAGTATAGCCAAAGAGATTTTATTTTAAGTTCATACATACTATAATGCGAAAAGACTTTTTCCCCAACCTAATATTTGCGTCCGTGTGAACGTCAACTAAGAGAGCAAGATTGACATGAAAATATCAGATACATTGATGGCTTTAACAAGTTGTGTTAGGCTCGAGTAAGACCACTATTTCACATAATGATAAGCGAGCAAGCAAGTGAATTATACGTCTATTTTTTAACTGACTTCAAAAAAGGAGGTTCTGTAATCAACCCGTATGAATGTATGTTTGTTTGTCCGCGATTTTCTCAAAAACTTTGAAGCAATTTCGATAATTATTTCACTATCGTAATTTACATAATTTAAAGAAGGTTTTAATATATAATACATTAGGTAATTATTCTTATGTACGAAGTTATATACATAAATGTACTGAATCTCCGACACTGCTAAGAGGATTTTGATGATTCTTCTTTTCTTTTCGTTCGACTTGGGCTTATGTTATTACCAGCTATGCCCCACGGTGTCACCCACGTAGACCGGGATAAAAAGTAACCTACACTTCTGGACACATCTTTTGGCCCACCTTGTATTTTCAGTTTCGTTTGGTCCTAGCTAAAATTTTATATTAGGTCGAGCAAAAAGTTTTTATGCAGTTTTGAACCTGGCACATTCACAATTTCATTCAATAGTCTTTTTTTGAATTTCGAACACAGAATTTAAAGAAACAAAAGACAATTTGGAGCCTGTTTGTTGATATCAAACAATCGAATACTAAGAAAACTTGGTTTTATTGGTTTACTTGGATTTAATACTTGAAAAAATGATTGATATCTTTGGTTTTGCAACAAACATTACTTATTCTTAACATTAAGGTCAGGTTCTATCAATAATCTATGGATACTTCACCTGAAGTCGCCGCCCAAGCTGTGGCACTTATTCAGGCCGGACACAGCCAAAGAAACGTGAGTGCTCAACTTAATTTAAGTCGATCTGCGGTCCGAAATGTTTATCGGAGGTACCTAGAGACTGGCGGCTTTGTTCGTCACCAAGGAAGGCCACGATCTCGGGTCACAACTGAAAGGCAGGATCGATTCATCGTGACGACCAGCTTGAGAAATCGTCACCTTACCTCCATTGAGATACAAAACCAACTTCGCGACTTCTACGGAGTATCTGTGAGCGCTCGAACTGTTCGGAGAAGGTTAAAAGAACGCGATATGGTACCACACAAGCCAGCTAATGGCCCCAAACTAACGCGAGCCCACCGAACAGCGCGCCTTCATTTCGCACGCAGTCATTTAAATTGGACACAGCAAGATTGGAGCCGTGTACTCTTTTCTGATGAGTCTAAAATTGTGTTACATGGCAATGATGGAAGGAAGAAGGTCTACCGACGTAAGGGAGAGCGTTTTGCACAATGCTGCTTTGAAGAGAGGGTTGCTTATGGCGGTGGCTCATGGACTGTCTGGGGCGGTATATCTGCGAGCGGCAAAACTCAACTTGAGGTTGTTACAGGACCACGGCTGCCAACATTAAATGCAGAAAGGTACATTCGTGAGTGCTTAGAACCTCACGTGATACCATACGCGGACTATGTGGGCCCAAATTTCCATTTTATGCATGATAATGCAAGAGCCCATGCGGCCGGCATCGTCAGGGAATATCTTCGGGATGTGAACATCACAGTTATGGACTGGCCAGCCAGAAGCCCAGACATGAACCCCATTGAGCACATGTGGGACGAGCTAAAAAGACGTGTTAGGGCTCGTCAGCCAGTTACCCAGACGATGCAGGAGTTGAAAACTGCCATAGAAGAGGAATAGGAGATGATCCCTCAAAATTTCATAGAGCGGTTGATAAACTCTATGCCTAATCGTATGAGAGCTGTGGTAGATGCCCATGGAGGCAACACGCGTTATTAAATTAAACCTTTATTTGATAAAACATGTTTTTTATTCAAAAATCAATTGCCTTTAACAAGGCGCATATCCGACTTGTTAGGCGTAGCTCCATGTCGTATGGTATTCTGAATTCAAATTTAAAACAATACGATCGAAAAAGATGGTAAAATGTATCAGGTTTAAAACTGCATCAACAGTTTTTGTTCAATCTAGCAATCATATTTCGGTAGGGGCCATCGAAACCTAAACTCTAAGGTGGGCCAATAGATGTGTCCAGAAGTGTATGTGTTAATCCAGGGTATAAGCTATCTACATACCAAATTTCATCCAAATCGGTCTAGCTGTTTGAGCGTGAAGAAGTAACAAACATACATACATACATACTCACAAACTTTCACCTTTATGATATTAGTGTGATATATTCAATTAAACATGGTACCATAAATTTACTTTTTTATTTATTTATTTATTTAAAAAAGTAAAAACCGGCGATAAAAGCCTAAAACGATAAAAATAACTTTCATAAAAAACTTAACAGTTTCTGAAGTCGGTGTCTTCGATTCTTCAATGCACCTTAGCGGCACCGACTTCAGAAGTTTTTTATGAAAATTCTTTTATTAATTTTAGGTTTTTGAAGTTGGTGTTTACTTTTTTACGAAAGTAAATTTTATTAGCAGTAGAAGATTAATACGAGACATAGAAACTGCGATGAAAATTAGATTATTTTTGTAGTAATATGTCCCGAAGTCCCTGTGAGCAAACAATGTGTTTTTCAGCTCTGAAACTAATCTATAGATGTGACTGCCCCCAGTTTTGGCAAGCATTCCTTACAGTCTTCCCATGATAACGACGTTGCATATCCGTCAGCTCTCTGGCGTCGTATTTTCGCTTTCAAATTTATTTAAGACAAATGTTATGTGTGATAAAGTCTATGTACATATATTTTGGACGTAAAATATTGCTAGAAGGAATGAGGATGAAATGGGTACGGGCACGCCCTTTATTTTGTTGGGTTTAGCGTAATTTTTGCTGGACTGATATAGCCTTAAATAGACTTAGTTTCAAATTTAAAACGGCATTTGTTTTTTTTTTTGAAGATGTTTATTAATAATTAGCTGACCCGGCAGACGGAGTCCTATCCAAATTTCAATAATTAATTAAAAAATCCCATAAAAAAAGGACGCTCAGTTTATTCTGAATTTGAAAATTTTCTGGAAAACGTTTCTAATATTTCTTTTTTTATTAACCTAATTCGGATTATTATAAAACAAGAAATAGCCAAATCGGTCCAGTCGTTCTCAAGTGATGCGCTTACCAACGAACAGCATTTAATTGTTATTTTCACAAATTTCGTATTATTTAGTAATTAGCCTACGGTATGTGAGTAAGGCACTTTGAAAAGACTGACATCAACATTGTGCATACACTTGTAGTGACTTCATATTTACGCCAACGTTACCAAAATACGGCAGTGCTCTTTGCACGTTTTTAATGATATTCAATTATTTTTAACAATGATATGAAAGGTTTATCCTCAATCCGATTTTTTCACGGAATTGTGAAACTCTTGAGCTAGGCAGACACTTTTTCGTAGCTAATGCTCTACGTTTTCTATATAAACTTATCCAAACCGCATAACACAATTTCCTAGTGCCGCAAGCAATATAAAGAGAGAGATAAAGAAAGAGAGAGAAATCGGCCACAAACCAGCTAATAACAAAAAGTTATAAACGCAAAATTACTTCCAAGTCTTCTTATATTTGTAAGCAAAACTCATTTTAAAATCTGTAGACCAACAGATTCAAATTACACTTTCATTTAACGTTTCAGAAAGCCGACTGAAAATCTACAGTGGTGTAGTGATTATTTTTAGTATAAACAGCCTTTTTGCCAGGTGGACTAATTCAAGCCAGGTCGGTAATGGAAACTTTGTCCTTATTCGAGCCATTTGACTTCGTTGGCACCGTACTATGCCAAGGTTTTCGGGTCAGGTCAGAAATCTTAAATAAATCAACGTTTTCAGTTTACCTTGTGAGTTATGTACCTCTACGTATCTGTTTTTATATTGCGTCATATCTGTTAGTAAGAAGTTTTGTGTAACAAAAAAAATACAGCCGAATTGAGAACACCCTCCTTTTTTTGAAGTCGGTTAATAAAGCTTGCATTCAAGTGTGGTCGTTCATTGAGGAGGGTTTTTTATTTAAATGTAATATAACATAACCTAAAAATAACAAAATTATATCCTAACTAAAACCATTCACAAACTAAAACATGGCGTCGAAAAATTCATCCGCATCGCTGTCGACAGGTAATGTACCCAAGAGACTGGCGGCATCAATGCTTAGCCTCTGGCCAAGGTAAAAGCCAGCCCTTGGGTCACGGGAAGCGTCAACCAGCCGTTTCGAGATATCCTTAAAGAGACCATGAGCACTTTGACCCCACGGCCCGAGGGTTTCAACCCCAAACGGCTCGAAAAAAAAGGGTTTTGATTTAGGTTAATAAATATGGGTAAAGTCGTAGATCGTGTCATGTCATACATGACTCATCCATGAGCTTCCTTCATTGTTACAATCACATCACTAATATTATAAAGGCGAAAGTTTGTGAGTGTGTGTGTGTGTGTGTTTGTATGTTTGTTACTTCTTCACGCTCAAACGGCTAAACAGATTTGGATGAGATTTATTATGTAGATAGCTTATACCCTGGATTAACACATATACTACTTTTTATCCCGGTCTACGCGGGTGAAACCGCGGGGTGCAGCTAGTAGCTTATAATAACGTAACGTAATGTTGTCCATCCCTTTATCATAAAGTTCTAGTCATCTTTCACGATACTATCCGATCCGAAAGTTGGATACCCGTACCTCAGAGTCGGTGATTTAACTTTTGGACTCATTGTCCATCAACAATCACGAAGGCAAGTCTGTGACTGTTTACCCCGTATATGATGTGGCTTAATTTTTCTATGCAAAATTCTACTCACAGTGGGTACTTAACTTGAACATCAAACCCCAGCTCCACACGGTTACCAGTCCCGCTATGTTACAGTTGCTAAAGCATTCGTAACTTTGTTTTCAGTTAAACGTTATTTATCTGCGAACACAAAGCACGTCTGACTGATGACCTAGATTGAGCGCGAATCAAATAGCTTGAAACATCCGAATTGAAAAAACTAGTGTAGCGGAACGTTCATGTCGCGGGTAAGACGTGCATTGTTGGCTGCGTGGGGTTTATGTGGTTTAGATTTATTTATACAACGTATTTAAGGGTTTGTCAGAGGGGCTCGTGGCTAAGTAATAGCAGCTGCACTTGCCGCAGTTGGTCCGTGGATGGGGGACCGTTTTTACATACCGAGACCCCTCCGTGCCTTTGAAAGCACGTTAAGCCGTTGTTCCCGGCTGTCATTCGTGGAGCTTTGACAGTCGTTACGGGTCGTCAGAAGCCCGAAAGTCTGACAACCAGTCTTACCAAGGGGTATCGTTACCCAGTGACTGGGTTGTGGAGGTCAGATAGGCAGTCGCTTCATGTAAAATACTGGTATTCAGCCGTATTCAGTTAGACTGGAAGCCGACCCCAAAATAATTGGGAAAAGGCTAGGCACATGATGATTTAAGGGTTTTTGAAATTAGTTATTAGTATAGTTGCGACTAACAAAAGGTATTTACAAGGCAGATGTGAGTGGAAACGCCGGGAGGGGACGCCCAGGAAGACATTGGTAATTGGTGATGTTCTTCAGAAAGGTCAGGTGCGTAGTACTCGTAACCGGCGTGCGTGTATGTCCAGATGTATGAACGTAAATGAGGCAAAAGGAGTATGTATGGATCGTAGCAGGTGGCGTTTTGTAGTTTCTGCCTACCCCCATGGGAAAGAGGCGTGAGTTTATGTATGTATGTATGTATACTTAGATATAAATTATTGAATTGATGAATTAAAACTTCAATGGAAGTTTGTAAAAGCCACTTTACGATCAAATAACGAAATTGACGTAAGGAAAAACTACAGGCAGTATCTTAAAAACAAAAGCTGTACATACGAGTATGTATATTTTACGTATGTTAATTCCCACATTTAAAACTAAAAACTGAAAGGTCTTTAACTCTTCACTACTGACGAACGGAGTATTTTCATTTTGGTCGAAAAGGCAACCATAGATAGATAAATAAAAAGAGAAGAAGGCTGGGCGTTGATGAGTCAGTTAGTCAGACTGACAACGCCCAGCCCAAACCCTTGGACCTAGAAAGCTGAAATTTTGCATAGAGATTCCCTTTGTGATGCGGACAAGGAATCAGGAAGGATTTCCCGGTAGTACGTTCCGTGGGATATTCACCGACATTCACATGGGCAAAAGATAGTTTATTTATAAATAAATCGAAAATACAGTTATATTGACAAATGACCGACCGACCGTGTGTTTATAGTTTTTTGTAACTCCATCATCACACTAATATTATAAAGGCGAAGGTTTGTGTGTTTGTTATGTTACTTCTTCACGTTCAAACGGCAGGACCGATTTGGATGAAATTTGGTATGTAGATCTACGCTGGTGAAACCGCAGGGCGCAGCTAGTGTTTTGATAATTTCATAAAAAACACGACCTGCAAGTTTTTCATGAAACTAAATAGTGTTCGCAACAGAAAGTTTTTCTAATTTATTTAATGTTTGTTCAGGAGTTCCAATGAGTACGTTGGAGCATGGTAATCAGGTTGTTTATGTATTTTCGTTCGCCTAGTTTTAACTAATCTCATTTTGACCTTTTTCGTACGAAGTTTTTTATTTTTACCGTTTTTATCGGGATTATGTGCGATTTGAAGGTGATTAAATTGGCATTTGCAGGTAGAGGGTTAAGTCAGGTTTCTTTAGAGGATTGTTTAAAGGTTTGATTTTAAATTGGGAGCTTGGGTCTTGAAATTACGTGGCTGTTAGCCTTTTCAAAGGGTTAATGGGCTGATTTCTTATCTACATTTAGATAAGTTTAATCTATATTTACCAAGAGGAGGCCTGTGTCCCAGCAGTGATATTATAGGCTGATTATGTAATCTATATTTTGTCAAATCATATCTTGTGAATTTTTAGGGTTCCGTACCTCAAAAGGAAAAAACGGAACACTTATTAGGATCACTCGTTTGTCTGTCTGTCTGTCCGTCTGTCACAGTCAATGTGCTCCGAATGTAACGAACCGATTAAGTTGAAACACATTTGAGTTTCTGTGACCCAAACACAGACGTGTAACGTAATTTTGAATATGCGTAATTTTTTTCTTCGTTTTTGCTCCCCAAAAGTGACCCCTTTTGGGGAGCAAAAACGAAGAAAAAAATTCATCCCAACTACGGAACCCTTCATTGTGCGTGGTCCGACACGCACTTGGCCGGTGTTTATTTAATAAATCGTGAACGTTTTTTAAAACACTAATTCAGTTTATTTAATAGTTTCAATCTATGTATTTATAGAGTACGCCCAAATATCAACAATCTGTTCTGCCTGCGACTTCATCTGCGTAAATTTCTTGTCCCCCCGACCTACCTCGTCGCATCGCATCGCCTGCCCGATCTATCACTAAGTTTTCGCTTAGCGTTCTTTCTGACTTTCTTTCATTTTGCTCGGCTCCTAAAGGTCTTAGCGTGATGTTAAATAGCCTATAGTCTTTCTCAAGAATTGGGCTATCAAATGCAAAAAGAATTTCTTAAAATCAACTGGTAGTTCCAGAGATTAGCGCGTTCAAACAAACAAACAAACTCTTCAGCTTTATTATTAGTACAGATATAAAATTACAACTTTCCAATTTAAACTCAACATAAATAAACCCCTTTAAATCATCGATAATTAGAAAACCTTTCATAAACCAAAAATAGATCACACAACACAAGATTCCCGTCAAAAACATTAATGTATTTACTTTACAGTAAATTGTTTACACTTGCCTTATGAACCAACGAAGGGCGGATTGCGTCGAAAATAAAATTAATTACACCCATCTTTGTAATCAGAACGCGAACCTTTGATGTGAAATTTTTCGTTGAAACGGCTCTTTATTACATTATTTGCGATTTTTTTATTTTAATTAATATTAAAGTTCTGCTTTGTTTTATAAAGCGGTTTTTTGATCAAAAGTTGCAGGTTTTGTAGTTTTAGAAAATATAATGTGTTAGTTACTGAAGACGGTTTTTAGGAGAAAGTCACAAGGGTACGCTACTATTGCTACTAAGTAAGTTTAATTCCGTATTCTACTTTTCTTTCCATTCCTTGTAACGTCTTCTCACTGTTATAAAACTTCATCCTGGTCATTCATTTCATCCCGCCATCTCCTTTGTGGTCTGCCGCGACCCTATCTAGAGCACCAGTTTTGTGGTACATAGAAAAAGAAAGAAAGAAAAGAAAAACGTTTATTTGGACAAAGTTCGTGAAACACAAAACACAAAAAAAGAAAAGAAAAAAAAAACAATGTGAAAATAATGTTTTAACAGCAATAGTATGTGCCTCATGGCTGCGCCAAAAAGGTTAATTTCAACATTAATGCCAGACACATGCTGTCTGACGCTGGTTTTCTAATGAACCTTTAGGGATGGGAAACACAAGGTGAGATATTATTCCAATTTATTTGGGCTCAGCGCAGCATGTTTTCTTTAAAAAAATTCTATCATCCGTCAACTCTGTAACCAACAACTTTCGAGCCATGTCGTGTTTCACACAATCGCTTCGTTGGTCTTCCCCTACACTTTTAACCATCCACAAGCATAATCAAAACTCGTGTTCCTGTAATGCTGTGGGTGTTTTCGGGATCTTTGGCAAATGCATTTGGTTGAGAGTGGCACAGTTACAGGCTGATGTTATTATCATTTAAACAATATTGCTCAAACCACTCCCACTGAGATGTGTCAAGGAATCTTACTTAAGCAGATGGTGCTCCCATGTATACAGTTCACGTAATGTACCCAAAGTTAACTGAAGACACAGAATAGGATAATTCCAGAAGGTTGGTTTTTTAAAACAAGTGAAAACGAACGTACACATAGACACTCTTCACGTACACACTGTTTGAAATCGCCGTAAGTAATGGTCAGGAACGAAAGTCCACTAACAATATCACTTTAGCAAATCTTCAAAATAAACACAAAATCATTCAATGAACTACGTTTTACTTTTAATATAATAGCTAAGAGTTAATATTATTTTAAATATACTTCTGTTCTGATTTTATCTAAATGTTTTCTTATGAAGAACTGAAGTGTTAATCGACTTTTGTAGCCGACTGTACTGTATCGTAGTGTATATGCACGTGCTCCTGTTTTCACTTTTTGGATGAAGTTGACCTTCTGTAATATTCTATGTCGACGTCACCCGACCCACCGATTATCCGGCCAAACGACGTACAATTACATTTTCAACAATATTGGTTCGCCGTGACGTGATTATGTTTACTCGTGTTTCGTATCATTTGAATTTTATGCCCATAAAAATAGTCCCTTTTCATGTGGGTACATACTTTTATTGGACTTCAAATAGGGACTTTTCTGGTCCCACCGCATGTTATTATAACATATTCATACATAATTTTCCCGACTTTTTCTCCTTTTATTTTACTTTTTTTTTTTCGTTTTAGTTGTTTATTATATTCATAAATTAGATTAGATTAAGGGCCAATAACTGGTAGTGGAACCCAAAAATATCTCACAGAGGACACTGTATTTATAAAGTTTTAGGAAAGAGAGAGCTACCCAAGACTTACGAAAGCGACTACGCGATCGTAGCACAGGAGCTACGGCGTAGCACTCGTATCGCGGTTAGCGTAGCAAGACAAGATAGTCAGTTTTTACTTTTTAACCGACTTCAAAAAGGAGGAGGTTCTCAATTCGTCGGAACTTTTTTTTTTTAATTTTTTTTTTTTTATTTATGTTCCCCGATTACTCGAAGATGGCTGGACCGATTTGGATTTTTTTGTTTTATTCGAGAGGGTCATCACAGTTGGTCCCATAAAAAAATTGATTAAATTTGCTTCAGTAGTTTTTGAGTTAGCTTCAATAATACGTATTTTTTCCCCACTTTTATATGTATGATGTTCTAGTTTGTTTTGCAGGTAGTGGTATTAGAATTTGTGTGTGGTAGGTACCACAACTAAAAAGTGACAAATAAAAACTTTTTTACAAAAAAATACAACCGACTTCCAAAAACAACTACAAAGTGCAAACGCAAGTACAAAAAACGAAAATACATTTAACTAGACACCGACTTCCGAAATTAAAGTTATTTTTCACTTTGTAGTTGTTTTTGGAATTCGGTTGTTTTTTATTGTAAAAAAGTTTTAAGTGTTTATATTTTGATTTAAGTCAGCATTATTCGGTCAATCTCCTTTCGCGAAACTTCAAGATATATCCTCTAAAGTGACTGGTTTATGAGAAAGACAATGGGGTTTTATATAAACTTTTAATAAGCCAGAGGTTTTAAACGAAGGGCATTAAAGTTAGTATCATATCCGTATTGTGCACTTCATCTCGGGAACCCACTGGTTAACTTTATGAGTGACCTCGCTCTTTCACGGGCAGAATTTAATATAGTTATACTTTCATGAAAACTACTTTATAGGGGCACGTTCAAACGTTTAAAATTTTCCCTGAGTAAACTATAATATTATTAAACTATTACCGTGAGGGCTGGTTCGACGTGGCGCGGGAAAAAAGATTCTGGAAGGAGTTGGAGGAGGTCTTTGCCCAGCAGAATGACAGTATAGGCAAAGAAAAAAAAAACTGTTATGAGGAACCCTAAAAATATAAAAAGTTATGAAATAAACTTCTCATCTTATCATAAACTATAGAGGTTTTATAAGATCTTCGTTTCATTTTGTTTACTAGAAGTGCAAATTTTCCTTTTAAAAAGACAATTTCTCATTATGTTGGTTTCAATTACTCCACATGATGGCCTGAGAGTTTATAAAAGCCGTAAAAGTTTCTTGCTAAATAAAAGAGGTTCACCTGATTTTATTAGTGTTTAGAACCTGGGCACCTGCCAGTATAAGTAGCGCATGCGTCGTCTTTACTAACTTGAGTCATCGCTTTGGCATATCTCCTCTTGTCTCTTAGATCGGTCAGGCATCACCGATCCCCTCGGTGTTGCAAGGATCCGACAGTAGTCATTATACATTTTTAAATATTTCTTAAAAAAAGGATATAAAAAAACATTTAAAAAAACTTTTTTACAAAAAAATTCAACCGACTTCCAAAAACAACACTACAAAGTGAAAAATAACTTTAATTTCGGAAGTCGGTGTCTGATTAAATGTATTTTCGTTTTTGCCACCGACTTCCGAAATTAAAGTTATTTTTCACTTTGTAGTGTTGTTTTTGGAAGTCGGTTGATTTTTTTGTAAAAAAGTTTTTATTTTTCACTTTTTAGTGGGTCTGTTTATAATTTGTATAAGTTACAATAGTCTTATGTCAATTGCTCATCACATGTAACAAAATATTGCTTTTCCCGATGCTGGGACGTTAATTGTTGAGGAGTTCTGCTGGTAAGAACCAGGAAAACTCCTCAACAACCACTCACCACACGCATTGTGTGACGAGCGGAAATTGCTTAGCAACCATATTAAAGTAATCGAATCGATTGCTTTTCCCGATGCTGGGACGTTAATTGTTGAGGAGTTCTGCTGGTAAGAACCAGGAAAACTCCTCAACAACCACTCACCACACGCATTGTGTGACGAGCGGAAATTGCTTAGCAACCATATTAAAGTAATCGAATCGCAACCCGTGAAATATTTATCATTGAGTAGTTCCGGTAGCCATCTGTGGTCTTCATCATCAGTTCCACTTCACCAAGTGGTGCTTTCCGAGAGCAAATGCACGAGCTACTATAAAAATACCCAAATCGCTATAGGTGTGCCTATAATATTTGAAGAGTTCCTTCGATTTCTCCAGGATCCCATCATCAGAACTGGATTTAGACAAAAATGGGACCATTTGGGAAGTATACCCTTTCCAACAAAAAAATACTTTTTCAAATCGGTTGGCAAGCGATGGAGTTATGCGCGAACAAACATAAAAAAAAAGAAAATACAAACATCCGAATTGAGAACCTCCTCCTTTTTTAGAAGACGGTTAAAAATATAAAAAAATTGAGTCAACATCATGCGGTTTCGCGGTTTCGCGGTGTAGGTGTGCTAAGGCCCTCAAAGATTTACTTCAGAAACTGTAAATACTTAGAAAGATGATTTAAAACCTGTACTGTGCCAGATAACAGTGATACCTACTTTATAATGTTGTATTACCTTATATCCTGGGTACACAAAAAACATATTATTTGTTTTGATTTTTATTTGAATCTATCAGTTTTATATTGAGATACATGATTGAGCATAGTTCCAGAATAACAACTTATCACTATTTATTCCCTTCAGCCATCTTCAAAGATAATACGTCACTGTTATAGGTTTACAGATACCCATGGACCGCGGAGACCCCACTTTATCTTGTCCCGTAAGGGATAAGGGTGTAAGCGATACACACATACATTATAATTTGATATAGACAGCTTTACACACCCTTTTTTATGATTCTGTAACAGAATTGCATTAACTTGACTGTATTTGTATGTTGGTAGGTCGCAGAATATTCTGTCTTTTGCTATAAATATTTATATAAAATCATCATACATATTATCGCCGTGTTGGCAAAATAGTGCTCCCACACTGCTGTTAAAAATGTTAACAAACATTTGCTAACACTAATACCTTTACTAACAAATCTAAGGAATTGTTAAATTATTACTAAAATTAAATTAAAAAAAAAAAATGTAGTACTTACTTTATATACTTACCAATTTAAATTTATTATATTCCTTTATTTCATTAATAAACATATCATTTACATTTTAAATATTTTTATAAAAACATAAAATAAAAACATTTAAAAATATAAAAAATAGTAGCCCACCGGCATCGGGAACAGGGTCCAAGCTACCGGTGGTCAGGGCTCTACTAGAGAGAGGAACCTCCTCACTATGCGTGCCGTGTTCAGGAGTACTGCTTTCTGAATCAAGTCCTTGTCCCAACCGCGCAATGAGAGCCTCCTGAGGTGTTGGTCGAGGCTCTCCGCTATTAGGCCATTAAGGGGGATGCGCTAAGGTAGCCCGCGAAATTCAAATTTTCTTACGTTTTTTTAAATATTTGCAGGTCAGTGTCAGGTAGTATGTTGATTAAAATATGAGACGCGGCTGTATATGTTAATGTGGCTTTACAGAATTATAATCATTAGAATCAGCAATACAACTTCATAATTGACAAATACATAATTGGCAAAAACAAATGGGGGTTATATAATATATTTTTGGCTATCACTTCGGGGAATACATGCGATATGTTAGGTTATGTACTAGTAACTTGAATAGAATGACCTACCAAAATAATAGGTCTTTACCTATGAAATTGCCGTTTTGTATGAAAAAAATGAAACGAATTTTTTTTATGCATTTTTTATTTGTATTAATCGAAGTAATCACCCATGCAATCAATGCATCTTTGCCAACGCAGTGGCAGTTTATTGATGCCCTTCTTAAAGAAATCAGCTGGACGGGAGGCAACAAATTCTTCAAAGGCATTTTGTACTGCCTCACGGGTATTGAATTTTTTTCCCGCCAAGAAGTTATCCAAATTCTGGAAAAAGTAGTAGTCTGTAGGCGCAAGATCTGGTGAGTAGGGCGGATGACGGAGAGCTTCCAACCCCAGTTCTTGCAACTTGGAGACCGTCTTCTATGCAGTATGAGGTCACGCGTTGTCGTGCAGGAGCAGCGGAGACGAGCGATTGACCAATGCTGGTTGGAGATGTGCCAGCTTCTCCATCATTGTGTTCAGTTCTTCACAGTACACATCTGAAGTAATGCTCACCCCGTTTGGTAAGAAGCTGTGATGAATCACACCGGCGCTAGACCACCAAACAGTGACCATCACTTTTCTAGGGGTAAGTTTTCGTTTAGGGCATTGTTTAGGTGCTGAACCAGGATCCAACCAACTTGCTGAGCGCTTGCGGTTATCAAACAGAATCCATTTTTCATCTCAGGTAACAATGCGGTTCAAAATTCCTTCATTTGTGTGTCTGTTGAGCAGTGCAAGGCACGTCTCGACGCGTACTTCGCGCTGGCGATCATTGAGTTCGTGGGGCACCCATTTGTCAAGCTTTTTTACCTTGCCAATTTGACGCAAATGGACCAATATTGTTTTGACGCTAACGTCGAAAGCTGCTGCTAATTCAGCCGTAGATTGTATATCATCAGCTTCCACAATCGCCTTTAATTCGTCATTATCGACCAAAGTCTTCGAACGACCGCGAGGTTCATTTTTCAGGTCGAAAATTCCAGAACGGAAGCGAGCAAACCAATAACAAGTGGTGCGTTGGTTTGTAGTGTTAGCTCCGTAAACGTCGTTGATGTTGCGTGCCGCTTGTGCCGCGTTGCTGCCACGACGGTACTCATATTCCATAATTACTCGAATTTTTAACGTATCCATGATGACGAAAAAGATTGAAATGCGATGAAAATGTAACACTAATCAATAAACAAATGACTACTTTTGGAAAAAAAATCCATGTTTTTAAAATAAAATTAATTTGAAATTAGAATTCTTAGCCAAACAAAAATTATTTTGATTTGAAATGGCCAGTACTGCAGAACGGCAATTTCATAGGTAAAGACCTAATATTAATAATCAACTTGTGTTGTAAGAAATTAATGATATGGAAACCCATGAATTTAATACGGAACCCTAAACCGCGTCCAACACGCATTCGTTTAGTTTTTTCAAACTGCTCGTTCACACACTGGACTGTTATTTTTTTGGGATCGTTAATCTCACAATTTGTTTTTATTACTGTTGTTGGCGAGAGGACTGGTAAAGGATGTGTTCAGCATTGTTCACACAGTTTCATAGTGTATTTTCATTATTAGTTTGCTATTATGCTTGACCAGAAATATATTTTATAGGATATCTACGGTGATCGGTCCACGCATTTCTATCTTTTTGTGGTTAGGCGACTGAACTCTTAATGCAAGTTTTGCACATAATGTCTCGGTGGGTGACCATAGTTATATACCGAGACTCCTCCGTGCCTCGCAAAGCACGTTAAGCCGTTGGTCCCGGCTATCATTCGTGGATCTTTGACAGTCGTTACGGGTCGTCAGAAGCCTGAAAGTCTGACAACCCGTCTTACCAAGGGGTATTACCCAGTAACAACTGGGTTGTGGAGCTCAGATAGGCAGTTGCTCCATATAAAATTCTGGTATTCAGCTGCATCCTGTTAGACTGGAAGCCGACCCCAACATAGTAGTAGTAAAAAGTGTTATTTGGGTTTTTCTATCTGCAATTTATCAGTAGCAGCCCGGAGTCTGTGTTTGTGCCCGGTTGATGGCAATAGGCTCGCCCCCTATTACCTGGAACTTAAACACAGCTGGCGAAATGTGGGTGTGCTATAGGTACAGCAACTCAGCCAATCGCAGTCCACTGCTGGACATAGGCCTCTCCAAGGTTGCGCCACAACACCCTGTCCTCCGCCTTCCGCATCCAGTCTGTCCCAGCCAATGTCTTCAGGTCATCGGTCCATCTAGCTGGGGGGCGTCCCACACTACGCTTACCGTTACGCGGTCTCCACTCCAAGACTCTGCTCCACCGGCCATTAGTCCATCGACAAACATGGCCAGCCCACTGCCACTTCAGTTTGCTTACTCTGCAAGCTATGTCGGTTAGTCCGGTTCTTTTACTATAAAAGTACACCTGTGCCTAATTCTTCGGGGATTACATACGTTATGTTATGTTATCTATATTAACGAACGTGCAAAACTTTCACTAGGAGTACAGGGAGAGCTTCTTCTATTGCCTTATAATATTTTATTATAACCACACTGAACCGTTTACAGTACTAATTGTTGGTTAAAAGCATTCATTCTTCCTCCAAATTAAGTAATTAAAGTGTTTTCGTCGCTCCAACATAATTGCTGCCAGCTATTTTGTTTCTCTTCGTGTTTCACTGAGCCTTGCGTTCTAGGTTAGCGATAAATGCGATACAATGCGATGTTAAGGGTCCCATGCTCAGGTGCGACGCGATTTTGCGACATATCTTTGCAAAATCTATCATTAGTACCCACGGTATTCGTCCGTAAATTTATCATTAGTACCTACAGTATCCGGCAGTAAATCTATTATTAGTATCTACAGTATCCGGCCGAAAATATATCATATGCACCTAAAGTATCCTGCCGTAAATCTATTATTAGTACCTACAGTATCCGGCCGTAAATCCATTATTAGTACCTACAGTATCCAGCCGTAAATCTATTATTAATGCCTACAGTATCCAGCCGTAAATCTATTATTAGTACCTACAGTATCCGGCCATAAATCTATCATTATAACTACAGTATCCGGCCGAAAATCTATCATATGCACCTACAGTATCCGGCCGTAAATCTATCATTAGTGCCTACAGTATCCAGCCGTAAATCTATTATTAGTATCTACAGTATCCGGCCGAAAATATATCATATGTACCTAAAGTATCCGGCCGTGAATCTATTATTAGTGCCTACAGTATCCAGCCGTAAATCTTTTATTAGTACCTACAGTATCCGGCCGTAAATCTATCATTAGTGCCTACAGTATCCAGCCGTAAATCTTTTATTAGTACCTACAGTATCCAGCCGTAAATCTATTATTAGTATCTACAGTATCCGGCCGAAAATATATCATATGTACCTAAAGTATCCGGCCGTGAATCTATTATTAGTGCCTACAGTATCCAGCCGTAAATCTTTTATTAGTACCTACAGTATCCGGCCGTAAATCTATCATTATAACTACAGTATCCGGCCGAAAATCTATCATATGCACCTACAGTATCCGGCCGTAAATCTATCATTAGTACCTACAGTATCCGGCAGTAAATCTATTATTAGTATCTACAGTATCCGGCCGAAAATATATCATATGCACCTAAAGTATCCTGCCGTAAATCTATTATTAGTACCTACAGTATCCGGCCGTAAATCCATTATTAGTACCTACAGTATCCAGCCGTAAATCTATTATTAATGCCTACAGTATCCAGCCGTAAATCTATTATTAGTACCTACAGTATCCGGCCATAAATCTATCATTATAACTACAGTATCCGGCCGAAAATCTATCATATGCACCTACAGTATCCGGCCGTAAATCTATCATTAGTGCCTACAGTATCCAGCCGTAAATCTATTATTAGTATCTACAGTATCCGGCCGAAAATATATCATATGTACCTAAAGTATCCGGCCGTGAATCTATTATTAGTGCCTACAGTATCCAGCCGTAAATCTTTTATTAGTACCTACAGTATCCGGCCGTAAATCTATCATTAGTGCCTACAGTATCCAGCCGTAAATCTTTTATTAGTACCTACAGTATCCAGCCGTAAATCTATTATTAGTATCTACAGTATCCGGCCGAAAATATATCATATGTACCTAAAGTATCCGGCCGTGAATCTATTATTAGTGCCTACAGTATCCAGCCGTAAATCTTTTATTAGTACCTACAGTATCCGGCCGTAAATCTATCATTAGTGCCTACAGTATCCAGCCGTAAATCTATTATTAGTACCTACAGTATCCGACCGTAAATCTACCATTAGTGCCTACAGTATCCAGCCGTAAATCTATCATTAATACACGGCTACACATCAAGCTATACATTTCCAGTTTACACTGACCTATCATTGTTAGGAAATCCTATACAATGCGAGATCAGCTTATACTGGAAATGTATAGCTTGATCTGTAGCCGTGCGTACCTATAGTATCCAGCCATAAAAGTAGCGCAACGAGTTTTAGAAATTTTCAGCTTTGTAAAGCGTCGTCTCTGTCACTCATACCTGTGTCACAGTCTTTTTCTAAAGCTTGATGTGTCACACAAACGTATGTGCTGTACATTTTCTATATAGGATTATCCGCTAAGTATAAGATAACTTTGAAATAGCATATAATAGACTATGACCGTCTCTAAAAAAAATACAAAAAAACATATCCCAAGTATTACTTATGATAAAACATTTAAAAAAACTGTGCAATTTGAACCCACACTATTATTTTCACTTTTTTGTATTTTTTTTTGTATTTTGTGTTTCATGAACTGTGTCAATAAATTTTATTCTTTCTTTCTTTTCAATTTATAGTCACACTATTTATTGCCTCTCTGTCGGCATAGTCAACCTACAATATTATAACAACAAATAAGCGATGGAATTCATCGTGGTGAAGAAGAATGTAAAATAAAGCAAAAAAAGTTTTTTTTTTTTTAATCTTGGATACCTACTGTTACTTGGGATATATTTTTTTTTTGTACTTTTTTATGAACGGCTATAAGGTAATATATTCATGCTATTTCCAGGTTATTCATTCTTTACATACAGACAATGTACATTCCGCAAGTTATGTAAACATAA
Source organism: Cosmia pyralina (assembly GCA_946251885.1). Taxonomy (NCBI): domain Eukaryota; kingdom Metazoa; phylum Arthropoda; class Insecta; order Lepidoptera; family Noctuidae; genus Cosmia; species Cosmia pyralina. The sequence goes on along the minus strand of OX276354.1, from coordinate 24,057,916 downwards.
CTTGCGGAATGTACATTTTCTGTGCGCGCGACTGTTCAGTGTTCATGAAATACACTCAAGAAGAAATCGTTGTTGTATCGTCGCGCGTAAAATCTCGCCCGTGTGGAAGAGCCTTTATAATATAGTAGCATGATATTCAATAACACAAAGGCAAGTGGCATAGACAATAAATTAAAGTTAAAGTATTAAAGTATTTATTTTCATTTCTAGATTGTTTTAAAAATGTTTACCAATTAAATATAGGCTAGTTTTGAGTACAAATGTGTTAGGCATCAAAATGAATGGCATCATGACTTCATGTTGAATTGGCATCTTGTTTCACGTCGATACTTAAGTAACCTATTAGTATGGATCCCCGAAACGATCAATTGCCATCAAATTCTATTGTAGTAATATTGTCAATCGCTTCAATTGCATTTGGTAAACGATCAATTTGCGCATCAATGTGCATCAATCACGTAAAAATTGACAATTGCGATTGATCGTTTCATGGACCCTTAACAGATACCACAGATTATTACAGATGGGACACGCCGCAGTTTAGGTATGAAGCTACAAGTACGCGGCGGGCTCATCTAACTGGGTCAATTCAGTGTGGGCTGCCGCGCACCGGCCGGCTCGCACGTTAGTTCGATACTCACTCACGCGCCGCCTCGTAAATGAAGACAACCCTTTTTTTTTTTGTGGATGGGAAATCATCAAATGACTTCTCCCGCTCTGGGCAGAGGCGGGAGGGCGTGTCAGACTTTTACTGACTAAAACCCACCCATGTTCCTTCAGCTGCCCGTGCCAGGGCCACGGTATCTCTTTCGAACTATCCGCGACCCCGGCGGCATCGGCCCAATTGACCCCGTCACTGCTGACATCTCTTTGAGGCGCGCGTGGAACACAACGCGCCGTCGACCCGGGCCTGGTCCTTACCGGACGGCGAGCTGCCCATTACTCGTCGTCCGCAAACCCGCGCCTACGGTGGCCAGGAATCGGCAATCGATTCCCGCCGCCAAATAAAGACAACCCTAACGAGTCAGAAGGTGTACGAGTTACGCGATAGAAAGAGAGGCAACTTATAGGACCTGAATTGCACTTTATTGTGTCGTAGCAAGAGTTGCTTTGTATTTAAATGATTTTGCGGAGTGTCCCATCTGTATTAATCTGTGCAGATACAGTTTGATATTTCTGTAGGTCGTAGTATAGCATCGTTGTGTTCATTATGTAGCAGTTGGTGAGAATTCAGCAGGGAATGGTACCTGTCGCAGATTCACTAAGATTGACATATCTAGTACTAAGCGTTTATTGGTTTATTGATTTATAGGTAATTTACACTAAGTAGGTGGGTAGGTGGTGGTGGTAGTTGGCTTTATTAATTGCAGGGAACTTCAAACATTCATATCAGTATTCCATTTTTTTTTTGGTTTATGTACATACTAGCTGCGCCCCGCGGTTTCACCCGCATAGACCGGGATAAAAAGTAGCCTGTGTGTTAATCCAAAGTATAAGCTATCTACATACTAAATTTCATACAAATCGGTTCCCGTTTGAGCATGAAGAAGTAACAAACATACAAACACACACACACACACACAAACTTTCGCCTTTATAATATTAGTGTAATTTTCCATTAATCCTTTTAGAAGGTAGTAAATTTTCATGCCCCTCAATGAGTCTCGTCAAATTTAAGGGTGTGGACCATGGGTATAGACCATCAAACCCAACAACTTTTTCCATGGCACCAACATCGTAATCGCGAAAAAATAATCAGCCGTCCCATACATTTGCGTCGAGTAGGTATTGAAGTTTTCTATGGGACAGTTGAAAATTTTTACACACCTCATTTATTTGCAAAGAATAACTTAAGTAATTTTTAAATTCTCCACTAAATAATTATTTGATGTCGTCCTAGATTTCACTAAATGCCTTGACTAAAGAAAAATCTAGAATTATTTAGCCGCTATTTAAGAGAGGCACTTTCCAGATTTATTACACTAAATCTTATTTCCACAGCATCTCGCAAACAAATAAGGTTTATATGCTAATGAGCGTAACAATTAATTATCTGTTTGTTTGTTAAAAAAATACCAGGAATTGAAACAGCCCGTAAGGGTGTGTGTACACTTTTGTTAAAGACTAGTTTAAATGAAGCTGAAGAGTTTGTTTGTTTGTTTGATCGCGCTAATCTCTGGAACTACCAGTCCGATTAGAAAAAAATAATTTTGCATTTGATAGCCCAATTTTTGAGAAAGGCTGTTTAACATCTCGCTACGACCCTTAGAAGCCGAGCCAAAAGAAAAAAAATCAGAAAGAACGCTAAGCGAAAACGAAGTAATAGCGCGGGCAGACCATGCGATGCGACGGGGTGGGTCGGGGGAACAAGAAATTTCACGCGGACGAAGTCGCGGGCAGAAGCTAGTACATGAAATAGCACAGATTGGACCTATTTTGGACACTGTCTGCTGAGTTAAGCATCAGCAACGTTTCATTATTATTCAAACAATAAATATTAAAAAAAAAACTAAACAATATCTTGCATACCCTATATCTTGAAGTAATTACCAAATAGCTATTCAGAAAAATATAAACAGAAATATAAATTAACCTCTAACTTTTTGCAGTCTCCTAAAAATAAAACAAGGCCTTATTTACCTATTATTTCGTTTACTTGTAGATATATATCATTAAGCCTTAATTCATCTTTCTGACTGACCGACCCCTTGACAATTCAAAAGTGCCTGTAATTGGTTTAATTGAAATAAATGCTTTGAGTTTGAGTTTGAGTTTAAGATTTTTGGTTACATTATAAAGGGTCTTTCAAATAGAGCGGGTCGATGTTAATAATCTGTGGCGGCCATTTTGTTTTGGCGGCAACTGTCAAATCTGTTTTTTCTTATTCAGTCACTGATGCCAAATCACCATGGCAAGTTACACGGTTGAGCAGCATGTGCAAATGATAAAACTTTATTATCAAAATGAGTGTTCGTTAGTGCAAACGTTGCGCGCATTGCGCCCATTTTACGGCAGACGCGGTGGCCCTTCAAAGTCCACTCTCCAACGATTGGTGACTAAATTTGAGACGACCGGTTCGGTAAACAACCAACCAACACCTTTACGTCAAAGGAACGCCAGATCGGCCGAGAACATCGCCGCTGTACGTGAGAGTGTTCAGGAGACTCCGACGCAGTCGATTTCTCGCCGTGCTCAAGAACTCGGCCTTTCGCAGACCTCAACTTGGAGAATTTTGCGTCGGGACTTGGGTCTGCATCCGTACAAGATCCAACTGACCCAAGAGCTCAAAGTTAATGACCATAGACAACGCCGTGTGTTCGCTGAATGGGCATCGGAACGCTTGGAAGAGGACCCCGATTTTGGCCGAAAAATAATCTTTAGCGACGAGGCACATTTTTGGATGAATGGTTTTGTTAATAAGCAAAATTGCCGTATATGGGATGACCACAACCCACATGAGGTTCACCAGGTGGCAATGCATCCACAAAAAGTTACTGTTTGGTGCGGATTTTGGTGTGGCGGCGTCATTGGTCCGTACTTCTTTGAAAACGACGTTGGCGAGGCCATCACCGTCAACGGCGAGCGCTACAGATCAATGATAAACAATTTCTTTTGGCTTGAATTGAACAATATGGACGTGAACGACATGTGGTTCCAGCAAGATGGCGCTACTTGCCACACAGCGAACGACACAATCGACATTCTGCATGAACGGTTTGAGGGTAGAGTTATCTCTCGCAGAGGTGACGTGAATTGGCCACCAAGATCGTGTGATTTGACTCCGCTAGACTTTTTCTTGTGGGGTTTTCTGAAGTCGCAGGTCTATGCCAATAAACCACATTCGACCGTTGCCCTGAAAGCCAACATAACGCAGGCCATCGCTCGGATTCAGCCAGATCTATGCAGCAGAGTCATTAAAAATTGGACCTCTCGGATTCGTGCCACCATACGAAGCCGCGGCGGACATTTGAACGATGTCATATTCCATCCATAATGGCATAAATGGGCCTTTTAAATAAAAAATAAATTTCGATAATATCTCACACACATCTTGTTTTATTCAATTTTAACATCGACCCGTCCTTGTTGAAAGACCCTTTAGTATCTTACACCAATTTGCCATTGTATTTTCGCTATATTTTTTTTCACTTTAGCCAGTAATTTATCAAAGACCAAACATTCGTCCACGTTCACCCCAAACTGTGTTCAGACCCTTAGGGTCTAGGGTCTAAAGCCCACGGCTTTGCCTCCCATTTGTTTAGCTCATTTATGTAAAGAAACGTAAACTCGTTTTTAAAGATTACGCGTCCAGTATTTTTGGCATGGCCACTTCTTTTTATTTAGGTTTACCTGTAAATGATATAAATGTTTTGAATTCTGTAGGTTGATTGGGTATTATATGTTGATAAAGTTTCCGAATTGTGTTAACCTGTTATTCATAATGTACTTGTAGAAAGGCCTACACTATCATCCTATGCCTATTAACACTGTTATTTGAAAATAGTGTAAAAGCCAATTATTTTTAAAAGAGTAACCATGGAGTTTCTTGCCGGCTCTTCTCCATGGAAAACGACCAATTGGAACCTAACCTAACCTAGCTTCTGACGTTTCATAAGTGCCCATATAGGTTTATGTGAAATAAAATATTTTGATTTTAATTATTTCACACATTATACCGCAAAAAAAAAGCTCAAATCATAGCATTTTTTACTGAACTGTGAGTAACGAATATCCAGTGATCCTATATACTATTCAATATAACTTTTGCAAATTATATTCGGCCAGCTTAATTTACATTAACATAAGAATTAGTAGTAAATATATTAGTCCTAATATTTTGACATACGATATTATTCTCTTTAGCCACTCACAAGCTAATTAATAAAATAATAAACAATCACAAAGCAACAGTGAGAGCTTTCACGTTTATTTCCTACCAAAATAAAAACCTTTTTTATGCTCTCATTATTTTTTGTTCCCCGAAGATCTTAAAAGTTGGTCTGTACAACATATCTAGGCCCAGAACTTATACAATGACAGACCGAAGTTACGATGTTCCAGAGCCAGTAGGCTTAACTTTTTGATATACAGCCCTCTTTGATACTTTCTGGTGTTTAGTATCGCAAGAAATATGAAAGGTTTCTTCATTTTGTGTCTATTTAGAACTTTAGTACTTTTATCCTTTAATGTTTTATGGAATGCTGTGAAAAAAAGTGTTAATTTTTATATTTATACACAGAGACTATTTTTGGGTCATGATAATTATTCATATAATATGTATATGAAACTATAATATGTGTGTGTGTATATTGTGTGAACGTGTCGGTTGTTAGTTATTCATCCAAACACGAAAATGTCGAAAACATTTACATAGCAAGTGAAACTACAACCGCAGCTGAAAGCGTAGCCCCCGTAGCAGTAAACAGCTACGTCGTAGCCCCCGTAGCAATAAACATAACTACGTTGCGTCGTAGCCTGTTCCGCTACGTAGTCCGTTTCCTCACAGATCTTAAACCGAGTTAAAGTCGTTTATTATCCTCGAAAGACAGTCCGACCATCATTCAGCGATAACACTTTATAACACAGAAACTTCAGCCGTCAACAAAACCAATAAAACTCCAAACCAACTAATCCGCATGTCTTTAAAAACTCGTAACTCACAAAATAAACTGTTCTTCCCGTTTGTTTGTGAGAAAACATTTTTTATACCTCAGTCGGAACTCGGGTCATTAATTCGGCGAGGGAGCGCACCTGTCTGTAATGGTTGTGAGATCCGACGCCCGAGATTTCGATGTAACACCCCACTTTCACTAGTTATCGCGATTTCCCGGGGGATTCCGCCGAGCGAAGATTGCAGCCAACCACAGATACGGGCAGAAAGGCTATTCTTTTAGACACCTACACATAGAAGTAAAAGACGGTAGCAATCTACGATTCTAATGTGTGTTGATTATGCCTAAACGCAATAATTTTTTTACCAACTTCATAGAAGCGATTCATAAAATAAATCGATAGATATTTTTCTCCGAGTATATTAGTCATTTCTGGTGGTATACAACCAGTTTGTATTTTTTTTTTCAAGTTCTTTGGTATGAAATTGTTGCGAAACTAAATCGCATCAAATCAAAGGCACGGATTTGTAAACCTGGATTTAAGTGGTCAAGTCGACTTTTCATTTTATTTTAACTGATTTTTTTGTTGCTTATGTATCAGTTGTAAGCGTTGTCCTTCTGTATTCCCCTACTCTGTGGTACAGCTTACTTGTACGGATAACGTTCGGGATATTTGTCATTTTTGTTTTGTTCTCCTTCGTTTTTATCTTGAACTTCGATGTCTTTGTGTCGCTTTGATGTTTGGTTATAGAATGCTGACGTTTTGTTTAGTGGATCGTATGAGAGTGCAAGCGAACCGAATATCAGAGTAGTGGAAATAACAATTTTGAATTTTAGTAAAAAGCGTTGCCGTAAAGTTTGGAGGTATTTAGGGAATTGTGTTTTTCTTGTTGGTGTCCTGAAAATAAAGACAAAATACACTTCTGGACACATCTTTTGGCCCACCTTGTATTTTCAGTTTCGTTTGGTCCTAGCTAAAATTTTATATTAGGTCGAGCAAAAAGTTTTTATGCAGTTTTGAACCTGGCACATTCACAATTTCATTCAATAGTCTTTTTTTTATTCATTGGGTGAACTACTAAAACAAAAAAGTGATAGGCATTCGAAACCCTTACAGATACGTCATGAGAATAGACGATAGCGATCTTCTGTTTTAATCAACAGGATATTAGTTAATATACTGTCAAACGAATTTTAAATACTGTTAATTGGCTTACTGAAACAACGGAAGGAAATCAAATTACTTGACATATGTTTGAGAGTTTATCAGAAAAAACTTGTCATGCTTTTTAATAACCGAGTATTAATTAAAAAGTCGGTGTCGTGTCCGTTTGGAAAGAAGTTCCTCTCGCTGTATCAATCTGCCTCGCCTTTTCGTGTTGTTCTTTTCTATGTTGGGGTCGGCTTCCAGTTTAACCGGATGCAGCTGAATACATGCAGCGACTGCTTATCCAACCTCCACAACCCAGTGACTGGGTAATACGATACCTCTTGGTAAGACTGGTTGTCAGACTTTCGGGCTTCTGACGACCCGTAACGACTGTCAAAGATCCACGAATGATTTGGCTTAACGTGCGTTCTAAGGCACGGAGGAGACTTGCTATGAAAAGATGGTCATTGGTCACCCATCCACTGACCAACCGCGGCAAGTGTAGCTTAACCTGATCGATCGACCCGTGAGGCTGTTATTACTTAGCCACAAGCCCCTTCTATTACGACCAAAATAGGGAATTTGCCGACTGGCAAAATCTTCCACTAGCAATTTTATGTTTGAGCATGATCATTTCTTGTGATGCTCGTGACATTTAATATACGAGAGTCATCACAAAGCAAAAATGTCTCGTATGCTTGTTATAACGACACCCGTCATATTATATATAATACATCTGTGGCACCCGTTTGCTACAAACGGAGAGACAGCGACGCTGTTTATGTACTTCTTATATACATGTAGAGAATCTTAATGCACCTTGTGTAGTGAAACAAAATTGAAAAATTCATCATTTTAACACGTAAATATTTAAAAACCGATCAAGAGCGAGTCGGACTTGGGCACCGAGGGTTCCGTTCCGATTTCTGAAAAGTGTACTATTTAGAGACATCGGTTTATTTTTCCTGTAATCTTTACATTTACGTCTATCACGTAGAATAATTTCAGATTTTTCTCTATGCAAACTTCGGAGATAAGGGTAACGGTATTTTTTTTACATTTTTCATCAGAAGTCGAAAACTATGCAGCCTAAAAAAATGAAAAAAGATGGTTTCATAATTATGTTCTACGAACATTTCATAATATTATTATGTTCATGATATTATTATGAACATTGGACAAAAAAAACGGCCAAGTGTGAGTCGGATTCACATACGAACTAATCCTTACCATCGTAAAATATTTAAGACTATCTTCAAATATGTTTCTTGTATGGGTATACATTTGAAGGGTTCCCCCCAGTTATTATAGCGGCTATAGTAGTACATACTCTGATGCCGGGGCTACATTATACTTCAACGTCAATGTCCATAAACGCTTTAAACATCGCGGTAGTTAAATTCGGTCAAGATTCGGTCTAATTATCGCGGTGAGTGGTGGCTACACCTACGGTTATCGCCCTTCAACGCGGTAATCAATGGCAAATCCCGTATAATGTGGCCCTGGCATGAGAAAATTTGAAGTATCTGGGTAGATACTTCATACTTGGCCAACAGTCTTGGTCTGTCAGTTTTTTGAACAGTAATACCCATTACTGTTCAAAAAACTGACAGACGAATAGACGGACGGAGCTGAGCCTTAGTAATAGGACCCCGTTGGCACCCTTTGTGTACGGAACCCTAATAAGCAAGTATTTCTAAAAAGTCGTCCGTTTGATAAATGGTTTGCACTATACTTTCTTTGAGGACTAAATTAAGATCTGAAATCCAAATAGTGCTGTAAAATGGCGGGTGGCGTATTATTGAAGCTAACTCAAAAATTACCCAAGCAAAGTTAATAATTTTTTTATGGGACCAACTTTGAGGTACCCTCTCGAATAAAATATTTTTTTTTTCAAATCTCATGACTCAGCAAAAAGTTATGCGTGGTCCTACATAAAAAAAAAAACCTGCCAAGTGCGTGTCGGAACACGCACAATGAAGGGTTCCGTAGTTGAAAAGAATTTATCCCAAAAACTAACTTAACAATGGATACCAAAATTTTTTTTTTATGGCATAAAACTACAAATTAACAATTTTCGGACTTTTTCCTTTACTTGTGCTGGGAGAACTTGCTTCTTGCCAATGTAGGTCAACGGGAAGTACCCTATAGGTTTCGATTTACTTGCGACAGTTGCGAGTATCAAACTGTGTCGCAAAATGGCCGTATTTTTTTATTGACTTAGAAGCTTGAATTTTTATAACTCTAAGGGACCATACACTTACGTATTCGATATTAATTTCAACTTGATATCTCCACGCGTTCCTGAGAAAAAGGGTCATTGCAGACTGACAGACAGACAGACGGACAATGAAGTGATCCTATAAGAGTTCCATTTTTTCCTTTTGAGGTACAGAACCCTAAAAACGTGTCGAATTGAGAACCTCCGCCTTTTTTTTTGTTTTTTTTTTCGTCAGTTAAAAAAGAACTGTCATTATCAAATATTGCAGTCGTCCGTACTTGAAATGGAACTATATATTTAAATTCTTTCATATGAGTGAACCAACGTCAACCTAGATCATGTTTCTTAAAAGCTCATTTTCATGTGTTGTACGATACCATTTATTTAATTGTTTTTGATACTTTGGAAAACTTCTCATGGCTAAGTAATAACAGCCGCACGGGTCGACCTATCAGGTTAAGTTACGCTTGCCGTGGTTGGTCCATGGATGGGTGGATCTTTACATACCGAGACCCCTCCGTGCCTCGAAAAGCACGCTAAGCCATTGGTCCCGGCTGTCATTCGTGGATCATTGACAGTCGTTGCGGGTCGTCAGAAGCCTGAAAGTCTGACAACCAGTCTTACCAAGGGGTATCGTATTACCCAGTAACTGAGTTGTGGAGGTCAGTTAGGTAGTCGCTCCATGTAAAATACTGGTATTCAGCTACATCCGTTAACCAACTTACTTGATGATGACTTTGGAAAACGAATCGCAGCAGCTAACTTGTAGCTTTTTTCTCATTGGCAACTCGATCTATCTTTACTTGAGGAAAAAAAGGTTGAAAAAAAAAACAACTCCCCCTGTACATGCACTATTGCAATCTCAACACCCACTATATTATTCTTAGCTACACGTGGATGGACCGCAAGGGACAGTCTTTATATCGTAAACTTTAAATTGCGCAACAGTAAAATAGGTTTTCAATGCGAAGCTAGCTAGAGTAGACCATTTGTTCCCTTGAGAGTTATAGGGACTCGTGGAATATGGGTTTATTGACTTTTTAGGTGCAAGTAAATGTAAATTATTTGCATTGATTATAAGATAGGGTGATCATTAGGTGATCATTTACTGGTGATTATTCATTGGGTGATTATTTATTTTTAATTTTTTACAGTTTTTGTTTTTTCTTTTGTTTTCTAGATTATTCTATTGTTTGTATTTTATTTTCTTATTTTTTATTTTATTCCCCTAGGGATTCAGTCTTTATATCGTAAACTTTAAATTGCGCAACAGTAAAATAGGTTTTCAATGCGAAGCTAGCTAGAGTAGACCATTTGTTCCCTTGAGAGTTGTAGGGACTCGTGGAATATGGGTTTATTGACTTTTTAGGTGCAAGTAAATGTTAATTATTCGCATTGATTATAAGATAGGGTGATCATTAGGTGATCATTTATTGGTGATTATTCATTGGGTGATTATTTATTTTTAATTTTTTACAGTTTTTGTTTTTTCTTTTGTTTTCTAGATTATTCTATTGTTTGTATTTTATTTTCTTATTTTTTATTTTATTCCCCTAGGAATTTATAGATGTCCGTTGGCATGTCCGTGGCATCACACGATATATCAAAATACTAGGGCTGCAATTTTTTTTCTGCAGCCCTAGTATTTTGATATACCGTAGCTGCGATTTTTTTTTTAAATATCGCAGCTTTAGGCTGAGATAGCAGCCTTTTGGCCTCGTACCGGTTTTTTTTTGTTTAATTTTTTTTTCTGACCTATGTTTTTTTTTCTAATGCTAATTTTGTTAGTTTTATATGCTCCTTTTTTAATGTATTTCTTGTGGGTGTCCCAAATAAAATATTTTTCTTTTCTTTTAATTAAGGCATTTTTCTTCTTAGTCATATTTTTTTTGAGTCTTGGAAAAAGGGTTTTCATATTCGTAATCTTTTTGCATTTGCAAATAGTGATAAACATATTTGATTACATTTCGTAACTATAACAAAACAGACATTTTTCTGTCTTTATTCTTCTTCATCGTAAAACAAATAGTGAAAATAAAGGCAGTGTAAAATATTGCATCACACTATTACTCGTACACTCTTATCAAAAACAGTTAATCCTTACTAAACTCCCGTTTACTTAAATCTGTGTGAAGAGAAACACGAGAGTTGAGCATTAAAGTAAAATACATTGCCCACGATACAAGCACAGCCGTGTAGTCGGAAGCTCGGTGCTCAGCGGAAAATCTTGTACGTCCGCCATTTTGACGTATCCCGGCGATATCAAGATGGCGCCCCACCTTCTAATGTCAATCCGTTGAGAGTTAAAGCTTGCACATTATTCAAGACGACTTGTAATAGGAAAAATATTGAAACTATGGAGATTGTTCATATTTTCGATTTTTTTGTTGCTATGTTGTTTGGAAAAAGATCTTGTTAAGTAATTTTTAACCAACTTCCAAAAAGGAGGAGGTACTCAATTCGAAGGTATCTTTTTTTTTTGTTTGGTTGTTTGTTACGCTATTACTCCGCTAATTATGAATTGATTTTGATGATCCTTTTTTTTGTTTGGTAGGTTATACTTCAGAGTTGGTCCCATATAAATTGTATTAACTTTGTTTGGGTCGTTTTTGAGTTAGCTTTGATAATACGTATTTAATTCACTTTGTGTATTTTGATGATTTCTAATAGTTCCTGTCACTGTTGTTTACATAGCAAATAGTGGTAGCTTTTTTACATAAAAACAACCGACTTCCAAAAAAACATTACTAAGTGAAAAATAACTTTAATTTCGGAAGTCGCTGGCAAAAACCTAAAATACAGATACAAAGACGCCGACTTCCGAAATTAAAGTTATTTTTCACTTTGTAATGTTTTTTTTGGAAGTCGGTTGTTTTTTATGTAAAAAAGCTTTTCGTGGCAAGTTATAACAGCCGCACGGGTCGATCCATCAGGTTAAGCTACGCTTGCGGTTGGTCCGTGGATCGGTGACCATCTTTACATACCGAGACTCCTCCGTGCCTCGGAAAGCACGTTAAGCCGTTGGTCCCGGCTGTCATTCGTGGATCTTTGACAGTCGTTACGGGTCGTCAGAAGCCCGAAAGTCTGACAACCAGTCTTACCAAGGGGTATCGTATTACCCAGCAACTGGGTTGTGGAGGTCAGATAGGCAGTCTCTCCATATAAATACTGGTATTCAGCTGCATCCGGTTAGACTGGAAGTCAACCCCAACATAGTTGGGAAAGGCTAGGCAGCTTGAATGGGTCGAGATCATCTATCAAAATACTGTTTTCCAGAACGGAGGAGTTTTTCCATTCCATTACTGTTTTTTGTGTATTTTTCATACCGTTATTAAATGATTAGTAAGCAAAGTTAGTAGTGGGATATTTCCCATATTAATCCTAGATAATAAATAACAAGTATGACGGCTTTATCAGCACTTATAACTTCATGTTGTAGCACCATTTTGTTTTATCCCTAGCTTATAGTACCGACGAATATTTTCTTGTGTCACTTTTTTCTACAACATTACACGATTACTTACTTACTCTGAAGAGTAAAGATAGGCTATCGTTTATAGTTAATAGGTATAAGACTGATGTAGGCTAAGTTTCGGTAAAAAGTTTAAGAATTTGGTATTTTGTTGTTGGTAAGGGAATAGACCCTGGGTCTTTGAAATCAAGTACCTATATTTTTTAACGAAGTATTTAAGGGGAGTCTTATGGATTTTTAGGGTTCCGTACCTTTAAAGAAAAAAATGGAACCCTGCTAGCATCGCTTCGTTGTCCGTGTATCTGTCTGTCTGTTATTAACCGACTTCAAAAAGGAGGAGGTTCTCAATTCGTCGGAACCTTTTTTTTTTTTTTTTTTTATTTTTTTTTATGTATGTTCCCCGATTACTCGAAGATGGCTGGACCGATTTGGATTGTTTTTATTTTATTCGAGAAGGTATACATCACAGTTGGTCCCATATAAACTTGATTAACTTTGCTTCGGTGTTTTTGAGTTAGCTTCAATAATACGTATTTTTCCCTCACTTTTATATGGATGATGTTCTAGTTTGTTTTGCAGGTAGTGGTATTACAATTTGTGTGGGGTAGGTACACAACTAAAAAGTGAAAAATAAAAACTTTTTTACAAAAAAATACAACCGACTTCCAAAAACAACACTACAAAGTGAAAAATAACTTTAATTTCGGAAGTCGGTGTCTAGTTAAATGTATTTTCGTTTTTTGCCACCGACTTCCGAAATTAAAGTTATTTTTAACCGACTTCAAAAAGGAGGAGGTTCTCAATTCGTCGGAACCTTTTTTTTTTTTCACTTTGTAGTGTTGTTTTTGGAAGTCGGTTGTATTTTTTTGTTAAGAGCCTTTTTCTCAGGAACGCGTGTAGGTATAAAGTTGAAATTAATGTCAAATATGACAACGACGACGATGTGTGTTATGTCTATGTGTGTTGTGTTTATGTGTGTGTGTGGTGTCCTTGGAGTTCTAAAAAAATTAAGCAATAAAAAAATACGGCCGTTTATGCGACATATTTTGATACTCGCAATAAATCCATTGACCTAGAATAATTAAATTTAGCAAGAAGCAAGGTCTCACAGCACAAGTAAAAGAAAAAGTCCAAAAATTGATAATTTGTAATTTTATCACATAAAACAATTTTTTTTTTGGGATTACAATGTTAATTAGTTTTTGAGATAAATTCTTTTCAACTACGGAACTCTTCATTGTGCGTGGTCCGACACGAACTTGACCGATTTCTTTTTTGTATTGACTCTTCAATTAATATTGTTTATGTTGCCACTATACAACGTGTCGTTTTGCATCCTCGTCAAATTTAAGGATGTGGTATAGACAATCAAACCAAACAACTTTTTCCATGATACCAACATCGTAATCGCGAATAAATAATAAGCCGTCTCGTGCATTTGCGTCGAATAGGTATTGAAGTTTTCTATGGGAAGTTGAAATTTTTTTCGCGATTACGATGTTGGTCCCATGGAGAAAGTTGTTCGGTTGATGTTCTATGTCACACCCTGAAATTTGACGAGGATTCAAAACGACACGTTGTATATCATTTTAATTGAGCTCTAAATTGGAATTCTGAGTGCAATGAAAGGCAATTGGATGGATATTTATCGTTGTACGCGTTGTTAATCACGTGTTTTGGAGTATACCTACCCAACAGGTGTTGGAGTCTATCGTAATCCGTTTTTACAAAAAAATTCTTGACAAGATTTCTTAATACAGAATTATTTTATTTCAGTTCAGTTCAGTGATAAATTATATTTTTATCTAGCTGCCTGGTTCCACTGGCGTCATGTATTGTAATTGACGTCATCAACGCGGCACAATTGACGCAAATTAACAAACATTTTATTATTTATTTATTCTTTATCATTGATTATTTTGATAAAAAGAGAGTAGACCGAATTATATTATAGAGTAATTTATAAATAGAGACGCTATTTATAACGTTGTTACAAAAATCAAAAATATGATCCTTTGTGGGAGACTGGCGTCCATACTAGGATACCCTGTGTGACAGATCACCAGGCGAGCACCCCGAATTTAATCTATAAACAATGGTAAATGCACTCTAGACAATTTTTTTATTGCTGAAGTAATTAAAATTGTGTTATTTTACGTAAAATCTTCTAAATGCAGCTTATAATTTTAGGTTAATTTTCACAAACAAACGGGCCATTAATAATAAAACAAAACATTATTCACGAAAACACATACATTAAACATATAAAATGGTTGAATGGCACAAAAGGGGTGATTCATAACGCGATATTAGCCACCCTCCTGTTTCCGACGTGGGATCAAAATACAAACAAATATATCAAGTACCTGCCGACACATTATTATAGGAGACGCTTTATAGCTCCTATAGGCTATAAATTTGTCTAGTTCATTGTTTTATGTAATTCGCACGTTGGTACTGGTACATCCCTAGAGGGATGGTAACCGTGTCGGTGTAACGTTCTAATTAGGGTTCCGTGATATATGTTATGGACTCTGTCGACTAGTTTTTATGAGTATTGAGTTTATATGGCACGTGAAAATTGTTATATGAAACAGGCCTCCTCTTTCTCCTCTGAGAGGGGACGGGCTTTATTCCACCACGCCAATCGGAGTAAGTGTTGGTGGGTGTGACATGTCTTCGAATTTTCGGTTCTGGGTTATGTCGTCCCTAAGATTTAAAAAACCGGCCAAGTGCGTTAACTTAACAACTTAACATTGTAGTGGAAAAACTGTCAATGTTGTAATACTCACAATATTGAGAGATTTACCATGTGTTTATTTTAAGACCACTTCTTTTAGGTTTTCCTGTAATCTAAAGATAAAGAACTATTTTTTGTATTTTTTTTTTAATTTTAGGCTTAGTAGTTTCTGAGACAAGGGAGTGAATGGTCAACTTTCGTTTTTTTCTTAAATAACTTTATTTTTTTTTTTAATTATATAAAAAAAAATACTTGAGACTCTCATAGAAAGCCCTTTGATATGTCATGCATGAGGTACAGTTTGCAAAACTTTTTTTAACCCGTCGCGCGCCAATTAGCAGACACAATTGAAATTCTATTGTTATCTGTACACATGGTGTACAATCGACATTTTAAGAGTTAAAATTTTCTTATTTGCCCCCCAAAAGTGATCCCTATATTAAAAATTCATATATTTACTTTACCCGTCCGTGTTTGGGTCACAGAATTCATATGTGTACCAAATTTCAACGCAATCGGTCTAATCCTGCCGACAAACTGTCTTGCAGTTCGGCAGGTTTGTACAATTTGTGAAGTGTTTGGTCTAAAATTTAGACCAAACACTTCACAAATTTAAAAAAATATAAATAAAAAAAATCATTTATTTAGACTTTAAATAAATGATTTATTTATTTTTATTAGATTTGGAGCAAATTGGCTGTGACAGACGGACAGACACACTAGTGATCCTATAAGGGTTCAGTTTTTTCCTTTTGAGGTACGGACCCTAAAAACGTTGGTCTTTAGACCTACACCCTAATTGCGTAACACTTTATCGATCGGAGTTGGTTTCATTTTGAAACAAATTGCTAATCCATTGCTTCATATGTTCGAAAAAGTCTGCACAACAACGTAAATAACGCAATGAATGTGGTTAAACTGTCAAAATGAAACCAATTCCGATTGATAATGTGTTCCGCAATTAGGGTGCTGAAGACAGAGTAAATGTGTAGCTAAGAAAAGATATTTAGAAATCTTTAGATTTTTAACATCTCTTCAAACGGGCTTTGATGCAGGGGTGTAATAACAATAAAACTTTTACTGTGTCTCGTTCAGTGTCCTTCAACCCGATTAACCAAGATCCATCCAGGCTATACAGGAAAAATAAACCGGTCAAGAGCGAGTCGGTCTCGTCGCGCACCGAGGGCTCCGTACCATCATTTATATTTAATTTTTGTTGATGATTTCTGAAAAAGTGTGCTATTTAGAGACATCGTTTCATTTTTCCTGTAATCTTTACATATTTTTCTCTATGCAAACTTCGGAGATAAGAGGGGGGGAACGGTATTTTTTTTTTTAATTTTCATCAAAAGTCGAAAACTATGCGGCCTAAAAATAAGAAAAAAAAATGTTTGAAAATGTGCAAACTGCGTTCTTTCATATGATACCCCACATGCCCTAGTATCCCCACTTCAAATTGAATTTTTAAAATCGCCTTTCAGTCCCTGTTGCAAAAAAAAACATGTATTTTTATTTTATTACTTATAGGCAAAATAGTTGGATAAACGTCAACTAAAACTGTTCCAAATTCCAAGTTGATAATAGCATTAATAGTTCTTGAGATATCCAGCTGTGACAGACCGACAGACAGACAGACTGAGTCACACCATAAGGGTTCCTTTTTACCATTTTGGTACGGAACCCTAATAAACTCCTATAACACACTCAAACCATAAAATCACATTGCTTCTCAAACCTATCGTCTATAACTATAAATACTCAAATCTATTTTAAACTCGTAGGATAAAAGGGTCAGTGACCACTTATCTTTCTATTAATATATGTACAGTTAACCTCGTATCCACGGTACGAAAACCAACCGTTACTGCTACGAAATGAGGGTGCTATCAATGTCAAATTGTTACCATCGATGTGAGGTTGACTGTACTTCGCTGGCTCCCACTTTATGGGTCCTTTATGGTTTGTTGTTAAAGTAGGTATCGCGGTCGTGATCTTAAAGTTTCCGGGACACTTCACTTAGAGGATGTCAAGTTATGTATTTCATAAATGCTTTTATGTTTAAATGGCGAATTGAAAAACGAGTTTTTGCTTTTCTATGGAGGTTACTATAGTGTTTACTTGTTTAGAGTAAGCTATTACAAGTAGGTATAACAACGGAATATTTTTTAGGACTAACAATAGGCAGATGTGAGTGAAAACGCCGGGAGGGGACGCTCAAGGAAGACATTTAGTGACCTTATTGGTAATGTTCTTCAGAAAGGTCAGGTTCGTAGTACTCGCAACCGGCGTGCGTATGACCAGATGTATGAACGTAAACGAGGCAAAAGTAGTATGTAAGGATCGTAGCAGGTGCCGTTCTGTAGTTTCTGCCTACCCCCATGGGAAGAAGGCGCGAGTTTATATATGTATGTATTTTTTTAAGATAGAGTAAACTATTTAAGCTCTTTGGACTGTATGGCTGACTTTAGGATCTCTATTTTAGCTACCTAAGAATATCACCTCAATCCAACCAAGTAAGTGTGTTTAATTAGCCGCTAAATCACTAAAGCATTTTTAATTTCAATTCACAAAACAAAAATTACACTCCTACAGTTCAACACAATTTTTCCTCAAAACATCTTATCAGGCAACATAAAACAAATGAATTAAGGGACATCCACCAAAATTATCAGCAACTATAAGACGGGAACTGCCAACAAATTACGGACGACGAATTATTCTCGAGAACATCTTCTCAAGACGTCTGTCTGTTTTGCTCTATTATCCGGGCCCTGAGATAAGCCTTAGTACGGGAGGCGGCGCACGTTACAAACGAGGCGAGTGACCAAGGAGAGTGTACTTGCCGGATTACTGGCGAGGTAAATGAATTAGGAGATGCGAAGCTTTTTATTGGTCGAGGAATGTTGTGCAAAGGATTGATAATTTTGATGCTAGTATGGTTGTTATTCTTTAAACTAATTCATAATATAATAAGTAATTTGCGAAGGTCAATAATTAAGAGAAAAAATGCTTATGTATACTCGTTTGTTTGTTTGCTGCTGTTATTGTTAGTTGCATGACATTTCCTAGTGTCACAACACAGACCAGAGGCAATATAGAGTTCATAGTCTACGTAGAATTACTGTTTTGAATTGTTGTCTTTGGTCTGAGATCGAAGACAACTTGGATACGAGGCTTTTGCTTACTTTGCATAATGTGTGTATTTTGTTATTTTTTAGTTTTCTAATGTGCGTTTTATTTGTGCAAAATAAACGATTTTTCTTTCTTTCTTTCTTTTCAGTTTGTACTTATATGAAATAATACAATAACTTAAGTATGTTATATGTTATGACAAAAAACCGGGTTTTGGTTGCAATTGGTTGAATTTCTCAGTAGCAGCCCGGAGTCTGGATTTGTGCCCGGTTGATGGCAATAGGCGCGCCTCTTATTATTTGGGACCAATAGCTAACTAACTCTTCGGGGATTATAGGCGTGGTGTTGTATTATGTTATGCGTTGGTTGAATTTAAAGAGGACATATTTATCAATTACATTATTTCTTCTCCTAAGTTTTAATTTTACGATCGTATTTACAGAAAAATGGTGCAATTTGTGTAACAGAATTGAATAATGTTACTAAACGTTGGTTGTAAGGATAGTAACAAACAAGACTAGTTCACTAGAATTACTACTTTTCTTGTTTGTGAAACGAATTAGATAGCTGGTTGAATTAGTCGTGTTTCCTTGGAGATTCTCCTATCGTTGGATTATTTTGTTACATTTTATTCTTTTTGCTAGAGTTTTAACAGATTTTATAAAACCTCCTCTGTTTTAGTGTATTGTCGATAGAATTTTGTTAAAATGCAGTGTTTTTTTTTTGGCAGATATAACTTTACAGTTTTCGTTGTTTCTCTAGGGATAAACTCGAGCATATTTTTATACATCGGTGCTTTTTTTTAAACATCAACATTTTAAACACTGTTTTCACGTTTTATAAACCATGGAAAATATCTCGCAAATCAAGTTAGTCATATTTCTTATTTTTTTACTATTGTTCAGTAAGAAAGTTGAGTGTACAAAAGCCCTTAAGTATAATTCATATACTTGGGGCAACAATACTGGGCATTCTCTTGAACAAAAGGCGCCAGTCTCCCCGGGGCGCATGTGTTTGTTTTACACAACTCATATAAGGGCGTCGGCGGCTGACTCGGAAACTGATTAATTGCGATTCAGGAAGAAATGCTCTGGGAAGACGTAATTCGTGATTATTGTAGTCCTTGAAAAAAGAGATAAATTTTATTGCACTATGTAGATGATTTGAACTTCCAATAGAGGAATCATTTCTTGTAGAAAATACGCGAGGAATGGTTTTCCTGTGAAAATGATTAATAAAATAAGTATGTTTTAACCCAGTTTAAACACACACGATATGTTTTATTAAACTTCCAAGTACTCGTCAAATATGGGGCACCTAATGTGTGTTTACCTCAGTTTTATAGCAACTTACCGAAACGATTGTTTAAATCCCTTGCGAGTGTTGAATGCAACTGCACCGTGTGTAACCCGCTTTATATTCTTAGACTTGACAAATAGGCACTTGGCTGGAAGCATCACGTGCTCTCCAGTGCTGCCAACATTAAACTCATAAGTTTTATTCTACTAAAATTGGACTACGATAAATTCGAAACGGGTCAGCGGTCACCGAGCGAGTCTATTGTAGAATTTTGTTTCAATTTTTATTTTAATGGTGTGGAACGTTTGAAATTGCTGTAATAGCTAAATGTTTAAATGCTTTCTCTAAAACAGTATTTATCTGCTGTTTATTCTCTAAAATATGACCTATATTTCGAGTAAAACGTACTAGAAACAGACTCCATTCATTTAATTCCAGAACATTCGATACCATTTCATTCATTTCATTTTTCATTTTTTTTTTTGCCATTATTTGCTAAAAGAACAGTAGATCTTAACAACTGCTGTCTTCCAACAATAACAATCCAAGCATTACCAAGAACAATTTAACTTCTCAACAATGTCAAGACGATCGTAAATCATATCTTTCTTCAGGTCGTATAAAAAGGGAGGTAGCGAAAATACCAGTATCTAAACAGGCGATCGCGTAAGAAGATACTAATGATCTCGCATTGCGCGCGACGTGTCGACGTTGTCGGCAAGAAACGCGTGTCGGGAGCAACGCTGTGTCAAGAAACGCGTGTCGGGAGCAACGCTGTGTCGGGAGTTGTGGAGAAGCACAGTGTGCGTGACCGAGCCGAGACAGAGGATGACGTCACTGTCCGCCATTATTCAAGACGATGTTTATTCGTTCAAGAACCGATAGGAACCTTGAGAAGTTTATCTTTATTGCGCGTATTAATTTTGATGGGGGTGGATGGCCGTGCCGGTTTATCGGGTTCTGTCAAACGTTGTCTGGTTTCTTCATCCTAGCTAATCCGTGGGTCATTGACAGGGTTCGTTTAGCTTAAAGGGAAACTTGGTTAAACGCTGTACAAACACGTTTTAGATTGTTATAATAATTAATAGCGTGCTTAGTTCAGTTTGCGTTTCTATCTGTCTTCGCTATTTTAAGGTTTTAATATTGCCAAAAGCCGAAAGTAAGTAAATGATGTCCTTCTTCTGGCACCATAGTATCTCTGGAAATTGAAATTTGTTGAAATAGTTGAACAGTAAAACGTCGAAAACAGACATCCATTATCACTTTTAGAATCATAACATTACCCCAGATATTTTTGCTTGGAATGTTAACTTTATTAGGATTGCTCTAACTCAATAATAGCCAACAGCTGTTAGTCCTCTTGTTAGTCTCCTCACGTCCCTTACAACACTCCAAAGAAAAAAAGAAAGAAAGAAGGAAATAAAACGATTATTGATTAGTGAGACGAAGATGGAATATTTTATTCCTTCATGCGGATACTAATCTTTCTAGCGCCGAACGATGAAATACTGCCGCCGAGTTTCATCGATTTCATTAAGAATTAACGTTGTAAGTAATTATAGAAGCTTAGTCTCGTAAAATTAGGTCGCTTTAATTAAGCAGTTTTAGTTGTATTAATTTGAAAACAGTTTTAGACTGATTAAACAGTTACATTCTAATTTTGACACAAAATATGTAGTAAGCACACATAAGGTAATATAATATGTATGTATCATCATACCGTGGGAAGTCTAGCCATTTATTTCAATTAAATTATTCATTGGGTACTTTTGACTGGCATATTTTACATGCCGTATTCGAAAATGTAGATCTATTCATATCTTTGGTATGTAGAAGTTTAGAGGAGCTCGTGGCTAAGTAATAACAGCCGCACGGGTCGATCCATCAGGTTAAGCTACGCTTGCCGGGGTTAGTCAGTGGATGGGTGACCTACATACCGAGACTCCTCCATGCCTCGGAAAGCACGTTAAGCCGTTGGTCCCGGCTGTCATTCGTGGATCTTTGACAGTCGTTACGGGTCGTCAGAAGCCCGAAAGTCTGACCAAGGGGTATCGTATTACCCAGTTACAATAATGGTATTCAGCTGCATCCGGTTAGACTGGAACCCAACCCCAACATAGTTGGGAAAAGGTTAGGCAGATTGATTGGTATGTAGAAGGTTATCATTTCATTGATAAAGCGTAGGTACTCAAAAAAAATTGTTCTTCTGAAATGTCAGGTGCGTAGTACTCGCAACCGGCGTGCAAGTAAGACCATCTCATCATCATACATCATCATACATGATCATCATACATCTGTATGAACGTAAACGAGGCAAAAGGAGTATGTAAGGAACGTAGCAGTTGGCGTTCTGTAGTTTCTGACTACCCCCATGGGAAGAACGCGTGAGTTTACGTATGTATGTATGTAAAAATAAAAATTAAAGGGTGCCTTGTATGCAAGTCAGATACCTGAATTACTGCGATAAGATCAAAAATATTTACTATACACAACACATTTTTATTAACACACAAAATATGTGCACAAATGCCATTAAATTGTGCACCGTGGCAAAATGTGCACAAAGTGTCAACGAACTTCGTATTTTAAAACCGTTGGCGTTTAAATCGCGCTGTCGAGTAAAAAAGGTTCAAAGGCTAAAGGGATTCAGCGTAAACTCGGCGTGACGTAGCGGCGCCTTGGTATAATGTAACTGTAACGCGCGTGCTATGTGACTCTTAAAGTCATTGTAATAAGGCATAAATTGGAGTGATTGAGGCAAATTGAGTGAATTGCTAGGACTGTACTCGTAATTGTAGTAGAAGGCGGAAGTTGAGGCTTTTGGCCGTGATACAGAAGTATGCTTGCGTGAGGGAATCGTATTGACTGGTTCGGTTACATTGAGTCGAGTTTGAGACAGTGATCGGGTTAAATGCTGGGTTGTTTACTAAACAACATTTTCGGGAAAATGCCTGAAAATTATGCAAGGATCGTATCAGGCATTCTGTTGTTTCTGCCTACCCCCATGGGAAGACGGCGTGAGTTTGTACAAGGTATAATTTAAATAACGCACAACTTTTTAAGGGGACATTGTACTCATCAATACGAACAACTTTTACTATATGACCAAAACTGGGATCGCCAAAAAAGAATCTGCTGTTCCCTACATTTATGTTGGCATAACTCGTCAAAATGCGAAAGGGGACAGTAGATTTTTTTTCGCGATTTTAGATTTGGTCCCATAATAAAAGTTGTTCATAATGATGAGTAAAATGACCCCTTAAGAGGTTGTGTGTTATTTAAATTACACCTTGTATAAATATGCAAGTAAGTATTATGTTTGAAAAGTTTTGATTTCGAAGATTTTGCTTATTTTAAAATGTTAGTTGATGTTGTTTATCTAAGTTCTGTTCAGCCAGCTCTTGGGTCACGAGAAGTGTCAACAAGCCGTTTGGAGATTTCGTTGAATAAACCATGAGCACACGGACCCCACGGCCCAAGGGTTTCAACCCCAAACGGCTCGAAAATATAATTACCGATAAGGTTATTATACTTTCGCCGCTTGAGGTTTTCCGCAGCCGCAGCAGCAGTGCCCGCACAGCCTGCCGAGCCAGGAAGATGGGATGGCGCAAGAGACGTTTGGGGTTGAAACCCTTGGGCCGTGGGGTCCGTGTGCTCATGGTTTATTCAACGAATCTCCAAGCGGCTTATTGACACTTCCCGTGACCCAAGAGCTGGCTTTTACCTTGGCCAGAGGCTTAGCATTGCCATACAACGTGGCAATGCCGCCAGTCTCTTGGGTACTTTACCAGTCGACAACGATGCGGAGGAATTTTTCGATGCCATATTTTAGTTTTTTAATAGTTTTAGTTATGTTAGGATATCATTTAGTTATTTTTAGGTTATGTTTAACTTTACATTATCTTGTTTATATTACCGCCAATAGTTCTGTTTCCTCTCTGTTAATGAATCAACACTTAAGTATTAATTAGTTGACGATGGAGACCTTTTTATTCTTTGGAAGTGGTTACAGTGGTGGTTGGTGGTGGTGGTTTGGTGGTGGTGATTGGTGGTTTTAAAGGGCCCCTAAAATTTTAAAAAGTCAGTAAGATTTTACATTTGTAAATATCACGATTGGTATGAAAAATGTCAATGTCAATAAATAGTTACATTTCCGATCCAACTTTCTCAGTTTCTGTCATAACTACTCCAGAAATAAAATCAACGATGTAACTCTAACTTCAAAACCAAAAACTAATCATTCAAAGCCACAACAACTACAGCAAAACAATTTGGCAAAACATTTCAGCACATTAGCGGAAGTCGCCTGAGACTCGTAACACAACTAGAACCCAAACCTAACGAGATATCTATGACGTCTGACAGAAAACAATTTCACTCAAGATATACAATATATTGGTGCAATACAGAGAGATACAGAAGGTTCACTTCACAAAAGACAGTGTATATTTCAGGTTTGCATCTGTAATGGCAATATAATAATAACTAAGTAATAACAGCCGCTCGGGTCGATCAATTAAGTTAAGCTACTTTTGTCTGTGGATGGGTGACCATCTTTACATACCAAGACCCCTCCGTGCCTCAAAAAGCATGTTAGGCCGTTGATCCCGGCTGTCATTCGTAGATCGTTGACAGTCGTTACGGGTCGTCAGAAGCCCAAAAGTCTTACCAAGGGATATCGTTTTACCTGGGTTGTGGAGGTCAGATAATTATAGGATCGCTCCATGTAAAATACTTGTATTTAGCTGATTCCGGTTAGATTGGAAGTCGACCCCAAAATAGTTAGGAAAAGGCTAGGCAGATTGATTTATTTGTGATGGCAACTCATCTGCAATGGTGTCTGTGGGTGGCAGTGACCACTTATCATAAGGTACGCTCCAAGCTTATTTACACCCAGATAATGTTAGTGACTTTTGGAACCATACTAAAATTTATTTTAAGTTCAAAGGTCCCATAGTTTATCTTCGGGAAAACCGAATTATAGCGAATAAAATCTGTCTATCGACCGATAGAAATTTATTTTCCCACCTAAATTATTATAGATTGACGCACTAATTTCGACCATAGTGGACCAGTCACATTTAATTCGGCAAAGTTCGGTTTTTCCGAAGATCAACGAAATGGAACCTTTGTACAGAGGCTAGCACATCAAGCTACCCCAATCTGTCAAATTTCTTTGATGGATTTTCAACTTTACGACAAAGGAATAACGTTCATATTCAATTGGGAAAATTTGACATTGGGGTAGCTTGATGTGCTGGCTTCTGTACATTGTCGTACTGTATCCATGTTAGAAAGAATTAGGCTGATAGCGTAGGTATACTTACTCCAAAAATATAGTGTTATGGTTAAATAAAGGTATGTTGTAACATTGTAAGAGCCGCACGGGTCGATCCATCAGGTTAAGCTACGCTTGCCGGGGTTGGTCTGTGGATGGGTGAGCATCTTTACATACCGAGACTCCTCCATGCCTCGGAAAGCACGTTAAGCCGTTGGTCCCGGCTGTCATTCGTGGATCTTTGACAGTCGTTACGGGTCAACAGAAGCCCGAAAGTCTGACAACCAGTCTTGCCATGGGGTATTGTATTACCAAGTAACTGGGTTGTGGAGGTCAGATAGGCAGTCGTTCCATGTAAAATACTGGTATTCAGCTGCATCCGGTTAGACTGGAAGCCGACGCTAACATAGTTGGGAATAGGCTAGGCAGATTGATTTTTTTTTGGTTAAATAAAGGTATGTATACAATACGGTAGCCTCCATTTTAATATTTTTGAAGTGGGATCTCCCATCTTTTGCCTTTTCAGTTTTGTAACTGTGGTGAAGTTAGGCACCAAAATTGACCTTCTGCATTTCCTTTACAATACAAGTATTGTAGTTCCTATGGGAAATACGATCTCGTCGGGTACGTCGACTAAAATATAAGAGATACTTTACATTCTACGGTGTATTTAACTCAGTGCGCTATGGAGCGGACCGGTCATGGTGCCTACGTGCAAAAATATACGATGTAGATTTTAAGGATGAGCTCGCTGCGTTTTAAGATGGTTGTAGATTGTACGTTTTTTAAGATTCTTGTCGTTTTAAATCTGCTGTTTTATACACTTTGATTGGGTGGGTAGTTAGTTGTTAGTGTGTTAATAAAACTTTCATATTAAGTATTTTAAGTTTATACAGGGTGACTGGTAATTAGTGACCGATACATAAACACATGATTGTGCTCATGATAACCAACCACTTTTACTACAGAACCAAACCAGAAATCGCGAAAAAAAAATCAGCTGCTCCCTACATTTTGACGAGTTATGCGAACATGAATTTATGGGACAGCTAATTTTTTTTCGCGATTTCAGGTGTAGTCCCGTAGTAAAAGTTGTTTGTTATCATGAGTATAATCATGTGTTTAAGTATCGGTCACTAATTACCAGTCACCCTATATATTAAGGTTATTTAAAAAAATATCTCTAGAAGCTTGTGGCTAAGTAATAACAGTCGCACGGGTCGATCCATCAGGTTAAGCTTCGCTTGCCAGAGTCGGTCCGTGAATGGGTGACCATCTTTACATACCGAGACTCCTCCGTGCCTCGGAAAGCACGTTAAGCCGTTGGTCCCGGCTGTCATTCGTGGATCTTTGACAGTCGTTACGGGTTGTCAGAAGCCCGAAAGTCTGACAACCAG
This sequence comes from Cosmia pyralina, assembly GCA_946251885.1. Classification (NCBI taxonomy): domain Eukaryota; kingdom Metazoa; phylum Arthropoda; class Insecta; order Lepidoptera; family Noctuidae; genus Cosmia; species Cosmia pyralina. Next base: position 24,031,615 of record OX276354.1, on the reverse strand, counting down.
TCTTACCAAGGGGCAGATAGGCAGTCGCTCCATGTAAAATACTCGTATTCAGCTGCATCCGATTAGACTGGAAGCCGACCCCAACGTACTTGGGAAAAGGCTAGGCAGATTCATTTTGATTTAAAAAAAAATATAATTTGTTATTTGGGAGTAAATACCGCGAGACTTATCTATGAAACTTGTATGCGTTCATGTGAAACCGTAAATACTTTACGTGCATGTGTGTTTCTATAATAAAATATTGTATGTGCAGACCTTCGTGATAAAACCAAGCAAGATTAATGTACTTATACTTTTTAGTATGCAATTACGAAATATCCTATTTTCTTAACTATTTTTTTAAAATAATAAAAGCGTAAGTGAGTTTGTTTGTTGGCTTGTTCGCTACTCTTTCACGCTAAAACAGCTTCACGGATTTGGATGAAATTTGACACATGAGTAGACCATGACCTGGAATATGACATAGGATACTTTTTATCCCGGTAGTACATACCTGTGGGATAATTTTCGACGTCCACGCAAGCGATCAATTTTAATAAAACTGAAGTAAGTAAAGGTATGCTTTACACAATTCAGAAAGTAATTTTACGTGGTTTAAAAACCCAAGTTGAATATTCTTTTACTATAAAATAATACTATCTATACGAAGCCAACCGCAAAACAGATATAAAAATAATAAGAACATCTTAAAAAACCTCTCTTATTTTGTACGCTAGATATTATCCGTAAAAATAACGCGCAGTAAAAGCAACGTCTCGGCCCATAAAAACGGTTCGTATGTTTTTATAAACTGGTGCACGTTGGCGAGGCAACCACACGTTGCTCTCTGGAATTCGGGACACCGTAAAAGTCCGGAAGTTTCAGGAATCCAAGCAATTTCGGCACTGAAGAAGGAATTTGTTGGAGTTAGCGTTGCAAGCGCGTTTTATTGGTCTATATCGCGTTTGTCACAGACAAAGGAAAGTGACTGGTACTTTCTGTGTAGGGAAGTGCTCGTTATGTGTTTTGAATGGGCGATACCGTCTGACGGTATGTGAGTGATGAATGATTCGTTTTTTGGATTGTAGATTTCAGGGATGGCTTTGATGTAGGATGCGCAGTAACCTCATGGTTTAGAATGTGACAGATGAGTGAGATAATTCAATCCTCACTATTACTAACGTGGAACCACTCATAGTAAAATCATTTAGCTTAAGACAAGAGTTTAACATAATTAATCTGCCTGCCTTGTATTTTACATGGAACGACTGCCTATCTGACCTCCACAACCCAGTAACTGGGTAATACGATACCCCTTGGTAAGACTGGTTGTCAGACTTTCAGGCTTCTGACGAATCGTAACGACTGTCAAAGATCCACGAATGACAGCCGGGACCAATGGCTTAACGTGTTTTCCGAGGCACGGAGGAGTCTCGGTATGTAAAGATGGTGACCCATCCACGGACCGACCCCGGCAAGCGTAGCTATACCTGATGGATCGACCCATGCGGCTGTTATTACTTAGCCACGAGCTCCATAGATAATGTGTAAAATAATAATGTTGATAATTATTTATTATCAACATCAAATCAAATCAAATTTATTACTGAACCAAAAAGTTGTACATTAGTTGGTGATTGGAGCCATCTGTTAGGCAAGTAAGGCCTGTGTTAGGTGACTCCGCTCTTCCACAGCAGTATACAATTTTCTCAGTATCTTAGACATAAACATAAGCAGTATGTGATGTGTGTGTGTGCGTGTGTGTGAGAGAGAGAGAGAGAGGGTGTGTGTGTGTGTGTGAGGGTGTGTTATCAACATATTTTGCACGTTATATCTTAAGAATATTGACAATGCTAAGCATTAGCTTAGCGTTGTCAATTTTCTTATTCCAGGTATAATTACGTTGTAGAATGTTGTTAATTATGTTGTCATGTTTACCGCAAATAAACGTATTTTCTTTCTTCTTTCTTTCTTTCTTTCTTTCTTTCTAGAAAACTCCATAGACTTTGAATAGGTTCATTACAATATACAAGGTGTAACATAAATAACGCACAACCTCTTAAGAGGTCATTGTACTCATTATTATGAACAACTTTTACTATGGGACCAAACCAAAAATCGCGAAAAAAAAATCTCCGCGCTCCCTACATTTTGACGATTTTGATGTTGCTTGTTGTCACTGAACAGCTGATTTCGTTCGCGATTTCATGTTTGGTCCCATAGTAAAAGTTGTTCATAAAGATGAGTATAATGTCCCTTTAAGAAGTTGTGCGTTATTTATGTTACACCTTGTGTAGAGATTTTGCAAACTGCATAAAATATTCCTAATTAATTCTTTGTTAATTGCTTACCCATATTGGAAACACATCAGCGTCCATTATTGATTATCAAGCAACGTTGATCTTCTATTATATTAGTGAAGCGATCGACTTTGAAGTGCCTCGTGTAGCTAGAAAACAATTGTGTACTTATCAGTTTTTTTTGCAAATTGTTTACACCGCCTTGTAAACAAATAGCATGCTTCATATAAGACATCAGGCAGTGGTGGCCCAGAGGTAACGGCCCCGACTTACGAGTAAGTTCTTAGGGTTCAATCCCAGGGAGTTCAATCCAGGCGCTTTACTTTGTGTAAACAATTTCATCACCAGTGCTCTTAAAACGGCGAAGAAAAACATTGAAAGGAAACAGGCATATCCTAGAACCAAAAATTCGAATACAAGTGATATCTACCAACACGCATTGGGCTCGCGTGGTGGATTACAGCTTACTCACTCTAACTGAGAGGAGGCCTGTGTCTCAGCAGTGGAAATACTGTAGGCTAATTATGCATAGGACAAAAAAACCGCATCGTAACCAACAGGAAAATTGCCCAAAAAGGTGGCAGAATGGCAATGCTGATTCTTTGGCCGAAAAAGGTTCTCATTCAATTGTTTATTTAGAGATGGCGTTGACTATTTTACCATCAGAATCTGGTGGATGGGTTATTGTTGTGATTATTTGCCAACAAAAGACATTAAAGGTCATTCTCAACCAAGCGGAAAAATCCTCGCGGATGCTGGAGCCCTTTTAAATTTCACTTAATAACTAGCTGTGTCAATATTAACTTTAAGTGTACAATTCAACGCAGACATCAGACTCGATAAACGCTTGATGTCTCTTGTGCTAGTACATGGTCACCATATCACAAAACTGGCCTACCTAACCTACCTATATACATGATGTTGGCAAAAATTGAAACGGCTAGCGATGTACAGAAATTAATTTAACGACCAATCCCCGTGCATGATTCAATTTTGTCAGTCAAATTATATTGCGTAATTACCGGATCGAACAGTTACCGTGTTAAAGCTAGGGAATGTACTACTCGAGCTAAGGCGAGCCAACTAGCGCCAACATTGAGAAAAAATCATAAGTCTGGAGTTATGGAATATTTTGGAATTTCCTATGCTCACATATTTAGTCAATTAATTAATTAGTAGAATATTTTGTATCAAAAAAATCAACACTAACTGCTAGAGCTTCGAAACTTGGAGGTTTAGTGTTGATTTTTTTGACCTCACCTGACCTACCTCATCTGACTAAAAATGTGAGCACAGAACATTTCAAATTGTTCCATAATAACGCCAGACTTATGATTTTTTTCTCAATAGTGGCACTAGTTGGCAGCACTACTCGCCTTAAGCAGATTTCTTCTGAATTCCTCCCTTCAAAGTGGTTGAGCTGAATGGTGTTAATCCATGCATCAGAACAGGTGTTATCAGTGGAGTCTGGTCATATCTTAGCTGCCACGGTTTATTTAAATTTAATTTTTGTTTTTTATTTTAATATTTTTATTACGGACGCTTTTACGTTCTGCATCGTTCTCATGTGTATGTTTTCAACATGAATGTTGTAACTAATACTTTGTAACAATATTTTTATTTAAAAGAGTGTCCGTGGAATTTCTTACCCGTTCTTCTCCATAGGTACCTACTACGCTTTGGAATGGGCAACTAGCTTCATCTTTCTGACTGACCGACCCCTTGACAATTAATTGGTTTATTTGAAATAAATGCTTTGAGTTTGTGTTTGAATTATCGTCACCAGAGGTAGTTATATCTTTAATCTTAATCGTCTGAGTGAAAAGATGGGACCTATTCTTATAATAATAATATATTTATTTGACACAAAACATTATGTAACATTTGCTGAGATATACAGGACACATTCAAATTTTGTTAATTTTATATTGAAGGCATCTGTGTCTGAACTAAATAAAAATATCTGTATCTCAGACTCAGCGCTCTTCCTTATGATGACCATTGCATTACTAACATAATTAGACATATTACTAATGGGAGATATATCAATACACAGAAAAAAGAGACTAAAAGTTAAAACAAAATAAAGAAAAACGGTGTGGAGTGTAAACCTCTCGGTGTGTAGTGTGTGAAAGTGAGGGAAAGAGTGTGAGAGGGTGAGTATAAAAGAGTTATTCTATTTAACTACCTTTAATAAGTTTTCTGTCTCTTCATATGTATGTTTACTAACAAAATTAAAGATTTTACTTTTACATATTTTTTTGTTTAGCGGGTATATTACCAAAGCGTCATTTATTTTATTAGACTTAATTGGTGACTTATTTCTTTTTTTGAGTGTGGGTCCCCCAACCTTGGGCAGGCCACTCCATCATCACTACTGCAGTATCAGGCCGTGTGGTGTCGAGTTCTATGGAAAAATCGGCTTGTCTTTGCGTGTCGTATGAACCCCCATAGGTTCAATGTGAAATCTTTCGTCTGCTTGATGTGTCCCGGGTACTGTAGTTAGTAACATTGATGTTTTAACCAATAACGAAACCTATGTTCAATTGAGGGTGCTTACCTGCTGATGTATTGTTCTATGAAATTGCGTAGCATAGTATAAGTCCGGGTCAGTGGGTCCTGTTAAAGTTTTTAGTATCATATTGTGTTCAAAGGGTAATTTGTTGTCGTTATGAGGGGCATTAGCGCACCTCGTCCGGACAGTATTTAGTAATTATACTGTATTGTTAACGGCGTTAATAAAGGTATGGTTTGTGAGCTCAGTTATGAAGACTTATTGTTAATAAAATCCTATTTTTTTTGTGATTTTTGATGATATTGAATTGTTAACATGATCAGAATCACATAAGATAGAGAGTTTTGGAAGATAAAATTGAGTTTTTGTCATAATTCAGCAATGTTATTTGACTTTAGCTTTTTGGGAAAACAGCCTGGGTACGCATGGCTACAGATCAATCTATACATTTCCAGTATAAGTTGATCTCGCATTGTATAGGATTTCCTCACAATGAGAGGTCAGTGTAAACTGGAAATTTATAGCTTGATGTGTAGCCGTATGTAATAAGCACACTTTCCATGTTCAATATGTTAATGGTTTTAAGTTAGCTCCTTGAGTTTCTTTTTACAGACAATTTCATTCGGGACAATGAAATTGTCTGTAAAAAGAAACTCAAAGAGCTAACTTAACTAAATCAATCTCAATGAATAAGGGTACATAAATACCGTTAGATACACAAAAGGTAATACAACATTGTAGATATACATGTATGTAATGCTGTGGTCCCACGGCCCGCTCACTTACAGGCCAACCGTCGATCCGATGAGGCCTTTTTTTTTTTTTTTGTGGATGGCAAATCAGCAAATGACTTCTCCCGCTCTGGGCAGAGCGGGAGGGCGTGTCAGACTTTTACTGACTAAAACCCACCCATGTTCCTTCAGTTGCCCGTACCAGGGCCACGGTACCTCTTTCGAACTACCCGCGACCCCGGCGGCATCGGCCCAATTGACCCCGACACTGCTGACATCTCTTTGAGGCGCGCGTGGAATAATACCCGCCGTCGACCCGGGCCTGGTCCTAACCGGACGGCGAGCTGCCCATTACTCGTCGTCCGCAAGCCCGCGCCTACGGTGGCCGGGAATCGGCGATCGATTCCCGCCGCCCGGGGCGTCTCCTACGGCGGCTAGGGGCGCGAGGGCGCGGCCGCTGCCTCTCCCTCACGCGTTCCACTTCCTCCTTCGCGAGCATTACTGCTTCGCAGAAGGAGGTGACGGCCTCCCATGTACTCTCGCTCCGCATCATGGCCTGGACCAGGTTTGGACGCGAGAGATCGCCGCCGCCGATCGCCTCCGTGAGAACTCGGCGGTGCTCCGCCCAAGCCGGGCAGACCTCCACTGTATGCTCCACCGTGTCCTCCGGGCGATCCACACAATGGTGACACCCGGGCGTTTCCTCCCGCCTTATCCGAAACAGAAACCTCCCGGAACAACCGTGTCCGGTGAGGACCTGCGTCAGGCGGAAGGTGAGGACGCCGTGGCGCCTCTCCAACCACTCCTCAAAGAGGGGACTTATCGCCGCAATTGTGGCGTGCCCAGCGCTGGGTTGCGACAATCGCACTCTCCATGTCGCCATGAGATCCCGCCGGAGTTCTGTCCGCTGTACCGTGATTTCTCGCGGCAGTGGAGTTGGGCCTCGGCGTTTCGCCTCCTCGCGCCACTCCCACACGTGCGCGAGGACTTTTGCCTCCAGATCCCATGGCGGTAATCCGGCAACGAGATCCGATGAGGCCTGCGGTGGGAATCTTCGGCACGGGCCGCGACAGACCTCGACAGGCGTGGCCGCGTGCCAGGCCGCAAAAGGCTGTGGGACCGTGGCATATCATATGGTCAAGACCACCTGCAAGACAAAAATTAGTAACACACTTAAAATATACTCAGGTATTTACTTTTCCAAATCTTCTTATCACTGGCATATTTTGAAACGTTCGTCATAACTGAAACTGTTTAATTACATTATCATTTATCTCTGCAAGGTGATAACAATGACCCACTACAATTTGTGACAGTAACCGAAAACGTCGGAGCCATCTTGGACGTTTCGAAATTTGAAATAACTCGCGGTTTTTTTTTAAAACTATTTTTTTCGTGTAGTGTTAATGATTCTTTGAGTGTAGTATCTTGTTAAATGAAGAAAATAGGTGTCTTACTTTGGATTGTGGATTAGAATGTTTTAATAATCGTCAATGTTTGATGATTTAAACGTACTAAAAGTAGGTGGCAAATAGTGATTCATATAATATCACACAACTGTAAGTGTCTTTTTTACTGTCCGTATCACATTAACAACAGAATTAAAGATTCGTTTAATAAGACTTATAGACAATATAATTAAAATACATTCCTACTGGCAGGACCGCCATTACCTACTATTATAGAACTATGACACGTTACGTACGTTCAAGCAAAAAAAATATCACAAACGCTCGATTTCTGAAAGCTTGATCAAGTCTCTGATTAGTAAATCAGCTGACAATCCTCAAGCTTCTGATTGGCTGGCGATAACAACAACAACCAATCATATCACTTGACATGAGATTTGGAAATAGATTAGATAGATGGAGATAAAGAAACAGGGCAATCTATGCATATTATTTTGTATGCAGAAGACAGTTCTGTGATTAAATTATTGAGTGACAGGCAACAGTTCGAATTTGGAAGATACATGCCTAGAGGCTTTAGGGTGCACCCCCTAAATCAGTATTTTCGAATCTAAGCAAGATAAACGGGGTTTCAACATTTTTCCGGCCCAACACGACACAACGGTGGAACCCACATATTGTTCACGGGAAGTAGAAACTTTGATTTTGTCTAAGTTCCCCGCTGTTTTTTGAATAGTTTGTTTGATTGCCAAGATAGTTGGATCATTTCTCTGAGACTCGTCGAGCATATTTTTACGGTGCTTTTCTGTTGGTCAGCACTGTAGATTCTGGCAATGAAGAGATTCAGGTGTTTTCCACTCGGAAGGCTCTTCTCATGTAGAGTTGTCAGCAATGACGGGGTCCAATAGGGCCGCTGCCGCCAGGATCGCGGGTTGTTCGAAAGAGATACTGGCACAGGCAACTGAAGGAACACGGGTGGGTTTTAGTCAGTAAAAGTCTGACACGCCCTCCCGCTCCGCCCCGAGCGGGAGTATAGTCATTTGATGATTTCACATCCACAAAAAAAAAAAGAAAAAAAAGGCTCTTCTCATGTAAAAGTAAATTTTTTATTTGTTACATTGTCTGCTAATAAGTTTAGACGTTCGTTGATTAATTAGTGACTCCAATTTTTAGAACAAGAACTGTTTAGTCTCTGTAGACGTACATACAATACGTTTTATTTACGGAAATAACCGCCATCTTGTTCCATTTTCAATTAAACCATAACCTAATTCTCATTAGTGTGTAACGTCACAGACTCGTAGTTCAAAGGGGAGCGTGAATAGTGTTGCCATTAAACAAATTGATTATTACGTAGTGTTGACGAGCGATAATTAAATGGGTAATCGATCGATTCTATTGATATCTGACAGTTTGGTTAATGTAGATTATTTTTGAAGTGTGAATGTTTATTGTTATTGGTGCGTGACACGTGTTTTTTATTAAGGAAAGTTTTTTTGGTTCTTTTTGTAGGTAATAGGGATCCTATTTTATTTTATTTTCTATACGTATCCATTTTTCGATCAGTATATTAATCCATGTCCATGTCATTCGTGGCAAAGATCGTTGCCCCATTATCACAAAAAGACTTTGTCAATAAAATGAGCCTTGGAGTTTTTTTTAATAAAAAGTCATTAATGTCTAGGGAGACATTAGTTAGACATTAGGGAGACATTACCTGCTAATAATATCAAACAGGTAATTTCCCCTTTGACCATGGAAGGACCATTTTCAAACTATTAACATGTTGATAATTATTATAATGATGATAAAATTACTTCAATTCATCAAACAATTAATAATATTGGTGGCAAAAATAAAACCATCCAGGTACGGTGTCTTTTTAGGGTTCCGTACCCAAAGGGTAATACGGGACCCAATTTCTAAGACTCCGCTGTCCGTCCGTCCGTCCGTCACCAGGCTGTATCTCACGAACCGTGATAGTTAGATAGTTGAAATTTTCACAGATGATGTATTTCTGTTGCCGCTTTAACAACAAATACTAGAATATAATAAATATTTAAGGGGACTCCCATACAACATACGTGATTTTTTTGCCGTTCTTATAGATAATGATACGAACCATTAGTGCGCGAATCCGACTTGCTCTTGGCTGGTTTTTCCTTTAATTTTTCATTAGATAGGTATATAGTACAAACACGATACAAAAATCGCGAGTTTTCAAAACGATAAAAAAAATAAAATAAAAAAAGACACACATAACATAACACTCTATAGTTCGGTATGAACGAAATGGTGTTTGTAAATTTTTAAAAATAACATCAAAAACTACTTTGAAGTAAATATTTAAATTGTAAAAATTCATGACGTGTTTGAATGAATTTGTACAAAATCTCTGTCGCACAACCCAATGAGCAGAGAACAAAAACAGCCACTATGTGGAGCCTTGACACAGCCAGAAGGCGTTGAGGTAGACCCCGGAAAAGATGGCGGGATGAGCTGGAGAAAACAAACGACCAGTGGTCCACATTAGCCCAGGATCGCATGATGAGCTGGAAGTCATGGGGAGAGACCTAACGCTGAAAGTAACAGTCGCAGTTCGCCATGTTTGTTTACATAATGCACACCAATATGAGTCAACATACTTACATACGTAAACTCACGCCTCCTTCCCACGGGCAGAAACTACAGAACGCTACCCGCTACGATCCTTACATACTCCTTTTGCCTCGTTTACGTTCATACATCTGGTAATACACGCACGCCGGTTGCGAGTACTACGCATCTGATCTTTCTGAAGAACATCAGCAATAGGGTGACAATCATAACTTATTATAATTGAACGAAAAAAAAAGGTAAACTAACTAATTAGTTGCTCGAAATGAGATCCATTTTGCTGGATATAACAATTTATTCTTTGAAGGAATTAATTTCCAGTAACTTTCAAAAAACAACAAAATTCGTCATTTTAATAAATTTAAATGACGTCAAAGATAATTGTTAATTAGGTACTAACTTAATTAATCTGATGGGCCTTTGATTAAAAGTGCTTTATCTTGTCCCATTGAATTTATACGTTTAGATTTCATGGTTTTCCTTTCATTTAATTGATCATGTTTGTTAGAGAGATTTGATCCTTATGATTGACCCTATCGATGCCATAAAAATATAGGGTGTTATTTTTTCGAATTTTAGCCGGTTCGATTCCCGAGTGCGGCAAGTGAATTTATGAAAATCTTTGAATGCAGATTTGTTTTTTTTTTTAAATAAAGGAATGTTTCCTTTGAGTTCTCCAGTATTAGTACTTTCCCTCCAGATGAGGTTAAAAAATTCCACCCTGTATATCATCTTAAGGCGTTTCATGACCATGAGGCAAGTAAAGAAGAGTTTACAAGATGTAATTAGAACATGAAATACCTAATGTTACATTATAAAATTGTCCAGTACGCGGTGGATTATGCCCTGGCACTTGCCTCTTGCCCCTTGAGCCTGCTCATATAGGTCGGACGTGTTATCTTAATCATTCCTGTCCTAGATACATAGATACAGCTATACATACATACATATAACATATGGTATTGCTTTCTGGACTTTGTTTTTATGATACAATTATCTTAAAAGAGTCTGTTATATGATACTTTTTTGCCAAAGAAAACAAAACATTTGAGCAATAAATAATTAGGATATTATTTATTATTATTCTGTCGCATACTGATAATAATTTCAGATTTTTCTTTATAGAAAATGTGCAAACAGCGTTCTTTCATATGATACCCCTCATGCCTTGTAGCCCCACTTCAAATTTTTAAGACCCCCTTTCAGTCTCTGTAGCAAAGAAAAAAAAAATTTTTTTTTCTTATTTGCAAAATAGTTAAGCAAACGTCATCTAAAACTGTTCCAAACAAGTTGATACCATTACTAGTTCTTGAGATATCGAGCTGTGACAGATGGCCAGACTGACAGACTGAGTCGCACTTTAAGGGTTTCTTTTTACGATTTTGGTACGGAACCCTAAAAAAAGATCTCACAAAAACGCTTCTAAAATAGGTGTAACATAAAAATTATCATAACGATAATTCCATCCATGAGAGGCCGCATAAAGTACCCCAAAGTAATACTCGTGCGCCGCCCGCTCACGTACGGCCAGCCAATCACGTGCCGCCAACAAAACACGGTTATCTAATATGCATTTTATTGTCGACTGTACAAGGCGCGCGACGAAAACTGAAGCGCTATGAAATTTTCTTTGGTAGTGTTAGCAGAATAATTTGTTATAGAAGTTTATTATTTATTTAAACCAACACCAACAGCTTCTGAATACCTATAATAAAGAGTATTCTATTCTATTCTATAATATATCTTAAGTACTATAGGTATATCAATAGCCTCAGACTTACGCACACACGTACTGACACACACTTGTTTATTTGTGTAGTTTTCTTGTTGGGTTTGTATTTGTTATTTCAATAGCTTTTGGGTATTTTTGGCTCGACCGTTTAATGTTATTTTATTATGTTTCCATTTACATGTTATTAATGTAATTGGTGTTGCTCCGTTTTAATTAACCATAAATAAATAAATAAACCAAAACTGATTATTTTATTGACGTCTTTGTGTCGGCTAAGTTCAGTGATTTGATTAAAGTAAACAATTTGAAAGCTTCATCTCATAGTTGCGAAAACAGTTTTAACATTACTTACATGATTTTAAAATTAAAAGCCTAAAACATCACCGACCAAAAAAAAAAGACAAAAAACGCCTCAAACGTAAATAAAGTCATCCCAAAATACCAGCTTAGTATGCAAACGGTACACAACAAGTGGCGTAGCGGGCGTAGACCACAAGTCGCGTAGCCGCGTAGAGGCCTACGAGGCTACGAGGCTACGGCGTGCAACTTTGATGAGAGTCGTAGGGGCCACATGCCACCCAGTCTGGCTTATTTGTTCTTTCAACTTAGCCGCTTTGTACTTAGCGCAGTTTCGCTCTTGTGTCAAGAATATTGTGACAAAGACGGTCAGATGTGATATGGAAGATGAGAGTTCGTTATGAAGGTTCTATTTGCTTGTGTTGGGGAAGCTTTGTGTCTAGATAGGTTAGTTTTGTGAAGGAAAATTTAGACTCAAATTGGGCCATGGTCAATTTTAAGTTGTAATTTAGGTTAGTTAGTAATTAAGTGTAAGTTTGATAATTACTTTTACATGTTAGTATATTCGGTATTTTATTTACAGCGAATTATACAGGGTGTTTCGAAGCTGGGTGCAAAGCCTTAACGGGCTGATAGTTGACACCATTTAGAGTATTTTGAGCCACATATATCTTAGGCGAAGTAGTAAAGTTTTTTTTGTTTTTGTCTACAAACTTTTAGTTTTTTTTTTGTTGTTAAATAACCCAATTTCTGTATTTACGAGTTTTTTTCATATTTTAAAAGTTATCTGCGACCTCAAAAGTGTTCAGATTTAACATATCAATTTTAACTGGGGCACTGTTAGGAATTAACTGTCAGAAATTGGGTTATTTAAAAAAAACCCTAAAAATAACAGCCAAATATATAAAAAAAAACAACTACTAAGATTACTGTACTCAAAATGCTCAAAATGGTGTCAACTACCACCCCTTTAAAGCTTTACACCCAGCTTCCTAACACCATGTCTACACATACCTAATTGATAAGCTAATAGTCTATTCTCTATAGTCTGTTGGTTTAGGGTAGGTAACTGCTGTAGTTATTAGCCACGCTATAGTAACTGGCCACTCATAAAAAAAGAGGTAGAAATAAGGAGAAGAAGCAAGCTGATGAATGAAAAGGACGAAAAAAATATTTTACGTCCTTTTCATTCATGAGCTTACTTGCATTAGCTTGTTTCTACCTCTTTTTTTATGAGTGGCCAGTTACTAAAGCGTGGCCAATTACTACAGCAGTTACCCCATTCTGAATAGAATATGAAAACAGAGCATCCTTTGCCAAGAAATCATATAACTTTAATTAACTTAGCTTATATAAAACTTAGTATTTTATTTGCTATATAAATCTTTTAATGTCTTCGGCGAATAACATCTGTTTACAAGGGGCTTCTAAGAAATGCGAGACTAAGAAGAAAACTACGAATAAATTAGAATTCTGAGGACGGTCGGGAATTCAAAACTCACATCATGGAATATTAGAAGTTCAATGTCAAAGTAATTTATTTGCAAGAAACATGGTACTATCGACAAACTCCAGGCCTTTCCAATTTCGAATTAATTTTGCTTGCAAGCTGCAATTGTAGGGCAAACAAAGGACCATATGGGCAGGGTGAATCAGTGTATACAAAAAACAACTTTAAGGTGTAAGGCGTCCGTTTTGTCGATAGTACATTTATGATGTTCATACATTTAAGACTCCTCCTTAAGAGTTAGGTAGGAGGAGCCTTCCATTTCATACAAATGTCAAAGAATGATTATTGTGAGTTCAATATAAGAGCAATTTAAGATGGTTTGACCGATACCGCTGTACCCTTAGGTATGTGAACTGCGATACGGGGTCAGTGCAGGCGTGCTGCATTTGTCAACGCTCACGGCGTCCCACCACTCATTTGTTAGATGCCGCGCATTCCTAAGGTGCGGTACAGCGGTATCGGTCAAACTGTAGTCAATTTGCTGATCAAAAAAATTTCCATGACTTACGACTACTTGACTACGTTATGGTCCTTCTGCCCATCTTAATACGAGTATATTTAGTGGTATGAATTAGTGGCGCAGGATTCTGACGTGATGAGAGTATTAAAATACTCTTTCATCTTTACGAGTTACTGGAAGTCTTTGAGGATCATTTTTGACCGAGCGAGCGTAGCGAGCGAAGCGTCTCTGATTCAAGTCTGGCAAAATTTGCTTTCGTCTGTCAGTTAGTTGCTACTGCTCTACATGTCGTATTTTACAACCGATCTAGACGAAACTTGGTTTAAAGTTTTAAGGCTTTATAGTTTTTTTTTGTCGTCGGAATTTTTGATTGGTGGGGTACATGGAGGTGGGGTACTTCCTCCAAAAATAGGCCAAAAAGGGGCTACTGTATATCTCCGCGTTTTGAGATCCGATTTCGATGGTTCTTTTTTTATTTGAAAGGTAGTTAGGTACTTTAATTTAGTCTCATAAAAATTTGTTGAAGATCTGATGAAAAACCACAAGGTAAACATATTTTAGTGGTATATTTATTGTTGCAAAAAAGTTTGTGTTCGCGATGTCTACTGTTCGCAGAACTACTATTACTATTATTTGAAGTAAGATAGATGGATAGAATACTCTTTAATATCATAATACTCTTTAATACCATAAAAATTACATATATGAAAATAAATAATTAAGCCTCTGTAGGCACTTTATCCCCTCCATATCCTAAAGGCACGTCTTCCCAACCATTATTGCGCCCCCCGGTCTACTCCTTGATATAATACATGTAACCATGTAACATGAGGCAACAGGGGCTAGTGTGAATCGTTGGGTTCATTCGAGTAATCGAGTCTGGTCGACACTGGGTTTGGTGCATTTCATTTATTCATTCATATAAGTCTAACGCGTTAAACTAAGATCTTGGTGTCGGTATTTTAATACGGGTTTTTAACGAGTTATCTGAACAGCTTTTAAAAATGTTAGACCAATAGACAGGACATTATTCCCAGCCGTTGGCCGACCAAAGTCTTTGAGCAAGATTATAGTTATCTATAGACGAAAATGTTAGTCCCACTTTCACGCTTCAGCTACCTAATCGATTTCATAAACAATTCCGCCGATTCTCTTGTGAACACACTAAACTAAAATTAGAGAATCGCTATCTTTTACTAACAGGCAGCGCGAGAAAAGGACGGCTATAGCTATGAACTAAGTTGGAGATGTCAAACTAGTTCACACCTTGCGCTTCACCGTGTTTTTTAGTCGACATGTTTTTACGTGTCGTCTAAATGTCTATGGAAAAATTAGTTCTAACTAATTTGACAGATCTAATTTACTTCCGTCCCTTTCTTGTCATAATAGAGAGAAAAAGTTAGCAATAGCCTAAATTAAGTTTCGTTTGTGCACAACAGAATCGACACCAATATCTGTCATAGGATACGACGTTTTATCCTAACCAGTGAAGCAGTTTCGGAGGTACAATTAGGGAAACGTTTAGGGTTACTGCCCTATAAATAAGGCTACTCCAAAGTGCTAGAACTTAGGTAACTATGTTGGGAAGGTCGTATACTTTATTTTATTAGTTGCCTCATAAATATAACTAGTTTAACCGAACCTTACATTGTACGAAATTATTATTGTGTTTTGTAAGTTGGAGTAAAAAAAGTTTTTAAGCTACACGTGGTTCTGACGACTGTGGCTTTGATTTACTTACAATGTATTTTTATTATGTTTGTGGACGACTTTGTTACATCATCAACTCGACTCAAAATAAACTCTGAATTGAGATCCTTACTTATACCGTGCGGCCATGTTACATTTATGGTGCTACGAAGTGAACGAGACGCTACGTCATGAACTTCTTTTACAGAAACTTTTGTGACAGGAACTGTGGACAGCATATCGAGTTAGAATTAATTTATAGAGAGTGAATGAGTGTAAGCTTAAAGTTCACTTTGATGAAACATGCAATTGATCAAAACTTTGAGTTGATTTTGTGTTCATTTGTTTGCGTTTCTTTCATCGACATCCATCATAAAGCTTAGGCCACACTGGGAATGAGCAAAACGAAGCTAAGTTCGTTTAGCTTTCCTCCGCGTCTTTTCAAACTTCCTACGCGGTGTGAACCTAAGTATGAAAAGACGAGGAAAAAAGCTAAACGAAGTTATTTTCATTTCGCTTCGATCCCAGTGTGGCCTAAGCTTAACTGATGAAGTTGTCTTCATCCTATCTTTGAATACTGTTACTAACATGATCTTTTCTCTCTTTCCAGCTTCCCACGTTAGTGCGTGCGTTGTGTCTGTGCGCGAGATTCAGCGACATGCGCGTGGGCAGCGGGTAGGCAGTGTGGCGGGGTACGGGCGGTACGCGGGCGGCACGGGGGCGTACCATGCGCGGGCGCCCGCCGTGCCGCTCAATGCCAGTGAGTATACCTCTTTTTTATGTACCTAGAAATATAAGGTTTTTCTGAAAAAAAAATATAAAGTTACGGATATAAAAACCTCCGACACTTAAAATGTAAAAAGCAGCTGATGGACATTATTATAGCTACAAGCCATATAGGATTTTTCATCGGCAAAAGGGACGAAATTTCGTACAAACATTAATCCATTATTAAACCCCCTTTGGGGGTGAATTTCCAAAAATCCATCTTTAGTGCTCACCTTCGAACTCTTGCGCAAAATTTCATGCTTCAAGACCCAGCGGTTGAAGCAGTGCGTTGTCTGTCAGTGAATGAATAAATAAATGAATTTATGATTTTATTAAGGGGACTAAGGACCTAAACGCAACTAAACGCAAGTTTTATAATGCTTTAAAGTATATGCTCTACTGCAGTAAACAAAATCAGAAAAATATATTATATTCTGGTAGTTAGAGAACACAATACAACTAATTAGATACGATTGAAAAAAATTACGAAAATACCTCTAAAAAAACTTTTTTACAAAAAAATACAACCGACTTCCAAAAACAACACTACAAAGTGAAAAATAACTTTAATTTCGGAAGTCGGTGTCTGATTAAATGTATTTTAGTTTTTGCCACCGACTTCCGAAATTAAAGTTATTTTTCACTTTTTAGTGGTTCACATGTGCTTACCCCTTCACAGCGTACTGGCGTGATGTTATGTTATGAACTGGTGTAAACAACAAACAGACATGAGATTTCAGCAATCCCAGTCCATTTGCTATCATTTATGGAGGAGTTCCGTTGCCTATCTCAGAAGTTCTTCATCAGATCTTCACCAAATTGAAATGGGACCACTCCAAGAAAGTACTCTTCCAAAAACTATCCAAATCGCTTCAAGTGTGCCTATAAAATTGGAAGAGTTCTCTCTATTTCTCCAGGATCCCATCATCAGATCCTGACTTGATGATCATGGGACCACCTGGGAAGTATACCCTTTCAAACAAAAAAAAAAATAATCCAAATCGGTCCAGCCATCTTCGAGTAATCGGGGAACATACATAAAAAAAAAAATAAAAAAAAAAGGTTCCGACGAATTGAGAACCTCCTCCTTTTTGAAGTTGGTTAAAAATATCTTTTAACGATTAAAAACTAAACTATGCTATATACATGCAAGCATTCAGATTTTTTGTCAGATTGTTTTACAAGCAACGTATTAACGTAAGTGTTTTAATTTTTTAGTCCAATCAATAGGTTTTTTATAAATAGATAATTGCTTCATATTTTGCAATAAATTACTAGCGTAGTGTTATCGCGCTTCTCTTTCTTTTCTTTGCTGTCCGACAGTGACCACGCATTAGGTCCTGTAGTCCCCTTAAGTCGATAGGCGGCCAGGTTACGCCTGCGCAATTTTGCATTTTTAATCAAACTGCACATGCGAACATGATCGTGTATAGGAAAAAACTGTATAATAATTATACAGTTTTTTCCTATACACGATCATGTTGTACATAATTATTATGTACAAAGTTTAACCTAATCACATTATTAATATTATTATAAAGGCGAAAGTTTGTGCTTCTTACTTCGTCACGCTCAAACGGCTGGACCGATTTGGATGAAATTTGGTATGTAGATAACTTATTCCCTGGATTAACACATAGGTTACTTTCTATCCCGGTCTACGCGGGTGAAATCGCGGGGCGCAGCTAGTTCTGCTATGAAAGTTATAGCTTTTGGCATTCAACGTAATCCATCCTGACATTTTCAATGTCTGAGGTACGAGTAGCAATACCAAAATAAAATACCCATCTTCAGAAATAATAATCGACATAAAACAGCTGATTGCACTCACAGGGCAACCTATTTCCACGACTACTGAAACACGGAACTATAACCAGCACACTGTATTTTTCCTCCATTCATATCAATATGGAAATTTTATTTCACGAATTCAAAAGTCAGAACTCGCAACAAATAGAATGTGAATCAAAAAAGTGTTGTAAAGCTTCATTCATAGAATAACGTTGTACGAACTTTGTTCATGAGCTGGGTTTATTAAATAATCACATTTCTATTGTGTTATCTAATAAACTCAGCTCAAAAAGTTTTATCTGTTTCCGAGATGAGTTAAATAAATACCACAATAAAAGTGTGTTTTTAATAATGACCTATTAAATTAATATTATTCATTATTTCGCTAATTAATTGAATAATTTTTCAAAAAACCTTTTTTTAACATTCTTAAAAAATTGGTTTCGTGCGAGTGAGAGAGGTGACAAAATGCGACAGACCTCTTAACCACAACAACATTACACACAACATACAACAACAACAACATTTCCACAACAACAACAACATTTTCCACATAGGTACTCGTATTATAAAAACAAGTAATAAAACTAAAGCGATGTGCGCTTACTTGTACAACGTGTAACGTTAAATGCGGAAAACCTCTTAAGGGGTCATTGTACTCATCATTATGAGCAACTTTTACTATGGGACCAAACCTGAAATCGCGAAAAAAATCATTTTGACGAGTTTTGCGAACATAAATGTACTGAACAGCTGATTTTTTTTCACGATTTCCCACAGTAAAAGTTGTTCATAATGATGAGTACAATGACCCCTTAAGGGGTTTTGCGTATTTAATGTTACACGTATAAGAAACCAGAACGGATTATGACAAGAAAACGAGCAGCGTATCGTTATCGCTGCTTATTCTACACGAAAACTAACTTTAAAAATGCACTGCCATGTGCTTATAAAACTTTCTACATCTAAAAACTGCAAATAGGTGGCGTGCCAAGCAACTTCCGCAAATAAAATATTAAATATTATTCGATTTCCGTTCTCTAACTGGAAACAGTATTTATAGCACCGGAAGTCGGTTGCAGAAAGTCTCAAATAATTAAATAAAACTTTAACAAATCGATCTGCACCCAATCAAGAAGATTAACTTACATTAAAACAAAAAGCTATATAAAAAGCTAACACACGTTGTATTGGAATCTTCCGCACCATCTATCCAACGTTTCTTTGGTATTTCCCGTCTCTTATACCTATCCAGCCTCCCAGCGCAAGCAGTGATCACAGAAGTGCCTGCATTGTCCGACACACTTTGTTAGAAATCTAAAAAAAAGCAGAAAAAAACGGACAGCACGCTGACGTTTTGCCATCTCCCCGCTCCCCGCTCCGCTATTATCCAACCCTATCCTCACAGTTAACATACATCACGACATTTGTGGCATACGCTGTCACGGCACGACAGGTACAATGGGGATCGTGACCGGCTTGTGACCGGCGACCCGGTTGAAGCATGACAAACCTTCACCGGCTAATAATTACGGCTAAAATGATTGGGTGTTCGTAATTAGGGTGATTATAAAGTGAGTTGTGTGACAAATAGGAGGTTACTTAATGTAGTTGTTTTTTTGACCGGGTTATTTGTATACGCGGCTGTTTTTACGGCATATCAACGTTTTAGAAGTAGCTCGACTTTTTAGAATGTCGCGTATGTTACTGTTACCTGTGTGACAGACTCTTTACTGTGTTGGGTATATTTTAACTAGAGACGCATCGATACGCCTTTTTACCGACACGCTACCGATACCGATATTCTTATAAAAATACCGATACCGATTGAATTTAAATGAAGGTAAAATAAATAAAACAGTAGTTGGGTTATTTTTTTAAAATTAATATAAAAATTACAGACTTAGAATGAGTTATTAAAATTAATAATTAAGGTTAATAGTGTTAGTAATAAAAATTAACATTATTATGATTTTTGTTTAAAAAACAGAGGTTTCTCAAGTTTTGTGATGATAGGCGATTTTGCAGTCTGTTTGAATGAGACCTGCGGTGGAAAATAGTCTCTGAGATGCGACAGAACTCATTTCGAAACTAAACTATTTTTGCACCATATTTTTCAAATTTCGGTATAAGACGTCATTGTTCGTGCCTCGTTTGCAACGAAATAGACGAAACATCACGCGCGTTTAAATTACTTTTTTGAAGCGTGAAATTTGAAAAGTATTGTTGTACCGGCAATAAAAATATTGCCGATGGCCGATATACCGGCAAACCGAAAGTATCGCCGATACAATATCGTCATCGGTATCGGTATCGGATGCACCCCTAATTTTAACTAAAGTATATATTGTTAATTTATTGTACATTGTTTTTTTTTGTTTATTGTTTGTTTTGTTGTTTGTTTGTTGTATTGTTGTTGTTGTTGTTTATACTGTGATATTATTGTCCTAATGCAAGGTAAAGACCTTTTCTCGTACAGAAAAAGCACGAGCATTAGGTAATAACCACGTTTGCTCGTTGCGTGCTTTTGATTTCAACCCCATATTTTTCACGATGTTCTCTATTAATTATGCTTAGTTTTATTATAATAACAAGTTTCTTGCCTCGATTAGCCTGAGCGTACATCCTGAAAGAATATCGTAAAGTCCTAAAGAAATCTAAACAGTCGCCAAACTGTGTCTCACGGAAGAAAGAAGACGAAAGTTATTCAAACACATTATAATGTTCTTCCACAAAAACCTCTAACAAACACAAGCAATCAATCCGCCTAGCCTCTTCCCAACTATGTTGAAGTCGGCTTCCAGTTTAACTGCATGCAGCTGAATACCAGTATTTTAAGACTGGACTGGTTGAATTCTTTCGGGCTTCTGACGGACCCATAACGACGGTCAAAGATCCACGAATAACAGCCGGGACCACCGGCTTAACGTGCTCTCTGAGGCACGTAGGGGTCTCGCTATGTAGAGATGGTCACCTATCTACGGACCTACCGCGGCAGGCGTAGCTTAACCTGATCGATCGACCCGTGCGGCTTTTATTACTTAGCCATGAGCCCTAACAAACACAAGCGATAATTATCAAAATTCTAATTACGAAATCGCAACACAAAACCTCCCACCTAATTACCATGTATCAATTGCGATTGTGGAACGCATCGTATCGTACATTTCACAATGCATTGCGTATTTAGTATGTGAGAAGGTCGCTCATTGTCGTATTGTGCCGGGAATGTATGGTATTGTGCGGGGCTTTTGCGGCATTTCAAATTATCGGCGTGATGTATGGCTCGTTGTGTGGGAGCTATTCATTCTGTTATTATGAATGTTTGTTTGTTAGGATTAGTTTATGTGGTTGTGGTGCCACGGTTTGCCGTTTGGTCCTTATTAACAACCTACTTTGAGCATGACTCTTGGAAATCGAGTAAGTACAGTACGACACAACTTAGATGTAGCATAGATTTGGAAATTTGAATTCATTCATTTTAATTTTACGAATGTATTTGGTTATATGATTTTACAAGTTATTGCGTATGCGTAAATATCATTTTCGCCTAAAGCGGTTGGTGATGTTCGGATCATGATCGGTTTTACGAATTTTGCCGATGCTACATCTACGTTGTGTCGTAGGTATTTTACCAAAAACTGCTATCTAAATGTTCGTACAGAAAACCCCGCCCGAAAATGAAACCGGCCAAATTCATGTCACCCATCCATGGACCAACCCCGGCAAGCGTAGCTTAACCTGATCGATTGACCCATGCGGCTGTTATTACTTAGCCTTACTTAAGCCTTACTTAGTAAACGAATTGACTATAACAAACATAAATTATCCGGATATTCAATTCTCAAATGCCATTCAATGCATTCAGACAGTTGTATAAAATGGCTATGACTCGGTAACTTGATGTAGGGTGACAATTTGCTAGTCAATTAAATTCCTTGATTGTACTTTACAAGTGATATACTATGACATCAAAAACCGGCCAAGTGCCTATCGGACCACGCACAATGAAGGGTTCTGTATGTAGGTTGGGATGAATTAATCCCAAGAACAAACTTACCACTGTGGTTGAAAACACGCAATATTTATTTATTCATGACTAATTTACCATTTTCTTTTAAGATAATAGATAGACTTCTTATAAATTTTCCTGTAATTTATAAGTATAGAACTAGTATATTTTTCAAAATTTAAGGCTCAGTAGTTTCGGAGATAATGTAAGGGAATGGTAAATTTCCATCAATTTTCTTTAATAACTTTAAAACTATTTATTTTAAAATTTAAAAAATATATATTGGAAGTTCTCTTAACAAGTTCTTTCACTTGATATGTCACACGGTGCAGTTTCCAAAACTTTTTTTTTAAATTTCTAATTTTTTCCACAAAAGTGAACCCTATATTAAAAATTAATTTATTTAAGTTAAACGTACGTGTTTGGGTCACAGAAATTCATATAAATGTACCAAATTTAAACTAAATCGGTTTAGTAGATTCAGAGCAAATCGGCTGTGGCAGACAGACAAACACATGAGTGATCCTATAAGGGTTCCATTTTTTAATTTGAACGTACAAACTAGAATCTTCTCCATCATTCCCCATATTCCCCACTTTCTCTACTGCCGCTAAGAAAACCGTTTTAACCAGTGGCATTTTAGCATAAATTTGCATCTATCCCTGATGTACCGTACAGTAAATATTTTGTGATTAAACTGGACAAGTCAGCGAGGAATTAATATGCAGCACCTGGTTTAGTTACTGGGCAGCGCTGAACTGACCTGCTGGGCGTCTTTTGTACGTAAACTTGTGTTAGCTAGCTAAATTATTGTTTATAGGTAATTTATGAGAATTTAAATTATGTGATCTTTTTCTTCGTTTGCCTTGATGGTGTAGCGGTGTTGAGCGTGGGAGGCAGGGTTTGATGCTCAGGTTCTGCAAAGGTGTTGTAGGGCTTATCTACTACAAATTTCTCAGTTGCTAGAGTCTGAATTTGTGGCTTTATTATTGAGTCGATTAGGGCCTTAAGTGCTAAATTTTTACAAATTATCTGGACATTAGGATTCCTTGTGTCGTGGGGTCCAGTCTCTTCCCAAGTAAAGCAAACATTTTCATTACTGGTAGGACATTTACAATCGACGCGACGTAAACGTAAAATCATTAGTAAGTCAGTGAAATGCAACTCTTATCTCAGTAAGGTAAGTTATAGATTAGAATGGTTAATCAAACTCACGGCAATCATTGTAATTTATACTTGGTGTAATAATGAGATATGAGATACATTGAGATACTATGTTAGGGTCGGCTTCCAGTCTAACCGGATGCAGCTGCAATGAATACCAGTAGCTGTTTACATGGAGCGACTGCCTATCTGACCTCCACAACCCAGTTACGTGGTAATACGATACCCCTTGGTAAGACTGGTTGTCAGACTTTCGGGCTTCTGACGACCTGTAACGACTATAAGAGCTACTTTGTAATGACTTACTAATTGTCCTACGTCATTCAAATTGATCGTGAATGTGAATGCTATAAACATCATTGGTATAATGTCGGCGTACGATACATCTAACACCGCTGTCTACACTGCACCCTCGGTGAATAAATAGGTACCGTCCGCAAAACCTAAGCTGAGCTTGGCATTTGTGTGAGTGCACATAGATAGTGTAGGTGTGACGTCCGGCCTAGAGCGCGACGCGTCCTTTGCTTGGTTTATACTGCTTATTGGAAATCGGCCTGAGGCGTGGTGCGTCCCTCGCGCGACGCAACACCGCTTCTGATCACTCACACAAATGCAAAGTCCAGCTTAGGCCTCGCGGACTGTACTTACATTATTATTTCGACGGTATTCTGATATCGATATCAATCTTGTTGATAAAAGTTTGGTGTGTCTTATTACGGGGCAAAAAGGCTTCCCCTTTTTATGTGTTTATGTTACTAAGTCATTTTGATGACGAACTTTTTAATACTTTTATGACGTAAATCAAAGGGGTCTTTCTCTATACTATCTGATATTATTATTACACTTTGCTAACGCCAGGGCTCATCAATATCATTTATTTAGTAAAATTGTTGTAAGTATATGTCATGGAATTATATCCTGCTAATATTATACCTAAACGCAAAAGTTTGTGTGGATGCATGGATGGATGTTTACTCCGTTTAGTAGTTTTTGCATGAAATAGTTTCATGCAAAAACTACTAAACGGATTTTGATGAAATTTGGTAAACATATAGTTTATAACCTGGATGAACAGATACTTTTTATTCCGATATTGTTACGGGTTCGAGACTTACGAGAGTGAAACCGCGGGGCGCTGCTAGTACTTTCGTAATAGTAAATATAATTGCTATGTGCCTTAGCGCCATTTTGAGCAACCATACGTTGAACAATCCAAAATGGTAGGTTAGTTATAGTTTTATTATCCCAAAAGTCACTAACTCTAACCCTGCAAGATTTTGATAAGAAAATTTTTACTTTAATGAGTACTTAACCCTTCAAATCCCCCTATCATAACCATATACAAACTAAGTAGGTACATAGTCATTCATAGCCATATACAAACTTATATTATATGTGTTGAAAGTTAGCACTTACGGTCTAACCCAAAGTGAACCCCACGACATACATAACCAGCCACAGAGCAAATACATTTGAATTTATAATTGCGAGTAACGGCTGTCAGCACTGTCGGGTCAATGGCCTACCCCTTTGGGTAGTTGAAAGGTTTGATGTGATACCACAGTGACATGGTGTTAGGACTGATTGAAATAACGGATAAGTAAATATAATGAATAGACATTGTCAAGATAATTTTGTATGGCTATATCATACATCGTGCTCCAGCATTTATCCCAATTTATTTAGGGTTATAATAACATCAGGAGGAGCTCGTGGCTATGTAATAACAGCCATACGGGTCGACCCATCAGGTTAAGCTACGCTTGCCGGGGTTGGTCCGTGGATGGGTGACCATCTTTACATACCGAGACTCCTCCGTGCCTCGGAAAGCACGTTAAGCCGTTGGTCCCGGCTGTCATTCGTGGATCTTTGACAGTCGTTACGGGTCGTCAGAAGCCCGAAAGTCTGACAACCAGTCTTACCAAGGGGTGTCGTATTACCAAGTAATTGGGTTGTGGAGGTCAGATAGGCAGTCGCTCCATGTAAAATACTGGTATTCAGCTGCATCCGGTTAGACTGAAAGCCGACCCCAAGATAATTGCGAAAAGGCTAGGCAGATTGATTGATTGAATGTTTCTTCTTCAAAGCACTCGTAGCGTTGGTTTGTTTGGAAGTTAAAATAGCATCATATTTTTGAATTACATTTAGGAATTTATCCTTTTCCAGACTCTAGAATGGTTTTTTCCTGCTTCAGAAATCCTACTAATATTATAAATGTGAAAGTTTGTTTGTTGTGTTTGTGGTTGTTTGTTTGTTTGTTGTGAAGTTGTGTTTGGATGTTTGTTACTCAATCACGCAAAAACGGCTGAACGGATTTGGATGAAATTTGGTATACAGACAGTTTATAACCTGGATTAAGACATAGGATACTTTTCATCCCGGTAGAAGGTTCCCGTGGGATAATTTCCGACATACACACGGGCGAAGCCGCTGGCAAAAGCTACTACATTATAATTTTTGAAAGAAACCAATAGAATTGAAAACGGATCTTGAACTCGCCGTAATGACACCCGACTTTAAACCCACACAGTGAGATACATGCTATGAAATTAAAAATCACATGTCAGTAATTAATTCAAATGTAAAAAAAAAGTAATTAAAAAAAATTAAAAAATCCGACTGCGGTAAAAAACTTAAGTTAAAAAAACTGAAAAGCTAAAAACAAGCCCATTTTAAATTAAATAAATGTTGGAAGCAGGAGGGACCCATACCATTTTTATTATATTTTTAAATGGGTCCCGCCTGCTTCCAATATTTATTTATTTTAAAATGGGTTTGTTTTTAGTTTTTCAGTTTTTTTAAACTTTAGTTTTTTTACCGCAGTCGGGTTTTTTAATAACTTTTTTTAATTTTTTAGTTTTATTATTTAATGAGTTTGTATACTAACCTATATACACATGACACACAAATACATTAAGATTACGCAATATTTCGCAGGGGATTTAGTTCTTGGTACCTGTTTTTTTACGATTAGTCACTTCGAATTACTTTTAACCATATAAGTTGTATATATTTTTGTAATTACCTTTTAAAACCCTTTATTTCGATACACCACTCGACAGGTTTTGAGAAAAAAATTTTTTCAAGACATAATTAGGCGCCAAAAATCCGCCATTTTGTTTTTTATTTTATTTTGATATACCCAGTGTCACTCTCACAGTAAATACGAATCTAACGACACTCTCAAGCTAAAATCCATCGAGCCGTTCAGGCCGCAGAGCGTGCCAAACAATTATACATACATACATAGGTAAATACATAGTCTCGAAAAACATAATCCATCCATCTCCATCTGGCGCAGTCGGGTAAAAAGATACTTTCCATTTTTGTTGGGTTATGTCATGTCAAACGTTTTGTTTCTCCCAAGAATCACTTCTTTTTTTTAGAAATAAATTAAGTAAATGAAATTATTAATTAAAATTAGTTTTTTTAAAGATAGTTTTATCAGAATTAAAAAGTAAAATAAAATTTAAGTAATATTTATTTATTAAAACTTTATGCACAAGTAAAAAAATACTGCACAAAGGCGGACTTAATGCCTGAGGCATTTAATATTATAGATGTTAAAGTAAAATAATCTACATCTTACGTATGCCTAATGAAACAAAACGCAGTAAGTAACTGAGCGTTACCAGAACGAAACAGCTGTCAAGCGTATAGTCTTACTCAAGTACCTATTTACTCAAATAAGTAACGTACATTACTCGACTATATAGGATGACTGGTAATTAGTGACCGATACTTAAACACATGATTATACTCATGATAACAAACAACTTTTACTATGGGACCAAACCTGAAATCGCGAAAAAAAAAATCAGCTGTCCATACATACATGTTCGCATAACTCGTCAAAATGTAGTGAGCAGCTGATTTTTTTTTCGCGATTTCTTGTTTGGTCCCATAGTGAAAGTTGTTTGTTATCATGAGTATAATCTTGTGTTTAGGTATCGCTCACTAATTACCAGTCACCCTATGTAATAAGATTTTGTAATGAAGAATTCTACCCTCAAGTATTGACTTCCTTAAGCCTTTTGACCCTAGGGCATAACTTTGGCCTAAATCGAGACAGATGTTTAGTGTCATTACATCCACACAAAGTTCCTCATGTTCGCCTCTATAATGGCATCTATTAGTTCGTTCGACGACGTACGACGTTCGTTTGTGTGGTCGCGACATCTTCGGGCAGTTTAAACAGTTGTCTCGATTTGGACCAAAAATATGCCCTAGAGTCAAATTAACCCGCTCTTACGGTATTGTGTTTGTTTACTTTTTGCTAACTTTGCTTTATCTATACTATCTATACTTCTATACTAATAATATAAAGAGGAAAGATTTTTTTGTTTGTTTGGTTGTACCGAATAAGCTCCGATACTACTGGACCGATTTGAATTATTTTTTCACCAGTAGAAAGTTAACTTAACAAGAAGTAACATAAGCTATAATTTATTTTCATAAAATTTTGAGATTCTTAAGAAAATAGCAATAATGTAACCCGAAGTAGCAAAATTTTGCCTATAAAATTCATTATATGGCGTGTGCCGAGAAAACTATTGATAATACATAAAAAGTATGTACTGCATGATTAAAGTACTCATTATAACCTTCAAAAAAGTCTGCGAGGCAATATGTCTAACTATCATAGTTAAGTCACAATAGCAGCTTTTGTGTTCTAAAATTTAATTAGATCGCCGTTAGAAACAAAAGTTGGTTACATTCGTATCGTAGTATTAATTCTTATTCAAATAAATAGTTTTATCATCAAGGGTATTTATGTAGCAGTAAAATAATTTTTAATTCATTCAAATCGGACATTTAATTTCGAAGTTACCACGAGTATAAAAATTCCATATGCGTTCCATTCGACGTCGCGCTACCGTGCCGCGATAAACTCGAGACTCAGTATTTTTATACTTGAGACCAAAAATGAAGAATAACGTATATCAGGGTTTTTCGAAAATCTACCCTTAAGGGGGTGAAAAGGGTAGTAAATTTTTCAGGGGAAGATTTTTCTGCGGAGCTTGATTAACTCGAAAATTGGTAAAAATAATCTTTCAGTGAAGTTATGGAAACATCCGGAACGATTTTTTAAAATTCCACTCCTGTGGGCATGAAAACAGGGAATACAGTTTATATGAAAAATCTTATTCATTTGGTTAATTAACTGGAAACTAGGCACAGATACTTGCCTAAGTAATAAAGTTTGTCGTTAATAGTTTTTCAAAACTACCCTGGAGGGAGGGTTAGAGGGTAGTGGCGGGGGGTGAGGGGGAGAGAGAGGGTATGGATGGTGTGGAGGGAGAGGGGAGGAGGATTGGGGCAGGGGTTGGTGAGGAGAGGAAAGGTAGGTGAGGGGTGAAGGGGGAAGGGGGAGAGGGAGGGAATGGAGTGGTTAGGGAGAGAGGGGGAAGGGGAAGTGGTGAAGGGGGTGTGAGAGTGGGTGAGAGAGGGAGGGAGAGGTTAGCGGGAAGGGGATGCGATGAACGAAAGTGCTAATCTCTGGAACTACCCGTCGGACTTTAAAAAATCTTTTGCATTTTATAGTTCAAATCTAAAGGAAGACTACAAGCATATTTAACATCACTCTAGGACCTTTACGTGGCGAGCTAAAAGAAAATAAAGTCAGAAAGAACGCTAAGCGAAAACGAAGTAATAGCGCGGGCAGGCAATGCGATGCGACGGGGTGGGTCGGGGGAACAAGACATTTCACGCGGACGAAGTCGCGGGCAGCAGCTAGTTATATATAAATAGGTAACTACCTATTGCATGGTTGTAGAAACTGCACGTAACTAGGTATTAAAACACTCGTGTGATACTTTTAAATACGCATCTCGCCTACGGCTCAGTTTTTAAACACACACTCGTGTTTTAATACCACTCATTATGTAACAGTATCATAAACTACTAGTAATCAACACAGTCATGTTATATAATATCTGTTAAAGGAGGCTTCTAAGTTCAGTTATTCTCTGTTTTCTACACTCAGCTGATTTCAGCTTGGAGGCACATCTAGCTAATTTAAGGTGAATTTTTTCATATAAAGATTTTGGAAACGTCTATTTCTAAACAACGCATTTTGTTTCTATTAGGTCTTTACCTATGAAATTGCCGTTCTGCAGTACTGGCCATTTCAAATCAAAATAATTTTTGTTTGGCTAAGAATTCTAATTTCAAATTAATTTTATTTTAAAAACATGGATTTTTTTTTTCCAAAAGTAGTCATTTGTTTATTGATTAGTGTTACATTTTCATCGCATTTCAATCTTTTTCGTCATCATGGATACGTTAAAAAATCGAGTAATTATGGAATATGAGTACCGTCGTGGCAGCAACGCGGCACAAGCGGCACGCAACATCAACGACGTTTACGGAGCTAACACTACAAACCAACGCACCACTTGTTATTGGTTTGCTCGCTTCCGTTCTGGAAATTTCGACCTGAAAAATGAACCTCGCGGTCGTCCGAAGACTTTGGTCAACAATGACGAATTAAAGGCGATTGTGGAAGCTGATGATACACAATCTACGGCTGAATTAGCAGCAGCTTTCGACGTTAGCGTCAAAACAATATTGGTCCATTTGCGTCAAATTGGCAGGGTAAAAAAGCTTGACAAATGGGTGCCCCACGAACTCAATGATCGCCAGCGCGAAGTACGCGTCGAGACGTGCCTTGCACTGCTCAACAGACACACAAATGAAGGAATTTTGAACCGCATTGTTATCTGCGATGAAAAATGGATTCTGTTTGATAACCGCAAGCGCTCAGCAAGTTGGTTGGATCCTGGTTCAGCACCTAAACAATGCCCTAAACGAAAACTTACCCCTAGAAAAGTGATGGTCACTGTTTAGTAGTCTAGCGCCGGTGTGATTCATCACAGCTTCTTACCAAACGGGGTGAGCATTACTTCAGATATGTACTGTGAAGAACTGAACACAATGATGGAGAAGCTGGCACATCTCCAACCAGCATTGGTCAATCGCTCGTCTCCGCTGCTCCTGCACGACAACGCGCGACCTCATACTGCACAGCAGACGGTCTCCAAGTTGCAAGAACTGGGGTTGGAAGCTCTCCGTCATCCGCCCTACTCACCAGACCTTGCGCCTACAGACTACTACTTTTTCCAGAATTTGGATAACTTCTTGGCGGGAAAAAAATTCAATACCCGAGAGGCAGTACAAAATGCCTTTGAAGAATTTGTTGCCTCCCGTCCAGCTGATTTCTTTAAGAAGGGCATCAATAAACTGCCACTGCGTTGGCAAAGATGCATTGATTGCATGGGTGTTTACTTCGATTAATACAAATAAAAAATGCATGAAAAAAATTCGTTTAAATTTTTTCATACAAAACGGCAATTTCATAGGTAAAGACCTATTATTATAAGAACGTTATTGTTGTTTTCCTCGGGAACAGCACTTTTTTTCTGTAAGAAAGGTACCCTAAGTCCGTTTCTGTATACCTGACAAGATATATGCAAAATTTCAGTATGATAGGTTCAGTGGTTTAGGCGTGAAATCTACACTTTCGCTTTTATAATATTAAGTTACGATTACTAACTCAATTAATCAGTCTGTCAGTCAATCTAACTGCTGGACTAACAGCTGAAACAAGTCTGAACTGTTGATCCAGTAAACAATAGCTGACCCAAAAGTTTAGTTGTCATGGAATGTCTGCTTTTTTAGGGTTCCGTACCTCAAAAGGAAAAACGGATCTCTTATAGGATCACTTCGTTGTCCGTCAGTCTGTCAAGACCCTTTTTCTCAGGAACGCGTGGAGGTATCAAGTTGAAATTAACCTCGGAGCTCCAAAAAATTCAAGTTCCTAATGACTTAGGATAGCAAATAGCAATAGCAATATAAAAAAATACTGCCATTTATCTATCTATCTAATATATATATTTAGATAAAAAGTGAAGTCCTGACTGACTGACTGATTGACTGACTCATCAACGCCCAACCCAAACCCTTGGACCTAGAAAGCTGAAAATACTCGCAAGTAAATCAAACCTATAGGGTATTTCCCATCATGGAATTTAGCAAGAAGCAAGGTCTCACAGCACAAGTAAAAGAAAAAGTCCGAAAATCGTTAATTTGTAATTTTATCACATATTTTTTTTTGGGATTACAAACTTAAATTTGCAGTTGGATAATTGACCGTGACGTATGTATGGGAGAACATGTTTTTGAACTACATTGTTAAGTTTATTTTTGGGATAAATACTATTCAAATCCATTTACAATAAGATTAGACATTTACAAACCTTTTTTACAGTCCCTTCAACCGATTTTGACTTCTACTCTGTAGGCATAAGAAAGGCATTAAAGGCAATAAAGTGGGTACAATACCAACTGTTTACTGCAGCTGCCATTGTCATGCCAACAACGCAATAGTAGAAGTCAAAATCGGTTGAACGGACTGTAAAAGTTTGTTATTTGTTGTTCTTTTTATTTATAGGTACAGGAACCCTTCATTGGGCGTGGTCGGACACGCACTTGGCCGGTTTTTTTAAAGTAGATGCTACGAGACGAAAAAAAAATATATCATTATAATAGCATATTCCATTGCAATAAGTTAGTTTCACTGTACTTCCACCAACATCGCGGACTTTTAAAAATCCAGGGGATTGCAATAAAATACACCCTCATAACAAAAATCAACAACAATATACGATAGGTAATAGTTTGATTTACGATCTCCAGTATCAATGCTTGCGACCTATCCCGGAATAACATATTTTTTGTGGCCACACAGTAGGATGATTGATGGGCCATAAGATTAGCGAGCTTATTAGGATTATGGCGGACGGAAAGTGTATTAGAATCACCACGGGTGGAAAGGGGGGTTTTTTATGTTGAAAGTTGCTGTTTCTTTGGTAAAAAGAAGAAACCAGGTGTCTTTAAAAATAAAGGGGATGTTAGTAATGAGGTCCTACTGGCGCAATGTGCAATAATATAGAAACAAAATGCGTGCTTTAGAAATAAACGTTTCCTAAATCTATAAATGAAAAAATTCATTTACATTTTATTTGGTACTTTTGGAATAATTATAATCATGATTGTAGTACTTTTAATTTGGACTTTTATGTGAAAAAAATTGACGTTTGTTAGTTATGACTATTGTCTATGAAATAATTGCATTATTAATTAAAAGTTAAGAGAGTTCATTGAGCATTTATTACGGTATATTTATCTTAAGAAATAGCTGCTTCTGCTCTGGTTGCTAGGTAAAATGCGATACTGATTGATTTAATTGATTGCACGTCTCCGAATCAATTGATAATAATCATTGATGGCTTTAGCTACTAATTTATGTGACTGTTTTCGGTTTTAAGTTTTAGAGAATGTACTCGTAAATGCATTTAAAATGGTGGTTAATTCAGCAATAAAAATACCTAGTAGCATATCACGAGGATTAACCTTTTATGTGTGTTTTATTTCTACTTTTTTTGTAAGCGATATATATTTTAGAGAAAACAGACACTTATTATAATTAATTGTGGTATGGCATTTAGACTTATTATGACCAATTACTAAATTACTATTGAATAATTATATAAATAGTGTTTGCGAAGTCAATCTTCAACCACACAAATGTTCATAACCCTTGCATTTGTTCAACGACCTAACACGTTTAACGCAACATCTATATTTTCTTCTTCTTGTCTGGTTTGGCTGGCAAGAACACTGCGATGGTCTTCTGTAAGATCTCTGTGAATATCATGGTTCCAATAAACACTAGGAGAGTTCCAATCCAGTGGCCGAAAGTGAATGGATTCCTGAAGTACACGATGGAGAAGAGAAGCGATACGAATTTTCTCAAGGTGACTGTGAAAGTCACGATCAACGAAGCGCATTCGGTTGTCAACACGTAAACAGCACTGATACACAACCCTTGAGTTAGTACATGAAGAATCAACCAAAGTACTTGTCTTGGGAAAGCAATACCTAGGAATTCCACTACGGGTGTCTCTGTAGCGAGCTTAACGTGTCCGATTAAATTAGGGGCAGTTGGTAGCCAGAACACTAAAGGCAGTAAGTGCGTGTAGTATAGTGCTTCCCAAGGATGCTTTCCGTGCTTCGAGTATAAGGATTCCTGGAAGATTCCCATTCTTGCAGAGACAAAGAGTCCGAAGGTAAGGATGGCAATGCCGAGACACCACCAAAGCCAGTCAATTAATTTCAGTTTCTCTTCCTCAGCGGCATCTTCATGTGTTTCTCTTGGCGCTTTCACGTCGCCACTAGATACGATGGTACACAGTGCAATACCAGCTGATATTATGAAGACGGCCAGGTACTTCAGAGGTGGGTAACTCTTTTTTAATATCCATACACCCATAGCCATGCTTGCCATCAGAGAACCAGCTCTGTAAATCATGTGTAAAGGCATCGGTATGTTGAAGTCAAATGCATAATTGTATGCAACGCTGCTGGTCCAGAAGAATCCTACTAAAAGCAAGTATTGCTTGAATGGAATGTTCCTCTTAGCTGTACCGAATTTGCCAACAGTCACAAATCCAATTGAAGCGATGAATAAGAATTGTAGGAATGTAGCTAAGTTTCCCGCGCCCGGGTCTTCTTTCACAACCATTTCTAGTAACACTACGTTGGAGCAACATCCTACGAAGACCATCGTTATGGCCGCAGCCGCCTTCACGGAAACCATCTGAAAAAAAGAAAAGAAAATTCAAAGAAAGTTATTCCGATACCGGGAATCGAACCCGAGCCTCCTGGGTGAGAGCCAGGTATCCCAGCCACTAGACCATATCGGATATTGAAATAGTTGCGAAAATATTGGTTCTATTGCCGCTTAGTTACAAAACCCGAAAATTAAATAAGGTACAAATTATTAACAAGTGATAATCATAAAAACTGTAAAACAAAGACCATAAAATGTCTGCCTCAGTTTAGTTTAAGTGACTGCAAACATTAAACCTGACATGCGCACTGCAGCCGAATTCAGTACCTAAGGTTATTAAAATTTTAACTGCAGTTTTATGTGATAAATCTACATCATACGAACTTGAACTAATACAAATCTATTATAATATAAAGTAATACTTACATTTAGTTCGTTTCACTATCACAAACACAAAATAATCACGTAAATTACAGCATTATTTACTATAAAACGTCAGACACGTTTGACAACGGAGCTGCCGGGGCGCCAATATGTGCGTAATCAACCAGTGATTGTATTGTGACAGTGGCCTCGAGTACGATACGCATACGCAGAGCAGCGCTGTCGGTAGAACGGTAGCTGTTTCTTTGGTAAAAGGAAGATACTAGGTGTCTAAAAATAGAGGGGATGTTAGTAATGAGGACCTACTGGCGCAGTGAGCAATAATATAATAGGTCTTTACCTATGAAATTCCCGTTTTATATGAAAAAAATTAAACGAATTTTTTTCATGCATTTTTTATTTGTATTAATCGAAGTAATCACCCATGCAATCAATGCATCTTTGCCAACGCAGTGGCAGTTTATTGATGCCCTTCTTAAAGAAATCAGCTGGACGGGAGGCAACAAATTCTTCAAAGGCATTTTGTACTGCCTCTCGGGTATTGAATTTTTTTCCCGCCAAGAAGTTATCCAAATTCTGGAAAAAGTAGTAGTCTGTAGGCGCAAGGTCTGGTGAGTAGGGCGGATGACGGAGAGCTTCCAACCCCAGTTCTTGCAACTTGGAGACCGTCTGCTGTGCAGTATGAGGTCGCGCGTTGTCGTGCAGGAGCAGCGGAGACGAGCGATTGACCAATGCTGGTTGGAGATGTGCCAGCTTCTCCATCATTGTGTTCAGTTCTTCACAGTACATATCTGAAGTAATGCTCACCCCGTTTGGTAAGAAGCTGTGATGAATCACACCGGCGCTAGACTACTAAACAGTGACCATCACTTTTCTAGGGGTAAGTTTTCGTTTAGGGCATTGTTTAGGTGCTGAACCAGGATCCAACCAACTTGCTGAGCGCTTGCGGTTATCAAACAGAATCCATTTTTCATCGCAGATAACAATGCGGTTCAAAATTCCTTCATTTGTGTGTCTGTTGAGCAGTGCAAGGCACGTCTCGACGCGTACTTCGCGCTGGCGATCATTGAGTTCGTGGGGCACCCATTTGTCAAGCTTTTTTACCTTGCCAATTTGACGCAAATGGACCAATATTGTTTTGACGCTAACGTCGAAAACTGCTGGTAATTCAGCCGTAGATTGTGTATCATCAGCTTCCACAATTGCCTTTAATTCGTCATTGTCGACCAAAGTCTTCGGACGACCGCGAGGTTCATTTTTCAGGTCGAAATTTCCAGAATGGAAGCGAGCAAACCAATAACAAGTGGTGCGTTGGTTTGTAGTGTTAGCTCCGTAAACGTAGTTGATGTTGCGTGCCGCTTGTGCCGCGTTGCTGCCACGACGGTACTCATATTCCATAATTACTCGAATTTTTAACGTAACCATGATGACGAAAAAGATTGAAATGCGATGAAAATGTAACACTAATCAATAAACAAATGACTACTTTTGGAAAAAAAAATCCATGTTTTTAAAATAAAATTAATTTGAAACTAGAATTCTTAGCATAACAAAAATTATTTTGATTTGAAATGGCCAGTACTGGAGAACAGCAATTTCATAGGTAAAGACCTAATATTAGATGGCGCCACGTGTCTTTCGAATCATGATTGAATTATATTGTTACAAGCAGATTACAACCCGAATTTATTGTCAAATTCTAGTTACTATGAACAAAAACCTCACCAAATAAGTTCTGTTGGAACGTAAATACGTATATGTCAGCACTCGCATATTCCACGAATGTGAGAATTTAAAGTTGAAGTTGACGGCAACGGAATTACTACGAATCTTGAACACATTTCGAGATTGAACGAACGTTCCTGTTAGCTTACTTTAATACTTTACTTGAGTATATAATCCTTCTTCGTGGTGCCATGAATCTTGTCGATTTCTGGATATGTTTACCTTGTGAGATTTCCCGTTTATTTGCATTGAATATTATGTTTAACTTAAGTTAAAGTTCGTACTACACTATCAACGAAACTTTCATTGCTCTACATTGCCTCTGGGTGTCGAATCAACATACTTAGCTTACTTAGCTGTGAAATTTCTTTTGCTGGTGATTGATTTATTTATTTATTTAATCATTAATTCAGTTCACATACATTTTATACACTTAAATTGGTGCAAACATAAACTCATTAGAGTTCACTCCCTGTTGAAAAAAAAAAATCTTTTTTATTTGCAATGTGCAAACGTCAACTAAAACCGTTCCAAATTTCAAGTTGATAGTATTAGTAGTTCTTGAGATATCCAGCTGTGACAGACGGACAGCAGACAGACTGAGTCGCACCATAAGGGTTCCTTTTAACCCTAAAAACCATAAAATTACAACGAAGGTGTAAGCGAAATAGCTAAATAGTAACCGTAACTAACAAGCGAATATCGGTGACCAATCTGACCATCCGTCCTTAAAATAAAAATGGTGGAGGAATGATTTTGAATTCATACAGGTTGTTCCTAAAAGTATAAATGTTATTAGTATTACTAATAGTTAATTTTCCTATTTTATTTTCTGTGTCTTGCTAATAATATTATTATTGAGTTGTTAATTTATCAGTCAGAAGGATACTTACTGAATCCTTTAGTTGTTAGTACCTGGGCGCCCGAGCTCTGCTCGGGTGAAAATATAGAAAACGATTTTTCCCAGAAATGAGACATAAATCTAGATAGATTTTTCGCCCCCGTAAACCCCTATATTGCAACTTTCAGCGAAATCGTTACAGCCGTTTTCGAGAACGTGATTACAAATATTTCTCTTATAATAATACTAGCTTTTGCCCGCGGCTTCGCTCGCGTTAAGTATTATTATTAATTAGGTATATTTTTTGCGGCTTTACTTTTGTTTAGCGTGAATAAAAAATTAGGGCCTACAAAACTTCTTTGTACACAATATTCTTAACTAATCTGTCATTAGGCGCTAAAACTATCAAGCTATTGGGTGAACTTACTCGTGAGCAAGCAACATAAAACTGTCCATGAGAGAAGCAATGTTCTCTCAAGTCAATACCCGCAAATTTGAGAGTTTGCCCCTGAGACTTATTTATTGTCATAGTAAAGCAGACTTTTAGGGGAAACTGTAATCGTTTAAACTCGAACGGGATATCATTCGGTATTAATGGGATTCGTGGTATAAATACAGTTTCCCCTTTCGCACACCCAGTTAATATAGTGGCTTCCACTATATTGCGATATAACGCTTTCACTTGCAGTCTCTATTATTATATTGCAGTATAAAGTTTTGGTGGTTTTAAATTTCGCAACAACATAATTGGAGTGCCCACACGCAGAATAAGCTTATGATAAGGAAAACCTGGCGGTTTCAATGAATTTAAAAATTCTACAGGGTAATTAGTAGCGTCATCTGTATTAACCACAGTATCAATCGAAGTATAGACCTTTTCTTCGCCCTCTAACGACATGAGCAGGATATCGTTGATAGCTGCTGCTTGATCGTTCTTTGGAGTAAGTATGGCACGCTCACATAACCATTCAATAGGCTTGTCATGTATATGAATAATGTCTGGATAAACTTTAGACAGTAATTCTTGAACCGTAGTAACAACTGTGCACAATTCTTCCGGGATGGTTATCATTCCATCAAACGATGGAAAATCACCATTACCGATTTTAAGAAGGAGATCTGAAAATCTACCAGCATACTCATCCCCGCCCAAATGTGCTCTCATATTTTTAGAGAGCTTAAGAATATTAACCTGGGGCCACAAATTAGATTTCTTAATGCACGACTTTACTTCGTCAGCTCTGGTTCCTTTTGGCACCACTGGTAGAGTCTGCCGAAAGTCTCCGGCCAGCAAAACTGGTACCCCACCGATTAATTTTGTATTACCCCTTATATCCCTTAGTGATCTGTTTAAGGCTTCAATACCACCTTTATGAGCCATCGTTATTTCGTCCCACACGATTATTTTTGTACTCTTTAAAACTTCAGCAAAAATCCTATTTAAGCGGACGTCTTCATCATAGTAGCTCCAATCTTTAATTTCAGTTTAATCAGTCGAAAATTTAAGAAGATTTATACAAACTTTCATCCCCTATTTTATCCACTTGGGGGTAGAATTTATCAAAATCCTTTCTGAGCGGATGCCTACGTTATAACATCTACCTGCATGCCAAATTTCAGCCTGATCGGTTTAAAATTGACAAAGCTTCATACAAACTTTCATCCCCTATTTTATACCCTTGGGGGTAGAAATTAACAAAATCCATTCTTAGCGGATGCCTACGTCATAACATCTACCTGCATGCCAAATTTCAGCCCGATCGGTTTAAAATTGACAAAGCTTCATACAAACTTTCATCCCCTATTTTATACCATTGGGGGTAGAAATTAACAAAATCCATTCTTAGCGGATGCCTACGTCATAACATCTACCTGCATGCCAAATTTCAGCCCGATCGGTTTAAAATTGACAAAGCTTCATACAAACTTTCATCCCCTATTTAATACCCTTGGGGGTAGAAATTAACAAAATCCATTCTTAGCGGATGCCTACGTCATAACATCTACCTGCATGCCAAATTTCAGCCCGATCGGTTTAAAATTGACAAAGCTTCATACAAACTTTCATCCCCTATTTTATCCCCTTGGGGGTAGAACTTATCAAAATCCTTTCTTAGCGGATGCCTACGTCATAACATCTACCTGCATGCCAAATTTCAGCCCGATCGGTTTAAAATTGACAAAGCTTCATACAAACTTTCATCCCCTATTTTATCCCCTTGGGGGTAGAACTTATCAAAATCCTTTCTTAGCGGATGCCTACGTCATAACATCTACCTGCATGCCAAATTTCAGCCCGATCCCTCCAGTGGTTTGGGCTGTGCGTTGATAGATCACTATGTCAGTCAGTCACCTTTGAGTTTTATATATTTAGATAGGATATGGCGATGCCAAAAGCACCAACGGGTAGGAAGATGGTGGCTTATGTATATAGCTTATCCATGTATGCCTCTATCAAACTCGATAAAATCAATGTAACGTGCTACCTGATTCGAATTAACTAGCCTAGCCTTGTTTTAAAAAAATTAACCCAGCCAAGTGCGTGTTGGACCACGAACAATGAAGGGTTCCGTAGTTGAATTGAACTTATCCCAAAAACAAAAACATTGTACTTGAAAAACGTGTTCTCCCATAAATTGATACACGCATAGAAATATTATAAAAAACTTAAATAAATATCCATGGATACACGTCACGGTCAATTCTTCAATATCTAATCTTCTGCAATTTTAAGTTTGAATTCGCAAAAAAAATGTTTTTATGTGACAAAACTACAAATTAACGATTTTCGAACTTTTACCTTTACTAGTGCTGTGAGACCTTGCTTCTTGCTAAATTTCATTATTCTAGGTCACCGGTAAGTACCCTAGGTTTTGATTTATTTTCGAGTATCAAAATATATGTCGCATAAATGGCTGTTTTTTTTTATTGCGTTGACATAGAAGCTTGAATTTTATAGAGCTCCAAGGGACCATAGACCTACGATTTCAACTTGATACCTCCACGAGTTTCTGAGAAAAAGGTTCAGACGTCTGTCACTTCTTTGTCCACCTGTCTAGGTGGACAAAGAAGTGATCCTAAAGGGTTCCGTTTTTTCCTTTTGTAGCACGGAACCCTAAAAACTTATTTGAATGTCCAAATCACTAATATCGTGATTAGTTCGAGGACCTTGATCAGTGGTACCAATAACAGACTATTAGTTACGGTATACCACTCGCCCGAAGTAACAATTCAAAACCTAGTTATTATTAAAACTTCCACTGTAAAAATAAATCACGACATCACTCTAAAATATACCTTTATCACAACGGAATAGAGTCGAAGATCTAACGTCAATGAACTGGTATTTTCGCATGCTCTCATGTTCGAGTGACCAAATATTTTTCTTTAGGAGTTTTTGTTCAGAAAAATGAGACATGTTTTTCATTCGACGTTCCAGTTTTATTTAGTGGAAACAAGCGCTGAAACATTTTTATTTATAATAATTTAGAAGGCGATTTGATGAAAGAAATGGCGATTTTAGAAATTGAATGAGACGGGGTTCTGTTTATTTCAATTGCTTGAACAACTGGTACCTACTTATGCCGTTTATGTAAATGAAGATTT
This sequence comes from Cosmia pyralina, assembly GCA_946251885.1. NCBI lineage: Eukaryota > Metazoa > Arthropoda > Insecta > Lepidoptera > Noctuidae > Cosmia > Cosmia pyralina. The sequence continues at coordinate 23,991,453 of OX276354.1, read as the reverse complement.
CTCGTCTTTTCATGTGATGGGATCTTATCAATTTCAAGGATACTGAACGAGACACAATAGAAGTTTTATTGTTATGACGGCTATAGCCGTTTAGTGTCATTGAAAGCGTTAATGTGGGTCAAACGTGACCCACATTAACGCTTGTGATTATCAATTATCATAACTAAAAAAGCTTATCAAAGACACTGCCAAGTCAACGACCTTAGTAAGCCGACGTTCGCACGGACGTAAAAATATCGCGGCGGGATTTTATCGCGCACTGGATTTTCAACTCTCGGTGTTGAGCCGAGCTTCAAGAATCCAACCTAACAACATCAGACTACATCCCAGCGCGTCGAAAAAAACACACTGTTGGATTTTCAACTCTCAGCCCTAAGCAGAGCGTTGAAAATCCAGTGCGCGAAAAAAAAAATCGCCGCGATATCTTTACGTCCGTGCGAACGTCGGCTTAGAGTGACGACTCTTACTAGAAGAGGCGGTTGAAAATCCGTCATTTCTTCAAATTACCTTAATTACTTTAAAGATAAATACTTACCAGTTTGTCTATAGTAACCCTTAGTATTGATTGATAAGATTGAAAGATTCAAAAGTTTTATAAACTGTTTGAGAGATTATAGGCTCCCGCGTTTCTGGTATAATAATTTCCATGAAGTTTTCATAGAATTTTTTCTGCTGGAGTCGCATCACACCTGTACTCGTATAATGTTTAATGAATGTGTGTGTGTTTGTTTTGTGTTTGACGTTTAGTTCGTGTTTTAACAAGTGCCAAATAAACATAATTATTTCCTTTCTTTGTTACTTTCTTTCAATGACGCAGGAAATGAGTAAAGCAAAAACTATTTAATTTTTTTTGGCTCAAAAGTATTATCAAGTGTTTAAATAAATATAATAATTTAATCGCTAGTTATTTCGTCATAGTCTTTGTTGATTTACGTATTCACAACGATATCAGCTTGCATGTGCCTTGAAAAACCTTGGAAACATAAAACTGTTACCATAAATAATGCATCGCTGTTATGCTTACAGCCCTTTTTGGGGTAGGCAGAATAGCGTACGTTTTCTGGTGATGTTGTATTAAAGTAGCATGTGTAGCCTGGTTAGCCTACCATCTAGGGATGGCATAGCCTCCCTGGACTGCCTGCAGCCCGGTGTCGAGGACCACCAACTCTTCACTTGTGTTTGTGTGGATGTGTGTGTATATAGGCACATTTAATAACATATTTTTATCTGGGATGGCAACGCATCTTGGACGCCTCTGGTTTTGCAGATGATCATAGAAGGTGGTGAACACTTACCAGCGCGTAGGGTGTAGGTCCTCTTTGCTGTGTGTTTTTATAATGCTCACGTCTACATACATACGTCATATCACACTAATATTATAAAGGCGAAAGTTTGTGAGTGTGTGTGTGTGTGTTCGTATGTTTGTTACTTCTTCAGGCTCAAACGGCTGCACCGATTTGGATGAAATTTAGTATATAGATAGCTTATACTCTGGATTAACACATAGGCTACTTTTTTTCCCGTCTACGCGGGTGAAACCGCGGGGCGCAGCTCGTGTTTTGATAATTTCATTAAAACTGAAGTCTCTGTTTCTAATGTCAAAATAACAGCTTTTTACTAAATGCATATGAAAGTGTATACGGTTCCGTATAAAAAAAAAAAAAAATTATACGTTCGTGTTGTCTGTTCTGGCTAATGTTCGAAACGGTTGTACCGATTTTAACGGGACTTTCACTGCCAGGTAGCTAATGTTATAAGTAGTAACTTATACTACTACTATTTTAGAAAAAGAATTAGTATTCCGCACAAAAAAAATTAAAACTCATGACATTATGAACAAAATCCGATTCAAATAGGGAAGAAGGCAACAGTTAGTCTGCTGAATACAAATTGTAGGCTTTTCCCCTTATGAAAAGTTATCTAAAATAAACTAAAACTCGTTCAATATACACAGGAAATTAGTGCCGGGGTTAATCTCCTGATAATCAAACAAAATTTCACATATCATTGGGTCAGACTACGTTTATATCTATAAGGTCGTTAGTTGGACGCGTCGGGCCGTAATAATTGAATTACAGTCACGGTTATGCAACTAAATTTGTGCCAAGCGAATGTAGACTGTATGTGTTTAGCAAAATGTATTATTTCGCGTGTCAAGTTCTGGATACGTGTTTTCTCGGGTGCCAATGGTCGGCTGTGTTGTACATATTTTCATCCTCTTCATAAATGATGGAAAATCTTTCGTTTATGGATTTCTTCTTTATTTAGTAGATCTAATACTATTTACTTGAACCCTTATACTGGGTGTAAATGTAAACAGTGGCAATCTTTTAAGAAGTCATTGTACTCATCATTATGAACAACTTTTACTATGGGACCAAACCTGAAATCGAAAAAAAAATCAGCTGTTCAGTACATTTATGTTCGCATAGTTCGTCAAAATGTAGGGAACAGCTGATTTTTAAAAAAAGTTGTTCATAATGATGAGTACAATGACCCCTTAAAAGATTGCCACTGTTTACACTTACACCCTGTATAGGTTCATACCTACATAGAGAAGAATTTGAAGTTGATATTTGTTGAAGAGGAAGCTAAGGTTTGATTTGATTTTGCTCGACTTAACTTAGGGTGAACACGCGCGGATTTTTTGAGCGTCTAATTCTGTATTAACTATTTATTTAAAATAACACGCCTACTAGAATTTCAGAACATTTCACAAGAATATATACCTATTTGGCCTAATGATGGGGTTGTTTGACTTATTGTTTCTTAATGTTTCTTTAGAGATATCTCATAAATAAAACACAACTTAGACCAATCCGCCCGGATTCGTCTTTCCGTTGATTCTGTCGTTTAGTAACATCCATCACTTGCTCAGTCAAGTGAATCATAGAATATATATCGAACAAAGAAAAGATCAACCAAAACAAGTGCCATCAGTATACATGCAGTCCAAGTATTTGCAAGCAAAATATCTTACGACATGAAGTAGTAAGTATGAGAGATTTTACTAGATAACTTGGGAATATTTGTCAAGAGAGTTTGCTCGATCACTCGTTGGAGCTGTGTGTGGGGGGAGGTTGTCAAGGTTCAAGAGGAAGGGGGGGGGGGGGATTCTAGCCTTCAATCTTGTGACGTGTCATGTGTGTGTCGTTGGTAAGATTAGGCGGATTTGAAAAAGTCTCGGCATAAAAAACTATTTAAGTACTTACTAATTTCACCTTCCTGGATATAATTAGTTCACTTTTATTTGTATTTTGAAAAGTTACTTGAGCTTAAGGGGGAAAGCTCCAGATAGCCCGTAAAATACAAATTTTCTTAGAATCAGTAATACAACTCTTTATGTTAGTCTATGTAATCCTAAATGTCACGATTTCATGTACTTAATAGTCATTCATTAGGATTATATGAACTTGAGAGTTATCTATAAATACAAAATAATAATAAAAAATAATATAAATACAAATAATATAAAATAAAAAATAAATAATATAATATAATAATATAAATACAGATTTACGGTCGCGAATCATATTCAGATCAACATACAACGTGCGTGACTTGCAAATATCACAAAAAACGTAAGAAATTTTGAATTTCGCGGGCTACCTGAAGCTTTCACCAGTTACAATTTCCTCCTTTTTTATTACCTTTAAAGGAAGAAATACCTTGAAACCTATACGGCATAACTCAATACCCTTAAAAGGGTATTTACGATACCACTTTTATCTTGTCGTTATGGACCATTTATTTATTTTATACATACCATCACATAATGCCTTCTTTTGATCTTCCATAGTTATATTCTTCGGACGAATTTCACCTATGAAACTGAACGCGTTCAGCACATCTAGACTGCGTTCAAGAGCTGTCAATGTCAATATTGCACAACAATGTTGATTGTGTTCAATGTCGTCGTTGAAAGGCGTACGCTGTCCTTCCATACCTATTAACACTGTTATTTGAAAATAGTGTAAAAACCAATTATTTTTAAAAGAGTAACCGTGGAGTTTCTTGCCGGCTCTTCTACATAGGAAACGACCAATTTGGAACCGTGCACCTAGCTTCTGACGTTTCATAAGTGCCCATGTAGGTTTATGTGAAGTAAAATATTGTGATTTTGATTGGTGAAATTCGCCCTTAGATATTTTTAGGTGGCAAAAAATCTGATGATAAGTAGTTATGGACAATACCAGATATATCACAGTTGTGTTGCTATCTCAAACTGAAATAGATTATCTGCCTGTGAATACACCAGTAAACTTCAAATCTTTTATTTATAGTAGTTTATTTATAGTAGTTTATTTCCACAAAACGGCACGGGAGTGCACACTTCGAAGACGAAACATCGGAGGAATCTGTGCGCCATTTCCGACGAAAACACCATGGCTTGCCTGCGTGAAGCGGCGCAACTCGGTGCCACTAGCAAATCTCCGTACAACAGGTGTAGATCGTGATGCAAGGGCAGCAGCAACCACCGCAATAAATAAAATCATAGCAACGCTGCGCTAGGTGGATATTTTTTTAGGAAATAATGGTCCTTCGGAAATAGCTATAAGTACAAAGAGTGTCACAGTTTTTCTTGGACAGCTTATCGTATTACCCAGTAACTGGGTTGTGGAGTTCAGATAGACAGTCGCTCCATGTAAACAGCTACTGGTATTCGTTACAGCTGCATCCGGTTAGACTGGAAGCCGACCCTAACTTAGTTGGGAAAAGGCTAGGCAGATGACGATGAGTTGACATTTCAATGCACATTTTGAATAGGGATAATTCTAGGTTTAAATGGTCTTTATGGCTACAAATCTTTTGTTAATCTAACTGGCTATTTGCCAATTGAAGTTATGTATGGTGACCCGGTGGTCTATGTATCTACCGACCTCAGCGATTTATGTATGGACTAGTGACCTTATGGAGCGTATTCCTAGGTTTTTGTTTGAGTACCTACTGTGACGTAAGTTTAAAGAATATTATGTATGTAGATTTTTTAACTTTATAATCGACGACGTGGTTTTTAAGAACAAGTTTCTCTCTTTATCTTTAATAGTTTCATAGTTATTAATCCATTTCAATTAGATACTTAGGTAGCAATATTATAAAATCATCCTGTACTTACATATAATCCCAAATAATGCGAAGTTAATGTTGGATGAACCTGAATAATTTATGTATTGTGTACATCGTTTCACAAGCGTTCGCATTTTTATAAAAACAAAACTTTGATTATATAACTACAATACTTAGTTTGTTACTAAAAAAAAATATTGTTATTCTCTGATGCTGACTAAATGAGAGAGAAAAAGGTTGACTGTATTAAGGAAGTCTGTAGACTTTAATTTTTTAAGCTTATCTTATTTATTTATACTGGAAAAAGGCTAGGCAGATGGTGATGAGCATAACTTCCGTGTTTTAATAGTAGGTATCTACTTATAAGTGTTATTGAGCTGTATCGGTTATTCCCATTGATATTATTCCCCTTTCTGTTGTTATTTTTTACATGTTTCTAGGCTTTCTCCACGTATAAAACCAAACCTAAAGTACCGGTAGATACCTGTTATTAGAATGTACCTCCTACGTACCTGTTGAATCAAACTCAACTTGTATGAGCAAAGTAAAAATGTTTCAACTGCCGCCATAATTGTTTTACTCCAGACAGTGATCCTTGCTATGTAAATAATGTAACGAAGGCTTCGATCGAACCCACATAGTCCCCTAAAATATAATATCCACACAGTGATACATCGGTTTCATAATTGATAACAGCGCCATCTATTACTTATCATATTAGTTAGTAAACGCGTGCAGTTTTACCGACAGCGCTGCTCTGCGCATGCGTATCGTATTCGAGGCCACGGTCACAATTACAATCACTGGATGATTACGCACACATTGGCGCCCCGGCAGCTCCGTTGTCAAACGTGTCTGACGTTTTGTAGTAAATAATGTTGTAATTTACGTGATTCTTTTGTGTTTGTGATAGTGAAACGAACTAAATGTAAGTATTACTTTATATTATAATAGATTTGTATCAGTTCAAGTTCGTATGATGTTGATTTATCACATAAAACTGCAGTTAAAATTTTAATAACCTTAGGTACTGAATTCGGCTGCAGTGCGCATGTCAGGTTAATTATTTAATGTTATCAGTCACTTAAACTAAACTGAGGCAGACATTTTATGGACTTTGTTTTACAGTTTTTATGATTAACACTTGTTAATAATTTGTACCGTATTTAATTTTTGGGTTTTGTAACTAAGCGGCAATAGAACCAATATTTTCGCAACTATTTCAATATCCGATATGGTCTAGTGGCTAGGATACCTGGCTCTCACCCAGGAGGCTCGGGTTCGATTCCCGGTATCGGAATAACTTTTTTTGAATTTTCTTTTCTTTTTTTCAGATGGTTTCCGTGAAGGCGGCTGCGGCCATAACGATGGTCTTCGTAGGATGTTGCTCCAACGTAGTGTTCCTAGAAATGGTTGTGAAAGAAGACCCGGGCGCGGGAAACTTAGCTACATTCCTACAATTCTTATTCATCGCTTCAATTGGATTTGTGACTGTTGGCAAATTCGGTACAGCTAAGAGGAACATTCCATTCAAGCAATACTTGCTTTTAGTAGGATTCTTCTGGACCAGCAGCGTTGCAAACAATTATGCATTTGACTTCAACATACCGATGCCTTTACACATGATTTTCAGAGCTGGTTCTCTGATGGCAAACATGGCTATGGGTGTATGGATATTAAAAAAGAGTTACCCACCACTGAAGTACCTGGCCGTCTTCATGATATCAGCTGGTATTGCACTGTGTACCATCGTATCTAGTGGCGACGTGAAAGCGCCAAGAGAAACACATGAAGATGCCGCTGAGGAAGAGAAACTGAAATTCATTGACTGGCTTTGGTGGTGCCTCGGCATTGCCATCCTTACCTTCGCACTCTTTGTCTCTGCAAGAATGGGAATCTTCCAGGAATCCTTATACTCGAAGCACGGAAAGCATCCTTGGGAAGCACTATACTACACGCACTTACTGCCTTTAGTGTTCTGGCTACCAACTGCCCCTAATTTAATCGGACACGTTAAGCTCGCTACAGAGACACCCGTAGTGGAATTCCTAGGTATTGCCTTCCCAAGACAAGTACTTTGGTTGATTCTTTATGTACTAACTCAAGGGTTGTGTATCAGTGCTGTTTACGTGTTGACAACCGAATGCGCTTCGTTGATCGTCACTTTGACAGTCACCTTGAGAAAATTCGTATCGCTTCTCTTCTCCATCGTGTACTTCAGGAATCCATTCACATTCGGCCACTGGATTGGAACTCTCCTAGTGTTTATTGGAACCATGATATTCACAGAGATCTTACAGAAGACCATCGCAGTGTTCTTGCCAGCCAAACCAGACAAGAAGAAGAAAATATAGATGTTGCGTTAAACGTGTTATGTCGTTGAACAAATGCAAGGGTTATGAACATTTGTGTGGTTGAAGATTGACTTCGCAAACACTATTTATATTATATAAATATATTATATTTATTATATTTATATTATATAATTTGTATTCAATAGTTATTTAGTAATTGGTCATAATAAGTCTAAATGCCATACCACAATTTGTTATAATAAGTGTCTGATTTTCTCTAAAATATATATCGCTTATAAAACACACATAAAAAGTTAATCCTCGTGATATGCTACTAGTTATTTTTTATTGCTGAATTAACCACCATTTTAAATGCATTTACAATATTCTCTAAAACTTAAAACCGAAAACAGTCACATAAATTAGTAGCTAAAGCCATCAATGATTGTTATCAATTGATTCGGAGACGTGCAATCAATTAAATCAATCAGTATCGCATTTTACCTAGCAACCGAAGCAAAAGCAGCTATTTCTTAAGATAAATATACCGTAATAAATGCTCAATGAACTCTCTTAACTTATAAACCTACTGCAATTAAACGTTTTTACAGTTAATTAATGCAGTTATTTCATATTTTTTGCATTTTTTTTTTTATTTCAACAAACGTCAATTTTTTTCACATAAAAGTCCAAATTAAAAGTAAGTACTATTAAAGGAGAACAAACTTCCTCAGACCCAAAACACGAATTGTAATTTCTGGTTCAGTATAAGCTATTAAAAATTTTTCTCTAAAACCTTTAAGGAATGCTTTAGATAATTGAACTGAATAACTTTTACTAGGGGACCAACTTTGAAATCGCGAAAAAAAAATCAGCAGTTCCGTACATTGAGTTTTTTTTCGCGACTTCAAAGTTAATCCCATAGTAAAAGTTATTCAGTTCGATGGTCTAAAGCTAAGTTATTTTTTAACACCTTATTTAGAAGTTACAACCTCAAATTTCAAAGACAGATATAATGAGGAACAAACGCTATACGGAAAAAAATATCGGTCAAAGTACGTTCGTAGATTTTTTATACACGAAGACACTATCACGCTATAGACAACCAGGTTATAAGCTGACCTCTCATTGTGCGGAAAATCTACACAATGCGAGGTCAGCTTAAACTGGAAAATACAGCTTCATATGTCTTCGTGTGTCAATCTGTCACGGCTATTTCCAACTATGTTGGGGTCGGCTTCCAGTCTGACCGGATGCAGCTGAACACCTAAGTACCTTTAAATATTCATGTGTACCCCGCAGAAAGTATGTCGAGCCAATAATATTAATTTGAGCATGTCATCTTCCAGTCAGATGCAAGTCATTGAATGATAAAATTATCAATTCAGTATCTTCCGTTTTGTCTCGTCATTCTGCGTGTAACAAACTAGTAACAGATAATTCAATCATGCCACGTCACGTTTAACATGATTATACAAAATATTTTATATCTTTAAGTATGAAAATTCTTTCATTATATCTAGGTGAGGTGCATACCTAATTCTTAATGTTTACAGGGGTATTTTCATGACAACATTTTTTTTTGTCTGTCATGTAGATAAAAAAAGTATTGGACTCGTATTTTTTCTTTTTTTTACGTATTCAAAAGATTACGGTGATACATTGAGTTAAAATGTGAAATTACGTCATTTATTGATAGATTTTATACGTAGTTTGTTATACTTAGTTAGGATGTAGCGAGCCCCCACTCGTTTTATCTATGTCAATGATAAAGCAAAAAATACGTGTGTACTTAATATTTTTTAATTATCTGACTAACGGATTCCTATTAATATTTTGTTTATTGAATGTATTAATTTCATGAGTAAATATTTTGTTTGCATTCGGTCTTTAGCTAAAGCGCACGAGGCAAGGTCTTTTTTAATCATTTGTAAATCTAACAGATTGTTATTTGTTGTTATGTATTTTGAGTCATTTGAATACGTTGTTGGTTATAAGGTAATTTGGTATTCTCTCCATGTATTCTTTACTAAGTACCTATGTAGGTCTGTGTGCTTATTCACATTAATTAAGTCATATATTTCCATAGCAACAAGATGAATTAAAAGGGAAATGTTTATTTGATCGTCTATCTAAACTCTTATTGAGATTTTAACCATGTATGCACGGCTACAGATCAAGCTATACATTTCCAGTATAAGCTGATCTCGAATTGTATAGGATTTCCTTACAAGAGAGGTCAGTGTAAACTGGAAATGTGTAGCTTGATGTGTAGCCGTGTGTACGCTTTTTTTCTCAAAAACAGAGAAAAAAAGGACAATATATATTAATGTACACTAATTATTTTACACTTGTTTTTTCTTTGTCCATTAATTATTTTAGAAATTAAAAATGGGAGTTTTTGGGGTTCGATTAAATACGTGCCGAATTAAAACATCTCTTTAAAGTAATTTCAATGACTTGTTCCTGATCAAGATGTATCAGTGCCATTATAAAATAACTACATAAGGCATTATAAGTTGTACCAGTGCATGCTGACAATAGAGATGATGGCTGGGTAAAAAAAAATCTATTTAGACCGTCTCAGTCAGATAATAAAAAAAATATTAGACAAGTATTTTTTGCTTTATCATATTAATAAAAAAATGTGGGGGCTCGCTACGTCAATTTACGTATAAAATCTAGCTAGGCGTGACGTCATGCCATATTTTAACTCAATGTATCGCCGGAATCTTTTGATTACGTAAAAAAATAAAAAATACGTATACAATATTTTTTAATAAGTAATCTAATGACGGACAAAAAAACATGTTTTAGTCATCAACCCTATTGCGCTAAAGTTGCGCTCCATTTGAAAAAAAACATGGGCATAAAAATATTACATACGAGTGCTAGCTGACCCGTCAGACGTTGTCCAGTCCAAACTCTTTCAGTTTTCCCGAATTTCCCAATTTTCCCGGCAATTTTTTAAATTTTTCTCTTTATTTATTTTTACCTTTCTCATAACTCAACGAATATATGTAAAAAAAAATTTGCCCAATTGGTCCAGCCGTTCTCGAGTTTTGCGCTTGGCAACATATTTAGCCATTAATTTTTATTTATATACTAAATCAAGATTTGTGTGAGCGTTTGTGTTAAAAAGAAAAATAATTGTTGTATTTAATTGTTTTGTTATTTTAATCTATATAATATTTATTATGTAAGTATGCAAATATTATTAAGTAGGTAATAGTAAAATAATGAAAATATTACGATTTTGTATTTGACGTGCTCAACAGGAATGGCTCTTTTTTAAGGGAATTTAAAATTCTCACAATGTATGTAAATGCTTATGCATAACGAGTGTGATGTTAGCATAGATCATTTAATATAACAATATTATGATTATATATAAGTTCTTATTGTTATAAAATAAATAACAAGTTTTTTAGTACACATAACTTACCTATTTTATTTACTTACCTTTGACCTTTGATCAAGGCCGAGATTCCAGCCGGCAGTTATCTTGCCGATTTCTTTTTCTGATCGGTCATTCTAAAGAATAAAGATAACATAAAATCACACCTGTATAGACGGGTTAAGCAGAGGTGTACATAAAGTATAAAGTATACCCACATTTCGCGAGTTATGTCTGAGTCTCATGTAATAAGAGGCGAGCCTGTTGCCACGGGCACGGGGCCGCTACTGAGAAATTTCTGATGGAATAACTCAATACCACTTTGAACGACCTGGAAATTGAAACTAGGACCTCATACTCAGCAGTAGCGCGACCACTGGATCAACGAGGCAGTGTGCCTCGTTAATCCAGTTAGATTTGCCGCGGTTTGGTCTGATTTCCGAAATCAGACCAAACTACGGCAAATCTAACTCAGAGAGACGCATTGATATTACTTTCTGATACATATTTGTTACAGTCGCGAATCATATTTTGATCAACACCGGACAATCAAATCAATTTACATGAAGACAGTAACGGGTCAGTGCTGACTTGGTTCGAGTTTGGAGTCACCTACTGACCCTGTGTTAATCAGCCATAAAAACCGGCTGCACTTGAATATCAGCTGATGTCAGCTTTGTGTTTCTCTGTTGGTTGACCTTTATGTAATTTAGAAATAATACCTACTCGTTATATCAATAATGTCAACAGTTTCAAGACACAATGAATGACAAACTCAAACACAAAGCAATTTAAAAAACATATATTGGTTACATCATTCATGTTGAAATTAGGTATATATGTAAGAACGATGCAGAACGTTAAAAGCATCCGTAATAAAAAGTAAAAAAAAAACAATAAAAAAATTGGAGGGCAAATAAGAAAATTAAAAAAAAAAAGTTTTGCAAACTATACCGTGTGACACATCAAATGAAAGGACTTATGAGGGTCTCAAATATGTTTTTTTTATAATTTTAAAATAAACAGTTTTAAAGTTATTTAAAAAAATAGACGACAATTGACCATTCCCCCCTTTTCTCCGAAGCTACTGAGCCTGAAATTTTGAAAAAAAAAAACAGAAAATTGTTCTTTACCTGTAGATTACAGGAAAACCTATAAGAAGTCTCTTGTCTTAAAATAACATGGTAAATCTCTCAATATTGTGAGTACAAACTTACATTTACAGTTAGAATATATGGGAGAACATGTTTTTCAACTACAATGTTAAATTTGTTCTTGGGATAAATTCATCCCAACTACGGAACTCTTCATTGTGCATGGTCCGACACGCACTTGGCCGGTTTTTTTAGATCCTCAGTAGTGCAGGTGTATGGACATTTTGAACACACCAACACATGGGACTCCACTTTATGGTCTTAATTAGAAGAACTATTAATATAGTTCAAGATCCTATAGGTATTGACTTTTGCGGACTGTAAATTAATTTCTAGAAAATTATCAAAATCTAAATGAATAACCCAAAGTTTACAATTTCTCCAATCAAGAAATCGTACCCAGGACCTCTTAGGTCAAATCTTTGTCCACAGCCGATGAGACGAATTCTGATGTTTATATCAAAATAGACTTTTCGTAAGGCAACCACGACACTGGCACGGTTGATGATGTAAATATGACAAACATAATTTTCAGCTATTCCAATATTATCTTAATTACATATATTGAAGCCAATATATCTGTCTTGTCATACACACCCACGTTACTATAATATGTAGATGTAATACTAAACATCATAATCAATCAATCATCATAATTAAAACGTAGCTTAGTGTAGATACAATCTTGCGATAATATATAAATGACCGTCAAAATTATGAATAATCAAAGAGTCCCTTTTAAGAATGACGATGCAGATATCTACTGAAATGAAAGTAATAATCCATACTGTTCATTCTAGTCTATTTATGAGAGTAGCTCTGTCTTTCTGTCTGTCTGTTCCATTTTCACGCAACGGCTGAATGGATTTCGATGAATTTTGGTTCTCAGGTAGACTAAGATCTGGGCTAGGACAAAGGATACTTTTTCCTGGTGGTACGTTCCCGTTGGACAATTCCCGACCTCCACGCGGGCAAGCGTTAGTTCCATATGGAATGAGGGAGACACGAAAATTATTCAGAAGCTATCTCTTCAACTTTCGTATGAATTTATGTAAAATTAGCCCTGGTTTGTGTAGGAGAGGTTCGTAGACAAATAATAACAGCCGCACGGGTCGATCTTCAAGGTTAAACAACGCTTGCCGAGGTCGGTTCGTGGACGAGTGAACCATCCAATACTTACCGAGACCCCTCCTTTTCCCGGAAAGCACGTTTTAAGCTATTGGTCCAGGCTGTCATTTGTAGAACAATTGTCTAGTGGAGTTCTGATAGGCAGTCGCTGAATTTTAACCGTTTTAATCGCACACCCAAAACCACATCACTTACTAACGCCATAATTATAACTCAGTTACATAAAATCATGTGCATATCGCTAAACGTTGCACAATACTTATTACTTTGGACTCATTCTATATATTTAGTTTTATCTAACGTTCATATCTGGGCCGAAAATGCTGAGTAATCGTTTTGATAGCACATTATATTACGACCTCTAAATGACCTTGTTTTGTAGCATAAGATCTTTGATACTGAGGATTTTATTCATGCATAGGTTTGTAAGTATATGTTTCTTTTCTGGGTTTTACATACTAGATTATTTCAATGCTCATCCATAATATCCATTCATATTTAACTTCCATACTTACTACTATTAATATTCTATACGCGATAATATGCTATTGGTCCGTCTGTCTGTCTGTTTTCTTTGGATTTCAATCAAAAGCACACGGATAGACCACGACATAGTTTAGGGTAAAGGATTTTTATCTCGGTAGTACCTACGTCCCCGTGGGATAATTTCCGACCTCCACGCGGGCGAAGCCGCGGGCAAAAGCACAAATGAAACAGTCAGGAAGAATCAAAATGCTACTTTCCATCATCATCTAAAGCAGTCCACTGCTGGACATAGACTTCTCCAATCGCACGCCATTTTGATCCTCGGCATCTCTCATCCAGCTGCTACCAGCCACCCTGCGAAGATCGCCGCTCCTGAGGGCATCCTACCCTACATTTGTTGATCGACGATCGACCATAGCAACTCCTCAACCAAACACGATAGTACTTATCATTATGTTTGGACTCATTGGATATGTATTGATAAGTGCTTTTACAGTAGGTGTAAAAGGTGATCTTCAGAGTATCATGACGTAGGCGGAAGGTGGCCATAGGAACTCCTCAACTAAACAAGATAGCCCTGTTGTGTTTGCGGTCGTTGGTTTTGTCTTGCTACGTACTGTGAAGCCTCGAACTTCACAGTAGGTAGGAGATTAACTGAACTATTAAATAATACAAGAGGGACTATTTAAATGGGGCTGAAAGCCCTCTGTATTTTAAGCTTCAGAATAAAAAAAAAAGCAAAGTGTGGCTAAAGCATCCAAAGCATTAGGTTTTGTTATGAGACTAGCAGCGTGTTTTAAGAAAGTAAAAACTATTAAGATATTGTATTGCTCATTTTTGAGAAGTCATTTAGAATATGCTTCTTAAAGGAACCCGCGTTATGGCGGGTGTGCAAAAAAGATTTGTTCGGTTTCTGTGCTATCGTTTGCGCATACCATACCACAGTTGTGATTATTTGGATCTCTGCAGGAAATTTCACCTACAACCACTTACTAACCGTCGTCGATTGGCAGATTGTACATTTTTGTTCAAAATTGTATCAAATGAGGTGGACTGTCCGCTGCTTCTGCGTAAGCTGTATTTTAATGTTCCCCATCGAACTCTCCGATTTAATCCTCCTATAGCTATTCCATTATCTTCTTCCAACTACAGGCAAAACTCATATTTAGTGCGAGCGAGTAAAGACTTTAATGACCTATGCAAGCAGTTCTCTTTTGACTTGTTTTCAACCAAAGGCTCAAGCGTACGCAATAGGCTGAACCTAGAATTTTTCAAAATTCATTCTTAGTGTTAATAATAGTTCTGTTTCTTATTTTATTTTATTTTTTTGTAATCTATTCCTTATGTTTGGCAGTTCCGATTTAACGATTGGTGCTCATCTTTTCTTGATGTCTTGTCGTGTGTAAGATCTCTTATTATAATTACTGTATAGCTAGCCGTGAAAACCTGTAATTGGCTTCATGTTTCTTATTTCAGTATATTTATTGTTTATAATTTAAGCTGTTGGTTTTCCACATGTTAAATAAATAAATAAATTATAAAACACTCCTACTAAAATTAGTTCTTTGCCGAGCCCTGCTCAGATTCGCTCTCTGTCCTCCGTCAAGAAAACCAGGATTGTTTTCTTGACAGAAAATATTCCATATTTGAATGGTTTAATGTCAGCCAGCATTATATCAACGAGGCTTGATCATAGCACCAATCTTTACAGTACCTACGTCTATGTTTTGTCGTGTCAAGCCCAAGGTATAGTCCAGGGCCTCATGATGGACCCTGAAGATTACCATAGGAACTCCTCAACTAGACAAGATAGCCTCTTTGTCTTCTAGCTGTATTATAGCCCTAGTTGAACTCTAAAGTGATGGTGAAGCCAGAAGTTGCCCACAGGAACTCTTTAACTAAATAAGCTAGCCATGATGTTTTTGAGCTCGATTGTTTTGTCTTAACAAAAACTATAGCCCAAGATGTAGTCTAGGATGCTGCCGGGGTCGCGGGTTGTTCGAAAGGGATACCGCCTGACACAGGCAACTGAAGGAACACGGGTGGGTTTTAGTCAGTAAAAGTCTGACACGCCCTCTCGCTCCGCCCAGAGCGGGAGAAGTCATTTGATGATTTTCCAAACAAACAAAAAAAAAAAGGTGTAGTATAGGTTCTGATGATAGTGCCGGAATGTGGCCACAGGAACATCTCAACTTTACAAAGTAGCACTGTTGTGTTTGTGGACTCGTTGGATTTGTGTGAAGGTGATAGAACAGATACGAGTATTTGATCAAATTTTTATCTTTAAAATATTAAAGTTCTATACTTTAATATTTTCTTAAAAGCTTGATGCGTGAACGTCCTTCTTACACATAACGATACGCCTCAAGCTTTTAAGAAATATGGAACTACATTGTGGGAATCAAATAAACTAGAATCAAATAAATTTTCTTGAAAATGTTGACTTTGGAAATGTTGATGTTGAGCTGAATAATTTAAAACGTTAAAGGTTCACCTGCGTTCGCATTTTTATGAAAAACTTTCAATAAAGTTACACTAACTTCATCATAATCACCTTTTTAGCCAAGAGACGTCCACTGCTGGACATAGGCCTCCCCCAAGCATCACCGAACACAATAGCTGTTACAAAAAAAAAACTGTTTTTCTCTGATGTTGTCTAAATGCGATAGAAAAATGTTGACTGCCTATAGTCTATACCTAGTCACCACACACTCACTGGCACCCTCGCTAGCTCTGTTGTCAAACGTGTCTGACGTTATAAAGTAAATAATGTTGTAATTTATAATACATATTAAATTAAGTCGCTCCATGTAAAATACTGAATCCTGAATACTCAACTGAATCCGGTTAGATTGGAAGCCGACCTCAACATAGTTAGGAAAATGCTAGGAAGAATGGTGTAATTTACGTGATTATTTTGTGTTTGTGATAGTAAAACCAACTAAATGTAAGTACTTATTACTTAGGTAAAACGGGCTTGTATCCGCAACTCCGCGACAATGCGCGTGTTTTGCCTAGATACTTATTACTTCCTTTGTTTCATTTACAAACATATTACGAGTATATACATTTTTAAATATTTTTATAAAAACATAAAGTAAAAAAATATTATGATTATTAGCTTATTACTTATTATTATTATCGATTTAAATCCATTCAAGTTCGTATAATGCTGATTCAACACGTAGAACTGCAGTTGAAATAACCTTACTGATTTCGGCTGCAGTGCACATATCAGGTTAATTATTTAATGGTGTTTATCACTTAAAATTAAACTGAGGCAAACATATTTTTATGGACTTTGTTTTACAGTTTTTTGTACTTTATTTGATTTTCGGGTTTTGCTATTTGCGGCATTAGAACTAATATTTTCGCTACTATTTCAACACCCGTTATGGTCTAGTGTCTAGGATACCTGACTCTCATCCAGAAGGTTCAGGTTCGATTCCCGGTATCGGAGTAGCTTTTTGATTTTTTTGTCTCTTTTCAGATCTAAAATGTTATCCGTAAAAGCAGCTACGGCTATTACGATGGTCTTCGTAGGATGTTGCTCCAACGTAGTGTTCCTAGAAATGGTTGTGAAAGAAGACCCGGGCGCGGGAAACTTAGCTACATTCCTACAATTCTTATTCATTGCTTCAATTGGATTTGTGACTGTTGGCAAATTCGGTACAGCTAAGAGGAACATTCCATTCAAGCAATACTTGCTTTTAGTAGGATTTTTCTGGACCAGCAGCGTTGCAAACAATTATGCATTTAACTTCAACATACCGATGCCTTTACACATGATCTTCAGAGCTGGTTCTCTGATGGCAAACATGGCTATGTGTGTATGGATATTGAAAAAGAGTTACCCACTATTGAAGTACCTGGCCGTCTTCATGATATCAGCTGGTATTGCACTGTGTACCATCGTGTCTAGTGGCGACGTGAAAGCACCAAGAAAAATACATGAAGATGCCGCTGAGGAAGAAAAACTGAAGTTCATTGATTGGCTGTGGTGGTGCCTCGGCATAGCCATCCTTACCTTCGCACTCTTCGTCTCTGCAAGAATGGGAATCTTTCAGGAATCCTTGTTTTTGAAGCACGGAAAGCATCCTTGGGAAGCACTATACTACACGCACTTACTGCCTTTAGTGTTCTGGCTACCAACTGCCCCTAATTTAATCGGACACGTTAAGCTCGCTACAGAGACACCCGTAGTGGAATTCCTAGGTATTGCATTTCCAAGACAAGTTGTTTGGCTGATTCTTTACGTACTAACTCAAGGGATGTGTATCAGTGCTGTTTACGTGTTGACAACCGAATGCGCTTCGTTGATCGTGACTTTGACAGTCACCGTGAGAAAATTCATATCGCTTCTCTTCTCCATCGTGTACTTCAGGAATCCATTCACTTTCGGCCACTGGATTGGTACTCTCCTAGTGTTTGTTGGAACCATGATATTCACAGAGATCTTACAGAAGACTATCGCAGTGTTTTTGCCAGATAAGCCAGATAAGAGAAAATCTCCATTGATAATTCCCATCAATGAGGATTTGTGAACTTTTTGTCCACAAATCTCCATTATGACCTCTATGAGACATCAATGGGGATTTGTAGACAAAAAGTAAAAAAAAGTTAAAAATAAAAAAATAAAATAAAATACAAACAACATATTATGTAACTAGATTTTGCCAGCAGCGGCTTCGCCCGCGTGGGTATCGGAAAATATCCCACGGGAACGTACTACTGGGAATTCCTTCCTTATTCCTTGTCTACATTATAAAGGGAACCTCTGTGCAAAATTTCATCTTTCTAGGTCCAGGGGTTTGGGCTGGGCGTTGATGAGTTAGTCAATCAGTCAGAACTTTTCTTTTTATTTATATAGATAATCACGAAGTCTTTATTTCATAAAGAAGTAAGAACTCATTGATTATTTTTTTACCTATTAAAAAAAAATTCAAATAATGACTAAATTAATAGCCTTATAGAAAAAAGAATGAAATCACTGTCTAAACTTTACTACCAATATTTTTTAAGAATTTTAATTATTTTTTTGTTTTTTGTATCAACTTTTAAATTACTTTATGGTTACTTTGTAATTTATTATTTTAGAACTTTTGTCTTCCTGTGGTAGTTGGGTCTTTGCCATAGTTTAGTTTAGTTTTGCCCTTTAATTAAAAAAATATATTTCGTAATTAAGATGCTAATTATACCAAAATCTTTTACATTCACTCAGTGAGACATCCAAATACGTAGGTTTTGAGATGCTTATAACAGCTTCTGTACTTCTATATCCACACTTATTGTAAAATAAAGTCGCTTTTCGTGTCTGTCTGTGTGGCCGCGTTGTTCTCCTAAACTACGTAACGGATTTTAATGCGGTTCTCACTATCATTTAGAGAATTTATTCCGGAAGGTTTATATGTATAATACATTAATATTTAACTTATATATAATATAGACCTTCGTGTTTTGTGAAGTCGTAAAAACCGTGCGAAGCAGGGGCGGGTCGCTAGTTTCAGATAAAATAGATTTTCAGTAATGATGAAAAATACTGACGCATACAAATAAAACATACTCGTAAGCTGTTACGAATGTCCTAAATTATGTGTATCTGTATTTTGATGCCTCAAGAAGTGGAAGACATTTTTTTAAAATATTCATGAGATATTAATTTTTAACAAAAGTGGACCCACTGGACCTGAGTAAATAACTCTTAGTCTATTTTTTTCCTAATAAAGTCACATTGATTTACAAATCAATCACAATGTAACCATAAAGTAATTTTTTGATCTCTAAAAGACCATTTTAGTAAAGTTAGACTATGATTTCATTCTTTTTGTTATAGTATTAATTTAGCCATTACTTTAATTTGTTTAATAATTAATAAAAATAATCAATGAGTTCTTACCTCCATAAGAAATAAAGACTTCATCATTACTAAACCGTGCGTTTGCACTAGCGAAACATTCAGTAGTGCTATTCTGTAAATAACTCACCGTGAAAACATGAGTGAAGTGATCTTAAAGTGAGCTGTCAATAGTGTCAACCCCTAGCATCAGGTGGGATGACGGCTCACTGCACGCTCACTTCACCTGAGTTATCACGGTGAGATGTTTACAGAATAGCACTACAGTTACAAACATGTTGATATCTCTGTCAGATACATTGACAGAAAAAGAGATATCAAATGTTTTTTTGCGATGTTTCGCCAGTGAAAACGCGCGGTAAATACTCAATATTGTGTTGTTTGTATTTTATTTTTAAATCGATGGGGATTTGTGAACTTTTTGTCCACAAATCTCCAATTACGTCTCATAGAGGTCATAATGAGGATTTGTGGACAAAAATCCTCATTGATGGTGATTGACAACGGGGATTTATGGAATATCAAATGGGTAAAGGCTATTGCCATCAAACGAGCAAGGGATAACTGAAAAACTCCTGATGAATAATCCATTATCACTTTGCCCGACCCGGTAATCAAACCCAGGACCTCATGCTCAGCAGTAGCGCTTATTCATATTCATTTATTCATGAAATATAAGCTTAACAGTTTACACCAAATCGCTTATATCTATACTAATTCCACAAAATTACATTAAACGTTTTAATTAAAACTTCTTCGACTAAATAATTAACAACGGAGTAACATAAAAATTTGTAAACCAAAAACAACCTTATACATGAACTTAGAAACTAAACAATTATTTCTTCATATTTAAATAAATATACACATGTTTAGCGATTGTCCATTGAGAGTCAAAAAATAAATCTGCCTCAGGAATATATTTTAGTAAGTCATTTATTAACTTAATTGCTCTAGCAGTGGGAGTGTTGTTGGTTCGGGGAGCACGCCATGTAGGCGGGTAGCAGAGGAGACTATGTTGTCGTCTTACAACGCCACGCATATACTGGTCAGGAACATAAAAATTCATTGACTCTCGTAGAACGGGACTATCTATCTTATCTACTAATATTAAATAATAATTAATTATATGTGTGGATTCCCGCCTAAATTTGAGTGTGTCTAAACCCACCATTCCTGACACGAACAAAGAAGGATTTAGAAAGGGGTAGTATCCATATTGACGTTTGTATAGGTATCTACAGAACTTACGTTGAATTTTTTCTATCATAATAGTGTACAATGACTCTTGAGGACTCCAAACTATTGCATTATATTCTAATTTACTACGGACATAGGCATTGTATATTTGTTTTATTACTGTTTTAGTACTTATGTGTCCACTAGACCAACGAGGCAATCTACTATCAAAGATATTTAGAAATATTGATATTATTTACTTTAAAGATAATATTTTTCAACACGAAATTAAATTTTGACAGGACTAGGTAAACAAAAAATAATTAGTAATCGAATGCACAGGTGTTCAAACATGTTGTTTAATTTGTTATATATACCAACTGATCTGAGTTCACTTTCAATGACAAAGGTTCTTTAACACATAATGCAATGTTTACAAACATAATATTTAGATATATAAAAACCATCTGCACTTGAATGTCAGCTGATGTCAGTTTTGTGTTTCTTTGTAGGTTTGAAAGAAAGAAGAAAGAAATAAAATACATTTATTTAGCAAATAATAACTAAAAGGCACACAAAATAATAACAGCAGATTAAAATAACAATAATAAAAAAAAAACAAAAAAAACAACATTTGCGATAACAACAACAAAATACGATGCAGGAATGTGTGCCTCACGGCTGTGCCAAAAAGGTCCAATTCAGGTTTAACTTTATGTAACTTGGAAATGATATTTGTAACATACCTGAGGGTCTTGTGGCTAAGTAGCAACAGCCGTACAGGTCGATCGATCAGGTTAAGCTACGCTTGCCGCGGTCTGTCCGTGGATGGGTGATCATCTTTATATACCAAGACCCCTCCGTGCCTCGGAAAGCACGTTAAGCCGTTGGTTCCGGCTGTCATTCGTGGATCTTTGACAGTCGTTACGGGTCATGAAGCCCGAAAGTCTCAAGCAGTCTTACCAAAGGGTATCGTATTACCCAGTTACTGGGTTGTAGAACTTGTAGAGGTCAGATAGGCAGTCGCTCCATGTAAAATACTGGTATTTAGCTGCATCCGGTTAGACTGGAAGCCGAAAGCAACATAGTTGGGAAAAGGCTAGGCAGATGATGATGACTTGTATCATACCTACTCATTATATCAATAGTGTCAACAGTCTTCAAGAAAGAAAGAAATAATGACATGGTAGAAGTTGATCTAAAACACCTCTCCTTTTTTCTTCTTTTTGAGTCGATGGCAAAATTATATAGAAATAATTTATTATGTTGTGCTCATGTATATACTCCTACTTATCATCATTACACTTTAGACATTCGTACTTATCATTATAATCTTAATCAGCCTATAATTTCCCACTGCTGGGACACAGGCCTCCTCTCTGTGAGAGGTAGTGGGCCGTAATCCACCATGAGACATAATAATAACTCAGTTACTTATAACCATGTGCATATCGCTAAACTTTGCACAATATTTATCACTTTGGGCTCAGTAGTGCTATTCTGTAAACATCTCACCGTGATAACTCAGGTGAAGTGAGCGTGAAGTGAGCCGTCATTCCACCTGATGCTAGGGGTTGACACTATTGACAGCTCACTTTAAGATCACTTCACTCATGTTTTCACGGTGAGATATTTACAGAATAGCACTACTGTCTATATATTTAGTTTTATCTAACGTTCATATCTGGGCCGAAAATGCTGAATAATCGTTTTGGTAGAAGATTATATTACGACCTCTAAATGACCTTGTTTTGTAGCGTAAGATCTTGGATATGGAGATTTTTGTATTAATGATGAATAGGTGTTTATGATCCTTGTCTGGGTTATCGTACTAAAAATATCTCGAATGCTCATAAATCACTGTGAAAAGAAAAAGTTCGCTTGTAGAAGCCTCTCTAATCGTTCGTCATTCAACTTGATTCTCAGCAACTCTCATTCTTCTGCTATAAGCCACCTTTCGAGGTTTTTGCTTAACCTGGCCTGGGGGCGTCCTAACTTACACATAAAATACTAGTGTTTAATGTCCTTATTTTTAGGGTTCCGTACCCAAAATGTAAAACGGGACCCTATTACTAAGACTCCGCTTTCCATCCGTCTCTCACCAGGTTGTATCTCATGAACCGTGATAGTTAGACAGTTCAAATTTTCACAAATGATGTATTTCTATTGCCACAATAACAGCAAATACTAAAACACAGAATAAAATAAATATTTAAGGGGCTCCCATACAACAGACATGATTTTTTTGCCGCTTTTATAGATAACTAGCAGCGCCCCGCGGTTCCACCCACGTAGACCGGGATAAAAAGTAGCCTATGTGTTAATCCAGGGTATAAGCTATCTACATACTAAATTTCATCTAAATCGGTCCAGCCATTTGAGCGTGAAGAAGTAACAAACATACAAACACTCACACTCACAAACTTTCGCCTTTATAATATTAATATAATTTCATAGGTAAAGACATTAATATTAGTGTGAAGTGTGATGGTACGGAACCCATCGTGCGCGAGTCCGACTCGCACTTGGCCGGTGTTTTTAAGGAACTTATCATTTGTTGATACTGTTATCATAATTAGGTAGGCTGGGTTGAAAATACGTTTATCTTATTCGATAAAGTTCAGAATAAGTTCAGCTAAGATAAATAACACAAAACAGCTTTTCTAAATGATAAAATCGCCCTAGTGCTTGAATGGCCAACCGACCATTGTTTTGGGAAAATTACTTTTTAATGCCATAACTGTAGAAAAAGTCTTTTTCTACAGTTATACATTAAAAAGTCATTATCCCAAAAAATGGTCGGTTAGCTATTCAAGCACTAGGGCGGCGATAAGTAAAACCTGAATTGCTTTTATAATGATGAAACGTTAACACATCGATTACAATTAGGTTATCCCTAATCGTCGATTACGATTATGTCAACATTTTATTTCATAGGTAAAGTCAAACTCGGGGAAAATATCTGTTCCATTAAGCTGAGCGTCTACTGGTTTAAAAACGAAAGAGATACCGTGGCCCTCGCACGGGCAACTGAAGGAACACGGGTGGGTTTTAGTCAGTAAAAGTCTGACACGCCCTCCCGCTCCGCCCCGAGCGGGAGAAGTCATTTGATGATTTCCCATACACAAAAAAGAAAAAAATAAATACTGGGTTTTTAAACACACACTCGTGTTTTAATACGCCTCATTAAGTAACAGTATCTTGGACTACAATTATAAATCTTTACAGATAGTCATCAATAAACAAGTGTACTTATTAATGAAAAACTTTTTTTTAAACAATATTTTATTATTCTGAATATCATCTGAGACCAGAGCCCTTGTCGAGATGAATCAAACGAGCCCAAACTTGATACGGTTGCGTTTCTGAGTATCTACTGAGTTCCTGTGGCCACTTTCCGGCTCCATCATCAGATCAGCTAATATCAAAATATTGCATTGTCACCGATGTTACATACGTAGGTATGCCAAAGAATCATGGTCATTTTGGACTAGGGAAAAACAGAATTCCGACCTAAGATGAGACTATCACCAAAATGTAGTACATTATTAATGAAATTATTAGGTATCATCAATTTATTTTTAAAAGATTATATAAGGTATTTAAATAATCATCATTATAATTATAACTTTGCTTTATCAGAACGCAGTAAAAAGTATTGATTTTGAACGCATTTATAATTATTAACGTAACTAGAGAAGTCCATACTTCAACTTAGATCTAAATCGATTTTATTTTTTAATCGAAATGAAATCCCAGGCAATGTGAACTGTTTAAAAGTAATCATTTTAGGCATGTATTTAACGCGGCGAGAAATTAATCAGAATTTGGGATTAAAAAATTATTAAATCGAGTAGCAAAAATAGTTGGTTGGCAGCTACAGCGAAGGATAATATTTTAAGTAGAAAGTAGCAGCTTAAGGTGATTGCGCTGTGTAGCCCGCGAAATTCAATTTTTTTTTTGTTTTTTTTTTTTTCGGTGGGATTCGTCAATGGCTTGCATTCGACATAATTTGTAACCTATGTAAAAAAACAGGTGAGAAACCTCTCAATTCAAAAAGCCACAGATTAATAACATACCACCTAACCTCAAAAAACATATTTCTTTATTACTCGACTCTCCCATCTTTAAAAAATATATTGAAGGGCCGTACTTAGTTACATTCTAAAGGTAAATGAAACAACGTATGTTTCATCAAGGGTCGTTTTGTTAAATTTCACTAGTCCAAGCATGTTAGCAGCGTGGCCATGATTCTTTCAGCTCAATCGAATATCGGGAAGTGGGTCAAATTTAACTTACAAATTTTAAAGATAAATTACATAAATGAACATTCAATCAATCTGGCTAGCCTTTTCGCAACTATGTTAGGGTCGGCTTCCAGTTTAACCGGATGCAGCTGAATGCCAGTATTTTACATGGAGCGATTGCCTATTGACCTCCACACCCCATTAGCTGGATATACGATACCCCTTTGCAAGACTGGTTGTCTGACTTTCGGACTTCTGACGACCCGTAACGACTGTCAAAGATCCACGAATGACAGTTGGGACCAACGGCTTAACGTGCTTTCCGAGGCACGGAGGAGTCTCGGCATGTAAAGATGGTCACCCTTCCACGGACCGACCCAGGCAAATGTAGCTTAACGTGACGGATCGACCCGTACGGCTGTTATTACTTAGCCACGAGCTCCTCCATATAAATGAACATTGCAAATTGAAAAAAAGCTTTTTTTATTTAAATCAGTATTATTTTCAGTTTGCCATAGAGATGACCCTAGTTAGCAAAAAAGTTAAGCCTCTGACATCACGATGAGTCCGCATTGGTAGCTCCTAACCTAACTCCAATCGGGAACCAATCAGAAGGGATTAACTGTCAACGAACAACAGTGACAGTTGCCGTTCAAAGTAATTTAGATAAACACCACATTTGTAATCAATCACGAATCCACGCTGTAACAGGGAATTGTATATATCATTTTACTGATCATGTTTGGAACACAAGCAGGGATCTAGTGGCTAAAGATAATAGCCAGACGGGGCAATCGTTCAGGTTAAGCTAAACTTGCCGCGGTTGGTCCGTGGATGGGTGACCATCATTACATACCATGACCCTTCCGTGCCGAGCAAAGCATGTTAAGCAGTTGGTCCTGGCTGTCATTCATCGATCTTTGACGGTACGGTACGGGTCGTCAGAAGCCCGAAAGTCTGTCGACCTGACACTGACCTGCAAATTGCAAAAAACGTAACAAAATTTGAACTTCGCGGGCTACCTTAGCGCATCCCCCTTAATCAGCAATCAAATATGTAGACCCTACGCTAGTTTTACACGGTAACCGCCGACAGTCCCAACTGGGGTCCCACCAAAATTATTTAGAGACGCTGACCGCATCTCTACTACCTACGTCTGACCTCCAAAAAAATTTTCTGACTAAATAAAAGCAAAGAATGTCGCCCACGTTATCCGTTAGCCACGATTGGGTGCGAAATTAGCGAGCACTAGACCAAAAGCTTAGCTAGCGAATTTCCTACATCCTATACGCCCTACCAACTTAGAACCCTCACTACTACAACCAGAAACCAAGCCAAAACGAATCTTATCTCCCTCAAATAAAGATCAAACGTAACCCAGAGATGTTAAAGTTAATTTTGCAGCCGCTAAAGCGGACGGCGGCGGAATTTCAACAAGTTGGACGATTGCTTCGAAATACATGATTATGAATGCGCTCATTCGGGTCTTTATGGCTGGAAAGATAAGGTTGGATTTGAATCGTCCAGGGGGTGGTATAAAGCGGTTGTTTGGAAGGCAGTGGCCCCGGTAGCAGTGCAGACATTCTTGACGAATGCTGCCAAAAACCGGGCAGTTTTCACCTCGTTCGGGTACAGTTTATTGTTTTATTTGCGCTTTGCTGCTCTACTGGATTTTTGGGTGGTTTAGTTTCGGGACATTGTGATATATGAAGAGGACATGTTTTTTGGATTAGTCTGTATTTACTTTTATGGTGTCAACAAGCTTTTATTTTGGGAATTTAAGCTGTCTTTGGTTAGAAAATTTCTCTCTCATGCTCATTTCTTCTGAACTGGAAAGATGGTCAAATGTTTTGTAATATGAGGTATAGTAGTTTGCACTAATTTTCAATTAGTAAGCCTTGTGTAACTGTTCTTATTAGAATGTTTTTTCGTCCATCGATTTTATCTTAATTCTAAATAGATTTCGATCTTCCAACCTAGTTCTAGTAAAAACTTCTCTTAAGCCTTATTTACACGAAAAAAACTTGCGTGTGATATAAAATTACATTGTAGCATTATCTTGTTGCTTCAATTATGGTATGCCTCAGTCAATTAAATCACATCGTGTAATCTAGGCTTAAACCATCTAGAACAAACATGTCCAAAAAAGAATAATTATCTTCTAGAACCAATAAACACACTCCCCTCCTACTGCATCCATCACTAAACTAATATCCCACACTGTGGACTGATAGTCCCACAACAAGATTTAGACATCAATAAATTTGGGTAGGCGGCTGCGGATACAATTTATGTGCGTCTGCTGAGAATTCCTCACCTATACTCGGCATAGCTAGCATTCTTGCACCACAGAATAGCACAGAAGGTCGGGTCTATACAACGAGCATACAGGGTTACTGGTAATTCGACGTATATCTGTCAGGGGCTGATAAGGGGGCCAAAATGCAACAAATTGAACCCCATATGTATGGCCGAAATTCAATAGTTTTCGAGATATTTGAATTTTAAGAGTTTTTCGATATTTACCCAAAATTTGACATTTAATTCCAAATAAAAAAAATACATATTTGAATGGGTACCATTAAAAATGATGTTGTAGCTGGCACTTTAATTAAGCTATTGACATAATTAAAACTACTTAATTTAACAACATATTTAAAATAATGAGCGATTTAAGAATAATATCTTATTAATATTTTCATTTTACGCTTCAAAAATGTTGCCTCGTCACAAAAATTACTATGACATTAAAACAACTTGCCTATTCTGTAAGCTTTCCAAAAAAGTATAAAAGTTAATTTTAAAATACATAATTCGTGGCATGGCATGTGTTTGAACCGGCGCGGCGGCGCGCGGTGCGGGGAGAGAAATCATCTGTGTTTTTAGTTTATGATCCTCGCTAAAACAACCGAATTTACTGGCGAAATTCTTCGTGATGGGGCGGGGTGTGCGGGCTGGGGAGTAAACGGCGTCTACTGCGCTCGCGTCGTTTTCCTTAGTAAGTTTCGACTCTACGCCGCGCAAGCACATGTGTTGTTATCTTGCTATTAACCAATCTCTCATCGCGTTAATTTATTATCGATCATTATTGTTAATTCTTGTTTCTCTTGTTATTCTTTTTGTTATCATTGTTATTTCGAATAACATGGCTTCGTATTCTAATAACGAATACGCAGACATAATGTTTTGTTATGGTTTTGCCGATGGAAACGCGGCTGCGGCTCGGCGAGAATACCAACGCCGCTTTCCCGATCGGCGACTTCCCCACGTTACTGTTTTCGGGAGTACCTATCGACGATTGTCTGAAACTGGCAGTATTCAGAGAGCACAAGTCAACGCTGGCAGGCCTCGACGGTACACGGCTGACAAAGAGGACACCATTCTTCAGTGTTTTATTGATGACCCAAACATCTCAACGAACATTGTTGCAAGACAGCTTGGTATGTCCCAGTGGAAAGTGTGGTCGGTAGTACATCCATCAGGTAGACACCCATACCATTATCAACCTGTCCAAACATTGCACGAGGGAGATCCTGCCAGGCGACTCGAATTTTCTCAGTTTATGTTAAACGCTGACGCTGACCAGGAACATTTCCTAAGAAATATTTTGTAGACTGACGAGTCAAAGTTTGACCGGGATGGTATAACGAATTACCATAACTTACATTTTTGGGCACCTAAAGTAGGCAGGAATCCAAAAAAACTAAAAGAAACTGCGTCGCAAATGAGATTTTCCCTGAACGTATGGATGGGTGTCCTTGATAGTTATTTGCTGAGCCCTCATTTCTTGCCCCAAAATTTGAACGGCAAAAATTACGAGGAGTTTTTAATAAACAACCTAGACGATTTGTTGGTGGATGTTCCCTAAGAAATAAAAAAACAACCTCATGTTTCAACATGATGGTTGCCCAGCACATTACCGGATTACTGTACAACAGTGGCTAGACGAGAGCTATCCAAACCGATTGGAAGGGGAGGGCCAATTCCGTGGCCAGCACGAAGCCCTGATATCACACCACTTGATTTTTACGTTTGGGGTCATATGAAGGAATTAGTTTATGTGACCCTAATAAATTCAGTCGAAGAACTTGAGTGACGAAAACCGAAGTTAGGAAGAGAATTCGAACCTGCAGTGCTATTCTGTACAAATCTCACCGTGAAAACTTTGGTGAATTGAGCGTGGAGTGAGCTGTCAATAGTGTGAAACCCTAGCATCAGGCAGAATGACAACACTTCACCTAGGTTTTCACGGTGAGATTTGTACAGAATAGCACTGCTGCATTCGTAATCGAGGGGCTCATTTTGAACAAGATCTGTAAATTTTATTATAAAATTTGACGTAAATTTTTTAATGCATTTTATTTCATACAAATACAATACCCTTTCTCTCCCCGCGCCGATTCAAACCCATGCCATGCCAAAAATGATGTATTTTAAAATTGACTTTTATACCTTTTTGGAAAGTTTACAGAATAGGCATGTTGTTTTAGTTATTTGTACGATTAATGTCATAGAAATTTTAGTGACGAGACAACATTTTTGAAGCGTAAAATGAAAATATTGGTAAGATATTATTCTTATATCGCTCGTTATTTTAATTATTTTGTTAAATTAAGTAGTTTTAATTATGCCCATAGCTTAATTGAAGTGCCAGCTACAACATCATTTTTAATGGTACCCATTCAAATATGAATTTTATTTTATTTGGAATTAAATGTCAAATTTTGGGTAAATATCGAATTGAATTTCGGCAATACATATGGGGGGTTCAATTTGTTGCATTTTGGGCCCCTTATCAGCCCCTGACGGATATACGTCGAATTACCAGTAACCCTGTATACAGCGTGTATCAGAAAAATGCGGACAAAAGAATGTGGTGCAGACTGTGGCGGCATCTTTATCGCCACATGCGAACTTCGCGTCACACTGAAATGAAAAACATCGACACATTCTTGACTCATTGCACCAATTTGGGAACACTTAATAACACTAAAACTAGTGTACTCACTTGTGTGTCTCACTTAATAATGTTTCCAATTTGGTACAGTGACAATAATAATAATAAGAATGGGTGTACCAATTTGGGAACACTATTTATTAAGTGTTCCCAAATTGGTACAGTGGTCAAGAATGGGTTATAGTGATTTTAATTAGAATTTCGTGTTTAAATATTTAAATAATCAAATCAAAGCAATAAATTTGTAACTGGCTCTACAAATTGGCCTCGATAGGTACAGTCAACAAAAGAGATATGTAGGCAGGGTATACTAACATATTTGTATGTGAATTGCTTCATGTTCAATTATAAATATATTACTTTGTTTTTGAAATACTCCTACAAACACACCAACACAAAATTGTATAATTTCACAAAATTGAACATGAAGCAATTCACGTACAAATATGTTAGTATACCCTGCCAAGATATCTCTTTTGTTGACTGTACATTTTCTGGTCCATTTATTTACACTTTAATCAAATACTTTTGGAACAGACTAATGTCGCGACTGCGCTTGCGCTCGCTGCACGTAAAACATGTCTACGTGTGCGTGTACCTGTATTCGTTGGTTGTATGGAGCCGACCTTCTACATGTACTATTCTGTGCCTCTACTCAGCATATCCGGCATACTTGCGCCATGCATGTATTGTTATTTGGACTGAAGTATTTACTTCCCTAGCCCAGTTTTAGTAGAACTTAGTAGTTGAAGTTTGAATTTGCAAGGTACTTAATTGTTTGTGTGGTTTCTGAGGAAGTGGACAACCTGTTTATGTCACTAACTCGGTCCGTGCCGAGGCTGTTGTAAAATACAACAGGATTATGATAAAAGGATGTTTGCAACCTACGTTTCGTTCTGTTTTTTCTGTTTTGTTCTGTACGTCAATTAGAATGATGAGAGGGGCTCGTGGCTAAGTAATAACAGCCGCACGGGTCGATCGATCAGGTTAAGCTATGCTTGCCGCGGTTGGTACGTGGATGGGAGACCATATTTAAATATCGAGACCCCTCCGTGCCTCGGAAAGCACGTTAAGCCGTTGGTCCCGGATGTCATTCGTGGATTAATGACAGTCGTTACGGGTCGTCAGAATCCCGAAAGTCTGACAACCAGTCTTACCAAGGGGTATCGTATTACTCAGTTACGGGGTTGTGGAGGTCAGATAGGCAGTCGCTCCATGTAAAATTCTGGTATTCAGCTACATCCGGTTAGACTGGAAGCCGACCCTAACATAGTTGGGAAAAGGCTAGGCAGATGTTGACGTCAATTATGATGATACCAATGGAATTTTTGCCGACTTTTTTCTGTTCCCCTTGTTTGTCTCCATTTTTGTCTGTTCCGAACCCTTTGCTTTACTATTTCGTATCTAGAGTCGTAGAATAACATGTTTTAGGAAATATATGTGTTGCAAGTGAGAAGACGAATAACGATCTGTCTGGTTTATTAAAAAGCGCTGCTTATATACAGTACCAGTCAATATGAATATAAATAAATAGGGTACATTAATAAATTTATTACAATCACAATTCGGTAATGTCGGTAGTACGTGCCGCGCTCCCGTCGTACAACTAGCGCGATGATACAGCCGGGCGTTCGCCTCCTTGTCCTTCGGCTACTCAGTACACGCTGGCCCACGATGGCGCGCGGCCGTATGATCTCTTCTAATTTGTATGTTGTACGTAAGTATGAGCTGCTACATCATTCCCCCGCTAGTGAAACGTACACAGGGCTTCGACGTCCTTCCTGATTTGGTAACGTATGCGTACGTATCTGTGACTGGTGTTTCTGACTCAGTGTTCATACGGAAAGCAGGCTTTAGTCTGTCTATAGTGATGTTGGCGCGTCTATTGCATAACTGGATAGTGTAATACTTGTCATTACGACTGATCACTTCGTATGGGCCATTGTAGGTAGGCGTCAGAGGCTTTCTTGATGCGTCATTGCGTAGGTAAACATGCGAACATTTATGTAGGTCGTCGTGAATAAATGTCGCTCGGGATTGGTTTGATTTCCGTTGCGCCTGGGCCTTCTTTAACACTCCATTCAACTTATTCATGAAGTTTGAAATTGTGTCGCGATGTTTTGTAGATTCTTCATAGAATTCTCCGGGTAATCGCAATGTTTGGCCATATAATAGTTCAGCAGTACTTGCACCAACATCTTCTTTTATCGAGGCGCGCAGTCCCAGCAACACTGTAGGTAGCTCATGCGACCATGTTGTAGTTTTGAGTCTCGCGGTGAGTGACGTCTTAAGTGAGCGATGCCATCGTTCTATCACGGCGTTACACTGCGGGTGGTAGGCAGTGGTGCGGGTACGATGGATTCCCATGCGTTGCATCAATTTATTAAATAGGTCAGACTCGAATTGTCTGCCTTGGTCGGTGGTTATGGTTACTGGGCAACCGAATCTCGCTATCCAACCATCATAGAATGCATTAGCAACCTTTTCTGCGGTTATGTCTTCCAATGGACAGGCTTCGGGCCATTTTGTTGCCCTGTCTATCATTGTCAATAAATATCGATAGCCGTCAGAAATAGGTAACGGGCCAACGATATCTATGTGCACGTGCTCCAGTCTGTTTGCTTGTTGAAAACTTGCTATTGGTGTCTTCGTGTGTTGTTGCACCTTAGCACGCTGGCACGCGTCGCACGCTCGAGTCCACACATTTACGTCACTATTCATAGAGGGCCACCAGTAGCGGGCAGTGACTAGCTTCCTTGTCGCCCTTATGCCGGGGTGACTAAGGTCGTGTATTGCTTGGAATGTGGGTTTCCGAAAATCTGGAGGCAGATATGGTCGAGCAGTGTTTAATGACATCTCACAGGTAACTTTGGTGGTTGTGTTGGGTATGATGATTTTTTTGAATAGGTATTTTCCTTTGTTTGCTAGAGTTTTCAATTCTTCGTCTTGGTCTTGTTTTTTTGCTAACTCGGTGTAATCCAGTGGTGTCGGGCATGTTATTGTTTCGACACGTGATAGTGCATCTGCGACTTTGTTGTCCTGGCCGGTTACGTGTTGAATATTTGACGTGAACTGTCCGATATATTCAAGGTATCTTGTTCGGCGGGGCGTCTCAGACTTGCTGTTTGACGTTAATGCAGTACACAGCGGTTTGTGGTCCGTGTAAACAATTAAATCTCGTCCTTCAAACACACGACGGAAATGACGTATTGCCATGTAGATTGACAGCAACTCACGGTCGTACGTGCTGTAATTGCGTTGTGCGTCACTGAATTTCTTGGAGAAAAATCCTAGTGGTCTCCACTTGCCGTTGATCTTTTGTTGTATAACGGCACCAGCACATGTGTTTGAGGCGTCTGTCATCAATGCGAAAGGTTCGCTCAGTGATGGATAGGACAATAATGCGCAGTTCTTGATATCTTGTTTGCATTGATTGAATG
Organism: Cosmia pyralina; assembly: GCA_946251885.1. NCBI lineage: Eukaryota > Metazoa > Arthropoda > Insecta > Lepidoptera > Noctuidae > Cosmia > Cosmia pyralina. The sequence continues at coordinate 23,958,250 of OX276354.1, read as the reverse complement.
CTTCTTTTGCCTCTTCGGTCCACTGTATTATCGTGTTTTATCGTTCTTCTTGGCGTTGTGAAAGTATTTACTCAATTCCTTTTGATGTTCAGCCGCATGGGGTATACTTGATCGATAAAAGTTCAGTATACCGACGAAACGACGAAGTTCTTGAATCGTATTTGGCAATGGGTAAGACTGGATTGCTTGCACCTTTTCTTCTGTCGGTGTGATACCTTCTGGGCTTATTGTGTATCCCAGGAAATCGAGTTTTGATTGGCCAAAGATACACTTAGCGACGTTTATTTTTAAACCATTGTCGTTGAGTCGCTTAAACACTTCTTGAAGCTCTCTTCTGTGTGCTTCTTGGTTCTCAGAAGCTACGAGAATGTCGTCGACAAATGGAAAAACGGGTAGGCCGCGAAGTACGTTGTCGATGTGACGTTGGAATGTTTGGCCTGCATTCTTCAAACCAAAACACATCCTAGTGAATTCGTACAAACCAAAAGGAGTAATCACGGCTGACTTCTTCACGTCTTCTTCTCTATTTTTAATTTGGTAGTAGGCCTTCTGCAAATCAATTTTTGAAAATATCTTCTTGCCTTGGAGGTTATGTGTGAAGTCATGAAGTCGTGGTATCGGGTATCGATCGGGTGTGGTTACTGCATTGAGTCTACGGTAATCACCACAGGATCTGTAGGTACCATCCTTTTTCAAAACCATGTGTAATGGACTTGCCCATGAGCTATTTGACGGTCGACAAATTCCCTGGCTCATCATGAGTTGGAATTCTTGTTTTGCAGCGTTGTATTTGTGTGGCGGTAGTGGTCTTGCTTTTGTAAATATCGGCGGGCCGGTAGTTTCAATGTAGTGTTCGACTTCACTATTTCCCAGTTTCGTTAGGTTCGGTCTCGTAATGTCTGGGAACTTAGCCAACAGGTCGTGGTAGGGAAGCTTGTCATCGATAGTTCTGATGCTTCCTTCTGCTGCAGGTGACAGGAAACCACGTGCTGATAAATTGGTTTTTTTATCCACCAGTCGTCGTCCATGGAGATCCACCATAAGTGCGTGGTGGTGCAAAAAATCAGCGCCTAATATCGGCCGACTGACTGTTGCAACCATAAATCGCCAAGTGTAGGCTCGCCGCATTCCGATGTTGAGTACAATAGTTCGCTCGCCATATGTAGGTATTTGTGAACCATTCGCTGCGTACAAGTAGTTTGTTGGAGTTCGCTGTTTATCGCGTGCAGTGGCGGGTAAAACAGAGACATTTGCTCCCGTGTCGACAAGGAATTTTTTGTCGGATGATTTGTCCTGTATAAATAGGCGGTATGTGGATAAATCGTCGACCTCGGCCACCGCCACGGCTTGAGTCTTCTTTAGTTTTCCGGCTTCTCACTTAAAATACCTTTAAAACTGCACGGACTTCTGCACCGGTATGCTGCCTTGCCGTATTTCTTGTGGAAATAGCACACGGCATTCACTCTGTCCCGAGATTTCGAGCGGGAACGGCTTCTGAAATTGCGGGATCGGCGTTGAAATTTGCGGGATTGATTTGTCTTCAGCGCTGCAACTTCCTTGGTCAGTGCTTCAATCATGTTGAAGAGTTTCTGGTGTGGAGGTTCAGATGTAGCCGCTATTTCGGCTGACGCCGCTGTCGCCGGCGCTTTTGACGTGGAAGGTTGACACTGGCAAGAACACACGGCGCTCACCTCTTTTAACTGTTCTTGCATCCTGTCTGCCATAGCAGCCAACGAGTCCATCTTGGATTCTTCACTCACTGCCAACACTGTGCGGGTAGAAGCAGGTAGGTGTCCTTGCCACAACATTTTCAGGGTGTCGTCTGGCATCTTATTCCCAGCTAGGTTCCTCATTCGGCGAAGCAACTGCGATGGACGTTGATCGCCGAGTTCCATATCATTCAGCAGTTTCTGTAGCTGAATACCCTCGCTGTCCTCATAAACCTCCAGCAGTCTTCTTTTCACAGCGTCGTATCGGCCGGAGTTGGGCGGTGACAAGATGATATCGCTGATTTGGTCGATGTCCTTGATCTCCAGCTGAGCCACAACGAGCGCGAACTTGCCCTCATCGCCGAGCTTCTGGTTGAATATAATGACCTCAAATTGGGCGAACCACAGCTTTGGTCTGTCGCACCAGAATTTAGGTATGCGTGACTGGACGCTAATTGATTCGACGTCTTGAGGCGGAGTAGTATTTCCTTCTGACATTTTGAACGCGGGGTCACCACTTTAGGAAATATATGTGTTGCAAGTGAGAAGACGAATAACGATCTGTCTGGTTTATTAAAAAGCGCTGCTTATATACAGTACCAGTCAATATGAATATAAATAAATAGGGTACATTAATAAATTTATTACAATCACAATTCGGTAATGTCGGTAGTACGTGCCGCGCTCCCGTCGTACAACTAGCGCGATGATACAGCCGGGCGTTCGCCTCCTTGTCCTTCGGCTACTCAGTACACGCTGGCCCACGATGGCGCGCGGCCGTATGATCTCTTCTAATTTGTATGTTGTACGTAAGTATGAGCTGCTACAATGTTTTAAAAATTCCAATAGCCGAAGTATCGATGTTTTGAGACTACATTTTTGGACAAATATTTTTTTTTCTCAGGCTCAATCATGATCTGGCCGTTTGAGTAATTTATGTGGTCTAATTTATGTGTCCTTTTTTTGGTATTGTTCGTTGAACCGTTGAGCTCCTAAGTTTTGATTTGAGCTGTACGATTACTGACAAATGTGTGCACAGGAACACTCAACTGTTTGATTCTATTCTCAAAAGACCATTTCAGACACCAATCTCCATAGTCTTCACATGCTCTGACCAAGGTTATGTCTGGACTTTAAAAGAGTTTCTTTCGGCCTTTCTTCTCAGAGATAGAAAACGCCGACCTCATCTAGTTTTTAAAAAAACGAGGAGGTTATCAATTCATCGCGTCGGTATATATTTTTTTTATGTATGTACACCGATTTCATCGTCAATAGTGGTCTGGTTTTGTTTTTTTTTTTTTTTTTAATATGGTTGACGTGTAAAATGATGATCACAAAAGTCCTTACACCTCAACAATCTGAATATTCCTTTATCGATATCTTTCACTCTTGAGTCTCAATAGAAGCGCCTCGGGTTAGTTTGCTCAGTTAAATTGGTACGATTTATAGTAACGAGTTCGGTGTCTCATGTTTCACTTACCAGTTGTGCCGCACATAGGTAGTTTAAATCTCATAAAGATCTAGATAGATAACCAGCTATTAATAGCTGTCTCAGTTAGTTTTGTTAATTTAACTCAATACTTCGGTGTCGGATGTACAAGTCAACCATGTGTAGTTATTCTTTTAATGTTAACTTCATTTGTGAACTAGATTCTACCTGCGACTTCGTCCGTGTGAAATTTCTTTTTCCCCCAACCCACCCTGTCGCATCGCATCGCCTGCGCTATTATTTCGTTTTCGTTTAGCGTTCTTTCTGACTTTTATTCATTTTGCCCGGCTCCCAAAGGTCCTAGCGTGATGTCAAATAGCTTCTTCAAGAATTGGGCTATCAACTGTAAAAATAAATTTTATAAATGTGACTTGTAGTTACAAACAAACAATAATCAAACTTTTCAGCTTTAATACAAGTTTGTTTTGATAAACAATAATGCTGAAATTCTAAAGATTAATACTTTCTAGATATTGCTGTGCTATTGTTTCGTAGTAACTGTTAAATAATCTAAAGTTGTTGTACACACGGCTACAGATCAAGCTGTACATTTCCAGTATAAGCTGATATCACATTGTATAGGATTTCCTTACAATGAGAGCTTAGTGTAAACTGGAAATGTATATGATGATGTCGAAAAATTATTTTTTATCCGTCATGTAGATTATTAAAAAATATTGGACACGTATTTTTTATTTTTTTGTATAATCAAAAGATTAGGGCGATACATTGAGTTAAAGTGTAGTTGTGACGTAGCGAGCCCCCACTCCCGAACTTTAATGCGTTTTATCTAAGTATTTTTTAATTATTATTATAAAGCAAAAAATACGTGTCTAATATTTTTTTATTATCTGACTGACGGACTAAATAGATTTTCTTTTTTTTTTATTCAGACATCATCCCTATTGCAGAGGCCTGTGTCCAACTGTGCTAATGTATAATAATAATTATATCAGCCTAGCAGGGCAAAGGCTTCTTCTCATACAGAGAAGGCGCGAGCATTATCACCACACTTGTTCAAGACGGGTTGGCGATTTCAAACTTATATACTAATCCTAACTAATATTATAAATGCGAAAGTGAGTTTGCTTGTTTGCTACGCTTTCACGCTAAAACGGCTGAACGGATTTGGACATAAGCTACTTTTCATCCTGGATCGCAGAAGAAGTCGCGGGCAACAGCTAACAACTTTAAGTCCAGGTTTCCTCATGATGTTTTTTCCTTCACCGATATCTGTAATGTCCAATATAACTCCGAAAGTACATTATGTTATAGATAGTGACTGAAAATGATGATGTATCTTTTGTAATACCAAGTTATTAAGATCTAAAATTCCTTGTTACAGATGGCGAGCCTATCAAATTGCCAGAGAACCTGGAGAGTCTGCCCAGAGCTGAACACTTCGCAGCACAGAGGCATCGGTGGAACACCAATGAGGTCAGTGTCCTTGTTAAAAATACCTTTTAAATATCAATCCTTAGAAAGAGACTGGTACGAGTGACAGAGACGGCGCTCTGCAAAGTTAAACTTTTTGAAAAGGTGCGCCACCGGAGCATTCGCCTGTAATGTAACAGTCCAATATTCGATAGCATTCGTACATTACACACTCACTACTGTTACAGGAGAATGGTCCCGGTGAATGTAATGTTACAAATTGTACCATTACAGGTTGCGCACTGTAATGTTCTGTTCTCCTCACTCACTGATGTAATGCTCGCATCTGAACTGTTACACTACAGGCAAATGGTCCCGGTGAATGTAATGTTACAAATTGTACCATTACAGGTTGCGCACTATAATGTTCTGTTCTACTCACTCACTGATGTAATGCTCGCATCAGAACTGTTACATTACAGGCAAACGGTCCCGGTGAATGTAATGTTATAAATTGTACCATTACAGGTTGCGCACTATAATGTTCTGTTCTCCTCACTCACTGATGTAATGCTCGCATCTGAGCTGTTACATTCCAGGCAAATGGTCCCGGTGAATGTAATGTTACAAATTGTATCATTACAGGTTACGCACTGTAATGTTCTGTTCTCCTCGCTCACTGATGTAATGCTCGCATCTGTACTCAAAAACTCATACTCAAAGTATTTATTTCAATTAAACCAATTACACGCACTTTTGAATTGTCAAAGTCAGTCAATTAGTCAGAAAGTTGAAGCTAGAACTGTTACATTACAGGCAAATGGGCCCGATGAATGTAATGTTACAAATTGTATCATTACAGGTTGCGCACTGTAATGCTCGGTTTTCCTCGCTCACTGGTGTAATGCTCGTATCTGCACGTTTCTATTACAAACGAATGCTCCCGGTGATAGCTCTTTTAAAGTTGATTTGTGACATTTTTACTTCAGAGTATGCTGTACCTGTCCTTACATAATAGGTATTTTGAATATTTGTATCTGTACCTACTCATCAATGTAGTGATCTTTTACTATAAATCTGCACGCCCCTCCACAGCTTGTTGCAAACACTTTTCAAATGTTTGTACAGAAGTTTTAGTGCAGGGGCGTGCAGTTTTAGAGTAAAAGATTTCTATCATTGTACTCATCAGTATGAATCATTTTATTATTATCCAGTCAACTGTTGAAAAACCGTCTCCAGTCCGCGGTCATAATAGTCATATTTGTGTCAAAGTTTTCCAGTCCGCGTGGCTCGGTGTTAGGTAGAGCTGAAATTTAGCAACTATACGTATGTAAAATTGGTGACAGTGCAATATTTTGGTACCATCGAGCTAATCTGATGATGGAGCCAGAATGTAGCCACAGTAACTCAATAATAAAACGACGCAAACCTATCGGGTTTGGGCTCGTTTGATTCGTCTTGACAAGGAATCTGGTCATAGATGATCCAAACTAATAAAAGATTGATTTAAAAAAAAAAAAACACTATATTATTTACTTTAATATTGCCTTACTGAGCAACGAATGGTGAAACGGGAGTGGTTGCGTAGGGAACTGCTTACGTTTAACAGAGGTTGCTTTGCTTGATGTTTCAAAGTAGATGCCTATCTTATAATAAAATTCATAATAATGAGTTCATCACTCCATCATCCAACCTTGGCATATAAAACTGTAAGAAATCTCGACACTCGTATCTTATCAGTCACGTTAACAACTGCTATTAAAATCTTATCAATTGTCGTCCGATGTGTACTAATGAAAGTGCGTTTAAATAATACTGAACATATTTTTTTTGGTTATAGATAGTGTGCTTGATATAGGTATTTAGGGTGAACCGCAGAAATAACATTATCTATTTATATACTAATCTATTTGTAGGTTATTTATGTAGATCGTTCATACTACCTAGGTACTAGACATCATCATCTTCCTGCCCTTATCCCATGTTACGTGGGGTCGGCGCACAGCGGCGCGGTTTTCCTTTTCCATTCTCTCCTGTCAACCGTCACGCTATCATTCACTCCCTTCTCTTTCATATCATTCCTCACACAATCCATTCATTTTTTCTTTGGCCTTCCTCTGCCTCTCCATCCATCAACATGTATATTTATCACTCTTTTAGTTACATGCGTTTCTTCTCTCCTCATCACATGCCCACACTAAGCCAAACGATTTCCTTTCAACTTTTCTGTCACTGGCGCCACTTTCAAACTTCCTCTTATATACTCATTTCTTACTTTATCCATTCTCATCACTCCACACATCTATGTGAACATTCTTAACTCCGCTACACGCAAAAATTTTTCATCCGTCTTCTTCACTGCCCAGCATTTCGATCCATAAAGTATGACAGGCGAACTTGTAAATTTTCCCCTTTAACTTGAGGGGCATCCGTAGGTCGCAAGTTGTTCTTGTAACTTGTAGGTTTGTTCCTGTAACCTGTCGCCATTTCATCCATCCTGAGTTGATCGTTGATCCGGTGCTTTACGTCTCAGTCTCCTTCGCCATCCTCTTGGACAAGCCTAAATAGATGATATTATGTTATTTTTTTTTTAATTACTAGATATAACATCCTTGACTATGCTGATGCCAGCTATCTTGACCTTACCCAAGACCAACTCGATAAACTTGAGCGGCTTCAAAATGTTTGTATAAGGTTTATATTCGGTTTGCGCAAATATGACCATGTTTCTGAATTTCGTGTGAAGCTCAAGTGGTTACCAATTCGCCATCGCCGGAATGCTCATATCCTTTCCCTTTTGTATAATGTGCTCTTTTCCCCTACCACCCCTCTCTATCTCAAGAAACGTTTCCAGTTTCTTTGCGACTCCCACACGAAATTTTTAAGGTCATCTGATAATTTAAAGCTCAAAATGCCTATGCATTCCACAACTTTCCTCGATAAATCCTTTACTGTCCAGGCTGCTCGTTTGTGGAATGCATTGCCAGTTCAAATAAAACGCGCGCAGTCGTTACCTATGTTTAAAAGGCTCGTAAAGGAACATTATTTGTCGTTGTGATCGTGTTCACGTAACTGTAAATATCTTTAGTCTTCATTTGTTTTCGTTGCTTATATTTAGTATGTATGTATTTATGTATCTATTATTTAGGTTATGTATGTATCTATTTTAGTATAATATTGTAAGTAGGCACTTATTATTTGCACCAAAGACAGCCCCATTTCATATCCAGGCAAATCACTGTCCATTCTATGGTTGCCTGGAAGAGATTACAGAAAGCGATAAGGCCGCCCATTGTATATTTTGTAGTTTGTGTCTTTTTTTTTTGTTATGTATTTTTGTGGTGTACAATAAAGTATATATAAATAAATAAATAAATAAATAAATATAACAATTTGCACGAATCATAATTAATTAACACTTTATTCTTTATCTGTGTCAACTTCCTAAAATAAATTAAAAAGAAAATCTATCAACATCATGTTTTAGCATTTCTTCTTCTTTTTTTTTCAATCTATGGTAATAGTTTTCTTATATTACTGTGGCCACGTTAATAACGGCCTCAATGGCGTTCAGAACTTTTAAGAATTAATAAGTTATCACTGTGTCTTCTCTTCATCATGATCATCATGACACATGATCAGAAGGCCAATTTTCGTACCTAAAAACGTTCAAATTCAAGTCGCAATCTCATGCCAGCGACAATGAAATGTCAAAAATGTAGGTCGTTTACCTACATTTCATCTCAGTCTCAATCTGTCAAATATTGTATAGCGTTTCTATACAATATTTGACAGATTGAGACTGAGATGAGATTGCGAACGTTGTTAAAAGTACGGTAATTGCCCCTCTGTCCAAGACAATGTCTGGAATTTTAAAAAGACTGTGATCTCTAAGTTTGTTTTGGTGTTTTTTCGCAGAGTAGACGGACAGGACACACCGACCTTATCTAGTTTTGATAGTATTTTTGACGTGTAAAAGTGTTTACGTATTAACATTTAACTTTTATAATCAACTAGCTTTTACCAGCGGCTTCGCCCGCGTGGATTTCGGAAAATATCCCACAGGAACGTACTACCGGAAATTCCTTCCTTATTGTCTACATTATAAAGAGAACCTCGGTGCAAAATTTCAGCTTTCTAAGTCCAATGGTTTGGGCTGGGCGTTGATGGGTCAGTCAATCAGTCAGTCAGGACTTGTCTTTTTATTATTTATATAGATGTTTAAATAAATAAACCATTTATTTTCAGGTAACAAAGATAGATACAAACCATAGAAATATAAAATCTATGATACAAAGTATACATAATAATATAGTAAAACTTAATAACTATGTTAGTATCACTTAGTAGCACTAAGTCTTTGTGCGTTCCGGAGGCACTTGTCCGCGAAAGCGGCGGAATACCACATCCTGCGGTCAAAAGCTTTCTTCCATCACCAGGTGCAGGTAGCATGTTGGTATGCGCACCACAAACGCCTTAAAGTTGACGTTGCGATGCGACTCCAGCAGCTGTACTCTCGACGGGGTTTAAGAGGTCCACTGCTGATCCTAGGGGACTCGAGGGATGTCCTTAATCCTTATACCATCACAAATTATCCACTCAAAAACTGACGGCAGCTGTAGTCGTCAAACAGTCGTCTAAGCGGAGGCGGTATTTCGAACCCAGTAATTCTTTAACGTCTATTGACGTCAGACGACGTCCATGTGAGAAGAAACTTAAGCCAAAAATAGATACCGAAATACTTTTAACTTTCGGATCAATTTACTTAATAATATTTTTTATGTATAAAAAGGCTAAGCCGTTGGTCCCAGCTGTCATGTCATCTTTGACAGGTGCTACGGGTTGTTTAGAAGTCCGAAAGTCTTACAACCAGTCTTACTAAGGGGTATCGTGTTACCTAGTAACTGGTGGAAGTCAGTAGGCAGTCGCTCCATGTAAAATACTGGTACTCAGCTGCATTCGGTTAGAGTGGAAGTCGACCCCAATCAATCTGCCTAGCCTTTTCCCAACTATGTTGGGGTCGGCTTCCAGTCTACCCGGATGCAGCTGAATACCATTATTTTACATGGAGCGACTGCCTGTCTGACCTCCACAACCCATTAACTGGGTAATACGATACCCCTTGGTAAGACTGATTGTCAGATTTTCGGGCTTCTGACGTCCCGTAACGACTGTCAAAGATCCACGAATGACAGCCGGGACCAACGGCTTAACGTGCTTTCCGAGGCACGGAGGAGTCTCGGTATGTAAAGATGGTCACCCATCCACGGACCAACCCCGGCAAGCGTAGCTTAACCTGATGGACCGACCCGTGCGGCTGTTATTACTTAGCCACGAGCTCCTCGTACATATTAACATTAATTATACATAAAGTCACAATAACGTTGACGCGGTATCGCGGTACATCGCGGGAACGCGCGGTATAAATCGCTCTAATGGATGTATTATGCAAACAGACAGAACGTCTCATATCTCGGTGTGGCAATGTTTTAGTCTACTTAGCATGGCGTAGATTGGCTTTTCGACCCCTACTAGTTGTGTGTAATTATTTAGAATATTGCCAAATTTATAAGCAAAATCGGGATATTTTGTTCCCACTACGGGGGACAGAGTCCTCCTTTTTATCCGGCTACGGCGAAGCAAAAAGGAGGGTTATGTGACATGAAGTGTGCCGTAAATTATTTATCTCTTATTAAGGAACTTTCTCATATGTCTATGTTTTTCTTTTATCATTTTATTTAGCATTTCAAGTTTAGCTTTTTTTGTAGTAGTAGTTTTCTGATGATGCCATCAGTCCCTCACTCAATTTTATATAGACCTCAATACATTTTAAAGATATTAGTAAACGTAGAAATATTTATCTGTTTCAATAAAACCATTAAAACACTTTGTTTATTTCTCATTACACGAAAATGCTGAGACAAAATATTTGTAACCCAGTTCTAGTTTGAATACTGCATCACTAAAACAAAACAAAAAAATATTGCTATCTTTAACTTCCGTTATAAAACTAGAGAAAGACGGAAGAAATTAAAAGCAAACACTCTGAATACATGAAGACGTTGCTGTCCATTGTTTTGGCGTCATAATAAGCTGCTTGTTTGCAAGCTCACTTATAAATAATTTACGCCATTTTTTTTCTTTTATAAATGGCATCTGGCAGGTCAACTTAAGAGGTTGTCGGCTGCTGAACCGGGCTTGCCTGTGGTTGCCTCAATTAATTAAGGCCTCCAGCCAGGGCATCAAACTTATAAATTAAGCGACACGCTAAGGGCACCCCCTGTGGCCTCGGCTTAGGGCGTCGCTGGAAGAGGGCAGCAAGGGATTGGCTGAATCGGATTTATTCCTTACGAACAGTATGCTGGGGTAATTGCGTAACACACTGACACAACATTCATTGCATTATTTACGTTGCCGAATAAACAAATTTTTCGAACATATGAAGCAATGGATTATCAATAGGTATGCTTCAAATCATTCCTAGATTGTGGTCGGTAGTGTGTTACGCAATTAGGGTGCCGGCCGTAAATAAGGCACAATCGAGGTATACAAAAAATTCGGCTTAGAAGAGCGTCGTCTCTGTCAGTTACACCGGTCTGACAATCTCTTTCTAACGCTGGATGTGCCATTTTTACGCGCGGGTGTCATTCATTATGCTCCCAGTAATTCGTGATCTCTTAGTAGGTGCATCGTTTAAATTAGCACGGCTAATGAAATGCGTTAGGTGTAAATTACACTCCGGAACGTGTGTCACTGTTATTATGTTAATACTCCTATTGAGCTATACTGCCCTGGTACTGATCCAAGTTAGACGGCGGAAATCAAGGTTTGGAAATGGATCGGTATATATATAGCCATACCCCAAATGAATTTTCTGAAAAGTTGTATGAAAAGAGAATAGAATATTTTTATTTGCAGTAATGGTCTACAATAGGATTATGATCTACATGCCTCGCCAATTACTAACACATAATTATGTAGAATAATAAGAGGTTATTAGTGATGATTAAAATGTAATAGTAGATGATTTAAATATATACTTAAAAAACATAAAATTATTAATTGTTGTCGTTGTTGAATCATTGTTGTTTTTCATACGCTCGATACGCTAAATATATTATGATCATAATGAATTTCTAAAACATGCTTGGTAAAATTAGTAGCGAAGAAAACATCGTTAGTCATAAGCAGTTTATGCCCTACATGGCTTTATAAATATTCATGAGAAACTTTACGCTTTGAATTCGACGGCTTTCGGTAAAAATATATGGACAGTTTGACCTTGACGTGTGCTTATTAGATAAAATCATAGGATAACGTTGTTTCGTTGAGACTCTTTTTAATAAAAAAAAGTATGACATCCTAATCTAATTAAAACTATTACAAAACTAACATGGCGTCGAGAAATTCATCCGCATCGCTGTCGACTGATAATGTACCCAAATACTGGCAGCATTACTAAGTTGTATGGCAATGCTTGGCCTCTGGCGCTCTTGGGTCACGGGAAGTGTCAACCAGCCGTTTGGAGATTTCGTTGAACAAACTGTGAGCACTCAGACCCCATGGCCCAAGGGTTTCAACCCCAAACGGCTCGAAAATATAATTACCGATAAGGTATACTTCCGCCACTTGAGGTTTTCCGCAGCCTCTGACCTAAAATATACTCTTATAGGAAGATCTTTATGGTTCTTCATAAACTGTCACTAAACAATAACTCAAATAATTAAAAAGACATTACGTCATAGGTCAGAATATTATCTTTTCATCGTTCATGCTTCAGGAGCGTTTAAAAATTCTCTTTTGACTAATCGGAGAACCAGTTGAATATAACTATTGCATCATAAGCCTATAGTAATCAGTCTACAGCTGGACATAAACCTCTCCAAAGAGGGTTTTGAAAATTCACGTCACAGTCGGCGCCACTATGACAAGAGATCTTCCATTTCGACAACGAATATAAAATATACGATGACGTTCATCATTCGTTTCATCATTCGTTCATCATTCAGTCACGACTAAAGAAAATATAGGCGATTTGACACCTATGACAGACCTGACGTCTCAGTGCTGCCACCTAGTGAACGTCATTTCAGAAAACCCTTCAATCCATTCATTACTCACCCTGCAAAGATCGTTGATCCACTCAGCTTAGGGCTGTCCTACACTGTGTAAGGTTACCTGTTATTTTGAATGGTAAACATTATAATCCAGCCATATAAACCTGGCTTAATTAATATCCATAATTAAATAAGTGAGCCGTTCTCTCACAAACCCCTAAATAAAACAAGCCTCTCCCTAAAATCATTACAGTTCATAATGCAGGGATATTTATGCCACTAGTTTAATATCCGAGTATCCCTCGAGAGAAAGCTCAAAGTGATTATGTCAACGCTAGGCGCTATTAAGGGTCGTTCCTAATGAATTCCGTTTCAAATTCGTGTATGTTATGTTATGAAACTATTTTGGGGATATTCAATGGGCCTAGCCTTTTCCTAACAATTTTGGGGTCAGCTTCCAGTATAACCGAATGCAACTGTATTTTACATGGAGCGACTGCCTAGCTGACCTCCACAATCCAGTTACTGGATAACACGATACCTCTTGGTAAGGCTGACTGTCAGACTTTTGGGCTTGTGACTATCCGTAATGACTGTCAAAGATCTACGAATGGCAGCCGGGACGTACAGCTTAACGTGAGTAGTATATTATTGGGCATTCTGAGCCACACCAGTAGCGTTCGCTACTGGACAGTGCCTCAGAATGCCCAATAATACACAATCGACTTGACTGAAGTGGAATAGAATGCTCAATAGGTAGTTTTTGCATTTAATCAATTATTATTCACACATTTGCACAACATTTGCGCTCCGGTGGAACAGCATGTCTGATAATATAAGTTAGAATGTGTTCTATACCTTGACTAATGAAACTCAATACGTTATGATTAATGAGCAACTCGTCGCGCGATACGGAGGTGGTTTAGAATACCTAATTATACACAATCGTTTTATCAAGTTACAATCGTAAATATGGAGTCAACTACATATCGTATTAAATTATGTAGTAATTTGTTAAATTGACTGTTTATTATATATTCTATTTTTGCCGCCGTGTAGTATTTTTTATATTTTAGTAAATCCAGTTTAAATGATAATGTCATGAACGCTTTCTCTCATTCCACGTTCAACTCTAATACATATTGATCATGAAATTTGTAAAACAACAGCAATCGTTGCACGTTAACACAATCTGCGATGATTTGCCTAAGTCTCGTGCTCGTCATAGTGAATTATTACCTAATGTAATACGATGCATCATTTGCGGGCCATCCAATTGTGGCAAAACAAATTTACTCATTGGTCTTCTCATACACGAAAACGGCTTAAAGTTTCAAAACGTTTATGTTTATTCAAAAACTTTATACCAACCGAAGTATGTTTTTTTGGAAAGAGTTCTACAACAGGTTCCAAGTATTTCACTTCAGAAATATCAGGGAAATGAGGACGTATTGAGTGTTCAGGATGCAAAACCTAATTCTGTGTTTATATTCGATGACGTTGCTTGTGAAAATCAAAGTAACATGCGAGATTACTTTGCCATGGGTCGACACAAATACATCGATTGTTTTTATCTAAACCAAACTTATAGTAAAATTCCTAAACAGTTGGTAAGAGATAATGCAAATTTAATAATACTTTTTAAACAAGATGAAATTAATTTGAAACATGTTTACGAAGAGCATGTCAACACAGACATCACGTGGCTTGAATTTCGTGAAATGTGTTCAAAAATTTGGAGTGAGCCTTTTAATTACGTAGTGATTAATAAAGAATGTTCTAAAAACAAAGGATGTTACAGAAATAAATTTGACACTTTTGTAGTGTTTGATTGAGAACATAGGTATATTTAAAATATAGGTATATTTAAGACCGCACATCATTGCGATGTTATTATTCTTTGCGCGACCCTTATTCGATAACGAACCGTCATATCATTATGGATAAATCATTAAAAAGACAAATCGTCGAAGCTGCAGAAGCTGTAAAGAAAAAAGTACGCAATATGAAGGATATTGAGATAGACAATAAGCAAGCACTGGAATCAGTTTTTAAGCCTGTGACGGAATCGCTCAACTTACTATCCAACAATCAAACTGCGTCTTTGCGTAGCATAGAAAATGAGGAAACTGATGTTCCGTTTTTGAATCAGACTTTGCAGAAAAAAGAGTCGGCGCAAGATGATTACGACGAAAGTGACGAGTCTAATATTTCTAGTGACTCTTCATTCCAATCGTTGGTTGATAACAATCAAGAACGCGATACATCGTCTTGGTCATTATCTTCAGAAGCGCTAACTGAGGTACCATATGGCGTTCGGAGAGAGCGCGGGAAATTAATGTTAGGTTCTGCTGCCATAACGATCGGTGACGAATACATCACTGTAGGAGGACGCAAATACCACAAAACGCCTGGTTTGAAGAATTTGTTGCTTAACAAGGACATTGATTTAAGTTTGATTACAAACAATGACATGCAGCATTATAAATCAATGTTACTTGATACAAATGCACATCGTCGAGACTTTGACCCAAGTAAACCAATTAAAAGTAATAAAGGTCAAAAATATTTGCAAGTTATTAAACCTCTTTTCAAACTGCAAAATCAGAGCTGTAGCCAGTCAACAGGAAAAGGTTTACCTTTAACTAAATTATGGCGAAAGAACACAGATTTCGTATATTGGGACGACCCCAATGAACTAGTAGAAAGGTTAAAATTATTAATTGCATCTCGCGATGCTGGTAACACCGGACTTGACAATGAAATAATATCTATAATTGAAGAGTTACGTGAAAGTAAAATTATTAATAAATAAATAATATGTTATCAAGTCTCCTTGTTTCATTTTACTTCAGACCTTTCAGTATATTACACCTTAAACATGAATGTGGACAAATTTGGGCATTATATTCATAAGAGATTGCGTTTATCGGAATTACTGGAGTTCAATGACAATGCATTACTAAAATCAGAAAGCGGTGACTTTGATTTGAAAACAGTGAGGCTTAGAGGGATCAGATCTCCACAAGAACCAGACGATGCAGTAAATAAGGAATATATAGATCAAATAACAGCGCAAATAAAACAGGATTTATTTAAAATGATAGGTGTATTACGTGCCCAAATCATAATAGAAACTCAAAATACTTTAAAAGCGAAGTTGTCTGAAGCTTTCACTCATTTAGATGACAAGTTTTACACTAAAGCGGATATAGATAAAGTACTATCGTCTAAAAAATCTTTATAATGTCAAAACTACAAATTGTGAATGAAATACATAAAGCGGCACGAAAAAATTTTCTCAGGCGTTCTGTAATTTTAAAGGGAGTCGATGACTTATGGCAAGCTGACCTCATGGATATGCAAGCTTTGAGAAATTACAACAGTGGTTATAATTATATTTTATTGGTGATTGATTGTTTTTCGAAGTTTGCTTGGGCAGAACCGCTAAAATCGAAAAATAAACTTGATGTTACTCATGCTTTTCAACGTATACTTAAACTAAGCAATCGCGTACCAGGTAATTTGCAAACTGACGCCGGCAAGGAGTTTTATAACACAACTTTTCAAGCGTTCATGAAGAAGCATAATATTAATCACTACTCATCCTTCTCAACAAAGAAGGCATCAATTGTAGAGAGATTGATAAAAACTATCAAAAATAAGTTATATAAATGTTTCAGTCTAAATGGAAATTACAAGTGGTTTGGTTTGGTATTGGAAAGTACTATGAAAACATATAACAACACAAAACATCGCACTATTAAATATAAACCGATAGAAGTTAATAAACGCAATGAGTTAATAATAAAAGACAATATTAGAAATTCACATAAACGATTACCCGTTCGATGCAGACCTAAGTTCAAAGTTGGTGACAATGTTCGTATTAGTAAATATAAACATATTTTTAAAAAGGGCTATACTCCTAATTGGACAACAGAATTATTTATCATAAAAAAAGTTAACGATACATTACCAGTAACGTATCACCTAGAAGATCAGCGAAAACAAGCAATATTAGGAACATTTTATGAACAGGAGCTTCAAAAGTCTCACCACCCCGGTGTTTATTTGATTGAAAAAATTTTAAAAAGAAAAGGGAATAAAATGTTTGTAAAATGGTTGGGTTTAAGCAATGAAGAAAACAGCTGGATCGACAAAGCGTCAATAGTAAATTGATATATTAATTAACATAAATATTATATTTTATTATTTTTATTTCATTTAACATTAAGCAATGCAAGGTGGTGGACTAGTTAACAGTGTTATTAATAATTTACCATTTGAACTTCACTTACCTGGTTACAACTATTGCGGACCGGGCACAAAACTTCAGAAACGATTACTTCGAGGTGACAGAGGTGTAAATAAGTTGGACGAAGCTTGTATGCATCACGATATTGCATATCAGAATCACACAGATTTGTCCAACCGTCATAAAGCAGATTTGCAGCTGCTAAACATGGCCAAACAAAGGCTTGCATCAAAAGACGCAGGCAAGGGAGAGAAACTTAGCTCGTGGTTAGTGAGCAAAGTGATGAAAGCTAAACTAAAATCTGGTGCCGGAATTAAAACATTTAACCGTTTTGTATCAAAAATAAGATCAAAAATTAAGAAACTGAAATCTAAGGATAGTAAGACTCTCATTAATGCCGCTTACTCTGCTGCAAGAAAATTATTTCCCTGCATTGCAAATGTACGAATACCTCGAGTTATACCCATACCAAAGACTGGAGGAATTTTGCCTTTAATCCCAATATTCGCTGGTTTATCGGCATTAGGTACTTTAGCCGGTGGAGCAGCGGGTATTGCCAAAACTGTCAACGATTATAAAGCAGCTCAAAAAAACTTGCAAGAAAACGAACGACATAATAAAACTATGGAGGCTTTAGCATTAGGCAAAGGCTTGTACATCAAACCTCATAAAAATGGTAAAGGTTTATTTATAAAATTATCAAAAAACTGAATAAGCTACCTAATCGACCTTTAACTAATTTAGATATTCAAAAATATGGTCGCGACTTACCTCACTTTCGTGGTGTATACATGAAGGATCAGTTACCAAGAATACCAAAGAGGGTCGAATGTGCTATCGTTAATTTAGACGACTCAAAAAATGAAGGTACGCATTGGGTAGCTTATGTCAAAGTAAATAATTATTGTGAATATTTTGATAGTTATGGGGATTTGAAACCGCCATTAGAATTAATGCAGTATTTTAAAAATTGTAATGTTACCTATAACTATACAAGATATCAGAAATTCGATGCTGTAAATTGTGGACACTTATGTTTAGAGTATCTGTGGAACTTTTGGAAAAATAAAATTATATAAATTTTATGACTTTGTTTTATTTTAATCATTATCAAGATGTCTCTCACTTTGTCGATAACTGGCAACTCTTCAGATTTATCAACCTACTATCCTAACACACTACAATTAGACGGTCAGTATGAGTGTGCATTATTGCATTTCTCAACGTTTAATTCTATACCAAACATCGATAAAAGGAACAACAAGTTATTTTATGGCACCGATGAAGTTATCGAAATACCAGTAGGCACCTACGAATTACAAGATATTAGCGATTATTTAAAATCCGAAATAAAAAATGCCTCGATTAAACTACAGTGCAATAATAACACATTAAAAACTACTATATACTGTACGAAAAATATAAATTTCAATAAAGAAGACACATTTAGAAGTTTATTAGGCTTTAATAAACAGGTCTTAAAAGCAAATAAATGGCATGTCTCCGAGTTTCCAGTGAACATTTTGCCTACAACCGTGATCAGGATTGAATGTGATATTGTGAGTGGTTCATACATTAACGGAGAGCCCAGTCATATTATACATGAATTTGCACTAAACGTACCACCAGGATATAGAATTATAGAAATTCCTAAAAACGCAATATACTTTCCGATTAATCAAAACAACATAAGCTGCATACATATACGGTTGTTGGATATAAATAATCATTTAATAAATTTACGCGGTGAAGAAGTGCAACTTTATTTGCATCTTCGAAGAAAAAATGATAGATTTCAATAAATATGCACTTCATCAAATAAAAAATACCAGTTCCATACAAGCTTCCAAGCATACAAGAGCTAACACGAAAAAGAAAATAAAATTGACTAGAGAAAATAAGGCATTCCTTAAAGCGATTGGATTACTAAAATGAATATCTTAGATGTTTTATCCGCACCAACCTACGACAACAGTATTGAAGGAATCGAGTACCATTCTTACAAGCCGTATGTCACAAGTTTCAACAGGAATGACGAGATACGCATACCCATCAATCAACAGGATTTGTATATACTACCGTCAGCAAGCACCTTGTATTTGGAAGGAACTGTTGTAGTTAGTAAAAAGGATTCAAAAGATATTGCTAGTAGCGTTCACTTTACTAATAATGCTCTACTTTACCTGTTTCAAGATATAAGGTATGAGCTCAACGGAGTGGAAATTGATAAAATAAAAAATGCAGGCATAACCACTACGATGAAGTCATTAATTTCAATGAATGAGAGTGAATCAAAAATGTCTAACGCCTGGGGCTGGAATATTGAGGGTATAAAAAATATTAACAGAGGCAGATTTTCTGCATCTATACCTCTTTGTAACATCCTTGGTTTTGCAGAAGATTTTAAAAAAGTCGTAATAAACAGTAGACATGAGTTGATATTGTTACGGAGCAACACTAATCTGAACGCTGTGAAACTTAACACCGGTGAAGTTATCGAAGACGTTCTTATCAATAAAATAATATGGCGCGTACCGCACGTCAAAGTATCAGATAGAGAAAAAATAAACTTGCTGAAGCTGTTAGAAAAAGATCGACCCCTCCAAATGATATTCAGAAACTGGGATTTGTATGAATATCCTACGTTACCTAAAACTACAAAACATACGTGGTCTATTAAAACTTCATCTCAAGTAGAAAAACCACGATTTGTCATTATCGGTCTTCAGACAAATAGAAAAAATAATGCAAGTTCTGACATGTCTCAGTTCGATCACTGTTATATTCGCGATGTAAGGGTCTATCTTAATTCGACCTATTTTCCTTATGAAAACTTGAATGTAAACTTTGCAAATAACAAAATTGCTTTATTATATGAGCAGTACTCTAGATTTCATCAGTCATATTATGGTCGTCGCGCGGAACCGTTATTAAGTGAAAAACAATTTAAAGACTTAGCGCCGCTATTCGTGGTGGACTGCTCTAGACAAGCTGATAATCTGAAGGGCGGTTCAGTTGTAGATGTAAGGGTAGAAATTGAAAGCGATTCGGACATACCAGATCAAACATCTGCATACTGTCTCATTTTAAACGACTGCATAATTGAGTACAAGCCACTCAGCAACACTGTGAAGAAAATAACATGAATCGGGATACTGTCATAATAGATGCTCAAGGATTTAAGGACCTGTACAATAATTTTATTGTAAAAGAATTAGCTTTAGCTACGCATGATTATACACAAACGTTTTTGGTGAAACCTCCATACTTGTTTAGATATTTAACAAGCGATGAAAAGAGACAAGTCGAATGGATAGAACGAAACAGGGGCATTATTTGGAGTGAAGGATATATTGATTATAGAGAATTTCATCGTATGATCGTTCCGTATCTACAAAATAAAAATATTATAGTAAAAGGTTTAGAGAAGGTGAAATGGATAAAAGATCTTTGCGCTAATTGTAATGTGTCGGAACTTGATGAAAAACTGTGTCCAAATTTCTCTGTTTTGCATCAGAAATACAGTAATGGAAGTGTTAACTTAAACTGTGATAAACATTTAAAACAGTGTGCTCTTAAAAATGTATTGTGTATAAAAAAGTATTTAGAATGGTAAAATGTGTACCTACTTATTAAGTTTTTTTGGATTTTATAAATAAAACAATAGATTAAAAAATATGTATTTTATTTCTTATAAATACCTACCCGACACTTGATAACATTATCATAATATTAAATTATCAAATCAAATATAAACAATAGAAAAATTAAATCTATCAAAAGTTTAGTAATCATCATCTATCAAAGATTTTGAAATTTTCTTAACTAAAGATTCCGTATCGTCCATGATACTATCAATAGCGTCTTTAACTATATATTGTGCACTTATAATTATATTTTCACCATCACTATCACTTGATTCAGAATTATTATTGCAGAGATCTACCACTGAGATTTTTATCAACCTAATACCTCGCCGCTGCAATCGACTCATAACAAATGATTTTGTAGGCATTTGTTTCTTCGGTTTTTCCTTACGTTGTTTAGATTTTTTATCTTTTATAACTGGTACAGGGTGGTCAGGTTCATCAGGCATCATCTCAGAATATACTTCATAAGGATCCTGGGCATATTGACTAAACACAATTTCCGAATCCGAAATCTGTAACAAAATATAGAAACGTTATAGGTAGTAAAATAATATACTTTATTATAAATGCTTAATGATCGCAAGTACGACATGGCGGTAAATATAAGGTTTGATTCTATAAAAAATGATTAGGTAAATGTAAAATGAGAACGCAATATAATTGTAGCAATATCGTTATCTATAAACAATCAATTTTTTAAAAGTATTTGATTTGGTTTTACTAATGATGCAAATAAATAAAAAAAATCTGGAAAAAAAGAAAAAAATATGTTGATTACTTACTAAGGACATATTATTTTGATGCACTCTGCAATATTGTACAAGTAGTCGCTCTAAACAATATTTCGTAAATGATGAAAAATAGTGTGATATTGCTAAATAGAAAATTGCTTACTTAGCATTTATGTCTCCAAGCCGAAGGTTAGTTGTTTGAAAATCACTCTTTAGGCAATAGTCTTATAGCTCAATATAATTAAAGGCTTTAGTATGAATTGTAAACTGCTAGCTTGCATAATATTTCATACACTTCATATAGTGCAATGATCTGTGACCTTGTACGCAAAACGTGTACATACCTGTATAAACAATATCTACCATATCGGAGTATTATAATATTACTAGCTGTTCCTCGCGGTTTCACCCCCATATCGAAGGAACTCCTTCCCGAACTCGGGTAAAAACTAACCTATTGTCCTTGCTCGGGTTTCAGTCTATGTTCAAACTAAATTTTCATCTCAGTCGTTTTAGCCGTTTTCCCGTGAACGTGTAATAGACAAACCAACAAGCATAATTACTTTCATATTTACAATATTAATACTAGTAAGGATTATGTTTTCAGCCATTGTTATGTGTTGTAAAGACTATTTTTAAGTATTATGAATAAAATGCTAACCGAACAACGGTAAGACTATATTTGTTAAGTTCAATAAAACAAAGTTGATACTTAAAAAAATCTGTTTATTTATACTAATCATACTAATACATAAAAATTGAACATACTATTTACTTACAATCTAATTCGCATACATTTTAGTTTTATATAAAACTTAAACACTAACTGAATACAAATTATATTTACAGTAATTGCAAAATTGCTTTCACAATGACCATTAAAATACATTTCACGTTTTACTTAGTATATTAATATTTTATTTACTAATATTACCTTAAATTTAAACAAATTAAACAACTATTTGTACTTACATCATAGAAATATTTGTGCTGTGAGAAAATCGAACCTGCAACACTTAGCACAGAAGCCGATCGCTCAGTTATTGCGCTCAACTGTACTGTGTTCTATACTGAAGTATATTATATTCAACTTATTTATCAAATTTCGTTATTATTCTTTAAAATAAATGAGTGACCCCAGGCTCGCGTCGATATTTTATCGAATGATATCGATCGTTTATCGTCATTATTAGATAAGACAATTTTGTTGACACTCCGTGTAAATACTTCGTGCTTTATTGATTTAAACATTATATTCTTTCTACGAATAACTCCATTATTGAATAATATGTTTTCATAATCTGTGATGTTTAACTTCTTCACTACACATGATTTTACACCTTTGGCTTTTTTAATTATATTGTCAGGAGTTTTTATAGAATATAATTTCGATCTCAAGCCCACAAAATCGGAGATATATCTCCCTCCTAATTCATCTTTAAACAAACCGGGTACTTTTTTGTTAATTATTGGTATTCTAAAATCATTTTGGTTGTCATAGTTACTGGTGTCAAAGTATTGCAAAAAATGAAATTTTAAATCATAATAAAAATCATCAGTGTATATTTTATATACAAAAGAATCGGTATCTGTATAACATAGCTGCACTCGATTTTTATAAAAAGGCTTGATAATATTATAATGAAAGTCATACATGTGTGACTTAGAAAGTTCTAAAACGCTAAAGCCAATATAAATAGGTTTATCTAAAATTATTTCGTCTGGTTTCATTTGGATAGCAACTAAATTTTCAGATAAAATAGTTGCACTATGGAAATAAGGGCTAGCTACAAGTCTCTCGACGGATATTGATTTCTTGGTTCGATTAAACGTATCGGACCATTGATTAACTAAATGAACAGTTACTCTAGTTTCAGTGTTTTCTAATGTTTTACCGAAAACACTGTTGTTCAACAACTTGAAAAAGTCTTGTTCGAAAGAACTTTTTGCCTGTTGTCTTAATTGAGTGTTTAATTCTATATACTCTTTTAAATACGAACTCTGTCTAAAAGTAATAACTCTGTGAATTTTACGTAGTTCCAACCCTTGCTCTAAACACTTTTTTAAATGAACGTAATGTATTACATATTTATACTTATTATACAAATTTGCAATTAATTTTTTTGCTTTACCTCCTGGGGGAATACATTTTTCGGGACAAAATGGTAAATCATTATGATGGTCATGTAAATGTTCGGGATACAGAAGATCAACTTCTAATATGTATCCCCAGTCGGCATCATCCTCAACATTTTCGATATGTAAATTAGCTATTTCATTTTCAGTAAGAAATCTGAAACTAGAGTAAGGTAAATACTGACACATGCTAAAGCCATAAAGATTATTACAATCCAAATATACTATGAAACAGTTAGGTTCTGATGAATTATATTCTTGCATATACTTATGATTAGCTTTTGCGTACCGTCGGGAACACATGCACAATCCACCCCGTATACCACTTTGAATCATTCTGACGATAGCCAAGTCTGACACGAGTTCTAACGTGACCCCAGTTTTTAGCAACATTGCATCAAATGATAAACTAGGGGCAGTTATGTAAAATGCTGGATCCAGTTTATAATATTTTTTACATGTTTTTCGAAAACTTTGGAATATATCTGACAACAAAAGCACGTCCGTTTTTAAGTATAGATCTGTATATTCCCCTAAATCATGTATATTGAATTCGCTCCAAACTGTCTGAGCGTGATTATAATCTTGTTCACTAATGTCTTCGTTGGTTAAGGAATTATGAAAATGAAACTTAGACGGTAACGATTTCTGTTCATAACATTTCCAATCTGTCATATAATCATAAGGGTATATCCCTTTTCGTGTCAACAAATTGAACTGTTTTTTGGCAGGAAAATGAGTTCGAAGATTAACATAATCTTCTACCTGTAGTGTTTTAGCAAGTTTATCTAAACTAGTGCCTAAAAAGTTGAAGGAGTCTAGAAACCTTAATTGTATATAATCATCACCAATATGTATAAACTTTGTGAATGCGATATATTTTTCCTTGGTCTTGGGTATTATTTTAATTTGTCCCGGAATTTCACCTAACTTTTTTATAAATAAGTGACAATCGTATCCCGATAAATTATGAAAAAATACGGGAACAAATTTTGGTACTCTATATTGTAGATTACAATGCCGATGTGCTGCACCTCGGTATCGACCTGTTATATGACAGTGGTCCCTAACCTTATCATTCCACAGTAAATGATCACATATGTGACACTTAACAGCTTGACGAAAATCAAGAGCATCTTTGTCGGTGAATTTCATGGGTTCGTTTTTGGATATAATTCTATAAATGTCTCTAGCATCTTCAATTAAAAAATGTACAAATTTTGAAACACAATCTACACCGCGATAATTTCTATACCTATCGACAGTAGCGTTTAATGATGACACTACATTATACCCGAACGCAGCCGGCACGTGTCGTTGTAAATATGTCGTGTTAGCGGTATCAAATTCATCGTTGGATATTGGTTCGAGTAATGTTTCGAAATCGGCATATATGACAAATGGAATGTTTAGTTTTCGATTATAATTTGTAAATTTTAAAAATGATCCTTTTTCTGGTAAGACCGTGACAACTCCTCCGCACGCATGTGTTTCACATTCACTGGACGTTGGAAAAAACAATAAGCATGTTTCGCAAAAATGTAGTTTACCGTGATGCTTAGTCATCTGATTTCTAACTAGACGAGGTAAATCTTTGATAAGACAATAGTGAGAATTAGTATTATTTTGTAATAACAGTAAATGTACGCTCTTAGATTTATTGTTGTTTGAAGTATACAAAGGTCCTATGATTGTCCTATCATCTTTCAATCCATACACAAATATATTTAGAGACGGATTATTTTTCTCAAAAACAGCTATGTCTGAAAATGTGATTGGAAATGTTAAATTATCGACATTTAAAACATCCTTGAAGTGAGGATAAGATGAAATCCTATTAGGATGGTGGGTTGCGGGGTACAAGGCAGCTACAACAGCCCATAAGAAGCAATACTCGTCATTGTTTTGAATATTCAAACAAGCTTTTTTATTTCTGATAAATTCAGGTAATATTATATGTTTAGATCCGCCGAGAGGTTGATATTTACTTATGTTTATTTCTAAATGTGAATTGCACAGATACGTCCAACCACTATCTCTCTCTTGAAATTCCTCGATTTTCTTTAACAGTGACACCACTGATGATTTATATATTGAATCAAAATCGTAATTAAAGTGAACAATATAATTTTTTGTACTAAATGATTTCAGTTCTTGTTGATCATTTTTAAACAAAAGAAAAAAGGAAAAAAGTTCAAAATTAATTTTCACAGATGTATGTTTCTGTAATGATAGATCTATTAGATTTTTAATTTGTTTACGATTATCATTGAGAAACATTTCAGGGAAATAATTTTTTTGATCGTTAGTTGCAATGATCTTATAACTTGCAATGCGATGTTTAAACGAAGAATTAATAATAGCAATATTATCACAAAATGGAATGGCGCTATTGTTTTTATGAACATTACTACGTAAATGACCAGACCATCGACGATTATCTACAAATACTTTGCAAACCGAACAGTGAGGCATTATTAATAGACTTTATCAGAAAATAGACTGAATTAAAAGTTAGCAGTGCGGTGAGCGCAATGACTGAGCGATCGGCTTCTGTGCTAAGTGTTGCAGGTTCGATTTTCTCACAGCACTAATATTTTTTATGATTTACATTTAGTTTTTCCGGATTTAGGTGTAATGTGTAGGTAAGATTATGGTATATCACGATATTATAGAAATTGTAGTGTAGGAAAAAGATTACATTAAATACTTACAACTAATCTTGATCTTATTAATACATAGATAATATCCGCTTCAATAAGTCATGGGAGTAACTTCAATAAGAAGATTGTAGAATTATCCAGTAGTTCAAATACAATTATTTTTCACAGGATTGAATATACCAAATATTTCTGAAAAAATAAAATAAAATAAATGAAAAAAAGATTATCGGTGACAAAACAACAAAGTTAATATTAGATTTAAAAATTACCTGCAGAGTATCTAATCGAAACAAACAATAATATTAATTATTATACATTTCCAATATAGTAGTATATAATATATTTTGCTTGAACAGGCACCTCTGCTGACCCTCAATTCGTAATTAGTAATCGCCTGAAATTAAAAATCACACTTATTATAATAATTCAGGTAATTTCATCAATTATAAAACATCTAACATAAAGTGCATTATTTCTAAATAAAATAATATTTTAACATAGTTACCTTACAATAATTCTGATAGCAATTTTGCAATTACTATAAATATAATTGTTATTCAGTTAGCGGTCAAGTCTTATTTAAAACGAAATAGTTACTAAATAGTTTTAACAAATTGATGGTACATTTTACGTGCAAGTAATAGCAATACCTAATGTGTGCATTGTCAAAAACAAAAGTATCATGTTAATATTCATTGCATCCGGTCGCAGTTTACGCAAATGTATTTTGCAAGAATGCAATTTCGTACAGGGTTGTGATCTAAATGTAAAAATCATGTAGATATTATTTTTTAACGCTACATAGAAATTTTGTAAACGGTAAATTGATAGAGGTATATATATATATATATACGGTATATTGAGGTAGTTAATAAGAAGCATAAAATACGAAATAAATAATTCCAAGGTTTACTTACCTTCAAAATAATTATAGTTTGTTCTTGATTTAATTACTTTATGTGCTAGTGGTCTATAAATTTATTTACTAAATTGTTTAAGTAGGTTTCATTCTTAATATTTTTTCGATAAACAGTTACACTATATAAAAGACCCTTTCAATCATAGATAATAATTGCATACATCCTCACAAACTTTCGCATTTATAATATTTTAAGTAGGAAGGAAAGATGTATGACAATTATATTGACAGCCCTGAGTGCTTTCTTAGTGCTGCGTTAGCAAATAACGATGAACATAATTGTTAGTTTTCATTTTTACATGTACTTATAATCCGTACAAATAAGAAAGGTCTAATTTTTTTGTTGTTTTTATTGAATATACACTAACATTCAATTTAACATATTTACATGACTAATCTGCCTTATAAGCTAGCGTTTTCGGAGTTCAATTCATCGAATTCGAGACTGATCCCTCAATACTACAGTGCGAGCAGTCTGCAGTTAAGTGTTTAAAACAATTATCATATTGTTTTAATTATACTTCAAGTGGCCACCATTTAAAATGTAAGTCTTTATAATTTTTATTATTTACTTTGTTTAATTTAATTCAACAAATACTACACAGATCACATGTAGCCAAATATCTACTTGTAATATTTATTAACTTACTGATAATTAGAATCGATTAAATAAGTACGAGTTTGAGTACACATATTAGGTATTAGTTAATTGCAAATAATTAACGTAAATATTTTTTCTTTCAGCATAATTGTTTCAAGTGATATTAATTTAAATTAATCTGATTATTTTTTAATATTTTACAGGTCGGACTCAGAGTGTGATCAACGCAGCAACTCTACAGATGTTGAACGCAGTGCCGAATTCTTGGGAAAGCGTTCTACTCCTGCAAGCAAGCGTAAATCTACTTCCGTTAAGAAATCGCTTGCTAGTATAAGGTAATCATACTTAATTTATATCAATCAATTATATTATATTTTTATCAACTTTTGTACTTATGTCTGATATTTATACAGCGTCGGTTAGTAGTTGGTTAATTTATTCCATATCATTTCCGTATCAGTGTTCGGATATATAAATCACAGTAACACTATATTTTTTTACTTAGTAAATAATAAGTTGTTATGTACTAAATAATATTATTGAATCGATACTGTCACTTACGAGTAACAACAATTTATTAACATGACAATCACTTTTTCTCTTCTTTTTCATAGTTATTAGTCTACTGACTACTATGGTACCTACTGAGGCTGTATTAATTATGTTATTTTTGTAATGATTTTGAAACATTCTTATAGGGGTTATTTATGTTTGTTTCAGAAAAAAGGCGAAGTCTGTGGACGTGTTTAATCTAATTCGTGGCAATGGCGAACCCAAAAATACTTCTTCGTCCGTACTGTCCTCGTACTTCGTTAATAGAGTTGCGAACGGCAACGAACGTCGAGTGATCAACACAGGGGGAGACTACCTTATCGATTTGAAAGTATATCAAACCAACGATGCGCGCAATACTGATTCTCTAGAACTTTGGAAGAAAGCGCTGGTTCGGATAAAATTCCAAACGGAAGACGATACACCGCAATGGCGCAAGCTTCAATCTCTCGTTCACTCCATAGATGCACTGTGTGAGGACCAGCCTACATTTATTTCAAATCAAAACTGTAGTTAACTTTATAACTAACATTAAATATATATTTTTAATAATATATGCTGTTTTCTTTCTCAGCTGAAGCTGTGTTAGTCACAACGACGAACAGTTGGCATGAAGCTAGCTGCAGTCGTTTTGCATTTCAAATGTTAGTCACAGCGACGAACAGTTGGCATGAAGCTAGCTGCAGTCGTTTTGCATTTCAAATGTTAGTCACAGCGACGAACAGTTGGCATGAAGCTAGCTGCAGTCGTTTTGCATTTCAAATGTTAGTCACAGCGACGAACAGTTGGCATGAAGCTAGCTGCAGTCGTTTTGCATTTCAAATGTTAGTCACAGCGACGAACAGTTGGCATGAAGCTAGCTGCAGTCGTTTTGCATTTCAAATGTTAGTCACAGCGACGAACAGTTGGCATGAAGCTAGCTGCAGTCGTTTTGCATTTCAAATGTTAGTCACAGCGACGAACAGTTGGCATGAAGCTAGCTGCAGTCGTTTTGCATTTCAAATGTTAGTCACAACGACGAACAGTTGGCATGAAGCTAGCTGCAGTCGTTTTGCATTTCAAATGTTAGTCACAGCGACGAACAGTTAGCATGAAGCTAGCTGCAGTCGTTTTGCATTTCAAATGTTAGTCACAGCGACGAACAGTTGGCATGAAGCTAGCTGCAGTCGTTTTGCATTTCAAATGTTAGTCACAACGACGAACAGTTGGCATGAAGCTAGCTGCAGTCGTTTTGCATTTCAAATGTTAGTCACAGCGACGAACAGTTAGCATGAAGCTAGCTGCAGTCGTTTTGCATTTCAAATGTTAGTCACAGCGACGAACAGTTAGCATGAAGCCAACTGCAGTCGTTTTGCATTTCAAATACATTGAATGATGTACCATGGTAAACTGAACAGGTATGTTGATTCTTCATTATTGAGCATCCTGAATCACTGTGTCAGTCAAGTCGATTGTGTATTATTGGGCATTCTGAGGCACTGTCCAGTAGCGAACGCTACTGGTGTGGCTCAGAATGCCCAATAATATACTACTAACGTGTGTCTCGATACGTAATGGACGGTCGAAAACTGGGGCAAGCGTATCAAAGTCAAAGTTAAAACGTTTATTGCGAACTAAGTGTTTTAGTGAATATTGGTTTATGTTATGTTAGTACTAAAGACTTAACAGCCTTTTTCAAGCATTGCAATTATCACTTGCCTGCCCTAACCTTCCTTCCTTCCTTCCTTTTCCTTCCTTTATCTTAAACTTCGATCAACCCGTGCGGCTGTTATCATTTAGCCATGAACCCCCCTTCCCCTATTATACTATGATGGGGATACTATGGGGGGAACTAAACGCGCTTCGTTTAAATGTAGATTTATGACAAAATGTTATAGGTACTTAAATAAATTTTTAGCTTAGTAAGTTCTTAACATATTTAAATACCTTCGATATAAAGCAAATTTGATTCCACAACAAGGAACTGTTTACGTATAATCGTATAAAACAGAAAATAGACGGCTACTTTGGATTTTTTTCCTATCGAAAAAATTCCAAGTAATCAAAAAGATATAGATAAGACACAATAAAAGTCAAAGCTTGCACATTGAATGGTAAAAATAACAGTATAGGTAGTTATTTTCAGACTTTTTTGTTAACACAATAAGCATCTACGTAAGTTTCCTCCTATTTTAACTTGGGGTTGCTGGAGAGATGCTCTACAGCATAATAAAAGTGAGGTGTCTGTACTCTTAAACTTTCAAAGTACTTTTTTTTAAAGTCTGTACAAATTAAGTACATATTGGATTTATAAATGAAAAAACAGATCGTCGTCAAAGGGTTTCGGTGCCTGTGTTGACTGATTGATCGCTTACTTTGTGATACATTGTCCATTTGCTCTGATGTCAGGGCCTCACCAACGTCAACGTCAATGCCCATCATCGCCATAAACATCGCGGTAATCATTCGGATAATTATTGTGATAAATAAAGTGGCCACACTTGAACGCCGCCACCCGAGTTATTGTTATTTTCTTTTATTTATTTGCCAGAAATCTGGTATGTTTACAAAGGTGTTTTTAACATTTCATAGCGCTGAATGTGTCACCGTTATAACGGTATGCAAAAACAATTTACAATTATATCTAATAATTAATTACATTAATTTTCAATTTACATTATTTACATTACATTAATTTTAAAATTTTAATGTTATTTCAATGATTATATTATACATACTACACATTTCCATTTTTACCATGTTATTAAATAAAACAATAAATTTAACATATTAACACTTAAATTATTATTTATGCCTATATTTTAATGCCAGATCAAGTGAATAAAATTTACAGGGACATTTTACAAAAAAATCGTGAATTGAGTAAAATACTTGCCTTTGACTGTGGGTTTGCAATTGAGAACTAAGCTTATCCAAAGGAACGTTTCTTGGGAAAACTAGTGCTCCATTGATTGTAAAGTACTAAGAAGTTGCAGATTTGTTTCTTAATAGAATTTTAAAGCACAACGTGCAGGGTGTAGAAGAAAGGTGTGGTCAAATTTAAGAGTGTAGTAACAGATCATCAAACTCATTACCTTTCTCCATGGGAGCAACATCATAATCGACAAAAAATAATCAGCTATCCCATACATTTGGGACGAGTAGATATTGAAGTTTTGTACGAGACAGCTGATAATTTTTTCTCGATTACGATGTTGGTCACATGGAGAAAGTTGTTCAGTGTGATGGTCTGTACCACACCCTGTATAGTGAGATATTCTACTCGGCAGAGGTGTTTTTTTGTTTTATGTATGTGTTGTTTTAATCTGTCATGATTGGTTTCCCCAAATGTCAAAAATAGTAGTAGTTTAATGGAATTGAATAATTTATTGATTAGGCTTTCAGACATCCCAGTAATCCTATCACTGTCACAGACATAGCCTTTCTCACAAAACCCAGTCTAATAACACTAATAACCTAGAACTTTCCCTTGTCACCCTCTACGATAAGACGTTTAAACCTAAGGGCTCAAACTTTAACCCTGTCACCCTCATCTCACACTACAGTCTATTCGCTTAAATAGCCGCACTACTTACAGGAATTTAATGTACACAAGGAAGAAAAAAACGTGATAACAAACATGGTTAAGGCTAACTACATAAAATTCCATGTTCATCACTAGAACTTTCTTTGGAATCACCACACGTGTTAGAAATCAAAGATCACGCGCAAATATCGAATGACGTATTACTTCTAGCGGGTGATCTCTTTTCTGCTTCTGAACGCACCTCGTGGTATATTTCTAAGGGCGCCACTATTTAAACGGTCCTACTCTACTTGCAACCCTAAACTTCCCTTGTTTACATCTTCCGTTAACACCATCACCTACTCCTCTAGGTAACGTATGGAAATTTAACGATCCAAAGAACAGGCGACCCGGGTCATGGGCGAAAAAACTTGACTATAACCTGCATTATTACCTCATTGTTTTAATGGAAATTAGAATACGTTAGCTGTGAGAGCTGTCGCGTTTTGTCATCTCTCTCGTTCACAAGGGACAAAATTTTTAAGAAGAAAAGATGCTTTTTTGAAAAATGTTATCAAATATAGGATTAGTAAATAATGTTAATTTAATAGATAACTATTGAAAACACGTTTTTATTGTGGAATTTATTTAACTCATCTGAAAAACAGATAATACGTTTTGCAGATAACACAATATAAATGTGCTTTAATAATCAATCAATCTGCCTAGCCTTTTCCCAACTATGTTGGGGTCGGCTTCCAGTCTAACCGGATGCAGCTGAATACCATTATTTTACATGGAGCGACTGCCTATCTGACCTCCACAACCCATTAATTGGGTAATACGATACCCCTTGGTGACTGATTGTCAAACTTTCGGGCTTCTGACGACCCGTAACGACTGTCAAAGATCCACGAATGACAGCCGGGACCAACGGCTGTGTGCTTTAATAATGAGTTACCTATTAAATTAACATTATTTACTAGTACTTTTATTGATTAAGTACATTATTCAAAAAAGCATCTTTTCATTTAACATTCTTAAAAACTTGGTTCCGTGTGAGCGGGAGATGTGACAAAATGTGCCAGCCATCTTAAGACTGTGTTTGGATTTGGATGGTAAACTGTTATGGTTTTATGGGCAGTTTGGGAGGCGAGTCGATTTATAGTAAGAATTATGGTGTAGCCTAGGCTATGCAAGAGACGCTGCGTCCGAGCTAGTAGGTACTTGTATTATTGTCTTGATTATGAAGAATACAACATATTTACGTCAATTGATATGTTTACATATTATATGTGAAGTGGAAGATATGACAAAATTATCACAAAAAAAATCATCATCATCCTTCCAGTCGAAAGACGTCCACTGCTGGACATAGGCCTCCGCAAGCACCGCCACTTCGACAAGTGGCGGTGCTGAAAAAATTCTACATTTAACGGTCAGTTAGTTTTATAGAAAACTTAACTTTTTAGTCCTCAAATATCGATAAATTATTACGTTTAGGTAAGGTTAGGGAGGAGCTTGTGGCTAAGTAATAACAGCCGCACGGGTCGATCCGTCAGGTTATGCTATGCTGGCCGGGGTTGTTCCGTGGATGGTTCCATCTTTACATACCGAGATACCTCCGTACCTCGGAAAGCACGTTAAGCCGTTGGTTCCGGCTGTCATTCGTGGATCTTTGACAGTCGTTACGGGTCGTCAGTAGCCCGAAAGTCTGACAACCAGTCTTACCAAGGGGTATCGTATTACCCAGTTACTGGGTTGTGGAAGTCAGATAGGCAGTCGCTCCATGTAAAACACTGGTATTCAGCTAACCTATGACGAAACGGAGACGCTGCTGGAATAAAATATAACCCTACACATCTGATGCCTGCACCATCCATAACCTCACGCATACACTCTGGTTCATTCACATTTATCAATCACACACCTCACTCACACTCACATGTCACATTCACACACTCACATTCACACACTCACATTCACATTCGCACACTCACTCTCACTAACACACTCGCATGCCTGTGTACGGGCTGCGTATTTTTTTGTGTTTTTTTTTATTTAATTTTAGATTTAATTTTAATTTTCTTTATATTACAATGGAAAACAAGTAAATTAAACTAATTGATTTGGAAGAGCGGAGTCTCCTAATACAGGCTTATTTGCTTAAAAGGAGGCTCCAATCACTAGTTGTTAAGATATTACTTGTAAAAATAATAAACCATTTTTCATTTTTTTTTTTTTTTTTTTTTTTTTTTTTTTTTTCATTCAGCTGCATCCGGTTAGACTGGAATCCGACCCCCATTTGGGAAAAGGCTAGGCACATCGATTTATTACGTTTAGGAATTAGGAAACATCTGAAGAAAAACCCTCTACCTACTTAATTTTAACTGCAACTATGAAAATAAAGTAACTATTATCACCATGTAACATATTATATTATTATTATCATCAAACTAATTTCCTGACTACTTAAGTCGTCCATGACAAATGACACTCATAAATGCCTGAGTAGGTGTAAAACATTACCCTCGATTTGGCATCGCGCTTGTGTAAACTATATTTATGCGATTTCAAACTGCGCTGCTAATGCACCCGCCAGTAGCTGGCGCCAGTGGCTGTATTGGTGTGAACGAGACTTTAAATCACTTGCTTGGATTGGATAACTTTTCTTGAATTGGTACAAGACTACGCGCAAAGTACCGGTATTTATTAAACTTCATGCACATTACTGGCCCATAGGCGAACTTAATGCTACGGAGCATTGTCTACCAGTCAACCTTTGAATGAATGATTGAATGAATAAAATCAATCAGACTCGATTACTCGAATGAACCCAAAGATTCACACTAGCTCCTGTTGCCTCATGTTACATGGTGCAACAGAGACGATTGCATATCAAGGAGTAGACTGGGGGGCGCGGTAATGGTAGAGAAGACGTGCCCTTAGGATATGGAAGGGATAAAGAGCCTACCGAGTAATGGAATTATGGAGAGACGCGTGATATATATGGATGGGCTCTTCTTACGACGTCGCCGCTATGTGGCTTCAAGTCCAGCATCCCCGATGAATCTTTTGGTGGTTAAACTGCGGGTTATCTTAATATATAAAACAAAGTCGGGTTTGTTCGAACACTTATAATTCGAGAACGGCTGGACCGATTTTCATGGTTTTTGATTTGTTGTATTTGTCTCCGTCCCGAAAAGCAGAATAACTATTAAAAACATTGGAAAATTTACGAAAATAAAAATATGAAGAAAATTAATTTTCTCAGGACAGGGCAACCACGTCTGTCGAGAATCTTTCATTCTATTTAGAATTCCAAATTCAAATTAATTTTATAATCAGTTGTTCATATATTTTCCCGCCGTTCGATTTATTGAAATTATGACAGGACAACGTCTGGCGGGTCAGCTATGTAGTATTCTATATAAATAAAAATCAATTGCTGAATGTATGTACGTACCCGCATCACTGAGAACGGATGCACCTATTTGGCTAATTCTTTTTTTGTTGTATTTGTAATTATCAGGACAAGGTTTTTATGAAAGAAACTTCTACTTGCACAGTTTATTGTTACAGAGTCAATTTACTAACACTACTGTACTAAATACGTGGAGAATTGATACAAGTGACAACCCATTATCCCAATTTATTTGGGGACAGCGCAACATGTCCCTTTTTTCCATACTTCTCTATTAGTCGTCATCTCGGTAGTCACTCCCTTTCTAGCCATATCATCTTTCACACAGGCCATCCATTGTTTCTTTGGTCTTCACCTACTCTTGTATCGACATTCATACTCAAAACAATTTTTTTTTTTTCAAATTAATTGGCTCCAATTAATCTTTTTCATATTTTTGAGTTTTAACTTCAAATTTGTTCCGGTATTTTACTCTCCAGCAAAAATTAATAGTTCGATTCTTAAAATGTAAATTAAGTTTTCATAAACAAAAATGTTCTCAGCTTGCGCCTTCGGGAACTTCACACGTTTATATTAGAATATTCATAGCTAAGACAGGACAACGTCTGTCGGATCAGCTAGTATAATTATAAAGGACAAAATTGTTATACGTGACCAATTCGTTTCTGGTCTCTAAGTACCAATTGTTTTGGTCCTAATAGTCTCTAATTAGGGCAACAAAGTAACGACTTCACCTTGAAAAAAAAAACAGTATAGTTAAGTATATTTCTTGTTACTGTTAAAGTTACCAGCAATTCAATAAAGCCGTAAAATACTTAACAGACAATCTTCAGGACCAAGTATCGAAGTTACAGTCTTTATGTACGCAAAGAACATCACGCAAAGTTATGATAGATTTTTTTAACGTTTTATGAATTGCTGTGTATTTCTCGAGACACGTATAAATATTTAGTGGTTTTTCTACAGCTATAGCCTTAAATTACCCCTGTAGCGCTTTTAGTTGTCTCTTCGTATGCCTGTAATTTCCCTGGCATCCGGACTACAAAGATAATTTGCGACAGAAATACATAATGGTGGTTTATACACGGCAATTTATAAATTACTGACTACATTTTCATATGGTGTTCTACCCATGATTATGTACAATTTTCACTATGGGACCAACTCTGAAAACACGAAAAAAAAACAACTGTTTCATATATTTTGGTCGAGTAGGTATTGAACTTTTGTATGAAACAGCAGATTTTTTTTTCGCAATTTCAGAGTTGGTCCCATATTAAAAGTTGTTCATAGAACACCCTGTGAAAATGTAGCTAGTGATTTAAAAATTGCCCTGTGTATGAAACCACCATTATGTATTTCTGCCTTTGCGGCGGTATCTCTGTAGTTTTCCGGATGCCAGGGAAATTAGAGGCATACGAAGAAATATCTAAAAGCAGTGAAAAATTAGGTAGTGATTAAAAATAGCCCTGTATATCAACTTCTTTGAATGAGCAGCATGCTTTAAATCATCATCATCACTTTTCCCTTTTCCTTTTTACCCGACTACGGCAAAGCCAAAAGGAAGGGTTATGATTTTAGCAGTCTATGTATGTATGTAAGTATGTATATAAGTATGTATTTGAATGTGTTCCACTGTAGCTCCTAAATTATTGAACCGATTTTAATCAATGAGGTATCAATAGATTCGTAATAATGGTCTTGACCTTAAAATTAAATTGAGATAATCATGACATGTTTGGTATCAAAAGAAAGGTATCAAGCACATTACAAATATGTATATATTTCATAAATAATAATGTTTAAATTGTTAAAAATAAGTAAAGGTAAATAATATTAATTTAATAACTCACAGACCGACCGCGGCGAGCGTGATTTTTCAGTAATCGGGTTTTAGTTTTTCAACTTACTTTTTAGCTTTTAATGTGTGTGTATTTTTATTTGTCAAGAAGCAACTGTATTTTTTTCTTTTATATTCTTTTCTGACCCCTTCAGCAGATCTAGTCTAATATCCCAAATTAAATACTCTTTAAAAAATTCACACCATAAAACGTTAAATAGGGCAGAGGTTATCGAAGTGCGTGTAGGTCAGGCCGTCAAATGTACTCACTGCATAAGTTATGTGTCACCGTTAGTTATCTTAATGTCCCTTTTCCTTCTACACTTCTTACCGACCGTTTACCATTACGTGTCGGTAAAACAGGCTTTTTATGACAACTGTCTATGCTTGGTAATACGTCAGTGTCTTTGGATTAAGTTAAAAACCTTTTTTTTTTATGAAGGGTGAAAGGAATGTTGTATTTCCTGCTAGCTTTTCTATGAGAGTTAAATAATGTGGTACTATGGTTTTTGAATAAAAATGGAATGTGTATGAGACGAAATTGTGAAATGCTTGATAAGAAGTGCAGTTTTTGAAACGATGTTCTTTAACTCGGCTTGCGATAGGAGTTGATTAGTAGAAATTGTCACTTAACGAAAAAGTGTTATGCCCGAAAAAGTCATTTTCAAGGTTTTAAGTTTCAAGTGTCAAAAGTTTTGGTTTTTTAATACGAGTACAGAGCCATCTAGTATAAGTTTTTAGCTTCTTAAAACTTATGCTAAGACTAAACTGAACTTGACTTCGAAACTTAAACTTATTAGTGTGTTTATTTTATTTTATTTGTTAATTATTTATAATTATTTTATTTCATGCTGCGCTGGTTGACGTCATCGTGTCAACGCTGGCTTTCGCTGGAAACCAGCGCTGGGGCTCTGTCTCGCATGGGGTCGCAGCATTATGCTGAGCGATGGCCGTTTTGCGTGAATGTGACGCATATTTCCCCCAACTTATTCCTTTAGTTATTTTATTTTTTGTGTTTTTTTTTGCGTCATGTTTACCGCAAATAAACGTGTTTTCTTGCTTTTCGTCTTCTTTAAAGGAACTTCGTTCCAAGCGGGTCTCCCATGACACCTCCAGAACTTTTTTTTAACACCCATGCGAGCCATCTCAGTTTGGTTTCTGGGATGGCAACACACCTGCAATGCTCCTGGTATTGCAGTTATCCATGATGCAGTGGTAACGATTCACCATCAGGTCAATCATATCAATAACACCCATGAAACTTACTTCTTCTTCTTCCTGTCGCTGGCATGACTGTATTTCAAGTCTTCTTGGCTCAAAACTTCGCCACTTCCACGGTGTCGTCGGTGGCAGCATAAAGATCACTTTGGCTGCATGTTTTGGGACCAGAGGACAGGATAGGAGGTGGGGCATAGTTTGTAATGCAGCTCCACATTCTCACATTGCTGTCATTCCATCGAATTACCCCACTTTACCAGGTTGAAGTTACATCTTGACACTACAACGAAAGAAGACGATTTTCGTGTTCCAATTTTCAATCAACGCGCCAAAAATTGCCATTACGGTCAACGATTTTCTATTTATTTGACAAACAACTCACGGTTTCCTTTTAGCCCCCTCAAAAGGATAGCCAGATGTGAAACTCAATGAACCATACGGAATGTGTGTGTATACAGATTTATATTTTCCTGTTTTTCTTGGATAATAAGGGAGCGTGTTTTCTTGGGTCTCGTCATTACGGGTTATTGTGAAGTACGATCCAGTTTTCTTGGAAATAATTACATGTTTCCTTTCTGTGAGTACTTTCAACTTGTGTTCAATGTAAAGGATGTTTCTGTAGAAATCTTTTGACGTGAATTTTTGATACATACTCGTACATATATAGTACTAATTAATGCTTGTTCCTTCCATTAGCAGGAACTCTTCTGGGCGTTATTTGAAAAGTATGGACAAGTACAATCAATATTATTAAGTCAATTTGTCTTGTTCATAAAAGGCCTATCATGGTTGACAAAATAGGGGACCTCTTTTTTATTTTCTGTAATCTATTTTTGCTGTCCATTCTTTAAGCAATGAGAGGTTTAGTATTAATCTCTTAATTTCACTAATATTTTACATCATGACACTCTCCGTCAGCGCTTTTAGCCGAGTCTCTATTCTTTTCTAATCTTCTAAATATGAAATAGTGTTTATAATCTCATCTCATCATCTGCCTAGCCCCCAACTATGTTGGGTTCAGCTTCCAGTCTGACCGGATGCTGCTGAATACTAGTATTAGGGGTAATGTTTTACACCTACTCAGGCATTTATGAGTATCATTTGTCATGGACGACTTAAGTAGTCAGGAACTTAGTTTGATGATAATAATAATATGTTGCATGGTGATAATACGAGTAGTTACTTCATTTTCATAGTTGCAGTTAAAATGAAGAAGTAGAGGTTTTTCTTCAGATGCTTCCTAATTACTAAACGTAATAAATCAATCTGCCTTGCCTTTTCCCAACTATGTTGGGGTCAGCTTCCAGTCTGACCGGATGCAGCTGAATACCAGTATTTTACATGGAGCGACTGCTTATCTGACCTCCACAACCTAGTTACTGGGTAATACAATACCCCTTGGTAAGACTGGTTGTCAGACTTTCCGGCTTCTGACGACCCGTAACGACTGTCAAAGATCCACGAATGACAGCCGGCACGGAGGGGTCTTGGTATGTAAAGATGGTCACCCATCCACAGAGCAACCACGGCCAGCGTAGCTTAACCTGATCGATTGACCCGTGCGGCTGTTATTTACTTAGCCACAAGCCCGTAACCTCATCAACATTATTCATGCCAGCCATCAAATAAAAAATATTCACGGAGGTCGGTTATCAAAGGCAACAAAACATAATAATATACGTACATAGTTTGACATCGCATATCTTCCTTCCCACACAACCAACTAGCACTTATTACGCACACAATTGCTTTTGTTCCCTTTATTAGTAACATCGGCCATTATTGGGCGTAGTTCATTATATCTGGACGACTGTTGCCAGGCAGCGGGCATATTGTGGCCACCAATAAGGTAGTATCAGATTCTCTCACAGATTTGATCATTTATTGTTGTGGAAAATGTTCTATTGTTCTGTTCGTTGTTAGATTAATTGGAGATATGTAGCTACTTAGTTATTTTTGAAAAACTCAAACCCAACTTAAAAACCATGCGAAGCAGGGCCGGGTCGCTAGTGTAGTATAAATGTAACGTTACTTTTTCATGAATTTTACAAAGTTGTGCCACAAAACGCCCGATAACGTCACTTCCCCTGAATAGCTGGTTTCAGGCCGAAAAATATCTTTCAGGCGTCAAGTTTCAGGATTCAATGACGTGGCTTTTTAGTTCAGTGTTATCGGGAGAATCTGCGACTTGGTTGGCCATTTTTGGTATGTTAGGGTTATATATTGGTCTGAAATAGTTTAATCAAGGTTTTAATGAAAGTATTATGACTTCAGTTCATATTTTTTAAAGGCTCAAATGATAAAGTTATTTTAGTTAGGTATATAATTGTAAAACGTAATTTAATGAAACAATGAACAAGCCTCCACCTACCTAGTAAAGTTACTTCGGTACTACGTAAATGAAATGAAATTGTTTATTCTGTAAATATCGGAATCACTGTTACACGTCATCACACATGGGGTGCAGTCGATACTTGAGGGGTTTAAAATATTTTTTAAATTTAAAAAAATAAGCTAGATGAAGTCGACATTTTCTTATCTGACTACCCTGAGAAGAAATTGCGAAACAAACTCAGAGGTCAAAGTCTCTTTTAAAGTCCAGACATAATCTTGAAACAAACTCAGAGGCTACAGTCTCTTTTAAAGTCCAGACATAATCTTGAAACAAACTCAGAGGCTACAGTCTCTTTTAAAGTCCAGACATAATCTTGAAACAAACTCAGAGGTCAAAGTCTCTTTTAAAGTCCAGACATAATCTTGAAACAAACTCAGAGGCTACAGTCTCTTTTAAAGTCCAGACATAATCTTGAAACAAACTCAGAGGTCAAAGTCTCTTTTAAAGTCCAGACATAATCTTGAAACAAACTCAGAGGTCAAAGTCTCTTTTAAAGTCCAGACATAATCTTGAAACAAACTCAGAGGCTACAGTCTCTTTTAAAGTCCAGACATAATCTTGAAACAAACTCAGAGGCTACAGTCTCTTTTAAAGTCCAGACATAATCTTGAAACAAACTCAGAGGCTACAGTCTCTTTTAAAGTCCAGACATAATCTTGAAACAAACTCAGAGGTCAAAGTCTCTTTTAAAGTCCAGACATAATCTTGAAACAAACTCAGAGGCTACAGTCTCTTTTAAAGTCCAGACATAATCTTGAAACAAACTCAGAGGCTACAGTCTCTTTTAAAGTCCAGACATAATCTTGGTCAGATCATGTGAGGACCATAAAAATTACACTACCGAACAAAATATTTTCGTTGTTATTGTTCCTAATAAACTCTTTTTTTTTTTACTACCCAATTCCTTAATTTACCTACGTATAGTAAATGTACGTATCATAAATAATAAGAAGAATGCCCAATTTTTACGCATTAAGCTGCTACAGGATATTTTTATCTGATATCTGATTTTTAAGCCAAAGGTGTTCATAATATTATTGCCATTTTGTCTAATAAACGTTTCTCTTATAGATTTTTAATAAATAAGTAGGTTTGTTGAACGCAAGCAGAAAATGTCAGAGGGTAAAATATTCTAAAATATTCGTTTCGTATACCACTGCTGTACTTTCCTATGTTTCCTATGGGCTACGATATACGAAAATCGAAGGAAGACCTGCTGCTTTTCCTCCTAGCTTATTTAACAGCTTTATTAATAAAAACAGCTTTATAACATAACCACGAGCTGTCCCAGAAATTTTTTGCTAAAATACCATTTGTGGTCCTTCGAACCTAAATAAATAAAAAACGAACTTACATCGTGTGACATTCTCCGATATCGCTGAAAAAAATAATTAAATGAAAGCCTTTATAATACAAAGATGGCTGCGTGACCTTCAAGTCGGTTTCCTTATTTATAAAACTCTTAACGATTTCTTCAATAGGTGTCATTCCATTCAGCGAAGTCACGCAAAAGAATTGTAATAAGTTTTTTGTTAAACGACTTTCAAACATATTAGGTTTTGAACGTTAAGGTGACACTTTTAGTGGGGTTCCGTGTTGTTGTTAATAAGGGGTTCTTAGTTATGTAGTAATTTTGACAGTTATAAAACTGTTTTGTGGTTAGGAAAAGAGTTTAGGAAGGTTTTAGCTATGTTTTAGGTATATGGAAGTTATCAATATTGTTTTTCTATACCGCCCATTACAAATGTCAGTCACTGAAATCTGTTTTGTGCTTTTACTGCATATAGCACAATGATCACGTTATATGTTAGCGTTAACTTGTTTGATTGATATTTCCAAAATTCACACAGATCACACGCATGAACTTCCAAATGATTAACATTCTCAAGGATTACACACACACTCACACACACCCTCTCTCAATTCACACACTCACACTTCATTCCACACAGTTAGAGGTCACGCACCCCTACTCTACATATTATAATAATATATGATGTGTAAAATAACACTATTTGGTAAATGTCTTGTAAGAATTAATGTTAATGGCTAAGATAAATGTAAGATTATCCGAGGGGATTGGCGCTGTTAGCCGAAATAGGTTTTGCCTAGTTCGGCTACAGATGCTTAACTCATTTGTACTCAAAACTAGCCTATATTTAATTGGTAAATATTTGTAAAACAATCTAGAAATATTATAAATACTTTATGCCTCTTTACTTTAAAACTCTTTTCTTGTGATTGTAAGAGGAGAGGGTTTAAGGACCATAAAGCGAACATAATAAGATTTTTTTTTCTTTTGCTTCTTCCATAGGCTGTTTTGACATCTAATGATGCCATACAATAAACTAAACAGATTTATAGACACTACAAGTCCTCCATTACCCCAAATAGCAATCATACAACAACAGTTTACGTAATCGTTCGCAAATTCGCATATCGAAAACGGGATAACACAACGTTAGCGTGTTCCGTATCAATTAATCGTATTTCGGAGCGCGCCAAAACAAATCCTCCATGTTTGTGTGTCCCCCCTCCCGCTGTACCCCTCTGACGTCCTTGCACTATATTAATGGCCGCTGTCACGCCAACCGGTTAGAACCAGATTGATGTGCGATGTCATTGTTTGGTTTCGGTCATAGTTCGCGGGACACAATAGGCTGAGTTTGCGCTGTCAGTCAAAATATTTGACCAAGTTTTTTTTTAGAATGTTTTACACATTTTCAATGTTGGGGTGGTTTTTGCTGAAAGGGAGAATGGCACTTTTTACGTTAATATCAGAGCGCTGGTAACTGCTTCCTGCTAAATAACGGTCTCTTTTGTAGGCCATTAGGTAATGGAATCTTAAAAAGACAGACGTAGTGGGTTTCTGAAAGGAACTGCCTACAATAATTTAGTTTACCTTAGCTATAACCATTCCTAACCAAACAAAATCATTTGTGTCATGTCATAGGTTTTTATTTTTATTATTTTATTTGTCTTCTGAATAGATTATTTTCTATTTTGTGAATGTGAGAACGTTGCAGGCTTAGTAGACTGTACATTTGTCTACTATTTTCTGTTTTGTTAAGGACCTGGTAATTGTTGAAAGGCCTATATTATCTTCCCATACCTAATAACATATAGCTTAAAAAAAAAAAGCAAAAAAAAGCTAATTAAGAAAAAAAAATTGCTATTAAGTAAAAGCTAATTATAAGCATTACTAGAAATAATTCCTTTACGACG
Source organism: Cosmia pyralina (assembly GCA_946251885.1). NCBI lineage: Eukaryota > Metazoa > Arthropoda > Insecta > Lepidoptera > Noctuidae > Cosmia > Cosmia pyralina. Next base: position 23,914,504 of record OX276354.1, on the reverse strand, counting down.
TTCTTATAATAACCCAGTTGAAAAATACTATTGATAACTTAGGTGAAGGGAGCGTGAAGTGAGCCGTCATTCCACCTGATGCTAGGGGTTGACACTATTGACAGCTCACTTTAACATCACTTCACTTATGTTTTCACGGTGCGACATTTACAGAATAGCACTACTTGGCGACTTTCTCTGCGCCGACGGAAAAATTTCTGACTATACTAGGATTCATCGTATTGACTAACTTGACAGTTCGAAGCAAAATTATTTTCGTTTTTATTAAATTACTTATCGTTTATATTATGGTGTAAACGAATATAATGTGTTTCTTATTGCCCATACTATCTCGTTCGCACGATCCTGCTCGCGGACTAAGTGAGTTCGAGACTGAGTGCAGTGCTGGGCGCCGATAGTTTAGGTAATTGCTTTTTGCGGTGAAAATAATAGTAATTTGAAAAAAAAAAACATAAGACCTGCTTTATAGTTAGTGCAATTGGTATGCAAAGTTTCATGATCTATTTTTGAATACCAGCGGTTTATTGTTCGGTTTGGAGGTAATTTTGGAATTTTTTTCTATCGAGAAAATTTTATGGAATCGTGGTTTTTGTCAAACATTAATCCTCAACTTTACCATATATTTATTTCAAAATTAATGCTGCAGTATTTTCGACATAACAGAGGATCACGCTAAGCCATTTGAGGTAGTATAGGCTCTTAAAACTATAAGCTCATCAAGGTAGTTTCGTTAATTCAGTCAGCAACTTATCCTTTCAAATGTCAAGTTACTGAATAGATTAAAAGTCTAAGTATACCATCTTTATAAGATAAGCCCAAACAGGGGTAACACATTCGACTTCAAAAAGAAAGTCCTTGTTTTAATGTTTGAAGTTTAACACTGAATTGCTAAACAGCATCTACGGCCTCAGAAACCCTATTTGCAAAAACTTTAACAATATCTGAGAAAACAGAAGCTGTTTATTTTACTTTCCTTTTACACCGTTGCATGAAGTATAATTTTCGTTCATTTATATGAAACTAGCTTTTTCCCGCGGCCTCGTCGACGTGTGTTTTGTTTTTCGTAATTTTTAGGGTTCAAATTCAAATTCATTTATTTCGTGAACACAGGGTAGGTACATACAGAAGGTGTTATAATAAATAAGATCCGAGCTGTGTCCCGCCAAAAGGCATACAAAATATCAAAGGCATTATAAAAAATGAAAAGTCGGTTAATCAATAAAAAATGTCAAATTAAATAAAGTAAAAAGAACCGAAAAGTACAAAATTAAAAAATAATGTCACTAATTACTAAAACATGAATACAACAATAATCAAAATTAACAAAATGATTTAGTATGTCACATAATATCATGAAAACAGTCATCATTATAATTAAAATTTGTCATTTAAATATTCGTCAACAGAATAATACACCTTGTTATTTAACAATTCGAACAGATTTCTTTTAAATTCATTAATGTTAATACTTAAGATAACTTGTCCTGGGTTCCGCACCCGTAAGGTGCCAAACGGAACCCTATTACTAAGACTCCGGAGTCCTTCCGTCCGTCCGTCTGTCTTTCAGCGAACTGTATCTCATGATCCATAATAGGTAGACAGTTAAAATTTTCACGTGTTGTGTATTTCTATTGCCGCTATAACAACAAACAATAAAAGTAAAGAAAGTTAAAAATTAAAGGGGGTTTAAAAAAACTTAAAAGTTAAAAAAAAACACGTATCTTGTATGGGGGTACAAGATACGTGTTATTTTAAACTGACGTATTTAAAAAAATGTAAAGTGTTAAATATTGTACGATGGTATGGAACCCTACTAAAAGGAGCTCGTGGCTAAGTAATAACAGCCACAAGGGTCGATCTATCAGGTTAAGCTACGCTTGCCGGGGTTGGTCCGTGGATGGGTGACCATCTTTACATACCGAGACCCCTCCGTGCCTCGGAAAGCACGTTAAGCCGTTGGTCCCGGCTGTCATTCGTGGATCTTTAACAGTCGTTACGGGTCGTCAGAAGCCCGAAAGTCTGACAACCAGTTTTACCAAGGGGTATCGTATTACCCAGTTACTGGGTTGTGGAGGTCAGATAGGCAGTCGCTCCATGTAAAATAATGGTATTCAGCTGCATCCGGTTAGACTGGAAGCCGACCCCAACATAGTTGGGAAAAGGCTAGGCAGATTTTGGTATGGAACCCTACGTGTGCGAGATTGACTCGCACTTGGCCGGTTTCTGGATGGATCGACCCATGCGGCTGTTATTATTTAGCTACGAGCTCAAACATATCAATACAAATGCAATATTCATCTTTCATGACAACACTCGGTACCTACATTCATTTCCCGTTGACATTTCCAACTTGATTCACCGGACTATATCGACTGCGACATCGTTTTTGCGAAGAAAATGCCTTGTCGGTTCGTTTGTCCGTATTGTTCCGCTACCTTTGTAGATCAATGGTCTATTGTCCTACATTTGGACGATTTAGGGTTCTGTAAATTCAGAATGGTTCTGTAGCTATATTCTGTGAAAATATCACCGTGAAAACGTGTAGTCCAAGATCACAGAGCCGCCAGCCTTACTTATTTTCTGAGTAACAAAATGTATGGGATAGAGTAGTGTTAGTATGTACTTTGAACGTACGCATACCTGCTAGCTTGGGCCGACGGCCGATTTTCAGGTATCAGGTACCAAAGTTACGTAGTCAGTCAGTCAGTCAGGACTTTTCTTTTTATACAACGTGTCGTTTTGCATCCTCGTCAAATTTCAGGGTGTGTTATAGAACATCAAACCGAACAACTTTCTCCATAGGACCAACATCGTAATCGCGAAAAAATTTTCGACTGTCCCTTAAAAAACTTCTATACCTACTCGACGCAAATGTATGGGACGGCTGATTATTTTTTCGCGATAACGATGTTGGTGCTATGTAAAAAAGTTGTTCGGTTTGATGGTCTATACCACACCTTTAAATTCGACGAGGATGCAAAACGACACGTTGTATATGTTAAGATTAGTAAATTAGCCAATAATATAGATGACGTAGGTACCTACTCGCATCGCCGTAGGAGACGCCCTGGGCGGCGGGAATTGATCGCCGATTCCCGGCCACCGTAGGCGCGGGCTTGCGGACGACGAGTAATGGGCAGCTCGCCGTCCGGTAAGGACCAGGCCCGGGTCGACGGCGCGTTGTGTTCCACGCGTGCCTCAAAGAGATGTCAGCAGTGACGGGGTCAATTGGGCCGATGCCGCCGGGGTCGCGGGTAGTTCGAAAGAGATACCGTGGCCCTGGCACGGGCAACTGAAGGAACATGGGTGGGTTTTAGTCAGTAAAAGTCTGACACGCCCTCCCGCCCAGAGCGGGAGAAGACATTTGATGATTTTTTTTAATTTTTTGAAAAAAAAAAAAACCTACTCGCATGATCAATCAAGTCGTGTTTGTACGTCATAATTTGTACAAACGATTGCTTACTCGCTCGACGGTAGCTTTCGGTTAGGACACGGGGTAGGACAGAGGACTATACTCTAAGCCAAAAATCTTAAAGCAAAAGTAATATCATGTTTTACGAGCATTAAAATAGCTCACACCAAAACTCCGCTCAGGGCAATAACCAGCTGAGGCAGTATTTCTTTTATTTTGTAATCAGTGGAGCTAGATGTTTTCCGTTGAATTATCTTGAGTATTTGCCAAAAACAGATTTATTTTATTACTTCTTTTGCCATGGGAATGGAAAGAAAATGTTATATATGATGTGTGGTAAGTATGTTAAGAGGAGCTCGTGGCTAAGTAATTACAGCCGCACGGGTCGATCCATCAGGTTAAGCTACGCTTGCTGGGGTTGCTCCGTGGATGGGTGACCATCTTAATCACATACCGAGACTCCTCCGTGCCTCGGAAAGCACGTTAAGCCGTTGGTCCCGGCTGTCATTCGTGGATCTTTGACAGTCGTTACTGATCGTCAGAAGCCCGAAAGTCTGACAACCAGTCTTACCAAGGGGTATCATATTACCCAGTAATTGGGGTGTGTAGGTCAGTTACGCAGTAGCTCCATATAAAATACTGGTATTCAGCTGCATCCGGTTAGACTGGAACCCGACCCCAACATAGTTGGGAAAAGGCTAGGCAGATTGATTGTGTGGTAAGTATGGTATTATTTGTTGAAATAGGTCGGTATGCTAGTGACCAGTGGCCTTAGTGCGAGTTTTTATACTTACTCAATCGCGTTTACGTTAACGTTAACTTACTTCAATTTATACTCACGTGCTCTTTGAATGCACAGACGTCACCCAGATTAGAACAGAAACCTTGGGGCACACAGATCTTTCACAGATGTTCTTAACAGACTCGTCATATTATATGAAAACTTACCTTTAAGAAGTCGGTTTTATGTTTACAAGGACCTAACTAAAACATCTTCGATAGCCCTACGTTACACAATAAGCCAAAAAACCGGTCTCCTATCAATAAGATGGCACTTAACCTTGCTAATATTGAATCAACCTTTCCTCTTAAAGAAACAGCCGGAGTTCGGAGGGCCAAAAGGGAAAATGAAAAAAACACTACTGCTTTTTTTCTACATGCCTCATTAGATACGATGGCTTCAGAACCTTTTCGTCAAAGGACAGCAGCACACAAAGGAAATCCCACCTTAATTTCGACGCAATAAGGTTGTATTCCCTCTGTTATAAGCCCAGTAACCCTGTGCTCGCGAATTGGGGCGAGAATTTTCGACGGTAAAGTGTTATAGTATTTTGTTTGTCGTATCACGTTTAAAAATGTAGGCTTTTGCCCATACGTGGGGTGTGAGTGCGGACTGGACGGATATTGGTGAGGTTTAGTCCGGAGTCGCAATCACAAATTACAATGGTAGAAGTGTGTGTGCGATTTTCTGAAGATTTGAAGAGTTTTATTGACCTGTCCTCTTCAGCTGTAAACGTATTTGGAACACACGTTGACATGTATGCTCGCGGAACGAAAAGGTTAAGCACTTTTCAAATACACGTACATTTCTTTCTTGGATACAGGCACCTGTTACCTTTCAATATCTGTATGCGCATACACACGTACGGTGCTGCGCCATATCGTTACGACGACGCTGCAGTAGGCGATGAGTATTTGTAGTATGATGAGTACAATCTGGCTACTCTGGTCACTTCGGCAGACCACCCCCCCCCCCTCCCCCCACGTCTCGCCTAGTTGAAGTCCAGTGTACGTGAGTTGTCACCCCAGAACGCATCGTGTGACATACCAGGATATTTGTACGTAGAACGCCGCAGCAGCACCACTCAGGCACTGCACCGCATCGTGTGGACTGGCCCTTATTTCAGCAATAGATACGTTATCATAAAAGGAGTCTCATGCATGATGCAAGCAACATAGAACAAGTTCCGTAAGTGCGCATTACGCAACAAAAAATCCGTTACCATCGTCATCGTTTCAACTGAAAGACGTCCACTTTTGGACATAGGCCTCTAGGGTTCTACTAAACACGAAACTACTTTGAAAGCAATAACTTTCATAAAAAACTTAACAGCTTCTGCAGTCGGTGTCAAGCTAAGGTGCATTGAAGAATTGAAGTCAAAAAAATGCCCATGGCATTAAGTCCGCCTCTGTACATTTGTGTGCTTGAAGTATTAAATAAATAAATAAATAAATAAGTCACCGACTTCAGAAGCTGTTAAGTTTTTTATGAAATTTATTTTTTTCGTTTTTGGTTTTAGAAGTCGATTTTTACTTTTTTTAAAGTAATTTTATTTTTCTATTTTTAGTTAATTAAACAATTACATAAGTAAGTCCAAGACGAACGAAAAGAAGAATCATCAAAAAACCGCTTAGAAATGCCGGAGATGCAGTATATTTATGCATATAACTTCTTACATAAGAATAATTACATAACGTATTATGTACTAAAACCTTACTGAAAGTATGTAGATCACGTTAGTGAAAGAATCATCAAAATTGGTTCATCCTTTTTTGAGAAAATCGGGGACAAACAAACATACATACATACGTGTCGAATACAGAACCTTCTTTCTTGAAGTCGCTTAAAAATGTGCTACAATTCATATATTCTGTTCTCTTCTACTAACTACCAGCTCTTGCAGTGCAATACGTGTAGACACAGAATATGTTCTACCATTTTTCTTTGTCTTAAAAACACAACTAACCGCATAATAATTTTCTTGGTCGCAAAAACGAAATAACACATAAAGTTACTACCACTTTTACTGCTAATTAACAACGTAAAACAACCAAATATTTAAACTACCCACAAAAACATAAACACCTCGCAATATAAGCTAATCTAAATATTCACAAAAAAAGAAAGTTTTCACATTACAAAAGATAAGATAAAAGATAAAAGCAATAAAGGCTACGAAGGCGGAAACTGCATAAAGCAAAAAGAAAACGGTTCAGAGTGCAAAGTTTGCATTGAAAGTTCGCACTGGACTTAGCAAAACTAACATAATAATAGGCGCTAATTACGTAAACTAGGAAATGGGATTGCTATGCACTTGCCTTTACTTCGATGTTGTTTGGATGTTGACGGTTTTCGAAAGCTTTGGTTTATATAAACTAGCGACCCGCTCTCAGCTTCTTGCGGTTTTTACGACTTAAAAACATTAAGATTTCTTTTTAGGGTTCCGTACCAAAATGGTAAAAAGCAACCCTTATGTTGCGACTCAGTCTGTCTGTCTGTCCGTCTGTCACAGCTGGATATCTCAAGAACTGCTAATTCTATCAATTTGAAATTTGGAACAGTTTTACAAGATGTTTGTCCAACTATTTTACAAATAAGAAACAAATAATTTTATTTTTTGCTACGGACTGAAAGGGGGTCTTAAAAATTTGATGTGGGGCTACTAGGGCATGTGGGTATCATATGAAAGAACGCTGTTTGTACATTCTCAAACTATTTTTCTTTTTTTAGGCCGCAAAATTTTCGACTTTTGATGAAAAATGCAACAAAAAATACCGTTCCTTTATCTCAGAAGTTTACATAGAGAAAAATCTGAAATTATTCTATGTGATAGAAGTTTCTTTAAAGATTACAGAAAAGGTAAAACGATATCTCTAAATAGCACACTTTTTCAGAAATCCCCTCGGTGCGCGAGTCCGACTCGCTCTTGACAGGATTTTTTATAATATGTAAGTTTAATATTAACGTACGATCATCATTGTCATTTATATGTGGTGAAAACCGCAAGAAAATCCTTTGCGTAGATTAGAAGAACAAAGCGGGCACATGTAATATATAGATATAATAGAACAGAAGTTTGTATGGTAGCTGTTAAGCTAATTTAGGTACTGTGTTAATGAAAAACACCTTTGAATGTTTTTTTTTTAATTGAAATTAAATAGAATAAGTACCGTACAAAAACAACTTGAATATATTTTTAAAACGTGAAACTTCTAGAGTGGTTGAGCACATATTTTGGACAATTCATAACTCGACCAAGCTAAATGGTTCTAGTTTTAAAAGTATTTTGAAAGCTGCCAACGTATTGCGACATCTTGTTACTTGCGCTAAGTTTATGAGGATGAAGAGTTTAAAAAGTATATCAGCATTCCTGTGATGTAGACTCGTAGGAGCCTAGCAGTGGGATGATAATATGAACTTTTTATATAATCTTATTTTTCATTAATTAATTAATATTATACAAGGATCTCGTGGCTAAGTAATAACAGCCGCATGGGTTGATCCATCAGGTTAAGCTACGCTTGCCGAAGATGGTCCGTGGATGGGTGACCAACTTTACACCGTGCCTCGGAAAGCACGTTAAGCCGTTGGTCCCGGCTGACATTCGTGGATCTTTGACAGTCGTCACGGGTCGTCAGAAGCCCGAAAGTCTGACAACCAGTCTTACCAAGCGGTATCGTATTATCCAGTAACTGAGTTGTGGAGGTCAGATAGGTAGTCGCTCCATGTAAAATACTGGTATTCTGCTGCATCCGGTTAGACTGGAAGCCGACCCCAACTTAAGTGGGAAAAACTAGGCAGATTTGAATTAATATTATAAATGTGAATGTTAAGATGTTTGTAACTCAATCACTCAAAAACGGCTGAACGGATTTGGATTTTTGGCACATAGATAATAATGTAACCTGGATTAACACATAGGATATTTTAGTACGGAATCCCGGTAGTACGTTCCCGTGGTATATTTTCCGACAAGCACGCGAGCGAAGCCACGGGCAAAAACTAGTTACCTACCTAATAATAATAATAATATCACCCTACAAAAAGCTGCAATTTTAAATACATGTCGAATTGTCAGAAAGTTCATGCAAATAGATGAAAATGAAATAGGTCCTCATCATAACACATCCTCAAATTAACACACCACACGCTGCATTTACTTGGCTTCGGTCCGTAAATGTTGCAAAAACCAGCCATAGAGCTGAGAAGAAAAAACAGTCAACAAAAATATAATAATAATTATTATTATTATTATTATTAATAATAATAATATATATAGTGAGTACCATACCCATCATACCCCACCGCCGTATCTCTACGTTGACGTCGTGGTGGGGCTTGCGCGCTCCGAACTCTGGGTCTGTGCCGGTGGAGTTTACTTTGCCGAAACAGGTCTAGGGTGAGGAGCCAGACCAAGAGAGATACGTGAACCCGCAGGGCAGCATGTGGCGAGCTGTTGGGCAGTAGCGACCCCACGGACCCTATTTCCCGGGAGAAGTCTTGTTCTTCACCTCTGGCTTGCCTTTATTGGCCGGCTGGAGTGAACACTGACGGGAACAGAGCTCCCACCTCATTCTTGCCTTTATTGGCCGGTTTGAGTGGAGATTCGCAAGAGCAAACGTGCTCGGAGGAAGGAAGTATTCCAGTAAGTGCTTGTAGGGATCTTGACCATCTTCCGGGCTCTGGGATTGTTCTGAGAGCCGTGGAATACCTCTCCACTCCTCAAGCACCTCAGGACATGTTGCCCCTTGCCGCTACGTCACTATGTGCTAGCGACCGTTTCCGGGGGCCCATTATTGAGTGTGCAAGTTACCCCCTGCCAATTTATCTGTGTATATTATATAACATTGGTCAGGCAGGGGACATAGTTCTTCCATAGTTCAAGGTACCCAATCCATGTAGCCACCCAAACCCATAGGCCCAATGTGTTTTGTTTCCATGTTCTGCAATAGTCCTGCACCAACCGGGGGTTGTCCTTGGGTGCACTTGCATAGTGAATACAGGGATAATCGTCGGCTGGTGCCTCCTCGTCATTTGAAATTGTCTAAGGGGCCTCTGCGAGTTGACTTCGGCCCCTCGTACGCCTTCCAAAGGTCCGGGACCCCAGGGTCCCGAGATAAGCCAAAGACAAGAAATAATATATATATATATATATATATATATATATATATATATATATATATATATATATATCAGGTTATATCCCACCTCCTCTACATGGATGACCTAAAACTCTTTGCCCCCAACAATTTGCAACTGATGGAGCTACTGAAAGTAACTGAAACTTTCAGTAGCGCCATCAGGATGGAATTTGGTGTAGACAAATGTGCGGTCATGCATGTAAAGCGAGGGGAGATTGTGGAATCCGTGGGAACCCAACTCTCGGATTCCATAAACTTTAGAACCCTCTCCGCATCCGAAACCTATAAGTATTTGGGTATGTCGGAAGCGTTGGGCATCAACGTTGCTGACATGAAGCAATCGTTGAAGGAGCGCTTCCTTGGCCGCCTGAAGAAAGTATTTAATAGTCTTTTATCAGGCGGAAACAAGGTGCGTGCCTTCAACGGTTGGGTCATGCCGGTTTTGATGTACTCTTTCGGCATACTCAAATGGACTCAGACTGAACTCGACGCCCTGGATCGGAGGGTCCGTACGCTGTTGACTGCATATCGAATGCATCACCCACGGTCATCGGTAATGAGACTGTATATCCCGCGAAAGTGTGGAGGCCGAGGCTTTTTAAACGCTAAGACTCTCCACAATCGCGAGATATGCAGTCTCAGGGAATATTTCCTAGAAGCCGACGTGGGGATGCATCGAGATGTGGTCGCGGTGGACAAGGGCCTCACTCCGCTCTCCTTGGCTAAAGAGAACTGGCGCAAACCTATAGTGCTTGACACTAACGATCGCAGGGAGGTATGGCAGAGTAAGGAGCTTCACGGACGCTTTTTCCGGGCCCTACATGGACCTGATGTAGATTTGCTAGCGTCCGTAGCCTGGCTGCGTTCGGGTGACCTCTTTGGAGAAACCGAAGGTTTTGTCTGTGCAATTATGGACGAAGTTATCATGACGAACAATTACCGGAGATTTATTGTGAAAGACGGAACGGTTGACATCTGTCGGGCATGTCACCGACCGGGAGAATCAATTCGACACATTATCTCTGGGTGTTCTCGTCTAGCTAACGAAGAGTACTTGCATAGACACAACCTTGTAGCCAGGATTATCCATCAGCAACTTGCTCTTAAATACAGCCTTGTGGAATTGGAAGTGCCGTACTACAGGTATGTGCCCGACCCAGTTCTCGAAAATGGAAATATCACATTGTACTGGGATCGATCCATCATCACTGACAGGACTATTGTAGCCAATAAGCCTGATATAGTGGTGGTGGATCGAATAGAGCGGCGCGCAATGATTATTGACATAACAGTCCCACATGACGGGAACCTCGTGAAAGCCGAGAAAGATAAACAAATCAAGTATCTTGACTTGGCTCGCGAGGTTGTCGACATGTGGGATGTGGACTCAGCAATCATTGTGCCGATAGTTGTATCAGCCAATGGCTTAATTGCCAAGAGCCTCGACCAACATCTAAGGAGGCTCTCGTTGGGCAGCTGGATTAAGGGCCTGATTCAGAGAGCGGTACTTCTGGACACGGCGCGCATTGTTAGGAGGTTCCTCTCTCTGGAGCCCTGACCGCCGGTAACTTGGACCCTGTTCCCGATACCGGTGGGCTACTATGTTTTATATTTTTAAATGTTTTTATATTTTTATATTCTAATATTTAAAAATGTAATTTGTATGTATATATCAATGAAATAAAGGAAATAATAATAATATGTTTATTGATACAAATCTTTACCATAAGCATTATATCTAGCTAAAGATTACAATAATTAAAGGCGCACAAAAGTTGAAACCCTGACTCCTAAACTAGGAATACCTGTGACTTAGGAGTCAGTGTTCTACTGCACTTGGACACTAAACCCTTTAGAAAATTAAGAGCTAGTAAACTGATGCTATAAAAAATAATATATTACTATGTAGTGATTTTAAGAAAAAGACAATTTGGAAACAAACAAAAGTAATAAATTAAATTAAAAAGTTAAATTAAGATTAAAATTAAAAAGTAAAATGACTGTGTGGATGATTCTGTATGCGTGACTGGGAATCTTGTGTTATGTTTGCGTTGTGTGGGCGTGTGTGTGTGTGTGTGTGTGTGTGTGTGTGTGTGTGTGTGTGAGTGTGTGAGTGTGTGACTGGGAAACTTGTTTATTTTGTGTTGTATGAGTGTGTTATGAGGAGCCCAAGTACGTGAATATGGTGGTGTCAAGTGTAAGACTGTGTTTGAGTAAGTACGAGCATGGTGACTTTTGATTATTAAAGATCTCTGTGTCTGTAACACATGTTATTGAATGGAATATTGCGAGTTATATCATAGTGGTTAGTAGTTCCTCAGTTTCAGCGTAACCTAGGAGGTACAGCATGTTCTTCAGCTTAGCCTTAGCCTCGTGTTTGCTTAATCTTGCAATTTTTGTGTATATAATTACCAGTAGATCAACGTAAACAAAAGTCGAAAATCTTCACATTACCAAGCCATCAAAATACAGTAACCACAGCCTAGCCTCCAAATTTTTCTTGGCAGTACACCCAAAAGACAATAGAAATAAATCGCGACTGATACATAATCGGGTAGTACAAAGCCGCCCAATTAGGAGGCTCAGCATGTAGGTCATCAGATTAGCATCGCTTGGCCAGATGTATGAGCGTGTTAATGTCCCGAGCACAGGCGAGACTCAACTTAGTGCGGCTATTCGATTAAATGGTGCTTTTTGTCTTGTGTTAGTGTCTTTACGTACTGTTCTGTTGTAGGCTGTGTTTAAGAAATTAATTATCGTCGTGACGAAGTTTGTTGTATGGAGTTAATCTAAATAATAATATTTTTTTTTTATTGTTCCAAAAACAGTGTTGCAGTGTTGTGTTGTTGTGTGTGTGTGTGTGTTGTGTGTTGTTGTGTTGTGTTGTGTGTTGTGTTGTTGTGTGTGTGTTGTAGTGTTGTTGTGTGTTGTTGTGTGTGTTGGTGTTGTGTTGTGTGTGTGTAGTGGTGTTGTGTTGTGTTGCAGTGTTGTGTTGTGTGTTGTGTTGCTTTTCCGCCAGTTAATGAAAAGCAAAAATTTATGCAATACAATACAGGACCTACTTAACTTTAGTGGAAAAAAATCACCAGTATCCTGTACTAGTTAAAAAAAAGCAGCCAACTGCGTGTCGGGCCGCGCGCAGTAATAGGGTTCCGTAGTTGCACAATAATGCGGACTAAGAAGATGGCTTTTTGTTGTTTCATGAACATTTGACTATTACTCGTAAACTTGAAAAGCCTACTTAGCTGTGATAGTTTTCCTTTTAATATCGTTATATATACTACTACCGTGAATTTTTTCACCCATCCAAAACTAACCGTTTAGCTGGCAGGGGGTGGGGGGGAACAATTGACTCTAACAAAAATGAGCACTTTAAAGCTTAAAATTTCAGAAACGGATTCGTAAATCGAAAGATTGAATTCACAAACCCGCAATATTTTTGAAAGACCCATCCATGGGGTTAGACGAGAAAAAAAAAACATCCCCACTTTACGTGTACAGAAGCCATAAATTTTTTTTTCCAGGATTTTATTTTACCACTTTGTCGGCGTAATAAATATATATATCCATGCCAATTTATAGCTTTCTAGTACTAAGAGTCTCTGAGCTAAGCTGCGGACGAACGGACAGACAGACGGACGGACATAGCGAAACTATAAGGGTTCCTTGTTGACGACGGAACCCTAAAAAACTGTGTCACGAGAGACAGGGCCTTCCGTATAAAATGAGTCAGCGTATTGATAATGTATGTAAGCCGAAGTTTGTTGGAAAAAGCGAGTAGGTAATAAAAGGATACATAAAAAATTAGGAACAAGTTGGTATTTACAAAAAGTAACTGTAGGTGTGAGTGTTTTGTGTAAGTGTTTTGTGTGGTGTGAGTGAGTTGTGAGTGTGTTTGTGTGTGATTGCGTATGTGTGTACACATTTCACTGTAGAACTAGGTCGGTTGTACATAAAGACATTCAGTATCACTGTATGAAAGTCTTAACAGCCAATCACGTAACAGCAATTTGCACTTAGAGAATGAATCTAGTATTTTAATCAAAGTAAATATAATTTTAGGTGGTTATTATTACGATTGTGTCTCTACATAAATTCTACTGAACCTTATCCAGCTCAGTTGTTGTAATAACAATACAGGACTGCCTGACATACAACGGTATGTCAAAAAGTCCTGGTTTCCAATAATTTACGCTTAAAATTTACACTATTATTATTATTATTATTATTGGTTACACCTTCAAATTACATTTGATGAATGGAACTTTCTAAAATATCTTTAAAATAAAATTAGCAATGCAATGCTTTGATGTTTCAAGTCATTTTTCAGACCCTCCTGCTTATCCATCTAAACCAATAAGAAATAGTAGTAATATCCAAGAAACCGTTGGGGTCAGCTTCCAGTCTAACCAGATGCAGCTGAATACCAGTATTTTATATGGAGAGACTGCTTATCTGACCTCCACAACACAGTGACTAGGTAATATGATACCCCTTGGTAAGGCTGGTTGTCAGACTTTCGGGTTTCTGACGACCCATATCAACTGTCAAATATCTAAGAATGACAGCCGGGACCAACGGCTTAACGTGCTTTCCGAGGCACGGAGAGGTCTTGGTATGTAAAGATGGTCACCCAACCATGGACGATCACACACGTGCGGCTGTTATTACTTAGCCACAAGCCCCTTTACTTAATAATATTCAAGAAACCGTTCAGTCTGACACAAGTTTGGTCGCCGCCCCTCGCGAAATTATTTCCTCACACAGTTTTCCCGGTAACTTAGATTACATACAAGATAGTAGTTATAACTTATTTATTTCTTGTCTTTGTGTTACAGTTTTGTCATTTGCGTGAAGATTAGGATCTTAAGCATTTCGGTGTTAGCTGTAATAAGGTTTATCACCTTGACTTTTCATGGTAGTTTGTTTTAATTTCTCATTGTGAGACCTAAGTTAGGATTTACCTATTATTTTTGACCTTGTGAAGTAACTCTTATACTTAGTTAAGTATTTGTAAGAGGTGCTTTTATGAGCCGATTCTTGACGGATTTAGAATACTCCCAGACTTGTTTGAGCAAAGATCTTTGCATAATGGTTGAAATTGGATGGATGATTGCAAATATATGAACTTATATCTAGTAGGCCATCACACTAATATTATAAAGGCGAAAGTTTGTGGGTGTGTGTGTGTGTTTGTATGTTTGTTACTTCCACACGCTCAAACGGCTAAACAGATTTGGATAAAATTTAGTGTGTAGATAGCTTATACCCTGGATTACCACATAGGCTACTTTTTATGCGGAAAAAATGTAGTGTTCCCGTGGGATGAGCAAGGAATTCAAATATATTTGCTATTCTTTCAAAGTAAAACGGCTCAACCGATTTTGATGAGATTTGGTGTGGAAGTAGCTGATTTCCTGGATTAACACGTAGTCTACTTTATATCCCGAAAAAATACATTTTTTCGGGATATAAAGTAGACTACGTGTTCCCGTGGGTTTGAGCAATTTTTTGCCTCTAAAAATGTGAATATTTTTCTCACCGATTAAACAACACACGTTTTAGTGTATATCGTAAACCGCGGGTACACCGCGGGGCGCAGCTAGTTTTATTATAATCCTTTTAATTACTAAATACGCAAGTCCCTCAAAGCTTTCAAATACCTAACCTTGATGTTGAATCAGCTACTGCACACGTTGTGCGGGGCTTTCAAGATCAAATTTGGCTTAGAGAGATCACGAAAGGAAAAAAAAATGTGTGGATCGCTGTCGCTGAATACGGTGAATAGGACTATATTTTAACTCCAAAATAATAAAGCCTACATACTGTGTAGCATCAAAAGTCGTATCAGCATAATCAGCTTATAACGTTGTCACTGCTGGGATACAGGCATCCTCTCTGATAGAGGGAGGGAGTGGGCCGTAATCCACCACGCGGGCTCAGTGCGGGCTGGTGGATGTCACATGTCACATGTTTTGAGAGCAGTGGTGATGACATTATTAACACAAGGTAAATAATTTCATCAGCCTATCAGGGTTCGCACTTAAGACCTACAACTCGTAAGTCGCGGCCGTTACCACCGAAAAGTCGTATAGAATATACAATTTAAACGTCATTAACACAGTTGTTAAGATTCGCGTGTTGTTACTTATTTCTTATAATATTTATGAGTGATTAGTAATATGTGTAATTGTTGTTAATGTTAGCAGGAACACGCGAGTGCTAAGCGATTCAGACAGGCGATTAAGACATATTGTTACAATGTCTCTCCTATTGGCGAAACACACCGAATCTTCAGGTAGTGAATCATAGTTGTTTGGAGAGCAGTTTGTCTCCAAACTGCTCTCAATGTGCTCTAGCACAGTCATTCAAAAATAACACAAACACAATTTGGTATTAAAATGAGTGGAATTCAAATAAACTTCAATAATTTTTGACAGCTCTTTGTCTTTGAAGGCCTTTTTGAGGGTTAAATAGCCTGCATTATTAATTTCTAAACGAGTTATCTACTTGTAGAAGGTAAGAATGTATTTCTACTGAAAAATACCTACTTTGTATCTAAATATCAGTTGCTACAGAATGGAATTTATATTGAAAAGTGATAAGAGTAGGTACGTAAAAGGAATAAATAAAACACAAATGCAGACAGTTTCTTCATTGTCTTTGAGCATGGCAGC
Organism: Cosmia pyralina; assembly: GCA_946251885.1. Lineage (NCBI taxonomy): Eukaryota > Metazoa > Arthropoda > Insecta > Lepidoptera > Noctuidae > Cosmia > Cosmia pyralina. The sequence goes on along the minus strand of OX276354.1, from coordinate 23,898,493 downwards.
CATATTGTTTTTTTTTTATAACAAACGGAAGCGTAATAATACTAATGAAATTACTATTACTAGGTACTACTAATTACAGTAACAACATTTTTTTTACTACTTTTTAAATAGTCTTTAAAAAACTTATTAAATTAGCTTTATCTTTTTGCTCGAATTAATGGAGAGATATATGCCTTTAAAAATTGTTGAACTGAAAGAGTTTTCAAGTTCATTCAAAATAGTGTTCATTTTTGTAAGAACTTGAAAACTCTTTCAAAACAATTTTGAAGTGATAAAAAAATGCTAAAATATAACCCTGGCTTTGCTGTCGCGAAGTCGGATAAAAACTTCTAGAGGCCTGAGTAAACTTCTCAAACGTTTATACAAATTATAAAGACAACGATTCCCGTCAATAATTTCTCTGATCCAGTTTCCGACCCACTGCACAAAGTTACCTTTAGAACAGCGAAAGAAGACACAATTCTAAATTCGCCTCTTTCAGCTTCGATGCCCAAACACTCAAAAAGGCGCGCGGAAATCGCCATAACGCCGATATCCCATAAAAGCGTGCCCTTCCACGAATATAAATAAAGGGCGGAGGACCGTGACCCTTGAGGTGAGGTCACACTGGCATATTGGACACATTCCGGGGTAAAATGGGACACCTATTAGGATCTGAGGTCTGCTCGCGGTACTAGCTTCAGATTCAACTCTTTTGTTTTATAACTAGCTACCAAATAATAAATTAATGTTTTTTTTTGAGTGATCAGTTCAGGGAGTAGGTATACTTTATATAGGACTTAGATTTAAGGACAATTGTACCGACTTCCTAAGCTATTTCACAAAAAACATTAAATATTTTTAAAGTTATTCTGTTTATTTTAAGATCATCAAGATATTATACATAGATAATTCTTTATTGTATCCCAACAGGATAAAAAAAAACGTCTTATAGCTAAGAGCATAAGTAGGTAGGCACTTTGCGTGTATGTCTTGACTTTATCATTTGTATGATCACTCGCAAATATTTACGATTTTACTCTCGTGCATAATAAGGAGAATATTTATTAATATTTGAACTCAAGGAGACCATATTTATGACAATGACGAGATCTTGAGTCGAGTTGTAAAATGATGATGTGTCGTAAAATCTATATGAATTCTACTGTGATGTATCAAAATAAAATTGTAGAAGAGCTTAATTTTTTTAAAGAGATACAATGTTTGTAGATTTTGTCTCATTAGTCGAAGGTAGAGATATTAAAGTTCACTTCATACATTACTATTATAAAGACCTCGTGAATCAAATGTCTTTCCCATTAGATAAAGTGAATAAGGTATTGGACTATTCTTAACCGACTTCAAAAAGGAGGAGGTTCTCAATTCGTCGGAACCTTTTTTTAAATTTTTTTTTATGTAGGTATGTTCCCCGATTACTCGAAGATGGCTGGACCGATTTGGATTTTTTTTTTGTTTTATTCGAGAGGGTATACATCACAGTTGGTCCCATATAAAATTGATTAACTCGGCTTCGGTAGTTTTTGAGTTAGCTTCAATAATACGTATTTTTTCCCCAATTTTTAACCGAGTTTAAAAAAGAGGAGGTTCTCAATTCGTCGGAACCTTTTTTTTTTTCTTTTTTTTTATATGGATGATGTTCTGGTTTGTTTTGCAGATTGTATTAGAATTTGTGTGGGGTAGGTACACAACTAAAAAGTGAAAAATAAAAACTTTTTACAAAAAAATACAACCGAAGTCGGTTGTATTTTTTTGTAAAAAAGTTTTTGTAATTGTACAGTTACTCAGCTGTTTAGGTTATGTTTCAATTAGGTACTTTCAAATTTATTTAATAAGCTTACTACATCATCGTCATCTGCCTAGCCTTTTCCCAACTATGTTGGGGTCGGCTTCCAGTCTAACCAGATGTAGCTGAAAACCAGTATTTTACATGGAGCGACTGCCTATCTGACCTCCACAAGCCAGTTCTGGGTAATAGATACACCTTGGTAAGACTGGTAGTCAGACTTCCGGGCTTGTGACGACCCGTAACGACTGTCAAAGATCCACGAATGACAGCCGGGACCAACGGCTTAACGTGCTTTCCCAGGCACGGAGGAGTCTTGTATAGTTCTTAATTGCTAATAGGCTAGATTGATGATGTAACAATATAAGTAATTTAAAAAAGTTTCCATGGAGTTTCTTGCCCGTTTTTCGCCGTAGGAACCTACCACGCTTTGGAATGGACAACTAGCTTCAACTTTCTGACTAACTGACTGACCCCTTGACAATTCAAAGGTGGGCGTAAATGGTTTAATTGAATTAAATGATTTGAGGTTGAGTTGAGTTTATTGTAATGTGAATAAAGTATCGCCAACAGCTGTGATAAATTATTAAAAAAAACAACTTTTTACATAAAATTACACCAATTTTTGTCATTAAAATAACCTATTAATATGTATCAAAAACACACAATTTCCATACGCAAACACAAAAATTCCTGCCTAAACAAAATAACCGACACAAACATGAATTTTCATTCATTCGCATACGGACAGTTTGGAACTAACAATATTTTAGCCCGCTCTAGCATACCTGCCTCGAAAACATGCATAAATTAACCATATTTAACTCAGCTAATTAATACAAGACTTATTTCTAGATTTTACTAAAGCATTTACATCATATTTATCGCCTAGACACACGCGACCTGGAAATTGGTGGAATAGTTCGCGAAGAGTGAAATCTTTTTAATAAATTGTGGTTGCATTGCGTTTTTGAATGAGAATAGGGTTTTGGTAATAGCTTTGTAATGGTGTTGCTGGGTCTTTCGTTGTTTCGATTTGGTTAATTTAAGAATTATCTTGTCTTTTTAAGTATGTTTTGGTTTTTCTTCTCAGAGACCGTTTGGCATAGCTCATATTTTTTTCAAACTTGGTTTTAGGATTCTGTACCCAAAGGATCCAAACGGAGCCCTATTGCTGTCATTCAAGTGTACGTCTGTCCGTCGTCTGTCACACAGGTTTTACAGCCAAACGGTTAGAGCTGCAGTCTTCAAATTTTTACAGTCTAAGCATGTTGTTAACCCAAAGCCATACAAATTGTCAAAAAATATTTTTAAATGTTTTTAAGGGGCTCCCATACAGATAAAGGGAGGCACGAAAAAAAAATTTGACCTACCGCATCGAGTGGGATATTGTTGTTTAGAACTCCTTGAGTAAATAAATACAATATTTTTGTTTTAAAAAATATTGGAAAACAAAGGAATGAGAAGCCACCAAAGTCAGCTCTTTTTTTACAAAATTTTGTTCCGAAAAATTATTTACTTCCCATTGACCTATGAACTTGAAATTTAGTGATAATGTTTATTATTACGTCTATTTTACTAACAAATAAACATATACATATATACACACACACACACACACACACACATATGCATACATACACACACACATACACACACATACATACATAAATACATATGGTTTTTTTTTTTTTTTTGATAAATCAGATTTTTTCTCTGATTGTCACGGAATCCTAAATGTGCGAAGTCCGCCACGCACTTGGCTGGCTTTTTCTTTTTTTGCGTCATGATACCGCAAATAAACTTATTTTATTTCTTCTTAGAGTAGTTGGGTAGGAAATACCGAACTCATCTAGTTTTAAAAGATATTTAAACAGTATTTTTTTTACCTAATTTACAAACAAATATAAATTATCTAAAGTAAAGTACTCGCAAATGTTTAGAAACAAATTGACAGTTTCTAAAAAAACAGTTTTCCTCAAAAGTTTGTATTCGTTTTAAGTACCTAAAAAAATTAAATTTTTAGTACAACGCTAAGAATTTGAGTGACTTATGAACTCACAAAAAACGCAGCTAGTAGCTAACTGTAATAATGATTCGTATAGACACTGAAAAACATAATAAAACCCCTTAAATAACTCCCTATCATTCCTCTTAATCCCATAAACACACCATCATTCCTCTCACCCAATACCAACAAAAAAAAAAGAAAAGAATAACTTCCACAAATTCAACATAACATAGCATCTAAATCGGACACATTGATCGCAGCCCCTCGCTACAGGTAGCTAAGCCTTTTTTCATGAAACACACCTGTTTGTGTGGTATAAATAAATAACGGTACCGTACAATGGCGACGGTACCGCGATTTAGGAAACGGTTGCTCCAAACGTTAGCTTTATTTTGCTTGCGATACTTTGCCCGGATTTGCGAGTTTGGCGAAACGGATGTTTACTTTGGCAAAGTTGATTTGAAGTATGTTCTATTGATTTTGTTGGAGATATTGTTGGGAATCGGTTTTACTGTGCTGAATGTCAGTTTAAATAGAAATTGGTTAGGTTTGTATGTAGATTGGTGTTTGATTGTGGTTCATTAACGTTATGTCTAATTTGCACCAGGGTCAGTAGCTGACTCCGATCTCGAACCAAGTCTGTACTGAACCGTTATGTCTTCATGTAAATTGATAAAAAAAATTTTTTGGTTTGAAATTTCGTTTACGATTACTGACGTGCTACTGACTGCATGTAAACAGTGAGAGTCAGTTCTAGGCGTCAGCTCTGACTTCATTTGGAGTCAGCTACTGACCCTGTGTAAAATAACTTTTATGTTATCATTATTAGGTTTTTAAAATTTTGGGCGCTAGCTAAAGTTTTTATCTTTTTTCTACACCGTGTTTTCTTTGTATTGCATATTAAATCAATTTTAAAGAAATACTGTCGCTCTATTTTTAGGGTTCCGTACCTCAAAAGGAAAAAACGGAACCCTTATAGGATCACTCGTGTGTCTGTCTATCCGTCTGTCTGTCTGTCTGTCTGTCCGTCACAGCCAGTTTCCTCCGAATCTAATGGACCGATTAAGTTGAAATTTGGTACACATATGAATTTCTGTGACCTAAATACGGACGGGTAAAGTAAATAAATTAAATTTGAATATAGAGGTCACTTTTGGGGAGCAAATAAGAAAATTAAAAAAAAAAGTTTTGCAAACTACACCTTGTGGGATGTCAAATGAAAGGGCTTACTATGAGGGTCTCAAATATTTTTTTTTATAATTTTAAAATAAATTGTTTTGAAGTTATTTAAGAAAATAGACGAAAATTGACCATTCCCCCCCCCCCCTCCCCTCCGAAACTACTAAGCCTAAAATTTTGAAAAAAATACAGAAAATAGATCTGTACCTGTAGATTACAGGAAAACCTATAAGAAGTCTGTGGTCCTAAAATAACATGGTAAATCTATCAATATTGTGAGTACAAACTTACAATTACAGTTGGAATATATGGGAGAACATGTTTTTCAACTACAATGTTAATTTTGTTCTTAAGATAAATTCATCCCAACTACGGAACCCTTCATTGTGCGTGGTCCGACACGCACTTGGCCGGTTTTTTATTTACCTTGTGGATTTTAAAAATTCCTTTAGACAAGTAAATTGCTTCCAATATTAGGTCGAAAGTAAAATAGCAATAAAAACTCGATAGCTCAAACTTTAATTTCATGTTCGTTTTAAACTAAAAAATAAAAAAACAATAAAGCTCGCTCAAATAGTTCGACAAAACCCCAGGACTAACCGAAATACCGGACCGAAACATTTTCCAAATAAAATATTTATAATTTATAGCCATTCCGCACAAAATGTATGATAATAAACGCTCCAATTTAATACCGACAGGGTACTATTAATTTTTTACTCAAAATCGCATGTCCGAAAACTAAACAGGGCACGAATTGCGAATTTTGAAATAACAGTGTTTAATCTTGCTATTATATTAACAAGGCCCCGTACCAAGGTATGTTTGTGTAAGGCGGGTTCAGAAGCGGATAGTTGCGGTAGGTTAGTAGCGAGTACCTAGTAAGTGGCTTGCTTTTATTGGCGTCTTTTCAACAACGTTGGGTAAGATATTACCAACTAATCAGGGTGTAAAAAAACCCATTAGATTATTGCTCGGAGATGTACAGGCTGTATGGTAAAAGGACCGACCCAATTTTTTGAGGGATTCGGGATTTCATTTGCTAGCACAAAATTGTTTTATTTTTCATTTTTATTATGAAATTAAAATATTGAAATTTTTCAATTACAATTTTATGACTTTGGAAGCACACAAGTTATTTGCTAGAACCTAGAACAAATTATTCATATACAGTCAGCGTCAAAAATATCGGGACGAACACTGTTCACAGTGATCTCAACAACTAAGAAAATTAAACTTTATCTCAATTGGATAAAGTTCTTGTCAAAATGACAGTTGTTGTGTACTGTCTTCATTCTGAAACAATCCTTGTGTCATTGAGTTAATATTTCATTTTCATAGTTGTTTAAATCATTTTGAACAGTTTGTTCGTCCCGATATTATTGACGCTGACTAATGACTGTACTGTCAACGACTTTTGTCTCTCAACCCCATAAGGTCGCTTTTCGTACGCACGGGCCAGTGGCTAGTCCCACCTGCATTGCCTGCATTGTTTTCGTCCACCGATAGCGCTTCGGCGCACATTATAAAAAAAGGTTGGAATCTTTTTTTCCAAGTTAAGAAAAAACAGCAATTAACGTTTAAGAAAAGGTACATTATTCATTTTAGGGTCATCCTTTTTAGGCGACGTTCTTCGTTCATTGGTCAAACAAAAACAATTAACTTTTTAAAAAAAGGCGCATCCTTTATTCATTGGTCAAACAAAAAAAGGGAGTTGCAAACTACGATTTCAACGTGCAGCCGAAAAAGTTTTGAAAAGGTTTAGGCACAACGACTTTTGACTGTACATTCCAGATAACACCAAAAAATATTGCCTTCTATTACAACCAGAAATAAAAAAATTGTGACGAAACTTCGGGTGATTGAAAAAAACAATGTTATAATTTCAATTACTTACCGTGACACAAAATACATAATATGTTTTATGAATGAAAACTAGGTTAACATGGCGCTTCCTATCCCTAAGAAGATTGTTTCGGTCCTTCTACCAAATTGTCTCAACCGTAATTTTAATCTAGTATCAGTCTTGTCTTTAAGCACGTAAAGACGTTGGTCCCGGCTGTCATTCGTGGATCTTTGACAGTCGTTACGGGTCGTCAGATGGCCAAAAGTCTGACAACCAGTCTTACCCAGTTGCTGAGTTGTGGAAGGTCAGATAGGCAGTCGATCCATGTAAAATACCGATATTCAGCTGCATCCGGTTAGACTGGAAGCTAACTCCAACATAGTTGGGAAAAGGCTAGGCCGATGATGATCAGCCTTTTCTAACAGAGATCATTTAAATGATGATTTTTCCTCAAAGCATCATAGTGTTTGTGACATTTTCACAAACATAAATGACATTGAGTCACATCATTATACCTATTTACTCACTTTTAATTTGGCCACGTACTAAAAAAATGTTTAAAACCACTCCATAACCGAATGACACGTTAATGTTTATTAAACCTCATTCACTTTAATATTCAGGCACATTTTCCTCGGATCATCGCACTCCTTTATAAGATGTGCGAGGCTCCATGTGGCATCGACACCATTAAAATCTCATTTAGCATAATCATGGTGGCCTTAATACTCATCTGAATAAATTTTTAGTGAATATGGATCAACAGAATTTCACGTAATTTTCTATTTAGCATGGAAAAGCAATAACAAAGATACAATTTAGGAAATGATGCCACTAAATACTTCCTGTGTACACTATATTTACTGTCTTGAGAGTTTGAAACTAGTACTAGCTTCCAGTATTTCCCTTATACGTGTCTGAACACACCATTATTGACCTAACTCATTATTAATATACAGAAATTTGCATATAATGAGGCAAGCCGAAATATTCCCGTCGTTCTGTTTCTACATTTCACGATATTATGGCCTGCCTGAAACCGGCTCTGTTCCTGCGCAACTCTAATTGTGTTTTATTTTCCTATTTAATTGGTTATTTGTTGTACGATTTAGAGGTGTACTTGTTTCGACTGTTCTTCTTTCGTAATGGTGGGAATACAACCACTGCAATACAATCACTGCTCAACTTAACAACGGATCATTATCCGTTGATAAGTTGAGCAGTGATTTATTAGTTCGTGAATATATGTGGGGAGGAGGAGGTTGTTTCTCGTAAGATATCTATAAGGCTAGGCTAGCCTTTTACCAACTATATTGGGGTCGACTTCCAGTCTAACCGGCTGCAGCTGAATACCAGTATTTTATATGGAGGGACTGCCTAACTGACCTCCACAACGCAATTACTGCGTGATACCCCTTGGTAAGATTGGTTGTCAGACTTTCGGGCTTCTGACGACACGTAACGACTGTCAAAGATCCACGAATGACAGCCGGGACCAACGGCTTAACGTGTTTTCCGAGGCACGGTGGAGTCTCGGTATGTAAAGGTAGTCATCTATCTACGATATAATAAATTTTTTTTTCAGACAGAATGCGTCTGACAAAATTTTTATTAAATCGTAGATAGATGACTAACCTTTTTTTTTTTCTCGCTGAGAAGTGCATTACGTTCCTCTTCGCTTCACCGTGGGTGACCAAGCCACGGCTACTGAGACCCCCCGCCACGACAACCTAACCTAACCTTTTTTTTTTTTTTTTTTCACGCTGGGAAAAATGCATTACGCATACCCACCCATCGGGGGACGGGTGGGGTATGTGGGACTCCCGGTAACTCTGGTATACCCACTAAACGACCCAGCGGCGCTCCCGCATCGCCGTGACGGGAGGGTCATGGGAAACTGGCTCAGCCTTTACATCCACAACCCTCCCGGCGCATGCCCGCCTAGCTGGCGGGCCCCGCTTTGCTTAGGGGTATCGTGTTAATCAGTAACTGGGTTGTGGATGTCAGATAGGCAGTCTCTCCATGTAAAATACTGGTATTCAGCTGCATCCGGTGAGACTGGAAGCCGACCCCAAAATAGTTGGGATAAAGCTAGGTAGACTCGTCTTTTATTTCTAACCAAGAATTTTGAGTAAAATGTAAGATCCCAGGCCTAATCTAATTTAGAGAAAAGTGGTTGTGCTTTACTTACTGTAACCGGTGTCTGTTTTTCACAATGTTTCAAGGTTCTGGCAATGTTTGCGTTACCGACGGCGGACGAATGGACGATGTGCTAATATTTTACCAGTATATATTTGATGTGTCAGCGAGGCGTCTGTTTTGACGGGTAATATTTAACGGGAATGTCTTTTAGTTTATTAGATTTTCGATGATAGTGTGTTTTTAGGGTTTCGTAGTCAATAAGGAACCCTTATAGTTTCGCCATGTCCGTCTGTCTGTCTGTCTGCCCGCGGCTTGGCTCAGAGACTCTTAGTACCTAGGTACTGGAAAGCTGCTAGGTTAGGTAATACATATTAATTGATGGTGTTTATTTAAATTTAAATTTTTAATTTTATGTGGATTTAATATCAAGAAATAAAAGATTTCATTTCATTTAATTAATTACGGCTGACAAAGTGGTAAAACAAAATCATGGACAAAAAATTATAAGGTAGGTAGGACGGAAAGTAAGTACTTTCCGTCGGTAGACTTTTTTTTCTCGTTTATCTCATAGTTTGGAATGTCGTTAGATAGGCCGTTTAAAAATATTGCGGGTATGTGTAAACTATTTTTCGATTTAGGGAACCGTTTGCGAAATATTAAGCTTTAAAGTGCTAATTTTTGTTTGAGTCAAGTGCTAACTAAATGGTTGTTTTTGTATAATTATGTGAAAATAACAAGGCAGTAATATATATAAAGAAGTTACAAAAGAAAACTATCACAGCTAAGTAGGGCTTTACAAGTAACAGCAACCAGTCGATTATGAGAGAACATGTTTTTCAACTACGATGTTAAGTTTGTTCTTGGGATAAATGCATCCCAACTACGAAACTCTTCATTGTGACACGCATTTGACCGGTTTTTTTCAGTAGGTATAATTGCCGGCACGAGTCTTGAGCACAAATTTCATCTTAACTTTAACTGCCCTCGTCAGCGTGCTCTTGTATTTTGTTTTCTATCTGTATATAAATATATTTGATAATGTATTGATTTAATTGCTCCCGCCCGCGTGCAACCTGCCGTGATAGGAAATAAGATTGAGTAGAGTTTGCGTTCACGACTCGCAACTATACCTGAGGTATTTTTGTAGCACTAAAATTTGGATTTAGTCCGGTATCTTGCGGATTCTATATTTTAAGCCGACGTTAATACAATCAAAGAATAACAATTATTATGTAATACGATTTCTTTTTGTTAACAATTCGAATCAAGTTTCTAAAAAATAAAAAAATAATTAGTCTTCATTTTTGACTTTTTAAAATGTGTTGTAGACAAGCTGATATTATTTGTAAATTAAACCTTCCGTCAATTTAATAAATCAGAGTATTATTCAAAAGAAGTTTAGCCTAATTAAATGAAGGCTTAATTGAGGCTTTCATGTTAATGCAAGGTTGATGAGTTTTCAAACACACCTCGATTTAATGCTGCTTTGTTTATTACGGACTAGGTTCTGCGCACACTAGAGTAGTACTACCTACTTGAGGATAAAAAGCACCAATCAAGCAAAAATGCAAGATGCGTCATTCGTTAGTGGTATGGAAGCAGAACAAATTAAAAAACTCACTTTATAATTAAAAATAAATTGTATGAAGCGACTTTGCAGTTGCGGAATGAAAACAGTAAGCACCTATAGATACCTACATTTATAAATCTCTTTGAGCTCTTTTTATTTTTCAGATAACGTACTGTAGACATGGGTAATGAAAATTAAAGTTTCTTAAGGCGACGATAAGAGACTTTTAATGATTTTAAACTAAAGATCACGTCTGAACGAGTAGTGTTATTGATTTGGAAAAAAATTAAGTTAAATTAGAGCATTTTTTAAATAACTTAATACGTGATAATACGTGTAATTAATTTGTAAAGTTATGTCGAAATAATGTCACGCAAAAACTATCAAGCGTATTTTTAGGAAGCCTTCACCATTTTAAAGAAAATTTAATTATATATTTTGGTATATGAATTTTAATATAATAGCTTTTTTTATGTGTACTAAATTAATATGCGCCTTTCGGACAGTGCTCTTTGCTGGGCGAGTCCTATTACTGGGCGGACGTACGAAGCGTTGCGTGACCTCAGCACAGAACACGCAAGCTTACCACTCAAGGCCGCTGGCACTTATCTGCATCTTAAATGTGGTATGTGCACGCTTTATAGGAAAAGAGTGTATTTGAAAACTGTTTATCCTTTTCATTTCGCGAACACATATTTAGTTTTAGTTACTAGAGAAAACCTTATGTTTACCGCTAATGTTCAAAATTCATTGTCCTGGGAATTCTCCTAGAAAGTAAATAATGCCTACGTCTGCGAAATGAGCTAATTTACGGCAGTTGTAGAACTAATTCTGGTAATATGATACTTTTTCTAATTAACGAAAGGGCCTAAGTTTTAATTCGTGTAAATGTTTTACGTTAGAAACGACAGAAATTATGTTTTATTTCGTAATTGAGGTCGGTTATATGTTTAAGTTTTTAGTTCAATTTAATTGTAGTAATATTTTTGTGAGGGGACAGTAAAATATAATTATATTTTATTCAAACATTTTCTTATTAAATAGTACCTACATACAGGCACTTTTTTAGCAGTAGTAATAGGTATGTTTTTAATTTGGAAAGACTCTAAACATTTTTTACCTGGTGTTGTACTATCAAACTACGGTATAGATAAAATAAATCTGAGAATAAAACAGAAATAGTAAAAAAAAACAGTTGTAATGTAGCTCCAAAAAGTACTTCTCAACTCATAATAATCCTCCCGTCATAACGGTCAACTGCTTATCCTAATTAAACCACCTACATCCTGCTACCTAACAACACATCTTCAAGGTCCACGCCGCCAATCTTGTGATCAGCAGAGAAGTATCATCAAAGCCCTCGCCGGCCCCTTGATCACGCGCGAACAAAGGCTCTGCCGCCGCTATCGTTCTCATATTACCCGCCTTAACTGACAAAACGGACTTAAGAGTTCTTGTACGTACTTAGGGTTTTTTATTTATTTTGGCTGTCTTTGACGCCTTCTGAGAGTGCATTGTGTGTTTTGGGTTCAGCTGATTGGCTTATAAAATGTTTACACGAACCGATAATACCCCGTTATCTATCTGTTTGTTAAGTGTAAATGTGGCTTTAATTTTTTCTTGTTTTATTTTTAGTATTCGTGGGAAGATTATATGGTTTTATTTTTAACTGGCGAAATATCGGTTTACTGGCGTGAATACGTGTATGTTATGTTCTTATTCAATGCTGTTTTCGTTTTATGTCAAATATTATGGTAAGCTAAACGATATTCAAATCACATTCTTTGAAGTTTTTTTGTGCTAGTTAAATTTTCACTCTTTTAATGAGAAGAGTCGCCAGGTCGGGGAGGAGGGGGAAGGAGGATGGGGGAGAGTAAGAGGCTCTGAAATCAAACAAATCTATAACCCGATTTATCTAACTTTGACGTTGACAGACGCACGTCAACGTCAAAATATTACAGTGTATGTATTTAAAATAACAATAGAAACTTCATAAATTATAGAACTGTGCAAATGACACAATTGTATATTTAGACCGTAGAGAGGCGTTGGCGGGGCGCTGAGGACGTAAGCAGGCACCGAATTCAATCATTTACTCTAACGATTTTGACAGCTCCAAGCGCACAGTTAGAAAAATCGAGTTGTATCAAACTAAACACTCCAATTCAATTCTGTACCGTTCAACAAGAATTTAAAAACAAAACTACCCACAAACTAACAGAACAACAGTATCGTGAAGATATCACAACATTGTCCCTTTGAAAGCCCGTTAACTGTTCTCGAAGTCGGTTCGAGTCCCGAGTCGGGAACTAGTCGCAACTTTGTATAGCCGTAAGCTCCTGATAACAGATGCTTAGTTGATTTTATATTATTATTGTGAGTTTGTATCAAGTTGGAGGCTTCGGCTTTAATGGAGTTTGTTGTTGTGTTAAATTATGTTGCTGTGGACTGATATACATTTTATCTACAAGTTACTCTTTTATTGTTAGTAATAGAAATAAAATCTGCTCTCTGACTAACATTTTCGTTTATAAGTTGTGTCCTATTATGGGTTGGGAGGTCAGATAGGCAGTCGTTCCATGTAAAATACTGGTATTCAGCTGCATTGAATTAGGACGATGCCTGGGTAAAAAAAAAGAAATTCTATTTTAGTTCGTCAGTCAGATAATAAGAAAATATTAGACAAGTATTTTTTGCTTTATCATATTAATAAAAAAATAGTTTGATAACAGGCAATTATGTTGGGGAGTGGGGGCTCGCTACGTCACTTCTACGTATAAAATCTAGCTAGGCGTGACGTCATGCCATATTTTGACTCAATGTATCGCCGTAATTTTTTGCTTACTTAAAAAAACTTTTTTACAAAAAAATACAACCGACTTCCAAAAACAACACTACAAAGTGAAAAATAACTTTAATTTCGGAAGTCGGTGTCTAGTTAAATGTATTTTCGTTTTTTGCCACCGACTTCCGAAATTAAAGTTATTTTTCACTTTGTAGTGTTGTTTTTGGATGTCGGTTGTATTTTTTTGTAAAAAAGTTTTTATTTTTCACTTTTTAGTTGTGTACCTACCCCACACAAATTCTAATACCGCTATCTGCAAAACAAACTAGAACATCATCCATATAAAAGTGGGAAAAAAATACGTATTATTGAAGCTAACTCAAAAACTACCCTAACAAAGTTAATCAATTTTATATGGGACCAACTGTGATGTATACCCTCTCGAATAAAATAAAAAAAATCCAAATCGGTCCAGCCATCTTCGAGTAATCGGGGAACATACATAAAAAAAAAAAAAAAAAAAAAAAAAAAGGTTCCGACGAATTGAGAACCTGTTCCTTTTTGAAGTCAGTTAAAAAAGAAAAATACGTGTCCAATGTTTTTTAATAATCTACATGACGGAGAAAGAAAAAAAAAATTGTCATCATCCCTGTTACACTGGAGGAGCTCGTGGCTAAGTAATAACAGCCGCACGGGTCGATCCGTCAGGTTAAGCTACGCTAGCCGGGGTTGGTCCGTGGATGGGTGACCATCTTTACATACCGAGACTCCTCCGTGCCTCGGAAAGCACGTTAAGCCGTTGGTCCCGGCTGTCATTCGTGGACCTTTGACAGTCGTTACGGGTCGTCGAAATCCCGAAAGTCTGACAACCAGTCTTACCAAGGGGTATCGTATTACTCAGTAACTGGGTTGTGGAGGTCAGATTGGCAGTCGCTCCATGTAAAATACTGGTATTCAGCTGCATCCGGCTAGACAGGAAGCCGACCCCAGCATAGTTGGGAAAAGGCTAGGCAGATTGATTGATAAGTTGTGCCCTTTTAGTATTTTTTTTATGCAATTGTAATTAAATAGCTAAACAAATTATTACCTAAATTATCCGTCAGTGAATTAAGTTTTTCTTATCGTCTACCTTCATCACCACCACAGTATCGAACATTAATTCTAAATAATATTCATACTACGTTTTAAAATATTAATAAATCTGTTGTATTATTTAGCAGCATAGCATGGATGTATGCGTAGCACTTCGTAGCACTTACACGTACTTAGCTGATTTAGAATGACTAGCGTAGCGCGTTCGTAGCATTTTCGTAGCACGTTATTATCTGTATAAAACTAAAGTTATTGTTTATTCACTGTATCCAGTATTATCACGTTCACTGTGGTTTAATGTATGAACATATTATATGATTTTCAGTAGGTACCATAATAAGACCACACATCATCTTCTTCTTAAACAGGATAAGTTTGTAAGCAGTGCGCAAATTTTCACAGGGTCTTCTACCCATGAATATGAACAACTTTTACTATGGGACCAAACCTGAAATCGCGAAAAAAAAAATCAGCTGCTCCCTACATTTTGACGAGTTTGGTGTAGATAAATGTACTGAACAGCAGATTTTTTTTCGCGATTTCAAAGTTTGTCCCATGGTGAAAGTTGTTCATATTCATGTCACCTTGTGAAAATTTGCGCACTGCTTAAAACTTATCCTGTATATAAAAATCAAATGCTGACCGTTAGTTTTGTTAAAACTCAAAAACGAACGGCTTGACTTGAATGGTTTTTTTTTATTCTCCTCTTTACTGGGGTGGTTTAAAATAAAAAAAAATAGGAAAAACTGGCGGGTCAGCTAGCATGTATATAAAATCGATGTGTGTATGTATGTTCCCTATGGACTCCAAAACGGCTGGAGCGATTGTGATAAAATTTTCAATCAATTTTCAGATTAGACCAGCCCGCGGGTAATCTTGTGAAGTTTGGTAGCGATCGGGCTACCCGTACGAAGCCGGGGTGGGTCGCTAGTTTTATATTATACACGTATATATTTGCTTGTGTACAACTTCCTTAATAACAGTGGTTGGCCAGCATTTGGATAGTGACAGGCTGTAATTATTTGTCTAAAATTTAAGTACGTTCGCGGCGTTTGGGTGGTTCTTTCCCACCCACACTTTGAGCTATTCCCAAAAAGTTCGGGTCGACACAAAAGAACTGATTAAAAACTGAAGACAATATATCCTAACAACCAGTTCACACATTGCATTTTAAACTATCCCCTTTAAAATGTCCATTGATGTCCCATTGGTATAAATAAAGCGTTCTCAACAGTATGCCATATATAATTCATGTGTCAATCGATTTGCACTTGTTTTGTTCGACTTGAGACCTTTTACGACGACGGCGAGCGGCGGGCCAAAGGATAACTGATACATTCGTATCTGCATAGTGTTGAGCTTAACATCGATATTATTCACAAATTGGGTTAATTGGTTTCCTGGCGCTATGATCTATTTGGTAGAGTTCCCGCCAAAGAACACGTAAGGGACTAACTACACTTTATTCTGCTCAATTCTGCTTATGTCCATAGAAAAAAAAACAGTTTTTTATGGAGATGAGTTTAGCTTTCCGCGTCTTTCCATACAAAACTAAAAGCTGAATTGAGTTGTATGTTGTTCAGCTCAGAACAAAATCAAAATATTTTATTTCACATAAACCTATATGGGCACTTATGAAACGTCAGAAGCTAGGTGCACGGTTCCAAATTGGTCGTTTCCTATGGAGAAGAGCCGGCAAGAAACTCCACGGATACTCTTTTAAAGTAGTGCAAATGTAGTGAGCCTCTTACTTTTTTTTTCCAACCTTGGGTTTTGTAAAACAATTATGTCAGACTAGCTTTTACCCGCGGCTTCGCCCGCGTGGAGTTCGGTAGTTATCCCACGGGAACGTATAGCCGAGATAAAAGAAGTATACTATATCTAAACCCAGGCCATGGTCTATCCGTGTGCCAAACATCTAAATTCGTTCAGCAGTTAAGACGTGAAAAGGTGACAGACAGACAGAAAGATACGTAGATAGAGTTACTTTCGGGTTCATAATATTATATTACTGCAGCGTCCTCCATCATCTGCCTAGCCTCTTCCCAACTATGTTGGGGTCGGCTTCCAGTCTAACCGGATGCAGCTGAATACCAGTATTTTACATGGAGCGACTGCCTATCTGACCTCTACAACCCAGTTAACTGGGTAATACGATACCCCTAGGTAAGGCTGGTTGTCAAACTTTCGGGCTTTTGACGACTGTCAAAGATCCATGAATGACACACATGACATGAAATGACCTTTCTCGCGAAAAAAAGTACTGTTCCCGATGAAAACAACAATGACGCTCTTATGATAATAGATGGCGCCACGTGTCTTTCGAATCATGATTGAATTATATTATTACAAGCAGAGTACAACCTGAATTAATTGTCAAATTCTAAATTAACGCGAACGAAGCCGCGGGCACAAGCTAGTAAAATTATAAAATAATGTTTTTAGTTAAACATTGTTATTAAGTAAACGTTTCTGACGTAATGTAGCAAACAGTTATGACCTATTTAGTCTGTGAAGTAACTTGCACTCAACCGTCATACTGTAGTCGTAACATACAAAAGTGGCTATTCCGAACGTGCATTTAATAATGTTCAAACATACCTTCGCATAATTTTCATATATTTTCCGCTGAAACTTGAGTAATAAATTATCACTTATCAAAAAAAGTATCGCGCTACTTGTAAATAACACAGTGTTTTTATTTCTTTTGATTATGAGACCGGCTTATTTAAATAAGAAATAAAAACAAAATGAAATGAATTATCATACAAGTCTAAAATATGTTGGGTTCTTTAGGAGGAAATAATATGACAGGAAAAGGCCAAACTTTTTAATTTAAAATAATCTTGTTATTTTAAAAATTACTTTTAAGTTTAGTGTTTATGTAACACTATCTTCTGCCCTCGACTTCGTCCGCGTGACATTTCTTATTCCCCGACCCACCGCATCGCATCGCCCACCCGTGCTATTACTTCTTTGCCGCAGTTTTTCTTTTTGTTTGGCTACTAAAGTTCATAGCGTGATGTTAAATAACCTATAACCTTCCTCAAGAATTGGGCTATCAAATGCAAAAAGAATTTTTCAAATCCTACTGGTAGTTCCCCTACATACAAAGAAACTTTACCTCTTTATAATATTTTAAATTGACTACCTACAGAATTGTATCTCCTTGTCCCCATAATCCATCCAAAGGTTGTCTGTAAAAAATCGCTTTTAGCGATAAGACCGCCCATTGTGTCACCCTATGTAAAATTTCAACATTCATACCTGCAATTTCAATGGTGTGCATAATAAAGAGTATTCTATTGTATTTTATTCTATTCTAAATTTTAAATAACGACAAGCCATACAGACTAGTAATAGTATTTATATTTAAGAATTCTCCTTTCTATGTGAGCACTGCGCTAACCAATTATGGCTCTTTTAAATAAACGAGTGTTTGATACTGAATTAGTTTTATTTCGAATAAACCCAGAGAGAACCTTCCGACCGGACTAGTGCGCAGTAACTAACCCGCCGTCCATACGTCACGCTCACATATACATTTTGCTTACCTTGCATTCCGTCGTTCACGCTTACATGTGTACCTACATACACTACTATTTTTTAATTAGTACAAATAAAAATGGGGCTCTATCCGTATCCGTTACTGATCATATTTGTGTAGTCAAAAATAAAAAAAAATGAAATCCCAAAATTGTCCACGAAAATTTGTCATAAATGGTAAATTCATAAATTTCATAATTGAATCAATCATTCATAACAATTGCTACTAGAAAATACTACGCGCAGTGCTTTTCCATGATTAATGAATACTACTATGTAGCCTGTACAATATTTCCATAAACTGAGTGACATTTTGGGATATAAACAAACGCTAATAACTTTGCTGTTTATGAATATTATTTATTGAGACTTTACATATATAATAACAAGACCTTCTCTAATAAGCCCTTTAACTATTTGTACTAATTAAAAATTAGTGGTGTATATATTTGTTATATTTTTTTGTTAAAAATATGTGTGTCAAGAAATGAAACAAAGAAAATATTATGAAGAAGTAAAATCTACGGTTAGATAATATTATATTTGGAATGTTTAATGGCGCTGAAGACATTGATAGGCGGTAGGCGTAAATTAATGTACTGCAACGCGATTGAAATTTAGTATTACGTGTGGTGTAATGTGTATAAATGTTTGTTAGTATTGTGATAGTATTAGTGAATGATATAGTACGAGTGTTAAATATCGAGAGGAGCTCGTGGCTAAGTAATAACAGCCGCACGGGTCGATCCATCAGGTTAAGCTACGCTTGCCGGGGTTGGTCAGTGGATGGGTGACCATTCTTTACATACCGAGACTCCTCCGTGCCTCGGAAAGCACGTTAAGCCGCTGGTCCCGGCTGTCATTCGTGGATCTTTGACTGTCGTTACGGGTCGTCAGAAGCCCGAAAGTCTGACAACCAGTCTTACCAAGGGGTATCGTATTACCCAGTAACTGGGTTGTGTAGGTCAGATAGGCAGTCTCTCCATGTAAAATACTGGTATTCAGCTGCATCCGTTTAGACTGGAAGCCGACCCGAATTAGATATTTACGAAGAGAAAAATAGCAGAAATTATTAATCCATACTTTAATATTATAAATTCGTAAGTAATTCAGTCTGTCTGTCTGTTAGCTTTTCACGTCAAAACCACTGAACTGATTGTTATAAAACTTGACAGTTACGTAGCCTACGACTTGCAGAAGGACATAAGATTAATTTTTATCCTGGTAGTGCGTTCCTGTGGGACAATTTCCAAGTGAAGGCGCGAGCAAAACCTAGTATAATAAAAAACTTTTTTACAAAAAAATACAACCGACTTCCAAAAACAACACTACAAAGTGAAAAATAACTTTAATTTCGGAAGTCGGTGTCTAGTTTAATGTATTTTCGTTTTTTGCCACCGACTTCCGAAATTAAAGTTATTTTTCACTTTGTAGTGTTGTTTTTGGAAGTCGGTTGTATTTTTTTGTAAAAAAGTTTTTATTTTTCACTTTTTAGTTGTGTACCTACCCCACACAAATTCTAATGCCACTATCTGCAAAACAAACTAGAACATCATCCTTATAAAAGTGGGGAAAAAATACGTATTATTGTAGCTAACTCAAAAACTACCGAAGCAAAGTTAATCAATTTTATATGGGACCAACTGTGTATACCCTCTCGAACAAAACAAAAAAAATCCAAATCGGTCCAGCCATCTTCGAGTAATCGGGGAACATACATAAAAAAAAAAGGTTCCGACGAATTAAGAACCTCCTCCTTTTTGAAGTCGGTTAAAAAAGAGCACTATGAGTGGACAACGCATGTGTAAAGTACATAAATGATGACTATGCTAAAATCAAATTGGCAGTAAAACCGTGCCTGCAATTCGAAAACCTAGACTAAAAACAAACAAACCTAACAGCACTCAAATAAACAACTAACCAACATCGATAAAATTCGTGTCGACATGCCCCCTCACTATCACCCAATTCCCTTAATGCCGTCGTCGTCGCCTGATATATACGCCATACGATAGAACGACAAAATCTTGTAAATATTGATTAAATCCTTACTTATTTACTCTCTACCCCGGGACTTACAAAAACTTTTGGCAATGGGAACTATATACACAGTAAATAGGGTATGTATACGCCCGTTTACTTATGCACAGATTGTCCAAAAATTGTGGTTAAAGTCGCGTGCTGAATCCCGCGGTTTTTCCCGGTGGGATTCAATATTCAGTCTAAATGAGCCCGGGAATGCTCGGACATGTACATAAAAATGACGGTTGGATTGCAATGGGTCATTCCGAGGTAATTTTTCTTAGAAAAAAAGGCAGTGTCATGCAATATTAAGTTTGTGTTGTTTTCTAGATACGGTAGGTTGTACTTTCAATTGAATATTGATTGGGGTGCTGAAAGATATTCTTGATTTTATTCTTATAGATGTCGTAGGTTTCTTGTGAGGTCTCCATTGAGAATTGATTACCTAAATTCGACCTGCGCGCCACAGTTTTAGTCAAAGTAAACTTATTTTTGTTTGTTCTTGAGTGAAATTATTGTGGATATTAATTAGCACATGTATTTTAGAAATCTGGGGCAGTATTAAAAAACAGAAGGATGCGCTACGGTAGCCCGCGAAATTCAAATTTTCTTACGTTTTTTGCAATTTGCAGGTCAGTGTCAGGTCGTATGTTGATTAAAATACAAGACGCGGCCTTAACTAAAATGGCTTTACAGAATTATAATCATTAGAATCAGCATTAAAACTCCATAACTTAGAATTGACCTCAAACCTCATGATTCCACATGAAATCGCTAGATTTCAGGTCAACTACCTAAATTTCATTTTAATAATTAAATTTCTAGTTAATTCTAATTTTAATATAAGAACACATACAATTCCATTTAAACATTACATAGATTAAAAAATAAAAAATGTAAAATATCATGCAAACATAAATTATGAAATCACTCAATCAATTTATTCTATCACTTTGCCTTTGGTAATCCGAATAACGACTTCAAAAAAAAAAAAGAAGTTTATAATGCATTCGCTGAGTTTTTGTTATACAGGGTGTTTGGTGCATCGTTTGCCAAATTGAATTGGCCGAAAGAAGAGGTCATTTGCTATCGCTTCAGGCTCAAGTACTCATTTTTGGCCACACCGGTTTTTTTATTACAACTTTCTAATTTTTATTTTGAAAAAATCCAAAACTCAGCATTAAAGCTTAAATTAAAAAAAAGTTTTAAGTGTAGTCTTCAAATTTCATTTTTATTTACATATGTACTGTTGTATGGCTCTATCAAATTTAAAATTACTTGCAAGTAACATCTAGTTTTTTTTTAATAAATCACAAAGTTTTTGGAAAAATAAAAAATGAACTTAAAACTCAACTTTAAATAGCTATAAAAAAAAAAATAAAAGCGATCAGGATCTTCGAATTATTTTAAAAAGTTCTCTAGTCTGTCCCCTTTCCAACGGTATGTAATGTGTTAAAAAACTCTTTTAATATCTTTAATAATTAGCTAAATGTGTAGTCGAGACACATCAGGCTGATATTGGATATTACGTTTAAAACACTAGTTTTCGCATAAATTACATGCTATTAGTAGATAGATACTGTTATCTCACGTCTTACGTAGTCTCTTATCTCGTTCTTACATAGGGAACTTTCCTCGAAATTGAAAAAAAAATACGTTATTACAAAAATAATCATTTATTAATAAGTAATTTAATTACATACTAATCTTACAAGTCTTGTTCAAACTGTCTACCACTATTGCGTATGCACGCGCGACATCTTCGTCTTATCTCAACTGTAGTGGTGCGTAAACGCATTTCTGCTTTGATCGTCATGAAAGCCGCCTCAATGCGTTGGACTAAATCATCTCTTGTCTCAACTTCCGTGGCGTAGACGAGTTCTTTGGCCCGTCCCCAGACGTAAAAATCCAACGGAGTTAAGTCTGGAGAACGTGGAGGCCAAGGAATAGGGCCATCCCTCCCAATCCATGAGTCCGGGAATGCATCATTCAAGTACTCCCTGACGGTTATTCTCCAATGAGCGGGACAACCGTCATGTTGGAAAACAAAAGACCTGTCTTCACTGAAAATTGGCAAATCAGCTAATAATAAGGGCAACTCTGTTTGCAGAAATTCTAAGTAATTATCCCCGTTCAGGTTGTCAGGTAAGTAGTGTGGTCCAATTACATGATTTGCAATGACTCCTGCCCAAACGTTCACACTAAATCGTCTCTGGAATGACCTTTGTCGTTTTACGCGTGGGTTTTGATCTTTTGCTGTCCAGTGGTGTAAGTTATGTAAATTGAGGATTCCCTCTTTAGTAAATTTGGACTCATCCGTCCACAGAATTCTTTTTAAAAAGACCGGATTATCCACGTCTGAATGCAGTAAAAAACGACAAAACTGGACACGGTTATCAAAGTCTTGATTCTCGAGACCTACAACAAATAAAATACGCGTAAGAATGCATTACTTTCTCGCAAGATTTTTTTTTATTGTTTGTAAAAAGTACGGGCAGTACAATGTAAAAGACAATGGCCTGACCGCTGAAGGTTTATGACATCTGGCAGAGTGACGTCAAAGCCGCTACCTGCTGCTGCGTCGGGTACGCGGTAAAGCTAGAAAGGGTTCGCAATCTACGTTAGCGCCTACGGTTGTGAGTCTATTAATTTAAAAATTACGTACCTTGCACCGGAGTGTAATGGAAAGCATGTTTGTTATTTTGGCGAAGTACTCGCCATACTTTCCAGATCGAAATTCCCAGTAATGCAGCTACATTTCTTATGCTTCTAGTGGGATCTTCTTCAAACAGTGCCAGAATCTGTTCATCTACGTCAACATTATGACGCACTACAATCCCTCTTGGTTCACTAGCAGTCAAATTACCAGTCTCACGTAAGCGTCGATAAGTGTTCTGGAAAGTATGGCGGGAAGGCAATCGTCTATTGGGAAAGCGTTCCTGATAAATTCTTTGTGCTTCGCGAGCAACAGCATCGGCTCTTCCATAAGCCATCAAAATATCAGCGTATTCTTCATTAGAGAATGTAGCCATATTGTAACACAAAAAAAATCACGAAAGTTAACACAAACACCCACAAAACTCAATGAAAAGATAACAGTAACAGAAATTAACAGTAACAGAAAATAACAGTAACAGAAAATAACACAACAACAACAAGGGGTTAGTTTTCAGAGACAGTCAAATAACGACTAACAAACTTAACCAATTTGCGGCCAACCCAATAACAAAAAGAGACAGATAATGAATTCTACTGTGTAGGAGGGAGATAGCAGGCTTTACCTGCTTCGTATGTATTGTTTACGCGAAAACACTTATTTATCCTGAATATGCAATAGTTTGATGGTGCGTCCCGATACACAAACTTAGCGTATTAGTGAACTTACTGAAACATTTTTTAAACACATTGCATACCGTTGGAAAGGGGATAGACTAGAGAACTTTTTAAAATAATTCGAAGATCCCGATCGCTTTTAGTTTTTTTTTTTATAGCTATTTAAAGTTGAGTTTTAAGTTCATTTTTTATTTTTCCAAAAACTTTGTGATTTATTAAAAAAAAACTAGATGTAACTGGCAAGTAATTTTAAATTTGATAGAGCCATACAACAGTACATATGTAAATAAAAATGAAATTTGACGACTACACTTAAAACTTTTTTTTAATTTAAGCTTTAATGCTGAGTTTTGGATTTTTTCAAAATAAAAATTAGAAAGTTGTAATAAAAAAACCGGTGTGGCCAAAAATGAGTACTTGAGCCTGAAGCGATAGCAAATGACCTCTTCTTTCGGCCAATTCAATTTGGCAAACGATGCACCAAACACCCTGTATTTCTCTTTGAAACTAATAACCAGAAACACCTCAACACATTTATCCCAAACAACATTTACAAGTCCAGCCAAAAAACCAATCGTCCTTTAACAGTAGGTCCTATTGTACTAAGTAGGTACTACGAAGCAACTTCTTGATTTACGCTTGTTCAACAAACGCTGGTAAACATCTGTTACTTGTGGTTCCAATGTATTTCGTATTATACTTTATGATTTAGAACCTTATTTTTCTTGTTCATTTGTTTTTGGCTACAGCTACTGAATTTTGAGGGTTTTTTTGCCGCGGCTTTGGTGACTACGGTGCCAGTTGGATCGTGGTTATTTTTTATTCAATATACACGTAGTTCTGCTATATCTTGAAATAATTCAAAGTATAATGTGTTCCATGTGCCCATGGTCGCTTTAAAGATATCTCGAAACGTCTGGTTGACACTTCCCGTAACCCAAGGGCTGGTTTTTACCTTGGCCAGAGGCTAAGCATTGCCTTACAATGTGGCAATGCCGCCAGTCTCTTGGGTGCTTTACCAGTCGACAGCGATGCGGATGAATTTTTTGACGCCTTGTTTTAGTTTGTGAATAGTTTTAGTTATGTATATTTCTTAGGTATATTTTTGTTATTTTTACAGGTATATTTTTGTTATGTTATGTTTTTATAATCAAATAAAGAATTAATTAACTTTTAAATTATTGTACCTACTTGTGACATTGCTAATCTTGGACAGTAAGTGGTTGCCGGTTACAAAAAACCCACAGTTTCTAATCAGCAACCACCGCTTGGTGGTTCTTTATTATTCTTTATCTCTATGACAAAAAGGCCACTGGAATATTTGCTGTAAGTGATTATAGTTATAAAATTATCAGGTATTTTGTTCCAATACCAAAGATATGTCCTAAAAAAAATCTTGAGAAGACGTCCAATAATATTTAATGATATATTTGGCAGCGCAATTACGGACAATATTTGCATCAATTATACACGGTGGGCCTGTGGCTAAGCAATAACAGCCACACGGGTCGATCAATCAGGTTAAGCTACGGTTGCCGCGGTTGATCCGAGGATGGGTGACCATCTTTACATACCAAGACCCATCTGTGCCTCGGAAAGCTTGGTCCCGGCTGTCATTCGTGGATCTGTGACAGTCGTTACGGGTCGTCTGAAGCCCGAAAATCTGACAACCAGTCTTACCAAGGGTATCGTATTACCCATTAACTGGGTTGTAGAGGTCAGATAGGCAGTTGCTCCATGTAAAATACTGGTATTCAGCTACATCCGTTTAGACTGGAAGCTGACCCCAACATAAGTCTAAGCAGATGATGATGACCAAAGTTAAATCTTTTACCTGACGTTAACTATGATTTAATAATGTTTATTAATTATTAATTCATAACTAACATCACATTTAAGTTGAACGGTGAATTATAAGATCTTAAGAACTTCCTGCCCCTTATAAGTCCCCGTAAATACCACATATTAAACAGACCCGCACCATAATTCTCAAAAACCACTTTGATATAACTTAAAGTTCGTCTTCAACTAAAAGTTAAAAATACACAGTACAACTATTTCCTTAATGACCCTCGGCAAACTTTGTGTTTCGTCAGTCGTCGGATTTCTACCAATTGTCCTTTGCCTTGGTGCAAACCGGACGCTCTGGTCGATTGGTCTAGTAGATTGAAAGCGTCCAGTCTGCACCAAGTGCAAAGGGCAACTGATAGAAATCCGACGACCGATGAAACACGAAGTTTGCCGAGGGACATTAAGAAAATAGTTGTGCTGTACAATACTAACGTATACTATATAAAGTGAGCGGTGTGAATACCTTACCGTAATCCTTTTTAACTGCACCCGGCGAAGGGATTTGCGTAAAGCCGGTGTTCCACAGTTGAAGCGACGCGATCGTTACCGGCATTTATCTTACTCGCGATGTTTTAAAGTTGTGAATTTGAAATGATTGTTGTGGTACATTAACTTGTACTTAGTGTGAGTTTTGGGATACATTTTCTAATATGTTCCTGATTACTGTCTTTAGCCGCTCACACGAGCGCGGTGTGAATCGGGTCCGTGGAGTCATTTTACCTAAAATTGTACGTGGTATGAGTTCTATAACAAGAAAATATTTTTTTATTATTACTTAATAGTGATGGAACAACGTTAATAATAAAAAAAATATGTGGACAACATGAAAAATTCTTAGTGAAAGCCTATTTATTTTGTGTCATTCCATAATGAGTTAAGAGTGAATTATAAAATAAGTCAATAGATTACTAACTTAGCCTCTATAAAATTTTTCGTGTGAGTTATATTTTTAAAGATACGTTTCTACAGGGTGTAAGTGTAAACAGCGGCAATATTTTAAGGAGTCATTGTACTCATCATTATGAACAACTTTTACTATGGGACCAAACCTGAAATCGCATAAAAAAATCAGCTGCTCCCTACATTTTGACGAATTATGCGAACATAAATGTACTGAACAGCTGTTTTTTTTACGCGATTTCAGGTTTGGTCCCATAGTAAAAGTTGTTCTAATGATAAGTACAATGACCCCCTGAAAGATTGCCACTGTTTACACTTACACCCTGTATATCTTATTGTAATAAACATAATTATTAGACCAAACTTGATTTTCAATTTAATTCAGCACCTATTGCCTATTGCTATTTGCCTATTGCTATTGCTTTTGTATTTTTAACCGACTTCAAAAAGGAGGAGGTTCTCAATTCGTCGGAACCTTATTTTTTTTTTTTTGTATGTTCCCCGATTACTCGAAGATGGCTAGACCGATTTGGATTTTTTTTGTTTTATTCAAGATGGTATCACAGTTGGTCCCATATAAAATTGATTAACTTTGTTAGGGTAGTTTTTGAGTAAGCTTCAATAATACGTATTTTTTCCCCACTTTTATATGGATGATGTTCTAGTTTGTTTTGCAGGTAGTGGTATTAGAATTTGTGTGGGGTAGGTACCACAAAAGTGAAAAATAGAAACTTTTTTACAAAAAAATACAACCGACTTCCAAAAACAACACTACAAAGTGAAAAATAACTTTAATTTTGGAAGTCGGTGGCAAAAAACGAAAATACAATTAACTAGACACCGACTTCCGAAATCAAAGTTATTTTTCACTTTGTGGTGTTGTTTTTGGAAGTCGGTTGTACTTTTTGTAAAAAAGTTTTTATTATTTGTATCGTAATTCTCGGATGGATTAAACTAATGGGTAGGTACTAACAATATAATTTAACTATCGGAGCCTTCATGTTCTTTAAGCCATATAATATATTATAAGATTAGACATTTAAAGAAATCTTTTTACAGTCCGTTCAACCGATTTTGACTTCTATTCCATAGGCATAAGGATTGCATTAAAGGCAAAAAATTAGTTACAATACGAACTGTTTACTGCAGCTGCTATTTAGCATGCCACCAACGCAATAGAAGTCAAAATCGGTTGAACGGACTGTAAAGAAGGTTTGTTTAAATGTCTACTCTTATTGTAAATGTAGTATAGATATCCATTATTGTTTAATACATACATACATCCATAAACTCACGCCTTCTTCCCATGGGGGTAGGCAGAAACTACAGAACGCCACCTGCTACGATGATTATATACTCCTTTCAAAAATATAGCCTAACTTGGACTGTGACGTCACCTTTAGATCTAATACATGAATAGCTTAATGTTAAACCAATTTATTCTCGTCCGCTCCGTTTTGATACTTTGGATAATCTTTTGTATGACCCAATTTGTCTGAAGATGTTCCTGATACTAAGATATTTTATTTATCTTTACTTAGTTTTAGTTTTTAGTTTAGTGTCACCATGTGGAATTAGTTTCGTAGTGGTGTGGGAAGAAAAGGATTTTCAAGCAGGAAGTATTTTGCGAATGTTAAGTTGGATTTCTATCGCAATTTCCCACTGTTTCTAAAAGTCTCAGACCATTTAAACTAATTATAATTTTGACTAAACTAATACTACTTTACTAGTGCTTTAGACTATTTTGACTTCTATATTTTTGACCGGCGTGCGCGTATGACCAGGTCTGAACATAAACGAGGCAAAAGGAGTATGTAAGGATCGTAGCTGGTGGCGTTCTGTAGTTTCTGCCTACCCCCATGGGAAGAAGGCGTGAGTTTATGTATGTATGTATGTGTATAATTTTGTCTTTGCTGAAGCAGCAAGTTATGCTTTTTCGACTAATTTTTAATTTTATAACGGACAAAAGACTGATAAGATTAATTTGTAGATACCCGGTTTATTATGAAACTTGCTTCCGCCCGCGGCTTCGGCCGCGTGGTATGTCGATAAATAGTCTTTTCCAGGTCATGGTCTACCCGTGTGCCAAATTTCATCCAAATCCCTTCAGCCGTTTTAGCGTGAAAGCGTTACAAACAAACTCACTTTCGCATTTATGTCACTTTTTGTACTTGGCCAGAGCGTCATGACTTGCTAAAGGGGTAAGAGAGACAATCAAGGGATGTTATTGTCTACAAACATCATCAACTTGATTTATTGCAGTCCAATTGTATGCTTATGTCTCTTCTTATTCGATAAATGCTTCAAAAATGATGACATAAAAAGTAAAATATTGTACAATCCTATTCTCACAATTGACTCTTTTACCAATGTTATCACAACGAAAAACTAAACTAGACGCAATTTTCCTTCACGTAATATAAAACAATGACGTCAATTCCCCTCAGTCATGTCTACAAAAATAATAAAACGTAATATAATATATTCTATAGGAGTTTAACATCGTTTGTTTTGCGTTTCGCGTTGGTTGGGCGGTGCACGTGAGATTCATGAATATAATGAAATAATGCCGTTTTTATTGTACCTCGCGTGACTACATGGAACATTCTGGACCGATAGCCTGTTGTCTAGTGTTATATCGAGGGTGGGAACGCTAGATTTGTGATTTTACTGGCTGAGATTTTAGAGCACTGGAACAAACTAGGCATGAAATAGAATTACAATATAAGCAGAGGAAGTAGCCTGATTTTTAAGGTAAATTCTGCCCGTTCCGGATGAAATACCTACTTTATATTAGGACTTTATCTATGAAATTGCCGTTTTACGTAGAAAAAATCAAACAATATTTTTAAAAGAAACATTGTCGATACACTTTTGCCATTATAATGAAAGTTCATTGTTGTCTCAGCTATAGAAATCCTGGAGACGTTAATCGATGAATTCTGAGGCATTTTTCGCCGCCTCATTGGATTTGAGATTTTTCCCTCGGGTGGGGTTGAGATCAAAATTTCCAGAACGGAAGCGATCAAACCAAAAACGCACCGTGTGTTCACTTGCGGTATCTTGCCCATACACTTCGTTAATATTGTGTGCTGTCTGATCTGCGTTTTGGTGCCACGACGGAACTCGTATTCGAAAATAGCGCACTATTTAGAATTTTCCATGGTTACAGAAACATCGTTATCAAAGAAAAATCGAACGGCGGGAAAACAAATGAACTACTGATTATTTTTATAAATATCATGCTTTATTATAAAATTAATTTGAATTTGTAATTCTAAATAGAATGAAAGATACTGATCTTCACACTAGCCGGTATCAAAAATCGGCAATTTCATAGGTAAAGACCTTACGGATATTTTAGACGTGCCTATAAGTCATCATTTGAACCACAGACAATAGTCGTAATAGCCATCTTATCTTCTTCGTGACGACCTATTCAATTAATCCTTTTACGATGATAAAGTAGCATATGCTTTGCGAGGAAGAAAAGGGGCCAAGTGCTAGTCGGGTTCGCCACGAAGGACTCCGTATCACAGTACAATATAAACAAAAAAACACGTTTCTTGTATGGAGACCCCCCTTTAATTTTTACCTTAATTTTATGTTTATTATTTGTTGTTATAGCGGCCATAGTATGTAGTACAGACTCTGTAGAAATGTCAAGTGTCTACCTACTTATTACGGTTCAAAAGATACAACCCTGTGACAGACGGACGGACGGATGGGCCGAGCCTTAGTAATAGGGTTCCGTTGGCAACCTTTGGGTACGAACCTAAAAACTCCTTCAAATTACGGTACTTCTTCGCTTCTCAAGGTTATTACCTTCTATTTTCAAGAGGCTGATAATGGCTGTCTGACCTTTCCCAACCACTTATAAAATTGCCTCTAAGCACCGAATAATAAAGGGAGCATACTTGAAAGTCATCACCAATACCGGGAGTGTTTCCAAAATGTTAATAAAATAATGGCGTGATGATGTACGTTGTAACAATGTGCCATTAAATTTACATTAATCACGGCACGGATTGAAAGTTTTGGTAAAGTGTGCCAAGTTTGCTTTGTTGCAAACAGTTTACTTTATGTACGGAGATAGGAGATACTTAGCTGATTTATTTAATTTTTTGGTTATATTTTGAGGAGCTTGTCGCTAAGTAATAACAGCCGCACGGGTTGATCCATCAGGTTAAGCTACGCTTGCCGGGGTTGGTCCGTGGATGGGTGACCATCTTTACATACCGAGACTCTTCCGTGGCTCGGAAAGCACGTTAAGCCGTTGGCCCCGGCTGTTATTTGTGGATCTTTGACAGTCGTTACGGGTAGTCAGAAGCCCGAAAGTCTGACAGCAAATCTTACCGAGGGGTACTGTATTACCCAGTAACTGGGTTGTGGAGGTCAGACAGGCAGTCGCTCCATGTAAAATACTGGTATGGAGCTTCATCCGGTTAGACTGGAAGCCGACCTCAACGTAGTTGGGAAAAGGCTAGGCAGATGATGATGATTTTGAGGGACTTACCAAGGGTTATCGTGTTATAGTACGCAATATCCCCAAAATGGGGATGAGGGGCTCATGGCTAAATGATAACAGACGCACTACTCGGTCGAGGGTTAATCTACACTTGCCGTGGCAGGTTCATGGATGGGTGACCATCCATTACCGAGCGGTACGGAGGGGTCCTTGAATCCGAGGGGTCTCGATTCTCGAATTCGGTAGGCCGTTGGTCCCGACTGTTCATTCGGATTTAGATTGTGCAGGCCGCTTATTCGTCAACATTCATCACGAAGTCTCGCCCCATGCGGTACAGCGGTAACGGTCAAACTATAGTCAACATTTATTTTTGGCTTTCCATTATTAAAAGTGGTTACAGGTAGTCAACAAGCCCAAAAGTCTGACAGCCAATCTTACCTAGGGGTTGCGGAGATCAGATAGGCAGTCGCTCCATGTTAAATATTGATATTTAGCTGCATATTGTAAGACTGGAAGCCAATCCTGATATAGTTGGGTAAAGGCTAGGCCGATGATAATAATGATTTTGAGGGACTTGTTACTAAGGGATGCTCTTGGTTCAGTTTGCTAAAAGCCTAACGTCTGATGACCGGTTTAACGCCTTATAAATGCAAGCTTCAGTCACAACGGATTACCGGAGATGAAACCTAAGTTCAAAAGTGCCTTCTACTGGGCTTATTGAAATAAACGTAATAGTTCAGCTAATAAATACTACCTACGCAACTCGAAATCAAAGTCAAATTTTTGGTTTTGACTTGCGTAGTACTTATTTATTTAATTTGCTGAACTATTTGATTTTATTTACATAATTAAAAAATCTAACAGTCAATCTGCCCAGCCTTATCCCAACTATGTTGGGGTCGGCTTCCAGTCTAACCGAATGCAACTGAATACCAGTATTTTACATGGAGCGATTGCCTATCTGACCTCCACAACCCAGTAACTGGGTAATACCCCTTGGTAAGACTGGTTGTCAGACTTTAGGGCTTCAGACGACTCGTAACGACTGTCAAAGATCCATGAATGACAGCCGGGACCAACGGCTTAACGTGTTTTGCGAGGCACGGAGGAGTCTCGGTATGTAAAGATGGTCACCCATCCACTGACGAACCCCGGCAAGCGTAGTTTAACATGATGGATCGACCCGTGAGGCTGTTATTACTTAGCCAAGAGCTCCTCTCCTAACAAAAAAATCCAACAATCTTAAAAAAAAATATAAAATCTTAAACAAATATACAAAAAAAGTGCCGAAAAGGCTGGCAGCATTGCCACGTTGTATATCTATCTGCCTAGCCTTTTCCCAACTATGTTGGGGTCGGCTTCCAGTCTAACCGGATGCAGCTGAGTATTTTACATGGAGCGACTGCCTATCCGACCTCCACAACCCATTAACTGGGTAATACGATACCCCTTGGTAAGACTGGTTGTCAGACTTTCGGTCTTCTGACGACCCGTAACGACTGTCAAAGATCCGCGAATGACAGCCGGGACTAACGGCTTAACGTGCTTTCCGAGGCATGGAGGAGTCTCGGTATGTAAAGATGTTCACCCATCCACTGAAGAACCCCGGCAAGCGTAGTTTAGCTCCTCTTCTAATTAAAAAATCCAATAATCTTAAAAAAAAAAATAAGTACAAATATACAAAAAATAGTGCCGAAAAGGCTGGCAGCATTGCCACGTTGTATGGTAATGCTAATTCTATGGCCAAAAAATAGGCCAGCGCTTTGGTCATGTGTATAGCTTAACAATGTCTCGAAAAACTAAGAGGGCACTTGGATCCCATGGCCCTAGTGTTTCAACCCCAAACGGCTCGAACATATAAGTCCCAGTTGCGTAGTTCGTAAATCACTTTTTTTTTTCTTTTTTTTTTGCAGTATTCTTCTCAATGAGACAATAGTTCTGATTATGAAGATAAATTAAATAATCAGCAAAATTGATTGTCTCATTGACTATGCAGAATCATCATGATTAACCTACAGCAGTCCACTGACAGACAGGCCTCAATTACACGCCATTCAGCTGGTTTCTTTGCAACTCTCATCCGGCTGCTACCAGCCACCTGCCCATCAACCCAGGATACGCCAAACCAACTTAACAACCGGCCAAGTGCGTGTCGGACCACACACAATGAAGGGTTTCGTAGTTGGGATGAATTTATCCCCGGAACAAACATAACATTGTAGTTGAAAAACATGTTCTCCCATAGATTCCAACTGTAAATGTAAGTTTGTACTCACAATATTGAGAGATTTACCATGTTATTTTAAGACCATACACTTCTTATAGGTTTTTCTGTAATTTACAGGTAAGAACAATTTTTTTTTCTGTATTTTTTTTTTAATTTTAGGCTCAGTAGTTTCGGAGATAAGGAGGGGGGGGGGGAGGTAATGGTCAATTTTCGTCTATTTTCTTAAATAATAAAAAAAAAAATATATAAAAAAAATATATATTTGAGCCCTCATAATAAGTCCTTTCATTTGATGTGTCACACGGTATAGTTAACAAAACTTTCTTTTTATTTTCTTACTTTACACGTCCGTGTTTGGGCCACAAAAGTTCATATATGCACCAAATTTCAACTCGTTCATTCCTTTAGATTCTAAGCAAATTGACTGTAACAGACGGACAGACAGACAGAGATAGGTACGAGTGATCCTATATGGGTTCCGTTTTTTCCTTTTGAGCTACGAACCCTAAAAATCGTAACGTGGAGGCTGCAATCACTGCAAAAACTAACAAACAAAACTTTCACGTTTACGATGAAAACAATTCTCAGAAAGTACAATATTCCACAATGATATTACCTCGAAATCTGACAGCGATGCCGGGTTGGACGTGAATGAGCACTCATACTGTTTACAAATAATATTATGAATCAACATTTCATACTACATATCTACTTGAGTACTGAGAGTGAAAGGATTGTAAGCGGGACATTCATTCATAAACAGGTGTCTCATTCAACTTTTCATTCAGTTTTGATCGTTCTCAAAATAAATAGAAATGTCAAGGTGTTCTGTGGATTTTTTATTGGACGTGGAAGTCTGGCATTTTGGAGTTTTGCTTGTCATATTATAGAGAAAGAAGGAGTACTTAATTATAATTATACTATTTATTTAGATCTAGATATGAAGAGAAGAGTACAATTGAACAGAAAATATTCTGAGCAGGATAAGCTGATAAATAAATAACTAATAGTCAAAGATAATAATGGTAATGAATAAGACGGTACACCTACACACACATATACACACACACACGCTCACGTGCACACCTTACACGCTGAGAGCTGCTAAATGAATGTTTTAGTTTATTTTTTTCTAGTAAGTTATTAGTCTTATCATTGTTAAGCTACCACTTAGGGAAGAGTGAGACAGCTCCGACACAAGTACTGTTGTAACTTACTGGGGCTGCCTCAATTTATGTACAACACAATGTTTAGTTAAAAATAAATGTTTTTGTATTTTTTTTTTAGAGTTGTTGCGGTTGACGTTTTTATTACAAGAAAAAAAACTTTTTTACAAAAAAATATAACCGACTTCCAAAAACAACACTACAAAGTGAAAAATAACTTTAATTTCGGAAGTCGGTGTCTAGTTAAATTTCACTTTGTAGTGTTGTTTTTAGAAGTCGGTTGTATTTTTTTGTAAAAAAGTTTTTATTTTTCACTTTTTAGTTGTGTACCTACCCCACACAAATTCTAATACCACTATCTGCAAAACAAACTAGAACATCATCCATATAAAAGTGGGGAAAAAATACGTATTATTGAAGTTAACTCAAAAACTACCCAAGCAAAGTTAATCAATTTTATATGGGACCAACTGTGATGTATACCCTCTCGAATAAAATAAAAAAAATCCAAATCGTTCCAGCCATCTTCGAGTAATCAGGGAACATACATAAAAAAAAAGGTTCCAACGAATTGAGAACCTCCTCCTTTTTGAAGTCGGTTAAAAAACTGGCTTTGTTTTCCATTATCGAAACGGGTTATTGGGTTTCTGAAGAATTTTTAAACGGAGTTTTAAGTCTCAATAGCTATTGATTCGACAAAATTATCTACACTTCTGGACACATCTTTTGGCCCACCTTGTATTTTCAGTTTCGTTTGGTCCTAGCTAAAATTTTATATTAGGTCGAGCAAAAAGTTTTTATGCAGTTTTGAACCTGGCACATTCACAATTTCATTCAATAGTCTTTTTTTGAATTTCGAACACAGAATTTAAAGAAACAAAAGACAATTTGGAGCCTGTTTGTTGATAACAAACAATCGAATACTAAGAAAACTTGGTTTTATTGGTTTACTTGGATTTAATTCTTGAAAAAGTGATTGATATCTTTGGTTTTGCAACAAACATTACTTATTCTTAACATTAAGGTGAGGTTCTATCAATAATCTATGGATACTTCACCTGAAGTCGCCGCCCAAGCTGTGGCACTTATTCAGGCCGGACACAGCCAAAGAAACGTGAGTGCTCAACTTAATTTAAGTCGATCTGCGGTCCGAAATGTTTATCGGAGGTACCTAGAGACTGGCGGCTTTGTTCGTCGCCAAGGAAGGCCACGATCTCGGGTCACAACTGAAAGGCAGGATCGATTCATCGTGACGACCAGCTTGAGAAATCGTCACCTTACCTCCATTGAGATACAAAACCAACTTCGCGACTTCCACGGAGTATCTGTGAGCGCTCGAACTGCTCGGAGAAGGTTAAAAGAACGCGATATGGTACCACACAAGCCAGCTAATGGCCCCAAACTAACGCGAGCCCACCGAACAGCGCGCCTTCATTTCGCACGCAGTCATTTAAATTGGACACAGCAAGATTGGAGCCGTGTACTCTTTTCTGATGAGTCTAAAATTGTGTTACATGGCAATGATGGAAGGAAGAAGGTCTACCGACGTAAGGGAGAGCGTTTCGCACAATGCTGCTTTGAAGAGAGGGTTGCTTATGGCGGTGGCTCATGGACTGTCTGGGGCGGTATATCCGCGAGCGGCAAAACTCAACTTGAGGTTGTTACAGGACCACGGCTGCCAACATTAAATGCTGAAAGGTACATTCGTGAGTGCTTAGAACCTCACGTGATACCATATGCGGACTATGTGGGCCCAAATTTCCTTTTTATGCATGATAATGCAAGAGCCCATGCGGCCGGCATCGTCAGGGAATATCTTCGGGATGTGAACATCACAGTTATGGACTGGCCAGCCAGAAGCCCAGACATGAACCCCATTGAGCACATGTGGGACGAGCTAAAAAGACGTGTTAGGGCTCGTCAGCCAGTTGCCCAGACGATGCAGGAGTTGAAAACTGCCATAGAAGAGGAATGGGAGATGATCCCTCAAAATTTCATAGAGCGGTTGATAAACTCTATGCCTAATTGTATGAGAGCTGTGGTAGATGCCCATGGAGGCAACACGCGTTATTAAATTAAACCTTTATTTGATAAAACATGTTTTTTATTCAAAAATCAATTGCCTTTAACAAGGCGCATATCCGACTTGTTAGGCGTAGCTCCATGTCGTATGGTATTCTGAATTCAAATTTAAAACAATACGATCGAAAAAGATGGTAAAATGTATCAAGTTTAAAACTGCATCAACAGTTTTTGTTCAATCTAGCAATCATATTTCGGTAGGAGCCATCGAAACCTAAACTCTAAGGTGGGCCAATAGATGTGTCCAGAAGTGTATTTAAGTGAATACTTTCCTTATGATCAGATTTTGAGGTTCTCAAATAAGTCCTCGATAGTAATTCACTCGAGTTTGAAGCTAAATTTTTCATTAATGAAGTGTTCAGAAACACGATGTCGAACCAATAAACACTATCGAATGGATTAACTCCAGAAACTGGGCATAAGAGGGCAATTTTTAGGGTTCCGTACCCGAAGGATGCCAAACGAAACCGTATTACTAAGCCTTCGCTGTCCGTCCATCTGTCTGTCAGCGGGCCGTAACTCATGAACCGTAAACCGGTAGACAGTTGAAATTTTCACAGATTGTGCATTTCTATTGCCGCTAAACAAATCAATCGGCCTAGCCTTTTCCCAACTATGTTGGGGTCGGCTTCCAGTCTAACCGGATGCAGCTGAATACCAGTATTTTACATGGAGCGACTGCCTATCTGACCTCCACAACCCATTAACTGGGTAATACAATACCCCTTGGCAAGACTGGTTGTCAGACTTTCGGGCTTCTGACGACCCGTAACGACTGTCAAAGATCCACGAATGACAGCCGGGACCAACGGCTTAACGTGCTTTCCGAGGCACAGAGGAGTCTCGGTATGTAAAGAATGGTCACCCATCCACAGACCAACCCCGGCAAGCGTAGCTTAACCTGGTGGATCGACCCGTGCGGCTGTTATTACTTAGCCACGAGCTATTGCCGCTAAACAACAAATAATAAAAATCAAGTTAAGTAAAAAATATAAAGGGGTCCCCATACAAGAAACATGTTTCTTTTTTGCATAACATCACATCTTGTTTCCCGGAAGGGATGGGCAGAGGTTTACCTATAGTACACCCAAATTCGCCATATATGTTTAAGTACCATGTAGCCATATCCCGAGCCTATTGCCATCATCCACGCACAACTCCACAGTCTCCGGGCTGCTACTGAGAAATTCCAGATAGAAAAACTCAATAACACTTTGCCCCACCTGGGAATCGAACCCAGGACCTCATGCTCAGCAGTAAAAAGAAAGAAAACACTTTTTTTATTTTATTTTTTTTGTTTATTTTTTTTTTTTTTTTTTTAGTAGTGTTTGCGAACATTAGAGAGCAACTAGGCAGCCAGCGAGCAGTGTTTATTTTTTTACTAAAGTAAAAAACGTAGTGTTACGGAAACCTTCGTGTGCGAGTCCTACTTGGATCTTGAGTTTGTTTATTTTAGACATTGTTACTCTACTTTATTGTAAGCGGACTTTCTAAGCCGATATGGTCAATGGTCATAGTTAAAGGTCATAAGCACACATATCAACTCGAAAAGGGATCGTCACCGTATAAACTCGAACCGTGCCGTATTCTTTAACCGACTTCAAAAAGGAGGTGGTTCTCAATTCGTCGGAAACTTTTTTTTTTTTTTTTTGTTATTCCCCGATTACTCGAAGATGGCTAGACCGATTTGGATTTTTTTTTGTTTTGTTCGAGAGTGTATACATCACAGTTGGTCCCATATAAAATTGATTAACTTTGCTTAGGTAGTTTTTGAGTTAGCTTCAATAATACGTATTTTTACCCCACTTTTATATGGATGATGTTCTAGTTTGTTTTGCAGGTAGTGGTATTTGAATTTGTGTGGGGTAGGTACACAACTAAAAAGTGAAAAATAAAAACTTTTTTACAAAAAAATACAACCGACTTCCAAAAACAGTACAAAGTGAAAAATAACTTTAATTTCGGAAGTCGGTGGCAAAAAACGAAAATACTAGACACCGATTTCCGAAATTAAAGTTATTTTTCACTTTGTAGTGTTGTTTTTGGAAGTCGGTTGTATTTTTTTATAAAAAAGTTTTTGTATGAAACTCTCTACTGCAACGCACACTAATCGGAATCGTAACGTAATCGCCTCGCCTCGGGAAATCGCCTCGGCGAAAGGCGATATGGTGACGATCCCTTTCCGAGTTGATATGTGTGTACCTTTATTATTTGATTTCGTATGCGTAAAGCTTTTACCACGATTTTCAACATGATGAATTTTTTAGGTTGTTAAAACGGTAGCGTTGTATATTTTAACGTTCTTATCAAATACTAGCGTAAGTCTCGAACCCGTAGATAAAAAGTAGCCTACCTATGTGTAAATCCAGGGTGTCAGCTACCTCCATACCATATTTTATCAAAATTGGTCCAGCCGTTTGTGCGTGAATAAGTAACAAACATACAAACACACATACTCACAAACTTTCGCCTTTATAATATTAGTGTCATACTCCAGATATACTTAAGTCTAGCCTAAAGTACCAAAAAAAAAAAACAAATTTTCCTCTCAAATCCTAGGCTAGGTTACATCGCCACATACTATAACTACATATCGCAATGCCATGACGTCACGCAATCCTACATCGCGCAATTAGAGTTTACCGCGCGACTAGTATATATACAACGTCCCGACATCAACCGTACCGTATCGTCATCATCAGTATAGAGGCATGAGAAACGGGGTGACAAGTTCACTCATCCTCCATAGAAAAGGGTGGATGGATCCTCCGACCAGACGGGTGTCGTGTCTGGTGGGCAACTGCCAAACGGTTGATGTCGGGACGTTGTATATTTATGCTAGTCGCGCGGTAAATTCTAATTGTGCGATGCAGGATTGCGTGACGTCAGTGTGACGCGTAGTTCTTATGTGGCGATGTAGATTCCGCCACAAAATGTTTACTCATGTAAGAAACAGCGAAGATCTGTGTGATTGATTAAGGTCATTCCTCTCACGCGAATTTATCGATGTATTCCGGTTATTGCGGATTAGGGTTGCGCCGGCTTTCCGCTAAGGGTTAGCATTTTAGGTCAATTGATATCATATAGATACCTATGGCAAGGTAGGTCTGGGAATGTTTCGGAGGATTAATGCTAACAGTCTGTTGACATAATGGGTTCATCCGTCAAAATGATGTTGCCCGCAGCTTCACCCGCGTGGATATCAATACTTTCCTATTGGATCGGATTTTGTTCACAATTTCATAAGTTTAATTTTTTTTTGCGCAGTAAGTACCCTAATTCTTAAAATAAAAAGTAGCCTAAGTTATTCCTTATAACATTAGCTATCTAGCTATCTGTCAGTGAAAGTCCCGTCAAAATCCGTTTTGGAGATTAGCCGGAACAAACAGGTGCACAGACAGACAAAAATTTTAAAAACTGCTTTTTTATTATGAGTACCATTTAAATGGTAGGTACTCATATCAAAAAATCAGTTTTTAACTCAGTTTTTAAAATATGTTTTTTTTCTAAATCAGCTGTTATTTTGACATTACAAGCAGACACTTCAATTTTATTTATTTGTAAGAAGAATAGATGTAAGACAATCCATGTGCCCAAATTATGAACTTCCTTACAAACTTACTTCCGCAATTTAACCCCTGATGGATGGATATATTTTCAAAAATCCTTCAAAACATTAAGTTAGGATAGGATGTAAGTACCTACGATTCGTCAAAACTATGGAATTTCGGAACATAATATTTGCAAACCAGCTTATAGTTATGTGGCCGATAAAACTTATATTTACAGTTGCTCTGTATTCTTTCACAAAAAACCAGTTTACCTTGCACAAAAAAAAAAAAAAACACGAAAGTGTCTCTAAAAAGTTTTTAAATGTAATTTTTCCGAGCGCAATAATTTGTTCAGCGTGAAAATTAATAAAAAAAAAACTTTGCAAGCAAAACAGGTGGCCACGATAGAACAAGTCAACTCGGTTTAATTTCCGGTCTGTTGCCATGGCAACAGCTCCAATAGCGCTGTTTCCGCTTTTTTGCTCAGAGCAATTTAATTGCAATCGCTATGCGTTGAGTATTACTTTTATTACGTCTTGATAGGATTTTTAGTGCATGTTTCATGTAATTGGATTGGATTGGTGATTTTAATAGGATTTACAATGAGTTTTGTTCAAACAATCAAACTTTGTGATAGTTTGGTAAGGAAATTGGATGTGCATTGATGCCATTCAACCCCTTAAATGTCAGACGCACACATGGGGTGCGTAAAGGTGGATCCACACAACAGCTCGGCACTACACGTATCTAATTATAGCCGTCGGTAAAGCCACCGGGGCTGTGAGGATTCACCGTAAGGAGAAACCAAGGAGAAATCTTTATATAATACGTATATAAACGTATATCGTATATATACAGAGTTAGTTTTCAATGACCAGCCAAATTTTCACAGGGCGTGAATATGAACAACTTTTACTATGGGACCAATTTTAAAATCACTAAAGAAAAAAACAACTGTCTCATACAAAAGTTCAGTACCTACTCGACCAAAATGTATGAAACAGCTATTTTATTTTTCGTGATTTCAAAGTTGGTCTCATAGTGAAAGTTGTTCATAATCATGGGTAGAACACCCTGTGAAAATTTGGCAGGTCATTGAAAAGCTGGTCGCGGGCTTACAGTAATTGTAAACCTATGCCGTCTTATTACAAAAAAATGCTTAAGTACTGGTTTAAACCAGGACTAAAAGGTCTAGGATTGTTACGGTATTAAAGTTAGTACCAGGATCAAAATGTGTTTCGATTACAAAACGAAGACCATCCGAGGATCAGTTAGTACCATGGTTATAGCAATGAAGGTCCATGCTTTTAAAATTACCACAGATAAGAAACAAAAATGACATTCTTTCATTCGTTCGTACCAAGATCGTACAGTATTTATTTGAAGCAACGTTCCGTTTCTCTAAATATTGATATAATAGTATCACTTGAAATGCTTAAATAATTATTTACCAATACAAAAATAGGTCAAACATTGTTCTTTGTATAAGTTACAATATATTGAACAAGCACAACTTATACTTTTGACGCGCATTTTGTAAACAAGTTGTCATATTTTTTAACACCTCTAGCGTGAAGTGGAGTGATTTAAATACTGCGGACGGCGCGCGTAATTTGAGAGTTGAATGTTTTTGTTGCGTCCTATACTTACCTACTAATAAATACCTGAATGCACTTCTTATTAATTGTTTTTAGTATTACTGTTACTGTTATGAAGTTAGTACTTAAAACATGGATTTTAAATTATTATTAGGTAAGCAATGCTATGTATCATCTTATTTCGACTACTTAACGCGATGTTCTTATTATTATAGGATATATTACGTCAACTTATTGCTCAATCAGCACATATTATAGAAGATAAGTCCACGAAAACATCAGTAAACATGCAGAAAACAAAAGAGTGGAAGAATATACGGATTTGTGAACCTTTAATTGTATCTAAAATCTTCGTCACTCAATTCAAAAGGATTCACGCGATAACGTTGTCTGTAAGATCGCCGAGACGTCTCCAGCATATCCAAATCTTCCAAATCCATCAAATCAATCCTATTAATATCCATTTTTAACAATTTGTAAGTAAAACGACACACAACAACGACAACTGACAACGACGCTAACCTCAAATAAATTAGTACCGCAGTTAGTCCAATAGATAAACTAGGGGTCTCTGTGGTTTAACTTTAGTACCATGGATAGTTCATGAACTAGTGATAAACTTCATTTTATAATAACGTTTTATTTAGTCATGGTTTAAACCTAGTAATAATCCTAGTACTAAATTTAGATCGCGTTTTGTAATAAGACGGATGGGGTTCAGTTGACATTCGAGCCCACATTGACATGAACCTATGGGGTTCATAAGGTTATTCATTTCCACATGCGGCGCCCAACGATCAACTGCAATTGTTAATTTTACCGTGATTGCTGCACATTGATGCGCAAATTGATCGTCTACCAAATGCAATTGAAGCGATTGACAATATTACTACAATAGAAATTGATGGCAATGGATCAACTGCAATTGATCATTTCGGGGAGCCCCTTAAACACGTGTAAGGGTTTGTGTTTAACTACGGTCTACGGTATAGTACAGCACAATGTCCCCCATTCATATTACTTCTAGAATTTATTCCGTAATAGTTCTTTATTTGTAGTCAAGGATGAAGGCGTAACTGCATAACAGTGGTAAATACCACGGACTAGAAAAAGAGAAGGACTCCGCGCCACGCATATCGAAAGTGAAGCAGAGTAAGTATGCCGGGACCGTTTGTCAAACACGCCTCACACACACATTTACATCATAGTATGCCGACCGGCCGCCATTACGTCTTTGTCAAATGACGCACACATACGTATAGATCGGTACGGTGCACGGTGCTTCACTTTCGATACGCATTGCACGGAGTCCTTCTTTGTTTTCTAGTCCGTGGTAAATATATAGGATTTATACTTAAATAACACGGAATGATATCGATTGAAACTAAAATCAATGTAGGAACATACCCAGGTAACTTATTTAAAACGCGATTTCTTTGATCATTGCTATTTTAAAAAGCATAACATTGAGTATTGTAGTATCTACCTCTTGGACCGGAGACCATACGTTGGCGCTGGATCTCGATTGGCAATGCTGCTTGGTGGCTTCTTTAGGATCGTTGCAAGTAATAAGATCTTTGCAAAGACATTGAGCTTTTTTTTTTGAGATTTTTTTTGACAATAATGTGTTTTTTTGACAATACATCTAAATTGAACACCGTAATTATTTTTTTGCTCAAACGCTACTTTGCGTTAATATCAAATCAGGGCCCGGGTCAAATCGCGTTCAACTTAGTCTCGTACAGCCGTGTGATTCTGTAAGACCTCGTTCTAAACTTCGAATCTGAATCCGCTGTGAGTTTCTTGATTGGCATTCTAAAAACTCGGTTGATAATTCGCATTTACACTAGCGCTACCCTTGCGAACATGTCAGCGAGTTGAACTAAATTGACCGTAAGATTTTGAGATTTTGACAAGATAAAGTATGAGATGACGTAAGAAGTGGCATTCAGTAAGTTAATTCCTCCGTCACTTCGACGCTCACTTCGCACTCGAACCCGATTCAAAGTGTGAAATAAAAAGCATCTATTTTACGAGTGAGAGTGAATAGCGATGTGAGATGCGAGTTGTTGTTTGAATTTTACAGAATCGACGTACAGTTTGTCCACGGGACATCAACGAGAAACGAAATTATTTGGCCATATTAAATGTACTGTTGCTACTTCGGCGTCGTCATCTGTTTTCTCGATGACGAAATTTGCTGTGAGCAGCACTAGCATCGAATGGTTGGACGCCCGTTTTATATGAGCGTCGGGAAATGTATGAGAAAGTTCTATAGCGTTCACGAAACAGTTGCGCCATGTGCTTCGATTAAGGCCTCGATAGAATAGATCGCCCCACGCGTCAGCGTTTGGATCAAATTATTGTTTTATTCACTATTCTCTCTTCCTCACCCGCACTCCAACCTAGACGCTCCAAGCGAACATCTGAATCTTGGCCCTTGTTTTTGACGCTTAGAAATGACGTTTGTAGCGAAAAGCAGTCTCAAGCAGGGCGAAAGTTTCGTGGCCCAGGCATAAGTGAACTCTATCTTTAAATCCTCGATACATAGCTTTGATATACTATGTAGTTATATACCTACATCATGTAAATGACC
Source organism: Cosmia pyralina (assembly GCA_946251885.1). Lineage (NCBI taxonomy): Eukaryota > Metazoa > Arthropoda > Insecta > Lepidoptera > Noctuidae > Cosmia > Cosmia pyralina. The sequence goes on along the minus strand of OX276354.1, from coordinate 23,854,745 downwards.
CCTCACAACAATAATAGCGCCACCATCCAGTACCAAAACTTCCATTACAACAGTAATTCCAATCTGGGAGTACGCAAAACTTCCAGAACCGGTCCTGGATAATACATCAACGTCATATGCACCATAGTGTGGTCGGTAATGGCACTTGACCCTGTCCATTAGCTGGCAGAACTTGGCCCAGCTTTGTGCCCCATTGTGCCTGAACTTGGAGGCCTTTGTGTAAGGTTAGGGTTCCTTTAACCAAGTAGGTAATTGTTGTTATGTTGTGCAGATGAAGCTTCTGAAATAATAAGACACCGTAGTGAACACTGAACTTTAGTAAATACTAGCTGCGCCCTGCGGTTTCACCCGCGTAGACCGGGATAAAAAGTAGCCTATGTCTTAATCCAGGGTATAAGACATCTACATACAAAATTTCATCAAAAGCGGTCCAGCCGTTTGAGCGTGAAAAAGTAAAAAACATACCTACAAAAACACACTCACTCACAAACTTTCCTTTATAATATTAGTGTGATAAATATGGTTCTTAATTATACCTTGATTATACCTATCTGCCTGAATGCTCGGGTTTTCTTCGCTCAAAATAGAACTATATTCATTATACATTTGATCACAGTCTGTCATGTAGTAGGTTCATAAACGTTTATGAGCTTAGTACACGACATAATATGAAGATCTTAACTTCCCGGCTTTAAATTGCTTGAAAAAGCATTCATTAATTACATTTTTCATAGCGAGCTTCTGCCATAAATAAATGTGGTTTTAAAAGCAAGCAACTTGTTTATCCTTTTTTTTAATTTTTTTTTTTTTTGTGGATGGGAAATCATCAAATGACTTCTCCCGCTCTGGGTAGAGCGGGACGGCGTGTCAGGCTTTTACTGACTAAAACCCCGCGCCTACGGTGGCCGCGAATCGGCGATAGATTACCGCCGCCCAAGGCGTCTCCTGCGGCGGCTACGGGCGCGAGGGCGCGGCTGTTGCCTCTCCCTCACGCGTTCCACCTCCTCCTTCACGAGCATTACTGCTTCGCAGAAGGAGGTGACGGCCTCCCATGCTCTCTCGCTCCGCACCATGGCCTGGACCAGGTTTGGACGCGAGAGATCGCCGCCGCCGATCGCCTCCGTGAGAACACGGCGGTGCTCCGTCCAAGCCGGGCAGACCTCCACTGTATGCTCCACCGTGTCCTCCGGGAGATCCACACAATGGTGACACCCGGTACCGTGATTTCTCGCGGCAGCGGAGTTACGCCCCGGCGTTTCGCCTCCTCACGCCACTCCCACACGTGCGCGAGGACTTTTGCCTCCAGATCCCATGGCGGTAATCCGGCATGGAGGCTCGCCGCCTCACAGGAGACCATGCGGTATCTCCGGTCTAGCCGGATCGCCATGACCCTCTGGGACGCGTTCAACCGGCGGGCTGGTCGCAGCCTCAGGGAACGCGCCCACACCGGTGCCCCGTAAAGGGCCATGGACCGCACGACCCCTGCGTAAAGCCTCTGGCAGGAGGCGTTTGGACCCCCCAGATTGGGCAGGCGCCGCTTCAAGGCAGCCCCGGCCCGCTCCAGTCTGGGAGCCAAACGTCGGAAGTGCTCCACGAAGTTCCACCGGCTGTCGAGGACGAGTCCCAGGTACTTCATCGTCGACTCGACCCCGATGTGAACCCCTCCTACCGTTATTTGGGAACCCGACGGTAGCGCGTTTCGAGGACCATGAAAACACATGACCTCGGACTTGTGCAGGGCCACCTCGAGTCCCAACTGCCGGATCCTCTCTACGATTGTCGCAACCCCGTGTGTCGCTACTTCGGCCGCCGCCTGGTGCGACATCCCTTGCGCCAGGACCAGCGTGTCGTCAGTGTAACATACAACGCTGACGCCGCTAAGGAGGTCGGCGCGCAGCACCCAGTCATACCCGATGTCCCACGGATATGGAACTTGTTTATCCTAACTTAACATTATAAATGCGAAAGTGAGTTTGTTTGTTACGGTTTCACGCTGAAACGGCTGAACGGATTTAAATGACATTTGACACATGGGTAGACCATGACCTGGATTAGGACATAATGATACCTTATATCGCGGTAGTACGTTCCCGTGGGATAATTTCCGAACTCCACGCGGGCGAAGTAAATACAAAGTAGTTCAATAACTTCTATGACTTTGACTTCTTAGTTTTTATAATACGATTGGTCACTGTTTACAACCAATCAATTCATTTGTATAAAGAAAATCCCATTCTAAGAAAGTAAAATTCGCCATAGACAACACTCCAAATACCCAACTCAAAGACGTTGAATAAATTCTACCCTAAAGATTTATAACCCTCCAGTGCTAACAGACCAAGCAATGAAACAGGAAACATTTACAGACACTTAATTATATGTCTCGAAGTTACACTAGTAAACACTTAAAGTGTGACCCTTTCAAACAACTTTTGAATTCGGCCCTCAGACACCCAAAGGCCGAATTCATAGGCCCAACGGCCGAATTTGGAATAGTAATTGTAAGTCGTAATTTGTTGATTCAATTTAATTCAATTCTGGATTGTAGTCATTTGAAGTTTGTTGGGTTAGTTTATTTGTTGACAGAATTTGGAGTAAAAGTAGATGATGCTTTATTATTTACAATAGCTGTGTAAATGAGTTTTAAGCTAATAAGTGTATGGTATAGTGCCCTCAGATCAATAAAAAAAACAAGATGGAGCGTCGCGGACATCAAAAGTGAAGCCACAATACCGTGCTCCTTTTTTTTTCTTTTTTTTTTAGTACCGCTTTTAGTAGGTCCTGACGAGTCGTCATCCAGTTAACATAGTTAAAAAAATAGAATTATGTCTTCCTGTGTAGTGAAAACTTGTAAAAACAATAGCAAATCACAAGTCTCACGGAATCACTTTTCACTTGTAAGTACTTGAAATAACATCGTTTTTTTCATTAAATAAACTATGAGTTTTAGGTTACTTGGAACAAAAAACCTCAACAAACGAACACAGTGCTGTCATTCGTTTGACAGTCCGTCCCAACCCGTAAGGGTTGTCAGAAGCCCGAAAGTACTGACAGCAAGTCTTAAGGCTCTCTTTTTTTTTGTGGATGGGAAATCAGCCAATGACTTCTCCCACTCTGGGCGGAGCGGGAGGGCGCGTCCGACTTTTACTGATTAAAACCCACCCGTGTTCCTTCAGTTGCCTGTGCCAGGGCCACGGTATCTCTTTCGAAAAACCCGCGACCCCGGCGGCAAGTCTTGAAACCTGAAACGATAAATTGCAATTGACAATTTTTACGTGATTGATACACATTCATGCGCAAATTGATCATCTACCACATGCATTTGAAGCGATTGACAATATAAATTGATGGCAATTGATCAGTTCGGGGACCCCTTACCGAGGGGTATCGTTTTACCCAGTAACTGGGTTGTGGAGGTCAGATAGGCAGTCGCTCAGCTGCATTTGGTTAGACTGGAAGCTAACCCCAATATCGTTGGAAAAAGACTAGGCAGATGATGATGATGGAAGTAGGTAAATTACAATTTTGTTTTGTCGCTTCACACTCATAACATTACTCATAGCAACCGTTCTCTGTAATAGTTTAAGAGAAGGCCTATAACAACCAGTGAATATTTTGTCCCCTTAGTGTAAGAGGGGAAACTAGATTGCACTAACAAAGGTGATTGTAAAGCATTGTATGTAATTATGGCACTATGCGTCCAGGATCGTTTATTACAGCCATCTACGTGGACCCAATCTTGCGCACTGGACATTTACGATAATTTACAAGTATTGTGTGAACTGGTAATTTATTTGTAACCGCCACCCGTAGTAAGCTACGTCAAATAACGTTAATGATGGTCTTAAAATGCAATAATGTTCACAAAATTCAATACAGTTTCAAATATTGACAAAAATTTTAATGCACGAAAATATGGCGCCGCTAGTCAAACTTTACTCGACTGTGTATTTATCAATAATGCAAAAAAAATCATAAGCAAGCACTGTAAGGGTCAGTTCAGACCAAGCGGAAAAATCCTCTAACTTACTTAATCCATTGAAAATAGGACCTTATTACCATAGCTTAAAGTATAAAATTGGCAGTCGGCTCGCGATCCGATTGTGTCGATATTTATCCAATTTTATACTTTAGGCCTACATACGGTCCTATTTACAATAGAGCCAGTAAATTATGCGAGAATTTTTCCGCTGGTCTAATAATAATCAGATATTTGAGTATACTACTCCAGAAATCGACTCACACCGTAAGTAATCCTAGAGTTATCTATCACCCATCTAAATAGCTATATTAAAAATAGTAAAACATGAATGAACCAAAGCATGAATGTGGAATTAGATACTAAATGAATTTTAGTCGAAACAAAAGCTTTTATTAGTTTTTACACATCGTCAAAAAAGCGTAAAATAAACAAATTCTTACACAAAATAAGTACATAATGACTTTTTAACAACCCCTGTTTGACATCAATACAAAATCGATTAAACAAGCCACATACTTCAAGTCTCGAGCCATTAAAAAAACCTTCATTAAGCACTATCGATTATTACGGTCAATAATCGAATGGTACTTATGTTCTGCGACTCGATTTCGCAATGGTTTTTTGCGGTTAACTCAAGGAATTCTCGCCTGTAATACGTACAACATAGAACTAATAATGGTTCGATACTGATTTGATCAGTCGCGTATTATGTTGGCAGTTCGTAAATGGGTCGCACAATCGATATTCATGTAATCGGCTACTCGTTCCCGCCTCAATCCCGTAATATCCGATTGTCGACAAATACAGTAAGTCCGAGTAATTCTTAAATAGTTCGGTGAGTTTTATGAACTCGATCTTGGCTTTGATTTTGTAAATCAAAGGTGCGAAGGTAAGATTCTAGGTAGGATTCAAAAATATGTTTCAATTTTCGAATTCGGAGCGTGGTTCATTTGTTTAGTTTTCAAATTTTTATGACATTTTGGGTGTGTTCGGTTGTAAAAAAAAAACGTATCTGGGCAGGTACAAACTTCGTGCAGAAGGCTGCGCAGTAACATTTTTTAGGAACCAAATGCTGCCATAAGGCGATTTTGAGTGAGAGAACATGCGCGAAACTTCTTAGTGCCTATGTTCGGACCTGCACAGATAAATCGGCCATAGTGTACATAGTTATTGTGTTGTGGATTTTGTTGGCTTTTCTTTGTTTTACAAGAAACCACACAGTTGATCTGAGCTATTCAAAAAAAAACCGGCCAAATGCGTGTCGGACCACGCACAATGAAGGGTTCCGTAGTTGAATAGAATTTATCCCAAAAACAAACTTCATTGTAATCCCAAAAAAATTTTTTTTATGTATTTAAATGAGAAATTAAAATTTTTTGGACTTTTTCCTTTACTTCTTGCCAATTTTCATGATTATCAACAGGAAGTTCCCTATAGGTTTTGATTTACTTGCGAGTATCAAAATATGTTGCATAAATGACTCTATTTTTTTATTGCGTTGACTTAGAAGCTTAATTTTTTTAGAACTCTAAGGGACTATAGACCTACGTATTTGATATTAATTTCAACTTGATACCTCCACGCGTTCCTGAGACAAAGGGTTTTGACAGACAGACAAACACACAGACAGACGGACAACGAAGTGATCCTATAAGGGTTCCGTTTTTTTCTTTTGAGGTACGGAACTCTAAAAATTAAGATTAAAAAGCAAAGCCTAGCAGGTAACATCAATTACTAATTATAAAATGTATCTTAATTGGCTTAACCAACCATTGTAGCCACAAGAAACGAAATCTTCGAACTCTTTACAAACTACAACCCTCGAACTTCTTAAATAGCAATTAATTGCATCAAATTACATTTTCAATAGTTTGAAACTGTGTGAACTCAGGATAATCAAGCTGTAATTAATATCTGGCGGTTTAACGGCTAACTGCCTTTAGTTGATACAAAGTAAATTGTGCCTTTTCCATTAAGCGAGATTGAGAATGTGTGTGTGTTTGTGAGTTTAATTAGGGGTGTAAGTTTAGTGTGTGTAAGCGTGAGGGAGGGTGTGTGTGTGATTGTTTGTTTGTCTTAATTTGATGGGCACTAGTGTATATGCTATTAGAGAGTGGATTGTGGAAATTGATTGAATGGTAAACATACCATTCAATAAATGGTAATGATGTGAGATTACGCAAGTGGCCGAAATTAATATTAGGTAGGTAATTAGGTTTTTAGGGGGGTATTAGATGTTTGCAAAACGTGTGAGGGTATTTTGGTTTTGTTTAACATTCTGGCCTTAAGTATGGAGAACATCAAAATCATATTTTACGTTTTTGTAGGTTCTTGAATAAAAACAAATCCCGCCCTTTCTTTAGGTTTCGATATTTCTTGTTTCATAACTACTTAAGTACTGTAATAAATTGAAAATTATAAACCACATCAAAAATTACCAATTTTTCCCAACAGAATATGTACACCAAAAATACTGTTTGCACATCAAAATTTGCATGTCTAAATAAATTAAACTTAACGTCATGTCGACGGAGCCCCGCTGCGGGGCTCCTATTTCCGTCTGCGGGGTTTAAAGGAATCTAACCAAACCGAACCTCGGGGTGCCCAGTAATTATAATTTGTACATGTTTTGATATTCAATTAGTTAATTGCAATAATTGATTTGGTGTACATGTAGATTATTAGATGTGAAGTGATGTAAAAATATTGTTCTGGTAATTTCCCAATTAAAAATACAAATGGAGCACGTCAAAGTGATTCCTTTAGACAAAACAAAAAACGTTTATCCTAAAACACTGCAAAAGAAATTCCTTTCAGTAGATAATACAAAAGCCACCTTACAACCATAAAAAATCGTAAAAGTATCTACCGTGAAGCAATATCCCACTATCCTACTAATATTGTAAATCGCTCATTTGGTGCAACAATGGCGTAATTACACTTTCAAAAATTTTACAGGAGATGCAAAGTTTCTGATTAAATGACATTTTGAAGAGACTTACTACGATCATCGTGGTTTTAAAAGATCAAATTCAATTCAATTTTGTCGATGTTTCTTCCGATATAAATAGTCTTTCCGCACACATTTTGACATATCATTGTTTGACGTCATTGTTGCACCAAATGAGCGAAATGTGAAATTTTGTATGTTTGGATGATTGGATCAATCACGCAAAAACGGCTGAACAGATTTGGATGTTTGGCGCAAAAACCCTTTTTATCCCGGTAGTACTTCCCGTGGGATATTTTCCGAGATCCACGAGGCGAAGCCGCGGGTAAAAGAAAGTCTGAATATACACTTCTGGACACATCTTTTGGCCCACCTTGTATTTTCAGTTTCGTTTGGTCCTAGCTAAAATTTTATATTAGGTCGAGCAAAAAGTTTTTATGCAGTTTTGAACCTGGCACATTCACAATTTCATTCAATAGTCTTTTTTTGAATTTCGAACACAGAATTTAAAGAAACAAAAGACAATTTGGAGCCTGTTTGTTGATATCAAACAATCGAATACTAAGAAAACTTGGTTTTATTGGTTTACTTGGATTTAATTCTTGAAAAAGTGATTGATATCTTTGGTTTTGCAACAAACATTACTTATTCTTAACATTAAGGTGAGGTTCTATCAATAATCTATGGATACTTCACCTGAAGTCGCCGCCCAAGCTGTGGCACTTATTCAGGCCGGACACAGCCAAAAAAACGTGAGTTCTCAACTTAATTTAAGTCGATCTGCGGTCCGAAATGTTTATCGGAGGTACCTAGAGACTGGCGGCTTTGTTCGTCGCCAAGGAAGGCCACGATCTCGGGTCACAACTGAAAGACAGGATCGATTCATCGTGACGACCAGCTTGAGAAATCGTCACCTTACCTCCATTGAGATACAAAACCAACTTCACGACTTCCACGGAGTATCTGTGAGCGCTCGAACTGTTCGAAGAAGGTTAAAAGAACGCGATATGGTACCACACAAGCCAGCTAATGGCCCCAAACTAACGCGAGCCCACCGAACAGCGCGCCTTCATTTCGCACGCAGTCATTTAAATTGGACACAGCAAGATTGGAGCCGTGTACTCTTTTCTGATGAGTCTAAAATTGTGTTACATGGCAATGATGGAAGGAAGAAGGTCTACCGACGTAAGGGAGAGCGTTTCGCACAATGCTGCTTTGATGAGAGGGTTGCTTATGGCGGTGGCTCATGGACTGTCTGGGGCGGTATATCCGCGAGCGGCAAAACTCAACTTGAGGTTGTTACAGGACCACGGCTGCCAACATTAAATGCTGAAAGGTACATTCGTGAGTGCTCAGAACCTCACGTGATACTGCGTGATACCATACGCGGACTATGTGGGCCCAAATTTCCTTTTTATGCATGATAATGCAAGAGCCCATGCGGCCGGCATCGTCAGGGAATATCTTCGGGATGTCAACATCACAGTTATGGACTGGCCAGCCAGAAGCCCAGACATGAACCCTATTGAGCACATGTGGGACGAGCTAAAAAGACGTGTTAGGGCTCGTCAGCCAGTTGCCCAGACGATGCAGGAGTTGAAAACTGCCATAGAAGAGGAATGGGAGATGATCCCTCAAAATTTCATAGAGCGGTTGATAAACTCTATGCCTAATCGTATGAGAGCTGTGGTAGATGCCCATGGAGGCAACACGCGTTATTAAATTAAACCTTTATTTGATAAAACATGTTTTTTATTCAAAAATCAATTGCCTTTAACAAGGCGCATATCCGACTTGTTAGGCGTAGCTCCATGTCGTATGGTATTCTGAATTCAAATTTAAAACAATACGATCGAAAAAGATGGTAAAATGTATCAGGTTTAAAACTGCATCAACAGTTTTTGTTCAATCTAGCAATCATATTTCGGTAGGGGCCATCGAAACCTAAACTCTAAGGTGGGCCAATAGATGTGTCCAGAAGTGTATAAAAAGAAAAGTCCTGACTGACTCTTCAACGCCCAGCCCAAACCATTGGACCTAGAAAGCTGAAATTTTGCACAGGTTTTCCCTCTATAATGTAGACAAGAAATAAGGAAGGATTTTAGTGCCCGTGGGATATTTTCCAATATCCACGCGGGCGAAGCCGCTAGCAAAAGCTAGTATTAATATGAAAAAGAAAAACCCGAACAAAATGAATAAAAATATATTACATTGCCTTTACATCGTTACCCAGTATTTTATTTGCCGACATAAAATCACCTTATTTTTAGTGGATAATTCCTCTGGCCTGACAGAGCGATGATGCAATATTATGTTTACTTTAGTAAATGTATTTGTACTGTGTATTAACCCCTTTTTGCTTGTAGAAACAATGATTTGAGGAGGGGTGAGATTAAAATGAATTGTTGTAAAAATAAGGGTGTGTATTTTTTTTTTAGCCTACTTTGTGTCCCTCTGCTGGGCAAAAGCTTCCCCTTTTTCCTTCCAAACCTCCGTGTCGTAGGCGAGCTCTGCCCATGTTAGCCCTGCAAACCTTATCAGATCATCACACCACCTTCGCCGTGGTCTGCCTCTACGGCGATGTCCTCCCTCAGGCGTCCAGTGGGTGACGATCTTTGCCCATCTCTCCGGGTGCATTCGTGCGACGTGTCCGGCCCACTCCTACTTCAGCCTGACTGTTTTTTCTCCAACATCTGCTACTTGAGGTATGGAGCGCAGGGGATGTTTCTAGCTCAGTCTGTACGCTTGACACCTATTATACTGCTGTGTGTGACAGGTCAATATTTTTTAGGACGTAGTTTAGTTGGATAATGTGGATGGAATTTTTTACGACGTAGTTTACTTGGATAATGTAGATGGAACTTAATTATAGGCGATATAAACAAATAATTAAGAGTCAAAGTTCCCAAAAGCATTCATCTGTAAGTTCTGTAACATGTAATATTATTAGTGCGAAATATATTTCAGGTAGAAACATTAGGTAGGAAACGTTTTCATGTAAGTTTTTCATGTATAACCCTTTTTTTTTATAAACGGGTGAAGTAAAACTTGATCAATATCCAACAAAAATACAAACATCCTTGAAAAAAATCCCATCGAACTTCCAAAAAGCGTTGTCCTATAAATGTTTACACAATTAACCCTAATTATGAGGGGGCGGGGGACGTCGACGTCAACGTCGGCGGCACTTTACGACGTCGTTAGAGTTACATCTGACAGGGCGCTTTTAGGAGCTATGACAATAAAAGACCGAATGAACTCTTTGGGCACTCGCGTCGGAGAGCCGGGTGAGGGTAAAGTGGGTCGCGGTAGCGGAAGCGGGTTACGCTTATTTTAAGTTTTGTTTGTATTATGAAGTTGGTCTGGGTTTTGTAAGTAGGTCATGTGTGTGAATTATTATGGCGGTGTTTGGAAGTGCAGAACGGGGCCTTTTTATTTGCTTTAATTCGTTTCAATTAAGTTTTCTTCTTTTATTTGGGTTTCGGATTATAAAGGTATTTTTCAGTAGGCATCAAGGCAAATATTTGTGTAAAATATGCCAAGCTTAATTATTTATAAATCACAAATAGAAAATGCAGTAAAATTACATGACAACAAGTAAATGTCAACATGTTGCCAGTCTTTTGGGCACTTTTCCTTTTGACAGCGACGCGGTCGAATCTTTTTTTGAAGACTTAGTATTTAAATTATGTAAATATAATCGTATAAATCATATTTAATCAACAATACTAATAAAAGCATGCTTCTTTAAAAACGCTATTTTTGTTTACTTTCTCAAAGGCCCACACTAAATAATTCTACTTACTGATATTTCAGCTTACATATTCTCAACTTCCTTTTTGTATAAAAATAAACAGTTTAAAATTACAGGAAAGCAGTCGTGCCAGAAAATATGGCATCGAAAATAGAAATACTCACTATGAAATGCGATCCGTTCTCTCAAGCACTCAGCGACAACTCTTATTGGTTATTGACGAGAGAGAGTGAATCCCTCGTCCCGAGAATTCTAATGACCGCACCCTAATTTTCATTTGTTATTAAAATTTTCGTCCGAAAATTTGTTTTCATAATATCCCTCTAATGTTAATGGTTGTTTTTTTTGGGTTCTTTGCTAACATTAATGTAGATTCGTTTTGAGTTATTTTATACCTAAGTAAGTACCCTATGCTGGTATGTTTACGTTCTAAATTGTTGGTGTTTGGTCAGATACTTATTATGTATCTGACAAAACACACCATTTATAATACGTAATTTTGTATATATTTTGTACAGTTATTAGGTAATTTGATTGAAATAATGCGTCGTTTGAATAATTGCATCATATTCATAAGCTTCTACGTAACGGAATTGTATAGAAAGAGGTAGGTAGCGTCTTTCTAATCGCAACAAAAAAATTAACAGGTTCACGTGCGGTAAATGAGACACAATAGAAGTTTTATTGTTATGACTGCTATAGCCGTATCCTTGAAAGTGTTAATCATAGATTCAATAATTATTAATGTTCTGTGTTAAACTGAAAAAGTTAATTCTGGTGATAAGGACAGATATTTCGTACAAAAGTTTATAACAATTATTTGGCCCACTTTAAGTACCTAAAAGGCGTAAAGGGACGTGCTCTAAACCCTAAACTAAAACCATAGACTATCACTTTTTATTATAACTGTTGTTATCTCCAACAACACTATCTCGTCATTTAATTTGAAAACGTAAAGTTGAATTAACCACAAAAGTCATACGCAAAAATTAATCGTACATATTGAATTAAATTCTACGAAACGTTTTTATGCTAACCTGTCTAATTTTAGGTATATTATTATCGAACGTTTGTCATGTTGTAAATAGATTGGACTGATTGACTGACTCATCAACGCCCAGCCCAAACCCTTGGACCGAGAATGCTGAAATTTTGCACAGCGGTTCCCTTTATAATGTAGACAAGGAATAAGGAAGGAATTCCCTGTAGTACGTTCCCGTGGGATACTTTCTGACATCCACGTGGGCGAAGCCACTAGCAAAAGCTAGTATTTAAATAAATGAATGGCCCCTGCAACGATGATGGATTGGTGACATCAAATAATTATGTTAGGCTTTTGCCCAGCAGTGGGACTGTAGAAATTAAATAATACTAAACGTAGGTGAAATGATAGAAGCCGTGTTGTGTTCTACGGAACCCTAAAAACAATAAAATCAGAACTTTTTCATACTAAAGAAATTGTGCCTCAATCAGAAACGTAACGAAATCCTGCAAAAAATAAAATATGCAATATGCGTATGAGTGAGTAATTTAAACTTGTATATTATTGTCGTTCCGCACAAATTGGGGTACAAAGTATATTTGGGGTAAAACATTTTAGTAGGTACAGGTCGATACCTGTTTCGTTATATTATTTCCTTTTCTATAAAACATTTGTGCGCATATTTTCTTTGATGGGAAACTGTGCAGATGTTACCAAAAGAAATTCTTTTTATGATTTTTTAGTTGAGCGCCCTTATAAAAATATGTGTGGGTTCGTCAAAGAAAATAGGTAATGATTGGGCGGCATACATCTGTTTGTTGTTTGACTCGATCACGTGGTAGTTTTCATTCTTATTATTATTATTAATAATGATTTCTAAATTATTTATTTGTTTCACTTTCAATTACATTCACTTTATAACAATACCAATATGATCATTTAAGCTTTATCTAATAAGTTTTACAAGACACCTGTGTCTGAATTAGATAATTTAATAGCTGTATAGAATAGAATAGAATAGAATAGAATATTTATTTGCCAGAAACATGGTATGTTCACAAAGGTGTTCTTAACATTTCATAGTGCTGCATGTCTCACCGTTATAACGGTATGCAAAAACAATTTACAATTACATTAATTTAAAAAAAAAATGTTATTTCAGTTATTTTAATATACCATCATTTCCATTTTTACAATTTCATTAAATAAAACAACAACATTAACATATTATGACTTAAATTATTATTTATGCCTGTATTTTAATGCCAGATCAAGTGAATAAAATTTACAGGGACATTTTACAAAAAAATCGTGAATAGAGTTAAAAGAATCCTGCAACAACCACTTGTATCCGCTGTATCTCAGACAACAGCGATCCTCCCTATAAATATGAACATTTAAAAGCTAACAAGTACCTAGGTACTAATGTGGCTCTAACATTATAAAAATTAATGCAAAAAAAAGAAGAAAAAACAAAAGAGAAATTATAAAAAATTCTTTCTATGTGTACTAACGTATTCTGTTTTCTCTCTGGCTAATGATACTAGTCCAAATATTTTTTCAGGATATAATGTATATCTACTACAACCATGCCCCATGTGTTTTGTTCTTGGCGTTTGTTATATTAATTTTAGAAAACAAAAATATCGAGAAAATCGTGGGGCTTGTGGCTTTTAGATGTGTGATCAAAACATGATTCGCGACTTTAAAAAATATTTTTTACATAATTATTACCACAAGAATCATTAATACATCCCACTAAGATATGTTCTCTTTTGGTTTGATTTCGGATATCATGACATTTTAGAACAAAGCTAACTAAGAGAAATGTAGTGATCATTTTTGTGGCTATAATTATGTAAATACATATTTGTTATAGTCGCGAATCATATTTTGATCAAGATACAACCTGACACTGACCTACAAATTGAAAAAAACGCAAATAAAATTGAATTTCGCGGGATACCATTGCACAATCACCTTAAATTGTTTTCTCCTAAATAATTATTTAGCACGCGTGTTACGCTCGTGTGGCAACAAATGCCTGAATTAAGTTGCCAAAACATTGATCAACATTTTATTGCCTTTTCGCATGTTGTGTCTTCAAAAGTGTGTAACTAGTGAGCTATAAATTAAGGTTATGGCACAAATTAGCCTTCAAATTATATATTTTTGTAGGAGTTGTGGAAACTTCATATAGGTATTTGACGGCGAAATTGAATCTTTTTTGTTGCATGTTTTCAGCTTTTATTGTTTTTTGGAGTTAATTCCTTAAGAATCGATTTTAATATAAGGCCCCCGGCATGGAAATTGTATTAGGAGGGAAATACAAGCGTTGTTACGTTTTTCTGCACAACGTAAAACAAAACGAACGCCTTTACAGCTTAAAGTTGCTTTTTGTATAGCACTGATTCATTGAAGAAACCCTGCTCCTATGGTCCTTTGGTATCGTCCAATAATAGAAAGTTAGAACAGCACAAAAAACAGGAGTAAACTCCGGTCGTGCGTCGGAGAATCAAGTCACATAATCATATCACACTAATATTATAAAGGTGAAAGTTTGTGAGTGTGCGTGTGTGCGTGTCTGTGTGTGTATGTTTGTTACTTCTTTACGCTCAAACGACGGGACCGATTTGGATGAAATTTGGTATGTATGTATGTAGATAGCTTAAACCCTGGATTAACACATAGGCTATTTTTTATCCCGGTCCACGCGGGTGAAACCGCGGGGCGCAGCTAGTTTTAGTATAAAAATAAAATCAACCTACAAATTGCACAACAGTTTAGTCAGACATTAGGGCCACAACACCCCACTTTTAGTATCAAACACCACTTTGCACATAGTCCAACCATTTTACATACACTCAACCACAAACTTGCAATACAAATACAAAAACCCAGTGAAGAAAACTACAAAGGAAATCAAATACAACATGTCCCCAATTGTACCCAAATACGGACAACGACAGATATTTCCTTTACCACTGGAAACAGGTACTTCCCTAACTAATTCAGCTGCTTATGTATGCCATAGCGTGCACGAATTATATTTGAAGCTATAAATCTATCCGTAAGGTCCCAATGTGTTTATATATTTAAGTGCATGTTCTTATTTTTGGGTTCCGTCGTTAAATAAAGGGGTAATGGGGTACTTGGGGGGTAATGCATTCGTATTTTAGGGGGAAATAGCGCGGTTTGGGTTGATTGGCACGGTTGCAAATGTGTGGTGTTTACGTTAGCAATTGAAGTGCAAAGTATGGGGTTTGGGCGATCTATAGCAAAATGAATTGGGGTTCTTACTTAAGTTCTTACATAAGTTCTTATTTTAAAAGCTAGCTCTAGTAGTTTTCTTAAAAAAACCCGCTTGGAAACTTTTACTAAGAATCATTAAAACTTATTTACAGACATTTCTTAGCATATAATACCTACCCAAAAAAAAAGATAAGGAAATGTTTAACTCCAAAATAAAATTGTTTGTTCGCAATGAATGACATTCAAAGGACAAGCGAAACCCTGACCTACTCCGAATATATTTTGTTCCCCCATATGGAGCTGGAGTAAACAGAAAATGAATTGGGGACAGACGGTTTTTGGAACTCCCAAAGTTGTATTTAAGGTAAACCACACCGCCTTAATATGTGATCAATGATGAATATAAAGATATTATCATCATTGATCACGTATTTATTTGTCATACTTACTTTATGTGAGAAAAAAGAAAATTGTAAAAAAAGAATCAGGTTTTTACCGAAAATACAAGTAGCTGCAAAGCTTTAATAATTTGTTCAATATAATAATGGTGGATAAAAAAGGCTCGTCAAAGAGGAAAAATGTTTCGTGTTTCTTTCAAAATTAATTCACAAAGGAATAAGATTAATTTTGAGTTTGTCGAGGAAAGGAAGCTGTTTAAAGTACAGTTGAGGAAAATTGTGAATTTCTTTTTAAATATGAATGACTTGTTCGATTCTTTCCGGTTTTATTCGGGAACGTTCAATCTTTGTCGCGTTTTAGAAGGAGATTTCACGTTCAAACCGTAGTGAACATGTAAATCGGTGGTTTAAAAGTATTTTAGATTATCTTAACGTTATCTTATTCATCCAAGCTATTGTAGGGAAGACACCGATGTATAAACTATACATTTGTTCATTCAATTCAAATCTGTCAGATTACTGATACTGACATTTTGAATGAGGTATAGCATAATCAGCCTAATGTTCCCACTGCTGGGACACAAGCCTCCTCCCTTCGAGATCCCGTGGGCTGTAATCTACCACGCGGGCCCAGTGCGGGTTGGTAGATGTCACATCTCTTCGAATTTTTGGTTCTAGGACATGCTGGTTTCCTCACGATGTTTTCCTTCACCGTTTTGAGAGCAGTGGTGATGAAAATATTTAAAGTAAAGCGCCTGCCTGGGTTCGAACTCGCGACCTACAATTCGTTACTTACCACTGGGCCACCACTGCTCAAAATGAATGAAGGAATGAATGAGGTATAACATTTTGTTTTTATCAAATCATCAGAAAACACAGAATACAGATATACTCATAGCATAAGCATAATCAGCTTATAACAGGAGACAGGTTTCCTCTCTGTGAGAGGGAGCGGGCCGTAATCTACCACGCGGGCCCAGTGCGGGTTGGTGGATAGTCACATATCTTCCAATTTTTGGTTCTACTTAAAATAAAATAGAATACAGAACATTTACTGTAAATTAACTGACTTTAAAAAGCAAGTCCGTAACCGCCGCGATCAAATCGCTATTTAAAAAAAAGAAAACACCGTTATTTCTGCAAAACACCGAACGAAGTCGCGGTCTACAAGCTAAGTAATATGATAACTCCTCATCCATTCAGTTTACGCCTTCAGGGAGCGAAGCCATCTTTACGATTACACTCAAAAGCTTATTATTCCGAACTCGTCACGAAAGTATTTGATTTATTTATTAGAATAACATGTTCTGAATCTTTAGTTTGATTACCAATTCAAAATGGCGGCCACTGCTGTGACAGTTCGTACTCGATGCTCCTTACGATGCCCTGTTTTTATGTGTGTTGTTAATATGCATGTGTGCTGATCAAGTTCTGTGATTGGGAATAAATAAAGGCACTAAGGTTTTAACATTCTACGAGTGTAAAATTTATGTTAACTTCCAAGCTGACTGCATTTGTTAACTAGGTTACGACTTGTGTTAATAATAAAAAGGAAGAAAGGCTTTCGGGTGAAGATTATAAACTTGTTTTGGGACTGTCTGCGTTTTGCTGGGATTATGCTCAAATATTGTCGTGTTAACAAAGATTTAACTTATAGGTATTCTTTTACTAATTTCTTTAGTATTGTGAGTGTTAGGCAATGTAAAATCAAATCGAATCATTTATCACTTTGCAAACATGGCTATTTACCGTCCATAGATGTTCTTTTTTATACTAAAGTTCTCCATATTTTTCCGATACATGGGCATGCAAATAGAAGGTACCTACCTACATGCAATTTTAATCTAAATTTAACTTATGTGGCATGTCATAAGAATTACATTTAAAAAAAATATTTAAAAAATGTCAGCCTGGTCACAGTGATTATAACTATAATAATAAAAAAAAAAAAACAAAAAATGTCATCCGTAATTTGATCTTAATATTATATTAATAGTAGTTTTTGTTTGTTACAGGAAATCGCGGCAATACTCATCAGTTTCGACAAACACAGCGATTGGCAGTCAAAAGAGGTCAAAATACGGTAAGTGAATCTTTTTATTACTTTGACGAAATGCCGTTCTCTATAGAGAAATTCAAATCCTCTGATTTTGTAGCTACGGTCCATTCCTTAGTAGTCATTTCCTGTGAAAAATTTAACAAACGTTCCAACAAATACGTTTTTACGTGTCAATTCGGAGAAACGTTTAAAAAATTGAAAAGTGCTAATAGATTTAAATGAAATTTCACGTGCGGCCAGCCCGAGGGGAACACGTAAAGGTTTTCAAGGAAACAGTAATTATTTGTGGTTCAGGTGGGGAAATTGATTCGAGTAGCTGAAGGAGATATTTATTTGTATTGTTTCAAGAATTTAGTGGTTGAATATCTTACTTATTATTATTAATTGTTTAGATGATAGTTCAAGGAGGAGCTCGTGGCTAAGTAATAACAGCCGCACGGGTCAATCCATTAGGTTAAGCTACGCTTGCCGGGGTCGGTCCGTGGATGGGTGACCATCTTTACATACCGAGATTCCTCCGTGCCTCGGAAAGCACGTTAAGCCGTTGGTCCCGGCTGTCATTCGTGGACCTTGGACAGTCGTTACGGGTCGTCAGAAGCCCGAAAATCTGACAACCAGTCTTACCAAGGGGTATCGTATTACCTAGTTAATGGGTTGTGGAGGTCAGATAGGCAGTCGCTCCATGTAAAATACCTGTATTCAGCTGCATCCGGTTAGACTGGAAGCCGACCCCAACACACTTGGGAAAAGGCTAGGCAGATTGATTTTGATAGTTCAATAGTGGCTGAGTGTTTTGACTGGGTTAATTTAGTTCTCTGCATTTTTAAGACGATGACATAGAGTTATTTTTTAGGGTTCCGTACCTCAAAAGGAAAAAACGGAACCCTTATAGGATCACTTCGCTGTCCGTCTGTCTGTCTGTCTGTCAATCTGTCAAGACCCTTTTTCTCAGGAACGCATGGAGGTATCACTTGAAATTAATATCAAATATGTACGTCTATGTTCGCTTGGAGTCCTAAAAAACTCAAGTTTCTAAGTCAACGCAATAAAAACATACGGCCATTTATGTGACATATTTTGATACTCGCAAGTAAATCAAAACCTATAGGGTACTTCCCATTGTCCTAGAATCACGAAATTTGGCAAGAAACAAGCTCTCACAGCACAAATAAAGGAAAAAGTCCGAAAATTGTTAATTTGTAATGCTATCATATAAAAAAAAATTCAACTCTGTCAGTCTGTCATGACCCTTTTTCTCAGGGACGCGTGAAGATAACAAGTTGAAATTAATATCAGATACGTAAGTCTATGGTTCCTTAAAGTTCTAAAAAATTAAGCTTCTAAGTCAACGCAATAAAAAAATACGGAAATTTTGCGACACATTTTGATACTCGCAACTGTCGCAAGTAAATCAAAACGTATAGGGTACTTCCCGTTGACCTAGAATAATTAAATTTGGTAAGAAGCAAGGTCTTCCAGCACAAGTAAAGGAAAAGGTCCGAAAATTGTTAATTTGTAGTTTTACGACTTAAAAAAATGTTTTTTTGGGATCCATTGTTTAGTTTGTTTTTGGGATAAATCCTTTTCAACTACGGAACCCTTAATTGTGATTGTTCCAACACGCACTTGGCCGGTTTTTTTTAATTTGTGCTAATCAAAGTATAAGTATTATAAAGTTATGCTTCCATTATATAATTTAGGTTACAGTTAATATTGTGCTAATTACTTTATTACCTCCATCCAAATAATTCTCCTTGAAATAATCATAACATTCATATCAATCCCCCATCCTTTGTTTACAAAAAAAAAAACAAACCTTAAATCATCCCCTTCTCCCCTTTTGGGGGTTTGAAAACAAACAAAACTTGCCTCTTTATAATATTAGCACAACCATGGGACTAGCATTTTTTATTATTGAATGAGCCCATAAAAGCCACCTGATGGTGAATGGTCATCGTAACTCATCGATAATGCGCGATTCAGCGCTTTAAAGAGCTCCCTGATGCATTGCAGCGCTGAAACTGATTCGGTTCCCGTTGAGTGCTTTTGAATTAAATAAAATATGTGTGGTATTTGTGATTAACAGTGAATGGAAACGATTTGTGCGTGTGTATTGTGTAGTGTACTGGGAGAGGGGCCTGTGGCTAAGTAATAGCCAAGGTTAAGCTACGCTTGCTGCGGTTGGGCCGTGGATGGGTGACCATCTTTATATACCAAGACCCCATTCGTACCTAATAAAGCACGGTAAGCCATTGATCGCGGCTGTCATTCGTGGATCTTTGACAGTCGTTACAGGTCATCAGAAGAACGAAAGTCTGACAACCAGTCTCAGGGGTATCGTATTACCCAGTAACTGGGTTGTAGAGGTCATATGGGCAGTCGCTCCATGTAAAATACTGGTATTCAGCTGCATCCAGTTAGACTGGAAGCCGACCTCAACATAGTTGGGGAAAGGCTAGGCAGATGATGTTGATTCACTGGGTAGTGAGCTATAGTTTTGGTCGAATGTAATTGGGAGCTGAAGGTTTAAAGGCTAATTACTTGCTTATTTATTTACTTACTTATTTTTTATCATAGGTAAAGAAATATAGATCTTATGTTTGATGAACAGAGCGCTATGTTATGCCAGGAGGCGTACAAATATGGTTTGCAAATCTATCTGAGTATTACAAATTAAAATCTACTAAAAATATTTGAAAATCATGCATAATTATGGTATTAAATTAGAAAATAAATTGAACAATTATATATTATTTAATACTGCAATTATATCAGACCTGTCTGATGTCAGCTATGTCAAAATAATTAAAATGTCAAAATAATTTTATGTCAATATTAAATACTAAACTAAAAAACTTAGTAACTTATAAAACTTAATTCGAACGAATCTTCGAGCTACCCACGACCATGAACTTTTCAAGAAAGTAACAAGAAACACAATCATTTCAAGCATGATTTTTTAAAAACTTAAATTACAATCGAAATGCAGAATAGAAGACAGAACAAAAAGTGTTCACAAACGAAACGAATTAAACTATCTGTAGAATAACGTGACCGTTACTTTATACTTTACTCTGTGACTGTACCTAATTTGGCGCCCAACGAGGGACCCGTTCCAACTTGTAACAACTTTAAGCAAATTAAAACTTGGGCCGTGACTACTGCTGGCTCAGTGTGCGCCGTTGAAATATTAACTCTTTATGGGAGCGCAGTGTACAACAGGAGTTGCGGTGGATCCGTGTCGTTACATAAAAATTTAATAATGGTCTTGATACTGCGAAGTTTTTGTACGTGATCAAGTTTAGTTTGGTTATTTAAGGCTGCACTGAGATTTGTGATGTTTTTTTATTCAGAAGTTAGCTAAAGTTTGTCACCGAGGCAGTACTAAATCCGGGACATTGTCATGATATCGTAATCAGAATGGAATTTTGTGGCAAGACTGGGATTAGGGAAATGGGGAGCCGTTCTTTTCATAATTAGCATTAAACTCCTTAACCCGTCGCGCGCTAATTAGCAGACACAATTGAAATTCTATTGTTATCTGTACACATGGTGTGCAATCGACATTTTAAGAGTTTGGAGACAGTCCCGGAATATGACATCTTTAATGACACACTCAAGGTGATCACGTCAAACTGTCTCATGTTATGTGAAAGCTATGTTTGTTAGGTAAATAGGTTGTATGTTGTTATCACTTTATTCTGTTTTACATTATTTTATTTCCTCTAGTTATTGTTAAGTATGTTTGATCTCTGACTTGTGACTTGTTATTTGTTTTTGAATTATGTTAATTATGTTTAGTTTTATGTTTAGTTTTACCTATTAATTACTGTTATTGGCGCAAGCCGTTGTAATTAATTATAAATAAATAAATAAATAATATAATGTTTTGCAAATAATAATAATTATGCTTTAGGAAGCAACTGTTGTAATTAATGGATGGTGGTCTGTTTGGTTACTTCATCCATCGTTTTGCACCACGCGACATCGAGGTCAAGAACGGACCCATTGAACAAAAAAAAAAAAAATTCCAGGCAAGAGCAACAGGTGTGGAATAAAAGAGGTGAAGCCTGGGTAAAAATAAATTATATTACTAAGTCCGTAGGTCAGATAATAAAAAAATATTATACAAGTATTTTTTGCTTTATTCATAAAAAAATTACTTAGTTAAAACGTATTAAAGTAATTTTTTGGTATCTACGTCACAACTCAAACTATGTATAAAATCTATTAGCAAGGAGTGACATCATGCCAAATTTTAACTCAATGTATCCCCGTTGTCTTTTAATTTTGTATATTTTTAGGGTTCTGTACCTCAAAAAAAAAAAAAACGGAACCCTTATAGGATCACTCGTGTGTCTGTCTGTCCGTGTGTCACAGCCAATTTGCTCCGATCTAATGGAATAAGTTGAAATTTGGTACACAAATGAATTTCTGTGACCCAAACAGGAACGCGTAAAGTAAATAAATATATATATTTTTATTTATTTACCGTCAAAGTGATTTTGGGGGGCACATAAGAAAATTAAAAAAAAAATTGCTAAGTGTACCGTGTGACACATCAAATGAAAGGGCTTATTATGAGGGTCTCAATTTTTTTTTATAATAATTTTAAAATAAATTGTTTCTTTCCAAAACGGCTGGGCCTAAAATTTTGAAAAAAAAAATTCAGAAAATATTTCTTTACCTGTACATTACAGGAAAACCTATAAGAAGTCTGTGATCTTACAATAACATGGTAAATCTCTCAATATTGTGAGTACAAACTTACATTTACAGTTGGAATTTATGGGAGAACACGTTTTTCAACTACAATGTTAAGTTTATTCTTAGGATAAATTCTTCCCAACTACGGAACCCATCATTGTGCGTAGTCCGACACGCACTTGGCCGGTTTTTTTAATAATCTACATGACGTACTAAATAAAATTTTTGTCATCAGCCCTATTGTATAATATAACTTTACATAAATGATAAGCAGTCTAGCTTGGCAACTTTACACCACTGATTGCATTGTATGTTACTAATTCAAGGCACAAGATAATGTCTCCCTAGTTTTCAAGTGTTTCAACTGAAAGTCGGTCATAATTAAATTTTTTGAGTAAGTAAGTAAGTTGCTTCCCTGCTTTCTCGAGAGTGAAAGACGAACTTGAAAGTGCATGAACTACTTGTCTACAGCCAAGTTTTAAGAGTTCAAAGTTTGCATTGTCATAAATTTGCACTGTTGTAAAATATTTAGGGTTTATTTCTACTTAAAATTAGATAGTGCTGGTGTAACTTTTAATTTCTTTACTAAGATACTTGAATCTGTAACAAAATAGGTAGAAACTAAAACAGATTTACGTTCTGCTCCAAATAATTTTAAACCTCAAAATCTTGATGGTTAAGTTCAAAATCGAATGAGAAAATTTTACAGATTGTAGTAACTTGACCTGCTGCTATGTGTACATCCACATATCACAAAATAGGAACCAGTTGAAAAGCAGTGCTAGGTACCTACTGGTGGTCTAGCAAATGCTGAACTGTATTATTGTTTGGACACATAAGATTTAAATCTTTAAAATCTATCTGCGTTAGATGCTATGTGGTAACTCAACAAAATCTATATGAGTATATGTATATAAAAATTAACCCCTATTTCCCTTGGTCATCGCATCACGCGTGAACGGATGGAACAATTACGCAATTTTTTTTTTTTTGTTTTTATGATTGTCAGGAGAAGGTTCTTATGAAAGAAAAAATTAAGAAAATTTCGCAGAAAACTGGAAAATTTCAGAAAAAAATATTTTAACTTCACGCGTTTACATTAAAATATTCATAGCCAAGATAGGACAACGTCTGTTGGGTCAGATAGTAAAAAATAAATAAAATAAAAATGATCTTTATTACATAAATGAGACAGCCATAAAGGTATTTTAGCAGTAGTAGTTAGTTTAAAAGGTATTTTGACAATACTTAGGCAGATCTACAGTTGGAGAATGTGAAGCGGTATTACTGTTTGGTTGTCCTTAGACTGATTCGCCGTATCTCCTCGTACTAGTAAAAAACTGTATCACGAGCAGATAGTCTTCCTCAACCCTAAAGACAACTGATTCCCACAAGTTCCAGTTACGAGTAACATTGTTTTTTTTTTAGCAGATTGATTTAGTAATGATATATTAATTAAATTACAAATGTTGAGCCCTTTAGGTACTTGTTCCCACTGTGTTGTTTGTAGTACCATTAAAACAATCTTCTTTTTGTTTAAGATGCAGTTTTAAGCCAACGGCCTTGTAGCTTGCGCGTTCTGTGCTGTGCTCACGCAACGCGTCTTACGTCCACCCATTAGTAGGACTCGCCCATCAAAGAGTGCTGTCTCAAATTAGACGCATTGTTAATTTATTATACATAAAACAAAAGACAATCTATTAAAACACGTATACTAAAAGATAAATAATTAAATTGTCTTTAAAATGGTGAATGTTTCATAAAAATATGCTTGATAGTTTTTGCGTGATTCTCAGTTTTTTATCCGCGTTAGATATAACTTTGCAAATTAATTACAAAATGTTATATAAACATAACCTAAAATATTCACAAATTAAGTTAGAGAATGCTCTAATTTAACATATTACTTTTTCCAAATCATTAAATTACACTACCCGTTTAGACGTGATCTTCAGTTTAAAATCATTAAAAATCGGTTATCGTTGTCTTAAACTTAATAAGTAGCATGTAACAGCAACAGCTAACGTTTGACCAAATATACTTTCCTTTCTTTCTTTCCTCTTCCCAAACGACACTCGTTCAAAAAAAAAAAAAGTCAAAATAATTTATTTGCATAAATAAGGTAGGTAGCTACAGAAGGTTGGTAATATGTATAAAATTGTCCTCTTATTCTGCCTTTAATTTCGGCGTGCAAATATAAATGATATTATCAGAATTACCATGATAACCACTTCTTATTATCCGTTCTATAACCAGCTTAATCACGTTCAAAAAATCCCTGAAAGGTGGTAACCCTTGATAAATATCCGCATTTAATTACTTCACTAATTGTATCCACCATATTATCCGGCTTAAACTTTGAACTTTGCAAGTACTAATGAGACCAAAGCCTGCGTTGTTTTAACTTGGCTTTTGTGAGTTATATTATGTGCTGTGTGGTGTGAGTATATATGGGATAACCTAAGAGGTTATGTGGGTAACGTGTGAGTTAATTTATGGTAAAGATTTTCAACTGTAGGCAGACGAATAGCCCAGATTTTAATCTATAATTTTGAGATCTGATAGCTCAGTTTTATGAAAGTTTGGAAACAGCACAGTATTGCAACTACACGAAACCTAAACAATAATTTTATTGTCGTGTGGTTATAAATAACTAAGATCTTTCGCGACATATAACCGCACATTTAGATCAAATTTTAAGACTGCCTAGTTGATTCAGTGGTTGCAATCGGTACTGCTGAGCATGAGATCCTGGGCTCGATTCCCGGGTCGGGCAAAGTGTTATTGAGTTTTTCTATCTGGAATTGCTCGGTAGCTGCCCGGAGTCTAAATTTGTGCTCGGTTGATGACAACAGGCTCGCCCCCTATTACGTGGGACTTACACATAGCTGGTGAAATGTGGGTGTACTCTGCCCAACCCTTCGTGGTATACAGGCGTGATGTTATGTTATGTTTAACGTAAGTAGATAATCGTGATCATCATCATCATCTGCCTAGCCTTCTCCCAACTATGTTGGGGTCGGCTTCCAGTCTAACCGGATGCAGCTGAATACATGGAGCTACTGCCTATCTGACTTCCACTACTCATACGATATAGAGAATGATATTAGAGTGTAATTAATAAACAATGAAGACAAAAGATTTAATTATATACTTGTAACCAGGAAGGGTATCTTTAGAATAGTTTTAAATTTTAATGTCAAACTAAATCTTCAGCAATACTTAATCTATTCTATCCTATAAATCTTCAACTGTCAATGCACAAGAACTTCTGGAGGTAGATCCATTCCGGTGTCGAAAACATAAGCTGTGGTTATAAATCATGAATCAGTCGGAGCATTATCTTATCGGAGCCATCTTTTGTAATGCTGTAGTTTCTACGACTATTAACTATGCAAATATTAACTTAGGTAAGTATCAAGGCAAATAATTTTAATCAATGTGTTTTAGATTAAAATTGTTTAATTTGAACCCATCAACTTTTTTTTCTACTTGATATGCTCCCACGACCCAGGCGATCAATCTGCTGAACGCCCTGATTGCTCAGGAGCCGGATGTTGACATATTTATGTATAGCAGTAAATCTATGTTTAATGTTTGCGTGAAGTTTTTTAGTTAAATGCTATGTTGTTGGCTCGCTGCGCGCTTTAGTGTACACTGTAAGTGCAGCAAGCAATTGTTAAATAAATAAATCAATAAATAAACATAAAAGATTATGTTTTACTTACAATATACATAGTTTGTACGATATTTTATACTTGTGCATATAGTTTTATTAAATAAATAAAAATAAACAATGAACAGACTGGTATTCGCCATTTTTGTTCTAATCTAATTTGCGTTAAGGTCAAAACTTTTTCATTCTTTCCGATTTGGATCATCAAAGTGTTAATAGCTATTGGTCAATTTGAAACAAGCATTAGCCAACGTTTTTAGGTACCTACTTGTATGTAGTACTCTCTCTCTGTCCTTTGCAAAACCCTCTTCCAATGTTCCAAATGGAACCACTCCAGGTCTAGTTTTGCACTGTATACCTATATTAATTTTGCCTTACCACCTACTCAATTGTTACTCTTCTCTTCTGAACTTCTTTGCCAGGTTTTTCCATACGACTATCACCTAACCGATTAGCCCATTACCCAGTGTCCTATACCAATAAATCTATCAAGAGCATTAAATTATCCGGAGTAATGGCTGCAAAATGATCTGTCATGGCGGCGTTGCGTTTGTCGACATATTGAGCTCGAACTATTCCGGATCGAGTCAATATGAGGCAGTACAATTAAATCAGTCTCTGTTTGTATGGAATGAAGTGATTGAGGTGTGGGATGGTTTTGTTTTTTGTTCGCTGGTTTAATGTGTAGTTGGGTCTTTTTTATTCTTAGATTTTTTGGGTGGATTTTAATCTTGATTGTTTATTTGGTGCCACTGCACCAAGCTGAGTGATAGAATTTTAAAGACCAATTTGCATTTTGAAAAACGTTCAAAATCTAGTCACAAAATCACATAAGCGACAATTAATTTCAAAGACTTGTCAAAAATGTAGATAACTACATCGCTGGCGCCAAGGCCAGCTCTGCGTCTAGTTGCAGCAACAAGACGCAAATGCATATGACAACTATGCGTCTCGTTGCAGCGAGTAGATAGGCAGCCAGCGCACGACGCACAATTTGCGTTGACACTTAAAGAGATGACGACTAATATACACATAGAAGTACGGAAGAAAAAGACATGTCGCGCCGACCCCAAATAAATTGGGGTATGGGCAGGAGAACGATGATGAGACAATTAGAATGCGACCATTGTAAAAATTACGGGAATTTCCCCTGTGGGCTTCGATGCTCGTACGGAATAATTATTTGTATTGTCTACAGATATTAGTTCCGGTAGAAACTTTTCAATACACTTCCTCGAAAACTGGTTCATATCGCACTACGATTAGGTTCACAATGCAATGTATTATATTTCACACGCGTGCGATTTTTCATTTTCCAACACGTGTGCGGGAATAAAAATTGCCACAGATAACTTATACCTATACTTAGTCCAAATTGGATCAATGCCTCTATTCACACCGTCTCGCGCCAGTTTCATTTTGGCACTTGCCGGTGCCAAGTGCCAAAATAAAATTGGCGCGAGACGGTCCTCTCTATTCGGAGTTGATTTTTTTTTTTTTTAATCTCGGCAAAGAGATATGCGTCTTTACGGCGTTAATATTTTTTGAATATTTAAATAATGTTTATAAATAGAATATCATCAAAAACCATGATTATTACAATAAAAAAAAAACGTTTATGAACAAATTAAAATTTGTGTTCTAAACTCGAAATTATTTTAAAATTCTATTTTTCATATTAGGCTGTTTATTGGCTTTATACCTTTGCTTCTCCTTCAACCTAGCGAAAGCAAAGCGCGGAAAAAAGAAAACTTAAGTCATAGTTTCCTAATAATTCATGACAAAAATATTTTTCGTTATTTTATTTTATTTCTTCAAAAGTGTATTGAAAAACGTCGTTTGATACACGTGGACATTTGTTATTGCAGTTATCGGCTCAAAAATAACTTCGCCTACGGAATTTTTGCTATTGCGTTCGAGGCGGAAT
Source organism: Cosmia pyralina (assembly GCA_946251885.1). NCBI lineage: Eukaryota > Metazoa > Arthropoda > Insecta > Lepidoptera > Noctuidae > Cosmia > Cosmia pyralina. The sequence goes on along the minus strand of OX276354.1, from coordinate 23,827,058 downwards.
TAACACCCGAGTTAATTCCGCCTCGAATGCAATAGCAAAAATTCTCCACATGTGTCAAAATGTACTATTTTAGTTTTGTATACCTATACCGGATGACTGTTTTTACCGTCTCGAAAAAAATAGGGTATATTAGGTGAACGGAGTACAGCTACCTACCTAGTTTTTTTTTTTTTAAATAGCTTAGTCAGAAAAAATATCTAAGTATCAATAAATACTACAAATTCGATGTAAACTTTTCATTTTAGAAAAATAAAAACATAAATTATAAAAAAAAATCCTTTAAAAATATCGAAATTCAAATCATATGCAACCTGCATTATGATTTGAATTTTGATTTTTAAAAAAAAATCAAAATTAAAAAAAAAAAAAAACTAGATATGCCATAGGCTTCTACTCCGTTCACCGAATATACCCTATTTTTTTCGAGACGGTAAAAAAAGTCATCCAGTATATTATGAGATTTATAAGCAAACCGAAAGGAAAAATCTTAAAACGAATTCGAGGCGTCGGTGAAACGCGTTATCTTTACAGGCGTCTGTAGACGACGCGACCACTTACCATCAGCCTGGCGTAACCCATTTTATTACCATATTACCTTTACACAAAAAGAAAGAAAAAAATAGCACCAAAGCTTCAGCACGCAGAAATCAAGGTCAAAAACCAAAACCTACCTAATGAATTATTAAATTGAAAACTGCTCAAACAACCAATCGAAACTAAAAACTTACACTGATTATTCCGAAGCGGAGAGTTATGCCCCCATACCACGAACACACAACGGTAAAGTATTGTCGTAAATAAATGTTATGACTTTTACGAGTGCAATAAAGTTGGGCATGAGAAACATCCAATAACGGCCATCGTCACGATACATAATAGTTTTTATTTGGGAATTAATAACTGCGTAGCATAATGGGCAAAAGGTTTAATATTGCGTGGTGAGCCATTGACACAGAAATGGGGCATCGATTGCAGCCAAGTGCAGAAATGTGTTCACATTACAATATTATCGTGTGACTTTTTATTATCGTGTGACAATATTATCGTGTGTACTCGTTTATTCAAATCTAGTAATATTTACTTACGCTAAGTTGATACCATTGTTTACATGTATTTAAATTGTAAAGAAGTTGTCAAGGCAGTCTAAACAACCACAAGAACAAGCTTTTTAAGCAAAGTTGCATAGTTCTATAATACCTGTTCATAATCTCGGCAGTCTTGCACACGTCACAAATTTCAAACAATAGACTAATTTTTTTTGTGTATTTTTTGTTGTTTTCAAAACAACAAACGATCTTTCAATGTGTGTTGCACTATACTACAATCAACGCAATCTAAGAAATCCGTTTTGACAGCTATCAAAAACTTTGTGTAGTGATGGGAAAAAATCGGTTGCTTTAAAAACCAATTCTCGAAACAAATCGATTTATCTTTGAGTCGACAATTTATCTACATTGAATAAAACTAATTGTCAAAGCACGTTAAATTACACTTACGAGTTTGTAATATTTAACAGTAATCACATAAATCCCAACTAAGTTTAAGCTTGGGCGAGTTCTTTGGAACTCGCCCAAGCTTAAACTAAAACCAAGACATAAACTAAAAGTCTAAAACCCGTTATATTCCATAGTGAAAAGGCGGCTTGATTATACGTTTCTCTCTTTTTTAAATGAACATTTGTAAAAGTATCGAGTCTTCAGAACATCGATTTTATTCGGTCAAGAAACGGCTTAGAACGGTCACAACACTACGGCAACGAACCCATAGACATGACATTGTATTAATGTACTGTCGGGAATTAACGATTAATTCGTGTTTTTGAGTGCATTTTTCCAATATAAAGTGAAACTTGGTACATACGAATGATATTCATTGTTATAGTGTATGGATAACATAGTAATTAATTAGAATTATGAATTTGACTTTTCGATTACTTACGTAGACGTTCATACAAAGTTATCGTGGCATGTATAATAAGAAACGTCAAACGGACTTCTTAGTTTTTTTTTTTTTTTTTTAATAATAATAATCTTTATTACATAAGAAAGTGAATTACAAATAGTGTGAAGTGCCTGACACTTGTGCTAGGTGATTAACCTGTGTTACAAGAGCCAGTGCCCTCTCCCGGGAATAAATACTATTGAAAACTTATGCAATAAGACAAACAATGAAAAAAAATAATAAGACTAAACTAATACAAAAAAGTTTAGAAAAAGCCTGTAGTGGTGATTGTGTGTGTGTGTGCGTGTATTATGTGTGGTGGGTGTGTGTGTGTGTGTGAGATTGCGTTGATTATCCCTGTTTATCCCTGAAAAACTCAAACTCAAAGCATTTATTTCACCTAAAACAATTACAGGTACTTTTGAAATGTAAAGAGTCAGTCAGTTGGTCAGAAAGTTGAAGCTAGTTGCCCATTCCAAAACTCTATGGAGAAGAACGGGCAAGAAACTACAAGGAAACAAAACTTAGACTCTCCCTTACTAGCAGGAGTCAAAGATTATAAGATAACCCTATTTAAGCTGTGTGAAGTGCGCCTTCTGCCATTTCTTGTATTAACGTCATACCGGGTATGAATAATTACTTTATGGGCCCTGTTGTGTTTTTTTTTAATGTGACCCGGACGAAGGAAAAGTATTTTGTTGTTTCATCTTTCTAGGTTCAATGGTTTGGGCTAGGCGTAGATAAGTCAGTTGGTCAGTCAGGACTTTTCTTTTTATTTATATAAATAACTTCATTATAGGTCCTCTTTAAAATTTAAAATACAGTATTATTTAATTTTAAAGCTGGTAGGAAAACATTTCGAATAGTTTCTAGTGGTAGTTTACTACAAAAGTAATTTTACTCAAATTAAAGTACAGGTTAAGGATTTTATTAAAGGAACGATTAAATAAATTAAGAATTCTGTTAACCCATATAAAGTTAGCCAAAAATTTTAAACGCACGCGATTAAGACCGCTAATAAAACCAAAAGTTCAACTTAAAATATTTACATCTGTATAATACATAACGGTTAAGTTGTTGTACTTATAAAAAAACTTGAGCAATTTTACATTTCTGAGGCGGAAACTTTTTTATAGAAATTCAAAGATGGCGTCGGTTACGATGATTTATTAAGAAGTCGCGCCATTTGGGAATTTTTCGCGGTTGAAAAAAAAAAAAAGAAAGTTTTCGCTAAGTTTGTGACCTAAACGGCTTTGTAAAGAATGTTCGTCGTAAATCTTGGGCCGTATCACTTTTATAATACGAATTAATTTACCGACCGTCAGTAGTTGGGTGTTTATTTATTTATTAAGTTTGATAAATGTTGCAAGGGCAAAATTTTTTTTACTTTTTGGTAGAAAATTTGTGAAGATGTTTGGATGTTTGTTACTCAATCACGCAAAAACGGCCCAACGGATTTGGATGAAATTTGGCACACAGATAGTTTATAACCTGGATTAACACATAGAATACTTTTTATCCCGGTATTAGGTTCCCATGGGATAATTTCCGACATCCACGCGGGCGAAGCCGCGGGCAACGGCTAGTTATAATATAAATATGAAACTGTGATAACTAACTGTGATACATTTACTTCATTAGTAGTAGGTATCTATTTTTGTTTGGTTTAAAATACCAATATTTACGACTAAGGTCGCGCGCAGATCTCAGTCAAGAATATATTTAGGCTGACTATATTGCTCTTTGAATACGATTCTGGCGCGCACACTCGTAAAAAAATATTTTGTTTTGTCAGGCTAAAGTATTTTGCCTAAGTATAGTGTGCATACTGTGTTGAAGAAAAAGACATGTGGCGCTGAGCCCAAATAAATAAGGGGCAGAAAAGAATGAATGACAACGATGAGAATGAATGATGTTGTTATTGTCAAAGTTGGTTTTGACGTTTGGTTGAACTATACAATAGGTAGTTTTTTTCTTTGTTAAATACGTCCCTGACTTCCTATGTTACGTCACCCATGGGAGCAGTTACAGAACTAAATTCTTAACCACACGGAAGCAATTGCCGCGTAAGAAACACATAAAGTAATTAAACAGACTTAACCTTAATTGCCTAACAACTCACTAGAAAGCGCGACATTTACAGTAGCAAGATAGATGAATCTAGAGTCTATTAAAGTCTAGACCTATTGAGGAAAGTCCCACTAGAAGACAAAGTGGAAAAATAAACAAGACAGAAAAGGAACGAGTGTTAATCACTACGCTTTGCTACTGTGTACTGGTGACGGTCAGCGGAGATTTCTTGAAAACGGTCAAAAATGTGTTTTTTTTTAAAGCAGTGTACGAGTATCTTATAAAAATAATTTTGACAAATAAAAATATATGATATTTTAAAGTCCTTTTCGCATACAGCGATGGAACTCAAAATATAATTAAACAACATAGGTAATTTAATGCACCAAAAAAATCTTTAAACATACCTCTTAATAATCTCTAAAAGCAGTTTATCCCTTCATTAACAATTAAAAATATACCATAAAATTTCAAATGCCAAACTGCATCCAGTGATGGATTATTTATTATTAAATAGTTAATTTCTAATTTTATATGATTTTATTTGCACGTTTATATAATTCCAGTGCGCGTGAGTCTTCTATCTCGCGCGTCAAACTAGACAGCCATAACGCCATTTCACCACGCTTGGATGCAGGGCCTTAAAGTCCAGATTATTCCCATGCATGGCAAAGTATTCCTACAGACCTACAGAGAAGGAAAGAGTGTGTGAGTGACAACCATGCTTGCTCAGTGTGTGTTGGCGATTTCAGAACATTTTAAGTCCAGATTACTTTAAAGTAGTAACAGGTTTCCGACATTTACTAAGATTCACTAAATAATTTAACTAAAACTACTAGCACTCAATCGACGAACTGTAATTTAATATTATCCCAATTTTCTATTTAATAAAAATGCTGTTTATTATAATTGTTGTTTTTAGTAATCATGTTTTTTTATTATTATTGCTGCATGTGCACTTTTAGAATTTATATTAATATTTTCCTTTATTTCATTTATATACATATCATTTATATTTTCAAATATTTTGAATATTAATATAATTAATAATGATGATGTAAGTATGTAATGTATCAAACACAATTTGAATTGTTCTTGGTAAATAAATAAAAAAAAAAAAAAAATTAAAAGTCATATTTTTCTGATAATTAATCCTATATATCTCTTACTCGTAACCTCCACCACCAACATTCATAAAATAAAACTACAGAAGAAAATCAATACCTTCATTAATACTCCCCAGGAAAATCAGTCTCGTTAAGGCAAATAGTTACAATTAAATCGAACGAAAAACTCAAACACGACATCAAAACCAAAATTCTCACACCTCAAATCGATACCCAATTGACCTAACTCATTTTATCCCTAATTAGTGCCACATCATTAGCCAACACGAGCCGAAACACGCGTAAATTACATTCAAACGAATAGCCAGTACCAATTAACATGACCGGTATAATTCTCGATTAAATCACTCGATTCGCGAATCGATACTGGCACAGTATTTATTGATGTGATTAGTTTGATCGAGATAGAAGACTCGAATTAGCGCTGACGGATGAGTGCCGATCCGATTGGCGAGTGTGTGAACTTCTAGCGATTCTGAAAGGTTTGCCGCCATTTATTTGACGTAAGTCTGGCGATTTTACTGAGTAATTGGCGCTTTAGTAGCTATAGTGTGGCGCTCTTTACGTTTGTGTTGTGGAGGGGATAGGGTTGTAAATTAAGTGTCGATGTGGCTTATTTGGGACTAGCAAAGAGATGAAGGATGTTAACTTGAATTAGAGTTTTGTAATTTAATAAGTATAGGTTGGATTGAGAGTTTAATGAACTTTTTGGTAACTGTTGTTTTTAGGGTTCCGTACCTCCAAAGGAAAAAAAAAACGGAACCCTTATAGGATCTCTTCGTTGTCCGTCTGTCTGTCAGTCTGTTAAGACCCTTTTTCTCAGGAACGCGTGGAGGTATCAAATTTAAATTAATATCAAATAAGTAAGTCTATAAGTCCCTTAGATTTCTAAAAAAATAAAGCTTCTAAGTCAACGCAATAAAAAAATACGGCCACTTATGCGAAATATTTTGATACTCGCAAGTAAATCAAAACCTATAGGGTAAAAAAAATTGGCATGGAATTTGGCAAGAAGCACGGTCTCACAGTACAAGTAAAAGAAAAAGTCCAAAAATTATGAATTTGTAATTTTTTTACGAAATTATTTTTTTTGGGATTACAATGTTAAGTTTGTTTTTGGGATAAATTCTTTTCAACTACGGAACCCTTCATTGTGCGTGGTGCGACACGCATTTGGCTAGTTTTTTTTATTTATTTTGCACTTTATCTTATGTTAACAAATTAGATTTCCTAATACACATAATGCTCGTACGCACTAAACTTTGGGGATCTTAACAAAACTTAAGGAACTCGTATAGTAAACATCTACAAGTGTGCTTTCCTTTTATTACGTAGGTACTTGTTTAGGAAACTGCCGTAAGGTTCTATTCACAAACAAAATCGGCCAAGTGCATGTCGGACTACGCATAATGAAGGGTTCCGTAGTTGGAAATAATTTATCCCAAAAACAAACTTAACATTGTAATCCCAAAAAAGTATTTTTATGTGATAAAATTACAAATTAACAATTTTCAGACTTTTTCCTTAACTTGTGCTGTGAGACTTGTTTCTTGACAAATTTCATTATTCTAGGTCAACGGGAAGTACCCTAGGTTTTGATTTACTTGCGAGTATCAAAATATTTCGCATAAATAGCCTTATTTTTTATTGCCTTGATTTAGAAGCTTGATTTTTTTACTCGTAGAACTTCAAGGGACCATAGACCTACGTATTTGATGTTAATTTCAACTTGATACAAAGGGTCTTGACAGACTGACAGACAGACAGACAGACAGACGGATGGACGGACAACAAAGTGATCCTATAAGGGTTCCGTTTTTTCTTTTTGAGGTGCAGAACCCTAAAAAGGCTCAACAAAAAAGTATATCATCTCAAATAACATTAATTTAGTGCTAATTCTACTGGCAATCTTTCTATCACTACGAAACACCTCAGACACCTGAATATTAGTTCACAATTCAACCTTCATAATTCTCAATCATCGTTTAAAATCCTTTTAAACCCAACAAACGGATTCCTTTCAAGAATCCATCAACGCAAGCACATATAAACACCGAACAAATCCCCGAGTTGCATTAGTCAGTCGGTACTTTTTAATTGAGACCGGATCGATACCCTCCCGACTGCAACGTCGACACGATTTGCTTTTATAATTTTGACACACTTCCAATCCAGGGAACGATATCGGATCTGTCAATTAAAATTTCAATTTACATGTCGAGAGCATTGGGATACGATGATCATCATTCCGTTTAAGTTGAAGTCAATTAAGAGGAATTTGACGTTAAAAGTAAGTTGTGTCTGTATGTCTGTATTGATTGAGTCAGCATGTAAATAAGTTTGGTATGTTCTTTTCATTTTTTTATATTTTTTTTTTTTAAATAAAATTCTTTCTTTATTGAACAAAAAACACAGTATGACAAGAACATTTAGTGCGATAATACCTACATTAGCAAAATACTGTATCGTAGGAATTAACTCCCACCTCAGGAAAAGGACGATAGCGTTCTAGAATTTGTACTAAACACAGGAGATAGATTACAAACTAGAATAATACGTTAAAAATGTGAATATGTGTAGGTACGAACGAATGTATTATGTGCGTGTGGGTGTTTGCATAGGTGTGTGAGTATGTGTGTGTGTGCGTGAGTGTGTCTTAATTTATGTGTAATGAGTCTATTTCGGAAGGAAGAGGTCGATATTGGAAACAAATCAGGGTTTGACCAAGCTCTCCAGGTCTTCATAGGTGAGGGTTTGAAGCCAGTCGTCAGTGAGTTTTTTACAGTCCCTATAAGAACGAGAATGAATATTCTTCTACAAATATACATATTAAGTACTAGTAGTTCTAAGAGGACCTCGCGAGGGCAAACAATTAATATACCAGTAAAGTTATTTAAAACGGGATGTTTACCATGTTGTTTTTTTTTTTAATCAGATCTTCACCAAATTTTTATGAGACCAACTTAAAGTGATTCCTTTACATTTCAGATAAAAAAAAAAAAAACATCGAAATCGGATCTCATAAGGCGGAGATATCCAGTAGCCCCCTTTTGCCCCTTTTTGGAGGAAGTACCCCTCAAATCAAAAATCCCCGACAGCAAAAATAAAATCTAAACTTGTATACCAAGTTTCGTCCAGATCGGTTGTAAAATACGACCTGTAGAGGAGTAGCAACAAACTGACAGACGAAAGCAAATTTTTCCAGACTTGAAGCAGAGACGCTTCGCTCGCTCAGTCAATAAATTAAAGTCACATTTCATGTCTGTCTGTGTGACCGCGTTGTTCATCTAAACTCCTCAACGGATTTTGATGCGCTTTTCACCATTATTTAGAAAATATATTCCGAAAGATTTATGTGTAAACTGCATTAATATATAACTTCGATGACACAGAAATTTTGATGTTTTGTCAAGTCGTAAAAACCGCGCAAAACAGGGGCGGGTCGCTATAGTTATGAATCAGGACAGTCAGAGATTGTAATACGTAATGGTCGCCATATTTGGTAGATTGGTGATGGGTAACAAAATTGAAGACGCAGCTACGCATCTACCTGGTCGTTTATTATAACATTTTAACTACCTTTATCGACACCCAAAAGAAAATACACAGCTGACTTATCATGTTTGTTGTTCTAAAATTTAAAAAAATTGGTACGTGGATGGTATAACATTAAATTTGTATTTACGAGTAGTTCAACTCCTTTCGAAGAATAACATGTCTAAAACAATAATAGGCACGATATTATCTGTCTGTCGTCAAACATGACTTCATTTCGCCCCATGTCAATATCATGTTCATATAAAATGTTAACCATCTACCCTTAGAAAATACCCTTTTTCGGTGTCCATATTAAGCGAAGTCGGCATACTGTCAATAAACCTAGTCTACGCGCACTGAAACAAAATATTGTCGTTCACGGGGACGCTGTTCAGTATTCGACAAACACTCGATTCCCGACGGTCGAGCTAACCGGATATTTCCCGGGATTAGTCGCGGGATCCGAGATCAAACCGATTTTTAATACCACCCGACGTTTTTATAGAATTTATGTTATTCGATAAGTATTTTTCAAGACTTATAAGTAGTTTTGAAACTCTATTTTTGAATCATTTCTATGGGAAATTTGTTCTCGTAAAAGTATCAGGAATACATTTTATGAAGTTTTATTTTATTGTACTGAAATTCTGTTTATTCAGACAAAGTTCAACATTATTGACGTTAAAAACGTGAAAATTAAAGCCGGCAGTTTGGTAGATCTCATCAGAATATTGTATTTACACGTGTTTCGAAACGCTTTGTTCTGTAATTAAGCACATCATTTAATATTGTAACGAAAATATAAATTATTCTCTTTAATGAACGGATATTTTTATGAGTTTTTTATTGTAATAATTTAAAGATAAAGGTGGTATCATCTTTTATGTATCTCAAAACACAAATACCGTTTCTATATCCGCTACCAATAAATAATGTTACAATTAAGTATTGCGGGGTCGCACAAATCCCGGGATATCCGCAAACACGGAACAACACTACCCAAGCCTATAATTTGTAGGGTCATTGAGGCTAGGAGCTGACTGGCGCTATTTGGCTACATCACAGCCCTAGATTCGCCCGGCTTATTTGACTAGCTTGATTTATGTAGCTATTCGTTTGCTAAGCGAGAGCTAGATTGGTTTCTATTAGCGATAGTGTTTGAGTTCAGTCCGTATAGAATTGATTCGCTCAGCGTTTGTGATTGGGGGTTGAAATTTTAAGGGATTTGGAGATAATAATAAATAATAATAAATAAATAAATATGTTTGGACATATCACACAACGCCATCTAGCCCCAAGCTAAGCAACCTAATGCTTGTGTTATGGTAACGAGATGGCTGATAAACTACTTATATACATTTTTTTTTTTGTAAATACATACATATTATAGATAGAAAAACACCCAGACTCGGAACAAATACTTGTAGGTCGTACAAATATTTGTTCCGTGCGGGAATCGAACCCGCGACATGCTGCGCAGCAGTCAATCGCTCAACCACTGCGCCAACCGTGTCGTCAAATATAGCTGCGTTACGTAGAGATTTGTTATTATCAACATTATATCAATTTTTTATAACAAATCGCTATGAGTTATCAAGGGACACACAATATTAAAAATATCATGTGGTTCTCTTCAGTTTAATTGTTGACTTGTTTTCGTCGTATCGATGATCCGAAATTAAATGAGTGTCAATCATAATTCCACTGAATTATGATTAACACATTCCCCTTGGGAAGACTGGTTATCAGACTTTCGGGCTACTGACGACCCGTAACGACTGTCAAAGATCCACGAATGACAGCCGGGACCAACGGCTTAACGTACTTTCCGAGGCACGGAGGAGTCTCGGTATGTAAAGATGGTCAGCCATGCACGGACCAACCTCAGCAATCGTTGCTTAACCTGATGGATCGACCCGTGGGGCTATTATTACTTAGCCACGAGCTCCTCACACAATAAACATAAACATTTTAAACATCTAATCAAAAACCAATCAGTCTCCTTAATACATTTCCACAGTCTCTCTAATTGTGGTCTCGTGTTCCATTTCGAAGGGATACTGATATATTTGGCACGGGACAGAGGTCTCGTCTGTCGCCGAAATTCATGGCGATCTGATTGCGATGTCGGGTGACCATAAATTAGTTCTAGTGCCTCCTAATAGGTAAGGGTTTTGACTGGAGATTGGTAGCGCTGATGGAGGTTTTTTAGAGGGTGTGTCGTCAATGTGCTTACTAATAAATATAGTCTATATGTTTAAGTGTTCTAAAACTTGAATTAATGAAACGTTTGAATTTTCATTTAATGGTATTATTACGACGACCCCAACATAGTTGGGAAAGGCTAGGTAGATTTGAATTCTTATTGACTTAGGCCGATGTTACCACAGTCAGTTTTTTTTTTCTGTGGATTAATATTATTGACGTTTGAATTATCAAACGACGTTTGACGTTTCATCAAATAGTTCCTATGCCGTAATTTTGGCTCCACTGTTATAGGACGAACACGTTACGCTACCTTTGTTACAGCATGGACATGATAGGTCCATTTACGAATTAAAGTTTGATAGTGGAGCCAACATTAAGGCATAAGAACTATATTTAATGACAGACACTATTCCTTAGTAAAGATATTTATGGCATTGGAAGAATCAGCCCTTCAATTTAAAAAAAAGTATCACGATCGAACTTTAGACTTCAAGCTATCGACATAAACAATTTTAAAATCATGTTTTTTTTTAAACACTCATGAATTAGAGAAATAAATTATCGTTGTAAGGGGTACGAAACGATCAATCACAACAATTGCCATCAATTTCTATTGAAGTAATATTGTCAATCGCTTCATTTGCACTTGTTAGACGATCAATCTGCTCATCAATTTGTATAAATCATGTAAAAATTGACAATTGCAATAATTAATCGTTTCAGGGACCCTTAACAAGTCAAGCAAATACAAGCGATATGTTATTTTTTGTTGTTATCGTTACGATTAGTAAATTAAAACCACCAACCCATATTAAAAAAAAATATAACCACTAAACTCACCACAGTACAGCACAGTCTGCTCTTCCTATGCCAAACATAGCACAACTTCAATAAAACCTAATTCAATTCTAGCCTATTGAAATTCGCGGCACGCGTTACACTTAGCTCGTTGCAATTAAATTGCGAGGCGGCTCCGCTAATTGATTTGGGATACTGTACTGCGACTGGGGTACTTTTGTGCACCTTCTACCAAGACTGGGGTACTTTTGTACCCCTTCCAGCAAGATTGCTAGGAGTTTATTCTGGTTTTAAAGAGAACGCTTTATTAAGAAAGGAAATTAGATTTGAGTTAAGTAGATTATAGGGTCGGAGTTGATGAAAATTGTATAATGGTTTAGATAGTTAAGCTACGGTTAAAAGTTAGCAAATTTACCGGCGAATGACAACACTAAAACAATATTTATTAAAAAGTAAGTTGGTGTGTTTTCCTAGAGTTTTTTGAAAACGTAAAGTCAAACCGCTCTTCTAGGAAAACTAGCATTAACGACAGGTCTGCGTTCGATTAATAAGGAAAAAAAAAAACAGCCAAGTGCGTGTCGGATCACGCACAATGAAATCTTCTGTAGTTGGGATGCATAAATGCATCCCAACTACAGAAGATTTCATTGGGATAAATCCCAAGGACAAAACTAAATGAGGACAAAACTGAAATGGTAGTCGCTCACAGTGGACCATCATTAGAAGGCTGAAAGTCACCTAAAGGACAATAGAGACGGTTACAAGTACTTGGAGTTTCCCTACGTGATCGCTGAAATGGAGAGATCCGCAGGGCACATAGCCCAAAGAATTGCCGAACTTAAGTGGCAGTGGGTAGGGGCACATTGCTCGCAGAACAAATGGCTGATAGGGCCGATATGTTCTCGAGTGGCGACCGCGTACCAGAAGACATAACATTGGAAAGCCAACATTACAAGGTGGACCGAAGACCTTGTGAAGGCCAAAGGAATCCACTGGAAGCGAGAAGCACAAAACAGGTCGAAGTGGGGGACGCCTATGTCCAGCAGTAGACGTTTTTCGGCTGGAATGATGTTCCAGTGGGCGGACTCTTTCAAGAAACATACCAAAAATAAGCAAACCATTAGCTTGAACAGTATAAAAATAATGTCACCATGATAAAGACATATCATAAAATTATACCACTATGCTGTAACAGGATCAATAAAAGAGGTATAATGATTCATAAAATGTGTATGTTAACAGTTGTTTATTCGAGGGCCTAATAAACTTTTATAACAGTATAAAAATAACAAAATATTGGCAGATTTAAGCATGTTTATAAATGACTCATTTTCTTCTTATTTTGTCGATACTGCAAAATATATAGGAACTTTGGAAGTTACGCTCATGCAATGTCATTGAAAAGTCAGTCCCTACAATTTATTGATGGAATGTCTGGTATGTTTCCGTAGAGTGGTTAGCAGTACCGATGGCATTTTATAATGTGACAAATATCTATAAGTTCTATTAAGTTTACCGATACAATTTTATTTAACTAAATAATAGTCTTTTTCAACTTTTTCCATTCATATTACTTTCTTAGTTTATCTTGGACATCACTGATATCGGTGAAGGAACGTGGACTTTACATAAGTCTGGAATTGCCAACCCATCTTGAGCAATCCAGTTCATTTATTCAATAACGTTTTTAACATCATATTATCTGAATTTCTATAACTAAATATATAAGAATAATCATGCATGCAATACATATTTAAATCATTACAATAATCAAAATTACATTAAAATCAGAATAATCGTAAGAATAATACAAAAACAAGATTAAAAAAAATAAAAAAATAATGTATGTATGTAGTCATTTAATAAAATTCAATAAAATTTTCATTTCAAATCAATAAAATTATGTTGATTTCGACCTATGAATTAATTTAAGCAAGCAAGCTTGGTGATCAATGCTCGTGCCTTATCTGTTTGAGCAGAGGCCTTTGCCCTGCAGTGTGACAATTTTAGGCTGGTATAATTATTAAATAATCACCTTGAAGAGTCTTCTTCTGGTATCCGCCCTGCAGTGGGAAAAACAGGCTTATAAGGAATCTATATAAATAAAAAGAGAAGTCCTGACTGATTGACTGACTCATCAACGCCCAGCATAAACCCATGAAAAAGAAAGCTGAAATTTTGCATAGAGATTCCCTTTATAATGTAGACAAGGAATAAGGAAGTAATTCCCGGTAGTACGTTCCCGTGGGATATTTTCCGACATCCACGCCACGTGGTCGAAGCCGCTGGCAAAAGCTAGTAATAAAAATGATCTTCGTGTTTTCACTTATAACTTTCCAGAAGTATAATCCTAGCCACGTAAGATGAGACTTGACAAGTGCAGTATCGTGCATCCCGCGTTCTTTCCGCCGCCTCGATGACGCCCGATCCCTTCCCGTCTCAGACCTCATACTGATAAAGAGACCTATAAATCAGAATAATCAGAATCAGAGAAGTATAATCTACTGCGCAAGTCAAACTATGTGGTGTGTCAAGTTTCATCTTTCGTGGCACGCATTGTATATGCTTGCGATTTTGATTTTCATAGACAATCTTTAACACCCGATTTCCAAGCATACAAGCATACTACTATTATTAAATGCGAAAGTTTGGATAGTTGTTTGCTATTCAATCACGCCAGAACGGCTGAACGGATCTAAATGAAAGGCGCAGAGATAGATTAATCTAGAATAGCACATAGGCTACATTTTATCCCGGAAAAATGTATGGTCCCCGTGGAATAATTAATGATATCTACGTGGGTGAAGCCGCTGTTAAAAGCTAGTTATTTTATACTTTTAGTATGCCGGTGTCCTTTATAAAGGTGTCAGCTATCCTCACACCAAAATTCGTTAAAATTAGTTTCTCGTTTTAGCCGTGAAAACGTAACACACAAATATACATAAAGTTCTCTTCTAATTTAGTAGTAATTTTACGGTAAATGTGATTAATTGAAAATTATTAATAATTATCCATCATTATTAATAATTACCTCTTGATTTGGTAAATGTGAATATAAAATTGAAATTCATCACTTTTAGCAGTTGTTATTAATAATTCACTACTCTCGTCGGTAAATGTAATAAAATAAAATAAGACTCGAAGTTATTTGTCCAGTAGGTATTTATTTAAAATACCACAGTACTTACGAAAGCATAACTAAAATAAAAGAAACTTACATGCAAGATCGTTTATTATTTGGTTTTGCTTTAAATTATAAGTACAATCATGACTCCGTAAAATCAACATTAAAAATTAAAATCTTTCTTCTATTTCTTTGTTCAATAGGTATTTATTGATACTAACCATAATACTTATAGGTACTGAACTAAAATACCAGATAAATTTTGATAATTATTAGATTTATCGGTACTAAGGTTACATTATCAATAATCACCGGTAAAAGTGATTTATTACTTACTTTTACCTCGACTTTCGGTAATTATTAATAATTATAGACAATTATTAATAATGTTCAATTAATCACACTTACCGTAACAGTAGTATTCATCCTACAACCTATCGATTTCAATATCCAACTCGCCAATTCCCTCCAATATAAAATAAATAATAAAGATGTATGCCTATATATCTAGGCATAGGTGCCTAGATATATAGGCATACATCTTCGATACGTTGCTAAATACAGATCGAATTGCTGTGTGTTGCTAAACAGTGATATATTGGAGGGAATTGGCGAGTTGGATATTGAAATCGATAGGTTGTAGGATGAATACTACTGTTACGGTCCATTACATGCATTACATGCGCGTCGGCCTTCTAATTGATATCAACCGAACTTGAGTGATTCGAATGAATTTTTGTTCAGCTATTATAATAATTGTTGAATAAATCTTTTTGGTTGTGAATTAGGTAGTTATTAAATTATTAAGTAAGGTATGTTAGACTTATTATCTAACAAAGGGGGAGGGTGGGCACCCTTGGGTAGATATTTAGGAAGTTCGTTTAATTTTTTTGTTTTTACAAAATCATAAATTGTCCGAACTTTTTGTTTTTTTTTTTTTGAAATTAGTTGCTTACGTTCAGTGGTTTGTTGCTTGAGTGCTTCAAATGATTTTGTTAGCAGAATGTACACTTACACGTTTAAACATACTTAAGTTTTTTACCATGTGTAGGTATTCAATATTACTGATAAATCTTACATGAAAATGAAACATTCATGAAATCCCGCTCGTTTCTGAAATTAAAACTTCTAAGTAAACATTAAAATAGAACAATTTGTCTTCTCGTGACGTCACTACAACAAAAACTTAACAGTAAAAAGTAGAAATACATTTTTCATAATTAAATCGGAATCGGAACTGAGAAGTTGAGTAATTACACCTTGAATAAAGTGACTGCTACAGCTAATGGGCTTTCTTTGACTAATGATTATACTTTTTTAATACAGGTACTATAGTAATTGGAAAGTTAATTTTACCTTTTCAATGTACCGGTAATTTTCTAAAAGAATGAAAGTAAATATGTATTGTTTCTTTATTTTTAAACGTTGAATGTACATAACCTTGTAAATTGTGTTCTTGATTTTCGTAACTACGCGTTGTTGGTTTGGGGCTACGCTGCTACGAACATGCTACGCCGTAGGCGTTTCGTAGACTGGTGCTACGGTTGAATTAAAACGTTAAATACTTTATTATTCTAGATCTACATGAATTTGTAGTATTTTACTACTATAATGTAATTTAAGATTGCTTTTTTAATAGTGTGACAATTTTTATCTGAAAAATAAATGTGGCATCCACCATAATTGATCTTTGACATACTTAAACGTTTTATACAAAAATCAATCTGCCTAACCTTTTCCCAACTGTGTAGCGCTCGGCTTCCAGTCTAACCTGATGCTCCTGAATATTAGTACTTTAAATGGAACGGCTACTTACCTGACCTCCACAACCCAGTTACTGGATAAGACTTTAGTCTACAAGGGGTTTACCCCTTGGTAAGACTTGGTAACGACTGTCAAAGATCTACGAATGACAGCCGGGACTATCGGCTTAACGTGCTTTCCGAGGCGCGAAGTGGTCTTGATATGTAATAGATGGTCAGCCATCCACGAAACGACCGCGGCAAGCATACCTTACCTTCGATCGATCCGTGCCGCTGTTATTATTTAGCCACGAGGCTCTCCCCTTACACATTCTATACAAAAGCTATAAAATTTTTATAATATTATTCTTTTGATAAAAGTTATCTAACGATTCAAAACTCGGCTTAATGTATTTTAAAGACTTATTCTGTAATTAGCTTTTACTCACGGCTTCGCTCGCGTTAATTTAGAATTTGACAATCAATTCGGGTTGTACTCTGCTTGTAACAATACTCGTATAATTCAATCATGATTTGAAAGTAACTTGGCGCTATCTATTATCATAAGACCATTATTGTTGATTTCCTCAGGAACAGTACTTTTTTTCGGGATGAAATGTACCCTTTATCGGTTTCTGTACACCTGACAACGTATATGCAAAACTTCAGGATGATCGGTTCAGTGGTTTAGGCGTGAAAAGGTAACAAATAAATAGAACAACTTACTTTCGTATTTATAGAATAAAAAATATAATATATAAAAAAAAATATATATACTTAATATTTTTAACCTTTATTTATTTAACCATTTATGTACACACAACTAAACAGACAAACAGAAAGGAACAGAAAAATACGTACAAAGGTGATGCTTTTTTCAAAAAAAATCTCTTCCAACTTCATAGAGCTCTTGTAGCTTTTTTCTTCTTTTATTACAATGATATTTATATCTTTTTTTTATTTTTTTTTGATACTCGCATGCACACACCCACACACTCACCCACATACTTATCACACCCTCACACTTGCACACACACCCTTACACACACACACAACCTCTCTCTCTCACACACACACACACACTACCTCTCTCTCTCACACACACGCACACACACACATCGCATACTGCTTATGTTTATGATTAAGATACTGAGAAAATTGTATACTGCTGTGGAAGAGCGGAGTCACCTAACACAGGCCTTACTTGCCTAACAGATGGCTCCAATCACCACCTAATGTACAACTTTTTGGTTCAGTAATAAATTTGATTTGATTTGATATTATCTACAACAGAATTAGAACCAAGAGTACACCTATACCCTGATCAAATAATTAAACTAGGTCTTCCTTACCATGCATTATCGTTAACTATTACTATAACATACTATTACTTTAATGAGACTTACAAGCTAGTTAGGTTGTTCTACCAAGTGTGTACCTGCCCCTATTTCTCTTGATAAATTACATTAGGGGATGACGCAGCTGTTACCGAGTATTTATTTTAAAAGTGGATTTTGAGGACATCTAAGCTATGATATTAAGGTCATGTGTGCTAGAAATAACATAGAGTGTGTGTAGGAATGTGGATTACCCGTCTTTTTAGGGAAAATTGAGAGAGCATTTTCAACACTGCAACACTGTAATAAATATTTAAAGCAATGATAGAATATTTTTTTTTTATGTACTCGTATTTTCACAATCCTATCCTAACTTATAAAAATGCGAAATTGAGTTTAATTGTTTGTTACGCTTTCACGCTAAAACGGTTGAACGGATTTAGATAAAATTTTGACGCATGTGTAGACTACGACCTGGGTTAGTATATAGGATACTTTTAACCCGGTATTACGTTCCCGTCGATATTGTCCGACCTCCACGCGGGCGAAGCCACGGGCAAAAGCTAGTTATTAATATTTTAAGTCTGCCTCTGACCCCGGCGGCAGTGCGTTTGCACTGGCGAAACATTCAGTTAAAAACATGTTTATATCTCTGTCAGATACATTATCAGAAAGATATCAATATGTTTTTGCGATGTTTCGCCAGTGCAAACGCGCGGTTATGTGTCTATTTGACATAAACGATTTGACATTGAAATTTGTTGTTCTATCAAGGACCAGCAGTTTAAAACGACTATAAAATTAAAATAAAATCCAAATCGGTCCAGGAAGGTTCCGACGAATTGAAAACCTCCTCCTTTTTGAAATCGGTTAAAAATAGAATGCCTCGTTGGTCTAGTGGTCGCAAGCGTTACTGCTGAGCATGAGGTCCTGGGTTCGATTCCCGGGTCGGGCAAATGTTATTGGGTTTTTCTATCTGGAATTTCTCAGGAGCAGCCCGGAGTCTGGATTTGTGCCCGGTTGATGGCAATAGGCTCGCCCCCTATTACATGGGACTTAAACATACTGGCGAAATGTGGATGTACTTATTATAGGTACAGCTCTGCCTAACCGTTCGTGGATTACAGGCTTAGGATTATGGTGTGTTATAACTTTGTTATCATAGTTGTTAACTTTATTGTAGGTACAGACAACAGCACATCAGGTTATAGGAAACTGTCAAAGGATCATGGGCAAAAATATATGAAGCCTGGTACTCGGTCCAATAGCCATAATATATATATCATTGGAAAGGTCTTTTTACAAGGATTAATGATAACCGAGTCGCTTGTCTCCATTTGCTGTCGGAACGGAGTTATTTTGTGTTAAGTATTTTTTTTTTGTTTTTGTTTCATTTTGTTAAGATAATGGTGATATTATAT
This sequence comes from Cosmia pyralina, assembly GCA_946251885.1. NCBI lineage: Eukaryota > Metazoa > Arthropoda > Insecta > Lepidoptera > Noctuidae > Cosmia > Cosmia pyralina. Next base: position 23,807,753 of record OX276354.1, on the reverse strand, counting down.
AATTTTCTTCTATAGAATCCTGTGTTTGTTGATTAATAGATACTAAAATGAATAAACACTCAGGAATAAAAAAAAAATTGAAAAAATAAGAAACGTTATTTATTTTTTTAAACATTATTATCAACAATAATGACATCGTTGAGGAACGCTGCAGGAGCAGTGAAGCCTACATGTCTGGCATATCCTAGATACCAAACGATTGAAACTATATGAGCACAAGTGCCGATTGTTCGTCGTCCGGTCAAACACGTGCAGTAATAATTGCATAAAATGTTATGGATATTGGTTTCGTTTTCATTAACATTGTTTTTTACTAATACATAACAATAATAAGTTCTTGACCGTACGTGACGCGACTGTATGCGTCCGCGTAAAAGCCAGGCATCTTCGTTTATACCATATTCATTTAAATCTTGGAGTGCGCTTTCTCTATATACTTGTAGAATGTATAGTCCATTTGATAAATGCTCGCTGCAGTAGGATCGGGCTAGCTTCAGTTGATAGGTGCCCAATGAAAGTAAAATAATCTGTTCTTCCGTCAGTAGTGGGAAGTTCTGTATTTCGTGACTTTCTATTCTTTGAAAATCCGCTCTTCGGTTATTCAAATGTTTTCTTTCAACATAATCATAAAGTAGATTCGGGGAATCTATTTTCTCCCTGATTATGTTTAGGAAGGCCTCTGCGTGAATGTTGTCATCGATGGTTATGTGGAAGTTATTAAACATAGCTGCGGCGATTTTAAAATCAATGAACATTTTTGGTAGTGTTTTATTAAAATATTTTTGCCGCAAAAGCTTGAAATCTCGTTTGAACCTCCCGTTCACCACTTCCACTACCCACCGGCATAGTGTAACTGATCGAGCTTCATTACCTTGCTCAGTAGTTAGCTGTGTCTCCCATCTGTCTTTAGATGGTGGAACGTAGGATTCATATCCCCATGCTTCGATAGCATCTAAGCTGTCCCGGAAGCCGCGATCTAATATGAAGACATCGTTCGGTTGAAGAAAGCAATGCAATGGGTTTTCTCCATCATTCATTATATCGCTCATGATGTTCGCATCAGTCTTAGTGGCAGCGTATGGTCCCAAAACATCGATTATATAGCCATTGGAACACACAATTAAAAACGGCTTCAGCAAGTTCTGGAACTTATGCAGGCTATAAGATAGACGCTGGAACAAAAAGTTCGAGCTTTTATTGATATATATATAAGTCCCATCGCATATAACGATAGCTTTATTGTTTTCTTCATTGCCAAATAACCCTCTTGGTATAGTGAGGTTCTTTTCGAAAACGTCGTTTCTATTCATATGGTCCACTCCCAAGTGTAATATTACATATTCATTCATGAGGCATTCGCGCACAATAGTTAGTAAACGTTCCAGCTTTCTTCGTGACATATTAAATAACGTCGCTAGTCTTTCATCTGAGTCTCCGGTACGTAGTTTCGTCAGATATATGCCTAACGCAGTTCGAGGCTCCTTGCACCTCCCACTTAGTGAGGGTGTTTGTTCTAATATGGAATCAAACTGTTCGCATTTGCGTCCTGTCCAAAAGTACATATCCTCGTTGCTTAAAGCACCTCTTGTGTTGAAATCTAGCCTAGGTCCACGATTTAAAGCCATTCTCAACATGTCACAAACGTCGCTAAACTGTTGCGCATTGAAGTTATGTGTGACATTGCAGAATTGAGGCAGCTCTTCCCAAGCATTGCTCTCAAGGTGTTGTCCACATACTCTAGCACCGTCAGGAATATATAACTTATATTCACAGAAAATGTGAATCTTGATCGTCTCTGGTATTCGATCGCGGGTTGCGTTTTGGCAAGTGTTAAAGATACAATGCCCTGGAGTGTTTGGAGCTCGAGTGAAGTCTGGAACCTGAAGCTCTCGTACATTCTGTTCTACTTCTGGTATGACAGGTAGTCTTCCTACAACGTTGTCAATTCTCTGCCAACATCGGTGACACACACGTCGTGTGTTGTCGAACTCTACCTGAAAATGGCAGAATACGATCTTGCTGATGTTATGTTGTATTTTTATGAAAACATTTAAAACAATGCGGTATGTAGGTGTTCAGGTCTAAAGTCATGGCATACTTGTATTGTTTTCATATTTTAAGTAATGCAAGTAAAAATATATCTTATGTATAGCCGATGTGACGGCTTAGTGAATAGATAACAATAGCAAACACACAATAGGTGGTCAGAGAAGTGTTTTAATAAGAAGAACTATAAACGTGCGAACTGAGTCATAAAAGGATTAAAGGATTGTGAGAAAGCTGCACAAGTCATTACTGATATTAGGTCTTTACCTATGAAATTGCCGTTCTGCAGTACTGGCCATTTCAAATCAAAATAATTTTTGTTTGGCTAAGAATTCTAATTTCAAATTAATTTTCTTTTAAAAACATGGATTTTTTATTCCAAAAGTAGTCATTTGTTTATTGATTAGTGTTACATTTTCATCACATTTCAATCTTTTTCGTCATCATGGATACGTTAAAAATTCGAGTAATTATGGAATATGAGTACCGTCGTGGCAGCAACGCGGCACAAGCGGCACGCAACATCAACGACGTTTACGGAGCTAACACTACAAACCAACGCACCACTTGTTATTGGTTTGCTCGCTTCCGTTCTGGAAATTTCGACCTGAAAAATGAACCTCGCGGTCGTCCGAAGACTTTGGTCGACAATGACGAATTAAAGGTGATTGTGGAAGCTGATGATACACAATCTACGGCTGAATTAGCAGCAGCTTTCGACGTTAGCGTCAAAACAATATTGGTCCATTTGCGTCAAATTGGCAAGGTAAAAAAGCTTGACAAATGGGTGCCCCACGAACTCAATGATCGCCAGCGCAAAGTACGCGTCGAGACGTGCCTTGCACTGCTCAGCAGACACACAAATGAAGGAATTTTGAACCGCATTGTTACCTGCGATGAAAAATGGATTCTGTTTGATAACCGCAAGCGCTCAGCAAGTTGGTTGGATCCTGGTTCAGCACCTAAACAATGCCCTAAACGAAAACTTACCCCTAGAAAAGTGATGGTCACTGTTTGGTGGTCTAGCGCCGGTGTGATTCATCACAGCTTCTTACCAAACGGGGTGAGCATTACTTCAGATGTGTACTGTGAAGAACTGAACACAATGATGGAGAAGCTGGCACATCTTCAACCAGCATTGGTCAATCGCTCGTCTCCGCTGCTCCTACACGACAACGCGCGACCTCATACTGCACAGCAGACGGTCTCCAAGTTGCAAGAACTGGGATTGGAAGCTCTCCGTCATCCGCCCTACTCACCAGACCTTGCGCCTACAGACTACTACTTTTTCCAGAATTTGGATAACTTCTTGGCGGGAAAAAATTCAATACCCGAGAGGCAGTACAAAATGTCTTTGAAGAATTTGTTGCCTTCCGTCCAGCTGATTTCTTTAAGAAGGGCATCAATAAACTGCCACTGCGTTGGCAAAGATGCATTGATTGCATGGGTGATTACTTCGATTAATACAAATAAAAAATGCATGAAAAAAATTCGTTTAAATTTTTTCATACAAAACGGCAATTTCATAGGTAAAGACCTATTATAAAGGGATGCCGCTCGGAAGCAGGTAGCTAGTACTGCACGTGTTTTTTTTTTCTATGAAGCGAACACCCTTAGCTACGGACCATACAGCCGCGCTACATAGAAAATAAACACGTGCAGTTGGTAGTTTGCAGCTCGGTTCGGAAACGCACTTTTACACACAACACTAGAGTAGTTCAATAAGACCTGTAAGTGCGAGCAAGAGGTCCGATTAAAATTATTTAGGGCTCAATTCGCACGTTTGTAATAGCTCAGGTATAAAAATATAACAGACAATAATAATATAAACAAACCGCTTCTAAAAAGAAAAACTGAAGCTGGTGAAGTTCGAAATAGTTTAATGAAGTATGTACTAACCTCCAAAATGGCATGTTCTCGTATGTAAGCCACAAACTCGGGGTGCATTCTTGGAAGATCATCAGTTAAAACATGCTGTTGGTATCTAGCATGATGTAGGCCTCGCCGACACATCACACAGTTGCGATTTTCTTCCATAACGATGTTCCAAATCGATAAGCACTACAATAGTCCACAACACTAGCCAAGATAAACGTTTGTAGCGGGTAACAATGTCCAAAAGGGGCGCCGGGGTCAGTGATGAAAACGGTATAACAAAGTACTAGGTAGAATAAACAGCTGCGGAACGTCGTTTCACGCACAGAACGATACAACGACTAGTGAATGTCGCGGCACAAAAGGCTGTCCACTGGCACAGCGCACCACCTACCCCACCCCGCGGCTGGTTCCCTATCCCCGAGGTCTATAGTCACCGTTGTAACAAAAAACAGAAATGTTAAAGATAATACTACTTTTTTATGTAAAAAAAACATATTTTCAAAAGTGTTCACCATTATCATATCATATCACGATATAATGCATGAATAGTAACACAATAGACGTATAAAAAAAAGAAGGACTCCGCGCCACGCATATCGAAAGTGAAGCACCGTACCGATCTATGTGTGCGTGATATGAGTACCTGCAAAGACGCCGTCGCTTGTGTCACGTAATGGCGTCCGGTTGGCATACTATGATGTAAATGTGTGCGTGAGGCGTGTTTGTACAAACGGTCCTGGCATACTTACTGTGCTTCACTTTCGATATGCGTGGCGCGGAGTCCTCCTTTTTTTATGAGTCTATGAGTAACACAATACATTTCTCGTTTTAAATAATGTTGTTTTACATTGTTTTTTTCGTATTTCAACCATGATAGGTATGTAATATTATCGTACTTGCAATTATGATATTAACTAAAACTGGAACTTTGGGGGCTTGCCGTGGTTTTCAGACAAGGATTTGGGACATGTCGCCATAGTAAATATTTTTCCTGATTAAAAGACCTATCCAATGACACCACAATGATTGCTATTGGAGCGAGTACCAAAATGCCCATTCTCCTTTCTCCGAATAATTTTAAACTTTAAAATGTTAACGGTTAAGTTCAAAATAGAATGCGAAAATTTGACAATTAGGAGTAACTTGACCTGCTGCTGTGTGTACATGCTGTGGTCTTCTATAAGTGATGGAGTACAACTACGTAATACCTGATGTTGCCCTTTATCTATGTGTCATGTACTGTGTATATCTATTGTTGGAGATCCTAAATAAATAGGCAGAGTTGATTTGATTCTTACTTTGGGCAAGTCACTCAATATCTATACATCTTGATGCTGATTTGTTTTTTTTTCTTACGTAGTGTTTTGAGCCCAAGAGCTTATTATTATTCAATTTCCGGATAGGGAAAATCTACCGGGTAAGAACCGGAGAAGACCGAAGAAGTAATCTACAGGAAGAGGACATTAATCTTTCATTTTGTATTGTGCATTTTCAAAGGTATGCTACGAGAATAAAGCGTACAAAGATTGATTTTGTATGAGTTATATCTGTATATAGCACACACACATTTAAACACACGTGATACACCTCTGCCTAACCTTTCAAGGAATACAGCCGTGATTTTGATTTTGAAATAATTGTTTTATTGTTTTTTATTGGCGTAATAAAAACAAATTAAAAAAAAAGTTGAGAGGTGTCAAGGGACACCCGGATGGAACGAAGTTCCTTTCGATTAATTAGTGAAGGAATTGTAATATTTTTTTTTTCAAGTTATAATAATATTTTTTTTATTATTAACAAATATAATGTAATATAAACTTAATCTTTCTATAAGAGAGAGAGAGAGACAGACAGAGAAACATGCGCACGTCGCACAGCTTACAATAGCTTACTATAGCAAAAAGTGTCGTTACAACTTTTCGTGAGAATTTTTTCCGTCTAGCCCCCTTTCACAACGCGCGATAAGGAACTTCGTTCCAACGAAAGTCATTTAAAGTTATAAAACAAGCTATGTAGTGTAACACGGTCTGTCCACTTGAGGACACAGTCATAAGTTCACTATCATTTCATAGGAATTTTTTGTTTAAAAGCCGTGTGCTTTTATAGAGTTATCATGGTACAAAAACGTTTTTTGTGGAACAAAACGTGAGGGCCTCCCTAGAAGCTGTAACACTTGACCGGAAAATATGGTGAGGCCTCTAAAGAAACTTGAACACGCAAGTGGATAAGTGGCTCTGCGGCCACCCACCGCACGGCAAAAAAAATGTTCTGGGACACTTGACCCGGGCTTGCGCCGGGGCGGGACACGCGAGTGGATACAGGACTGTTATGCCGATATTTCTAATTACATTAATTACATGCTACATTTTTGATCCAACACTAACAGTTCTCACCACAATTGGAAACCTAGCAAATGCATCTAAATACGGACTCAAAACAACACCCATCAAAACAAAAAGTCATAAAATCTAGTTAGGTCCAGTCTTGCATTTCGTCGTCATAATTAAGTTATAACTTAATACAGTAACGACGTAGTTTTATTGCTAAGTAATTGCTTAAGCACGTGCTTACTTTGAATTATGACCGATGGCTTCAGTCCAGTCTATGGGGAAAAGGGGAATGTCATGGCGTAAAAACGGGGGTAAAGGGGGAAGGTGGATTATTAAAATAGGTTTCAACTGCTCGTTTTGTTGAAGATTGAAGAGTTGAATCTTGTTTTGGAAAGGTGTTATTACGCAGTGCATTTGGCATGTGGTTTTTAAATGTAGTTGACTTGGATTAATAAGTGCAGTGATGGATAGGCGGCCATTTGCACTAAGGGTGGGTTGCACCAAAGGCTAGGTTATAGTTTCCGTCAAAATTAAAATGACTAACTTCTGTTGCACCGTCATGTCAAATGTATAGTAAAAGTAAATAAAATAGATAAAGCTCAGAGCAGGGACATGACATTCGACGCGGCTGACAGAAGTGACTGATATTTCACAATAACTTTAACCAGCGAAGCGTGGGCGGTTAAGGCTACAGTTAAAGTTATGACGTCAGCTAATAAATTGTCAAATGGAACAATCCATTTTTTATTTAACAGGAACTTTAACAAGGATGGGTTACACCATCTTACTTTAACTATACGAGTAACAAACATCGAACTGAAGGTGCGATGTTTGATAAAGTTAAAGCATGATGGTGCAACCCACCCTTAGTGACGTTATTATTTAAGACTTGTTTAACTTGACTGTTTGTGAATCTGTGGCACCAATGATAAGAAAATGTTGGTCTTTTAATGAGACGAGAGTATGTTTCCTTTTAAATATTTTAACAAATTAACTTTAATAACTAATAGCTTTTAGGTACCTATATTAATAACAAAATCCTAAATTAATCTTCGTGTTCCTAGAATTTCCAAGGTTGCATAGAACTTTCCAAACTCCATCACTTGAAAAATTCACCACAAAAACTGAAACAAAACACGAAAATCTAAAAGAAAAACATAAAAAAACAAAATGTTCAAGTGAACCGGAAAAGAAACACTGAAAAGGCTTCAAACAAGAAAATTGCCCGTAACTTGCATCGCGAGTTCCATAATCGTCGAGCGAATTTCTTTAGAAACAGTTCTAATGAACTTTTCGAATCAGGCTTTTTCCGGTTGAGATTCTTTTTTTGAAAATGCCATGCTTGTGTTGATAGAAGTAATTATTACTTACTAGCTTTAGCCCGCGGTTTCCCCCGCGTGGAGATCGGACATTGTCCCACGGGAACGTACTATTACCGGGATAAAATCCTATGTTCCTATGAATCTATGATGTCCTGGATCCACCCTTTTCTATGGAGGATGAGTGAACTTTACACCCTGTTCCTCATGCCTCTTTAATCACACAATATACTTATATTAGCAGACTTTTGTCACAAGTCTGCTACTCTAAGTATATTTACAGAGGACGAGGAAAACTGTTCCACCGTAATACAGCTTATATTAGTACGGGGGACACAGTGAATCAGTTCCGCTCTAACAACCATAATAATTACCGAAACATACTAATCAAAAAGAAAAAAAACATAACTTTACCTACTGCTTATTTGTAACTAAACTGAATTGTGCAAGGTTGTTTGATGTATTTTTATTTGGCAAATAAAGATTTTTTTTTATGATGTCCTGTATCCTCCCTTTTCTATGGAGGATGAGTGAACTTTACACACTGTTCCTCATGCCTCTTTAATCCTCTTTAATCATCCAAATGCGTTCAGCCGTTTTTGCATGAAAGCGTAACAAACAAACTCACTTTTGCATTTATAACATTAGTTAGGATTAGGATTGAAGTGTATAATTTAAGTCAGAAATGCTATGAATTGTTTAATTAATTTGTTATGTAGGGTTCAGGTTGTGAAAATAAAGCCCCGTTGAACTTGATGATAATTTATTGGCAGCTTTAACATAAATTATGTTACACGTTACTATAATTGATTTACCATGTGGCAACCCTAAGTGAAGGAATGAAAGGGACTGCGGGGCTATCGCCAATCAGACCTTCCCTAGCTGTCTACTTCCTAAAGTCTGCGGAGCTATCGTACAGGAACTAGGTTTACTTAGGAAACAGAGAAGGCTGCGGGGTTACCGAACTCTGAACCTCTAGCTAGTGAATGACGATTTCCCTGGAGACTCCGGAGCTATCGAACAGGAACTAGGTTTACTTAGGAAACAGAGAAGGCTGCGGGGCTTCCGATATCTGAACCTCTAGCTAGTGAATGACAATTTGTTCTTTTTTGTTTTTGGAAATGGCCTCTCGTAGTTTGACCATGAGAGGTCTCGACTACTTAACCGGACTTTAACAATTTGTTCGGAGACAGCTCTGCTTATAAAGGCGGACAGTTGACATGTGTGTGTACAATATCTACACGTAGCCGTCTGTAGTTGTTATCTTTGAGTCTATGAAGCCGCTCATCGTAGTGCTTTGCATAAATTACACTAGATGGCGCTGTATGTTTGTTACAGTTATATAAATATTAAAGACCCAACCTGCTTCACACGGATATAATAAGACTTGACAAAACATTAATATTTCTTTATTTTATGTAAGTTTATTATTTATGCATAAACTAGCTTTAGCCCGCGGCTTCGCTAATTCAAAATTTGCCAATCAATTCGGGTTGTACTCTGCTTGTAGTAATATAATTCCATCATGATTCGAAAGACACGTGGCGCCATCTATTATCATAAGAAAGTTATTTTTGTTTTCCTCGGGAATAGTACTTTTTTCGGGATGAAAGGTACGCTATGTCCGTTTCTGTACACCGGACAACGTATATGCAAAATTTCAGGATGATCGGTTCAGTGGTTTAGGCGTGAAAAGGTAACAAACAAACAAACAAACTTACTTTCGCATTTATAATATTAGTTACGATTATCTAAATGATGTGGTAAACCGCATTAAAATCCGTTGCGAAGTTTAGAATACTCGTAAGAACGTGATCACACCAGACAGACACGAAATGCGACTTTAATTTATAATACGTATGTATAAGTATACAATATATTAGGTTGGGGAAAAAGTCTTTTCGCATTATAGTCTGTATGAACTTAAACTAAAATCTCTTTGGCTATACTATTTGTATCTGGCTGGTTTTGGTATCATTAAAAGTTTAAATTTTAAAGAACATAATTCCAAATTCAAATTAGGAAAATGTTTGATTTTCATTTGTTTTTCGTACTGTCAAGATGAGTGAATCTAATGAAGAAATTCGATACATTTTAAAATTTTACTACAAAAAAGGTAAAAATGCAACGCAAGCCGCGAAAAAATTTGCAATGTTTATGGACTCAGTGCAGTGTCTGTGAAAGTAACACAAATTTGGTTTAAGCGTTTTCAATCCGGAAATTTTGATGTCAAAGGTGCACGTCGCTCTGGTCGCCCTATTACGGATAAAATGGATGCCATTTTTGAAAAAGTGGAGCAAGATTGACATATCAGTAGTTACGACGTAGCTGAAGAACTGGGATTTGACCACAAAATAGTTTTGGCGCATTTGAAAAAATTGGGTACACAAAAAAGCGCGATATTTGGGTACCTTACGAGCTCACTGAAAGAAACCTAATGAACTGTGTACTCATTTGTGATTCTTTATTACGACGTAATGAAACCGAAACATTTTTGAAGAAGCTGATAACTGGTGATGAAAAGTGGATCACGTACGACAAGATTGTGCGAAAAAAGTTGTGGTCAAAGGCCGGTCAGGCTTCACAGACGGTGGCGAAACCCGGTTTAACTCGCAACAAGGTGATGCTGTGTGTGTGGTGGGATTGGAAGGGCATTATTCATTATGAGCTGTTACCACCAGGCAGGACCATCGATTCTGAACTCTACTGCGAACAACTGATGAGATTAAAGCAAGAAGTTGAGAGAAAGCGGCCGGCATTAATCAACAGAAGGGGTGTGGTTTTTCATCATGATAACGCTAAACCTCACACATCTTTAGCCACTCAGCAAAAATTAAGAGAGTTTGGCTGGGAGGTGTTAATGCATCCGCCGTATAGTCCCGACCTTGCACCTTCAGATTTCTACCTGTTTTGGTCTCTTCAGAATTCTTTAGGCAGTGTCAAGTTAACATCACGAGAGGACTGCCAAAACCACTTGTCGCGGTATTTTGATCAGAAGTCCCAAAATTTCTATAGCAATGGGATCATGTCCCTACCCACAAGATGGCAAAAAGTTATCGAACAAAATGGTACCTATATACTTTAGATAAATGTGAATAATGTATATTAAAAAATGTTTTGAATTTTCATAAAAAATGCGAAGAAACTTTTTCCCCAACCTATTACAAATAGATATAGATGAAATTAAACAATGTTGTGAAGGAATTTAGCCCCTATAGGTGAAATTCCCTTCACAAGTACAATAAGTGGTTCATTGTGCCATTTCAATAATTGGAGTGCTGCCATCTATTTTCTTGTCTGTCAATGCTTCAATCTGTCTGCCCAGCCATATTGGCTTCCAACCTAACCGGATGCAGCTGAATACCAGTATTTTACATGAAGCGACTGCCTATCTGACCTCCACAACGCAGTATAATACGATACCCCTTGGTAAGACTGGTTGTCAGACTTTCGGGCTTCTGACGACCCTTAACGACTGTCAAAGATCCACGAATGACAGCCGAGACCAACGGCTTAACGTGCTTTTCGAGGCACGGAAGAGTCTCGGTATGTAAAGATGGTCACCCATCCACGGACCGACCCCGGCAAGCGTAGCTTAACCTGATGGATTGACTTATGCGGCTGTTACTACTTTGCCACGAGCTCCTCTACAGAATTTATAGACTCCTGATATTTCCACTAACTAAACACTAAAACTAAAATCCTCAGTCTACCGCCGCTTGTGGCTGGCCTTTTAAAATTAAAAGATGAAATTAAGCTTTTTAAAATCATATAAGTTTAGGTTTAAGGCCTAAAATCGTCAGGATTTTTTAATGCACAGCAGAATGCTGCTTTACATTGTATTGACGAAATTCTTTGTTACCTCAATTATTACAATGCATTGTGAAGGCTGGCCCATTTGCTATCAAAAAAAATATCTATACAATCTCCTTTATTCACATTCCCACAAAAATTAATTATCGGCGATCAACAGAAGTATTCTCGCCGTGTGTGTGGCCACATTGCATGACGTTAGAATGCAATTAATGTTCAATATCTTTGTTAAGTTGGTAGTGTCAGGCGAGCGCTGCCGATTCCAGTTCGAGGCATTTATTGTTTTTTTTTTCTGTTTGGTGGCTGGTACAAGTTTTGTTGGTGAATTTAATTAAATGGGATTTTTTTCCTACTAGTTACTTTTTAACTGAGGAGTTAGCAAAATGTCGTGAGGAAAGTTTTGAGTATAATTTTGGATGGCTATAAGAGTAGGGCAAGCCCTAAGAAACGATGGATGGACTGTGTGAAAGATGATGTGGCTAGAAAGGTGCTGTCTACCGAGATGACGACTAATAGAGAAGTATGGAAGAAGAAGATATGTTACGCCGACCCCAAATAAATTCGGAAATGGGCGGGAGAATGATGATGATAGTTACTTTGTAAAGGCAGGTTAAAATTTTAGTTTAATTTAGTTAGGTTATAAGCAAGATGTATCTATTGAATTAGTATCAATTGTCAAGTTGAACATTTGAGGCTATTTTCTAGCTCGTTCACGGACCATTGCTCATGCGTTGTGTCGATTTTTGGTTTGTATATGTCAATCGTGTACTCGTACTATTTATTTCCTAATTATTTATTTTGTAGATATCATTCTATAAGTTAGCTGTAAGTTACCCGAATAGAATAAAATAGAATAAAAACCGGCCAAGTGCGAGTTGGACCCGTGCACGAAGTGTTCCGTACCATTATCTATAAAAACGACAAAAAAATCACGTTTGTTATACAACAAATTTAATTTAAAATATTTATTTTATTCTGTTTTTCAGTATTTGTTGTTATAGCGGCAACAGAAATACATCATCTGTGAAAATTTCAACTGTCTAACTATCACAGTTCATGAGATACAGCGTGATAACAGACGGACAGACGAACGGACAGCGGAGTCTTAGTAATAGGGTCCCGTTTTACCCATTGGGTACGGAATCCTAATAAAAAGACTGCATGATAGTCACAGTCACACAAAAAGACAGACAAATGGTTAGTAGGAATATCAAAGTGAAATCCACAGCTTTTTTGAATCATCAACATAATCTTCCTGTCCTTGTCTCATGATATGTGGGGCTGGCGCAGCACGTTTTTTTTTGTGGCAGATACTGGTAATACGCATTAAAACTAAGTTAAATATATACGTATCATAAATCATTCTGATAGCCTTTTCCCAACTATGTTGGGGTCAGCTTCCAGTCTAACCATATGCAGTTGAATACCAGTATTTTACATGGAGCGACTGCCTATCTGACCTCCACAACCCAGTAACTGGGTAACACAATACCCCTTGGTAAGACTGGTTGTCAGACTTTCGGGCTTCTGACAACCCGTAACGACTGTCAAAGATACACGAATGACAGTCGGGACCAACGGCTTAACGTGCTTTCCGAGGCATGGAGGAGTCTCGTTTTGTAAAGAAGGTCACCCATCCACGGACCAACTCCGGCATACGGCAATACGTATTATAAATTAACCATTTAATTATATTAAAATTGCACCACCCACAGAATAATCTGGCTGCGCTGCAGTTCGTGAGCCGCCCGCATAACTCCTTACCTTCCAATTGAGTTATTTATTTGCTATTTCACAACTTAAGACCGGTTTATAGTAAACCAGTGGTAATTTGAACGGTTTTTAAAATTATCAGCGAATTAATCGACAAAAATACGTTGGAAATTATTCGTAAGCGATGATTTATTGAAGTGATCGGGCGGTGGCGCCGTCATGCGATGTGAATGCGGATCGGCGTTGCATTTAACGTAATTTCCATGATTTTCGTGAATTTTTATGGCCTCATTAGTGAGTTACACAGTTTTGATCGGAATCCAGGTTAGTTTTGTGCCTCGTTGCTTTTTGATCGTGTTTGCAGTCACGCTTTAAATTCGTGCCTGCTGTGAGCACTGTATTGAGTTGTGTCGACATGATAGGGCTGAAATTGTATTGTTACTTTGTAGGAGAGCAGTTTACAAAGTTTGGTTTTTATTGACAGATTGGCACTTTCATATTTGCAGCTTTTTCTTTATTGCTAGAGTTATGGAATGACTCGGCATGTCGTATTCATTAACAACCTTAAGTTTAATAAAAGCTTAGCTAGGTATTCCAGATGAGTCTTCGTACTGCCCCATATTTCACATAAACATTCAACAACAATAAACTCACTAATTAATCAACAAAAACAAAATCACCAATCCAAATACAATTGTTTCATAAAACATCAACAATTCCAATACAGACGGAGCAAACTGGAACAAAAAAAAAAGCAGCTTAATTTGAAAGCGCATTCAGGACCAGTGGAAGAAGTTAAAAGCTCGTGAAGGGTTAGCGAAAAATTATTTGGAAAATCACGGCTCACGTCCCGCTCTTGACAAATCGCTTGCGGCTGACCCAGGGTTGTCCGGAGTACGTCCTGAATTTCGGGACACATTGCTGTCCCGAATTTGGGACATGAAAATATTATGCGATATTGATTGGATGGGGAATTTGTAATCTTGTTTGTATGGTTACTGGTGGTACTTTGTGAAGGAAGACATACTTTCGTGTTGTTCCTTAAAGTTTTTGATCACGTTTTTAAAAAACTGAAATTTTTGATAACTCATTGTGTTAGGTAGTTTACGGTGGGTTCCGATTTTAAGCAACGCACCAGATATAATGATGATGCCATCTTTGTTGCTGTGTTTTGTTCCTAACATCATTGTTTTAAAAAAATAAATGTGCAAAATTGCACAAAAACAGCACTACCAAAATCGGAAAATACCCAGGTACCAACGTTGCTGCAGTGTCCCGCTTCCCGCAACCCTACTTGTCTCAGAGCCGACTATTTGTCTGGTTTACGTAGGTTAAAAAGCGGCAGCCCCGTAATTCCGGGCCCATGTCCCGTATAAATAAATTTCACTGTCTTATCCTCGATTAATTAACTTGTGTTATATCCCACACTTTACCAGAGTTTATTAATCATATTTTTATTTAAAATTTTGGCTCGAACAACGTTAACAAACAAGAAATTAGTAATGGTGTAACTTTTGAGCGTAAAATCTGGGCTTTCTGGTGACTCCTTGTTTATCGTTACGACGGGCTTTGTTGAGTAAGGTCGGCGAAAATGGCGGCTGAATAATTAATGTTTGTGGATATTTTTGCTTATTTTTGTTTTTTCCGAAATTTGCTTGGTTATAAATTTTCAGCTCAACAATCTAGCTGCCGTAAATTAGAACGATCCTGTGTAATCTGAATTCGAAATAATAAAAAAAATAAAAACATTGTTTGTAGAACTCCAAAGAGATAAGGTAAACAAAAATACGCAAATTTTATTCAAACGAGCGACCTCCAATCTAACGTTTAACATCCGATAGCCCTATTGACGAATAACCGAAACGAAATCGCGGAAAAAAATCGCAACTAACATAGATCGTCCAGATTTATGCGTTCAATAGCGATTTATTAGTCGGCGTACTCATGAATTTGACACGAAGCGTGTTTTTGTCCCAGAAATAACGTACGGCTGTGACGTCATACGAAATACGGCTACGCTCTCCCATCGGCGATTTTTATTGCTTTAAATAAATAAAATTGCATCAATGAAATCTGTTTTCGCCGTTATGGATGGCTGGGGTTAGGTATGGACGTGGTTTATGTACTTTTTTTGGACTGCGATTTGTATGTGCCGAAATTTTTGGCGATCATGATTTGTAACGGATATTCAAAACATTGACTTTTGGTTTGGCAAATTCGTATGTAACTGCATTTAAATGCTCTTTTGTAGCAAATCGTTATAAGGGGGAAGCTCCAGGTAGCCCGCGAAATTCAAGTTTTCTTACGTTTTTAAGCAATTTGCAAGCCAGTATTAGGTTGTACTCGTATGTTGATTAAAGTATGATTCGCGACCGTAGCAAATTATGTATTTACAAAATTATAATAATTAGAATCAGTAATACAACATATTTCATTCAATAGTCATTAGTTAGGATTATATGAACTGAGTTGTATTGATGATTTTAATGATTATAATTCTATAAAATACAGATTTGTTACGGGTCGCAAATTATATACATTTTTATGCAACGTAAACAAAAGATAATTTGAATTTCACGGGCTTCCTAAAGCTGTCGCCTTAAGCAAGCGGCAATGATGTGACGTGGGTTAATAGCCGACATCAGACTGTTCTAAAAAGTATTTATGCTAAAGCTGACAGGCAGATTGATGATCCTGCAAGTTATTGACACTTACTGACGTATGCCTCGACGATGGGAAATTCCCATTTCCTTACAAGCACCTAATGATTTCCTATCATTGTTGGTGGTAGTATTTTCTCAATAAAAATAATCTTCAAAGCTCTACTTTAACACTTAAAAAAAAATAAGTTACAAATCACTTCAATTTCTCGAGAGTTCTCATCCCTGTTGAAACCATAATAATTCAGTTTGTCAATGTATAATTTACAACCTTTGATATGCGTCCTAGCTGGATATAATTTGAGTTATCTTGAACCCGTCAGCTTTCCAATACAGTTTTATACATTCATTTAATATTTTACGGGTGAACCCAAGGTTGTAAAATATAAAGTTCGGCGCGGACGCTGTTACAATGTTGTCTCGTACGGACGAGATAATTTGTCGATTCGTATTCTGTGACGAACTGTCAAAGATAACTTCGTCATAATCACCACCTTGGTGGATGGACTGGGGATCGCAGTTCCTATGTTGTTATTAGCAAAACAAATAAAGGTGGACGCTGTTGTTTATTATTGTAGTTGTTTTTTACGATACACTACCTCGGGATCTTACGGAAACAGAATAAGCATTGACAATTTTTCTCGCTTGGTTAC
Organism: Cosmia pyralina; assembly: GCA_946251885.1. NCBI lineage: Eukaryota > Metazoa > Arthropoda > Insecta > Lepidoptera > Noctuidae > Cosmia > Cosmia pyralina. Next base: position 23,791,341 of record OX276354.1, on the reverse strand, counting down.
TAGCTGATCCATGTTTCACACAATGATTTCAATCACTATTCATTATTTGAAGGTCCTCAAGCTTTGGTTAAGAAACTGCTTTTCGCTCGATTTGATTATTTTTGCTTGTGCTAGTCGTATCGTTGTAACTGCTTCACTTTCAGCTATAAATACGTCCACTCATTTCAAGCATCAATAAGGAAATAATCCAAAACAAAACACGGTCTTTACCATTCTCTCTCTCTCGACAAGTGAGCGTGTCACCTTACCAATAACGCAGGATTATTCGCTCATAATACATTTGGTCTGGCGTGGGCGTTTTACTGCCAGCTAATAAATCTTCTGGGGTCCGGATACCATTGCTATAGTCATTCAAATTATTCTTGGTAAGGTGGCCTTATGGACATGAATTTTTAGGATACATGTAGAAATGTAATTGGTGATTTGAATTAATAAAATTATTTGAAGAAGAAGAAAATAAAGAAAATGAGTTTCTGAAAATTTGATCCAGTCTCTGGTTAGTTAAACTCACTTTAGTTTTAGTGATTAGTTAGTGGAAATATCAGGAATCTATAAATTATGTAGAGGAGCTCGTGGCAAAGTAGTAATAGCCGCATGAGTCAATCCATCAGGTTAAGCTACGCTTGCCGGGATCGGTCCGTGGATGGGTGACCATATTTACATACCGAGACTCCTCCATGCCTCGGAAAGCACGTTAAGTCATTGGTCCCGGCTGTCATTCGTGGATCTTTGACAGTCGTTACGGGTCATCAGAATCCCGAAAGTATGACAACCATCTTACCAAGGGGTATCGTATTACCTACCCAGTTCATGGGTTGTGGAGGTCAGATAGGCAGTCGCTCCATGTAAAATACTGGTATTCAGCTGCATCCGGGTAGACTGGAAGCCGACCCCAACATAGTTGGGAAAAGGCTAGGCAGATTAATTTTATAAATTCTGTCGATTGTGTTTCAAAATTCATACTGGCTGACTTAAAATTATTATACCCGAATCGCTTTAGCGTGGCAAAAGCGGTCATTGCCTAATATATCTTCGTAGGAACCCAAACATAGACTATGTATGGTTTTTCGTTATTGAGAAATGTTGAAGATCATGATAGATATTGATTTTGAAATAAGGAATGCTCGAAAATGTAGGTGCGTCAATGACCGATACTGCCACGCTATAGTGATTTGGGTATAGCATCCTTGCAGGATTTAAAAGTAGTCAAAGTATATTGTTGATCTTGTTATTATAATTCTTTCGTGGTTTTCTTCAACATAAGCACGAAGCTACGTGTATGCTGTATAGTTTTCAATATATTGTGTTTCCTCAAGACGAACATGCATCGGTTTTCCTGAAAGGCACGTAGCCTTTCAGTAAAACTAACGCATGTTCGGCTTGTTAGTAATAGGAACCTACAGTATTATATAACCGGAGGAACTCGTGGCAAAGTAATAACAGCCGCATGAGTCAATCCATCCTGGTTACGCTACGCTTGCCGGGGTTGGTCCGTGGATGGGTACCATCTTTACATATCGATACTCCTCCGTGCCTCGGAAAGCACGTTAAGCCGTTGGTCCCGGCTGTCATTCGTGAATCTTTTACAGTTACGGTTCATCAGAAGCCCGAAAGTCTGACAACCAGTCTTACCAAAGAGTATCGTATTACCCAGTTAGTGGGTTGTGGAGGCTAGATAGGCAGTCGCTCCATGTAAAATGCTGGTATTCAGCTGCATCCAGCTAGACTGGAAGCCGACCCCAACATAGTTGGGAAAAGGCTAGGCAGATTGATATAGTATTATAAAACCATTTTCTTGATCCTTCAGAGTAACGACGATAAATATCATCGCTGGGTTTTTTATATCTAAAGATATCTGTATCTTTTGCTTACCAATCGTAGTTTTAGGTAATGTCCTTTAGAAGCCAACTGCCTTGTGAAGGCAATTTTACCAGTATTTTAAACTTATTTTCACGATTTCCAGATAGGAGTAGAATTAGGTAGGTATTCCTTCATTTAAAAAATATTTCTACGAATCTGTTAAAACAATCGTGTAAAGAGCAAAAGAGGACATCGTTATCCTGCGTGTAAAACCACCCTTAGATATAATACATTACTTGATATTACAACGTACATAACCACAAGTCACAACTTTGGCAGTAACCCTTCTGCTGAAGGTTTAACGATCGCTTATAACACCCATCTTGAAGATTAACAATTTATGTGAACTACAATTTGCCAATTAGTTTGAAATGATTAATTGTCAGAATTCATGAGTTAAACAATTACGATTAGGAACTAGTTATGTTAAATTAGAGACACCATAACTGATAAATTATTGTGAGTGTGGCTTTGATTGTCAGGTAGATTAGGAAAGTAAAAAATAAACATTGCATTTCCTTCTTTGTAGATATTTATAATGCCCCGACGGAAACAGAGGGGTGTTATAAGTTTAACGTGTGTATTTGTGTATCTGTCTGTGGCATCGTAGCTCCCAAACAACTGAACCGATTTAGATTTTGTATGTTTAGTTTGAAAGGTGACTTGATGAGAGTGTTCTTAGCTAAATTATTATGAAATAATATAATTAAAAAAAAAGAAAAAAAGAAAAAAAAAGAAATGAAATGAAATAACTTTACATACATAAAAACATAAACTCACGCTTTTTTCGCTGGGGGTAGGCAGAAAGTACAAAACACCTGCTACGATCCTTCCATACTCCTTTGGCCTCATTTACGTTCATACATCTGGACATACATATTATTAACTTTACTGTGAGGAAAATACATACAGCTGCGCAGATTTAAGTGACACACGTGTTGATCGTAGCGTACTGGTAATAACTGAATAAAGTTTAAAAAGCAGGAAATAACAGTAAAATTAAAGCTTTTAAAAACCCCCCACACAAACAAAATTCTTTAAAAAGGATTTTCCCGACTGCGAAAACGGCATTTTGCTAATGTGATATTTTGCGATGTAGCGTTTTCAGAAATTATGACAATTTGAGATTGTGACATTTCGCGAAATTCCAATATGTCAATTTGTGAATGTGGCATTGTGCGCCGAATCCGTGACGACGCTTGGGTCAAAATAATAGGTCTTTACCTATGAAATTGCCGTTTTGTATGAAAAAATTTAAACGAATTTTTTTCATGCATTTTTTATTTGTATTAATCGAAGTAATCACCCATGCAATCAATGCATCTTTGCCAACGCAGTGGCAGTTTATTGATGCCCTTCTTAAAGAAATCAGCTGGACGGGAGGCAACAAATTCTTCAAAGGCATTTTGTACTGCCTCTCGGGTATTGAATTTTTTTCCCGCCAAGAAGTTATCCAAATTCTGGAAAAAATAGTAGTCTGTAGGCGCAAGGTCTGGTGAGTAGGGCGGATGACGGAGAGCTTCCAACCCCAGTTCTTGCAACTTGGAGACCGTCTGCTGTGCAGTATGAGATCGCGCGTTGTCGTGCAGGAGCAGCGGAGACGAGCGATTAACCAATGCTGGTTGGAGATGTGCCAGCTTCTCCATCATTGTGTTCAGTTTTTCACAGTACACATCTGAAGTAATGCTCACCCCGTTTGGTAAGAAGCTGTGATGAATCACACCGGCGCTAGACCACCAAACAGTGACCATCACTTTTCTAGGGGTAAGTTTTCGTTTAGGGCATTGTTTAGGTGCTGAACCAGGATCCAACCAACTTGCTGAGCGCTTGCGGTTATCAAACAGAATCCATTTTTCATCGCAGGTAACAATACGGTTCAAAATTCCTTCATTTGTGTGTCTGTTGAGCAGTGCAAGGCACGTCTCGACGCGTACTTCACGCTGGCGATCATTGAGTTCGTGGGGCACCCATTTGTCAAGCTTTTTTACCTTGCCAATTTGACGCAAATGGACCAATATTGTTTTGACGCTAACGTCGAAAGCTGCTGCTAATTCAGCCGTAGATTGTGTATCATCAGCTTCCACAATCGCCTTTAATTCGTCATTGTCGACCAGTCTTCGAACGACCGCGAGGTTCATTTTTCAGGTCGAGATTTCCAGAACGGAAGCGAGCAAACCAATAACAAGTGGTGCGTTGGTTTGTAGTGTTAGCTCCGTAAACGTCGTTGATGTTGCGTGCCGCTTGTGCCGCGTTGCTGCCACGACGGTACTCATATTCCATAATTACTCGAATTTTTAACGTATCCATGATGACGAAAAAGATTGAAATGCGATGAAAATGTAACACTAATCAATAAACAAATGACTACTTTTGGAAAAAAAATCCATGTTTTTAAAATAAAATTAATTTGAAATTAGAATTCTTAGCCAAACAAAAATTATTCTGATTTGAAATGGCCAGTACTGCAGAACGGCAATTTCATAGGTAAAGACCTAATATTACCTACAATTTATATTAAACTGAAACTGCCAATACATTTTATTTTATTGCTTTTTAAAGGACTTTGTGACGGAGGATTTTAAAATTTTGAATTTAACTTTTTAATTTAATAAAATTACAATAAGCAGCGCCATTCATTTTAACCATTCATCATTGCGTTTATACGTTGTCGAGCAGACGAATTTAGGAATTAGGATTAGAAATTTCCTACAAAATCCTTCGGGTAGTGATTGAAAGTGTATTACGCAATTGTATTGTAGGTTTTATGTGAGATTAGACGCTACAATCAAATCAAAAGTAATTTCTTCAAACTAGGCTGAGAATTTCAAAATTACATAAGACAGTCCCATAAAACGCCCGCCCTTCACCACTTCCTAATGCTTTAGCTGGGAAGAAGTAGCGCAACAATATCCCTAGCAGCACAGCTGACTGTTCAGTTAGAAAAACTTGATTCTATAATATACGTAGTATGCAAAATAATTTACGTTACGTAACACAAAACATGAAATTAAATGATTAGCCATATGTCAGCTAGCACACGCCATACCAACAAAAAACATCGTACACTATACCCAAGCAGAAATTAAAAAAAAATCGTAAACCGAACTACCACGGTCGCGGGTAGTTCGAAAGAGTTACCGTTTCCCTGGCACAGCCAACTGAAGGAACACGGGTGGGTTTTAGCCAATAAAAGTCTGACACGCCCTCCCGCTCCACCCAGAGCTGGAGAAGTCATTTGATGATTTCTCAGCCAAAAAAAAACGAATTTTATACCTAAACAAAATAGCCTCCAGGCATAAAAGGCGTGCCTGCTTACATTATAGCTATAGTACGGTCAGCAACAGAAGTCGGTTAACACTGCTACATTTTGACATCATCTAAATTAACACAAAATGATCCGATAAACAGATTTTTTTTCGTTTAACTGCTAAGAGTTAAAATTCTTAAAATTTTAAGTACTTCTGTTGCGATTTTAATTAAATATTTCGCTTAATAATTAAGATTAAAAACTGCACGTGTTAATCTACTTTTGTTGCTGACTGTACGAGTAGCTGTAACTCGAAGTCACAAATTATAAACTAGGACCATCAAAGAAAATAAATGAATTGCCATTCCCATATTTATTCTAGATCAATAACTATTATCCAACTTGTAATTAATCAATGAACTGATGACCAATCGCAGATTTCTACCTATTCAATGTTGTTCTCTTTCTTTCCAGGCCAAAAAGCGGCTCAATGCTGCTTTACAGCCGTAAGAAAGTCCGCTACCGACGCGATGGCTACTGCTGGAAGAAGAGAAAAGACGGGAAGACCACCAGAGAAGACCATATGAAGCTCAAAGTTCAGGGCACGGAGGTCAGTTGATTTTTCATATTTTGAAGGTTGGCTTCTCTTATTAAGTATGGTATATTCATACTTAAGGCGCTGACTGACTACGATTTTAAACGGCACACAACCGCGTAATCTATTGTCAACATTAGCTGGCTTGAAATAAGGTTGAAAATTGAAAATAATATTTGTGTTGCCGAGATGTGACTAAGCTGCGAATGTGCATTTATTTTCCGGGTTTTCTTTAGATTATTCAGAATATATACAATAAATTGAATAATTGTCCGGTTAAAGATTAAAAAAAATGCAAATTCCATTAAATTCTAAAAAAAAATGTCGTTAACGCTGAAAATACAGAGATGTTTGACGCCAAAGTTTATTTTTGTGGAGCAACTTCCAAATTTTTTATTAGGAATATCAAACTATTTTTAACCGACTTCAAAAAGGAGGAGGTTCTCAATTCGTCGGAACCTTTTTTTTTTATGTATGTTCCCCGATTACTCCAAGATGGCTGGACCGATTTGGATTTGTTTTCTTTTGTTCGAGAGGTTATACATCACAGTTGATCCCATATAAAATTGATTAACTTTGCTTGGGTAGTTTTTGAGTTAGCTTCAATAATATTTATTTTTTCCCCACTTTTATATGGATGATGTTCTAGTTTGTATTGCAGGTAGTGGTATTTGAATTTGTGTGGGGTAGGTATGTACACAACTAAAAAATGAAAAATAAAAACTTTTTTACAAAAAAATACAACCGACTTCCAAAAACAACAGTACAAAGTGAAAAATAACTTTAATTTCGGAAGTCGGTGGCAAAAGGAAACTATTTTTTGTGAATATTGAGCTAATACCGCGCCTTAATAAGAGAAATCTGTTTAGGAGCCTATATTGTTTATTTATAGAGTAAGTACCCATTTAGTTCTGTATTAAGTATGAGAAATGTCTCGACGGAATCCTTTTTCGTTGTATCAGGATTTTTCATTCCAAATTACAAATTCGCGTAAAATATACGTCTGTGTTTCATGAAACTAAGAAAATGCCTATTTAAAAATCTCCTAAACTATCATTTTGGGGACATTTAAATTCATCGATCCAATTTTCAGCAAAATTTTAAGCTTTGCAATCGCGTTACCATATTAACAGTGGATGTAATCAAACATTACACCGAAAATAACATAAGCCATTAGAGCCTTCTTTGCCAAAAAATCTTTATTCGAAATGCTATTAACAAACATTTGTCGGATATGAAGGCTTGAGGTCACGAAAACAGATAGACAGCATGAGCGATGGCTTTAGGGAAATTAAACAAAGCGAAATTGCGGTGCAAAACCTAACGGTGTTTGGAAAAGTCTAGATTCTGAAGGCTTTTCAGACAACACTGGTTTTGGAGCTTCGCTTTTGAAAAGTAGGTTAATAAAAGTGTTTTTAAATGGAGGAGAAGTGGTTGCCTTTTTGAGAGTTTAAAAGGGGGAAAGAATTTAGACAGTAATAAGATATTTCTTTTTATTGTCTTTTGTTGGCTGTATCTTTTAGGGTCATCCTCTTTATCTCTAGAGTCTATTAGCTATGGTCTTGTAATCAATAGTATTAAGCGTCAATCTGCCTAGCCTTTTCTCAACTATGTTGGGGTCGGATTCCAGTGTAACCGGATTCAGCTGGACACATGCATGGAGTGACTGCCTATCTGACCTGCACAACCCAGTTACTGGATAACACCATACTCCTTGCTAAGACATGGTTTCTCTTGCGAACTCCATTCGTGGTGAAATATATATATTTGCTGGTTCTGTAGCCTCAGTTAGCTAAGCTAGAGCTAACCTTAGTGTCTTAATTGTATAATAATGTTTTATTTCATTTTTCCGTTCCCAAACTTTTCATTATGTATTTGTGGAACATTTCACAATTTGTAAGTTTTGCATAACTTTCTTTATTGAATAAAGTGTTAAACATAAAATATGCATACTAGATTCACATCTAGTAGATGTCAATCAGACCTATTGTGTTATAACTACTTTATTGCGTTTGAGGTTGTACATCAGTTTTGAGAATAGACTGGTTGTAAGACTTTTGGGCTACTAACTAGGATGGAATGGAGGGCTCTCAATGTGTACTGTATGTATGAATTACAATAGTATTGAGACTCCAATACAATTCTTGCGCCACTAACAAAGCACATATGGGGATGTAATTAACATGAAAAGCTTAGTCATTCTTGAGATACAAAGCTGACAAATGACATATAAATTACTTTGGTAGTTAAACCAATGAAAAACTACCAAACAGACAGACTCACTAACTTATGCTTACATATTGGGGACGCGGAACAATCGCGTTGTTATTCAATAATGTTATTAGCAAACACGTGTTTTTCTCCTACCGGAATTTCTTATAACATTCACGTAAAATACATGAGACAGCCATTTAAGCGGGACACCGTTTACCTCACCGTTTACCTTCATGAAACTCTAATACATGTATGTCACAAATAGCCCCCAGATCGATGCTTTAGCATCAAGTGTTGATTATTTCGATTATTCCCAAGAAAAACATTTCTTTGCGTTCCGGAATTGTATAAAGGAAACTTTTAAAAGAAATAACAGTTTTATCTGATATGTGTTACAACTGGGACGTTTTCTTTTAGTGTTTTTCTACTGCTGTTTTGAAATTAATCTATTTATATAAAGAGAGAAGTCCTAGCTGACTGACTGATTGATTGATTCATCAACGCCCAGCCCAAACCTTTCGACCTAGAAAGCTGAAATTTTGCACAGAGGTTCCGGAAAATATCCCACGGGAACGTACTAGCGGGAATTCCCGGTAGTACGTTCCCGTGGGATATTTTCCGATATCCACGCGGGTGAAGTCAATGGCAAAAGCTAGTGTAAATACGTCTGTAATCCCCGAAGTTAGCGTCTGTCCTTGTAGGGGAGACCAGGTATGGTTGTCTCATGGGTTGGTTGTCACAGTGGTCATAACAAAAAACTTAACCTGGGGAGGCAGGTATTGCCTTCGCGATTCTTCGACCTTCTTCTCCCCTAGATACAGTTATGTTTGAGTCCCACATGTTATAGGGGAAGAGCATATTGACATTAACTGGACACAAATCCAGACTCCGGGCTGCTACTGAGAAATAACCCAATAAAACTTTGCCCGACCTGGTAATTGAACCCAGGCTCTCATCTAATCTATTAATTACCTAATGCTAGCACATGATGCCACACTGATTATATTATTATCAATCTAGTTAGTAATCTATCTATCTATGTCATGCAGGAACAATGGAAATGTAAATCTTCATTAATGGTGGATTAATTGAGTATTCCTAGACAAATAGGTGTCTAATCAGTGAAGCGTAGAACGGATTATTTCTGAACAATGGTGGTTTGAAAAGACGTGATACTGATGATGAGAAAGTTTGTTTATTGGTTCAAGGTAAGAAAGAGAAGAAGTATAAGATTTCGAGGCTATTGGGGCGATGACTAATTTTTTTCTTTTATCTGTCAAGTAGATTGTTAAAAAATATTGGACACGTATTTTTTCTTTTTTTGCATAATCAAAAGATTACGGCGATACATTGAGTTAAAATGTGGGATGACGTCACGCCTTGCTAGATTTTATACTGAATTATGACGTATTGAGCGACTCAACTTTGATGCGTTTTATCTATAATTTTTTTATTAATATGATAAAGCAAAAAATATGATGATGGACTAAATAGAATTTCTTTGTTTTTACCATCATCCCTATTCTAATTAATACCAATCAATCTGCCTAGCCTTTTCCCAACTATGTCGGGGTCGGCTTCCAGTCTAACCGGATGCAGCTGAATACCAGAATTTTACATGGAGCGACTGCCTATCTGACCTCCACAACCCATTAACTGGGTAATACGATACCTCTTGGTAAGACTGCTTGTCAGACTTTCGGGCTTCTGACGACCCATAACGACTGTCAAAGATCCACGAATGACAGCCGGGACTAACGGCTTAACGTGCTTTCCGTGGCACGAAGGAGTCTCGATATGTAAAGATGGTCACCCATCCACGGACAACCCTGGCAAGCGTAGCTTAACCTGATGGATCGACCCGTGCGGCTGTTATTACTTAGCCACGAGCTCCTCACATTCTAATTAAAACCAAAGACAGCCAATATGATAAGGAATTATGCATATTTGTAGTCTGTCAGTGTTACATTTATAATTCGGTAAAAAATATGGCGGCATGTCATTCTGCAGTATTGCCATTACGACGCAATACATAATGTTGAATCGGTAAAGCAGAGTCTATCGTGGAGTGAGCAGATGAAAATAGCCCTTTATGTGACGAACATAACATTGTAACAATTTAACAGCGCCTTTATTTCGACACAGTAAGTGCGCTTTTCAATGTTCAAGTTAGTATTAATACTGACGCTCGGTTGATCGTACTTGCTGACTACAACTAAAGAAATATTCGAATGCATTATCCATTTGTCCCGAGCCAGTCGTAAGAGTCAACCGACCGGAACAGGGTAATGTCTGTAATGAGGCAGTTGGTCTATGAGGCGTTGACTCTTCCTGATTATGCGTTGTTGTCTTTTTAGCCTACTGCATCAGGGGTAAAGTTTGTGAGCAATGTGAGCTCTGTAGTTGTTGATGTTAAATTAACTTCAATGAAGTTTATAGAGGTAACTCGCGGCTAAGTAATAACAGCCGCACGGGTCGATCTATCAGGTTAAGCTACGCTTGCCAGGGTTGGTCCGTGGATGGGTGACCATCTTTACATACCGAGACTCCTCCGTGCCTCGGAAAGCACGTTAAGCCGTTGATCTCGGCTGTCATTCGTGGATATTTGGTAGCGTTACGAGTCGTCAGAATCCCGTAAGTCTGACAACCAGTCTTACCAAAGGGTATCGTATTACCCAGTTACAGGGTTGTGGAGGTCAGATAGGCAGTCGCTCCACATAAAATACTGGTATTCAGCTGCATCCGGTTAGACTGGAAGCCGATGCAAAAGGCTAGGCAGATTGACAGAGGTAACTGTGCCAATTGATGTCTAACACATTAGTAGAATAATCATTATCAATGAAAAACGTCCATAAGTTAGCTCTAATTCCCAGTAATAGTTTCAAGAGGAAATTGGCAAAATCACCAGGCTTTGCATTTCTATTGGTAATTTTCATCCCTACGGGGCAATTGCGTAACACACTGTCAATTGGAATCGGTTTCATTTTGACAATTCATCAACATTCATTGCGTTATGTAGGTACGTTGTCGAGCAGACAAATTTTTCGAACTTATGAAGCAATGGATTAGCAATTTGCTTCAAAATTATTCAGATTTCGATTGATAGTATGTTACGCCATTAGGGTGCTACACCTATTAGCGTACAAAAGAATAATGATGCTCATCTTTTTGAAATAAATGGTGACTTACGTCTAAAAAAGTGAGTGTTAGACTTTAGTGTTATTTTTTTCTAAGTTCATAGAATGCCAGAGAACAATGTGCTTTACCTTTTAAGTGACTCGCCATGATTCTTGTTTCTGACTATAAAGTGTTTGAAAACTTTATGTTAGTCGGAACAGATTGACACCGCAGACATTTTTTTCGTAACTACCTAAGAAAATGTAGGTTACCTACTAATGAAATTTAGGTAATCTACCAATTGCCTACTGTCTGAAACACGAATGTTTTTCTAGCAATTACGTACTCACTTTCACCGAAAAACCTGAATGTTACACAACCCTAGTTTTTGCCGTTCATACAGAAACCTTGGAAGGTGAAAAATGAATATTGTTAAGTAATTACAGTTGGTTTCGTTTCGTGATTCGGCCCCAATCGGTTTTAACAGAACGACTTTTGTGGGAATTTGTTTTTATGAGTGTGTGTGTGTCTCTCTTTGTGTGTGTGTGTGTGTGTTGAGTAGGTTTTCAATTAACGTTATGAAGTTGTTTTTATATTTTCTTTTAGGGTGCTTGAAGTGATGGATAAATATAGGGTGTAATCATTTTAATTTTAGTACTTGAAGGTAAATAAAAATAATATTCATTATAGGGTTAATGATTAATTTATTATTTAACCTTGCTTGGTTTCATTGGAATAACTTTCATTTTAAGAACCATTTTTTTTACTTAGTATTTTTATAATGTATTGATTGACCCGCAACCGCAGTGGACCGGGAAAAGGATAGAGGGAAGGGAGGCGTTTGCCCTGCAGTGGGATAGTACAGGCTTAAAATAATAATAATAAATAATGCCAGAGATTCCTATCATCATAATTATTCTCCTGCCCTAATTCCAATTTATTTGGGGTCGGTGTAACATGTCCTTTTCTTCCATGCAAGAAATACCTACAAATCTAACACAGGGATGATGCCTGGGTAAAAAAAAAAAGAAATTCTATTTAGTCCGTCAGTCTCATAATAAAAAAATATTAGAGACGTATTTTTTGCTTTATCATAATAATAGAAAATGACACGCATTACAGGTGGGGAGGAAACTTGTACGTATAAGATCTCGCTACACGTGACGTCACGCGATGTTTTAACTCAAGGTATCGCCGTAATCTTTTGATTTTGTAAAAACAGAACAAATACGTGTCCAATATTTTCTAATAATCAACATGACGGAAAAAAAAAATTTAGTCATCATCCCTATTGCTTAGGTGTTGAAAGCATCTCTATTTACATTTTCCTATCTGAATTCACCAAATCCAGTAAATAGTCTGGTTTTACTTACTGGTTTTTTTTACGATATTTACATCACCTAGAGGTTAAAACACGGTACCTGCTATTGTACAGTGGTAGATTCTATGAATTAAAAAATTAACAGGGTCATCCGCCTAACCAAACACGGATCACTAACCACAACAATAACCAATAGAGAAACGGAAGCGTCATCCATCATCCACAACATCCATCCACAAATACCAGTTCTCATCCAGCCTCATCCGACGCGGCCTGATGAATAAGTAAATGGTTTCGTTGCAATTAAACCGGCAACACTGCACGGACGCTAATTGCTGTCGATAAATGTGGTGGAACACCACAATGTGGATGTTGGCTTTTTAATTTTTGTATGATAGTGGGGCTGTGATTTGGGAAAATTGATTGGGTTAAGTGTAGAATTACATTTTCGTTACATAGCATAGCATAATCATCCTATAATGTTCCCACTGTTGGGACACAGCCCTCCACACTGTCAGAGGGAGTGAGTCATAATCCAACACGCGGGCATTTTTGTTACATACATTTGTTATTTTAGGAGGAGCTCGTGGCTAATTACAGCCACACGGGTCGATCCATCAGGTTAAGTTACGCTTGCCGGGGTTGGTCAGTAGATGGGGCATCTTTACTCTTCCGTGCCTCGGAAAGCACGTTAGGTCGTTTGTCCCGCTGTCATTCCTAGATCTTTGACGGTCGTTACGGGTCGTCAGAAGCCCGAAAGTCTGACAACCAGTCTTACCAAGGGGTATCGTATTACTTACCCAGTTACTGGGTTGTGGAGGTCAGATAGGCAGTCGCTCCATGTAAAATACTGGTATTCAGCTGCATCCGGTTAGACTGGAAGCCGACCCTAACATAGTTGGGAAAAGGCTAGGCAGATTGATTGACGTTTGTTATTAACCGACGAAAAAAAAGAGGAGGTTCTCAATTCGACACGTATATATATATATATATTTTATGTATGACCACGCATAACTTTTTACAGACTACTCCGATTTGAAAAAAAATTGTTTTTTGAGTTAGCTTCAATAATAGGTATTTTTTCCCCACTTTTATATGGATGATGTTCTGGTTTGTTTTGCAGGTAGTGGTATAAGAATTTGTGTGGGGTAGGTACCACAACTAAAAAGTGAAAAATAAAAACTTTTTTACAAAAAAATACAACCGACTTCTAAAACCAACACTACAAAGTGAAAAATTAAAGTTAAATTTCGGAAGTCGGTGGCAAAAAACGAAAATACATTTAACCAGGCACCGACTTCCGAAATTAAAGTTATTTTTCATGTAGTGTTGTTTTTGGAAATCGGTTGTATTTTTTTGCAAAAAAGTTTTTTTTTATCTAGAACTATTTATGTTATTTTTTGTTTTATTACCGGGAATATGTTTAATCGCTCTATATGAGCCAGTTAATTTGGCAGGAGTCAAACACTCTATGGATCATGTTTTATATGTCTGGATAAACAGGTTTTGCTTTATGCGAGCCAGAAGTTAGTATCTACGGATTTTTAATGGTAAGCAAATCTAACCACCCCACCACACCAATCGTACCACTGAAAATGAAATCGCTAACAGAATTAGTGAGCTATGGTATCCATGATGATCAATGGTACTTTTCTGTCATTACGGGAAAACGCCTTTTTACTACACTTGAAAACTAGATCTCAAACCTCAAAATAACTTTTGCAAAGGGATAGGTAAGATAATATTATCAGCACTGGCAAGAAGAAACATGCTCCTTTTACCTCAGCTCCACTTTCATTTGTTTCCAAGTCTGAAAGTCTACGTAAAGTTCTGTAACATGCCAAAAGCTCCTAATATAGTGTGGCGGGTGACTTATCTAGTTTAGCGTTACAGCATAATCTTCAAAGACTAAACTCGTCGGGCTCAGGTACACACAGCACTAGGCTAGTGCTTTTTGCACATAAACTAGTGACAGTCTTGCGTGCCTGCTTTTTGTTTGGTGTAAGTTATACGTTGAGAGACAATAATTGTTTTTTTTTTGCGTAGAGTTATTGAAGAATATTTAAGAAAAATGACAAGGATTTTATGTCGAAGACTTATTTCAAGGAAGTGAAAGCTTAGGGATGCAGAGAGTAGTAGTTTAAATTTTGTTTAAAAAATAAATAAAATTAAAAACTTCTACCTACGTAAAATTATACTGGATGACTTTTTTTACCATCTTGAAAAAAATGGGCTACAATAGGTGAACGGAGTAGAAGCTTATGGCATACCAACTTTAAAAAAAAATCGGCATTCCAAGGGAATCCGAAGCAAAAGTGAATGACATTTTTACCCAGTGAAAGAGAAAATATATTCCTATTAGCCGTTTCCCGCAGCTTCGCCCGCGTGGATGTCGGAAATTATCCCACGGGAACCTACTACCGGGATAAAAAGTATCCAGGTTATAAACTATGAAATTTGGTATACACCAAATTTTATCCAGATCCGTTCAGCCGTTTTTGCGTGATTGAGTAACAAATATCCAAACATACAAACTTTCACATTTATAATATTAGTAGGATAATAGTATTATCCATTATGGTTTGCATGTTTCACATTGCAAAAAGTAACTCGTAAACAAAATCTTTCTAACACATTACAACATTACCAGCACAAAATTTAAAAAAACACTGTTGTTATTTTAACCACACACCTTATTATTTCGTCACAAACTCGACTTAAATCTCTCAAACTTCACTAAGAAAGCATTTTAACAAGGTAAGTTGACAAGGCCGCTATTCGCTAATTACTTGTACCGCCACACATTGGCACGGATCCAAGATGGCGGTGGCTACAAAACACTGTGCCACGGCCCGAGATATCATTGCATTGCAAGAGTCCAGTTTACCCGTGAATTAGTGTTTATTGGCTTTTAAAAGCGTTCGCCGAAGTTGGTATGCAAATGAGTAGGCCTATGCTTTTAATGTTCCGTGACCTGATTTAAAGGGATTTTTTAGGTTTTAACGCAAAATAAAGTTAACATGTCGAATCGTGAATTCTGCTATTCGTCGTTTTTAAGACCTTGTAAATGATTACTTATTGATTTCCGGAGAAGTTGGTGAATATCCGATAGGTTAGCAGATTTTAAGTGCGTGTTGGACCACGCACAATGATGGGTTCCTTAGTTGAAAAGAATTTATCCCAAAAACAAATTTAGCATTGTAAACCCAAAATATATTTTTTTATGTGATAAAATTACAAATGATCAATTTTAGGACTTTTTCCTTTACTTGTGCTATGAGACCCTGCTTCTTGTCAAATTACATGATTCTAGGACAACGGAAAGTACCTTATAGGTTTTAATTTACTTGCGAGTATCAAAATATTATAAGTCGCATAAATGGCCGTATATTTTTATTGCGTTGACTTAGAAGGTTGATTTTTTAGAACTCCTAGGGACAATAGACCTACGTATTTGATATCAATTTCAACTTGATACCTTCACGCGATCCTGAAAAAAAAAACGGTCTTGACAGACTGACAGACGGGTTCCGTTTTTTTCCTTTTGAGGTACGGAACCATAAAAAAATTAAATTTCTTACATTTACCACAAAAAAAGACCTAACATAAATCCCAATTTAATTAGGGTCGAGGCAACATGTCTTCTTCTTCCATAATTCTCTATTAGTCATCTCGGTAGTCACTCTCTTTCTAGCCATATCATTTTCACACAGTCCATCCATCGTTTCATTGGTCTTCCCCTACTCTTATAGCCATTCACACTCAAAAAGTTACTGATAAAAAAAAAAAAATTCTGTTACAAAAAATCGTAAATAATTTACACCAATCTGTGAAACTGAATGAAAATTGTAACGACTATTTTTATTAACATTTTTGATCCGGCAAACTTCGGCACAGTGAATTAAAATAAAAAAGTGAGTGAATGGACAATATTGTATTAAAATAAAATCCAGTCCGTTGTATTTTTGTATAATGTTTCGACAATTTCACCGTGTTCCATTCTAGTTCGTTACTCGATAGTAGACTATGATTCAAGCTATTTTCTGCTAAAAACTCGACCTATTTTCGGTAACAAAGTTGTATTGTGGGCTATTTTTAGTAACCTTTCACTTCCTTTATAATAAAAAAAGGTTTTCAATCTGTAATTGTTTTCATACAATTGTTTTCATTTTGTTTTGTGTTCTTTTATATTGTTTTCTTGATTGGTTTTATTTTTGGAATTTATCAACTGCATGTGTCTGATTTGTTAGGACTTTTATTATTTTAACGAATTTATTATTGATTTTGAGGCTAACATTATTGTATGTCTTGATATACTTAAAGGATGAAATGGACAACCTTTACTATGGGGCCAAACCTGAAATCGCGAAAAAAAAATTAGCTGTTCCCTACATTTGACAAGTTATATTGCTGATTTTTTTCACGATTTCAGGTTTGGTCCCATAGTAAAAGTTGTTCATAATGATGAGTACAATGACCTCTTAAGAGAATGCCCATAAATTCAATTTCATCCTGTATATTATTTCTTTTATTCTATTATTTCTTTACAGGGTCGGCGGAGGGTTTTAAAACACATTGATAAAAGTATTGATGATCATCGCTTTAATTTTGACAGTTCAACAACATTCATTACGTTATTTACGTTGTTGAACAAACAAATTTTTCGAACTTATGAAGCAATGGATTAGCAATATCCTTCAAAATCATTCAGATTGTGATCGATAGTGTGTTACGCAATTAGGATGCAGGTTATTGCTGAGAATTTCTAATGGAAAAATCCAGTAACACTTAATACTTCATATTTTTATTCAACAATGAATTAGCAAAATCCAACTTTTCAATACCATAGATAACCACCGTACCATCTTTAAACAGAGCATCAAATTGCCATACCCCACAATTTAACAAACTGGTGACGTTTTGTCGGCACTGTTATTGAAACAAAACAGTTGAGTCAATTATTTTAACGGGCTTTAAGATGTCAGCTTTCAAGCCAAGCGCTCGCAATCCACGTCAAACGAGGCAAGTGTTGCCATAAATTCCTTCTTGCTGTATTTGAATTACGTTTTAGGTTTGTAAAAAGAAGTTGAATTTTGCGCATTCTCGTGTCACGATTAATTAACTTAATATTTTTGGTCACTCCACCACGACATTTTCTAACACCCTTACGTGAAAAATGGGTGACATTTAAATTTAAAATTTTTAAAGTAAACATTTTCAAAACCGAAATTAACATACCAAATATTAACGATTAGATTTGAAAGCATTAATATACTAGATTAACAAGGCAAGCTCCTTTGCATAATTTCGAATTAACTATCAAAATTTATTTATTGCACCAAACTTTATACTGCCACTTAAAGCTTTGTTAATTTTAAAATACGGTTTAAAGTTGTGTGTTTTAAATGCAAAAGTAAAGTTGCAAGGCCGCATGCAACGCGCGCCGTTTTACGTATTGTTTATTCGACCACAAGGCCGGGGACAGACATGCAAAACGGCCCATCTGGCCTGGACTGGCCTTTGTATATAGGCCAATATTTCCTGCTACACTTGTGTGCACGAGACTTTATATTTAAAGGGGAGTATTTTTTAGATGGTAAACGCGTGGGACAAAGAATGCGGTCGTGCGTTTTATGTGGAAGATTTTTCCGTTTCAATTTTTTTTTTAGATCTGTGTAGTTAGTATCTTTGTTTTAGGTGAAAGAGAAGAGGAATTCTGGGCATAAAAAAAAAACTTTACACGTGCTTCTGTGACGCCATCTATATTCGTTGAAACTCTGAGATCACTGTATAATTAAACATACAATTTTCCGGTGTCTTCATGTCATGTCTTTTGCATTAAAGTCAATCTTAGATCATTCTAACATCATCCAAAATAGCATCCTTCAATTCAATCACCATAAATATCTCTTATTTGCAATAGACCCTTTGATCTAACTTTACGAGCTCATAAAAGCAATGTTCTACATAAAAACAAATCAATCGCTCCAATGTCCGGCCAGCGTTTGTTTCGGTGGTGCAAGTAGTGGGTATACCACAGTGGTGTAATACTGGCGCGCAGCCAGCCCACCTTACAATTACGAATGGTCTTGCATTCTCGGCTTCTTGCTGTAAAATTTTGATCACACCTATTATGGGTAACAGTGTGAATGTAGAGGCGTTTCAGTGAATTCGATTTTTATGTTGATTCTGAATGGGGGATCGGAATGACAGCCATTAGTTTCCTGTTGTTTGGAAGAGGTGTTTAATGTTTGTGGGTAATGGGATCATTAAGTTTGCACTGGTAAACGTTTGTTCAGGGGTAAGTGTTTTTCTTTTGTTTCCTGCATTAGTGTACAAGGAAAAAACAAAAGCACTTCTACTTTACTACCGCGTTAAGGACGCTGTTACAAATGGTAGTCAAATCATTACTTTTTTACACAAAAGTATGTTTATTAAATAAAATGCTTTACATTCTTAAAATGTTTTTTTGCCAAATAGTTGATAGATGTGCATGGTACGATTGAGAATTATAAATATAATTTTAGATATGTACAGTTTCTTAATAAATGTACCGGAGTGAAATTTTTTACTTCGGTACATTTATTGAGCAAATGTACCTATTTAAAATTATATTTATAGTTCAGAATCGTACCATGCATATCTATCAACTATTTGGCTAAAAAACATTTTAAGAATGTAAAAAATTTTATTTAATAAACATACTTTTGTGTAAAAGAGTATTGATTTGACTACCCATTTGTAACAGCATCCTTAATGGCAATGATTCAATTTTAGTAACAGAAAAGTACCAGTTTCCATTATATATGTTATCTCCGCTTTCGTCCAGAATTTCCTACCGTACGCTGCTACAGCGAAAGTGGATGTACTCAAGCGCAAATTACACACATAAACAAAATAATTCATAATACGGCCACTGCATTCGCAAAAGCAAAATGTGCGAAGCTTCTAGTTCTAAGCATAAACGCAGTAAGTCATAATGCAGCGAAATGAGGCTATGCAAAATACTTCTAGGCAGAAAATTAGACCAAACAAAAAAAATCTCTCATTAGTGTATAATAAAGCTGCTTTTAGAAAAAAGCTGCTTTATTTTAATCCCATTTGATGGACGAAGTCACATGAATATGTTGAACTTTTTTAATTCGTCCAATCTACGAATGCATTCATCCGAAAATGCACTTGGATAAACTGAATCGTACCGATCCCCGTCGATTGGTCCAAAACTGGATTTCGCCAGTACAAGCCAGACGGTTCTAGATCCGTCTAGTTTTCACCAGTAAAATTTTAAGGAGGGATTTGTCATGATTTATTTTATTTCAAGTTCGAAGTATACGGTTTAGGAGTTAAATTAAATTTTGTGCGAGCATACGGAAGTATAGATTGAAGTACACATTTCAGTAGCTCTAATTTTAAATGATTTTTTTCTATTTAACTGTCAAAAGTGACGTAAATACGTCAGATATTTTTAAACTTCCGTCGTTTGAATTTATTTAAACTTTTTACTGACTATAAAATTTTATTGGAGTATCCATTTTCTTTTTCAAATTCATCTTTAATGAAATATTAGAAATCTGAATCAAAGCGTTCGAGCAAAGTATCCAGTTCCATAAAAATAACTCTTCTTGTATTGTGCAGCTCATAGTAGGTAGACATAATACTATTTTATTTACGTCGACAATAATACTACGTTGTTTTTAGAACTTATTTCAAAACTACATACGTTTTTGTTTGACTGAATCTTCTTTTATAAACAGCTGATTAGCTTGTGGTTTGACTAGAGATTTGAAAAACTTCTGAGGAGTCTTACAATTTCCTAGGCTGGAAAAATACTACAAAGGTAGTTCTAGACATAAAATTTTCCATCAATCCGCCTAGCCTTTTCCCAACTACGTTGGAGTCGGTTTCCAGTCTGACCAGATGCAGCTGAATACGAGTATTTTACATGAAGCGACTTCCTATCTGGGCTATGAAACCCAGTTACTGGTTAACATGATACCCCTTGATAAGACTAGTATGTTTTTTACAGGTCAAAAATTTTGCTAAGAAAACACACATATTTGACAAAGATGGATAAAGAATAGCAAAATTTTAGAAAACACGTAACAAGAAATTGCCAAGACAATGTTTTACACCAACATCAACACGACAATTTCAGGAACATGTCATAAAAATCCAAGAAGCCCAACACAATAAAACATACCTTCACAGAGTTCAAACAATAGATATTTATGTCCCAACGTTTGTCTGAAGATTTAGATTAGGTATTCAGGCCCGTCTATACCTTCGATATGGCATGGATTCGGCGGCGGTCGTAAAAGTCTAATTCACTCACGAGCAGTCTTCGTGCGGATATTAAGTGTTGGTGCGAGTTATGAGCGGTAGCGGGTTGAGGAAATTGGGTGATGGAGCTTTTTAATAGTCATCGTCTGCAGCGTTATCGCTATGTTTACTGCTTTATTTAGAGTCGTGATGCAAGTAATGCATTTTAGTATCAGTATTTTTGTTATTTCTTCTGTAAACTACTTGTTTGATTTGAACTTTACCTTTCACAGCTTCTAATGTATTTTTTGTGACATATTGTTTTTCTTGTGGTTTGTCTAATATAGGTACATGGTTATATTTGCACAAGCAAAATGCTCTTAAACATTTTTTATTGTGTTGTTGTATTTACATGCACTTCTATAATCATTTAATTTTCGGTAGGTACAACGAACTTTTCGATAAAACTTAAAATTACAAAAATGAAGAATCGCTTACTACTCATCCCTGGTACCAGTTCACCCTGAGTCCGGATATCCCCTCCGAAAAACCCACTACAGAGCCAGTTATTGGCTCGAATGGTCTCGCAAAAATACGATTCGCCAATATGGCCAGCGATTTAGATCTGAATGTCCATTCTGTAGGCCCGGCCGCAGCCCGGATATTTGATTGAGGCCACATTGAGGCCGAGTAGCCGATGATGAATTGGTGATAGCCATGATACCTTATTTTTGGGTTGAGCGGCGCAGGGTATTTTGGTAAATGGTTGATATATTAAAGGGTAGGTGTACGAAATTTTTTATGATGTCTAATATTGTATTGACAACGTTGAGGTTGAAACGATTTTTTTAAAAATAGAGAAAGAAAAAAATGTAACTTCCAAAACCGAGATTATGCTAAGCTATAAAAATCATAATCATTATTATCGATAAGGTTTTTCATAGGGTTCAGATAAGCTATATGTATAACGAACCATATTATACCGCTGTCTCAGAGAAAATACTCTCTTATCTTAAGGAAACACATTAAGGTCACTTGAGAGCACTAAGTTACTTAATGGAGCTTGTTAAAGTAAGCACTTATAAAAGACTTATACGTAAAACTTCGGTCCTATTAAGTTTTTCTCAACCAGAAATCTGCCGAAACATTTTCCCGTCCACAAGACCCCAGTTAATTTAAGATTTCTTACATCATAAATGTTGCTAAAAATTCCGCATATAAGCAGTAAATATAAGCTGGAATATTCCGAAAATCCGGCTAGGGACTCGTTTTTATATGCCGTAAATAAAAATGGTAGCAACAAGCAAAGGCGTTAGTACAACGACGGCATGTGATCGCTACGCCGCGCGACTCGCCACGTACAGCGCGCAAGGAATGCTGAATAATACATTTTGCACAACTGTGACCGTTGAGTGGGGCTATCTAGGGGTTGATATATGAGCGGTAGCGGGAGCGGTTATATTGCCGCCTGCTTTTTAAGTTTTGTAGGGGAGGAAGACAACATTCAGTAGGTACCTACAGATAACATCATTGGTTTTGCAAGGCAGCGAGAATATTACGCTAGATCATAATCATCATCAATCTAGCCTTTTTCCAACTATATAAGGGTCAGCTCAGTCTAACTGGATGCAGCTGAATACAAGTATTTTTTACATGGAGTGACTGCCTATCTGACCTCCACAACCCAGTTACTAGGAAACACGTTAACCCTTGGTAAGACTGGTTTTAAAAGTCATCATCTGCCTTTTCCCAACGTTGTTGGGGTCGGCATCCAGTCTAACCGAATGCAACTGAATATCAATATTTTCCATGGCCTATCTGTCCTCCACAACCCAGTAACAATACCCCTTGGCAAGACTGTTTGTCAGACTTTCAGGCTTCTTACGACCCCTAACGACTGTTAAAGATCCACGAATGACAGTCGGGACCAATGGCTTATAACGTTCTTTCCAAGGCACGGTATTTCACTTAAACATTAGAGAAATTGCTGTTGTTTTGACTTTAGTCTAACTTTCTCAACTACTACTTACAGACAGATTTTAAGCAGAAATTAAGATTAAATTAATTAACTTATATTAAACATTTAATATAAATAACAACTCATAGTGTTAGTAACAATAATACTTTAAACAATACATTACAAAACATACTTTCTATGATAATTAAATGGAATAAAATTGCCTACCCGCTTCTGCTCATGCCTTACACCGCTCATGTGCACAGAGAGGCTTTCCTAGTAAACGAAGTTAGTTCAGGTGCCAATTCTAGGTCGAGCTTGGTTAGGCATGTTTTACTACGTCGTGCAATGCTTTTTCAGAGATCACTAACGAAATTTTGAAATATGAAAGCGAAGCTGAGTTTAATCCAAGGATTCCATAAAGATTATTTTGTAGGATTTGTGCAGGTATAAATAACTTCTTAGGAAGAATTCAATTTAATAAAACATTTACTGTAATTTTCGTTATAAAAAAAGTGCAAAATTAAAAATATTAATGTACATACTAAAAAGGTCGTATTCATTTTTAAACGGATGTCAAATGAAATAATTGATGATACTGAAAGTATGCTTATAAAATATTTAAAATGGAAATGCGCTTCCTAAATCTGCCTTAAAATAAAGAAAAACATGCCGACTTTTTTATTATTGATAATGGGGTGCTTAAAGAACATTTTTGCACACATTTTTGGAACATTAAGGATATCATTACGGGGGTAATTTTCTTCCACACTGATCTGGGGGACTAAAAGAAAAACAAAGTAAATTAACTGTTTATTATGTCTTGAAAGCCGTAAAAGTTAACCAAATGCAAAGATTATTAGATGGAAATGGACTTCTGAGCTAGGTAAGAGTAAAACAACATTGTGGTTAAATAAACTTTTTATTTATAAGTTTTTAATCCATGGTTTTGGCACTTAAGGCGAGAGCGCCGGTGTAGCCATAGGTACAAGTCAGTATTAGGTTATATGTTGATCTAAATGTTTAGTGGGTGTCTAAAAAAATAAAAATATATATGAACAAAATATATATTAAATATTAATTTTTTAAAAATATTAATAAATAATAAATTAATATTTGTATTTATTTATAGAATTATAATAGTAAAAATCATCAATATAAGTCTCTAAGTTCATATTATCCTATTGAATGACTATTTCATGAAATCATGAGATTTGAGGCCAATTCTAACTTATGGCGTTGTATTGCTGATTCTAACGATTATAATTCTGTAAAGACATATTAATTATGACGACAAATTATATTTGAATGAGCATACAACCTGACACTGACGTGCAAATTGCAAAAAACGTAAGGAAATTTGAATTTCACGTGCTACCTTAGCGCATTCCCCTTAAGGAAGCACAAATGGGTAGTCAAATCATTACTTTTTTACACAAAAGTAATATATGTTTATTAAATAAAATGCTTTGCATTCTTTAAGTGTTTTTTGGCCGAATTGTTGATAGATGTGCATGGTACGATTCTGAACTATAAATATTATAATTTTAGATAGGAAAATTTTCTCAATTAATAATTTATTTATTGAGAAAATTTTGTCATTAATGTCTTAGCACAACTCCGCCGCAAAACCATAGCAGCGATACCGCAGTAGTTCAATTCAACTGAGTCGCATGATGTTCCACTAGGTACTCGAGTAGCGGAACATCAGCGGTTTTGCGGCGAAGGTATGCTAAGACCTGATTTTAGATTATTTTACTGATGTTGACTTTTATTTATAAATGAATGTTTTGTCCACAGTGTATCTACGGGTGCTACGTCCACTCTGCAATCTTGCCAACATTCCATCGGAGATGTTACTGGCTTTTGCAGGTAAGCATCATCATTATCTTGTTTATTTACTTCGTCATTTACTTCCATATTGATCCTCGTTTAGTGGTTGCAACTCACGAGCGCACGTTAAGTGACTTTATTATCATTGTCATAAGGTTTAAACCACAAATTATAATTTATTGATTTGTACAACTAAGTAAGTATAATATTGGTACATGATGTAATAAAATAATACAATTATTGTATCACTATGTGCTGCCTTGCAGGTGTACAAACACTGCTTACTCAGTTGGTAAGGTTGTATAGTTAGCATCAATAATATCGGGACGAACAGACTGTTTAAAATAATCAACAACTATGAAAAATAACAACTATGAAAATGAAATATTAACTCAATGACACAAGGAATGTTTCAGAATGAAGACAGTACGTCGTGTACTGTCTTTAATTTTTTAAATTGATATTCTGAGAAGAACATTAAACTTTATCTCAATTGGATAATGATCCAATTGAGGTAAAGTTTAATTTTCCTAGTTAAGATCATTTCGAACAGTCTGTTCGTCCCGATATTTTTAACTCTGACTGTACAGGTAGCATAAGGCTATATAATTATAAAAATACTTCTGAGTAACTTAAATCTGACTTAAATCTTTAGCAATAAAATAATCATAAACAAAAAATACAACAAAAATAGTTATTAACTAAACATATTAATTAAAGTAAATAGGTAATACATACACGTGATAAAAAGGTATTACGGACTTTTTTCTTCTAAATATAAGAATAAGAATAATATTTATTACACACACAAGATTACATACACAAGAGCAGATGTACAAAATAACAAAACACGGATATCTACATAAATCTACACTGTTCATGTAACCCTGTCTCTTAAACTAGGTAGTCCTGTATCTTAGGAGAATATTAATTTATAGTGCTTTCTTTATTAGGAACATGGAGTATTTTTTTGAAAGTATTTAAGACTTAAAAAGCTTTGCTTCCGAACCAGTACCAATAAGCAATTCTAAAGTAACATCGCCTTACTCACTATCATTGTCAATTGCTTCGGTGATTGCAGCATGACGTTGCTAGTTAACGCAATAAGTATTTTCTGCTCCCCATCCTCCTGATACAATCTCTCAATCGTCAGTTACGACACTCCTGGGAATAATTGGTATGTACCAATTGTAGCTGAAACCATATGTGCTTAATTAAAGGTATGTTAGTGACTCGTGTCTAAGTAATAATAGCCACACGGGTGGATCGATCAGGTTAAGCTATGCGTGCCGCGGTCGGTCCGTTGATGGGTGACCATCTTTACATACCGAGTCTCGTGCCTCGGAAAGCACGTTAAGCCGTTGGTCCCAGCTGTCATTCTTGGATCTTTGACAGTCAGTAAAGGTCGTCAGAAGCCCGAAAGTTTGACAACCAGCTTTACCAACGTATTACCCAGTTACTGGGTTGTGGAGATCTGATAGGCAGTCGCTCCATGGAAAATACTGGTATTCAGCTGCATTCGTTAACCAACTTACTTGGGAAAAGGCTAGGCAGGTGATAACATGATTGTATAGTGACTTAATTATTTAAACTATCATTGCCTAAGGCTGAAAAGAAAATTCTAGTTCAAAACACAATTGAAGAGTACGATGAAGTTATCAGGAAACAAATGCAAAAATGAAAGAGACAAATAGCTCAGAACTTTCTGTCCATTTCTTACCAAGTTTCACCTCCAAGTCGGATAGAAATTTATATACGGTAATCTCTCGTTGCTGAAAACATTTTTCAGACTTCGGAATGCATCCACCGCCTTCTGAAATATGAGATTTTGAAATGCGCTTCTTTGATATTCCTCGCTATTGATGAAACCGCGAATTGGAGGCACCGTTTTCAATATTTGTGAAATATTTTTAGCTTTATTAATGGTTCTCTTTAGATTGTGGATGTGGCTAAAACCTTGAGGGTATAGAGGGAATTTCAAGTTTTAAAAAGTTACTTTGCTTTTACTTTGGGTAGTAAAACTATTTCAGTTTGGTTTTCACGAAAGCTATTGATTAAAATTGATTCCCTTGGAGTTTGTGGCTAAGTAATAACAGCCGAACGGGTCGATCAATTCGATTAAGCTACTCTTGCCGCGGTTGGTCCGTGGAAGGGCCATCTTTACATCTCCGTGCCTCGGAAAGCACGTTAATAACGATACCTACGTTGTTATATTGATAACAATTTCATCGCATTTCATACGGGCTCGCTGGCTAGTTCGTCAAACTGCCGGTATGATGACGTTCGGTGATGCGATGGTTGGAGTCCAAGTCGAAACAATGAACTTTTTGAAGTATTCTTTAGATTATTCGTAACGAATTCAATGTTGTAGCATTTTAAACTTGGGAACTTGGGGGATTAGCGCATACTGACGCTGTGTGTACCTACCATTATTTAAGTCCTAGGATACAATTTTAAATTTAGTACAAAGAGCTTTTTTCTTAGAATTTTTTGATTAAAAAAGTTAATTACAGTCCTCAGGCTTCTTGTTCAAATATAAGATCAAAGAAAATGTAATGTAAATTAGACCTCATGAAATTATTGTTCTATTTTAAATAACTGAATGTAGCTTAATAAAAAATAGTGCTACAAATAAGGACAAAAACATCGTTGGTAGTTGGTAAATAGATGACGATTTAATTTAAGGTTGGTTAGAGATAAGAGAAAAAATTGCTTCTAAGCAAACAGAGTCAAGAGATAATTGTTTTCAAATACTGTATTTGAAAATACAGTCATGTGTATAAATTTTTTAATATTATCAGAATTTTGAAAATTATACATAACAACAAATAAACCAAGGAAGCGATTAACACCAGTTCCACTGTGATATGTGCATACATTAAAATGTGTGCTAACTTTAAGCGCTCCATACGTTTGTGACCAACTTCTAGAGTACCTCCACACAATGCAATTCAAGCATTAATTATGTGCATTGCTATATATTGCTCTACATGTATGTAACTTTAGCAATACCAAAACAACTCGGAGTACCATTTATCGACTATTGTTCACTTTAATGTTCTATACTGCAGTTCCCAATGGATGTATTGTAACAATTTGATATAATTTATTTGCTTTCATATTGAATTGTAAGTGAAAACTTTTGTGTAATTCATTTTTGCTTGTTGCTGAAACTGAAATATATACTAGAAAAGTAACAGATCGTACAGCTACAGCAACAATTATAGCTTTATTTCGGACATCATTGACATCGGTGAATGAAACCTGAACATAAAAATGAATGGCTAAATGTGTTGCTAAGCGCAAAACTCTAAAACGGCTGGACCAATTCGGCAATTTCTTTTTCAAATACTCTTTGAAGTCCGAGGAAGGTTCTAATGAAGAGAAAAATTAGATAAATTGCCGGGAAAATTGGAAAATTCGGGAAAACTGAAAGTGCATTTTCTATGGGAATTTTGTATGAATTATTGGTGGTCAGTTTGTGGATGGGTGACCGAAATTCCTTCATGCCTCAGAAAGTACGTTAAGCCGTTGGTCCCGGCTGTCATTCGTAGATCTTTGACAGTCGTTACGGGTAGTTAGAAGCCCAAAAGTCTGACAACCAGTCTTACCAAGGGGTATCATGTTACCCAGTAACTGGTTTGTGGAGGTCAGATAAGCAGTCGCTTCATATAAAATACTGGTATTCAGTTGCAGCTGGTTAGACTTGAAGCCGACCCCAACATAGTTGGAAAAAGGCTAGGCAGATTGATTGATGTGGAAAATTCTATGAAATACTCCTTTCCAACTGACGCCTACGATTTTGCTTGCAAACAACGTCGACTGTTTAATTCAGGGTTGAATTTAGATAAATTTTCATTTCTAATATAATATATACACAAGTTATGTCGCATTACAGCTTCTAGTTTAAGATTTGAGACATTAAGGGCTTGTTTCCTTCCTATTAACTTACTTGGCAGATAATTTCATACAAATTCTGTACCATTTTTGAATTTATTCGGTAAGTAGTGGCTATTCGGATATCGTGAAATAGGCCCTAAGATACACAAAAATATGTTTTACTTTATAAAAATCTTAAATTCATTCATTCATTCATTCACTGACAGACAACGCTCAGTCTAAACCGCTGACTGTAGAAACACGATATTTTGCACAAGAATTCCTTACGAGTATACGAAATTGAGCAAGCATTTTGTGTGAGGGATTTTTGAAAATTCATTGCCTTATGGGGTAAATAGGGGATGGAAATTTGTATGGAAATTAGGCCAATGGAAACCCATCGGTTACGCGACTTGTATTTTTAAACAGAAATATGATGTAGATAGAAGTTATAACGCAAATTAAATAAATGCTTTAAGCAGGATGCGCTGTGGTAGCCCGCGAAATTCAAATTTTCTTGAGTTTTATGCAATTTGCAGGTCCGTGTCAGGTTGTATCTTAATCAAAATATGATACGCGGCAGTAAAACATATGTATTTACATAATTTTATTCATAAAAATCATCAATACATCTCTCTAAGTTAGATTTCTTGCAGAGTCGTTAAATTTCGTTCGTTCGACGAATCTGCACGAAATCTAACTTAGAGAGATGTATTGATGATTTTCATGGTTAAAGTTATGTAAATACATAAGTTTTATTATTGCGTATCATATTTTGATTAAGATACAACCTGACACACAGCGGATCCCCCGGTAATAATCATGTTTAAAAAGTTCTAACCCATGTAACTGTTCATTAGCATTATGTATGCAGTGCAAACAGTTCATTCATCAGGATTGGACTCGTGGTCGGCACCAAATGAAAATTTAATATTTGATCATCTTAATTCCATTACGCGATCCTGTATAGTGAATATTCAGAAGGTATCATTTGAAACGTTCTGTTTCAGACTGTGTATTAATTGTTTTTAATTAATTCGATTATACTGTGATTTTACGAACACTCTGTGATGGCTAAAAGTTTGTTATTTATCTGATTCGGACAGGTTAGTTTTTTATCCTTGATTTTAAGGTTTCAGACAAGAACTAGGTAGATAACAGATTTTTGTTGTTACTTTTAAAACCAGTCTTATCGTGTTTCCTAGTAATTGGGTTGTAGGCTCCATGTAAAATTCATGTATTCAAATGCAACCGGTTAGACTGGAATCTGACTTCAACTTAGTTAGGAAAAAGCTAGGCAGATTGATTGACTTTTAAAACCCTGGAGTGGTATCATAATGGTATTAGAATGAGATTTATTTCGTTAGATATGAGTTAACTTTATCCATTTTGCCATCCCTTAATTTTTATCTCGTCTTTAAATTCCAAATAAATTCTCCATATATAATCAGAAAAATTTACCGTAAGAGGCACAGTTTTTTGCAATTTGCTAGTCAGTATTTTGTATGTTCAATATTTTTTTTTTTACAGTAATAAATAGACTTTCATTTCCTTAGGTTAATATAATAATTATATTTTTATAATTTTGATTATAATTTTGTTAATATATATATATGCTACGGTCGCGAATCATACTTTAATCAACATACAACCGATACTCTTGCGCAATCCGATCTTCCTGGCTCGGCGTGCTGTGCTGGCACTGACTATTTCATGAAATCTTAACATTTAGGATTACCTAAATTACATATAAAATTGCATTATTATTGCATTAGTATTATATGAACTTAGAGAGTTTTATTGATGGTTTTAATGATAATAATTTTATAAACACGATTTGTTACGGTCGCGAATAATATTCAGATCAACATACAATCTGATACTGACCTGCAAATTGCAATAAACGTTACAAAATTTGAATTTCACGGGCTACCTGGAGCTTTCGCCTTAACATCACTTTTTCAAATATCAGCAACTTTATCCATTAGACTATCAGCCTCGAAATCATTAACGTAATCTATAAAACCCTCAGACAATGCCTCGAAGCTTCTCAAATTAATTGCCGCCTCTTTGTCTACCGTTCCAAGGTAGGTGACAAGCTCTAATGACCAAACCGGACCGAACAGAACTAATCCTCGCACTGACGATTACAAATTGACATTTTGTAAAATGCCATCATACCCGCATCGGAAAATGCCGAAGGTAATTGAATTTCTGATTGGCTGTAGTTGCAATGTTTGTGTAGAGTAACAGGTGTCAATTTCTATTGACGTATTAGGTGCACGGATGGTCTAGTTTTCGTTGGAATTCGACGCGAGTGTATAATGTGGCAGAATTGCTGAACCGGAGTTTATTTAGGTGGAATGTTCTTGAAATTGTTGCAATCGTTTTGGTTGATCGTTTATAATATAATTAGCCTGGGCGACCGAGCACAACTCGGGTGAAAACAGAGAAAACGAATTTTCCCAGGAGACCTAGCTAGATCGATTTTTCGCCCCCGCAAACGCGTATAATGCAGCTTTCATCGAAATCATTAGAGCCGTTTTCGAGAACGTGATTACAAATATTGCTCATTTAATCATATAGGATAGGATTGGTTAGTCTGTGTTATATTCGGTTATATTCGGAGCAGTGGGGGCCCAGTGGTAATGACCGCGAGTTACGAGGTCGTGTCGAGTCGAATGTTGAATCCAAATAGGCCCCTTACTTTGTGTAAATTATGTCATCACAACTGCTCTCAAAACGGCACTGGACCCACGTGGTGGATTACGGCCCACTTCCTTTCACCGAAAGGAGGCCTGTGCCCCAGCAATGGGAACATTATAGGCTGATTATGCTGTATTATATTAAAAACTAAGGGTTGGTTAGAATTTTACACCTTATTTCACTAATATTCCCTTTTTAATCCTAGATGGGACGAGTATTGATCACCACGATGGTTGCGTGTCAGCCATTAAACCCAGTACGGTCCTTCTCACGAGATTGTTAACCTTCAGCATCTTTCTTGATTGACTTTATATTGGTAATAAACTGTTACTTAGCTCCAAAGACTATAGGGTTGGGTATTATAACGTGACCATTTATATTTTTCGTCAGAGCGGGACATCTGCGGAATTTTGAACCAAACAAGAACTAATTGCTGTTTTAATTCTACTTTTTATTTACTAATAATAAGGAGGTGAATGATTTTAATTAATTTAACGTCTCGGCACATGTCGGTGGAGCAATTCTGTTTCAAAATATTGAGTCTCGTTTTGTTGATGTTTGTCTTGGTGATCAATATGGCTTTCAAAACTGCAACACTCAACTGCGTTTTTTTTACTTGTCCATATTTTATTAATTAGAGAAAAAACTCTTTCGACAGGTGCGTTACTTCCAGGCAGACATAAAACGTATTAAATACACACATCAAAAGTGTCTAGGGATCAAGCATTTTTATGCGGATTTCTTGAGATTGAGATGTGGCTTTGTAATAAATTTATGATTTTATAAATTTATATGGATCCTTTTTGGTGCATTTCATAATTTGAATCAGGAACTGTGAATCAAATTCGAGTAAAAGATGAAAATCAGCTGTCAATATTTTCCCTATAAAAACATACAACGCATTGAAGACATTATTAGTGCTACTGTTTCCCTACTACTGATTAAAACCAACGTTATTATGGAGCGGCGACGTCATTTAAGCAGGGAAGAAATGCTCAGAGCCGTGGGAATGATAGAAGCTGGTTCCCGGCAACGTACTGTGGCTTTAGCTCTGAATACAAGTCAGAGTGTTATCAGTCGACTTTGGACACGTTACCGCAGCACTGGTACCGTGGCTGAGCGCCATGGAGGACGGTATCGCTGCACCACACGGAGACAAGACCGATACATTCAAATCTTAACTCGAAGAGCTCCAACTATAACCGCCATGATGTTAGCCGTGAGGCTTCATCACTCTTCAGGGAACTTAATTAGCGACCAAACAGTCAGAAACCGCTTGCATGAAGTGAACCTTCATTCCCGAAGACCGCTACGGGTACCACCTATAGCAATGCACAATCGTAGGATTCGATATCAATGGGCTCTTGAACACAGAAATTGGGCAGAAGAACAATGGCGTTTCGTGTGCTTTTCTGATGAGTCTCGTTTTGGTATGAGACCGGATACAAGACGTATACGACACTGGAGAACCCCTGGACGCCAACAGCGATTAAAATCCTGCCAGGAAGTCCATCCTTATAGTGGTGGAACCATCATGGTATGGGCGGGTATTTGGATCGGCGGAAGAACTGAGTTGATTTGGATCAGAGGCAACCTCAACGCTCAAATTTATGCTGAGACGATTGTATCAGACGTCATCGTTCCTCTACAAGTGCAAATCGGTCCCTTATTTCAGTTAATGCATGATAATGCACGACCGCACACCGCAAGAGTTGTAAGACAGACTCTCGCCGCAGCTAACATCAATGTCCTGCCCTGGCCTGCTCAGTCGCCAGACTTGAACCCGATTGAGCATGCATGGGATATGCTACAGAGAAGAGCTCTGCCGAATATGGAGGGTATCCAGTCGCAAGAAGACCTTTTTTTGTTGTTGCAACGAACATGGGCGGCCATTCCACAGCGTGATTTGGATGAACTCATTTTGAGTATGCCAAACCGATGTTCTTGTGTTGTTAGTGTTCGCGGTAGAAACACGGATTATTAATTGTTTAAGTTACCCAATAAAATTTTAAAGAAAACTGTTATTTCAGTCTTTTTTTCGAACTTTAATGTTAGTGGTTCAAATGTCAAAAATCCCTTTATTAGGAAAATGGCAAATTTCTTTATTAATGCAAAGGTGACTTGGTTTATCGTTACTGTGACAAACGAAAACACTTTATTTGATGAATCCTTAAAGAAAATTTTAATTAATATCAATCAGGAGAAAAGTTATTGCAAAAATATATGTTGATCCCTAGACACTTTTGATGTGTGTAATTATACGAAAGCTCGTACAGTTGTAATTGTTAGCACAGAAGTGAGAGAACAACTCCACCCAACGGTTTTGCTCGTTAGTAGCATGCATCCATGCTGCCTAAAGCTAAAGCGGGTTTGCTCTTACTGGGAACAGCGGGACAGAGTCTGAAAGCGGGACTGTTCCGCCCAAAGCGGGACATATGGTCACGTTAATATACGTTTAAGTAGTTTTGATTCCATATCACGAGGGAATCTTAACCTGCGACTATTTACGACATGATCTAACGAAAAGAGATTCACTAAAATTCATTAAAATTTATTCCACTTACTACAAAAAGAAATAATATATAAACAACTATAGATACAATCCTCATACAGATAGTTAAATTAGGCAAAGTTAATATTTAACGAGACAATTATCTTTATGTAAGATAATTGTTGAGTCAAACCGAGGCCTTCTGAAGGATGGAAGGTGTAACAAGGGAATTAAGTAAAGATTGTAATCCCTATTAAGGGACAATAGGAAGGATAAGTATTCTTTGCTTTTGATCCCTTTGTAGAAGTCTTGGTGTAATGGTAATTAGTTTGTAGTTTTGACCAGGTGTTAACTGCTTGTGTTTCAATGCATCTATAGTCAACCTGCGAATAAGAAGTGGAAAATAGGGTTTTGCAAACTATTATTATTTTATTTACTTTACAATTTTGTTCGAATTCTTAAAAAAAAAAACCCTATGTTCTTTCATCTTGCCATATAAGAACTGACGAAAAACTATAGCTTTATATTTTTATACTACGTCAATGACTTTTGTTCAAATATCCAGCATCCAATTACATTAATTCCCAGACAAACAATTCTTAATTTCAACTCTATTGCTTTTGAAAGCATTAATGCTTCCTCTGTGCGTTATAAAACTTTATCCCCTAAAGCGATTATATGTAAATAGCTTTCAAAATGTACGTTTTCCAACTGTTTATTATATTTTGTAGTGTGTATTGTATTAAGCAGTATATTATCCTTTTATTTCCTGTCACCAGCTAGACCGTTAGATCGTGCTAAGCTCATAGAACTGCAACTAACTTTCGACTTCAGAGTATAGAAAAACTAGGGCTGTCTACTGTAGAATTTGAATAACTTATTTAAGATAATTTTCGTTTTCTCAAAGCTGTGCTATATTTCGTATGGCTATTGGAAAATAAACTACATATATATACACACATGTACACACACACACACACACACAGACACACACACACACACAGACACACACACACACACACACACACACACACATGCAACATGCTACATGTATATATATATATTTGTGCTATATTCGTTGGTGGAAGCTTGTAATTGGCCATCTTTTACACATTGTACTTAATATGGAATTGTATTAGCTGTAAGCTTTCCTAAAAGTAATAAAATAAAATAAAATAAAATAAATAAATAAATAAAATGGCAACAAAACTATACATACATAGGTGTGGCATAGGTTCACAATAAAATAGTTTTCTCTAAATCTTTAATGGCAGATTTAATCACGGGTATTTCGAGAATGAAAGTTTATAAGCCAAAATTTTATGGGTTCTGGTAAAGTAGTTATCTCTTTAAATTTTTTTCTCTCCCTGATCTTTGATTGATAATATTTCCAATTAAAAGCTGATCTCGCATTGTATAGGATTTCCGTACAATGTGAGGTCAGCTTATACTGGAAATATATAGCTTGATATATAGCCGTGTGTATGTACATAAAGAAAGTGAAAAATAAATTCTATAATATTTCAGATTTGTTCAGTTACGTATATTTTATTCCCACCAGGCCAATTAAACAAAACCTCTCACCCAGAACCGCAACACCACAAATAATGATGTTGAAATAACAATCAGAATTTCACTCAACCGAAAATTTATGACTACAACATAAAACGATACACTGAAGTACTGTTACAACAAATCCACTTTTAACGGCG
Organism: Cosmia pyralina; assembly: GCA_946251885.1. Lineage (NCBI taxonomy): Eukaryota > Metazoa > Arthropoda > Insecta > Lepidoptera > Noctuidae > Cosmia > Cosmia pyralina. The sequence goes on along the minus strand of OX276354.1, from coordinate 23,756,150 downwards.
TGTTAATGAAAAACCACAACAATAATAAAGTGCACACGTATCGAGAGGCACCCCTACGGCGTCGGCCATTACATAAATAATGACGCCATGTTTATTGCCGCCATTTTGAAGACAAATGGTTAGTTATTACGGCGCACTCGGTTTTACATTCGCTAGTCGGGTAGGCAAAATTAAAATATTGTGTATTACTTATTTTTATACCAAGTTTAACTGCGCTGGAGTCGATTTACTGGCAGTTTCGGATGTTGCTCCTTGTTTATGCCCTACTGAGTGCAGTTCGTTGTTTTCCGAAAATAAATATAATTTTTTTTTTATTCTCGTTAGGCTGTCTTTGTAACGTGTTTTATATGCTGTTGTAAATTTTCACATATCACTTAACGTTTACAAATGCGTTTGTTTCGTTTTATGGGCCTTTTGAAATTTATTTGTTCGTAACTAACTTGAGTAATAGTGGAGGTTTGTATTGTTATATGCTGTTTGTTATCCAGTTGAGAATAAAGTCTGAGCTGTCTGGTTGCTTTATTTTACAGATATGCACTTGATAAGCTCTAGGCAGCACCAGTAAACTCAACCTTTTTTTTATTCCTATCAGTATCATAATCTGTCTAGCCTTTTTCCAACTATGTTAGGGTCGGTTTCCAGTCTAACCGAATGCAGCTGAATATCACTATTTTACATGAAGTGACTGCCTATCTGATCTACACAACCTAGTTACTGGGTAATACGATGGCCCTTGGTAAGACTGGTTGTCAGACTTTCGGGCTTCTGACGACCCTTAACGACTGTCGAAGATCAATGAATGACAATCGTGCTTTCCGAGGCATGGAGGGGTCTCGGTACCGATCACCCATCCACCATCCATTATATTCTTATCAGTATAGTGAACATAAAATAACGAAGTTCCCTAATTCCTACTTCTTTATTAATTTGATAGTACTAGAAGAAACTTGTAAAAATATAAAACTTTTTACAAAAAAACAGCACTTCCAAAAAAAAAAAAAAAAAACTACACTTCTGGACACATCTTTTGGCCCACCTTGTATTTTCAGTTTCGTTTGGTCCTAGCTAAAATTTTATATTAGGTCGAGCATAAACTTTTTATGCAGTTTTGAACCTGGCACATTCACAATTTCATTCAATAGTCTTTTTTTGAATTTCGAACACAGAATTTAAAGAAACAAAAGACAATTTGGAGCCTGTTTGTTGATATCAAACAATCGAATACTATGAAAACTTGGTTTTATTGGTTTACTTGGATTTAATTCTTGAAAAAGTGATTGATATCTTTGGTTTTGCAACAAACATTACTTATTCTTAACATTAAGGTGAGGTTCTATCAATAATCTATGGATACTTCACCTGAAGTCGCCGCCCAAGCTGTGGCACTTATTCAGGCCGGACACAGCCAAAGAAACGTGAGTGCTCAACTTAATTTAAGTCGATCTGCGGTCCGAAATGTTTATCGGAGGTACCTAGAGACTGGCGGCTTTGTTCGTCGCCAAGGAAGGCCACGATCTCGGGTCACAACTGAAAGGCAGGATCGATTCATCGTGACGACCAGCTTGAGAAATCGTCACCTTACCTCCATTGAGATACAAAACCAACTTCGCGACTTCCACGGAGTATCTGTGAGCGCTCGAACTGTTCGGAGAAGGTTAAAAGAACGCGATATGGTACCACACAAGCCAGCTAATGGCCCCAAACTAACGCGAGCCCACCGAACAGCGCGCCTTCATTTCGCACGCAGTCATTTAAATTGGACACAGCAAGATTGGAGCCGTGTACTCTTTTCTGATGAGTCTAAAATTGTGTTACATGGCAATGATGGAAGGAAGAAGGTCTACCGACGTAAGGGAGGGGGTAAGGGGGTTTCGCACAATGCTGCTTTGAAGAGAGGGTTGCTTATGGCGGTGGCTCATGGACTGTCTGGGGCGGTATATCCGCGAGCGGCAAAACTCAACTTGAGGTTGTTACAGGACCACGGCTGCCAACATTAAATGCTGAAAGGTACATTCGTGAGTGCTTAGAACCTCACGTGATACCATACGCGGACTATGTGGGCCCAAATTTCCTTTTTATGCATGATAATGCAAGAGCCCATGCGGCCGGCATCGTCAGGGAATATCTTCGGGATGTGAACATCACAGTTATGGACTGGCCAGCCAGAAGCCCAGACATGAACCCCATTGAGCACATGTGGGACGAGCTAAAAAGACGTGTTAGGGCTCGTCAGCCAGTTGCCCAGACGATGCAGGAGTTGAAAACTGCCATAGAAGAGGAATGGGAGATGATCCCTCAAAATTTCATAGAGCGGTTGATAATCTCTATGCCTAATCGTATGAGAGCTGTGGTAGATGCCCATGGAGGCAACACGCGTTATTAAATTGAACCTTTATTTGATAAAACATGTTTTTTATTCAAAAATCAATTGCCTTTAACAAGGCGCATATCCGACTTGTTAGGCGTAGCTCCATGTCGTATGGTATTCTGAATTCAAATTTAAAACAATACGATCGAAAAAGATGGTAAAATGTATGAGGTTTAAAACTGCATCAACAGTTTTTGTTCAATCTAGCAATCATATTTCGGTAGGGGCCATCGAAACCTAAACTCTAAGGTGGGCCAATAGATGTGTCCAGAAGTGTATAAAGTGAAAAATAACTTTAATTTTGGAAGTCGGTTGTCTTTTCTGTAAATAAGTTTTTTATTTTTCACGGTACCTACCCCACACCAATTCGTAAACCACTATTTGCTATGTAAACAACAGTGATAGGAAGTCTTGGAACACCATCTAGATATTACATAAAGTGGATTAAATTGTTTTGTTATGAATCTAAACTTTTATAGAGCTCTACGTGACTGGATGACAATAAAATAATACAATAAATTTCAAATGGTTTTAATTAAATACTAAATACAATAATTATGCACGTAGATAACATTTAGGCTCAAATGCTATAGAATAAATTTATTCTGCCTCTATTAGCATTATTTTACGTTTTGCTGAACAAAGTAAAATTTAAACCATTTCATTCATGGCTGATGAGTTCGATACAAAAAATAATGTCGGAATGAAAAATTAATTGGTGATGAACATTTTTTGGGCATATTAAAGTTAATTTGGAACTAACTGCTGTGTAGTTATTTTTTAAATTATAATTAAATGGAAAACATAATTTAAATTTGAAATATAACCCAAGTGAAGTTTCTTATATAATACTTATGTATTAACATATTAGTTTCACCTCTCCGTAATATTTCAATTTGCAGTCTTTGAAAATTGCAGTCGATCGTATGATCCGCGTTTCATATAACTATTTATGTAATTAAAGCTGTATTATGTATTATGAAACCAATAACATCCCGTTTACTCGCTATTATATTAAAAGTAATCCCTCAATACTTTTCGTAATAATCAAATTTGAATCGTTTTGTGGCATAAAGTTAAAATATCAGTAGATACTGTCGTATTTATTTTTCGTTCTACTGAAATTCCAGAACCCGGATATAGTGCTAGTCCACTACCTGAACGTGCCATACCCTGATGACAACAAACTGGCGACGGTGGCACCGAGTCTCGCTCTGTGGGCTGATAAGAAGGAGTGGACGAAAGACGAGCTCGTCTGCCAGCTGAAGCCAATGTGTGAGTATGCGAAGAGCTTATAATCTTTAGGAGAAGAATTAAAAAGGCTCTTAGGGAGGATTTTAACTAAAACATTACTGGGTCAAAGGTGTGCCCTGAGGTACCCCTTTGCGTGTTTTTGTTTGAAGGAAGCAAATAAGACTTGTAGGGAAAACTTGACTACCATTCAATTTTCTTAATAAATTATTGTAACCATAGCATATTCTTTGTTTTTAATTTCATTCATAAAAACAATTTTAACTTCGTGAATAAACATAATATTCCGAGAAAATTAATTTGTAACTATAATTCCATCAAAGTAAAACATAGTTCATTTAGCGCGATCCAAATGGACACCTTATGAATAAAATTATAAGATTCGTAAATGAGAAAGATGCCAGCAGTACCTTCATCTTGACTGTGGATCAACATAAATTTGAATAACTCCAAAGATAAGAATATAATCAAAGGTTTTTTGCCACGAAAATTTTCAGAAGTATGAATATGAAAGTCAGTCGTATTCTTTGTAAAATGAAAAGGAATGCTAAGGATTCTGGCGGAAAATAAACCAATTTTATCGATTAGTCAACTTTTGGTGTAATCTAATATTTAATTTTGTTATCCCTTTCAAATCAACAAACTAATAAAATATTTTCTCCCATCGAATTTTCTTTTAGAATAGGTACAGTAAGTAGTACACTTCTTGTAATCATTTTCAAATTCTGGCTTCCTCTTCAGCTGCCAATCATTACTATGTAACACTTCAAGCCGTCAATTAACAACTTTTCTGAACAAAAAATCTAAAAAATTGTCATTCTAACAGAATTCGAGAATTTAAAACACTGGAACCAAATTGAAACGCTGAAAGTTTCTGTTCCGTTGTTGAATATTTATGAAAACGGTGGCAAATATCAATTATGCAGCGCAGTTATTAATCCTATCTGATCGGAATAACGATGCTGTTGTTAATTTAGGGACACCCTGTTATTGATTTCAGATTGAAAATTAATATTACAAGCGTTATAATGGAATTATTTTCGTTATAATTTGTAATGGAAATTGGGTTAATGGGTTATTTTTTAAATGTTATTTGGTAAATGAGGCTCGATTGAGAAGTGGTTGTGCCGCGTGCATTTAATAAAATGATTCGCGGACCAAATAAAAATACTTCTTCGTAATAGTGTTGATTAATTATGGGATTATAATGTTTGTAGTGTTTCCTGTTTCAGTCTTCAGCGAGGACGATCCAGACCACAATAATGACTTGGAAATATCGGTGAGTACGCACAATAGAAGCTGAAATTAGTAACATAAATGACTATAATTAAAAATCAGGGCAAAATGTTTCAGACATCCGAGACAGTGGAAGTGATCGTGACGCAACTCATGGAGAAGCAGAGATCGGCGAGAGCTGCAGCTCTAGCAAGGCAGTTGGAGTGTGGCTGTCCTGATTCTACCTGCAATGACTCAAGAAACTGTGCGCATCCAATGCGCAGGGTGCAGGCTGCAAAACCACCACCTTCCGATCACCAAGTATCTTCAACGACCGGACCTTCTCCGAGACCAATGTCTCACCCACCACGACAGTACACCAGAGACCACAGACCCACTCAGCAATCAGCATCTCCATTACTACTATCCTTAGGCCAAATCCAAGGCGGTGGAGGTCTTTTAATTTTGAATGGAACGAGCAACGGAACTCAGCAAAATTCTTCATTAGTATCTCCTCTGTCAGTGACGTCGTTTGTCTGTGAAGAATCCCGAGACAGGTATCGGCAGCAGTACAAACCCACTTTTGTTTTAAAAAGGGAAATTCCAGACAGTCAGCCTACAAATTGTGTCCAAAATACAGAAATGAAATTAGAAATTGAGCCTAAAGAGGAGAAAATAGACGTTGACGTCTTTGAAAGGAAGATTAAAGTGGAGCCAAGAAGTAGAAACCAGGTAATTGCAAGTGCGCCGGCAACTCCTTCGAGATATCCAGATTTAGTAGAAAGATTAGAAAGTAAAGTTTTGACAGATAACTGTGATGATACATTAGTGCTGCTCGGTACCGACAGCAATTTAGGTTCTAGTGGGTTTTTTGATGAGACTCTTGAGTTGTCGCATGAAGATATACAGAAGACATTGTCAGCCAACATGCCTACTTGTGAACTAGATAGGAATGGTGTGAGGCATACCGACACGGCTAATGTGATGGTGTCCGGAATAGATACGATGGACTTTATAGACAGTTGTGAAGTGGTGGCGTCGCCTGCTACGGGAGTGGACGACAATGTGTTTGTGAATCTGGACGCTTTTGATATGCTAGGAGATTTTCCTGAATTGGAAGTGTTGGACCCCAGTTCGATTTCTACAAATCCTGTGGTGAGTCGAACAACGTTTGGTAAGGTACCAACTGTTACTTAAAATTTTACACATTGAGAGATACTACACGAGACACAATTCATTTTCGTTACTAACACGGCAATTATGCGTTTGGTGTCCCGCAAAGTGTAAAGTTTATTTGACCCCTCTCAAATTACTTAACAAAAACAAAAAAAAACTAAAATTAAGAACGTAAAAATGTAAAAAATACCTTGCAAGAGAATTGGTAATCAAAGTATATTTTAATTTTCTTTTTATAATTGCACATATTGAATATTTTTACACCTGCAATATATATTTTATTTATTTTAAACAGTTTTTGTTGTATTATTATTTCAACCAAAACTGGGTAATTTGACAGATTTAATCAACATAAAAGCAGTCCTTTTTCCTCAATTTCCAGACGTTATGCGACAAGTCTCCTCCTGCGCCGGCGGAAGATAGCAATGAGAAGATGCAGACAGAGAGTAGTAGCGAGGGGACGTTGAACATCACGGACTATTCTCCTGAATGGGCCTATCCTGAAGGTGGGGCGAAGGTTCTGGTGGCAGGACCTTGGACTGAGACGTCCGATCAGTACACTGTACTGTTTGATAACTTCCCAGTGCCATCAATATTGGTGCAGAATGGGCTTTTGAGGTGTTACTGTCCAGGTTAGTTAAGACATTAATAATAGGGAATATGCATGTTTTTATTTGTATATATTTTATTCGATAGTTTACATCGCCTTAAAATAGTAAGAAAACATTCAACGCCAAAAAGCCACTGAATGTACTTAAAAAAAAGTTAAAAGTACCCAACCGACACGGGCAACTTAAATGCCCTCCATTTTGGCACGCTTGGTGTGACGTCATTGTTTAAGTCTCTCATCATCTTCCTGCCCTTATCCCATGTTACTTGGGGTCGGTGCAACATGTTTTCTTCTACCATTCTCCCCTGTCAACCGTCACGCTATTATTCACTCCGATCTCTTTCATATCATTCTTCACACCTTCCTCTGCCTCTCCATCCATCAACATGATGTATATTCATCACTCTTTTAATCACATGCGTTTTCTCTCTCCTCATCACATGCCCATACCAAGCCAAACGGTTTCCTTTCAACTTTTTTGTCACTGGCGCCACTTTCAAACTTCCTCTTATAAGAGGAAAAATGAGGAGAAAGGAGAAAAAAGGAGGAGAGAAAATGAGTATATATACTCATTTCTTACTTTATCCATTCTGGTCTCCGCTGCATGCAATCTTTTTTCATCCGTCTTCTTTACTGCCCAGCATTCCGATCCATAAAGTACGACAGGCCTTATCATGGATTTATAAATTTTCCCCTTTAACTTGAGGGGCATCCGTGGGTCGCAAGTTGACGTACTCTCAGGCCAACGGTCTCCAGTCTTTTCCACCACACCTCCAATCTGCTCTGGACCTCTAAGCCGCTTTCGGCAACCATCACAATGTCACCGGCGAACAGCATACACCAGGGAGCTTCTTCCTGATGACAAAAAATAAACAGAACTCGCAAACACTCCTACAAAACACATTAACATTTATTATTGGCCTAGACTTTTACGTCACATTCGCTCTGAGCAATGGCGTCGCTTTTATTTATATATATATTTATTTTACCATTTATGTACACACAGAAAAATACATAGAGACACAACGTGATTAACAATTGAGTACAAAGGTACTGCTTATTTCACAAGAAATTTCTTCCAGCAGACCTGCGAAAGGAGAAGTGAAAAAGAAATGTAGACATAGTCTGTGAGAATAAGAAGAGAAAAATATGAAATGTGAAGTCTTAAACTAAAATATTAAATATACCTAGACGTATAATGCAAAACTTAACATATACTTAAATAAATACATATTAAAGCTAAAATATATAAACATACATAAACTATATAAATACTCACATTTGAGAGGAAAGGTAATGCTCTTTTACTCGATATTTGAATAGAGACACAGTTTTTAAATCGCTTTTCAAATATTTTTTCACACAGTTTTTTGCACTTTTTAAAAACTAATTTTTTGATCAAAAAGAAATATTAATAAAAATATCAATGGAAGCATAATTCTGAAGTCATACCGTTTATTAGAAAAAATATTTGATCCTTATTTGAATCACATGGATATTCCCTATTGTAGTATTGTGTATGCGGTTAATCGCACGCCATTAGTAGCATTTTGACGTTTATTTGGCCTAGCGTTGTTGTAAGTACAACCCGCAGCGCCCCGCATTCCGCGGTATAAGCTTGCCTCTTAAGCCAGCTTATACTGGTTTTGTTACCATTAACATGCAATTGACTAGCGGTCCACGTTCATTGAATTCAGCAAGTTACAGAGTTTACAATCAATTTAAAAAAGAAGTAAAAAATACTTCGACCGTTATGGCACGAAATTAACTTTGAATGATAATGTTACCAAAAAAAAATAACCCAAAGTTCTATTGTATTAAAAAAATCAACCCCTTCCATACTTTTTGAACTTTCTTCTAATGAAATCTACTCTCCATTTCAGCTCACGAGGCAGGTCTAGCAGCATTGCAAGTGGCGCGAGGTGGTCGCGTGGTGTCAGACACAGTAGTGTTCGAGTACAAACCGGGCCCTGCGCCCGCGCCATCATCGCCCGCGTCCGCACCGCTGCCGTCGCTGGATTTGAGGAGGTTTTCGCTACTACAGCGCTTGCAACGATTACAAGGTCGCTTGCAAATGAAGATTGAACCAGCTGATGAAAATAGTCAGGTGAGAATATGTATTTAATCTAAGTAGTTTACACTTATTTCCACTGCTTTCTTATGGAAAGAAGTTTAGTATTAAAGTCATCATTGTTTTGGTGCGAAATTTTTATAATGGTAATTAAATTTACAATATATTTGACATAAAAAGTACACAGATGCATGTTGACACTTAACATTAGCGTGAAATACTCCTAGCTAGGAAAAACCTGTGTTACAAGAGTCATCTATCCGTCCGTATTAGATGTTAAGGTAGTTTATAAATTAGTAAAATGCACTTTTGTAAAAAAAATAAAATAAACTATATAATTTTGAGGATTACGAGTACGAGGATTTTGGCTGCAACAATACAGTAACTTAGTGTCGATTCACATGAGGCGGTGTATACCGTGTTTAGGATATCTTTATGGGTAGAATTTCTCAACTTTTTGAACACGTAAATGAGTTTCCTAGTGCGCGCAGACAAGGATTCAATGTGGGTCTTCCAGCTGAGACTGGAATCAAGGTAAAGGCTGAGGTACTTGACGGAAGAGGCTCTCGTCACAGTCTGGCAAGAACACAGATTATTGCTGTCACGATTGTCACAAACGTGGGCTTTGATTTGTAGTGTGAGGTCAGATGGAAGGGTAGAATGTCGAGAACCAAAGGTTATAAAGATCGTTTTGCTGACTTTCAAATTTATGCTATTATTGCCCAACCAGAAGGCCAATCTCGTACTTATAAAACGTTCAAATTCAAGTCGCAGTCTCAGGTCAGCGACAATCAATGTCAAAGATGTTGGGGAATTAGAGGCTTTTTGACAGATTGCGACTGAAATTAGAAAGCGAACGTTATTAAAATTACGAGAATTGCCCCTCAGATCATAACTTGGGTCAAGACCATTTCAGCGGCCTCCCTAACCGTTTCCCAGTCAAGTCTGCTAGGCAGAAAACGGTATAATTGGCGTACGCTTTAATGTGAGTAGAATGTAGAGTAAGTATACAAAGATTAACGTAGATTTGGAAGAGGAGCGGGCTGAGCAAACTCCCTTGTGGCACACAGTAATCTAGTAGTTGTTCACTACTGATGTACTCGCCTATTTTAACGCACTGGGTCTGGTCCGCGTATTCCAATCCGTTCTAATTTTCCGAGGACAATAGGAATAGAGACAGTGTCAAAGGCCTTAGAGAGATTCAAGAATATGCCCATTATGCCGATACATTTGTATTTGCAGTAAATTTTGTTGACAACAGAGTCCAGTAGATCTAATACTGTGTCTTCCGTCGATATCCCCTTTCTGAAGACATACTGGTTTTTAGCGATGATTTTGTATTTGTCAAGAAAGTTGAGGAAATTTTTGTGAATAATTCGTTCTAGTATTATGGAAAGCACCGAGATTGGCCGATAATTATTTACACTAGTGTCACCTGTTTTAAAGATTGGAAATGAGATGGTGCTGTTCCTCCTGTTTGAACTTTATCTTTTTTTTTCACTGGAATGGATGGATGACTTTTATGCAAATTGCCATTCGGATCCAGATATTAATTGGTATGAGTTAAGTAACATATACTTTTAAATAAGCATATGGACATGATATGTAATTTAACTTCACTCAACTAATACAACTGTTAATTAAAGTCACTAACATGTTTCATCTTTCACGAATTCAGATCGAGGATGTGCAACTCTACTCCAACCCAAAATTTGAAGAACGTCTTGTTTCCTTCTGCCGGACCCTTAGCAACCGATCTACTGGCAACTCTGAGGGTTTCACCACTGAACCTAATGAAGATGGCTCCACTATCCTACATTTGGCTGCTGCATTAGGGTACACAAAGTTGACTACTGTGTTGTTGAGGTGGAGGCAAGATGACACCAGTTTGGCGTTGGAGAAAGAAGTCAATTTGGGTGCGAGGGATAGTGATAATTGTACGCCTTTGGTAAGTTTACTTAGGCCTTATTTTACTAATAATATTTTAATATTCAATCTTTTTAACTTAAAAGTAAGTAGTACTTTCATCGTTGTAGTGTCACTTTTTAAGCCCGACCACAACACTGTTGAAACAGAAATGGCGAAATGTGAGTTTTTTGCTCTTCTTACCCTTCCAAACAATAGAGGCAGGCATATTGTTTTGTTGCCCTTAATAAAAATGGAAAGAACACCAACGCCTCTTGTGTACCTACTTAAATCCATGGTTATCAATAATCCGTAAATGAATTCCCTCCTGATGTTAAAATTTTAAATTCTAGAAATATAAAGTACTATAATTAAAAGTAATTTTAACATTATGTAGTTACCTCTTCATCAATTCTAGATGGTAGCCAGCGCAGCGGGTCACATAGAGACAGCGGTGGTCCTGGCGCGCTGGAGCGCCGGCACGCGGCGCGAGGCGGGCGCGCGCGGGGCCGCGGCAGCAGCGCGCCGCGCCGGGCACGCGCACCTGGCTGCACTGCTGGATAGGATACACCCACCTGCTAAGGATGGAGTCTTTCTAAGGCCGCACAGGTGAAAATCATTATTGTGGATAGCGTATAATGATGCATTCAGGGATAAATTTAAGGCGAAAGCGCCAGTGTAGCCCGCGAAATTCAAATTTTCTTAAGTTTTTTTTGCAATTTGCTGGTCAGTATCAGGTTGTAGGTTGATGTGAATATAATTCGCGACCATAAAAAATATGTATTTATAGAGTTATAATAATTAAAATCATCAATACAGCTCTCTAATTTCATATTACCATAAGGGAAATTACTAATCGCACACGAGAAAAATATTTTTACATCAAATACTTTACATCATCATCAAAACATCTAATAATCTATATGTAAATACATCAAATCAATGATTGCACTACTAAATAACTAATTGAATATCAAAACTTGTACAAATAATAAACATTATATATATACATTAATTTTTGGCCAAAGTCACAACAAACATAATAATTACCTTGTGGCGGCATCTACATTACCACATACGAACTACATTGCTACGCGTCACACTGACGTCACGCAATCCTGCATCGCGCAATTAGAGTTTACCGCGCAACTAGCATATATTATATATAACGTTCCGACATCAACCGTCGGGCAGTTGCCCACCAGACACGACACCCGTCTGGTCGGAGGATCCTCCCTTTTCAATGGAGGATGAGGAACTTTACACCCTGTTCCTCATGCCTCTAAAACCTATAATTATATCAAAATACTAACTATTTATTATTCATCAAAAATAACAAATGCACATCTAATAAACTTATTGTTGTGCACTACTAGTTAACTAATTGAATATCATAACTTGTACAAATTATAATTATAAAGGCACCCCGAGGTTCGGTTTAGTTAGGTTCATTTAAACCCTGCAGACAGAAATAGGAGCCCCGTGCAGCGGGGTTCCGTTAACCTTACGTTTAATTTATTTAGACATGCAAATTTTGATGTGCAAGCAGTATTTTTAATATACGTATTCTGTTTGAGGAGCTCGTGGCTAAGTAATAACAGCCGCACGGGTCGATCCATCAGGTTAAGCTACGCTTGCCGGGGTTGGTCCGTGGATGGGTGACCATATTTACATATCGAGACTCCTCCGTGCCTCGGAAAGCACGTTAAGCCGTGGGTCCCGGCTGTGTCATTCGTGGATCTTTGACAGTCGGTACGGGTCGTCAGAAGCCCGAAAGTCTGACAATCAGTCTTACCAAGGGGTATCGTATTACCCAGTTAATGGGTTGTGGAGGTCAGATAGGCAGTCGCTCCATGTAAAATAATGGTATTCAGCTGCATCCGGTTAGACTGGAAGCCGACCCCAACACAGTTGATTGATTGTATTCTGTTGGGAAAAATTGGTATTTTTTTATGTGCGTTTAAATACTATCTTTTTTTTTTCTGGATGGGAAATCATCAAATGACCTCCCGCTCAGGGCGGAGCGAGAGGGCGTGTCAGACTTTTACTGACTGAAACCCACCCGTGTTCCTTCAGTTGCCTGTGCCAGGGCCACGGTATCTCTTTCGAACAATCCGCGACCCCGGCGGCATCGGCCCTATCGGACCCTGTCACTGCTGACATCTCTTTGAGGCGCACGTGGAACACAACGCGCCGTCAACCCGGACCTGGTCCTTACCAGACGGCGAGCTACCCATTGCTCGCCGTCCGCAAGCCCGCGCCTACGGTGGTCGGGAATGGGCTATAGGTTCCCGCCGCCTAGGGCGTCTTCTGCGGCGACTAGGGGCGTGAGGGCGCGTAAGTTGCCTCTCCCTCACGTGTGCCGCCTCCTTCTTAATACTACCCTTACCCTATTGAATGACTATTTCATGAAATTTTGACAATTGAGGATTATACTAACTTATGGAGTTGTATTGCTGATTCTAATGATCATAATTCTGTAAATACATATTTGTTACGGTCGCGAATCATACTTTAATCAACATATCACCCAGACACTGAGCTGCAAATTTCAAAAATTGTAAGAAAATTTGAACTTCATGGACTACCTCATCGCTCACCCCTTAAAGTTTTTACAAAACTGCAGGTTGTGAGACAACCATTTAAAAAAGAGTATTTCTTTTACACTTTTTTTGTATACCCCGTCATCTAACAGTATAATATGCGTTATGTGCAAAATAAGTGGCTATTTACGAACAAAAAAGTATTTTTCTCATAACGAAATGGTCAAAATCTCACTACACACACAGTCTCGCAGCTTGATACAATATGACCAGAACTTTTCCCACTTTAATTTTCTTTGTACTTAAATCGCTAATTTTATTTTCTTTGCTGAACTTCTTCGACCTGTGGTTCATAAGTAAACTTGACTTTCCCTGATTTATACGGGTTGCAGACCAAGAGCTAAGCTAAGTTAGTTTAGCTTAGCTCGCATAGCTGACGCAGTTTTCCATACTTGTGTGCAGACCGCAAACTATGCGAACTAAGCTATGTGAGCTAACTAAAATATGCGAAGCTAAGTTAGTTGTGTATGCCGATGCGCAGCTACACGAGCTAAGCTAAGCCCCTCCCGCTACCTTTGCACATCCTTCGCCAGTGCTGTCCAGTGTTCTTTGTTGTACGTACTGAGCTTTGGCTTAGCTGTTGGTGTGCACGCTATTTATTTCTAGCTTAGCTTAGCCTAGCTTGCTTGGCATAGCTTAGTTTAGCCTTGGCATAGCTTAGTTTTCGGTCTGCAACCGGCTTTAAGCAACATTTCTCTCTTTCCAGCTTATCCCAAAAGAGTCGTGCTGGCAGCTTAGAGAGCAACCTGGTGAAGAGACCTTCGATAGATTCTGGAATCAACATGGCTGACGCTTTTAGATCCAGCTCAGCCATAGACAAGTCGGAGAGCTCATCCTCTGCTAGGTAACGACTCACTCCCATTTATCATGAATGCAGTTTTATTATTTTTGCATGACTGTGACTATAGTTCATAATATTCTTCAAACATTGTTCGAAAACGCGACAGTCCAATACAAACAAAATAATATTATAAAAATGATAATTGTTTTTTTTACTGCTGTCAGTCTAATCTAAAGGATTGACAGAGTATTGTCAATTTTAATTCGCCAAAAATCCTGACATTTTCAGATGGGAACGAAGCATGTCGCTACCTTTAGATTCTGATAACTCTGAAGACAGTCTTGGCGATTCGAAGATCGGCAGACGTATGGACCTGGCCCTCTGTAAGTCTTTGAACCACTTCGCCTCATTCATAGTCGATTCGTTTTTCATTTGCTGGTTATTTTATATCGGCACGGCAGCTGATGACATTTTAATGTCCTAACCTTGGTTTTGGGTGTCGGTCTATGTTTCCTTTAAATGGTGACGGTTTGTTCGGCGATATAACTGGTCAAACGTGTGAGTTCTACACTGCGAGATTGTGACAGTTATCAACTTTTTGAAGCATTTTTTTTGTTGTTGATTTGAACAAGAAAACGTTTATGAACGTTCTTGTTTGTTTTTATTATTTGCAATTGCAAGTTTTATGAATCACAGAATTATGAACTGGATGATATAAATATAATTTTAGCAAATGTTTCAATCACAGCATCTGGTTCAATCAAAGTAAGAAACCAATTAGTGAACAAAATAGATTCAGACATTTAGTCCGTAGCTGCCCCTTCCTTCTTTTCAGATTACGACAAAAGCATAACTTTAGAGACCACGTTCATTTTCAAAACATTTGATTTCGTTCATAAAAGTGATTTGAACGTGAAGACGTCAGTAGGCTCACGTCGTTTGACCGGTAAGGCTCCGTAGCGGCTTAGCGGATTGTTGAGCGCGGTGGTTCCGCAGGCGAGACGGCGCCGCGCCGCGCAACCAGCCCGCTCATAGATGTGGAGGCGCTCTCCGACCATGACGACGCGCCGCCTGCCGCGCGCTCCCTGCCAGGTCAGTCTCCCGGCGCAGAGAAACGGTATAGACCTAGGTACCTAACACTCAAAAGACTAACAATGAGAATCCGATGAAGCTGAATCTCATTTGATATGGAAAAGTTAAAAATTCCAAAAACTGAGCGATTAACTTAAATCGTTTAAAAAAGGAAGAGATTTACTTGCAAAAATGTATGTGTTTCATATTCTAAATTATACAAAATCACGATATGATCTACTGAATTGGCTTCAATTAATATTTCTTCAAATATTTATTTTAAATATTTTTATCTATCCTATCTTCCTATTGGCAATTTTTTACTATCCGTAAACGTTCTATACCATTTCGAGTCGCAGCATCGATAACTCCGCTCGTCCTATCTGTCGATGTTGTGTATGTAGTAGTTGCATTGCCTCCCTCTTCTTCTAACAAAAGTTGTCTATATATCTTTGTCTCCCTCTTTGTCGCCAGTCTGTAGCCCTTGTTCACTGTATGTCGGTAGACCACTTGTAGTTTCTTCTGTACTTTGTGTTCCAATATGAGCGGAGTTTTCCCTTGAGTGTTTGTTGTCTGTAGTATCCTTTAACTAAGCCGAGTTTTATGATTAGTAACATTGAAATTAATAAACTAAGTTAATGCACGTAATAAAGGAAGAAACTCCTTTATTCAATGAATAAACAGTTCGTATTGCTTCAAAAATAAGGTTCGGTTTGGTTTACTCGATGTTGTCCCTCGATGTCGCTTTCAGTGGTTCGTATTGGTCTATCCACTATCACTGTATCACAACCAAATCGATTGGCTTCTACTTCCAATTTCAGTACACAAGACTACGTTGTTCAGTCAGTACACTTGTTTTCAAAAAAACGTGACAATTTCAACACTGCATGAACGCTAAACGCTTGCATGAGTATTTAGACGCTTTTTATGTGTAGATGATTTACTGTTGCCATTGTTGAGGGTAAGTGCATTGGCCACAGTTTTATCGTGCACTGTGTTCTCATCACACTTTTTATTGGTTATTTATTATATATTTCCACATTTTCGTAAATCCATATCATTTAAAAACTGAATTTAGGCTCGGAATATTGTCAAATGTTTGTTTAAAAAAAAAATGTTTTCTCAAGTAATTAAACAATGGTTTTTTATTACGTTCTAATGTTGTTATGTCAATTTGAACAATTACAGCAAGGGCGAGAGATAAAGTTATCTTGTTTCATTCAATTAACCATTGATTTATGTGGATGACTTTACTGAGAATGTGATCTATGTTTTCAATAAATATTAATATAATGTAATGTTAAGCTGTTATTGCGAACACTATTTCAATTTAAACCACCTAATATCATATTTTTATTTTCATTAGTATCTGTGTCATTAAATTTTTATGTTATAATATAATCGTGTCATCATGAAGTTCCGTGATATTATTGTCAAAACGGACTAACAATATTTTTCTAACACAAGAGCTGGATTTGATTCACAACATAGGCCGAGATCAATATACGATACTTAGCACATGATTTGGCTAATTGTCAGTGTCACACAAATAACAAATTATAAGTTCAAGATAGAGGGCAAGAGAGAGAGAAAGAAAGGGAGAGAGACATGTTACTATGATGTACTTGGGCAAGTTGACTTGAAAGAGATGGCAAAGAGTATGTTATACTCACTTAAATGTCTCGCTGATGGTGGCGTGTGTGATCATTCGGTTCCCTACAAAATGGTTGAGCTGGATGGTGCTGATCCACGCGTCATGTTCGTGAACGGGTGCCGTAAGTTGAGTCTAGTCATCTCTTAAATGCCAGGGCTTATTTTTAATCTTATATTACGAATTGTTTATACATAAGTATTATTTATTTTACATTGTTCTCACTTACAGAAGCAACAAGAATAATGTACCCGGGATTTTGTAATATATCTTAATTTAAAAGAATGTCCGTGGAGTTTCTTGTCTGTTCTTCTCCAAAGAGATCTACGTTTTGGAATGAAATGAGCCAGCACATGCTAAGAAACGTTTATCGATTTCGGCCTTAGACTTTTCTATAAAGACGTTTTAACCGTGTTTGGAATTAAACGTTTTGAAAGTAATATTATATTTAACTATAATTTTTTCCATGTGTGTGTGTAGATTTATGACAAAACTTCTATCAGCTAGTACGATTACCACAACTGTGTATCAGTGAAGTTGTAATATTTGTTCTTACATATTAATTGCAAAAGTGCTACAGTTACATGAATAAGTGCAAATCATAACGACAAGATATAAATAGGATTCTAAGTAAATGATGCTTTGCAAACCAGAAAATTAAACCCTGCTTGGGTGCAATTTTCTACAAATTCGGAACGCAAGCTAATATACTGTTTATTTTTTCGTTTGTCATGATTTATTACTAAAACTTTAAAAAAAAATCCATACAACTCAGTCGCATTTGATGTTGTAGCTTAAACTAAGCTATATTCACGATCGGTCCTCGGTTGTTTGAAGACAGTGAGAAAAGCTTTTATTTGAGTTAATGTTATAAGGTTCCACTTCATAAAATCTTTTCAGGGGAGCAGGATGACCGGGTGTTTACGCTGGCGGAGCAAATCATAGCCGCCATGCCAGAGAGGATAAAGGTATGGGGGTATTTCGAAGAATTAATAATGGAATATGATTGATTGGCGTGTAATAACGAATTAATGATTTGTCAAGTTTAAAGACAGTTAATTTAAAACTACCAAGAGAGGCCAACACTTTCGTTGGAAAAACTAAATCGTCAATGTATTCGATTACGAGTACGTTACTTTTGGCAAAAGATGAAGTAATTACAATATACGTATGTAGGCTTTAGGCATTTTTGGTCCAATGTCAAATTCTAATGATTATTTCCTTGACTGTAGAACGAAAGCTCGTCTTTGCTGTCGGGCTGCGGTCTCGACAGCGGCAGCGGGGGCGGCGAAGACACACTGATGGTACCACTCCTCGATGATACTAACACCTTTAATAGCGACTTTACTTTTGAGTTCTGCGACAATACTTACAGGTAAGCATTCCATCAATTAAGCCCGTATTGTGAAGTATTAAAGTCTTAATTTGTTCCGTTGCATAAAAGAAATGGGTCTATATATATTGTATAAGCTTCATCGCTGTCATGTGCTGGATCAATGACGGCTCTAACACGTCATAATAAGGTGCCTAGATGTTGTGTTGTGTATCTGAATGTTTTCATTACCCGTTGTTTAACCTTGTATCAATCCTACAATCCTATCTCTTTTGGTTTTTTTTTCTTTCTTCCTCTGGATGACGTCTGCAGCAACATTAGCTTCGAGTTCGGCTACAACTACTATAGGTTGGGTTTTTTTTCTATTTAAAGCACAAAGTATTTATTTTATTCAATTTGATTTTTTTTTTTTAATTTTTAAAACTTGCTTTTTATATTTAAAACCTTCATGAAACAACATTTACAGTTTACTTATATTGCGATTCTGCTTACTTATTAGATTTGGTTTTCTACAGTTCAACTAGTGACTTCACTGAGTTCATGATTGAAAGCTCCGTTCAAATTCTACCAACCCGAAATAAATGCTTGAGTAAAACTGACAATTATATTAATAAACTTTTTCGTGATCGTTTTTTTATTACCATAATGTATATTTATATTGTTAGCTTACTTAAATTTATGATTTCATAAGTTTTTCATCATCATCATGAGCCTATAGCAGTCCACTGCTGGTCATAATGCCTTGATCACACATACCGAGTAGATGGGCGATACAGTGGCAATAGACAGGCTTTGGCCGAGTGCTCGCTACGAAATGTATCGAGTACTTGACCGAGAGCACTGTCTCGCCCCATCTATTCGGTACGTGTGAATCAAGTCATAAGCCGCGACCTCCAATTGCACGCCATTTAATTCGAACCTCTGTCTGCTACTCTCATCCAGCTGCTGCCAAAATATATTTGATGTATCTATTGAATCTACATACAATACTTTGTTACCCAGGTACTGTGGCGGTTCTACTCCGTGTTCATCAGGCTCAGTATCGCCTGGTTCAGCAGCGTTATCCCCACCGCCACCGTCACCACGATCTACATTGTCGCATCCACCATTGTGTACAACCCCATCAGCCACGCTGCAGGAGTTTCTCAACGCTACCACGCATTTCTCTAATCTGACATTGAATGGTGAGTGGTGATTTTGTCTGGAATCAGAAGTGATAAAACGGGCTCAAAAAGTGTCTAAAAATATTCGCAAATCCTCATGGTGTCCATTGGAGTCCTCTGTAACACTCTTAATAGTTATTAAGAGTGTTACAGAGGACTGTTGAATGTCATTTGTGATAAAACCTGCGCTTGTAATTTCATCGATATTTAAAAAAATACTTATGCTCTGATAATTAGATCAGGGGCTGAACATTATGGATAAACGTAAACGTCAGGATGACCGGTCACCACTCATATTCCAATTTTAAATAATTCTTAATAATTGCCACTTATGTATTTAAAAAAATATACCACTTTTTGAGGTTACCGGCCAACCTGACGTCGGATGGCTGGGCACATAGGTGGTTTATACAAACTACAGAAAATTTCTTGATCAATAATTGCTACCTAACTATGTTTGGGAACTACGATTCCACAGACATACATACAGATACACAGATACACACGTTAAACTTATAACACCTGCCTGTTCGTAAAGTAGTAAAATTGTCTTCTTTTTAAACCCCGACGCATAGGGTCGGGGGTTAAAATGATTACAGTTTTACGATTTACTTTGACGAACAGACTAACAAAATTATATCAAAATGAAACCTATTGTAATAGTTGGGGTCGGCTTCCAGCCTAACTGAATGTAGCTAAATACAAGTATTTTACAAGGAGCGACTGGTGCTAACTACACATAGAATCTATATCATAAAACATTTTCTAACCCTAATGTTTCCCTAGACCGCGAACAACGGGAACTATACTCCGCAGCGATCACAATTCAGAAAGCGTACCGTCAGTACCGCGGCAGGCAGCTGCAGCGAAGAGCTGCGGCCGCCGCCATCACCATACAGAACTGCTACAGGAGATACAAACAGGTGCGTAACTTTAAGCTAAGCGGTTCATCGAGGTAGTTGTTGGAACAAAAATTATGACCAATTAACTGATTGTAAGAGACACGGTAGGTATATCGAATAAAACATCAATAGTTCAAGGTTCAAAGATCTCAAGCCCTGTCTCGTCTAGGTTCATAATGGTTCATTTAATTTTCTTTTTGGATAACTTAGGGATTTTTAGGGTTCCGTACTTCAAAAGGAGAAAACGGAACCCTTATAGGATCACTTCGTTGTCCGCCTGAATGTCTGTCTGTCAAGACTCTTTTTCTCAGGAACGCGTAGAGATATCATATTGAAATTAATATCATATACGTAAGTCTACAATCCCTTGGAGCTTTAAAAAAATCAAGCTTCTAAGTCAACGCAATAAAAATATATGGCCATTAATGTGACATATTTTTATACTTGCAAATAAATCAAAACCTATAGGGTACTTCCCGTTGATCTAGAAACATGAAATTTGGCAAGAAGCCACACACAGCACAAGTAAAGGAATAAGTCCGAAAATCGTTAATTTGTAGCTTTATCACATATAACGCGATACAAGCTTACATTTGCAGTTAGAGACTTGACCGTGACATATATAATACGGAGAATAACACGTATTTCAACTACATTCTTAAGTTTGTTTTTAGAATAAATTCATCCCAACAAAGGAACCCTTCATTGTACGTGGTCCAACACGCACTTGGCCGGTTGCTTTTATTTTATTATCATTAAACACTGCCGGGTAGCAAATGCGATGACACAATTAAAGTTTTGTTATTGTCATGGCTAGGTATAGTTCTTCAGTGTTGTAAAATCTTATACAGAGCAGCTCAATGACTTTTTATTTATTTTACGTTTTGTGTGTGCAGTTTGCGTACTTGAAACAAATGCATGCGGCTGCGACGGTCATACAGCGCGGCTACCGTGCTATGCGTGCGCGCAGGATGGCTACCACACCTATCAAGTAAGTACAGAAAATAAATGTAACCTTAGATTGATAAATACATAATATGAACTGAATAAGTAAATGTTAAATGAATGCATGATGCAGTCAAGAATATCGTATAAATAGTTGAATGGGGTGTTTCTCCGAAGCTTCGTCGCAAGAGAGCGCTGTGTGTTTGTCACTTGTCAAAGTTACCTTGAAGACAAAGCAACCAATCAGCGACAAGAAAAAACACTTAGCACCATCTCGCGGCAAAGTTTTCAGCAAGGAAATCCAATGACAGTTGAATGAAAGTAACAAATACTTAGCGCCATCTACTCGGTACTAATTTGACAGTTTTCTTCCCAATTGATCTTGCAACGGAATTAGAAATACTAAGGATTAGATCCAAGCTCTTAACCACCATGACCGGAATCCATGGAATATGGTCGCTTTAGCTGACATCGGTGGCCTTATTGAATATGCCATCATCTTCATAAACAAGACCTTACCCAATATTCGTGAACAGGAGGACATACTCACAGAGGCGTCAGAACCAAGCGGCGAGGAAGATTCAACAGTTCATGAGGCAATCGAAGATCAAGTAAGTGGTAGATTTGATTTTAAGAATTTTATGGCCATCGTCCACCACGAATCACTAATGCCCAGTTTCTGAGGTCTTTAAACAGAGTTTATAAATCTATTCGATAGTGATTATTGCTTCAATAGCATATTTTTGAATTATACGCTGAGAAAGAAATTGGCTTAAAGTGAATTACTATCGAGGGTTTATCTGAGGACCTCAAAAACCATAAGGAAGGAATTCGCAGAAATAGATAATTTTGTCGAATCAATTGAGAGTTTAAACTCCGTTTAAGAATTCTTCAGAAATCGGGCATTAATGCGTTTAGCACTAAACAAAATGATTTGAAACGTCATTCTATCTATGTCATGTTCAAACGGTTGACAGAAACAGCAGGATGCTTCAATTCGTTTAGCACTAAACGGTTTTAGTGATTTGGGGTGCAAATGGACGTAAAAGTATTTCAGATAACAACAAAAGACAGGACATAAATCTCTTCTTTTCACGTATTTTAATATGATAACAATGCAGTCTGTAGATTTTTTAATATCTACACATTATGTAATTACTTGTCCTGACGACATCAACACAGGGCCACCGTGGCTACAAACATGAAATTTTGACAGGTGATGCCTTTTAAGTTGTAAGCATCCACTAAGGAAGAATTTTTGGAAATTGCACCCTGAGAGGGTGAATTAGGGATGAAAGTTTATATGGAAAGTTCATCTCTATTGAAGGAAGAAGCGTTCAACTCGTCGCGCGCTAATTAGCAGACACAATAGAAATTTTATTGTTATCTGTACACATGGTGTACAATCGACATTTTAAGAGTTAAATATTAAAATCCACGCGAGCGCAACCGCGGGCAACAGCTAGTACTTATAATGTTGTTGCATTTTATGTTGGTTAAATATTATTAAATATAACCTCCTTACACTGGCCCATACCGCATCCTGAGGAGAAGGGATAAAACCCTTACCTTGGAGATGAATGGAAGAGAGGCTACGGTCAGCATAGACCGTGTTAAGCCAGCTTACCTGGACTCTGAACTGGATTCCTCACCACCTGTTACAGTTCCTGTTCCAGTTTCTCCTTCGTCAAACCCAACTTCTCTCTCGCCAACTCTTGCATCTCCTTCAGGCACTATCACCACCAGATCTGGCAGACGGGTTAAATTTAGGGACATTCTAGATTTATAGTTTTTATCTTTTATTTCCTTTTTGTGTATACCTTGTTCTTCTCCGTAGGGGGGTGGTGTGGCGAACCAAACTAATATCTATGGTCCCCGCTATTAGTTCACTGACAACACTAGTTGGTCTAGAGGGTTTGTCTATGTTTCACGATAAAATACAAATGACTAGATTTTGAATCTGAATGTAAAATATTATAATGATCTCCGTGTGATTATTCAACTAGATTTCTATCCTGTGTTTATGTATATAGATAATGTTACTGTCGTCGTTTGGATATTGTGCTGTGTTTCAATTCCCACACACACCCTTACTAACCATAGAATTACAAATAATCATTAGTATAATGTTTTTTCTGGTTTTATATAACTTGCCGCATTTGTGTACGAGTGCATAATTCTATTTAAATGTCCTCCGAAGGGGTGGAGACCTGGTGTCCTGAAATACAGGCCGTAAGGCCTAGCTTAGGCACCAGTCTCCCACAATATAATTAAAAATATTATTATGTGTTTTTAATCATATTTTAAAATGTTGATTTATATTGTGGTGAGAAATAAACCTTATCTTATCTTATCTTATCCTAAATTGGTGCATAATAATATTTCATTTTATAAGGACGCTGTTTAATATTTTTTAATTGGCGAAAAAAAGGAGGAGTTTCTCAAGTCGATGCGTATAGTTTTTTACAACAAAATTATCGTTTTTCTTTCAATCGAACTATTTTCCCTAACATTTTTTATAAGCTTCAATCTACTCCGTTGCTTAATATGTACAACAAATTAAATACTTCTACTAAGTAGATAGGAGACAATCTTGGGATATAGTCCCTTTAGTTTCGATTGACGCATAAGGAAAAGGTTTTCAATTCGATTTTCTTGGAATAAATTAATGAAAGCCCAACAGTTCGTCTTAGTCGTGTGAAGGAATGCT
Source organism: Cosmia pyralina (assembly GCA_946251885.1). Classification (NCBI taxonomy): domain Eukaryota; kingdom Metazoa; phylum Arthropoda; class Insecta; order Lepidoptera; family Noctuidae; genus Cosmia; species Cosmia pyralina. Next base: position 23,732,395 of record OX276354.1, on the reverse strand, counting down.
TTAATTCAGGTTTATTGAAATTTCTCAAAGGTGTCGAGTCGTATTCATCTATTTGAACGTTCTTAGTTACGTTGTTTTCATCGGATTTCAAGTAAATTTTAATGAAAGTCCACTTCAATAAATTGTTTGAAGACTTATTTGTACGAGCCAAGAATGCTCATACAGCAAAAATACGTTTAGTCGCTTAAGCGTATCTAATTAATATTTATTAACATAACTTCAGTCGTAACTAAAGCTCCGTCACGCGCCAATGTACGGGTCGATCAATACCTAATTTCATAACATCAAGTGCGGCTCTGGAACTAGACCACCACCTCTTAAAGCAGTATTATTTTAATCTTACATGAGTGTGGGAAAGAGATGGAGCTAGACGTTCTGTATAGCTCCATCTCTTTCTCACACTGACGTAACATTAAAATAATACTGCTTTAAGAAGTGGTGGTTGGCCCCCAGATAACTAAACAAACATAACTTTAAATTATTTCCTTATATAAACTATCTACAGTGGTTTGGTGTGAACTAACTAACTACCGGGGTAACGACGAGAAACCAACAAACATTATATTTTGTTAAATAGATGAAAAATATATTCAGTTTCCTGGAAAAAGCCAGCAATTTAAGTAAAGTTCTAGACAAAACAAAGTTAAGTATTAGTATTTTCTATCAGAATATTTGTTACCTTTAAAATTGATTACGTTTGTACCTAAGTCGTCTGATATTAGGTCTTTACCTATGAAATTGCCGTTCTGCAGTACTGGCCATTTCAAATCAAAATAGTTTTTGTTTGCCTAAGAATTCTAATTTCAAATTAATTTTATTTTAAAAACATGGATTTTTTTTCCAAAAGTAGTCATTTGTTTATTGATTAGTGTTACATTTTCATCGCATTTCAATCTTTTTCGTCATCATGGATACGTTAAAAATTCGAGTAATTATGGAATATGAGTACCGTCGTGGCAGCAACGCGGCACAAGCGGCACGCAACATCAACGACGTTTACGGAGCTAACACTACAAACCAACGCACCACTTGTTATTGGTTTGCTCGCTTCCGTTCTGGAAATTTCGACCTGAAAAATGAACCTCGCGGTCGTCCGAAGACTTTGGTCGACAATGACGAATTAAAGGCGATTGTGAAAGCTGATGATACACAATCTACGGCTGAATTAGCAGCAGCTTTCGACGTTAGCGTCAAAACAATATTGGTCCATTTGCGTCAAATTGGCAAGGTAAAAAAGCTTGACAAATGGGTGCCCCACGCACTCAATGATCGCCAGCGCGAAGTACGCGTCGTGACGTGCCTTGCACTGCTCAACAGACACACAAATGAAGGAATTTTGAACCGCATTGTTACCATTGATGAAAAATGGATTCTGTTTGATAACCGCAAGCGCTCAGCAAGTTGGTTGGATCCTGGTTCAGCACCTAAACAATGCCCTAAACGAAAACTTACCCCTAGAAAAGTGATGGTCACTGTTTGGTGGTCTAGCGCCGGTGTGATTCATCACAGCTTCTTACCAAACGGGGTGAGCATTACTTCAGATGTGTACTGTGAAGAACTGAACACAATGATGGAGAAGCTGGCACATCTCCAACCAGCATTGGTCAATCGCTCGTCTCCGCTGCTCCTGCACGACAACGCGCGACCTCATACTGCACAGCAGACGGTCTCCAAGTTGCAAGAACTGAGGTTGGAAGCTCTCCGTCATCCGCCCTACTCACCAGACCTTGCGCCTACAGACTACTACTTTTTCCAGAATTTGGATAACTTCTTGGCGGGAAAAAAATTCAATACCCGAGAGGCAGTACAAAATGCCTATGAAGAATTTGTTGCCTCCCCGTCCAGCTGATTTCTTTAAGAAGGGCATCAATAAACTGCCACTGCGTTGGCAAAGATGCATTGATTGCATGGGTGATTACTTCGATTAATACAAATAAAAAATGCATGAAAAAAATTCGTTTAAATTTTTTCATACAAAACGGCAATTTCATAGGTAAATACCTATTATTTCAAATGACAATTTATTTTAGCATTCCAAATATTTGGCGTCGAAATTATAGTAACAATTCAGCAGTTCTATATTAATGTTTTAATAAAATAAACGATTCTGGACATATTTTCGTTATAATTGCAACTTTTTACATCCAATAATATACCTAACATGAGCCAAAAAAGCGCACAAAACGCAAACAAAATAATACACTCAAATCTTCAGAGTCAGACCTTTTCATAAACTCAATAAAGAGACGTGTTAAGGCACTTCACATTGTGTACCGCATAATAAATATTATTTACAAAAATATATTCCTTTTCTCTGTATCCAGTTGAAACCCTGAATTGTTTACCCGGAACTAATATACTGACTCTATTATGCCACAGCGGAAGGGCTAAAGCCTTTTGAATGGGAAGGAATATAAAAATATGATATATTTTTGTGGGAAAGAAACGTCTCCCAATCTTATCTCTGTACTTCATAATTCAGCGAACGGAAACGCGTGGTTTTAACTTAGCGTATCTGGTTTTTTCTGGATTCATTTGGTTTATTTTGACAGAATGAGAGATCGTCTGTTGTGTTTTCACATAGGTTATCGATATGGGAACAAATAATTTTCAATATGAATTTAAACGTAAAACGAATTTCGTGTCCAAAAAATTTGTTCAAATTGCATTTCTGCAAGACACTCCACATTAGTACAAACCTTTCTTTCCGATTTCTTTTTTACGGTGAATCCTACTAATATTATAAATGAGAAAGTTTGTATGTTTAGATGTTTGTTACTCAATCACGCATAAACAGCTGAACGGATTTGGATGAAATTTGGTATACGGATAGTTTATAACCTGGATTTCTTAATACTACTTACTTTACATCCCGGTAGAAGGTTCCCGTGGGATAATTTCCGACATACACGCGGGTGAAACCGCTGGCAAAAGCTAGTATTCCCATATAGTTATATAAAATAACTAGCTGACCCGGCAAACGTTGTTTTGCCATATAAATAATTTTTAAGTTCACTAAGGGGTATGAAAAATAGATGTTAGCCGATTCTTAGACCTATTCAATATGCTCACAAAATTTCATGAGAATCGGTCAAGCCGTTTCGGAGGAGTACGGGAACGAACATTGTGACACGAGAATTTTATATAAAATAATATACCCAAACGTAATGTAGTATCTACCCTTATATTATAGGTTCCTTCGTTATCCCAACGTTTTCGGTTAACCAGAAACATTAGTATTCTTTGTAAATAAACTTAATTATATATCAAGTTGATTGCTTACCTCGTTACGAACAGAAAAATTAGAAGAAGCTGGACTCATAAAAAGGCAAGGTCTCCTAATTCACAACCTTTGGCTGTATCCTTTATTTTATTATTAGAACATAAACAAAGATCCCTTTTTCGTGGTCTTTCTCTGAAATCGTAAGTTAATTGTGTTTGTCTTGTTATTTTAGAGGTCTTCCGAGACTGAGGGTTCAGAGTTAATTCGGTTCTTCAAAACTGGTGTTTTATGGATCATTTTGTGTTAGAAGGGAATTTAATTGCCTTTTTTGGCTAACGATATGAGCAATAAAGCTTGTTGTGTCATTGTGTTCATTTTATGTTGTTTACTTGTGTATTTTATCTAGAAGAGCAATCGATTCATGTTGAATAAGTTGTAAAGGTCAATGTTATGTAAGCACGAAGTAAATAGCATAATTTGCACACCTTGCGTACCGTAGAAAAACGATATTTCTTTATCAGAAAGTGTTCACCCAGTCAAAACTATCTTGGATTAACAGAAAACAAGTCAGAATCAATCAATGTTTCCAGATCCCAATATCGTTGCATAGTGTAGTCAGTTCAAAATGAGTGTTTAAAAGAAAAATTGTATTAACTTTTCATATAAAATTAAAGATTTACTTTCTAATTTTTGATATCCAAAATCTGTTTTAACGAACGGCAGATATCGTTTCGAAATAACAACTTTGGAGCTTCAAACTTCCTCAAGGTTTTAATAAGAAAGTTAAAGATTACACAGAGCTGGTTTTGGTTGAATGACATTGATGAAGACATTTTATTACTCACGATGTAAGAAATTATAAGGACTCGAAAGAAAATCCAACGGAGGTGTTAGTATGTCGATTTATGTCATCGGAAAAGGTTCCATTTCGTATTACATCAAACGCTACAATATTGGAATGATACGGAATTGGAAATTGGGAATCGTTCATTTGATTACGATGAAAAAACACTTTTTCCTTCCCTTCCCTTCCCTTCAAATAAAGCAAACAAAGCGAAAATTCATCAAATATTTCGAACAATTAAGACCTTTATTCATTGCTTCCATCGTCGTCCATGCTAAATTAATTTTGGCAACTGGCTCGTTCCCGATCCCTCCCGAGCATTCTAAGCCCAAATCAGTTCGTACTTTATGAATGAAACATTTCAGCTTTTCTCGAAACTTCTGTATCTGTGGCGGATAGATAAATCAACTGTACCCAAGTTTGTTTCTTGCCTTCGATAAGAGAATCTTTAGAGCATGATTTTGTTAAACTTTTAGACTTGTTGTTTTATTAAATTAAAGGAGGGTTTTTGTTCCAGCTTGTTTATTCTACTTTCGTGAATATTTAGGGCTTAGTCCATATAGGTGGAAACGTAATTTTAGAATCTAGTAGACTGTTTAACGTGATTATGGTTTTGTCTGATATCTTGAGACAATACACAGTTATAAACTTGCTATTTTGGTTCGTCATGGTCGACAGTATTTGGAATCTCAAGTGGTAAATCGGCATAGCCACTGTTTTGTCTTCGATACAATAATTTTATATATTTTCTTGTCTACAATCGAATTTTATTAAAAATCCCAAACCTAATTTCACGCTGCACAGCACATGGGAGGAATTTACAACCAACGTAAGTTTTCGTAGTGAAACACATCATTTATGTGGTCTTTTATGGATCTGTATGTTCTTGAGAGTAAAATTTAAATATATCTGTGAATGCTAGAATATTTTCATCCTTTTTGTGTTGGATTTCAAATGTTTGCTGTGTTTTTAAAAAATTTCTCCCCGTTTGTGGCAGGTTGCAGAACGCACGAGCCGAAAGCGTGAGGGGGGCCCGGCGATCGCCGGATGTCCGCCAAAGCTCGTTGCCGCGCATCACCAGTACACCACCCACGCCCAATAGGTCAGTATCATCTTTATCATCATTGAAATTAAAGTCATCATTACCATTACCATCGTCATCATTGACCAATGATGATGACCAATGACGGCCACAAAGATAATATATAATGAAAGGGTGACCCATGTGTTAGCTAGCTTTAAAAACTGGACTTATTGGAACCTTGGTATATATTACGAAAAGATAATGTTATATGAAATTATTTTTGGTCCTCATAGAAATTTTTACAGATTCTTTTGTATCACTATTGTCTTCTTTTATGTGTTCAAATAAATTGTTGGTTGATTTTAATGCTGGTTTCAATTTTATAGGATCGTTGATTACCTTGCTCCGGAATCTCCAATGAACGTGGACGAAGACCTTTTACTAGAGCTTCTGTTTAAAATCTAATCACGGCAGTTATTCCACGGACAATATCCATTCCCTAAACTATGTTATTTTCCATTCTACCCTCAATCGAAGGTTTTCCTTTATCCTTAATTTACAAGTCGAAATCTTCTGTTGTATAATGTGATTTTTTTACATCGAGTATTTCAAATTACGTATTAACACCAACTAACTGCCTTTCACATTATCATATATACTGTCTGATATAACTTATGCTACTTTCACAAAACAGGTTTGTTATCGGAGTTGTGAACTGACTCAGGCCTTGTCTATATGAAATGTTTTAACAATTCTTTTATATATCGTATTTTATTGTAGACGATACGAAAAGTTTTGACTATCACGTTTCACCGTTAAGATTTTTTTTTCTGAAATAAAACACTATCGTTATGACACGGTACCGTCTCAATCTATTGATATGATTGAACGGTCGTATATGATACAAAATCGTTGTATTCGTTCTTCTAATGTAAATGTCCGCAGGTCCATCTGCGCATAATATAAACGGATTATAGCAACGCTTGTGACTCTAGGAAGTAATTATGTTTTCCTTAGAAATGACTTGTTCAGAGTTTAGATTTCGATTTATTCTTTATTTTAAACTCTTCAGGTCATAGACAGGGTTATATTTAGTATAAATTTTATCGTATTTGTATTATATTTTCATAATGTATTTTTGAGATATTTGTTTAGAACATTTATTGGAATCATATTTTTGAAAACTCTAAATTGGATGTAAAGTAATTAAAACTAGATCATCAAACGTATTGGCTGAGAAACATTCGTAAGACTTGACGCAAAATTTTTGAAAATTCATAAACTATCTACAAAAATGGTTGCGTAACGTTTAGCTTTTGCGATTCACGTCAATTGCAAACGATTTGATAATGAATTTTAATGTGAAACATTGAGTTAGTTTATTTGCTTCGAACTTTAGATCGAGTCAAAACTTGAATTCTATTCTATGAATGATTTCAGCAAAGGAGTTTAAAATATGTAGGTTAAGTACAAATTCAAATTATTAAAAAGCCACTGTTCTTATAAAGTAGATGCACTTAGCGTATAATACAATAAACCCGACGAGCTGTGAGTATTTTGAGATTTTATCGTATTTAAGACAAATAAAAGTAATTACGCGGTTAGTTTCGGTCGAAAGTTTACAATAGGTTTCATTCCAGCCTAAATAGTTTTAATTCTTTTAGTCTATGCAGTGAAGATGAAGCCTTAGATATCATCGAACATGTTCTACGATCTTTGAGACTCCCTTTAGATTAGATCTAATCTTATGAGTGACCTTCGACCGTGTTCCCAATGGTTTCTTTTCTATTAGTTCTTCGTCTTCTTCTTTCGCCACTATATCGTTAAGTTCGTATTCCTCCTCCCCTAGTTCCTATTCCAATAAGTGCGGATCTTTAATATGAATTTTCATCGTCTACCTACATCTACTATTAGTTCTTTAGATAGTGACCTTCTGTTTTAAATCCTCGTTATGCTAACGCCATACTTACCTAGCGTTCATGAAGAAATAAGGTTGTGCACCACTTAAATATAGAAAATAAAACCTAAATATTCCCTTTTTCTGAATTCTCTGATATTTTAACGTAGTAAACATAGTAAAGTTTTATAGTATAAGAAATAATAGAATAATCATAGCTTAACCATAAGAAGACGTGCTACAGTCGAGATATTTTCGATTCGTATTTTTATAAAGCAAAAGTTTCGAACGAATAAGGACGCTTTGCTTGAGCAGGGCCCTGGTACTTTGAGTTATCAAACTTACTTCTACTATCTCTTTTAACTTTCTTTTATTCAGTTTTATGATATTTTAATTAGATTTCAGACTTAGTTTTTCTTGAAAATTCTAATCTTTCTGTAACTTTTACTTCAACTGTTCGTATATTCCGATATATTCCTGTTTATTTAGATTTTGAGAGGCCCAGATTTGAAAAAAGTAGGTAAAAGGCATTGGTTGATTCGCAGCGAAAGTTTAAATTTTTCGCCGTTCAATGTCGAGCGGTGTTTTGATGGGAATGAACCAGCGTTTTTTCGATTAGAGGAAAAATAAACACGCGACGAGGATTGAGAAAAACCGTCCAGTTGTGGCGGCTTTTGCACCCTCCGGTAGCGAACGGCAAAAGTCGCATATATCGCGGGCAAACACATGTCATGTGTGGAGGCAACGGCGCGTAGCTTGCGAGCGAGGAGCGGCCGGGGGCGCACTAATACAACACGTATATTTCATATTTTTGGATCGCTAATTTTAAGATGTTATATTTATATATGTATATGTAGTAATGGCGGGTACGATACCAGTATTTCGAGATGTATTGCGCCAAAAGTTTTGATGTATTAATTTTCCATAAAAGTTATTCTATCATTTCTGTCTTAATTTTCGAACAAATAGTTCGTTTAGCTAGTGGTCATGCGTATACCTATATTTTTAGATAGCGTGCACGATTGCTTCTGGAGCGCTGATAATGTTATTAAAATGCGAAACGGGTGGAAATATGAAAAAAATAAATTAAAAAAAATATTTTTCTCAGTAACGCAGAACCTCTGAAAGCAATAATATTTTTGTGGTGGGATAAACTCCGATTTGTAAAGAAAGAGTATTTTAATATCCACGCGATCGTCACAATACAGTTGAAATATAGACGCTTCTTAGTGCCACCGGTAACTGTGTCCTTTCTAATATCCTATATTTTCTTAGTACAACATGTGTGAATTATTTTAGAAAATGCCAAAATCTTAACAAAAAAAGTATTAAGTAATTTTGTTGTATTTTTACAAAATAATTGTCAATTACGTAAAATAGTGAAAAAAAAATAATTCATTTTTGTAAGAAAAAAAGATTATGAAACAAGCTCTTATAACATACTTTACAATGTTTTTTTCTTTTATTTCTACAAATGAACGAAAGCAATAAACTTTTTAAGGATAATAAAAGCGGCACACTTACGGCAAGGCTAGTATTGACCACAGCTAAAAGATAGTGCACTAGAAGTAGATATAGTTAGATAAATTACTATTATATGAAATAATAAAAAAAAACTTGAAATCTATACATAGAATTTAAAACTAAAAGTTTAACTAATACTTTTTATTATTACATTATAAGAAGCTTGTTCACACATTTTAACTTCATATTTAGTAAGTATTCCTAAGACTAAAAGATAGAAATTGTTACTAACTGGTACTGGAATGAGATATTAGTGAGACTATGATTGGATTTCTTTTTATCTTTTAAGGTGGGCCGTGACCAGTTGAGCTTTATGAATTTATTATGCCGTAGGCACGTTTCTTTTGACGAAAATGTGATAAAAAGATTGCAAAAGACATTGGTTGTTAGCGTCTATGATTTTAATGTAGTTAAACGTCTATTGTTTATGCGATTTCTAGTAGTGAATTAATTCGCAGTAGCTTGCGTATACTTTTGTAGAGGCGCATTATTTTAGTTTTAGTCATTTTTATCTATGTAAAAAAAACATAAATTGTTCTTATTGAATGGCTAAAACTAATTTTGATCACCTCTGAGTAAAAATGATGATTTTTTAATCAAAATGAGCCTGCCTAAAGTATATTGCATATCACTTAGATACTTACTTAATTATAACATTGACGTTTTCGACACTCGCGTATGATATTAGTTGTATTTTTTTTATGAAATGCTAGATCACTAGAAATTCATTTAATAATAATATTTTTAGCTGCTAAATCCTTTTAGTAGGATTGTAATAATGTTTTGAAGTGCATTTTAGTCAATTTTGTGTATTTTCACATATTTTTGCCAAACTACAAAAATAGGTATGTTTTTGCTCTTTTAAAATAATAATAACTTTAATTACTATCTTACATAATGAAATAGTGCCTATTGTAGTAATACAGTAGTCAAGAAGTATCTGCCATAAAAGTTTAGTTACCTAAACCCTAGTCATTTTATCATAGAAAGAAAATTACCAATGTAATTTTATTTTAGATTTTCAAAAATCATTACAATCCTATATTTTTATAGCTAGCTACTAGTATTATTGCTTTATAATAAAATTTATATAGAAAACGAGCGTTTGATAGCGAATTTTATGATGTTATTTAATTTTTTAATTAATATAATTATTTATATGCAATCTTAAGCGTTGTATGTAAGTTTTTCTTTAATTTTAATATTAGCGAATGTAAGAATTGTTACGTACTGCCAGTTTCAAGGTTTCTAAGACACCAAAATATGGAGGGACGTATGAATGAGGACTGTCCAATCGAACAGCTTAGAATCTCTTTTTATAATTCAACTTTCGTAAATAAAATGTTGTATGAATTATAATTGGATTAAATAATTATGTGAATCGTATTTTTGACATCCATTTTAATAGGTAATGAACTTGAAAATGAGTTGTAAATAATTTCTGTAAAAGAATAATATGTGGTATTTGTCACAATATTATTTTTAGTCGTCAGTGATTGTTTTTTGTTATTTTTCATTTTGTAGGTATTTTGTGTGAACTGTAAATAAACAATATTGTTCCTAAGTATTTATAATCGTAATTAATCATGTACTTATTTCTTATGAATGTATTCATTATGTAACAATGATTTTGTGAATGGGTATTGATTTCAAAGTTTTTTTTTTTTCATTTTATAATTTAAACATTTTCAAAAAATGATTTTTGGAGAAAAGGTTATAATTTTAAAATTAATTCAAAATTTTATCAGAATAAGGATTTTTTAATTTGTTAAAAAAGATTTTGTATTTTTAATTTTAGTATTTAAATGAGAATATTGTTTATCTTTTTGTAAAATATTCTGAGATGATGGACATGAGAGTGCATGACGACGATCTGTTGGATAAGTGTACTTTGAACAAAAAATAATCTTCCTTTGTAATTATTATAATCTATAAACACTACAAAATTGTGATTCAAAGCAATTTAAAATATTACTGCTGATTATATTTTGTGTTTAATTTCAAACCCACGAACCCATAGCGAGATTCGTTTCTCAAACTTCAGACGCACACCAAGTGTGAGTAAGAAAACACTATACAGGGTATAAGTGTAAACAATGCCAATATTTTAAGGGGTCATTGTACTCATCATTATGAACAACTTTTACTTTGGGACTAAACCTGAAATCGCAAAAAAAAACAGCTGTTCAGTACATTTAGTTCGCATAATTGGTCAAAATGTAGGGAAGAGCTGATTTTTTTTTCGCGATTTCAGATTTTCTGCCGTAGTAAAAGTTGTTCATAATGATAAGTACAATGACCCCTTAAAATATTGCCACTGTTTACACTTACACCCTGTATAATATGTACGTATATCATATGTATAAAACGTAAAATACCATCATCCAATGGTGACCGCAAGCTTACAGTATGTAGTTAGTAGTTATGAACCTATGGGGTTCGGTTGACATTCGAGCACATATTGACATGACCTAAGCGGTATTTTATGTATATTACTGAAGTTTGGTAGCAGCCCTTCTACGTGATGTGACTATAGGGTCATAATATATAATACGATATGAGTTCTTCCTCGTTGGTATAGTAGTCACTAGCGCTTCTAATGAGCATGAGGCCCTTGATTCGATTCCCAGGTCGAGCAGTCTTATTGGATGTATCCACCAGGAATTTCACAGTAACAGATCGGAGTCTGGATTTGTACCCAGTTGATGGGAATAGGCTCTCCCGCACACACACATACATACACCCCCCCACACACACAAACACACATGGGACTTAAACATAACTTCCGAAATATGGGTGTTCATACCCGTCATGATCCAGCCTGCCCCGTCTGGCTGTCATATTATTATTAGCGACGCTCAGTCGACTAATAATTTACTCTAGTTTTAAGCCTGGCCGGGGGCTTTAAGTTCGCTTAAAGAACCCACAGGAAACGCCCGGTTGAGCAGTCTCGACCCTCAGTGGTCAACTGCGAGATGCCATACTTAACTAACTAACTAACTAACTATATGGGTGTTCAGTAGGATATCGGGGATCACAGGCGTAATGTTATGTGTCTGTTGTGTGTGCGTGTGTGTGTGTGTGGGGGTGTGTGTGTGTGTGTGTGTTGTGTGTCAAAGGATTATTAAATAAATTCTACTACACAGAAGCGTTTTAATACTGATGCACAGTATAATAAAGCAGTTCTGTGCAGCAGAATTGGATAAGTTAAGATTCTTGATCGAATGTTCGGTAAGAAAAGGAAATCCTATTCGTATCTAAAGTTAGCAATTGAAAATCATTCCTTTGGTGCAATACTGGATACCGACAAATAGGAAGACTAAAATAAGCCGTTGAGTAGGTAGTTCAGAGCGGACATAGAAACGGACCTACATTCATACATACAGGTCAAACACATAATCCTCCGCCGCAGTAGGGTCAAACGACCAAAGTACGCACGGCTACAGATCAAGCTATACATTTCCAGTATTAGCTGATCTCGCATTGTATAGGATTTCCTTACAATGAGAGCTCAGTGTAAACTGGAAATGTATAGCTTGATGTGTAGCCGTATGTACCTAGGTCAGGCACGAGATGATTTTCTCTAATTGCTCAAGTTACTTGTGGTTCACTCTGTAGCTTGAATGCTCATTGAACTTAATACCTACCTACATACACACTTGCCTACATACTTACTTATGTACGTAGATACCTTCATACCTTCCTAGTTCCTACATACAGGGACCTAGGTAAATCATACTACTTGTACCTAGGTACAACCAACAACAAAAGTGGAATAACACTTCAGTTTTGTAAATCAGAATTATTAAGGAAAATAATATGTTTAAAACCGGAATAAATACTCGTACATTTAAAAAACATTAAAATTAACTATTACATGAAATGCAGAAAAGTAGTAGTTATCTTTAAGGCACTGGCTGCACCGGGACAACGTAACACGTCCACTTTTTTAAATTTTAATTTAGATTACTAATAGGCTAGTACCTACAACTATAGCTATAACTCATGACCTACATACATTTTAAAAGTTAGTAGTTATCTTGCTAAAATAATTTAAGCGAGAAAAGTCCGCAGTTAGAATCCTTATAATTTATTTATTGCAAGGCTAAGCGGCCGAGATAAGAAGTCAGGCTAAGTTTTGTAACTAGATATTTAAATGTTCTGTCCTCATAACTTTAAGTAAAACATCAAGTTTTTTAAGCTTCTATCAGTCTGTTGCTGAGAGGAGCTCGTGGCTAAGTAATAACAGCCGTACGGGACGATCCATCAGGTTAAACTACGCTTGCCGGGGTTGGTCCGTGGATAAGTGACCATCTTTACATACCGAGACTCCTCCGTGCCTCGGAAAGCACGTTAAGCCGTAAATCCACGAATAGTCGTTACGGGTCGTCAGAAGCCCGAAAGTATGACAACCAGTCTTACCAAGGGGTATCATATTACCCAGTAATTAGGTTGTGGAGGTCAGATAGACAGTCGCTCCATATAAAACACTGGTATTCAGCTGCAACCGGTTAGACTGGAAGCCGACCACAACATAGGAAAAAGCTAGGCAGAAACTGTCCCGTTTCTGCAGCGCCTCGGAAATGTTTGCTGAGACCCACACACAATGGCTTTCAAGTCACAATTCGCAAAAAAACTGCATTACTGCTGAGCAGAATTCGAGGTAGTCGTAGCTATATTCTGAGAGCTGTGGTAGAGAACTATACTCCAAATATAAGGCATTTTATGCGGAGGTTGCTCAGGTAGGAAACTGCAGGAAACATGTTTTCTTGTCTGGTCGTCCTCTGCATGGAGTGTGCATTATTTAATTTTTTAACTAGGTACCTGTTTAGAAATTAATAAAATATTATTTTAATTTTTTAATCCAAAGTAGCTTACCTTAGGTTTTCCTTCAAGATCGTTTCACAGTGGACTTCTAAAAACGAGTGTATGTTATTAGGTCGACAGGTCGATGTCGACATGTCGTTAGGTCGATAGTTTGTCAAAGCGAAAAGCAATGTATATATAGCAAATATAACTTCTATGTTCTATGCCCCATCAGTATCGAGCACCGTATTACATAGAAGTCGTATTTGTTAAATATACATTGCTGGTCGCACTAACGAGCTGTCGAACTAACGACCTGTCGACCTAGTGACATGCCGCATTTGTCCAACTAACGAAAACACTGAAAATAGCATTCGTCCATGTTGTTTCATTTAACATTCTGATTCAGAATAAAGATTTTGCCGATTGAACAGTACACAGCATACACTTCTCTGCAAAGGTATCCCTATACAATAAAAATAAAAACAATAAAATCGAGACGTATAATTAAACACCACTCTAAAGGTAGACTAACAATTAAAAATGCCCTTAACTACATCTTAATCCTCAATTCTAAAATCCGGCCGTTTTACTAACAGATTGGTCGTATAATTCCCTTTATAGGGCACGTAAAATTGTAATGGGCCCATATTTTATTGGCAGGGCGCTCAGAGCTTTGATTAAAAACCTTTTGGGAATATCCAATCGTTAGTACGTGGTTATCCTTATCATTAGAGTATAGTTAGGGTTCTATAACAAACTTTTTATTGGGTAACATTGAATGTAGTCATTTTTCAGTTTCATAATCAACTTTTGACTCAGATAACGACCCCACTGCGTGGACATAGGACGTTTCATAACTGCGTTAAGGAGTGTATGATAATTCACCACGCGGGCCCAGCGCAGGTTGGGGGATGGGAGCTATCCACCAACCCGCACTGGATCTGGGCATTTGTGAAAATGCCTTCGAATTTTTTGACATGATAGTTTATAACAGGCAGAAAAGTGAATGCTGGAGAGAAGCCGTGAGAAGTGGAAAAAATTGGGGCCTTTGTCCAAAAGTGGGACAAATCTAACCTTATGATAAGTTTAATGTCTCTGAGTACGCTTAACCAAGCGTTTCTGTAACCACAGAAGGTACTTACTCGCCACTGATATTTGGGTCTGTGAAGAACTAACTTCTAGGGAAATTTTTGGAGAGAACCATTATTTTTGAAATTCGGTATCAAATGAATAAATCTGATCTGCAACCGGCCGGCCGGCGCGCCGGCCTTCGAGATGATGCGTTCTTTGTCTTTGTCGGTTTCATACTAACGCCTAGGCCACAATAAATATAATGAGAGCACCGCGACTACCGCTTGGGGCTTCGTCAGTGCGCGCGTCTCTGTCAGTGTGCCATTTCGACCGTTTGTACGTAGTTTCTTTACTGTTCTTACATTTATTGTGGTTTGGGGCAGCTAATTAGGTAACAGGCTTATGGTAGAACTGCCACCTCATATGCAGGGGGGCATTCGATCGGCCAATGCTTTGATAGCCGCAGTACGGGCCACCAAAGAATTGACCGATCGATGTATGGCGGTAAGTGTGGCGGCCCACCAGCTCCTCAGCAGCGCCTGCCAGCAGGGCGTGCGGCCCGCACAGAACATGGTGCTCGCGTTGCACCACTGAGGCAGTCGAATCATCGCGCCATGCGTCGTCAAAAGTCAAATGACTTCTCCCGCTCTGGGCAGAGCGGGACGGCGTGTCAGACTTTTACTGAATAAAACCCACCCATGCTCCTTCAGCTGCCCGTGCCAGGGCCACGGTATCTCTTTCGAACTACCCGCGACCCCGGCGGCATCGGCCCAATTGACCCCGTCACTGCTGATATCTCTTTGAGGCACGCGTGGAACACAACGCGCCGTCGACCCGGGCCTGGTCCTTACCGGACGGCGAGCTGCCCATTACTCGTCGTCCGCAAGCCCGCGCCTACGGTGGCCGGAAATCAGCGATAGATTCCCGCCGCCCAGGGCGTCTTCTACGGCGGCTAGGGGTGCGAGGGCGCGGCTGTTGCCTCTCCCTCACGCGTTCCGCTTCCTCCTTCGCGAGTATTACTGCTTCGCACAAGGAGGTGACGGCCTCCCATGCACTCTCGCTCCGCACCATGGCCTGGACCAGGTTTGGACGCGAGAGATCGCCGCCGCCAATCGCCTCCGTGAGAACACAGCGGTGCTCCGCCCAAGCCGGGCAGACCTCCACTGTATACTCCACCGTGTCCTCCGGGCGATCCACACAATGGTGACACCCGGGCGTTTCCTCCCGCCTTATTCGAAATAGGAACCTCCCGAAACAACCGTGTCCGGTGAGGACCTGCGTCAGGCGGAAGGTGAGGACGCCGTGGCGCCTCTCTAACCACTACCTCAAAGAGGGGACTTATCGCCGCAATTGTAGCGTGCCCAGCGCTGGGTTGCGACAATCGCACTCTCCATGTCGCCATGAGATCCCGCCGGAGCTCTGTCCGCTGTACCGTGATTTCTCGCGGCAGCGGAGTTACGCCCCGGCGTTTCGCCTCCTCGCGCCACTCCCACACGTGCACGAGGACTTTTGCCTCCAGATCCCATGGCGGTAATCCGGCAAGGAGGCTCGCCGCCTCACAGGAGACCGTGCGGTATCCCCGGACTAGCCGGATGGCATTGACCCTCTGGGACGCGTTCAAACGGCGGGCCGGTCGCAGCCTCAGGGAACGCGCCCACACCGGTGCTCCGTAAAGGGCCATGGACCGCACGACCCCCGCGTAAAGCCTCCGGCAGGAGGCGTTTAGACCCCCCCGATTCGGCATGAGCCGCTTCAAGGCAGCCCCGACCCGCTCCAGTCTGGGAGCCAAACGTCGGAAATGCTCCACGAAGTTCCCCTGGCTGTCGAGGCCGAGTCCCAGGTACTTCATCGTCGACTCGACTCCGATGTAAACCCCTCCTACCGTTATATAGGAACCAGACGGTGGCGCGTTGCGAGGACCATGAAAACACATGACCTCGGACTTGTGCAGGGCCACGAGGTAGATACCTACGATCACCTTACGAAAATAGCTATTTGTAAGTATTTCCAATGACTGAATATTCTCAAAGTAATATAAATATGTCAATACTTTGTTCTTAAGTAACTGGAAGAGTAGATTTGTTTTGTTAATAGCGATTTCAAGCAAGAGTTAAACAAAATAATTGACTGTTAGAACAGCACACCAATTAAATGTTTCTGTTGGAATGAAATGTTTGATATTTCTAGAGCTAAAGATATAAAGGAAAGTTACTGGAAAAGTCTTTTAGAAAATAAACGAAGTAGAAATAGCTATTGTTATACTCGTAGGTACGGTTACGAGCAAATAAACAATGGACAGATGGGCTAATATCTGATTTAATGATTCATTCATAGATATCTGTTCCCAATAAGACAGCAAATATATGTATGTGACCATCTGTGGATCACAAGTAGTGGCACAAATGTGACATCAAGAAACTCCAACTCACGAGAAAAGCGACGCCAAAATATAGGATACCGCATCGGCTTCAAAAAGAAATCTCCGACTCTCAGAATGCTAAAATATTGGACATGTCTTGCGTTATAAATAACTGCCAGAAGGCGAGGTATCACATCCATCATATTATTATGTTCATCGATGTCCTCGTTGTGTTAATTACGTTCGGCTGCAATCGGGGATGCAAAGGAAACCGAGATATAATTTACTTAGACAATTTAATCAAGAAAAAATTACAATTAAATCGGTAAAACTAAGGTGCGCGACAATTGTCCGATGTCAGAAACAAGAGTGATTCACCAATACACAAAATCAATATTCACTGCTATAGCACTAACTTCGATCCCACGCCTTCGGATTGCTGAGAAGGCGATTCTCACGGTACGAGAGCAGGGCGGTCTTAGTCATTGTCTTAGGAATTTAGGGTTCCACAAGTAGCGACATAACATGTTCAAAAATATCAGACATTACCCACTTTGGCGGAATAAAAACCTGACAGACTCAGATCAACAAAAAAGGAAGATGGCGCGCCGTGAACATCAAAAGCGAAGGCACCTTTTTATTATGTGGGTATCGAAGGGTTGCCATTTGTTAATTTTTTCCCCTAGAATTTGGGGAATAATATAGTATGGGTAAGATTGTAAGATATTGTTGAGTATGGTTAAGTATTGTACCTCAATTTGTTTAAGAGGACTTCTATTCCGGAAAAATAAAACTAAAATAAACAATGAACAAAAAAAAAAACTAAATTAACTAATTATTATTTATTAAGAATAAATAATAATAAATAAATAAATAATAAATAAATATGTTTGGACATATCACACAACGCCATCTAGCCCCAAGCTAAGCAACCTAATGCTTGTGTTATGGTAACGAGATGGCTGATAAACTATTTATATACATTTTTTTTTTTTTTTTGTAAATACATACATATTATAGATAGAAAAACACCCAGACTCGGAACAAATACTTGTAGGTCGTACAAATATTTGTTCCGTGCGGGAATCGAACCCGCGACATGCTGCGCAGCAGTCAATCGCTCAACCACTGCGCCAACCGTGTCGTCGCAGTGGTTGAGCGATTGGTTGAGCGAAATAAATAAATAAAATAAAATAAACTAGTAATAGTTTTAGTTAGTTTGTTCAGTGTGCAAGAGAATCGGCATCGACTTAATTTAATTTCTACGCAAAAAGGCACCACCGACGCCACCGTCTATTTTGTTTAATTCGAATGGAGAAATTTTAAATATTTGGCAGCCCTCGCACTTTATGCCACTGCGTTTGTTCGCCGAGTTGTTTGTTTCAAGTAACCTAAAACCTACCTAACCTAAGTATATTTCGTAAAAAATTTCAAGTACTTAAAAGTGAAAAGTGATTCCGTTATACTTTTTAGGTGCTTTGATATTGTTTTTACAACTTTTGTTTACTAGACAACGACTCGTCAGTTACTAGGAGTGGTGAGCGTGGTTTTAGTTGAGAAGAAGAAGCTTGGTTATGTGGGTTCACTTTTGATGTTGGCGGCGCGCTATCTTCCTTTTTTTATTGATTTGAGCTGACCGTACAATGTTTTAAGTTTTCTTCTATATCGGAAAAGGTGCCGCTCATAACGCAAAAATATTATGTGACATCCCAATGGCAGCATAAATATGTGACAGTAATGTTTTTAACATATTTTTCCTTTTTGGCAACTGCGCCGATGTCAATAATAGCCTCATATCACGTTTTGCAGCCATATAAAAAAGAAAAATAACACCTTTGTCTAAAAAATAAACACAATATATAAAGAAAACACGAAAGAAAAAGAACCCGTATAAGTCCGTAACCAAACGTTGAAAATAATCCTGGTTGAGACCGGTATATATATACAAAACATCCGGGTTCGGTGTGATTTTACCCGGCAACCGCAATTTATACCCGGACTTACCCGGCCCGGATTAATACCGAAGCTTTTTGATCCTCATTCAAAGAAAATGCGATTTTTGGCTGGATTTGTAGTATCAAAGGAAACGTATCTACTTAAGTATCTGTTTTAGTTTCGTTGTACACGTCCGTGTACCTTCAAAATAAAATAAAAAATTAGTATTTTGTCTATTTTTTTTCATTTTCCTACGTCATAGGTCATAGGTCGTCATAGGTTTTTCGTCGTGATACATATTTTTCATGCGTGACCGACTCATGAAAAATATTTTATCAAACCAAACCACCGACGTGTTTGCTGTCTTGTAATGAAACGAAGTGTGGTATTTCACTCACAACTTTACTTGTATGTCTGATTGTACGAAAAACGTCGTTTTGTGAAAAAAAACAACAGGTAATTATTAATCGCACACCAGAAAAATATTCTTACATCAAATACTTTAAAATCTACATGTACACCAAATCAATGATTGCACTACTAAATTAACTAATTGAATATAAAAACTGTACAAATAATAATCATTATGTATACATCAATTTTTGTCCAAAGTTACAACAAAAATATTAATTGTATTTCAAAAATACTAACTGTTCATCAAAAATAGCGCAAATGCGCATCTAATAAACTTATTATTGCACCACTAGTTAACTAATTGAATAGCAGGTTTTGTACAAATTATAATTATTGGGCACCTAGAGGTTTAGTTAGGTTCCTTCAAACCCTGCAGATAGAAATAGGAGCCCCGCACAGCGGGGTTCCGTCGACATGACGTTAAGTTTAATTTAATTAGGCATGCAAATTTTGATGTGCGTTTAAATACTACCCAAAAAGAACTAAATATCAGCCATCATTAATCTATTACTGCTAAAATAACTATTTTAGTTACGTATTTAGTTCCAAATCATGTCCCAAGACCTACCTACCGTTCTTGCTTATATCCTAAGAGCTCGTAATAATTGATTAGGAATGCATCTTCGACTCGTCCCTAATACGATTACTGTCCCTCGAGGGTTGACCTCTTGTTTCAGAATTAAGTATGGCTGTTATTTAGAAGTGTTCTGAATGCCTGATTGCTGATTGTTTAATTAGAGAAAAGACGGTAAGTACTATCATTAAAATAATAATTAGTAAGGTAAATGTTTGAGGATGTCTGGGCGAGAAAGTGTTTAGGTACTGTGAGGGCTCGAACCTCACAATGGGAGGCTAGCTACTGAAATAATAGGTTTTAGCTGATGCGCTAAGGGCCGTAGGCCTCTATATATTGCTCAGTTTCAAACTCAAGGAAAAAACACACTTCCTAGGCGAAGCCCTAAAAGAATCTGATCCACACCCTTGAAGAAAAGCGAGCTTCACTTTTTCTTCAAGAGTAATTCGATGTTTGAATAATAGAATGTCAGCCAGCATCATACTAAGGTTTGACCAAAGCATGAAACCTCTACAGTATCTAGTCATAAAAGTATTTAGGATTGAAATTCGGTCTAGTTGTAATAGATCTGTATAAGGGCGTTTTCAATTTAGACGTTTCGTGTCGGACCGCTGCGGTGCGTAAGCGGTGCGTTTGTCGTATTACGCACGGACGGTCGTTTGTTTTCATACAAAGCGCGAGGTGCGGCAACAGTGCGGCGTCGATGACGCGAACGCTCGACAACAGGACGGCAACGTCGCAAACTCTACGTATATGAAAACAAACGACCGTCCGTGCGCAATACAATAAACGCACCGCTTCGGCACCGCATCGGTCCGACACGAAACGTCTAAATTGAAAGCGCCCTAAGTATCAAAGCACAGTACCCAAACGACACCGGTAAAAATACATATATACACAAATACAGGATAGGAATCTAGTTGATTATTCAAACAGTTAGTTAATATAGTTTTACACTAGCCGCTCCCCGCGGCTTCGCCCGCGTGGATGTCGGAAATTATCCCACGGGAACCTACTACCGGGATAAAAGGTATCCTATGTAAACTAAAAAAACTATAAAAAAAAAACATTAACAAACTAAACGTATATGTAAACTATCTGTGTGCCAAATTTCATCCAAATCCGTTCAGCCGTTTTTGCGTGATTGAGTAACAAATATTCAAACATCTCCACAAACTTTCATATTTATAATATTAGTAGGAATCAGATTCAAAATCTGTTTTCTGACGTAAAATATCGACTAACTCTCTAGACCAACTAGTCTTGTCAATTTACTAACAGTATGAACCATAGATAAGCAGTGCCTTCCGCATTCTGCAATATAAGCCACACAAGAACATCATTATGAGAACATTATCTTATATGACTCAAATCTGGCTAGCCTTTTCCCAACTATGTTGGGGTCTGCTTCCAGTCTAACCGGATGCATCTGAATACCAGTATTTGACTGAATACCAGTATGAGACGACACGGTTGGCGCAGTGGTTGAGCGATTGACTGCTGCGCAGCATGTCGCGGGTTCGATTCCCGCATGGAACAAATATTTGTACGACCTACAAGTATTTGTTCCGAGTCTGGGTGTTTTTCTATCTATAATATGTATGTATTTACAAAAAAAAAAAATGTATATAAGTAGTTTATCAGCCATCTCGTTACCATAACACAAGCATTAGGTTGCTTAGCTTGGGGCTAGATGGCGTTGTGTGATATGTCCAAACATATTTATTTATTTATTTATTATTTATTTATTTATTTTACATGGAGCGACTGCCTATCTGACCTCCACAATCCATTAACTGGGTAATACGATACCCCTTGGTAAGACTGATTGTCAGACTTTCGGGCTACTGACGACCCGTAACGACCGTCAAAGATCCACGAATGACAGCCGGGACCAACAGCTTAACGTGCTTTCCGAGGCACGGAGGAGTCTCAGTATGTAAATATGGTCATCCATCCACGGACCGACCCCGGCAAGCGTAGCTTAACCTGATGGATCGACCCGTGCGGCTGTTATTACTTAGCCACGAGCTCCTCATTATCTTATATGACTATACTTGTCATAATTATGACTTTATTATAAAAGGGGCACCACTATGCTATGTTCTAAAGTTACATGCTCTGTACTACGTTCAACGTGTTTGAACTCATCTCATGTGACATGATTTATTTCAGTCTGCCAATGAACTTATAAATATTATTAACATTTATATCACCTACAGAAGGAAACTGACCTTTATCCAACCTATTGTAAGGTTACTTCAGATACCTATTTCTTTATCCAATACTGAAGTATAAAAAAAAAGGCCTAGTTGGATGCGGCTTCGAATTAACATCGAATCTCATCACGTCCGCAAACACCAGTGGCTCGGAAAATCACTTCTATATTTAGTTCAATGTTTTCAAAGAATCAAGCCTAGATGTTTTGAAAGAAACTTACCTACCTACTTACGAATAAGAGAAAAGTTTATAAAAAGGAAAAAAGTATGAATTTGAAGGAGCCCAAGATAGTTAACAAATAGTACTTTTTTAGTTGTGTGAGTTTACAAAATATTTCCTAACCTAGGAGATATCTACATAATATTTAGCAACGCCTCCTAGAACAGTACCAAATTATCAAACTCATATGCTTTTATAGAATTCCTTTACCTCTTTCTTTACCCTTGCCTCGTTGCAGTTCAATGGCAGGATAATTTGACACGAAAAGTATTTGACAGGTCTACAAGAGCATCTACAACAGCTCCCCCAAGCGGGATAAAGTATGAGAATCGTAATCCGTTAAAAAATGAATGAACGGAAATTGTATACCCATCTCTTTTACTCTACATTACGATACGTAGTAACACTTTCTTGTCTTTGAATTTTATAACATGACATTTCATTTCAATCGTATTGTACTAAATCTACATGGAAACCTACGTATGTGGTTTCCATGGAGATTTAGTTTATTGATTGACGATAATGGCAGGATAATCTGACACGAAAGTATTTGACAGGTCTACATCTACAACAGCGCCCCCAAGCGGGATAAATTGCAAGAATTGCTGCCATTGAGTGACATAAGTGCTTTCTAAAGCCAAAAGAAAAAAAAAAGGCTTTCTAAGATGCACATTTGGTTCATGCCCAGTTAATCGTATTTGCACGAGCACCCACTTGTGGGGGAATATCCACTCTGTGCTTAAGCGGGTGCTTTGCTGGTACTTGGGTGAATGTGCATACTGTAGTGAGTTAACTTATATTCCAACTAAGGTTATGTCCTCACGATGGCCGCGTAAGGATAGAATATTCCTTCTCTTGTTTACATTAGTGACGAAGTTTTATATGTGTTATAATTTAAATGGAACTCATAAATACCACAACACGAACTGCCCATCCAAAATAATTTTGCAATACGATTTGAATTTTTTCTTTCAAACTCAAAGCATTTATTTCAAATAAACCAATACAGGCACTTTTGAATTTTCAATGGGTCGGTCAGTCAGAAAGATGAAGCTAGTTGCCCATTCCAAAGCGTAGTAGATCCCTATGGAGAAGAACGGGCAAGAAACTCCACGGACACCCTTTTCAATCAAAATATTTTTACAAAATATTGGTTACATCATTCATGTTGAAAATATATATGTGAGAACAATGTATAATAGAAAGACGTGCACGTTAAAAAGCGTCCGTAATAAAAAGATAAAAACTAAAACAACTAAATTAAATATTAAAATTAAAAATAAGCCATGGCAGCTAAGAGACGACCAGTCCCAACTGACGGCGCCCGTTCACGAACATGACGCATGGATCAGCACCAATAAGCTCAACCATTTTGAAGGGAACTTAATGATCCAACACACACGCCACCACCAGCGAGACATTTGAGTGAGCATGACATTCTCTCAACCGCTAGGGCACATTCAAGTCAATGAAAGACGTACCCAGTAAAAGGTAGCTTAATAGTAGCTACATAGTGCTCAGACATGTGCTATGCAATTATACAAAGAGATTATAATACAAAGAGATTGAATTTAAACAATGCAAAGAAAGTTTTATTTTTCTCTCTTCTTAATCTTCAGCAGCTCCAACAATATTTCCTAATGCTAATCAATTAGTTAATGCGTCCTTGTGGAGCAGGACAAGCGAATGCTTGGCTGAATAGCCAAGCATTTTTGTTAGCGATGTAATCCCCCAACTTATAATATGCCTGGCTGCATAGTGCGCGTTTTATACAAGATTTAAATTTCGTTTCATTCAGCTAGCGAGGTATTTTATTATAACATTTTAAATAGTACCCCATGAAGGATGAGTCTACTTTAGCCAGTCTGAAATTTGGTTGAACTAATTAGTCCCCATTTCTAGTCCTATAATTGTGTCTTTCACCTCTTTTACCGAAAAGATTTAGATTATTATTAGAAAATAGTAAGAAAAATTTACCAGAAGATGATGCGTAGTCGGTTACTACTTAATAAATAATTTTCAAGTGCTCATGAAATCACGACACATGTGAGGATGATGCATTGACGTAAAATAAAAATATTTTTTTTTTTCAGTCTGGTTTCTGGTAATAGGTATACACTATAGTCTTATAAAATATGTATGTGTTCAAAAAACTACCTATTACACTATGTTATGTGGTGTTACGTAGTAGTTTGTTTGTTTAGATCAAATCTTGCAAGCTGAATTAAAACTAGTTCCTCTTATCCTACGGAGTTGATATTTTTCATGTTGGTTAAGTTTTAAAGACAATGCATTTCTATGATAAACATGACTTGATTCTATACCCAGGATTGGCTCCAGACGAAGGAACTCCTTAACGGTCAACAGTATAAACACGAAAGTCCATCATGACCTGGCTGCTGAACTCCGGATTGGCTTCAGACGAGAGATCTCCTCAAGGGTAGACAGTCATCATCATCATTATCATCTACTTCAGAAAATAAGTAAGGTGTGGCGGCCCTGAGATTTATTTAAAAAATAAAATGGAAACGAATCTCGTAAATACAAAGATCACTAATCCGACTGAACCAAGTGCAGCTGACCCTAGAATCTAGAAGCTCCTCGATCATATAAATCACAACAATGATAAAATTAATCGTTTAGTATATTAATGGGTCCAATTTATATGCTGACATAGCAGCCATTCGACAATGAACCGACATCGAAGTCGTAAAGTGTCGATATAATTGTTATTCTGATTATTATTGAGTTTTCATTGTTATTGAGCTGATTTTCATCCGCTATTTGCGTTTGATGAGTATTGAATTTACGGACTATATTTTTAGAATAACGGTATCTTTTTTTTTAAACGCACAACTGATTTTCATATGTAAACATAACATTGTAATGTAATTCTGATAAATTCTGGTCTAAATTATTTTGTATTTGTTTGTAAGTTTTTCCATATCCTTAATCTCGGGATTTTTTAGTTTATTTTTAAAAAAATAAAGACTTTTTATTTGCCATTGATTTATTAAAAATACCTATACATTAGTTACAAAAACATGGGTTACACAATTAACAAAACAGTTTATTCGTAATAAAGGGAAACGCCTATTCTTGGCCATGTTTTGCCCATCAATGTGACAAATACAAAAAAAATACCCATTTAGTAACTAAAATATTGCTAGTACTTATTTGTATTGAAACCTCCGGAATTATAAGCCGATTTAATCAAGAAACTCAATCGTATTTACACTTCCGGTCGTTGGTCAAACCTGTCAAAGTAGGGATGACAACATTTACTGAAAAAACGATACACTAAAACCGGTTACCAAAAATACGTATTTAGGAAAATCTATTTTTGACATTATGTAGTTGTTTCGCTTTTATTTTCTTTAGAGACAAAAAAAAAATGTTTGTCTATTTTCGGGCTTCTAAATACGATCCATTTAACCGATTCCGTGTTTCAAGTTTTACAAAACTATAGATTTTTCGATAAATCGATTTCCTAAAGACATCCCTACGTCAATAATCATCGTAATTGACAACTGATTGACATTGATATTTCACATTTTGTTTGGTGCTGTTTTCTTGCGTTTCGTGATTTTTTTCTCTACTGCGTTTTTCTATTTAATATTCCGACGACTTTGATTACGATTATGGACACTGTAACCGCTTCCGATGACGACCTTGGCTTTATATTGGATTCTGTACCTGCCTCTCTCGACGACACCGGCTTGCCAATGGATACCGTACCTGTTTCTCACGAAGGACCTGACGCGAATATGGAACCTGGGTTCTTGGGCTGGGCAAGGTTTCAATCAATATAAATCCCCCAGCCCAATTTCTAGATGACGTGCTCGTCATATATATATAAATGAGAACGAATAAAAAATCGGAAATCTTTAAGTATGTCTTTTATTAACCTTGAATTTTTATACTATGATTTTTAAAAGTCCAACCGAGTTCTATGTCAAAAATAGTGTTTGTATCTTTATCTATGATGTCAACCCTAATGCCTCTAATTTGTTTCTTTCGTGGGCGTCACTTGGCCAAAACCTCTTTATCAAATGGGCATTTCCCTTTATTGAACATCTCATTGCTGTTTGCTGATATCTATGGCTGATATGAACATTTTATTCGTATATCTAATGCTCGTATCCAGAGACAAAGTAAACCTCAAGGCATGGGCTTATTGTCTCATAAATTAAACTATTGATGATACTTCGGCCACAAAAATGATACGTGATGTCTGCTTTTAGACATTCCAGGAACGTCATCCGTATAGTACAGATGTTCATTGTGGTAATGGTTCGGTCTATTCCCAATATTCCCATAAACGTGTTGAGAGAGACTGGTCTGTTTTGACGTGTATGTAGGCCGCAAGAAGTACTTTTCGTGTTTGTCTAACCAGCGGTTAACCTGAAAAGAGGAGAGATAAGTTAGATAGAAACATATGATATGATAAGAAATGATTTTTTACAATTCACAGGTACACACAGCTCGGACGACGAGTAATGGGCAGCTTGCCGTCCGGTAAGGACCAGGCCCGGGTCGACGGCGCGTTGTGTTCCACGCGCGCCTCAAAGAGATGTCAGCAGTGACGGGGTCAATTGGGCCGATGCCGCCGGGGTCGCGGGTAGTTCGAAAGAGATACCGTGGCCGTGGCACGGGCAGCTGAAAGAACATGGGTGGGTTTTAGTCAGTAAAAGTCTGACACGCCCTCCCGCCTCTGCCCAGAGCGGGAGAAGTCAGTTGATGATTTCCCATCCACAAAAAAAAAAAAAAAAAAAGGTACACGGCTACATATTAAGATACACATTTTCTAGTATACGCCGACCTCTCACTGTACGTAAGTCCTATACAATGTGAAATCAGCTTTTACTGGAAATTTAAAGCTTTTGGGTACGAATGTCGATGGCTCAAAGATGATCACCCATCCACGGACCAACCCCGGCAAGCGTAGCTTAACCTGATAGATTGACCCGTGCGGCTGCTATTACTTAGCCACGAGCTCCTCGTGCTAAGTGTGCGTGAGGAGCTCGTCGCTTAGTAATAACAGCTGCACGGGTCGATCCATCAGGTTAAGCTATGCTTGCTGGATGCGTGACCATCTTTACGTACCGAGACTCCTCCGTGCCTCGGAAAGCACGTTAAGCCGTTGGTCCCGGCTGTCATTCGTGGATCTTTGAGAGTCGTTACGGATCGTCAGAAGCCCGAAAGTCTGACAACCAGTCTTACTAAGGGGTATCGTATTACCCATTTACTGGACTGTGGAGCTCAGATAGGCAGTCGCTTGATGTAAAATACTGGTATTTAAATGCATGCGGTTAGACTGGGAGCCAACCCTAACATAGTTTGTATGTTTGATCTCTGACTTGTGACTTGTTATTTGTTTTTGAATTATGTTAATTATGTTTAGTTTTATGTTTAGTAATATCTTGATTTATAAGAGTGTCTGTGGAGTTTCTTGCCCGTTCTTCTCCATTGAGATCTACGTTTTAGAATGGGCTTCAACTTTCTGACTAGCTGACCGACTCTTTGACAGTTCAAAAGTGCCTGACAATGGTTTAATTAAAATAAATGCATTACATAGAAATGCGAAAGTTTGGACGGATGTTTGTTACTTAATCACGCCAGAAGGGCTGAACGGATCTGGATGAAATTTAGCACAGAGATAGATTATAGTCTGGAATTAGTACACAGGCTACTTTGTATCCCGAAAAAATCTACGGTTCCTATGGGATAATTTCCGCAATCCACGCGAAGCCACTGGCAAAAACTAGACGAAGATAAATGGTAAAAATAACTTACGAAATCACAACGGCACGTACCGGCAGAATGAGAATCCATGATGATTGAAATTTTATTAAAAATCACTGTAGCCTTTAACTAGGTGTATTGGTATGAAAATGAGCAGTAGCACAAATTGACATCTACCAATATTCGCTCGATATTGCGAATGACTCAATATTTAATGATACTCGAGTATTTATCAAAAGTCATTAACAAAAATTGGTCATAATGATTATTTTTGTACTAAGCACGTGTCAATTAAGAACTTAAACACTATAGGGTGCTTATAATTTAGACAGCCATTACTTAATTGCTGTCCTTACAAGCGAATTTAGAAGGATTATTGTACCTAAGTGGATTATCTAAGAGTAATTAATTAGTGAAGAATTCCTTGACCTTTATTGTAACGCCAGTCGACGTACTGTTTTATCTCTCCCTGATTGCCGTCTCAAATCATGATTTATGGTCTTTTAAAGAATAAAATTGGTTTTGTGGTGCGTAGTACTCGCAACCGGGGTGCGTGTATGACCATTAACGTGGCAAAAGGAGTATGTAAGGATCGTAGCAGGTGGCGTTCTGTAGTTTCTGCCTACCCCCATGGGACGAAGGCGAGAGTTTATGTATGTAAGTATGTTATTTTGTGTATTATAAATTGTCAAAGATCATAATTGGGGTACAGAAATGTTACTATCGCGGGTAAAATTCCTAGACAAATGAGCATCAACGTTAACTATGATGGAACAGCCAAAAATGTATGGGACTGACATAAACTACCGAACGACTTCATCATCTACCTAGCCTTTTCCCAATTATGGTTGGGTTGGCTTCCAGTCTAACCGGATGCAGCTGAATACCAGTATTTTGCATGGAGCGACTGCCTGTGTGACATCCACAACCCAGTTACTTGGGTACTGGTTGTCAGACTTTCGGGAATCTGACGACCCGTAACGACTGTCAAAGATCCACGAATGACAGCCGGGACCAACGGCTTATGAGGCACGGAGGAGCCTCAGTAAAGATAGCGTAAAGATAGCGTAGCTTAACTTGATGGATCGACCCGTGCAGCTGTTATTACTTAGCCACAATCTACCGAATGACTTATGTCAATCCTATTGAAAATCGTTGTAGATCTACGAAACGAGATTTCCTTTTGGAAGTCGGTTGTATTTTTTTGTAAAAAAGTTTTTATAACCAATATCTTCCGTAAATTCTTAGGAAAGTTATATAATAAAAGGATCTTTGGTATATAGACACGGCTGTGATGGTCAACTGGACGTGAAAATCTAAAACCATGTTAGAAAGTCATGAAGACGAGCTACCCTCGCTGCCCCATATGTTGACTTGAAGGATGACTTAAGTAGTAGGCATAAGCGGGAAGAAGGAGCTCTTCAGACAATATCAACATACTCACATCACGGATTGTTTCTTCGAAGGATTGGGCAGAGGTGTACCCACATTTCACCAGTTATGTTAAAGACCCACGTAATAGGAGGCGAGCCTGTTGCCATCAATTGGGCACTAATCCAGACTCCGGGCTGCTCCTGAGAAATTCCAGGTAGAAAAACACAATAACACCTTGCCCGATCTTGGAATCCAACTCAGGACCTCGTGATCAGCAGTTGATGCGCTTGCAACCATTAGATTAGCGAGGCAGGAAATATCAGTAGGACGTTCATAGGAGAAATCTCTACGTACCTATATAGAAATCGTACGACGTAGAGGATATCTTCTGCCCATCCCGGGCACGCAAGTAGAGTTAAACTCTCACGACATAGCAGTAGTCTTTGAATGTGAGTAACAGTGGTTATAAATATTCGTTCCTTCTATATTATGAGGAAAGCCTTTGTTGGTAGTACAGCTATTCGTATGCAGTCTGATGTTTTTATAAAAGTTTTAAGTTGCCTCAAAATCAATTTGCTTGGACTTTTCCCAACATGTTGGGGTCGGCTTCCAATCTAATCGGATTCAGCTAAATACCTATTTTTTACATGAAGCGACTGCCTATCTCACCTCGACAACCCAGTAACTAGGTGATATGATTACCCACCCCCCTTGGTAAGACTGGTTCAGACTTTTGGGCTACTGAAAATCCGTAATGACGGTCAAAGATCCACGAATGATAGCTGGGACCAACGGCTTAGCGTGCTTTCTAAGGCACGGAGGAGTCTCGGTATGTAAATATGGTCACCCATCTACGAACCAACCGCGGCAAGTAACTTTCGTTCGACCCTGCGGCTGTTATTATTAAGGTTTCAGTTTACTCAGAGGCTGGTATTTTTCCTGTAACTTACGCCATAGTCCAAAAGCTATCAAGCGAAAAATTTCCCCGAACCCTTTTCAACAGAATCGGCTATTAAAACACAAACTTTATGCATATGGGACCCTGATCTTCTGGACATAGACACGAAATATGGCTCAGGAATATAAGGATTTAGATTGGCGCCCGCCAAATGGAGCGTTCCGTTTTGGAATTTATTTAGGTAGGATCTGACTATTTTTAGCTGACCTTTCAAATTAAAAGCATTCATTAGAATAGAATAGAATATATTTATTAGCTTTAAAACGTGCTACATTAAGGTCTTATTAATATAGTTATGATCTTAATTGTTTTGCCATGGACTGGCATACAAATATTTAAACATGTTAAAAATACTGTAAGGATTGATGCTATGATCAAGCCTCGTTGTTATAATGCTGGCTGACATTCAATCATTCAAATATGGAATATCTTCTACTATCTACTACAATCCTGGTTTTTCTTGACGGGATGACAGAGGTGAGAATCGGGTCAGGGCTTGGACCTGGTAGGAGTGCTTTATAATTTATTCTGAGCTTTAAATACAGCGGGCCGGCCCCCTCTAAATAGTTTCTCTAGTATTATTTTGTAGTTGAGTTAATCTCCTACTGTGAAGCTTGAGGCTTCACAGTACACATTTTATACAGCACTTTAATTTGTTAAAATTATAATTACTGCAATGACTTGTGAACACGTCTAATAAGTAACATTATTTATTAGGGTATCGTATCTATTTGGACGCTTAACAACAATAGAACATTAAGTAATTTAATTAAAACTCAGTGTAATCTTATATTTATCGGTTACTTTTTGTCAAAAAATTCTTTCACACTTTAAAAACAATTACCAATAAGCCATTTGTCTAGTTTGGATTTTATTATTTTGGAATATTATTAAAGACTTTAATTACAGCGACAAAGCTATTTTTATGGCATAATGTGCTTTGCAGTGAAGGAATTCTTAGGAAAACTCAGTGTTGATTCTCAACGGGTATATTTTGAATGCAAGTCGCATGTTATAAAAATTTGTTTATTTGCTTGTTTGTAAGAAGAAAAAAAAAATAAGAAAATACTTTTATTTGCGGTAAACATTACGCAAAGAAATAACACTAACACAACAAAGTTGGGAGAAATATGCGTCACATCTACGCAAACAGCCATCACTCAGCATAACGCTGCGACCCTTTACGACAGCTGGTTTTCTGCGACAGCTGGCATTGACGTGATTACGTCGACCGGTGCAGCATGCGACTTCAAACTCAGGGTGTGCCTTACATAACACATATGGCACATAACTTGTTCTTTAAATGTATCCAAAACCAATTCTGCTCGACCAACAATTTTAAGCAAACGTTCGGCCCAATCACCCCACTTCTCATATTCATCCGTACAACGGAATCAATATCATTAAAGTGGTTTTTGTTCGTGAAGCCGTCGGATGTAATAAATTTGCGGCATGTCTCCTCCAACGTTATTTAGAGCAAACGCCTTAGCAGCTGACGGGTATTCGGCTTACCGTCATTGAATTTGTGCCTATGTGAAGTGTTGAAATATTTAAGCAAGAATAAGATAAATGAAGATTAAAATTGCTAAAATTGTAACGTGAGGTTGTAACCTGGGTTTTTTGTTGCTAAAACTGATGACCACGCTGTCTTCTTAGCGTGTCGATGGCAAATCACACTAATATTAAAAAAGGCGAAAGATTATGAGTGTGTGTTCTCCTTCACGCTCAAACGGCTGAACCGATGTGGATGAAATTTATTATGTAGATAGCTTATACACATAGGCTACTTTTTATCTCGCTCTACGCTGGTGAAACCGCGGGGCGCATTTAGTATAATATAAATTTGAACTCGGCAGCGCTAACAACATTCCCTGACGCAGACGTAACGTCCTCACATTTACAGAGGCCTTAGCGCGAGTTTTTATACTTACTCGATTACGTTAACGTAAACTTCAATTTGTACTGAAACTAAATAAGCGCCATCTGGTGACTATAATGGGAAACAATATTATTGCAAACAAATAGACGTAAGTTAACGTTAATATTGATCTAGTAAGTATAAAAACTCGCACTTAAGTCATATTATTAGCAATGGTAAATTCTGCTGCCTTTTGCAACAAACACAACAATACCAAACAAACAACAACAACAACAAACAACAACAACAACAACATTCATACAATACCTACCAATTATGTTACCAAGTAACAAAAGTGTATACATTATAGGGAATACCATCACGTTCTCAGTCACGATTGGAAGCAGATAAAATATTGCCAAACATTTGGACCGCAAATTGATAAAAGTGGAGCCATTAAATAAACTTTATTGTGTGTTTATAGCTAATTATTTTAAACAAATGTTTAGCAAACGTATTCGAGATGAGCCGCGGAATTGCTAATAATTTAAGTGTTTTTTTTTTTTATGAATAGCACCCTAATTGCGTAACACATTATCGATCGGAGTTGGTTTCATTTTGAAACAAATTGCTAATCCATTGCTTTATATTATACGAGTATGTTCGAAAAATTTGTCTGCTCGACAACGTAAATAACGCAATGAATGTTGTTGAGATGTCAAAATGAAACCAAGTCCGATTGATAATGTATTACGCAATTAGGGTGCAGGTCAGGTACAGAGGCCAGTACATGAAGCTACCCCAATCTGTCAAATTTCTTTGATAGATTTTCAACTTAACTGCAAAGGAATAAGGTTCATATTCAATTGGGAAAATTTGACAGATTGGGGTAGCTTGATGTTCTGGCTTTTGTAGTATATTTATGTGATTCTAGCATATTGTTTATAACCTTAACACAGACTTAAAACTTTTTCTAAACTTCGTTCAGATGGTTTAGCTCATGAAGAAAATATTTACTTCATGTTTTAGCTACATATTTTTAATTTTCAGTCATTATTCATCGTCACCATCATGATCAACCCACAGCAGTCCACTGATGGGCATAAGCCTCTCCAATTGCACACCATTCAGCTCGATTCTCGGCAACTCTCATCCAGCTGCTACCAGCCCTGCGAAGATTGTCGCTCCATCTAGCCAGGCTCAGAGGGCGTTCTATCTTACGTTTGCTGATTCGCGATCTCCACTCAAGAACACGTCTACTCCAATAATCATCGAACTCATTGCCACTTCAAATTGCTTATTCTGTGAACTATGTCGAAAACTTTGGTTGTCTGCTGGATCACCTCGTTCCGGATTGGAGTCATTATTGGTAGTCCAGTAAACCAATTTGCTGCGTAGTTGTGTGAAGCCCCCCGCTATATACTGATATCCTTAAAAAGGTGGCTGATCTGACTGGATGCGGAAGGCGGAGGACAGGGTGTTGTGTAGCAGCCTGGGAGAGGCCTATGTCCAGCAGTGGACTGCGATTGGCTGAGTTGATTGATTGATTGATTAATTTCCTTATAAATGAACGGCATACTTTTATGAGCTATGTCCAGAAAAGTATTTCGCATCACAAAACTTTTTTCGAGGATACTCTAAATAAACTTTTGAAATCGCTTTCATTCCGAATTAAGGCTCGGGCAATCCGTTAGGCCGAAAGTTCTAGTCAATTTAACTTCGTCTTTGTTAGTGATGCGTTATAACACGATTATACGACCGATTGAGTTATAATGATGACTTTTCTACTGGTGGTTACTTGGAAAGTGTCCTCAGTAGGGACTGCCCTACTGAGGAGTTGAGGACTAAAGACTACTGAGCCTTTTGGGCTAATTATCAGCTTTTAAAGTATTCATAGACAACCCGATACATCAGTACCTACTTATGTACTTACCAATAGTTTGATATTTATAATCTAGTGAAGCTTGTGAAATTGATTTTATAATCGAACAGCGCTCTTGAAATTAAACGCAATAATTGATTTATGGCTTATTTCAAATCTTATGGCGCGACTATAACACGAAAGGAGAAGAATATTATGAAGTTTTATTAATGTCATTTGTGTGTGTAATTATGAACTCTCAATAAATTGTGACTGTACCATACTGCTTACAAAATAACGTGTTAATTTTTGTCAGTCTAAAATCCATCCATGTCATTGTAAACTGGCATATTATTTGAATGCGATGGAACGCACCTTGCGCGCTAATTGGTTGAACTTCATTTCCCCGCGCCGCTATCTTTCATTCACCATCATCTATCATTCATTATCGTTTGTTCGTTTAGTTCGTTGGTCGCCGAATATAAACAAACAGATAAATCTTTGTGGTTTTCAATAGCTTTCGTGTTCAAAATAACTACTACTATAATAGTTTTGTGAGGCTGTAAGTATCCAATTTGATAATAATATATATATATATATATATATATATATATATATATATATATATATATATATATATATATATATATATATATACACTTCTGGACACATCTATTGGCCCACCTTAGAGTTTAGGTTTCGATGGCCCCTACCGAAATATGATTGCTAGATTGAATAAAAACTGTTGATGCAGTTTTAAACCTGATACATTTTACCATCTTTCTCGATCGTATTGTTTTAAATTTGAATTCAGAATACCATACGACATGGAGCTACGCCTAACAAGTCGGATATGCGCCTTGTTAAAGGCAATTGATTTTTGAATAAAAAACATGTTTTATCAAATAAAGGTTTAATTTAATAACGCGTGTTGCCTCCATGGGCATCTACCACAGCTCTCATACGATTAGGCATAGAGTTTATCAACCGCTCTATGAAATTTTGAGGGATCATCTCCCATTCCTCTTCTATGGCAGTTTTCAACTCCTGCATCGTCTGGGCAACTAGCTGACGAGCCCTAACACGTCTTTTTAGCTCGTCCCACATGTGCTCAATGGGGTTCATGTCTGGGCTTCTGGCTGGCCAGTCCATAACTGTGATGTTCACATCCCGAAGATATTCCCTGACGATGCCGGCCGCATGGGCTCTTGCATTATCATGCATAAAAAGGAAATTTGGGCCCACATAGTCCGCGTATGGTATCACGTGA
This sequence comes from Cosmia pyralina, assembly GCA_946251885.1. Taxonomy (NCBI): domain Eukaryota; kingdom Metazoa; phylum Arthropoda; class Insecta; order Lepidoptera; family Noctuidae; genus Cosmia; species Cosmia pyralina. The sequence goes on along the minus strand of OX276354.1, from coordinate 23,697,216 downwards.
GGTTCTAAGCACTCACTAATGTACCTTTCAGCATTTAATGTTGGCAGCCGTGGTCCTGTAACAACCTCAAGTTGAGTTTTGCCGCTCGCGGATATACCGCCCCAGACAGTCCATGAGCCACCGCCATAAGTAACCCTCTCTTCAAAGCAGCATTGTGCGAAACGCTCTCCCTTACGTCGGTAGACCTTCTTCCTTCCATCATTGTCATGTAACACAATTTTAGACTCATCAGAAAAGAGTACACGGCTCCAATCTTGCTGTGTCCAATTTAAATGACTGCGTGCGAAATGAAGGCGCGCTGTTCGGTGGGCTCGCGTTAGTTTGGGGCCATTAGCTGGCTTGTGTGGTACCATATCGCGTTCTTTTAACCTTCTCCGAACAGTTCGAGCGCTCGCAGATACTCCGTGGAAGTCGCGAAGTTGGTTTTGTATCTCAATGCAGGTAAGGTGACGATTTCTCAAGCTGGTCGTCACGATGAATCGATCCTGCCTTTCAGTTGTGACCCGAGATCGTGGCCTTCCTTGGCGACAAACAAAGCCGCCAGTCTCTAGGTACCTCCGATAAACATTTCGGACCGCAGATCGACTTAAATTAAGTTGAGCACTCACGTTTCTTTGGCTGTGTCCGGCCTGAATAAGTGCCACAGCTTGGGCGGCGACTTCAGGTGAAGTATCCATAGATTATTGATAGAACCTCACCTTAATGTTAAGAATAAGTAATGTTTGTTTCAAAACCAAAGATATCAATCACTTTTTCAAGAATTAAATCCAAGTAAACCAATAAAACCAAGTTTTCTTAGTATTCGATTGTTTGATATCAACAAACAGGCTCCAAATTGTCTTTTGTTTCTTTAAATTCTGTGTTCGAAATTCAAAAAAAGACTATTGAATGAAATTGTGAATGTGCCAGGTTCAAAACTGCATAAAAACTTTTTGCTCGACCTAATATAAAATTTTAGCTAGGACCAAACGAAACTGAAAATACAAGGTGGGCCAAAAGATGTGTCCAGAAGTGTATATATATATTATTATCAAATTGTCATGAAAATGAAATTGTTGTGTGTAAGTATCCAATTTGATAATAATATATATATATATATATATATATATATATATATGTCGTGGATTCTGAACGGAACGTCAAGTTGTACCGGTCATTTTGAGTTTGCAGGAGAATATAACGGTGACAGAAACCGGCTGTCATTCAAGGTTCCTGTACTTGAGGAGGACTTGGTGATTAGACACCTAACTGAACGGACGTGCGCTACCAACCTCGCCCCGACCTCGCCGCGTTCCGATATGAATCCAGTTCCGTCCAATTCGTGTGTGCTACTTTTTAACTGATTGTTTGTTAAATCGATCTAATTACAACTGTAGAGTGCATATTGAGTCTTATTTCGGCTACAACAATGGACGACGACTAGTCCGGCAACGAACACTGACATTCTCCTCCGACATATATATGATACTCAATACTGATATTCTATTGGTTTATTTCTTTTTAATGATTTCTGGTATCTAAGATACTGAAATTTTATATTTTTTTGTAATTTGATTTGATTTGATTGGATATTGAAAATGGTCTGCAACAAAACGCTGAAATATCAGTTATTGTTGATCAAGAACAATTTACCATAGAATTACAAAAGTATTACAGTGGGCATAATGAAAACAGTAATAAGTTGGAATGGACAGATAGTTAACCCTGTCGGCACTGTCATTAAGTGCAGAAATGGACTGTATGGAAGTGTGACATGGACTGATGGTGGACCCTGTCGGTAAATGCAGAGTACGTTCACAATTTTACGGTTTGACCAACATTATAACCTATCGAAAACTAGCCATTGCCTGCGGCTTCACCCGCGTGGATGTCGGAAATTATCCCACGGGAACCTACTACCGGGATAAAAAGTATCCTATATCCAGGTTATAAACTATCTGTGTACCAAATTTCCTCCAAATCCGTTCAGCCGTTTTTGCGTGATTGAGTAACAAACATCCAAACATCTTCACAAACTTTCACATTTATAATATTAGTAGGATTAATACGTTCTATTATAAGCAGTATGATGCAGAGGAGAGAGCAGAGGAGCTCATGGCTAAGTAATAACAGCCGCACGGGTCGATCCAGCTAGTTAAGCTATGCTTGCCGGGGTTGGTCCATCCATCCACGGATGACCATCTTTACATAACGAGACTCCTCCGTGCCTCGGAAAGCACGTTAAGCCGTTGGTCCCGGCTGTCATTCGCGTATCTTTGACAGTCGTTACGGGTCGTCAGAAGGCCGAAAGTCTGTTGGGAAAAGGCTAGGCAAATTGATAATATAAGTAGTATGATGCTCAAACTATTGAAGTTCATAATTATACGGCGACATTAACATACCAAGCAGAAAAACTTTCATAATTATAATCATAAACAGCGAAATACAGTACAGTCCTAAGAAAACATTTATTTTAAAATAAAATAATTATCTAACACTCTTTTCAGTAGTTTTATTCTTGAATGTCAATTCTAACACTTAAAACTAACTCTAAAATAAATATTCACCAATAATTCCAGCGCTCCTAGAAGTAATTCTGCGAATCAACTACGGGATTTGTACTGAAACGAAAAATTTTTTCATGTATTTCAGACGTCGGCTTAGCTCAGTGGTGCCATCTAGCGATACTTCGATTTCTATTTCACTATCGAAGTTGAATGCGAACAACTTTTAGCTCTCTCTGTGTGAAAAAAAAAAACGCGCGAGCATTTTACCAAGCGTGCTGGGATCTGCAGGTTTTTTTTTGTTCAGCTGAAAGAGTTCGGCTTTTTTCCGGAATTGTATCTATGATACGGAATGCTTTTATTGTTCGGATTTGATGCGGCAGGCTGTGTGATATTCTAGTTTTTTGATCGGCTCAACTTTTAGTTGCCATAATGCATTATCACGGTTAGTTAGTTAAAAAAACAAATAAGTACCATAGGTTTTGGGATACTTAAAAACATAATTTCCTCTTCATAAAGTTTAAAAATAAAATGTATGAAAGATGATTGTCATTGAATACTATAGGCATGTAAAACACCAACTATAAATCGCAGTAACTGCCGAGATAAAAAAAAAACTGTAGAATAGCGTATTTAGGCACTTTCAAGGCCCTCAGCTCAACCTCAAGTGCCTCTACGGAACCCTATAAACAAAATCCACTGCCATTCCGCCAAAACCATTTCAAAATTGGAATTGGCGCACCACCTAAGCGGATTTTTATGCTAGCAAACATACCCCTGCACTACACTTCAACCTTACACCCTGATACTAAGGTTCACATTTGCTTGTTTCAGGTGAATCACCAAAGATGTTATTTTCGAGGCCCGTGCATAGAGAACACAGATTTGAAATAAGGAACTCACGGCTTATCCTATTGGGTGGTAGAAATAGTAGTCTGACCTCCATGGCACACCTGAGTGCTTAGTACTCGAAAGCGTGTATTGAAATCGCCAGTATTCATTTTTCTAGTTTATTTTCCTTTCTGCAAAACGGAAATTCGTTTTTACTTCGAATTTTGACGCTGCAGGCATAGCTCTAACTTTTGCGCGGGAATTTCATTAATCGGTTTTGAAAATGGAAGACTTTATTCGACTGGTTATTTTATGTTTCATACCTCGTGGCTAAGTAATAACAGCCGCTCGAGACAATCCATCAGGTTAAGGTACGCTTGCCGGGGTTGGTCCGTGGATGGGTGACCATCTTTACATACTGAGACTCCTCCGTCCCTCTGAAAGTACGTTAAGCCGTTGATCCCGGCTGTCATTCGTGGATCTTTGACAGTCGTTACGGGAGAAGCCCGAAAGTTTTATAACCAGGAGGTATTGTATTACCCAGTAACCGGGTTGACGAGGTCAGATAAGACATATTCAGCTGAATCTGGTTAGACTGGAAGCCAACCCCAACATTTCAGATAGAAAAACCCAATAACAATTGCTCGACCCGGGAATCGGTACATGATACCACAGAATAACAAAGCACAGTAGGTTATCTAGGCAGTGACCTTGAATTAATTACCTACGGCCGCTCGGTTGATAAGTACGCGTCCGTCATGCGTAACTGCCGCGCACTTCAAAGGCTTCTGTAGTTTTTAGCGTAAGATTAAGATTAGATTTAAACTCTACGATATACATTCAATCAATCTGCCTAGCCTTTTCCCAACTATGTTGGGGTCGGTTTCCAGTCTAACCGGATGCAGCTGAATACCATTATTTTACATGGAGCGACTGCCTATCTGACCTCCACAACCCATTAACTGGGTAATACGACGATACCCCTTGGTAAGACTGATAATAATGAATGATGAATGAATGATACTGAATGATACTTTCGGGCTTCTGACTACCCGTAACGACTGTCAAAGATCCACGAATGACAGCGGGGACCAACGGCTTAACGTGCTTTCCGAGGCACGGAGGAGTCTCGGTATGTAAAGATGGTCACCCATCCACGGACCAACCCCGGCAAGCGTAGCTTAACCTGATGGATCGACCCGTGCGGCTGTTATTACTTAGCCACGTGGTCCTACGGTCCTACGATATACATTATGAACATCAATAAAAAAAAACTTGAACTGTTGCCTACTGGTATATACTGAGATTTCGAAGCGCGTCGTTTTGGCCGTTTACTATGAAGATGTACTACTGTAAAATTATTATTATGTGATGATACCTACAAAGGCAGGTAAGCAGTTACTCACATGAGAAAATAAATAATAATGTTATAGAATTTTTATGAAGTCTTAATAAATAAATATCTAACATATTTTTTTCTAGCTCCAATAATGTATCAAAATGTAATTATAATTGACATTGAAACCCTAATGCGTACAAAAGTAATTAATGTCCGCGTTACACACTTTGTCACAGATAGGTGAGCGTCAGCAAAAAAGGTTATCGTCATTAATCCCTTTATTAATGGTCCGTGAGCTACCCTTGTTTTTCTGACCCTACATCGTTACGTCGTGTTTTGTACGTTATACATTTTATATTTACGTACTTATTTTGTGTTGTGTTGATACCAGGACTGTAGAAAGGTCGTATTATTTTTTGTTAATTCTGGATTTATCATTTCAGCCGAAAGACGTCCACTGCTGGACATAGGCCTCCCCCAAGCATCACCATTTCGATTCTTTGTTTCTCGCATCCAGCAGATTCCTGCGCCCATCACAAGATCCACCTTGTTACCTGCCTGTTAATTCTGGGTTGCTTTAAAAATTCCTCCCAAGTGACCAAAACTTATTTACCTATTATTTACATAAAAATACGCAACAAAACTTAACTCTGCATTAGACTTTAAGCTTTGCTAACAAACTTAGTACTGACTGTGATGAAATCATGTTTTTGTTACAACGATGGTACAGTCAGCAACAAAAGTCGATTAACATTTGAGTTTTCTAAATCTTAATTATTGAGAAAAATACTTCATTAAAATCGGAACAGATGTAAATTTTAAAGAAAATTAACTCTTAGCTAATAAATGAAACGCTAAAAAGCAGGTTATCGTATCATTTTGTGTTAATTTAGATGATGTCAAAAAGTAGCAGTGTTAACCGACTTCTGATGCTGACCGTACCTACGTAATAAGAAATTCAATAAAAATTGTACGTCCTTCAACGGGACTAAATTTTGCCAGAATCGTTTCAAAGAGTTTTCTAAAGCACTTTTTTCTAAAAACGGTCCTCTCTCGGTGGTTGGCAAACTCAAAATTCGTCAAAAACATAAACGAGAAGTGTTAGAACTTTATACACCCCGCTTTGACTGATTTCTCCACAAAAACGAAATGAATCCCACTTCTAAATATTTTAAAACCACTTAATTGAACCCCAAAAAAACATTTATTCCCCGCAGTAGTATTAAAATGAACGCGGCTAAAACTCTGCCAGTAATAAAAAATAATAAATAAATAAAAAGTCCGACAGAGAATACTCCTTCAATGAAATATGGCGCGAACGAGTTTCAACTTTGAATTTAGAACATTGTTTGAGTAAATCAAGTTTAAGGTTTAAACACAGTTGTGGTAACGTTGCAGTTGAGAGGGTTTTGGTGAGCTTATTATATTATATATTCATTTAAACGTGTTTTGATATTTTGCAAGCTTTATGCCCGATGAGATTTTGCTATCGGTCCCATTGGGCATGGGATTTGCTATCGGTGAGGAGCTCGTGGCTAAGTAATAACAGCCGCACGGGTCGATTCGTCGGGTTAAGCTACGCTTACCGGGGTTGGTCCGTGGATGGGTGACCATCTTTACATACCGAGGCTCTTACGTACCTCGGAAAGCACGTTAAGCCGTTGGTCCCGGCTGTCATCCGTGGAGCTTTGACAGTCGTTACTTCAGTTGCCTGCGGTATCTCTTTCGAAAAACCCGCGACCCCGGCGACATCGGCCCTATCGGACCCCATCATTGCTGACATCTCTTTAACTCGACCAACACCTGAGAAGGCTCTCGTTGAGCAGCTGGATTAAGGGCTTGATTCAGAAAGCGGTAGGTACATCTAGACACGGCTCGCATTGTTAGCAGGTTCCTCTCTCTGGAGCCCTGACTGCGGATAGCTTGGACCCTGTTCCCGATACCGGTGGGTCATTAGTTAAATATTTTTATATTATTTTTATTCTAATATTTAAAAATGTAACTTGTGTATAATAAAATAAAGGTGATAATACTCGTAATAAATGAGTAATAATACTAGCCTATTATTATCACAGTGCAAAAGATTCCTCGCAAACGGAGAAAGAATTAACATTGATCCATCAATTGTAGGCATTATCTTAGCTCAGATCTATCCACATGATAATTTCCTTAATCGTAAATCAGATAAGAAAGCTACTTGATTTATACAATAAATACTATTTTCGTGTCTCTCTAACATCAATGTGAATGCATCAGCATAATACGAGTATTAGCTTTGTTTAGTGGCATGTGTTCCATATCTTTAATTTATATTCATTCGCTACAGTAGAGCCATCTCGATCGAACATAATAAATAATAAATAACTTTTCCTTGTATTTCTTTATTGTCGGCATCACAGATCTCAGAATCCAATGGGTGTTATGCCAAAGGAACTCAGGGTGAATAACAGTTAGATGTAATGTCACTAACATATTACAATTTTAGCTATTCTATTAGGGTAATAATTGTCGATTGAATGGAACATCCACCCGTTGTAGTTGACTCTTTTGATGTAATGATATTCAGCTGGTACTTCTGTCTATTAGGATTGACAAAATTCATAAGCCGTATCCAAAGTCAAAGTCAAATTATTCATTTCAAATAGGCACCTTCAAGAACTTTTAAACGTCAAAAATTAACATTAAATTAAAATAGAATTGATTCTAGTTGCCCCATCCAAAAGTAGTTTCGTATGGAGAAGAATCAATGGACTTGAAGCTCCACCAATAATTACTCTTTTAAAATATTTTTCATTATTTTTTATACATTACCTAATTATCTATCTATACTTATTATTATAAAATAAAGTCGCTTTTCGTGTCGGTCTCTGTGGCCCCGTTCTTCTTCTAAACTGCGCAACGGATTTTAATGAGGTTTTCACTATGATTTAGAGAATTTGTTCCGAAAGGTTTTTATGTATAATACATTAATATTTAACTTATATATAATATATAAACCTTCATGTTTTTTCAAGTCGTAAAAACCGTGCGAAGCAGGGTCGGGTCATTAGTATCTTAAGTGAAGACGATGTACCCAGAATAAAATTTGCTTAAATATTTAGTATGTATGTATTTATGTATCTATGATTTAGGATATGTATGTATGTATCTATTTTAGTATAGTATTGTATAAGTAGGCACTTATTATTTGCACCAAAGACAGCCCCATTTCATATCCAGGTACTGTCCATTCTAAGGTTGCCTCTGGAAGAGATCGCAGAAAGAGATAAGGCCGCCCATTGTATATTTTGTATTTTTTGTTATGTATTTTGTGGTGTAAATTATAGTATATAGACATAAATAAAAATAAATAAATAAATAAAATGACTGTACCAGAATACTACGACCTACTGCCCAACATTTTTAAACTGAAAAATCTCACTGTAATTTCACCATGACCTTCTAATGCAGCTCCGTGGTAAGAAAAGGTACAGTCAATAAAAGAGATATCTAGGCAGGGTATACTAACATATTTCTATGTGAATTGCTTCAAGTTCAATTTCGTGAAACTATACAATTTTGTGTTGGTGTGTTACAATGTAGGAGTATTGCAAAAACAAAGTAACATAATATAAAATTGAACATGACGCAAGTCGCATACCAATATGTTAGTATACCCTGCCTACTGGGATTTTTCAAAAGTAGCAAAAATGGTAGTGGTATTGCAGTATTGAACAGTTTGCCAGTCAGCCTGCATGGTAGCGTGTCACTGTCCAAAGGCTATATTTTGCTTATTTTGGGCATATTGAAGCATGTCCAAATAATATTCCTTATTTCCACAATCTATGACCGTTATGTCTGGTAGATTCCCTTCCAGATATAATTTTGTTTATCTTCTGCTGGTGACTTGTGATAAAAGTATTTGTGGGTCAAGACTAATGTCGCATGTTAATATGGAAGTTAACAAATAGGTCAGCTATTGTTAGTAAGGTATTGCGACTTACTTTTTCGCTGGGTAGGTGAAAAGTTACTGTTTTGGTGTTTGTGATTCATTTTGTTATGCTGGGGCTACATTAGCGGGATACGGTGAATATTCGCGTTACCGTGACAGGTGTGGCCGTGCAGTTCATTGCATGGCGTAGTAATCGGGCGATGACGAATGCTTATCGCAGCGCTGTCGGTAAACTGGCACGCATCAAATGGTTTTATCGCGACATTGTTCGCTTGCGTGGCTACACTTCGCCACTTCAGTTGTAGTCCAAACTTTGAATGGAACGGACTTCTCTTTTTCATATTTTGCAAATGATACTCGTACAATAATAGCAAATAATAATTTACCGACATACAATACAACGCCACTGCTTCCTCCATTAAAATGGAGGAAACTTCGCAAGAATTATCACCTACGTCTGCGGGACAGCAGGCGAACACGTTGTCTGCTTAAATGTAGACAAGAACATCAACAACGATGTTTTTATCGCGCTAATGCGACACGAATATTTCCGCGCTAATGTAGTCCCAGCATTAGAAGATTGTCCTGAAATAACTTTAGTTGAAATTAGGTTGATGGATGGCTGAATGTTAATGTATTGTTTAGAAGTTGGAAACTACGGCGATTTGCTATTTATAGCCATTTAATACGACTGCCCAATAGTGATAACGTGCTTTGAATTTACGGACAATTTAGTCAATTTGTTAAGTAGGTTATTACTTTTTATTTTCCCTGAATTCGCATAGGTATAGCGCATAGCACCTAGCACCCACCTATGCGAATTCAGGGAAAATAAAAAGTTATGTATGTAGGCATAATATTATAGATATTTAATATGTATCTATAAAAACAGCTGTGTACCTACGGGGCAGGTTGGAAAATAAATAAAATAATTCGATATTAACAGGGACAAATGAAAGTGTATATTATAAAATGACAGATAAAACAAAAGAGTGAATATAAAGAACGTAAAAATTTCAAACAAAAAAAAAACGAATTGAAATCGGTCCATTCGTTTAGGGTCAAACACACGAACACACACACACACACACCCACCCAAACACACACATGCACACACACACACGTCAAACTTAAAACATCCCTTTTTTTTGTGTCGGGGGTTAAAAAGTAAACGACGGCACACAAAAGAGTTCGTATGCGTCTTGAACATGCTTATATTTTTAATTGAATCTGGAACCTAGATTCAATTTACATTATATTTTTCATTTAAAAACCAGTGAAAATATAAAAAACTAGTTATTGTTGAAACCCTTTCTTCTAATTACTAAAAGGACGAGATTTATTTTAAGGTTAATATTAAAAATAAATTGTCATTAAGACAACCTGAAAGAGAAACCTTAAGTATCGGCTGATCGCTCTTAATCTTAAGACGAAAAGGCTTTAGATCTCCTTTTTAATTACTTACCCACCGGCTCCAGGGGCATATTGAAAATGTTAATACAAAAATTACCCTCATTCTGTTGGAAATTGCAAATCAGAGGTCATCAGTATACTCTTATCAGCATTTTAAAACTATAATTATTCGCCATTGTTAGCTCATTATTGCACATTTACAAGTTCTCCATGAAAATATTAAAAATAAAATTATTTATTTAGATGATTTGTTTGAACTCAATTTCCACAGCAAAATTAACAATATCCAACCTCTTTGCTTGTGCAAAACATAAAAAATATTTTTCTCAAACATGCTTGTTGGAAATTCAAACATTATTTTGACAACCTTTTTCCAGATAAAATGAAAATGCTGTACTGGTCAAATATTATACTATGGCCGAGGACGGCCGGCAGTTTTAGTATGAAAATCTGTGATGTTTAGAGGCCAAATAAATTACTATGAAAACCACATGAAAACTCATATCTGCCGTGTAATTTAAAAATGGAAAGAATTATTTATTATATTTCGACTCATGCAACCAAGGAGGTAACTTAATAAAGATTTTATTTAAATTTCGATTTGGATTGCCAATAGAGCTGTTACAAAAAAAAAAAAAACGAAACAAATGAACATATTGGCGCGTAAAAAATGATCATTGTTCGATATTGATTGTGGAATTTATAATTAATTTATTTAGTTTGAATTTCCGCGCACTATTTGAGAAATGTACTGTACAAGCCTTGGCCGCAACCAGGCCGCTCGTCCAGCAATGCCCCTTTTATAGGCCGCGGCAGTAATGTACTATAATGCAAACATTTGAAAAATAATACCCGGGAAACACAAGAATATTAATAAGACATACCGGAAAATCTGATTTCCGAGAGTGCATTTGTCTAAACTAACGATGCGAGCAACTGCAGACAAAATCTTGGCATACTCTGACTGCATCTAAAAGAGGTAGGACATTAATATTTCCTAACACATTTGTCACGACTTGTCATATCTGTTGGCGAAATGAGAGGACTTTTGAGATATTTCAGTGTTATATAATAAATGCTCTTGTGAATTATGTCAATGTTTGTTGCCCAATTTAATTACTTCGACAGGAAGGATATGTCGCTAGAATGGACGACACCAATGGTGACTAAACCGCATGGCCGGGGAAGGCGAGCGCGGCCCATGCTCAGATAGTTGGATGGCGTAGAATTTAAGAACTGTCGGAGTAAGAAATTGGAGAGAAAAAGCCGGAAATATGTCACGTTGGAGCAAGTTGTAAAGCCTTAGATGATGATGATGAATGTCTATTGCCCAGTTCCTGCTCTCAAAACAAGGATAGAAACCAGCGTGTCCTTAAAAATTTGAAAACATATAACATGTACAAATCTGCAATCGGCCCGCGTTGTGGATTATGGCCCACTCTCTTTCACAGAGAGAAGGCCTATAGCTGCGTTACAGACTGATTATGCTGCTTTTGACCATTTGTTGAGTACTTACCTAGGCTGAATATGATATAGGTACTTACCTGGTTTCTTACTAATAAGCAAAGACATTAAATATTACTTAACAATAGACGGGACATAGCGAACAAAATCGTAATCCGATACTTATGTCCTAGGTGGTCAAAAGTCGCTCAGTCTTGTGTGGTACGCCTATATGTCAAGTAACATTCGTGTCCACCAATAGAAAATTATTTTCGAAGAAAATGTGCCGAATTGTACATTGTAGTATTGCAAACCTCATACCTAGTTTATTTTTGTTACTATTTTATAATTTATCGAGTAGGTATTGAGATAAATTAAATAATTTTCTTAGATATGTCAAACTATCTAACGGTTGGCTAAATGTGTCGGTAAGTGTATCGGGTATTCAGATCAAACTTGGCTATTATGTAATTTTGTTATATTAAGCTAGATGGCGTCACTGAGACATGAGATACAGTTTTTAACCGACTTCAAAAAGGAGGAGGTTCTCAATTCGTCGGAACCTTTTTTTTATTTTTTTTTTATGTATGTTCCCCGATTACTCGAAGATGGCTGGACCGATTTGGATTTTTTTTTGTTTTATTCGAGAGGATATACATCATAGTTGGTTCCATATAAAATTGATTAACTTTGCTTGGGTACTTTTTAAGTTAGCTTCAAAAATACGTATTTTTTCCCCACTTTTATATGGATGATGTTCTAGTTTGTTTTGTAGATAGTGGTATTAGAATTTGTGTGGGGTAGGTACACAACTAAAAAGTGAAAAATAAAAACTTTTTTATAAAAAAAATACAACCGACTTCCAAAAACAACACTACAAAGTGAAAAATAACTTTAATTTCGGAAGTCGGTGTCCAGTTAAATGTATTTTCGTTTTTTGCCACCGACTTCCGAAATTAAAGTTATTTTTCACTTTGTAGTGTTGTTTCTCTTTGCAAATAAGTGAGTTCATGATCATATTCCTAAAAAAATACGTAGGTATACTATCCAGTACATTTCTCTGACTCACTGTCTTTTAGATTACTTATTTATCCTCTGAGGCCCAAGACTGGAGGGTCTGACAGTTAAATATTGACTGTATGAAATTAATGTTCCGTTTATATACTTTTTATGTCCAAGTACATACCTACCGTACTGTGTTTTATTAATATCGTTATGTTACGTTTTGCAGACTAAACAATTATTAAAAAAGTGAAAGTCATCTACAGCCTTTTTTGTCTCACTCCACCGCCTCACTTTTACGCCTCCTTCCTTGTTTTGTGACAATATTAGGTCTTTACCTATGAAATTGCCGTTCTGCAGTACTGGCCATTTCAAATCAAAATAATTTTTGTTTGGCTAAGAATTCTAATTTCAAATTAATTTTATTTTAAAAACATGGATTTTTTTTCCAAAAGTAGTCATTGGTTTATTGATTAGTGTTACATTTTCATCGCATTTCAATCTTTTTCGTCATCATGGATACGTTAAAAATTCGAGTAATTATGGAATATGAGTACCGTCGTGGCAGCAACGCGGCACAAGCGGCACGCAACATCAACGACCTTTACGGAGCTAACACTACAAACCAACGCACTACTTGTTATTGGTTTGCTCGCTTCCGTTCTGGAAATTTCGACCTGAAAAATGAACCTCGCGGTCGTCCGAAGACTTTGGTCGACAATGACGAATTAAAGTCGATTGTGGAAGCTGATGATACTACTATGGCTGAATTAGCAGCAGCTTTCGACGTTAGCGTCAAAACAATATTGGAATTTGGATAACTTCTTGGCGGGAAAAAAATTCAATACCTGAGAGGCAGGTGGGCAGTACAAAATGCCATTGAAGAATTTGTTGCCTCCCGTCCAGCTGATTTCTTTAAGAAGGGCATCAATAAACTGCCACTGCTGTTGGCAAAGATGCATTGATTGCATGGGTGATTACTTCGATTACAAATAAAAAATGCATGAAAAAAATTCGTTTAAATTTTTTCATACAAAACGGCAATTTCATAGGTAAAGACCTATTATTTTCCAGGTTTTCCGAACTTTAATTATGTTACTGACCTATCTTGCCATCGTTCTTCTTCCTATGTACCCCTTGTTTAGTTACTATAATGTGAATCTTAAATGTGGACTCTATTACCTACTAAATACTTCACCGAAAAACCATGTCCTTCGTCCTACAGCGTATTGTTTACCTTACGTCATTCACTATACTATCATTCATTATACTATCGTATAAAAGTCCAACGAAGTATACCTTGGCAAATAACGCGTAAAATGAGCGTAAATTGAGTAGCTGTAGTGTTGAGCTCATGCATTTTAAACTCTCAACTGCCGTTTGCTTTAAGTTTTAAAAGGGAATTGATAAATCAATAGGACAAGAGGTTATTTAGATGGATGAACGTAGTAAAAGTTGCTTAGGGTGTGCAGTTGAGAAGAACTTTGACCTTCACCAGTAAACTTTTAGTTATAGATGAATGTGGTGGTGTGTGATGTGACCTGGCGGTTGACAGAATGTCATGCTCACTCAAATGTCTCGCTGGTGGTGGCGTGTGTGTTGGATCATTAAGTTCCCTTCAAAATGTTTGAGCTAATTGGTGCTGATCCATGCGTCATGTTCGTGAACGGGCGCCGTCAGTTGGGACTGGACGTCTCTTAGCTGCCATGGCTTATTTTAAATTTTTAATCCAGTTGTTTTAGTTTCTATCTTTTTATTACGGACGCTTTTTAACGTGCACGTCTTTCTACATTGTTCTCACATGTATATTTTCAACATGAATGATGTAACCAATATTTTGTAAAAATATTTTAATTGAAAAGAGTGTCCGTGGAGTTTCTTGCCCGTTCTTCTCCATAGGGATCTACTACGCTTTGGAATGGGCAACTAGCTTCATCTTTCTGACTGACCGACCCATTGACAATTCAAAAGTGCCTGTAATTGGTTTATTTGAAATAAATGCTTTGAGTTTGAGTTTGGGTGTGTTGGTTGAAGGGATATGAAAACTTCTTAGTTTTAAGTTTAAGGATATTTTTTAATCTGACGGTTGGAAGAGTAGGAAAGGAGAAGAGTAGAAAAAGTGTTGTGGCTAAGTAATAACAGCTGCACGGGTCGATTGATCAGGTTAAGCTACGCTCGCCATGGTTGGTCCTTGGATGGGTGACCATCTTTATATACCAAGACCCCTCCGTGCCTCGGAAAGCACGTTAAGCCAATGGTCCCAGCTGTAATTTGTGGATCTTCGACAGTCGTTACGGGTCGTCAGAAGCCCGAAAATCTGACAACCCAGTAATTAGGTTGTGGAGGTCAGATAGGCAGTCGCTCCATGTAAAATAGAATAGAATAGAATAGAATAGAATACTCTTTATTATGCACACCATTTAAATTACTGTTACAATTTTACAATGTTGAAATTTTACATACGAGTGACACAATGGGCGGTCTTATCGCTAAAAGCGATCTTTTACAGACAACCTTTGGATGGAGTATGGGGACAAGGAGAGACAATTCTGTAGGTAGTCCGTGGTGTACCATATACATATACAACATATACATACATTAATAAATTTATATATATATATATACTTATACAATAATAAACATGAAACAAGAGCAAGGAACTATATATGTAATAATGACGTTTAAAGAGAGAGGAAGTGTTTTTTTACCAGAATTTTAAAAGTGGCCAAAGTTTGAGCTCGCCTTATCAACACTGGCAAGGCATTCCATAATCGTACTGCTTGAACTGTAAAAGACTTGTCATAAAAGCTGGTGGAATGCATCGGCATCTCAAGTCTCAAGTTTTCCGATGACCTCAGATATCTATTATGTGTATCATGAAGGAACTTGAAACGCTCTTTAAGATAAGATGGGGTTGTAGGATTGAACAGAATACTGTAGAGCTGAAACAAGATATGTGAATTCCGGCGAAGACGTATAGGAAGCCACTTGAGCTTTATACGAAATTCAGAAATGTGATCATATTTTCGCAGGCCAAATATAAATCTTATGCAAAAATTTTGAAGTCGCTCAAGTTTATCGAGTTGTGCCTCAGTGAGATCGAGATAACTGACATCAGCGTAGTCAAGGATGGGAAGTAAAAGGGATTGCGCAAGCGCAGTTTTAGTGGCAGTTGGAAGAAAGTTCCGCAATCGTCTCAGGGACTTACCAGATGCAAAAATCTTGCGACTTACGTCCTGTAGCTGGGGACCCCAAGAAAGATGTTTGTCGATCCAAACTCCAAGGTTCTTAACCTTTTCGCTTACTGGGATAACAGTTCCATTAAATTGAACTTGGGGAAGCTGCGCCCAGTCTATTTAAATGTCTATGTAAAATACTGGTATTTAGTTGTATCCAGTTAGACTGGAAGCCGACCCCAACAAAGTTGGGAAAAGGCTAGGCAGATGATGAAGTGGCGTTCTGTAGTTTCCGTCTACACCCATGGGAAAAGTCGAGAATTTATTTATGTGTAGGTACGCATATGTGTAATATTATCATCTACGTACAGTACAACTATTTTCTTGGCGTCCCTCGGTAAACTTCGTGTTTCGTCAGTCGTCAGATTTCTATCAATTGCCCTTTGCACTTGGTGCAGACCGGACGCTCTCAATCGACTTGGAAGTATATAGAGTTGTTAATACTCTTTTAACTAAATGTAATGTATTTTAAAAATGGGAGGAAAGCTGCTAAAGTCTAACGAAACACGAAGTTTGTCGAGGGCAATTGAGAAAATAGTTGTACTGTACTACTTTCGTCCTTTACCTAGTTAAAAAAGTTCAAAATTATCAATATTTAAAAGCACCAATAAACCCAGCCGCCTATAACTTGGTCCTCAATTTAATTAACTCCAAGATTTTACTGTAAATTGAAAAAAATGTAACAACATTCTAATAGTTATAGACGTCATTCTGTCATTCGAATGACCGAGGCTCGTTTCGTGGAGGAAATTAAAATTTAATACAAAGATTTTTTGTATTTACATTGAGGAAGATTTACGGTTTTTTTTTTGGTGTAATGGAATTTCAGGAATTCATGTTAAAACAACAAAAGAAGCGTGTTGACTTGAATAGCTGTTACGATTTTTTATGAGGTGTGTGTGTGTGTGCTCGTGAGGAAGTGAGGAGGAGCTCGTGGCTAAGTAATAACAGCCGCACGGGTCGATCCATCAGGTTAAGCTACGCTTGCCAGGGTTGGTCCGTGATGGGTGACCATCTTTACATACCGAGACTCCTCCGTGTCTCGGAAAGCACGTTAAGCCGTTGGTCCCGGCTGTCATTCGTGGATCTTTGACAGTCGTTACGGGTCGTCAGAAGCCCCAAAGTCTAACAATCAGTCTTACCAAGGGGTATCGTATTACCCAGTTAATGGGTTGTGGAGGTCAGATAGGCAGTCGCTCCATGTAAAATAATGGTATGCATCCGGTTAGACTAGAAGCCGACCCCAATATAGTTGGGAAAAGGCTAGGCAGATTGATTGTATGAGTGTGTGTGCGTCTATGAGATTGCAAACTTCACTAGATTCCACATTGGGATTTCAACGTGTTATTTTTATCTTAAACACGCTTTATTTGAGCATATAAGCAAAAAAAGCCCAATATTAATATTCAGGGTCAAATTAAATTAGCTAGCGAAACTCAGCAGACGTGATGGATTCTATAACTTGACACGATAAAATTAAAATTATTTAATTTTTGGGGACAGCGACCGCTGTTAGTGTTGTACTTGAAGTATGAGTTGGTAAAATCTGTTTTCTTTTGTTTAATCGTGTTTAGTTATCGACGCTCATCAAGTCTGAGAAGTTTACACAAAAAAAAAACAGATATTTCAAGTGACTATACAAATTGCGGTCTATGACCCCACAAAAAAAAAAAACATTAAATTAATTTCTCTGTTGTTCTGTTTAGTTAATTGAAACCCATAACGTCTGCAGTTTCGCTAGATAATTTAATTTGACCCTGTATACCTACATGTAGTTCACAACTAATCCGTCATCAAATATCTGCTTACATCTTAAATTCTATGTTCATCTTTAATTCATTAAATCACATGTTACAAAAACAAACTATTTTACATTATGGAATGCAATAAAGAATTGAGAATATAAATATTTGCAAGTTCTCAAATACATTACTCGTAGGTATCTAATAGGTAATACGGGCTGGTATCCGCAACTCCACGACAATGCGCATATTTTGCGTATGGGTGGGAAAATCGATTATTCGATCCTCCTCAAAGAAGGCCAGCAGCGGCTTGATGTTACTGACAACCTCACGGATGGTACCTGGGTTACCAAAGTACTTTGCCCTGTATGCGGCGACCACCGAGCAGTTAAGAAGCACATAAGCTGCTGTCTCATCGTCCTCCATGCAGCTCAAATACATTATTCCTACCTGTGCTATCGAGAAAGTATAGAGGAGCTCGTGGCTAAGTAATAACAGCCGCACAGGCCGATCCATCAGGTTAAGCTACGCTTGCCGGGGCTGTCCGTAGATGGGTGACCATCTTTACATAACGAGATTCTTTCATGCCTCGGAAAGCAAGTTAAGCCTTTGGTCCCGGCTGTCATTTCGTGGATCTCTTTGACAGTCATTACGGGTCGTCAGAAGCCCGAAAGTCTGATAACCAGTCTTACCAAGGGGTATCGTATTACCCAGTAACTGGGTTGTGGTGGTCAGGTAGGCAGTAGCTCCATGTAAATTACAGCTGCATTTCAGCTGCATTCGGTTAGACTGGAAGCCGACCCCAACGTAGTTGGGAAAAGGCTAGGCAGATTGATTTGCTATAGAGAAAATATCGCGTTCCAAAGCATTGGTAAGGAATACCATATTCAATAAAGACATAAAATAATATCACGGCTGTATTTCGCAAAGGGTTAGGCAGAGGTGTATCCACATTTTGCCAGTAATGTTAATATAGACATCTCTTAGTAAAATCCCTAATTATGCCCGAAACCACTTGCATTTTCTTGTTTTATACAGATAAAGTAAATATTCTCTTCAAGAGTTCTTAAATAAAAGTCACGCTCATTATTTATTAAATTCCACACGGAGCTGTATAAGGCTGAACGTATGCATTAAAATAATCTTTTAATAAAATCTTCTACAGTCACTTGCAGATGGGCCGCTTCGCCGGTAAGCAAAGTAAAGCGGCCTGTTCACTGTACAGGTGAGCTTTATGCAACAATAAGGCATGTCGCTCACTGGTAAGTCGAGGCGAGGTTGCGGAGGCGTCGCAACACGGTCGAGGCGCAGGCGGCTATGCTTCCTTCACACATTCCAATTCTATTTTTCGAATTTCAATTCATTACACTGACAAAATGGCCGTGGAGTCGCGACGCGGTCGGGCACAACACCTCCGCCGCTCCCCCACCTCAACCCCGCGCTGCTTCCACCTCGCCCGTGCAGCAGCTCTTGTACGTCGATTATGTAAAATTCAGACAACAACTCTCATCTAACATCGCTATTCACTCTCACTCGTAAAATAGATGCTTTTTATTTCACACTTTGAATCGGGTTCGAGTGCGAAGTGAGCGTCGAAGTGACGGGGAATTACCTCACTGAATGCCACTTCTTACGTCATCTCATACTTTATCTGTCAAAATCTTACGGTAAATTTAGTTCAACTCGCTGACACGCTCGCAAGGGTAGCGTTAGTGTAAATTCTAATTATAAACCGAGTTTTTAAAATGCCAATCAAGAAACTCACAGCGGATTCACATTCGAAGTTTAGAATGACGTCTTACAGAATCACACGGCTATATATGAGCGCACTGCTATTTATTCCTAAAGAAAACGGAGATGCGGCGGGTGCGCCGCTTGTACACCCGCGCCTTGACGCCGCGCCGCCTTGACGCTAGCTTGTGTGAGCGACGCGTATAAGAGATATGTCACGAAGGCATTTTGTACGGTGCTCCCAAGGGGAGCTCCTTACCTTGTAGCCAGTAGCTACAGGTGGAGTCAAGAGTCGTTCGACAGCGGCTACGGAAAAAACAAAATTAAAGAAGTTGTTAATTTAGTATGCCATGAGTCACCGCGGCGCGACTTGCGGAGCACGGGCGGAAACAGGTGGCGCACGCGCATGTCGCTTGACACAAGTCACATGTCGTCACGTCTGTTTTATCACCTCTGAATAAATTTCTTATCTGCCTATTTCACAAGAATTCTGTTCTATTTCACAAAAAATCTGTTCTATTTCCCTTTTAACTGGTGAATGCTTATTATGGGACTGTGAAAAAGTTATGCAAAAAATGTCGTACTAAAGTAATATCGACGAATTTTTTTGCATTTTTCTGCTGTAAAGTGTAACCGTTTTACAACTACGGTGTGGCATATATGTTGTAAAAAGGAAAGCTATCACTAGCCATGGGCCTTTGAGAAAAGTGCAGCGTATTGTGATAAACTTAAATATAATTAAATCAAGGAAACTACATATTTGCTGACCAACAAAAAAAAGGAAGATGTAGCGCCGCGAAAATCAAAAGTGAAGCCACCATTTTATCTATTTGTGTGTCGAGGGTTGCTTCCCCTTTTCTTTTTTTTATTTGTCTATTACCAACTCTCAGATCAACAAAAACAAAGGAAGATGTAGCGCCGCTAACATGAAAAGTGAAGCCACCATTTTATCTATGTGTGAATCGAGGGTTGCTTCCCTTGGGCACGCCACAATTGCGGCTATAAGTCCCCTCTGAGGAGTGGTTGGAGAGGTGCCACGGCGTCCTCACCTTCCGCCTGACGCAGGTCCTCACCGGACACGGTTGTTTCGGGAGGTTCCTGTTTCGGATAAGGCAGGAGGAAACGCCCGGTTGTCACCATTGTGTAGATCACCCGAAGGACACTGTGGAGCATACAGTCGAGGTCTACCCAGCTTGGGCGGAGCACCGCCGTGTTCTCACGGAGGCGATCGGCGGCGGCGATCTCTCGCGTCCAAACCTGGTCCAGGACATGGTGCGGAGCGAGAGTGCATGGCAGGCCGTCACCTCTTCTGCAAAGCAGTAATGCTCGCGAAGGAGGAGGCGGAACGCGTGAGGGAGAGGCAACAGTCGCGCCCTCGAGCCCCTAGCCGCCGCAGGAGACGCCCTGGGCGGCGGGAATCTATTGCCGATTCCCGGCCACCGTAGGCGCGGGCTTGCGGACGACGATTAATGGGCAGATCGCCGTCCGCAGGCCCGGGTCGACGGCGCGTTGTATTCCAGGCGCGCCTCAAAGAGATGTCAACAGTGACGGGAGTCCAATAGGGCCGATGTCGCCGGGGTCGCGGATTGTTCGAAAGAGATACCGTGGCCCTGGCACGGGCAACTGAAGGAACATGGGTGGGTTTTAGTCAGTAAAAGTCTGACACGCCCTCTCGCTCCGCCCAGAGCGGGAAAAGTCATTTGATGATTTTCCATCCACAACAAAAAAAAGGGTTGCTTCCCTTTTTTTAATTGTTTCCCTATGATTTGGTGAACAATATTGTATGGGTAAGATGTCATATTTAATCGAATGGGGAAATTTTATATTGTAATAAGACAACCCGCGCACTTTATGTCCCTGAGGTTTTTTGCAAGTAACCTAAAACTCATAGTTTACTTAATAAAAAAAAGCGGCCAAGTGCGAGTCGGACTCGCCCATGAAGGGTTCCGTAGCAGCAAGTAACATTATATAAAAGTTCTTGTAATTCGTTGTAACTTTGATCGATGTTTTAATAATAGTGTATTTTTTTTTTAAATTAAGTTATTGATAAGTAAACATTATAATAATAATGATATTCTTTATTCTTCGGACAACAAAGATCCAACGTGTTAGTAAACAATATTATAACTTATTACTAGTGTTAGTAGTTAAAATACAATAGAAAAAATAAAACTAAACAAAACAG
The DNA here is from genome assembly GCA_946251885.1 of Cosmia pyralina. Classification (NCBI taxonomy): domain Eukaryota; kingdom Metazoa; phylum Arthropoda; class Insecta; order Lepidoptera; family Noctuidae; genus Cosmia; species Cosmia pyralina. The sequence goes on along the minus strand of OX276354.1, from coordinate 23,675,880 downwards.
AATAAATAGCGTTGTGAAAAGGACATCCACAAATTAATGCTTAGTGATTGTCCTTCTCACAAAACTTATAATAATTGGAGAGTCGATACTCTCCGCCACAGTTTTAAGAATGCTGTTGCCACTCGCCCGCAACCTTGACAACAGCGACGCGGTTTTCTTGCGAATGACGGCGTGGAAGCCGTCAGTTCGGTTTTGCGCAAACATGGTAGAAGCGCTGCACCATCGTGGCAGTCCCAACAGCATCCTAAAAATATTATTATATTGTATGCGTAGGTCATCCAGCGTTCTTTTGGTATAGTTGACCCAAAGATTCCCCGTGTAAAAGCACTGGCAATATGCCTTAAAAAGTGTTACTTTCACTAGATTGCTACACCGAGCGAATCTTCGGGCCAACATGTTACCTCGGACCGCCAATGCCCTACGCTCCCTTTCAATATCAACATTGTCCTTAAGATCGTCAGCGAGGAAATGCCCTAGATATTTGAATTTTGTCACTCTTTTGACGCTCAAGCCGTTTAGGGTAATGTTAGGTATAGTGTCAGGGCATTTACCGCCGGCCCCAAAGACAATGTATTCGCACTTTTTAACATTATAAACAAGCCCGTGTGAGGCAGCATATGCCTGACAGACCCTCAGCATTTCATTCACGGCACCTGCCGTCGGCGCCAGCAACGCCATGTCATCAGCGTAGCTGATACTATTTATTTTCACACCATGGACGCTACATCCGACCCGCATATTGCTGAGGTCCACGATTAGGCCATCCATGTATGTACAAAATAGCCTAGGGGATGTCAAACCACCCTGTCTCACACCGCATTTCAACCGGTATGTCTCAGAAAGTGCATTGGACCACTTTACAACATTTTCTTGATTCCCATACCAATACTGTAGGATCCTAAGGACTTCTGTCGGTACACCCCTATCCTCAAGCTCACTCCAGAGTACATCATAATTTACCAGATCGAAGACTCTGGAGAGATCCAGAAAACAGGCGTATACCGGCGTTTTACGATCAGTGTAATACTGGACCGTATGTTTGAGACTTACTATGGCACTTTCCGTTGACAGTCCAGCTTGAAACCCGAACTGTGAGTCATGCACGGAAAGACATTCCCTCAAGCTAGAATCAATCATACCGTCCAGCACTTTTGCCACTGTGGTTGCGAGAGATATAGGTCGATAGTTTGACTTATCTGATATGTCACCCGTCCTATTCTTAATTATGGGAACCACCAGTGTTTTCATTAGATCTGCCGGCAAGTAAGAGTGACTTAAGCACATGGAATAAAACATCGACAAAACCCTTGGCAGATGAACCACAGCAAACTTGAAATGTTCAATACTGAGCCCATCATGTCCGGGAGATTTGCCTCTGCTCATATTTTTAATTACAGCCGCAACTTGTTTGGCTGAAAAGAACATTAATGGCTGCACTCCCTGAATTTCAGGCCCAGCATTGATCATATCAACAGAGGGACCCAGAGGAGATTGCACTGTAAAATGCTCCTTGAACATATTTGCAATCTCCCCCGGTTCACTCCTTCCACCGACATTCACAGAGAGGCCAGGCTTAATATCAAGCCTACTCGTGGACTTCCAAAACTTAGCAAAATTATTTGCTGCTCTTGCTTTTGCTATCATATCCATCTTTATTTGCTCCTGGTTTTTTTGACACCATTTTAGCCGAGCCTTGAAGATGTTACGGGCCACTCGCATTTGTTCAAAAATAATTCCAGAGGATGGTCGATTGTGTAAAACCCACATTTCGAATTTAAGCCTGGCCTCCCGGTGTGCCTCTCTTACATGGTAATTCCATCCGCACAATGTCTTGTGCCTACTTCTAACTACAGTCCCTACTTTTTCATACGTTTGCTCGGCGGCATCACATAGTGCATATGATATTTTACAATATAATTCATCTAAAATAGCTTTGTGCTCGCCTAAATTACAAAAACTATGGCTACACTCTTGAAACTCTGGAGGGAAATCGATCTCACGCAGCTTACTGTTACATAGCTCACGGTATCTGTCAATTTGCGAGTCATTTCGTTCCCCCCAAATAACTTTATTGCAAGGAGTAGGAATTGTTACCCGCTTAGGTCTTACAATATTCAAGTCGCACTCAATGCAAAGTGGTAGATGATCTGACGTATATACGTCCTCTATTATAGTAACCTTGTTCACTGCAACCCAGGCTGACAGAGAGACTATACAATGATCAAGCCACCTCCTACATCCATGAGCCTCACTCGTAAAAGTATAGCTACTAGAATTTATTCCCAGTTTTTCAATATCAGCACAAATAAACGACTGATCCGCGCAAAAACTAGTAAGTTCCCTAAAAAATAATTCGCTTGGATGTGCATTAAAATCACCCAGTAAAAACAAACTCTCGACCCCACCGCTCGCAACCACTGCACTGATCTCACCTAACACTTCCGTAAACATAGGCAAGTTATCGGGTGAATCAGTTGGCATATACACACAAGCTATAATAATAGAACGCCCGCCAGTGCTAGCTTTGACGGCCGCCAAGCGACAGCTGTTACATTCTAACACAGTGACAGTATCAAAAACACCTTTCCTCCACAGAATGGCCACCCCCCCATACGGTCTTCCAGTTAGTAACCCGGCAGTTGTGTCCACGGCTGACTTACCCGTATATTCAAACTCATCTGATATGGTACTTAAAATAGGAATATCGTGGGGTAGAAGCCATGTTTCTTGGAGACATACAATATCGCACATATTACATAACCTTCTAACACTTTCCATCGATCGTTTAACAGACTTACAGTTAAAAGTAATGATCTTACAATGTTTGTTGTTATTTTGGTTCATAAAGAAAGATTTTATCAAGCTATAACTCGTTCCTGCTAATTTCGGTGCATAAATCGTACAAAACGCCTAAATGTTATGCCGTCTGGCCATAACCCGTCATTTAAAAACAATTCTAATTTATTCTTAGAAACAAATAACTTAAAGGCATTGTATTTTCTAGACGTTTTCATATTTATCATTTTTAACGACACAACTTCATTAGTTTTTTCCTTAATATAACTTATAATATCCTGCTCACTAGTTTCAACACTAACATTTGATATAAATAGAGGTATTTTTACATCCGCCGCCTTAAACTTGCTATCTGGGGACGTAACTGCGCGACCTCTTTGACCAATCAATTTATATTGCTTTGACACTTTTCGTTGCACCAACGTCCACTCTATATTTTTCTCCCTTCCCGCCTGCTCACTACTTAACTCGGGCTCCGGCGTAGTCATACCCTTCGCAATTAATTGCGGACATGTTGACACGCTCGTGTTAAACGTCGTACGATGTTTCGCATCTGTGGTTACTAGCAAACTGTTGACATTAGGTGGGGATTCTTCTAACTCGGCCCGTACATCGCTTCGCTGTCGCTGGTTCGAAACCACTGTGGTCGCCTCGTCCTCTACGCGCCTGTCATGTTGCCTCTCGCTCATTACCATACATTCACGTTGTCCTTGAGCCGATGCAACACCGTTCTCGCTCGCACCGTTCGAAACAGGCATCGCCGCCTGCGCCTCCACGTGTCCGCGTGTATCTGTCGCTTGTTTTAATTTCTGGGAGAAAGAGATAGGACGTTCCTCGCGAGCTCTTGTTATCGGGGAATGACTTGCTGATTTTGATCGGTCGTTCACCTCATCAGCTGTTTGTGTCCTATATATAGGAACATAATTAAGACCAAAGGGTCCACTATCAGAGGGGCTATTTTGTAAACATGCTCCTCGTCTTCTATTCACATAATTGATTGATGACCAATTATCTCGCATAGATGCGTGTTTCAGGTTCTCAATTTCTTGGTTAAGCACATCAAACCTTTCTGTAGTCACAAATTTCGCCTCCAGTGCACCGAGTTGATTTTGTAGTTTTAATATATCCTTCAGGAGCCTCGTCACATCCACGTGATCAAATGTTACTGGGGGAAGTTTATGCAGTTCTTTTGCTACGAATATTGGAATCAACTCTTCGTCCGTGGTAGTCATCAGTCTGATGATGTCATCAAGATCTCGTGACATCTTCTTTTTCCCGTCTTTTCTTCTAAGGGGCATCTTTTTCGCATTTGGAAGCGATTCAAATAACAAAGACTTGGCTTTCACGATGTCGTCAGCCGTAAAAGACGTAGTACAAAGTTGATGTATGCTTTGTTCATCCATACAGCCCAGAACATTTCGTAAAAATGCTAAAAGTTCGTTAATGACAATATTGCAACTAACACACTTCACCGTATTAGAGGTCATTGTCCTCCGCGTGAGCCACCGACCGGTTAAAGCAGTAACGCGTCTGATCGCTATCGTACGCGCACGCAGACTAATTATAATTAGGTACCTAAATGATGGGATTAACGTAAATTGCGGTTTGCGATTTATGACGTATTAAAAAAAACTACTTACTAGATCTCGTTCAAACCAATTTTCGGTGGAAGTTTACATGATAATGTCCATCATATATTTTTTTTAGTTTTATCATACTCATGTCTGTCGCGCAAACTATTCAGTTCAGAAATAAATTATATTAAAAACCTCAATATCATTTTTGAAGACCTATCCATAGATACCCCACAAGTATGGGTTTGATGAATTTTTGAGTTTCAGTTCTGAGTATGGGGAACCCCCAAAATTCATTGTTTTTTTTTTTATATATTTTTGTGTGAAAATCTTAATGCGGTTCACAGAATACATCTACTTACCAAGTTTCAACAGTATAGTTCTTATAGTTTCGGAAAAAAGTGGCTGTGACATACGGACGGACAGACAGACAGACATGACGTATCCATAAGTGTTCCGTTTTTTGCCATTTGGCTACGGAACCCTAAAACCGATGTCATTTCAAGTAATTACAATGAAAAGCGAATCCGTGAGACTTTTTATGTGAATTGCTATTGTTTTTACAAGTTTTCACTACACAGGAAGTCATAAGTTAACTAGACGACGACTCGTCACGTACTAAGAGCGGTGAGCGTGGTTTAAGTTGTATGTGTGTGCGTAAGCCTTTTGATGTTCGCGGCGCTCCATCTTCCTTTTTTTGTTGATCAGAGTACCAACTTTAATAACCAAAAAACGAGTTAACTCCTCATAAAATAAAGACATGAAATACGACCACTTACTATAAATTCCTGCGACACGATTGGTTGGCAAAAGTAATTGGTACCTCATTACCTCAAATGTCTGGCAGTGAATAGGTAGCCTTGGATGGCAGCATGCTCTTGACAATGCTGATAATTTTAGATTCGTTGGAGATATTATTTTGGAATGAATCCAGAAGTTTGTAGATTTTAATTTATTTTCTTTTGGTAAAGCACTGTTCGAATTTTTAGAGGAGGAGGAGCACGTGGCTAAGTAATAACAGCAGCACAGGTCGATCCATCAGGTTAAGCTACGCTTGCCGGGGTTGGTCCATGGATGGGTGACCATCTTTATATACCGAGACTCCTCCGTGTCTCGGAAAGCCATTAAGCCGTTGGTCCCGGCTGTCATTCGTGGATCTTTGACAGTCGTTACGGATCGTCAGAAGCCCGAAAGTCTGACAACCAGTCTTACCAAGGGGTATCGTGTTACCCAGTCACTGGGTTGTGGAGGTCAGATAGGCAGTCCCTCCATGTATAGTACTGGTATTCAGCTGCATCCGGTTAGACTGGAAGCCGAGCCCAACGTAGTTGGGAAATGGCTGGGCAGATTGACTGTTTGAATTTTGATAGCTTTTATTGAAATTGTTTTGACAGTATGGTTTTATGATGTTGGTACGCAATGGTGCTAGTTACAAAGATTTGTTTGGTTAGAGAAGAAAAGTTTTTATTTTGCGGTGACTTTGGCAATTCATTGTGTTGCCTACAGAGTCTCGGGAGAGCGGCAAAATGTCCCAGATTAGTTTTAGATCCTGAGACGAGATGGCGCGTTAATATGCAGTTATCGATGGTTATCGCAGTTATTATTACTACTATCTTACTGACCAGATGTTTATATATGCTCACCTTTAGTGAAAAGATATCAAAAATAATTATAGAAATAGGATTGTTATAAATAATCTTCGCAATATGATAAGTGGCCCAAATAGAAATAAAATTAATGATCTGTCAGTCTTTCTGAACGGTTGGCACTCGTCTACGAACGACGGCTCGTTCATACATCTCTGTTACGGCTCGTTAGTGGTGTTTGTAGGAAGTCACCGCAATCGGAAAATTGGCCAATGTAATCTAAATAAACACGTTTGTTTACATTGGCTGGGGTTTTGACGGGAGAAGTATGTGTTAAGGAAGTTCGAATGGGATTATTTTACGTCGTATTCTGTATTTTAAAAACTTCTTTACAAAAAAATACAACCGACTTCCAAAAACAACACTACAAAGTGAAAAATAACTTTAATTTCCGAAGTCGGTGTCTAGTTAAATGTATTTTCGTTTTTTGCCACCGACTTCCGAAATTAAAGTTATTTTTCACTTTGTAGTGTAGTTTTTGGAAGTCAGTTGTATTTTTTTTGTAAAAAAGTTTTTATTTTTCTCTTTTTAGTTGTGTATCTACCCCACACAAATTCTAATACCACTACCTGCAAAACAAACTGGAACATCATCCATATAAAAGTGGAGAAAAAATAGGTATTATTGAAGCTAACTCAAAAACTACCCAAGCAAAGTTAATCTATTTTATATGGGACCAACTGTGACGTATACTCTCTCGAATAAAACAAAAAAAAAATCCAAATCGGTCCAGCCATCTTCGAGTAATCGGGGAACATACATAAAAAAAATAAAATAAAAAAGGTTCCGACGAATTGAGAACCTCCTCCTTTTTGAAGTCGTTTAAAAATGGGAAATCATTGTTGCGTGGTTTATTTACGTAACTAATGTTACATATACTTGAGCCCCAGAGGATCCAGTTGAAAACCAGTGCTAGACACCAGCGGTGAATTGCTTAACACTTAGAACATGAAAATTGCGGAAAAAAAGGGCGTTTTCTAATTTTGACAGTTCAGGCACGTTCATTGCGTTATTTACGTTGTTGAAAATGAACTGAAAAAAAAATAAAAATGTTTATTTGTCCCAAAACAGTTATTCGGATTATAAATGAGACTGCTCATCATCGATTATTTACAAAAAGCTTATTAAAAATTAAATATAAGAAGAAAAGATAAACAGTAAATGACTTATTACTGTTACTCTTTATTACATCGGGTGTTAATTCCGCCTCGAATGCAATAACAAAAATTCTCCACTTGTTTCAAAATTCTTATAAAATAAATTATTCTTATTCTTATTAAACTAACTTGCACCTCTTTGTGTAACTGTATTTGTATGCCTATGTGAACCTGTTGTGAGTCTTATTTTTACCCAACTGCGGCGAAGCCCAAAAGGAGGGTTATGTGTTTGACCTGTATGTAAGTATGTATGTATGTATGTGTGTATGTCCGTTTCTTTGTTCCCTCTTAACTCATAAACGAATGAACGGATTTGGATAAGTTATAAGTCTTTAGATTTGTCTTGGTAGCGCGAGTGTCACTGGCTACATTAAAATCAAAAACAAATTAAAATGGCGGATTTGGGGGCCTTATTGTGGAGATCGAATATATTTTTTCTTCTAATACCATCGAGTGGGGTATCAAAAGAAGGGTTTTAAAAGGTGATTACATAAATATATGTAACTTATATGATTAAAAGTAATTCAAAGTGACAAATCGTAAAAAAACACGTAAATAATTGGCTTGGCTATTTTTGTGCATTTGATCCAAAAAAATTACTCTCACGACCAAAACACCTTGCAAGAACTAAATCGTCTGCAAAATCTTTCACATTTGTAAACTAAAAAGCTGGAAATAAAAAAAAGGAATTAAAAAAACTAAAAGCCCGACTGCGGTAAAAAACTAAAAAGCTAAAAACAAGCCCATTTAAAAATTAAATAAAAGTTGGAAGCAGGCGGGACCCATTCCATTTTTATATTTTCTAACTGAAATGGGTCCCGCCTGCTTCCAACTATTATTTAATTTAAAATGGGCTTGTTTTTAGCTTTTTAGTGTTTTACCGCAGTCGGGTTTTTAAGTTTTTTTAATTACTTTTTTTTTTAAATAAAAAGCTTGTTGAACAGACGAATTTATTAAACCTATAAAGCAATGTATCAGAAATATCCTTCAAAACTCTTGGATTGCAATTGAAACTATGTTACGTAATTAGGGTGCAGGTCTAGCATATTCTGAATATGTTAATTACTTACCTACATAACTTTTGGGAGCAACTGTGACTCACTTTGTTGTCTATTAGAATTGTCGCATTGCTTATGCTGGGGCTACATTAGCGGGCTATGACGAATATTCGCGCTATCGTATAAGTATGGCCGGGTAGATCGTAGCATTGCGTACTAAACGGGCGATGACGAATGCTTATCGGGGCACTGTCGGTAAACTGGCGCGCATCAAAGTGTTTTGTCGCGACAATATTCGCTTGCGTGGCTACATCTGCGTCACTTCAGTGCAGTCCAGACTTTGAAGCGTCGAACACCACCCGGCACGATGTGCGCTATAACGCGACACGGGTCTAATGTAACCAAAAACATCCGCGTATACCCGTAAACAATGTTTTTAGCGCGCGAACGCTACACGAATCTTCGTCCGCTAATGTAGGCCCAGCATTTGAAAGCGCTGGTGGCCCTGTGGTAACGGCCCCGACTTACGTGTCGTAGGACATGGGTTCGAACCCAGGCAGGCACATTACATTGTGTTATTTATTTCATCACCACTGCTCTCAAAATGCTGAAGGAAAACATCGTGAGGAAACCGACATGTCCTTGAACGAAGATTTTGAAGACATTATGTGATATCCACCACACCGCACTGTGTCCGCGTGGTGGATTACGTTCCACTCCCTCTCATAGAGAGGAGGCCTGTGTCCCAGCAGTGGGAACGCTATAGGCTGATTATGTTATGTGAATGATGTATGAATTAATTATACAATTTAACAAATTGCATTTCAAATGATGATGGACGAGAAATCTTCGATGATCATTTTAACATCTTCATCCTCATACTGCTACTTAGGCTTAGACTGCCTCGTTGGTCTAGTGGTCGCAAGCTGACCATGACGTCCTGGGTTCGATTCCCGGGTCGGGCAAAGTGTTATTGGTTTTTTTTATCTGGAATTTGTCAGTTGATGGCAATAGGCTCGCTCCCTATTACATGGGTCTTAAACAAAATCAATCTGCCCAGCCTTTTCCCAACTATGTTGGGGTCGGCTTCCAGTCTAACCGGATGCAGCTGAATACCATTATTTTACACTCCACAACTAGTAACTGGGTAATAAGATACGCCTTGGTAAGACTGGTTGTCAAACTTTCGGGCTTCTGACCCGTAACGACTGTCAAAGATCCTTAAATGACAGCCGGGACCAACGGCTTAACGTGCTTTCTGAGGCACGGAGGAGTCTCGGTATTTTAAGATGGTCCAACCCCGGCAAGCGTAGCTTAACCTGACGGATCGACTCGTGCGGCTGTTATTAGTTAGCCATGAGCTCTTCATGGATTTTAAACATAACGGGAGAAATCTGGGTGTACTGTAGGAACACCTCTGCCTTGCCTTTGGGGATTACAAGCGAGATGTTATGTTATTTATAATGAGTAGGTAAAGCTTCCAAACAATATTCACGTCTAACCAACAACAAACCCAAGTTAAAAGAAACACCTACAAAATAGCAACACGGTATTTTCATTCGTTCCATAATACAAAAAAAGAAGAAAATTCTGCACGACACAGCTTTGACACAGCGTCCACTTTTTATCACACGCTTGCCAAGCCAACGGATTTATGTCTCAATTTCCTAAAGCTTATAAATCGTCCCCATTTCAAAGATACTTCTCTCAGTTTCAAAGCAGTGTTGTGAAAAATGTGCCATGTACTTAAATCAATTTTTTTCTTTTTTACCCGACTACGGCGAAGCAAAAAGGAGGGTTATGATTTTGACCGATATGTATGTATGTATGTTCATCTGTTCCCTCATAACTTCTAAACTTCTTATCGTAACTTGACAAATGAAGTGTCGTTAGAAGCGTCTTGACCGTCCGCTGGTTATAGGCTATGTGACGTCACATTAAATTGAATATAGCGCCCACAAAGACAGACAAATTAAAAATCTGGAGTCATACATAAGTAATCTGTACGATCTGCCCTAACATGACGTGTGACTCCGGATTTTTAATTTGTCTATCTTTTTCAAATTTTAGATGAGAATATTTTCTTGTTTCATACTTTTTAGAGCGTGATTTTTCAGAAGTCGGGTTTTAGTTTTTAAACATTATTTTTATTACCAATAGGTACTTGGGAAGTTATATTTTATGAAGATCATTTAGGATGTTGTACAAAATAATGGATATTGAAGTGACAACATTTCATAGTCACTTCGTTTCCATATAAAGAGTTTCTATGTATTTCTTTTATGGTATACGTGTGCATGTAAAGGCTGATTATTGATGCTCAAACATTCTAAAATATTTACATGGTTCTATCAGTGTGTCAGAGTAAAAACGCCTTTGGGTCGATCATTCAATCTACGTGAAAAAATTAATCGCCTTTTCCCTTGCCACGAGAAAATTATATTTTGACCATAAACAAAGCTCCAAAAACACTAAAAGTCCCACTTATCCATTGTAAATTTGTTTCAATTGCGTTGGAAAGTATATTTTATATGCCTCAAACAGTCTCGTCGGGGTCATATGACCCTCTTCTGATAGATTTATGGTCACCCTGACACCGATAGGGTGCACACACACGTTCCGACACGACCATATACAATAGTGACGTATTTATTTTAGATTGAAACAACTTTGTTAAAGATAGGGTTATTTTGCTTTAGTTAGGGTAGTGATGAAAGTTGTGTTTTGTTTTTGTCATTGTTAGTTGTTAATTGGGTAGGGAAATTGGTTATGATATTGTGGGAAGTTTGAATAGTATGTACCATCGGCAAACTTTCCGGTGAACCACTTTTCGACCTTATTACTAACGCCATAAGGTTGAAAAGTGGTTCACTGGTAAGTTTGCCGATGGTACGTGGATGGTAATTTATTTATTTACTTATTCAGAGTACATTAGGATGATTTATAAGCCGTTTCTTATATTTTGCTGAGGCATCACGTATTTAATGAAAAATTTTGGTGCAGTTCGGCATTGGTGACATGCTATGGTACAGTCAACAAAAGAGATATCTAGGCAGGGTAGAGTAATATATTTGTATGTGAATTGCTTTATGTTCAATTTTATATATATTACTTTGTTTTTGCAAGAGGAGCTCGTGGCTAAGTAATAACAGCCGCACGGGTCGATCCATCAGGTTAAGCTATGCTTGCCGGGGTTGGTCCGTGGATGGGTGACCATCTTTACATACCGAGACTCCTCCGAGCCTCGGAAAGCACGTTAAGCCGTTGGTCCCGGCTGTCATTCGTGGATCTTTGACAGTCGTTACGGGTCGTCAGAAGCCCGAAAGTCTGACAACCAGTCTTACCAAGGGGTATCGTATTACCCAGTTACTGGGTTGTGGAGGTCAGATAGGCAGTCGCTCCATGTAAAATAATGGTATTCAGCTGCATCCGGTTAGACTGGAAGCCGACCCCAACATAGTTTGGAAAAGGCTAGGCAGATTGATTTGACTTTGTTTTTGCAATACTCCTACATTGTAACACACCAACACAAAATTGTATATTGTAACAAAATTGAACATGAAGCAGTTCACATACAAATATCTTAGTATACCCTGCCTAGATATCTCTTTTGTTGACTGTACATGCAAAAAGTGATGAGCAGTTGACATTAGGCTATTGTAACTTAAATAGACAACAAACTAAAAAGTGAAAAATCAAAAATAAAAAAAAAACCACCGACTTCCAAAAAAATAATACAAAGTGAAATATAATTTGAGTTTCGTAAGTCGGCGACAAAAAACTAAAAGACACACCGACTTCCGAAACTAAACTGCTTTGTAGTGTTTTTTGAAGTAAAAATTTATTTAGGCTCGTTGAGCGATGTTTGTTAGGGGGAAATCTTAAAGATTCGTGTCACCGCGTCATCGCGACACCTCTATACCTCGACAAGATTTCACTTATGTCGGCAGTACCCATGGATAGCCAATTTTGTTATTTACCGGTTAGACTGGAAACTGACCCCAACATAGTTGGAAAAAGGCTAGGCAGATGATGATGACGTTTGTTTTTTGCAAAAAAGTTTTCATAGTTTAGGACCCCCACGGGTGGCAAGAGATGACAATTTATTTGAATCATACTTTACAATAGTCAGTTATACAAATAGATGAAGTACCTACCCGGGCATAAATATGACTTTATGAGCTTTATTTTGGCTTTAGAAAGAAACTGTCACACGGGTATGAGAGACAAAGACAACGCTCTACAAACCCAGAGCGAAATGCTTTGGGTTTGTATAGCGCCGTCTTTCTATCATCTGCCTAGCCTTTACCCAACTATGTTGGGGTCGGCTTCTAGGCTTACCGGATGAAGCTGAATAGCAGTATTTAACATGGAGCAACTGACCTCCACAACCCAGTTACTGGGTAATACACCACTTGGTAAGACGGGTTGTCAACTTTCAGGCTTCTGACAACCCTTAGCGACTGTTAAAGATCCACGAATGACAGCCGGAACCAACGGCTTAACGGGCTTTCCGAGGCACGGATGGGTCTCGGTATGTAAAGATGGTCACCCATCCAAGGACTAACCGCGGCAACCGTAGCTTAACCTGATCGATCGACCCGTGTGGCTGGTATTACTTAGCCACGAGCCCCTCAAATGCAAAGCATTTCTAGATGTGTTACTAATAATTACTGAATAAATGTACATAAATTACGTAGTTTAGAATTGATTTGTTATCAATTGATGCATTATTGGGGGCTGTGGTCAAATCACGTTCAATTTTAGGCACAATTTGTAAATCAAACTCGTTACTGACGTTAATTTAGTTACCATTGAAACTGATTGGAATCGCAATTACAATGTATTTGGCGATCAAATTAGATTTAAGTTGATACTAAGTTGATACTAAGTTGATACTGTTATTGATCATCAGATCCGTCATGTTTTGTATTGCAATAATTAAATTTGTTCACATACATACATACATAAACTGAAAAAAAAAGTGAGAATGTTGAGACGGATGTGTGGAGTAACGAGAATGGATAAATTAATAAATGAGTATATAAGAGGAAGTTTGAAAGTGGCGCCAGTGACAGAAAAGTTGCAAGGAAATTGTTTGTCTTGGTATGGGCATGTGATGATGAGAGATGAAACGCATGTGACTAAAAGAGTGATGAATATACATGTTGATGGATGGAGAGGCAGAGGAAGGCCAAAGAAAAGATGGATAGATTGTGTGAAGAATGATGTGAAAGAGAAGGGAGTGAATGATAGCGTGACGGTTGATAGGGGAGAATGGAAGAAGAAAACGTGTGCGCTGACCCCACGTTCATACCATGGCAGGAAGATGATGACATACATACTTATGTATGTGTACTAAACAAAGTTGGAAGAAGACCTTTTTTTTTGTGGATGGGAAATCATCAAATGACTTCTCCCGCTCTGGGCAGAGCGGGAAGGCGTGTCAGACTTTTACTGACTAAAACCCACCCATGATCCTTCAGTTGCCCGTGCCAGGGCCACGGTGTCTCTTTCGAACTACCCGCGACCCCGGCGGCTGGAAGAAGACCTGAGTTTATACTCAGATCTTCTTCCAGCTTTGTTTACTCTTCATTATAATATGCAATCTTTGCTTTTTGAAATAATTCGCATTTAAATACTTTTTTCCGTGCGTCTTTGTACTCTCTGTATTAAATCTAATCAAGTCACCATAGAATGAACTGGTTATCCCTATAGGGAGATCTACATTTTACCGGATCATACATTAAACCATTAGGTACTTCAAATTACCTAAAAAATAGCAAGTTTTTTTTACGTATCAATTAAAATGTGAGGTACCTACTAATAACAACTGAACAACAACAACAACAAGAACGACATTAACAACACCAACAACTTCAACAACAACAGCAACACACAACACCAACAACATCTGCTACGATCCTTACATAAGTAAGAATCGTAGCAGATGTTGTTCTACAGTTTCTGCCTACCCCCATGGGAATATCTAAAAGGCGTGAGCGTGTGTATACAACATATATGTATGTTCTATTCTTAAGAGTAACGATACACAAGAGAACATACATAACAGCAAAAATCTGCTACACCATCACCAATATCGTGTACATGTTACGGTTAATGTGATTAATTATTAATAGTTATCCATCATTATTAACAATTACCTTATATTTTGGTAAATGTGAATATAAAATTGAAATTCATCACTTTCAGCAGTTGTTATTAATTATTCTGGTGAATTATTAATAAAAACTGATAAAAGTGATGAATTATTTATTATTTTTATTTTATTACTTTTACTCTTTTTTTTTTTTTTATTTTTTTTTTATTATTTTTTTTTTTAAATGTAAGAATAAAATAAGACTCGGAAGTTATTTGTCTAGTAGGTATTTATTTACGAGTATACTCGTAATACCACATGTAGACTCTGTACTTTTACAGGTAATCTAGTAATAGTTTAATAGTTCATGGCTTTTAAAAATAAGGTTTTAGAAATAATAGACACAATGTTAATGTACTTACTTAGTGTATTTCCCAAACACACAAAATCAAATATACTTTTACAATCACCACTCGGTATCCTTGAAACACAGATAGAGATTAGCACTCATTTTTCGACGACTTATGGACGACTAAGTTTGCAGGATGGGCACGACAATCAAGATGGCGTTTTCCCGCCATTATTAGTCCCGCCTTTTTGCGATACGCTGTGATTGGTTAGTCGTGCCATCTACAAACTCAGTCGGTACTAAAATAGTCAATATAATACTTTTAATATTAGAACAGATATAATTTTAACATAACTAATTGAATAAATACGATATTATTTATTATTGATAACACACAGCACTTACAAATGCATAACTGAAATAAACTTACATGCAAAATCGTTTTGCATAAAAATATAAGTACAATCCGTAAAATCTACATTAAAAATGAATATCTTTCTTCTTTTGTTTGTTCACCATGTATTTATTGATATTACCTACCACAGTACTTATAGGTTCTGAACAAAAATACTGAATACACTTTGAAAATGATTAAATTTATCGGTACTAAGTTTACATTATTAATGATCACCGGTAAATGTGATTAATATTAGGTCTTTACCTATGAAATTGCCGTTCTGCAGTACTGGCCATTTCAAATCAAAATAATTTTTGTTTCGCTAAGAATTCTAATTTCAAATTAATTTTATTATAAAAACATGGTTTTTTTTTTCCAAAAGTAGTCATTTGTTTATTGATTAGTGTTACATTTTCATCGCATTTCAATCTTTTTCATCATCATGGATACGTTAAAAATTCGAGTAATTATGGAATATGAGTACCGTCGTGGCAGCAACGCGGCACAAGCGGCACGCAACATCAACGACGTTGACGGAGCTAACACTACAAACCAACGCACCACTTGTTATTGGTTTGCTCGCTTCCGTTCTGGAAATTTCGACCTGAAAATGAACCTCGCGGTCGTCCGAAGACTTTGGTCGACAATGACGAATTAAAGGCGATTGTGGAAGCTGATGATACACAATCTACGGCTGAATTAGCAGCAGCTTTCGACGTTAGCGTCAAAACAATATTGGTCCCTTTGCGTCAAATTGGCAAGGTAAAAAAGCTTGACAAATGGGTGCCCCACGAACTCAATGATCGCCAGCGCAAAGTACGCGTCGAGACGTGCCTTGCACTGCTCAACAGACACACAAATGAAGGTATTTTGAACCGCATTGTTACCTGCGATGAAAAATGGATTCTGTTTGATAACCGCAAGCGCTCAGCAAGTTGGTTGGATCCTGGTTCAGCACCTAAACAATGCTCTAAACGAAAACTTACCCCTAGAAAAGTGATGGTCACTGTTTGGTGGTCTAGCGCCGGTGTGATTCATCACAGCTTCTTACCAAACGGGGTGAGCATTACTTCAGATGTGTACTGTGAAGAACTGAACACAATGATGGAGAAGCTGGCACGTCTCCAACCAGCATTCAAGTTCAGTCAATCGCTCGTCTCCGCTGCTCCTGCACGACAACGCGCGACCTCATACTGCACAGCAGACGGTCTCCAAGTTGCGAGAACTGGGGTTGGAAGCTCTCCGTCATCCGCCCTACTCACCAGACCTTGCGCCTACAGACTACTACTTTTTCCAGAATTTGGATAACTTCTTGGCGGGAAAAAAATTCAATACCCGAGAGGCAGTACAAAATGCCTTTGAAGAATTTGTTGCCTCCCGCCCAGCTGATTTCTTTAAGAAGGGCATCAATAAACTGCCACTGCGTTGGCAAAGATGCATTGATTGCGTGGGTGATTACTTCGGTTAATACAAATAAAAAATGCATGAAAAAAATTCGTTTAAATTTTTTCATACAAAACGGCAATTTCATAGGTAAAGACCTTTTATCTTACTTTTACCTCGACTTTCGGCAATTATTAATAATAGTAGACAATTATTAATATTTTCAATTAATCACACTTACCGTCACATAAACACAAGCAAGAATCCTCTTGCTTATTTATAACTAACCTTAAAACACTACATCGACAAGTCAATAGTTAGGGCTTAAAGTCCACCTTCCATACTTTACATTGGGGGGGTTAAGCTGCCTCGGATGGACGAGATCATCCGAGATCAATCCAATTTAAATTTGCGGCGTAACTAATAATTAAATTCACAGCGGATCGGATTCAAAGGCTTTGCATAACTACTGAACTGTGATTGAAAAAAAAAAAAAATAAAGGTCCGATTTTTTTTTTATTGAGGGTTAGCTGAGGTATTGGTTTTGGTTAATGAGGATCATTAGTAGTGAAAAAAAGAGAAATAGATGTAAGTACATCTGTTTATACGTGTCATTTTGCATCCTCATCAAATTTCAGGGTGTGATACAGAACATCAAACCGAACAACATTCTCCATGGGACCAACAGCGAAACAATTTTCAACTGTCCCTTATACT
Source organism: Cosmia pyralina (assembly GCA_946251885.1). Classification (NCBI taxonomy): domain Eukaryota; kingdom Metazoa; phylum Arthropoda; class Insecta; order Lepidoptera; family Noctuidae; genus Cosmia; species Cosmia pyralina. The sequence continues at coordinate 23,658,763 of OX276354.1, read as the reverse complement.
ACAATACGAGTACCTAATCGACGCAAATGTATGGGACGGCTTATTATTTTTTTGCGATTACGATGTTGGTGTCATGGAAAAAGTTGTTCGGTTTGATTGTCTATATCACATCCTTAATTTGACGAGGATGCAAAACGACACGTTGTATAAGATCTCCCTCTCGAAGAGATGAGGCCTGTGTTCCAGCAATAACAATTTATCGGTCTGTATATACGGTCTGCTTCGATCCTTCACAGAATGCTTGCCAGCTCCCACCGCACCTACTGCTCCTGAGCACGTGGTGCGGTAGATGGGATTCACCGATACTGCGTCACGGGGTACGTCTAGTGTGTGTACTACATACTACGTGGATAGTGTGAGGTTCAACTCCAGGCTTTAGCATAAGCTGATAATTAGTATACTAACATTAGTTTTTGTTTTACTAATAATAATAATCTCGATTTTATCAAAAAACCAAATACAAATCCTCCATCTCAACCAAAATATAAAATAAAAAGAACAAAAAAAACTCCATTATACTATAATTATTTGAGACAGATTGAACGTCTGTGTATGTTCTAGTATAAACTTTGTTACAGACACAGGCGCCTTCCTCTTACACATCATTGACAAATGGGTGTGCGCGGTGTGGGTGTATTTATGGGTGTGTGTGGATTGTGTGGATGTGTGGAAGTGTGTGTGTGTATAGTTGTGTGTTTGGTATGTGTCAAAGTAAAGAAATAGGTAATAAGGAAGAAATTTAAATCTGTTTTTAAACGTGTTAGTAAGATTTTTTTGCAAAGAGTTGTTCAGTCTCATAGTGCGTTAACTTGTGAAGAAAACTACTAACAACAGTTTTAGGTAAAGAAATTACTTTGCAGGCTACGTTTATAGTGTTATAAAGGTGGCTGCTAAGACACGGTAGCTTCGCCTTGCCAGAGCAGTTTTGGTGATAAAGGTGGGCATACAGGATATTTACGACTTTTTTTTTGCTCTAGTAACCTTGGGTCATAGGTCAATGATGAGTATACACGTAAAGTGATGTTAAGTGCACAGAGCTGCCGGAAAGTGAGTACAGAAATGTCTTTATAAAGCTGTGTTGTCGGGTACCGGTAAGGTTTGTGAAGCATGACTTTCAAGACTGCTCTTTGTGCCCTCTGAAGGCGAAGTAAATACGTTTTAAGTACACTGTGTGGATCCCTGTGGTCTAAAAACAAAGTTTTTATTATTATTATAACAACACAACAACAATATTATATGCTACCCATTAACCAAGAGCAAATGTAAAAATAAACTTGAATCCTGGTTAGAATCACAAAATTATGATGAAACAGAGAAACTCGTGGAAGTGTAAAATACTCATCACTCTTTCACACCGCACATAACATACTTATCACAAACACCACATACCTTTCATTTAGCACTCACCCACACACTCATTCACCCTACAATTACACATTAAAAACCAATCCCAAAGAATTTTTGTTCTGTATTTTTTGTCTTGTTTGTTTTTTATTTTATTAACTAAATCTAAATTATCTAAATTCTCTCTTTGTATGGAGCATTTATTCCATTCTGTATCTGGAGAAGGGCGTTGTTAGCTGCGCTACAGTTTACTAACATAGCTATAAGTATCTATCCACTAACACAATATGGACATTGTATAAACTAGTGTGTGCTTGGTCTGAATTAAATATTTTCAATTTCAATTTCAATTATACTTTTGCAGCTATCATCGTTTTACTTGTTGTAAGTACTGTCTTTTGTTATTGTTCCGAAATATTTTTTTTATTTATTAAAAAAATATATATATATGTCGGAACGTCATGATTTACTCAGTTAGATTTAGACAGACATGTGGGCAGAAGATGGGTTTCGTGCAATGAAAACACACTGGGTGCGATACACGGTGTTTAAAATCACAAGCTAACACAATCACTAAGCACAACGAATCGAATACAGTTCCGTGGCGTACCAACCCCGATGTTGTCCCGATGCGATCCAACACTAGACTGTCCTCCTCGCCATGAGGTTAAAACACCATGACTCTGTAGAAGCGCGCTGTAGGCGTGGGCACCTCACGTGATGTCGCCTGTGGCGCGCTTGCGATTCGTTACGCGTCCGTACTATTGACCGGATCCGACATATATATATATATATATATTATATGCTGGTTATGCTGTTTATGTAAGGCTCTTGAATACCTGCTCCAGTACCATGAATACGATGTTATACATTCGGCATATATGATTCTAGACTCCAAGCGCAGAAATTGTTCTTCGGTTATTAAAAAAAAATCTGCTGTTTCATACAACAGTGAAATACGAGGAATGCTCACGCATACTGCACTACCACGGAGGGATAGTGCAGTTATGTGGGACTCTAACCCACTAAAACTCCACGGTGTCATCCTCGTAACACGGCACGCGTTAGCACTCATCCGTGAACCATCGTCAAAATGTATGAAACAGCAGATTTTTTTTTTTAATAACTGACGGTAAATATCAACACTGATGGTCTAGAAGCAGGTACTTACTGAATTCATGGTGATAGTTTGTGCATCGATGTACCTTACATCTTGTCATCTGCCTATCCTTTTCCCAACTAAATTGGGGTCGGCTTCCAGTCTAACCGGATGCAGCTGAATACCAGTATTTTACATGGAGCGACTGCCTAACAGACCTCCACTCCCCAGTTACTGGGCACTACGATACCCCTTGGTAAGACTGGCTGTCAGACTGTCGGGCTTCTGACAACCCGTAACGACTGTCAAAGATCCACGAATGACAGCCGGGACCAACAGCTTAACGTGCTTTGCGAGGTAAGGAGGGGTCTTGGATGTAAAGATGGTCACCCACACACGGCCCAACCGCGGCAAGCGTAGCTTAAGTTGATTGATCGACCCGTGTGGCTGTTATTACTAGCCACGAACCCCCTAAAACTTGCAGGTATATCGTGGTAATTTACTGATGATAAAGAGAGAGGTTTGTGAAATAAACAACGCGTCTTGTTTTTAGAACTAATCCAAATGTTATATTTTTACTGACAGAAGTGACAGATAAATTGACAGTAGAGTTACCGTAACAGGAAAAAATGAAAACCAATCTTATCTGAATTATTTGAAAGTAAAAGGGTTTTAACCCGCTATAACATTGTCTCTATTTGAAACTATGCATTATGATTTTTATAAAATCACAACCAACATTATAGAATTACACAGTTTCCACATTATAAAATTACTAGCTTCCGCCCGTGGCTTCACCCACGTGATATGTCGATAATAAGTAGCCTATGTCCTTTCTCAGGTTTCAAATTATCCTCATACCAAATTACATCAAAATCGGTTCAAACTCAAACTCAAACTCAAAGCATTTATTTCAAATAAACCAATTACAGGCACTTTTGAATTGTCAATGGGTCGGTCAGTCAGAAAGATGAAGCTAGTTGCCCATTCCAAAGCGTAGTAGATCCCTATGGAGAAGAACGGGCAAGAAACTCCACGGACACTCTTTTAAATCATAATATTTTTACAAAATATTGGTTACATCGTTCAAGTTGAAAATATACATGTGAGAACAATGTAGAAAGACGTGCACGTTAAAAAGCGTCCGTAATAAAAAGATAATAACTAAAACAACTAAATTAAATATTAAAATTAAAAATAAGCCATGGCAGCTAAGAGACGACCAGTCCCAACTGACGGCGCCCGTTCACGAACATGACGCATGGATCAGCACCATTTAGCTCAACCATTTTGAAGGGAACTTAATGATCCAACACACACGCCACCATCAGCGAGACATTTGAGTGAGCATGACATACTCTCAACCGCCAGGGCACACTCAAGTCAGTGAAAGACGTACCCAGTAAAAGGTAGCCTAATAGTAGCTACATAGTGCTCACACGTGCTATGCAATTATATAATACTAAGAGATTGAATCTAAACAATGCAAAGAAAGTTTTCTCTCATCTTAATCTTCAGCAGGTCCAACAATATATCCGAATGCTAATCAATTAATTAATGCGTCCTTGTGGAGCAGGACAAGCATTCAGCCAAGCATTTTTGTCAGCGATGTAATCCCCCAACTTATAATATGCCTGGCTTCACCCGTTTAGCCATGAAAGCGTAACAAACCAACGTACTCAGTTTCGCATTTATAATAAATTCTAGCTGCGTCGGTCGTAGATCGGAATAAAAATAAGCCTATGTGTTAATCTAGGATATCAGCTATCTACATACCAAATTTCATTCAAATCGGTCCAGTCGTTTGACCGTGAAGAAGTAACAAACATATAACACACTCTCAAACTTTAGCCTTTATAATATTAGTGTGATTAGTTAGGTAGAATAGTAGCGACTAAACTCAAGACTACAATCCTCATACCAAAACAAACAGCAGCTACCTCCACAATACAATAGCTTTGATCAAACTCCAGTTAGTCTACATAACCCGGTCAACTGCCAGCTTAGCTAAAGTTAAACTTTGAAGAAGTACTTACTGGAGCTAGGTGCAGGCTGAACCGAGATAGTATGACGGTAGTTTGAGATTACGGTTTGCCTGCAGCGATTATTAAGTGCTGACGGGATTAGCTAACTATTTTGTATCGTGTGTGTAGGATGCAATATCTGAAGGAGCAGATTTTTTTTTCAACGTTGTTTTGATAGCCTATAAGATAAGATAAGATAAGATAATATTTATTTGCTTAAACATGTGTCGTACATACAAGAAAATATATGCATGCAAGATGGTAACAACATTATTAGGTACAGGCATGTTTGCCACATGATGTGACGTGCAAATATCAAGAAATATTATTAATTAAAACATTCTCCTATAATAACAATAAATTAAGTAAGCAATAATACAATATATTTTAATAAAATTAGATCAAAAAAAAATTATTAAACTATTCCATTGTCAATTAACAAACACAAAAAATTAAAAAATCAAATTAAATAAGCTACTATGTCAATACAAATCTTTCCTAATTTATAATTTATAATTATGGTGAATACGTTTTGAGCCCCATGAATGACAGATACATTAACACAGAAACCTTGCGCAAATTATTATTAACTTAGGTAATTACATACATAAATTCACGCCTTCTTCCCATGGCAGTAGCCAGAAACTACAGAACGCCACCTGCTGCGATCCTTACATACTCCTTTTGCCACGTTTACGTTCAAGCACATACACGCACCTCGCATCTTTCTAAAGAACATCACAAATAAAGTCAGTATTATGTCTTCCTAAGGCGTCCCTTCTCTACTCACATCTGCCTAATAAATACTTTTTGTTAGTCGCCTTTCATTCATCCTCTCAACATGACCAAACCATCTAAGCATACTCTTTTAAATTTTTAACCGACTTCAAAAAGGAGGAGGTTCTCAATTCGTCGGAACCTTTTTTTTAATTTTTTTTTTTTATGTATGTTCCCCGATTACTCGAAGATGGCTAGACCGATTAATTTTTTTTTTTTTTGTTTTATTCGAGAGGGTAGGTTACCTATACATCACAGTTGGTCCCATATAAAATTGATTAACTTTGCTTCGGTAGTTTTTGAGTTAGTTTCAATAATACGTATTTTTTCCCCACTTTTATATGGATGATGTTCTAGTTTGTTTAGCAGATAGTGGTATAAGAATTTGTGTGGGGCAGGTACACAACTAAAAAGTGAAAAATAAAAACTTTTTTGCAAAAAATACAACCGACTTCCAAAAACAACACTACAAAGTGAAAAATAACTTTAATTTCGGAAGTCGGTGGCAAAAAACGAAAATACATTTAATTAGACACCGACTTCCGAAATTAAAGTTATTTTTCACTTTGTAGTGTTGTTTTTGGAAGTCGGTTGTATTTTTTTGCAAAAAAGTTTTTTAACATTACAACATCTTCTTTTAAACCACATCGTTGCCTTATCACTTAATTCCTCTGCCTGTCAGTCACTTGTATAATTAAACCACACATGCTTCGCAAGGAACGCATTTAATTAAATTAATTATTTATTTTTTGGAATAACATGAAATACCAGGATACATTTGTGCTGTTAAAGACAGTTAAGGTTCTGATCACATCCTTGTTTCGAGATCTCCCAACTATTTCGGAATGAGAAAGCAAACCAAACTGTCTGATTACAAAATATTTTATCCTAGAATTTAACCGACGATGACCTGTAGGTACTTTAAAATTCGAGCTTTCAATTCTAATAATAACAAAGTATTTAATACATAATACACCCAAGTATTTTTAAAATAAATGAATTTTACAATAAAACCAGTGTAATTAATTTTATGTTTATCGCTTAACCCTGCGACCGCCACTGCGTGTCCAATGTACCGATCACATGATGTCACAGCAAGTAAAATTATATAAAATGTTGTTAATAAATAAGTACGACTATGTAATTATTGTTTGAAAGACACTTTTAATTTTGTCAGTGTTGTTTTACGTTTTTGTTGAATTAAATAAGACCCAGTGCATACCATATAGCACTTTGGGTCACCCGCGCGATGGCGGGTAAACCATCACCAATCGCATTCCCAACGAGGGTTGGTGTTGGCGGCCGACTATAAAATTTTGCCAAAACTTCAAGCAACATGATGAGTAAAAATATGAAGCGCGATAGGGCTAGGGAGTACCCCATAGGCGACGCGCAGGGGCAGCACCGGGCTCCTGCGGGAAGTGGACAAGCGTTGTTGCACCACCCCGGGCGGGGGCAACGTAAGAAGCGAGCTCTGGAAGTGAGATTGAGGTATACAGGGGAGAATGGAAGAAGAAAACGTGTTGCGCCGACCCCAAGTAATATGGGATAAGGACAGGAAGATGATGTTTAGGGTTCCGTACCCAAAGGGTAAAACGAGACCCTATTACTAAGACTCCGCTGTCTGTCCGTCTTTCACCAGGCTGTAGGCTGTGTGTGTGGTCTGGCTGTCCCATGAACCGTGATAGTTACACAGTTGAAATTTTCACATATGATAAACATACCTATTTATGTTGCCGCTATAACAACAAATACTAAAAAACAGAATAAAATAAATATTTAAGGGGCCCTCATACAACAAACGTGATCTGTTTGCCGTTTTTATAGATACAGAACCCTTCGTGCGCGAGTCCGACTTGCACTTGGCCGGATTTTGACATTTAATTTAACGAATGCATTGTTTTTCACCCAGGTAAATCCATTGTCCATCCTTCTGTTATTTTTACACTAGTTTGGCTTCTGCCTATCCTTTTAAAATTGTGGTGCCATCTATGACGCCACATCCAAACTATGCATATATATACTTGACGTCACACGAATCCTGCATCGCGCAAGCAGAGTTATGACGTCTCAAGTCACATTTACGACGCTCACAGAGAACATTGCAATTTTCCAGAGAGCTAAATTGACTCATTGATAAATTGACATATTGCCGACCAAAATGGTAGATTGTTAAAAAAAAAAGTGATTAGATGTCTACAATAACCGAAATTGCCATAAATCAACGTTCCGAATAACACAATATGCTTGCGTGTACAAGTAAACTTCCAGTACAATTCAAGTCACATCCCTCGGGGGTGAGTCAATTTCGTTCCACGTGGTACAACGTAAGCTATTTCATTTGTTCCACTCATCTCCCCAATGAGTTGATGTTCGTATGTTTTGTTTGATTAATTTAGGGTTAATTTATTAAGAGCTATTTGATGGTGTCGTCTTACATCACTGTGCGTTTTGTTTAACCGATGTATTTATCTTAAGGAGGATGCGCTGTCGTAGCCCGCGAAATTAAAATTTTCTTGCAAAAGAATAAAATTGAATTTCGCGGGCTGCCACAGCGCATCCGCGTAAGATTATTTTTTAATAGTTATTTAAATTAAAACTGAAAGTATTTGGAACTACATCACAGATCTAATGATTATACCAGTTTGGTAAGCAATGCTTTATTCTTCTCTGTCTATAAAAAAGTTATGTAAATGAAACAGCTATGTTGGATTAAACATTATTTTAAACTAGCTGTACCCCACGGTTTCACCCACGTAGACCGGGATAAAAATAACCTATGTGTTAATCCAGGGTATAAGCTATCTACATACCAAATTTCATCCAAATTGGTCCAGCTGTCCAACTTCTATCACATTTTCAGATTTTTCTCTATGCAAACTTTTTTGAAAATTTTTTATCAAAAATCGAAAAATATGCGGCCTATAAAAAGGAAAAAAATTGAGAATGTGCAAATAGCGCTCTTTCATAATTATGGGACCCCACATGCCCTAGTAGCCTCACTTCGAATTTCGAAAAAAGAAAAAATATTTTTATTTCTTTATTTTTTGCAAAATAGTTGGGCAAACGTCATCTAAAACTGTTCCGAATTTCAAGTTGATAGCATTAGTAGATCTTGAGATATACAGCTGTGACAGATGGACAGAGATAGACAAAGTCGCACCATAGAGGTTCGTTTTTACCATTTTGGTACAAAACCCAAAAAACAACTTCTAGTGACCTCTTCACTGCATTCGATCGTTAACGGTAAAGTCAGAGTAGCGTCCACACTACGAAGACTAATACAGACGGGCAGGCTTTTAAGTCTCCTACCTTTTATCTTAAAGCGTCACTTGTACCGTCTGGCAGGCACCTATTAATAAATTGGATGGTAAGAATAGATTTATAAAATAATAATACTTCTATTAACGACCCCTTGAATAGACGTAAGCTTAGCACGATTCCGAAAAACACACTCACAGGCATTTTTTTATGTATTGTATCAATCAATCTGCCTAGCCTTTTCCCAACTATGTTGGGGTCGGCTTCCAGTCTAACCGGATGCATTGATATTTTACATGGATCGACTGCCTATCTGACCTCCACAACCCAGTAATTGGGTAATGTGATACCCCTTGATAAGACTGGTTGTCAGACTTTCGCGCTTCTGACGACCCGTAACGACTGTCAAAGATCCACGAATGACAGCCGGGACCAACGGCTTAACGTGCTTTCCGAGACACGGAGGAGTCTCGGTATGTAAAGATGGTCACCCATCCACTGACCAACCCCGGCAAGCGTAGCTTATAAAGCGTAGCTCATGTAGACGATGTGTGTATCAACAATTTAACCTGGTGGATCGACCCGTGCGGCTGTTATTACTTAGCCACGAGCTCCACTTTTTTATGTATTGTATAAAACAATTTAAATAACGGAAACTGCCACCATCTCCATTACTTATCTCACTCCTGCAGAACCACTTGGAAAACTCATTTACCCTTCTTATTTTATGCCAAGAAATCCTATAAACAGTTCCATATCCCCGTGGCCATGGAAAAGGGTTTGCGGTATGAAAGTTGTCACGCCATCATATTGTTGTGAACGTGACGAGAATACTTTCAGGTTTAAAGATCTTAAAGGCGTATTTTTCTGGTTTATTTAGTGGTTATTATTTTACTTATTGGTATGAAGAGGTTTGAAGAGAATTGGTGATAATGATTTGTATTTTGTAGTCAAAGTCAAAGTCAAATAATTTATTTCGAGTGCATTTTTTGTTGTTTCGTATGTCTCTACAGGAGTCATTATACTCATCATTATGAACAACTATTACTATGTGACCGAACATGGAATCGCGAAAAAAATCAGCTGTTCCCTACGTAGGGAACAGCAGATTTTTTTTGCCTACGTTTTAACGAGTTTGCGAACCTAAATGTTTATGTTCGCAAACTCGTCATAATGTAGGCAACAGCTGATTTTTTTTCGCGATTTCAGGTTTATTCTCATAGTAAATATTGTTCATAATGATGAATACAATGACCCCTTAAGAGGTTACTTATCCATTATTACGGGACACCCTGTATAAATTAATATTAAAACATAAATAATTAATAACATAATACAACAAAAACAATAAAATTAATGACATTAATGAAAACAAATAAAAAATATGATTGATTATTAACATTTGCGAAAGAGCGTATTATGTACCTATGAGTAATGTAGGCTATAGAAAGCTCATGTGGAGTTTCATTAGATTTTCCTTAATTTAACGACATAAAAAAATAGGAGGAGTTTATGCGTAGGTACTTATAATTTTCTCCGTGATAACTGAGTCGATTTGCGGTTTTTTTTTCGTTTGAGGAGGCCCGCGCTGTGGTCTTAGTAATTTAAATTCATTTTTCTTTTGGGTCTATAGATTAGGTGCGCTATTTCTTAGTATCATTTTCACAATTTCAAGGCAAGTAATGACAATTAATAATCTAATATCCCCTTTTTCAAAAGTAAAAAAAAAAAAATTGTCTTCAATTGTACACTAAAACACTTATCTAAACACTATGCAGCGTTACAGAAATGGAAAAAAGAGTGTTTTCGATGAACTCTGGCACCCAAAGTAAGATTTAACTTGTGTTTAGGGTGCCAGCGTCCTCGCCTATGATTTGAACATATTGCTGTAGTTGTAAAACGAGGACAGTATATCATTATTTAATTACAATATAATATATTTTCCAGCTAATGCAACTATGATGTGGCCAATAATATTTCTGTACCTATGTATGGGTGTTATAAAATGAAAATGAGAATAAAAGAAAATGTTCACACATGCCTACCTCCATGAAAGATAAATTCACGGAAGGTAGTTTTAAAATAAATCTTGTTAGCGAAGTAGCAAAGAAGTGACTGGTCGTTGGCACGTGATACTCTCCGCCCACAGATAACTTAGACGAACTTTTATCAAAGTCTATCGGCGAAACGGAATGCCTGCCATTTTTCTCAGTTCCATATTTGAATTTTGATCCGATAGATTCTTCGTTGCCAGTTAGTTTATTTTCTTTTTTATGTTGGAGAGAGAATTTTCGAATTTGGAGGAATTTTTGAAGTGGATGAATGTGATCGTCATAGTTGTGTTGGACCTTTTTGTTTTGGTGAAAGAATTTGAATTTGGAGTTCGTCGGTGTTGGTGTCTGTTAGGAAACTGTAGAAGATTTACGAAAAAAATAAATAAAATAGAGCAGCAACTATTGTTTTTATTAATCAGCTTATAAGGTTATCGAAGTTAATTGCCGGATCAATCAATCTGCCTAGCCTTTTCCCAACTATGTTGGGGTCGGCTTCCAGTCTAACTGGATGCAGCTGAATACCATTATTTTACATGGAGCGACTGCCTATCTGACCTCCACAACCCATTAACTGGGTAATACGATACCCCTTGGTAAGACTGATTGTCAGACTTTCGGGCTTCTGACGACCCGTAACGACCGTCAAAGATCTAGGAATGACAGCGGGACAAACGGCCTAACGTGCTTTCCGAGGCACGGAAGAGTAAAGATGCCCCATCTACTGACCAACCCCGGCAAGCGTAACTTAACCTGATGGATCGACCCGTGTGGCTGTAGTTAGCAACGAGCTCCTCCTAAAATAACAAATGTATGTAACAAAAATGCCCACGATGCCAATGATCCACGAATGACAGCCGGGACCAACGGCTTAACGTGCTTTCCGAGGCAAGGAGGAGTCTCGGTATGTAAAGATGGTCACCCATCCACGGACCAACCCCGGCAAGCGTAGCTTAACCTGATGGATCGACCCGTGCGGCTGTTATTATGTAGCCACGAGCTCCTCATCCTCATCAAGTTCATTGCCGGATAGTAGTTGCCAAGTGGCTCAAAGTGTGTAATTATTATATTATTCAATACAGTGATGGACCCGATCTAACCCTTTCTCACCTTAACTTACCATTATCATAACCCTTAACGTAGGAACACTTAGGACAATTATGTAAGACATAATTTCGGTACTTTCATTAAAATTATTTATTATTTATTTATTTATTTATATATACTTTATCAAAAAAAAAAAAAAAATCAAAAAAAAAAAAAAAACATCAAGTCTAAATATTTTATCCACATACTCGTAGACCTACATGGAGCAGTGGTTTCCCAGTGGTAATAGCCCCGATTTACGAGTTGTTCGTGGGTTTGAACAACCCCCTCTTATCTTAAAGAGCGTTTCAAGTTTCTTCATGACACACATAATAGATATCTGAGGTCATCGGAAAACTTGAGACTTGAGATGCCGATGCATTCCACCAGCTTTTATGACAAGTCTTTTACAGTTCAAGCAGTACGATTATGGAATGCCTTGCCCGTGTCGATAAAGCGAGCTCAAACTTTGACCACTTTTAAAAATTCTGGTAAAAAAACACTTCCTCTCTCTTTAAACATCATTATTACATGTATAGTTTTCCTTGCTCTTGTTTCATGTTTATTATATATATTAATGTATGTATATGTTGTTTATGGTACACCACGGACTACCTGCAGAATTGTCTCTACTCGTCACCATACTCCATCCAAAGGTTGTCTGTAACAGATCGCTTTTAGCGATAAGACCGCCCATTGTCTCACCCTATGTAAAATTTCAACATTCAAACCTGTATTTTAAATGGTGTGCATAGTAAAGAGTATTCTATTGAACCCACAAGGCGCTTTACTTTGTGTTAATAATTTCATCACCACTGCTCTCAAAACTGTGAAGAAAACCGGCATGTCCTAGAACCAAACAATTGAAGACATCGACTAACCCGCACCGGGCCTGCGTGGTAGATTACAGCCCACTCCCTCCCGAAGAGAGGAGGCCTGTGTCTGCAGAGGGATATAATATGGTGGTAAAATGGAGTGAAGCCAATCACTTAGAATTTAACATTTCTAAGTGCAAGACTATTTATTTTACCCGTTCGCGTGCACACATATCGTGTGTCAACGAAATAAAGGATCTTGGACTGACCTTAGATGTGAATATGACCTTTAATCAGTACATTAATAATATCTGTGGCAAGGCTTTCCAATCACTTGGTTTTGTTATGAGACAGGCAAGTAGGTTTAAAGACAGGAATGCTATACTCACTCTTTATTATTCGTTAGTACGTAGCAAACTTGAATACAATGCACTTGAATGGGATCCACATGGGCAAAAGTAAAAGCTTATGTTAGAAAGGGTCCAACGAAAATTTGCTCGCAACCTGTATAAAAAAAAAGGGCTTTATCCCTATTTGTATCCGTCTGTTTGTTGCGGGAATGGTAGGCATCAACACGTTGAAACTGAGACGCAAGTGTGCGCTTTTGATGCACTACTATTTATTGCCAAATAATAAGATCGATGACGCAACTACCCTAGCTCGCTGTTGACTGTTTGCTCCGGACCGGCTTCGGCGGTCGTGCACCTGTGCCTTGCGGTGCCTGTTCGCGCGGCTCCACCATCGCGCCATTGCAGAGCGTACCCAGTCCATACTGCTTGGTATGCTCCCACGCCCCAGGCAATCAATCTGCTGAACACCCTGATTGTTCAGGAGCCGGATGTTGGACATATTTGTCGGAGGAGAATGTCGGCGTTCGTTGCCGAACTAGTCGTCGTCCATTGTTGTAGCCGAAATAAGACTCAATATGCACTTGTTAGATTTGATATAATATATAATTATAAGCGTATATATAGCTACTACGCAAATAGCAAGCCTTAAATGTCAGAATGGTTATTGGTTATTTATTGTGTATGAAAGTATTATGAATATGGTGTGTAAGGGAAGGATTTCATAAAGAAAAGCACAGAAAGACAAGACTAGATATTTATTATTTCAATTAGGCTTGTCAATAATTATTCATCTTTAATGAGAAAGCTATTGTCCGTTCGCAAAACTAGGTCTTCATGGAGAAGAAGGACAAGAAACTCCATGGAAACAGTATTATAGTATTCTATCAACACATTTCTTATACAGGGTGTTTGGTGCATCGTTTGCCAAATTGAATTGGCCGAAAGAAGAGGTCATTTGCTATCGCTTCAGGCTCAAGTACTCATTTTTGGCCACACCAGTTTTTTTATTACAACTTTCTAATTTTTATTTTGAAAAAATCCAAAACTCAGCATTAAAGCTTAAATTAAAAAAAAGTTTTAAGTGTAGTCGTCAAATTTCATTTTTATTTACATATGTACTGTTGTATGGCTCTATCAAATTTAAAATTACTTGCCAGTTACATCTAGTTTTTTTTTAATAAATCACAAAGTTTTTGGAAAAATAAAAAATGAACTTAAAACTCAACTTTAAATAGCTATAAAAAAAAAACTAAAAGCGATCGGGATCTTCGAATTATTTTAAAAAGTTCTCTAGTCTATCCCCTTTCCAACGGTATGTAATGTGTTAAAAAACTCTTTTAATATCTTTAATAATTAGCTAAATGTGTAGTCGAGACACATCAGGCTGATATTGGATATTACGTTTAAAACACTAGTTTTCGCATAAATTACATGCTATTAGTAGATAGATACTGTTATCTCACGTCTTACGTAGTCTCTTATCTCGTTCTTACATAGGGAACTTTCCTCGAAATTGAAAAAAAAATACATTATTACAAAAAATAATCATTTATTAATAAGTAATTTAATTACATACTAATCTTACAAGAATTAGAATTTCTGCAAACAGAGTTGCCCTTATTATTAGCTGATTTGCCAATTTTCAGTGAAGACAGGTCTTTTGTTTTCCAACATGACGGTTGTCCCGCTCATTGGAGAATAACCGTCAACCGAATTCTATCAACACATTTCTTATATTTCCACAAATTATAGTTATCTCAAACAGTTAATTCTATCACTCAGAATAATAGCAACATAATAACAATATTTAAGGTATAATATGAAATTACGTAACTTACATGACACCTGGTAGATATATTTCACATCACAACGGCACTAGCACTAGCCACTTGAACATCCACTGAGCAACTGCCTCGAGAATGGCATTACAATCCTTTTTATATCCTACCACCCCTTCCATTTATCCCTTCCTATCAAACATCAACTGACAGTATTGTATCAATTGTTTCAAACAACCTGTTATATTAAAATAGCAATATAAATTCTAAGATATACTACAGTTACTATCAAATATTATTTAATTATTTATAGTAATAAAATCTGTACGAATTTGACAAGTTAAGAGTGGTATATTTCGTAAACACAATAACTAATCAAATTAGATACTTCTACATTGGTCTCAAGCTTCATAAATGTGACAGATGTCAATATCCAACAAACAGTTATTCTAATAATCTAAAGGTTGTTTTACAATGATTCGATGATTTTAATCACAACCGAACTAACTTCCGGAATCAAGGTAATCTCAAGTATTTATTTTTAAATATTAGACACAATTACTACATTTATCTAACACGGCCATACTGACAAGTACTTCGCTCTCGAAGTACATTAGATAGCGTTTTTCTACAATTGTAATTTACTTTGGTTTTGTCATCGTCATTGTCATTTTTGTTTTGTGTTGCCAATTGCCTAGACGTGTCAAGTCCCCTCCACCCGCTGCTAGTGGGATAGACTTGCACCAAGCAAATGACCGACCAGCGGAAACACTCACAGTCATAGTCACAGTCAGCTAATTACAATTATCTAATACGGCCATACTAACATGTATTTCGATCTCGAAGTACAAGATAAATAACATTATACAAAAACAATAGTGTGAAACTTAATCACATCTTACTGTATGTGGCCAAACACCCGCCGTCGGTGAAGCTCAATCACCCGTAGTCAGTGAATGCCAGACAACAGTCAAGACAAGCTCTTTTTGTATTAATTAAATAAGTAATCAAAACAATATACCGCTCGGTCAACCTGACAATATCATTGCAAATTGATCATCCTTATTACATTTTCTATTAAATAATTGCAAATATTTAATATGGTCACTCTGTTGGTACCTTACTTTTTAGTAAAAGGTTATAATAATAAGCCAAATCAAAATTATCAAGAAACTCAGATCAGTTCCGACAAAACTATAACAATACTAGCATTTTGAAAGTGAAAAATGTCATATTTGTTTATCAGCAAGTTATGTGATATTCGCTATTTCTTTCATAATATAAAAATACAATTATGTTCCATTTACTTTATGACATTACCAACTTCAATTTTATAAAGTTTCCTCCAAAGCCATTTTTTAAATTAATTTGTGGTCAACAGAGCAATAATATTAACAATCTTAAATTAACTTTCCCTGAACACTTGCATTTTTCTTTTTCGACCATACAATTCTCAGCACGTTTTCATCGTTATGATGAGGGTTGAGTCAACGACCCGCCGTTACCAATGGTTTCCAGCAGAACACGATTGCTCCAACGTTGATCATGAAAATAGCAAAATAAAATTCATTAGAAATATGTTATGTGAGACTGAGCACTATCCCACTTCTGATGTTAGATTTGATATAATATATAATTATAAGCGTATATATAGCTACTACGCAAATAGCAAGCCTTAAATGTCAGAATGGTTATTGGTTATTTATTGTGTATGAAAGTATTATGAATATGGTGTGTAAGGGAAGGATTTCATAAAGAAAAGCACAGAAAGACAAGACTAGATATTTATTATTTCAATTAGGCTTGTCAATAATTATTCATCTTTAATGAGAAAGCTATTGTCCGTTCGCAAAACTAGGTCTTCATGGAGAAGAAGGACAAGAAACTCCATGGAAACAGTATTATAGTATTCTATCAACACATTTCTTATATATTTCCATAAATTATAGTTATCTCAAACAGTTAATTCTATCACTCAGAATAATAGCAACATAATAACAATATTTAAGGTATAATATCAAAATATGTAACTTACATGACAATTGGTAGATATATTTCACATCACAACGGCACTAGCACTAGCCACTTGAACATCCACTGAGCAACTGCCTCGAGAATGTCATTACAATCCTTTTTATATCTTTTTTTTTTTTTTTTTTTTTTTTTTTTTTATATGGCATCTCGCAGTTGACCACTAAGGGTCGAGACTGCTCAACCGGGCGTTTCCTGTGGGTTCTTTAAGCGAACTTAAAGCCCCCGGCCAGGCTTAAAACTAGAGAAAATTATTAGTCGACTGAGCGTCGCTAATATCAATATGACAGCCAGACGGGGCAGGCTGGATCATGACGGGGGGGACAAGTGCTACAGGCTCAGCTGTGCCCCCAGCTGGCACAGCTTCACCGAGTAGGGGATAGGGGGGGGCCTTTTTATATCCTACCACCCCTTCCATTTATCCCTTCCTATCAAACATCAACTGACAGTATTGTATCAATTGTTTCAAACAACCTGTTATATTAAAATAGCAATATAAATTCTAAGATATACTACAGTTACTATCAAATATTATTTAATTATTTATAGTAATAAAATCTGTACGAATTTGACAAGTTAAGAGTGGTATATTTCGTAAACACAATAACTAATCAAATTAGATACTTCTACATTGGTCTCAAGCTTCATAAATGTGACAGATGTCAATATCCAACAAACAGTTATTCTAATAATCTAAAGGTTGTTTTACAATGATTCGATGATTTTAATCACAACCGAACTAACTTCCGGAATCAAGGTAATCTCAAGTATTTATTTTTAAATATTAGACACAATTACTACATTTATCTAACACACTCTACAGTTGTAATTAGATCGATTTAACAAACAATCAGTTAAAAAGTAGCACACACGAATCGGATGGAACTGGATTAGTTTCGGAACGCGGCGAGGTCGGTGCGAGGTTGGTAGCGCACGTCCGTTCAGTTCGGTGTCTAATCACGAAGTCCTCGTCAAGTACAGGAACCTTGAATGACAGCCGTCATCTGTTCCCGTTATTTTCCCCCGCAAACTCAAAATGACATTGACAGCTCGCACAGTGATGCCAACCCCCGCTTCCGAACACACCCAAGTCGGTACAACTTGACGTTCCGTTCAGAACCCACGACATATATTTTTTTTTAGTTAAATGTTATGTTGTTGGCTCGCTGCGCGCTTTGGCTTTGGTTTTGGCTTTGGCTTTGAACTGTAAGTGCAGCAAGCAATTGTTAAAGTATGTACTTACAAAAATAAAATAAAAATAAACATCGTAGGTAATTTGTTTGCAAATCCAAGTAACCTTTGCAAATTACGTACCAACAATTGTACTAAATACTACAATGGCCTTAAAACTTAACTTAGATTGCACTTCAAAACTTAACAGTCACCGTCCCAACGTTTATCTGAACTCTATTAAAAACCTCATTTGTTTTTACAATAGTTAGTACTGCACTACGAAGTATACTCAGATGAATTATAGAACCTTTTTCGTGTTTATAATTGCTTCGCTTGTACCAACGACAGCTGGTTTTTGGGGTTAGAACTTATTGCATTAGCGAAGCGATTATATAAGGTATACACAAACTGTACTGAACTTTGTAACTTCAGAATCTCAGCTCAACCGTGCTTGAAAATAGGAAATAGATAAAAATCTAGAAAGCAATTAATGTCTAGCCTCCCAAGTAGAAAGAAGGCTGAAATATTACATCATCATCTGCCTAACCTTTTCCCAACTATGTTGGGGTCGGCTTCCAGTCTAACTGGATGCAGCTGAATACCAGTATTTTACATGGAGCGACTGCCTATCTGACCTCCACAACCCAGTTACCGGGTTATACGATACCTCTTGATAAGACTGGTTGTCATATTTTCGGGCTTCTGGTGACCCGTAAAGACTGTCAAAGATCCACGAATGACAACCGGGATCAACGGCTTAGCATGCTTTCCATGGCACGAAGGGGTCTTGGTATGTAAAGGTAGTGGTTGAAATATACAACGCACAGAAATTATTGACTTTAAAAAATAAGTGCTCGAGAAAGTTAGTAATTTATTCACAGGGCAACTGTAACAGGTAATAATCACAGTATATTACTAGGTATTCCCAAAAAGAATTTGATATTTGTTGAGAGACTCTGTTTTAACGAATGACAGTAGCCATTATTAACTTAAAAAAAAAAACCAACTAAACAAACAAAAATTAATAAAAAATAAACAACAAAACCAAAAAAAAAAAAAGCGTAAACCGTAACCGTAAACAACTTCTAAGAATAATCGTAATACCCAACTCAATAAATATTTCTCAACATCAAAACACCCACGAGCTTTAGCCTAAAAGCCTCAAACTCGACTCTATTTCAAACATAGACCTCTCGAACTTCCTGAAAAAACTCAACCTCATAAATAATTCAACACTCAGCACTTCAAGTGGCGAACCGTCGCTTAATTAGTGGCGCTACTGCTTACGCCTCTGCTCATCCTGACCATCCTGTTAGGAAAAAGCGTCTACTCATACATAATTCAACGCTCCTCACAAACTGTATAAACGGCAGACCACTGGCTAAAAGTGGTATTGATAATACTTGGAGATTTGTTCGGGATCTTCTAGTTTCAAGTTTATTTAGTTTTTCTTTCGACATTCGTGTGATTAGTTTCTGTGGAAATAACGTGGATATTTATGTTGTTGTAATTACAAAGTGTTTTCTATTTATCTACCATCTAGGGTTAAGAGCAGGCCCATCAGACTATTAAAAAAAAAACAAGATAATAATAAAACAAGTACCAAAATGTTGTTGTTAGGGTTCCGTACCAAAATGGTAAAAAGGAACCCTAATGGTGCGACTCAGTCTGTTTGTCTGTCTCTCACAGCTGGATAACTCATGAACTACTAATGCTTTCAACTTGAAACTTGGAACAGTTCTAGATGACGTTTGCAAATAAGAAAGAAATAATAATATATGTTTTTTTCTTCAACAGGGACTTAAAAATTCAAAGTTTTTTCATATTCATATTCAACTCTACTAGGGCATGTGGGCCTGTATCCCAGCAGTGGGAACATTATAGTAGGCTGATTATACTATAATACTCTTTAAACAATGTTTTTCTTGGAGATCGTGTGGCCTTTGCTAGAGTAGTCTTTCAGTTCGCGTTAAATTGCTCTAAGAAATACACTTATGCCCGTTTTCTAGATAAAAAAAGCACACCGTTTAATTTTCAACTCTCGGTGCCGATCCAAGCGTTGAAAATCTACCAGTGCGCTTTTGTTTAGGCATTATATTTAAGTATTGCCTAGTGTTAGGATTAAACGTATAAACTGTATAAACCACCAATAATTTTGTATGTGTATGTATAACTTTGCTATGATTTTATGAAAAAAAAAATAACATTGTAAACATTGATATATTAGAGGAAGATATGTTACGCGCTAACATCGCAATCACTAAACCTCTAAACCTGGACTCGGCGCACGACTACATGCACCGAAACTCGCATAATCTGTGATCACAGTCACAAACCTACAGTTACTGATAGACAAGGACAGATACAGGAGTCGGCGCTGTCATGCAAGCGAAATCGCGTTAGCCGCCGAATGTTTACGATTATGAATGACATTGCATTCTCGTTCTCACAAAAATGGCGAAGCACATTAAATATTATTATAATTTTCAACAAATTAACATTTTTGGCTGTACGAGTGGAAAAAAGAGTGGAAGAAAATTTAGATTTACAAAACATGTTTTTATTTTTAGGTTCACCAGGGACCAACATCATAAACTATGGTCGAACCAAGGTGAGTGAAGGCAGGCTAAGGAAGCACTCCCTACAATTGATGGCCGCCTCACGAAACTGGTTCTCCGACGAACTAAACAACAGCTGCGTACAGTTACAGCAGCAATAACTGGTCACGAGTCATTTAATAAACACCTCTTTGTCATAGGAATCACAGACAGTGCAGAACCTGCATGGAGGACGACGAGACAGCAGCTCATGTGCTTCTAAAATGCCCGGTGGTCACCGCATACAGGGCAAAGTACTTCGGTACCCCAGGTACCATCCGTGAGGTTAAATACGCGCATTGACGTGGGGTTGCGGATAACAGCCCTTATTACCTTCCTATTTAGGTACTTTTAGGTTATAATTGAATCCACAAGCACTTCATAAAATTTATATTCACACATACTGAACTTGATTGAGTAACTTAACCCTATTCAAAGTATTCAAAGCACATTTACCAAACTTAACATGCACACATAACATTAAAATATATCCCAAAGGCGTATAAAATAAGATTTATATCTTAACTAGATTCTTCGCGCGGCTTTGTTCAAGTTTTGATAAAATTATTAATCCTTTGAGACGCGGATTATATTATTCCTCTGTAAGTGAGTTATTCGCGCCCCTGAAGTGCGAAAGAAATTATATTCCATTCTGTATGCTAAGGCCTTATAATTCTATGTAAGCATTTGATTAATATGTATGCTTATTGTGATTATGCGAGATTTTGCGTTGATTTTCGCATTACCGAGAAATTAATACGGATTTAAATTTATCCGACCTTTTGCTGCTTTTAAGACGTTGTTAAGTCAAAGTCAAAGATTTATTTGCAGATAAACATGTTAAAACATGTGTGTTCTTTAGAAAAGAAAGTCGTATTGTTTTTCTTACGGGTCAATGGCCGACAGCTCTTTTAGTGAACTTAGGATTTGTGTTTGTGTATTTTTGTCCGAATTTAAGTAGTTTATGCATAATCTGTCTAAATTAATCTCTAAAATAAAATCCGGATGGCGTATTTATTGAAGAAAGTCATAGCTTTGTTAAAGAAATTAAAAAATAAACACTCTTTATTCTTTAAAATGGCTGGCGAAATATCGGTGAATTATGTATAGGCAATAGAATAGAATAGAATAGATATTTATTTTGCAAATATGGGTAGACATAATAGGTGTTACATTAAAGCACAGCCATATTTCACCATTCGGCATGCAAAACATTAACAATATAAAATAACAAGATTAATTATTATTATTTTAAAT
This sequence comes from Cosmia pyralina, assembly GCA_946251885.1. NCBI lineage: Eukaryota > Metazoa > Arthropoda > Insecta > Lepidoptera > Noctuidae > Cosmia > Cosmia pyralina. The sequence continues at coordinate 23,637,120 of OX276354.1, read as the reverse complement.
ATTAACAGGATTATTACAAAAATATTATTTATTCATTAATAACAGGATTATTGAAAATATTGATAATGATTAACAAGATTAATTATTAACAAGATAAAATATTAGCAATAATCACAACACTATCCAAAAGCCAGAGCAAAATTTTTTCTCTAATAAAAACTCAGTCACACTGTAGTACGTTTTATGAATTAAAAAATTACGGAGTCTACTTTTAAACAGCACTGCTGTCAAATCTTTCCAACCACTCGGTAATTTATTATAAATAATTGGGGCCATAGAATAAACACTTTTGTGCATCAAAGTAGTTCGACACGGTAATTGACATAATTTGCTATTGTCACGCCTATGTCTTGGGAATGTATATTTTCAACTTGAACGATGTAACCAATATTTTGTAAAAATATTACGATTTAAAAGAGTGTCCGTGGAGTTTCTTGCCCGTTCTTCTCCATAGGGATCTACTATGCTTTGGAATGGGCAACTAGGTTCATCTTTCTGACTGACCGACCCATTGACAATTCAAAAGTGCCTGTAATTGGTTTATTTGAAATAAATGCTTTGAGTTTGAGTTTGAATGCATCAGTTAGAAGTTCAAAACGACTTGGAATAGAATAGAATAGAATAGAATAGAATACTCTTTATTATGCACACCATTTAAAATACAAGTATGAATGTTGAAATTTTACATAGGGTGACACAATGGGCGGTCTTATCGCTAAAAGCGATCTTTTACAGACAACCTTTGGATGGAGTATGGGGACAAGGAGAGACAATTCTGCAGATAGTCCGTAGTGCACCATATACATATACAACATATACATACATTAATTTGCTTCTTTTTTTTTTTTGATTTTGCTTTACAAACATAGCTACTTCGAAAATATAAATACAAGGAAGTGTCAAGATATTGTACTACTTAAAATAAGGCTTGCAACTGACTGTAGGTTTAAGTTTAAACATTGATCGGAGACATCTTTTTTGGGCCTTAAATGATGTGTCTTTATTAGTTAAATTCGCCCAGAAAATGACACCGTAACGTAATTGAGATTCAACTATACGTGGTAAGCCGTAAAAAGTGTTTTGGTGTCTACTATGGAGGACAGTCTATACAAAAACATAATGCAGATGAACCTAATTTTTACACAAAACATCTATATGCTCTTTCCAATTTAAGTTGTAATCTATTTGTAATCCCAAAAATGTTGTGTTACGGGCACAATGTCTGTTGGTATTTTAAGTTATTCTTCAAAATCGCTTTTCTTATTGTTAAGTATCCGCTACCTTTCCACTTAGACCACAACAGACTACTAATTCAAAAAACCACGAAAAATTATTTTATATTTTCTTTTTTTTCGTAAATTGCTAACAATTTGTTCCCCTTGGAATTTTATTAAGTAATTAATTTCAAGTTAAAAACAACACTTTTTGTTTACCTTTATTGTTGTTGTTCTTGCCTTTACTTTCATTAAGGCTGTAACATTTTAATACCTTTGCTTCGTTTCGTTTGAAAAGTATGTTCGGAAAATACTATGATGTTGGTTTTAGGGTTCCGTAGTCAACAAGGAACCCTTATAGATTCGCCTTGTCCGCCCGTCTGTCCATCTGTCCGTCCGCAGCTTAGTTTAGAGACTCTTAGGACTAGAAAGCTATAATTTAGCATGGATATACATATTCATCACGCCGACAAAGTGGTAAAATAAAATTAAGATTTTTTTTTTTGTGGATGCGAAATCATCAAATGACTTCTCCCGCTCTGGGCGGAGCTGGGCGTGTCAGACTTTTACTGTCTAAAACCCACCCGTGTTTCTTCAGTTGCCTGTGCCAGGGCGACGGTATCTCTTTCGAACAACCCGCGACCCCGGCGGCATCGGCCCAATTGACCCCGTCACTGCTGACATCTCTTTGAGGCGCGCGTGGAACACAACGCGCCGTCGACCTGGGCCTGGTCCTTACTGACGGCGAGCTACCCATTACTCGTCGTCCGCAAGCCCGCGCCTACGGTGGCCGGGAATCGGCAATGGATTCCCGCCGCCCAGGGCGTCTCCTGCGGCGGCTAGAGCCGCGAGGGCTCGACTGTTGCCTCTCCCTGACGCGTTCCGCCTCCTCCTTCGCGAGCATTACTGAAATGGTCAGTTTTGGATGGGTGAAAAAATACACGGTAGTAGTAATATATAACGAAGATAAAAGGAAAACTATATATCACAACTACAAGCAAGCTTACGACGCTTGCTTTTTGCTTTTCAAGTTTACGACTAATAGTCAACCAACTTACATTTGCAGTTGGAATGTATGGGAGACCATGTTTTTCAACTACAGTGTTAAGTTTGTTCTTGGAATAAATTCATCCCAACTACGGAACCCTTCATTGTGCGTGGTCCGACATGCACTTGGCCGGTTTTTATATAAAAATTGAATATTAGAATTTAACAGAATCAGAATTTATTTATTTGTAAGAATGTAGTTTTACATAGTATGATGTTAACATTTTACAAGTTCTGTACATTTTACTTCTACATAATGGTACGAGTATACAAAAAATATTCAAATGTCATTCTTAATTTAAGTACGATTGATATGAAGATTCGATTTATGAGACAAAGGATGTTAGTTTAAGAAGCGCATTTTATCGCCACAAATTCGTGAAAGTTTTGGATATATCTATCTACTGAAAAAACACTAAAACCATATCTCTTGTCAATCAGGGACAAATTCGTAGTTTCATGTGAATGTAAACTGTATTTCACCAGTAAAGTTGGAACTGGATCACAGTTATTAATCGTCCAATTAGTTACATACTTCTGTTCTGTTCTGTGTGTGTTGTTCTGTTCTTCTTCTATTTCTGTTATGATAACAAAGTATTAATTCATTCATTCATTCCTAAATTAAATTTTTCAAAGGAATCCCACTCTATTCCTTGAAATAATTCCTCCCATATCCAAGCCCCTATTCACATATAAAATACAGTTTCTCCAAACGTATTATAGTTTATCTAAACCACAAATACGTAGTGTAATCCACACGTTCGGTGTGTAATCCAAGTGTAATTCCCCTGGATATATGAGCCTTGATACGAACGGTATAAACCAGCTAAATTGGAAATGCGTTCCGTTCCTTTGTGTTAGAAAAGGCACTAAATTACATGTCGCTCGTATTGCATTTGGAAGCACTTTGTATGTAAGTACACTATCTTGGAAGATGGCTCGAAGGACCAGATAATATTTCATGGTCTTTTGTTTTTGAAATTATAAAAATGTCACAGATTTTCTTTGGTCTTTGATGTCATAAATAAGAATAGAATAGAATATTTATTTGCCAGAAACATGGTATGTTCACAAAGGTGTCCTTAACATTTCATAGTGCTGCATGTCTCACCGTTATAACGGTATGCAAAGACAATTTACAATCATATCTAATCAATTACAATAATTACATTAATTCAAAAAAAAAAATGTTAAATCAATTATTATAATTATACCATTATTTCCATTTTTACCATAATTATTATTAAATAAAACAATAAAGTTAGTTTTGAATCAAAATCTTAGTGCAATTTATACGTATGTATACCGTCTAGTGTTCGGCCTCTGGTATCGGCCTTAGTAACAGCATCCAATGGGATACCATTGGCAATTTTAGAGCTATAATTAACGATACATAATTAAAGCTTTAAGATTACGCCAATAAGTCTGCAGGGCTGCAGTGCCGCTGTTGACAACAGCATCGCTACGGTCACGTCTTATTATAATTGTGCTAATTAGAAGTAGGTAGTAATAGTTATAGTAGTCGTTGGAAAGTCCATGTTGAGCAGTGGTTTTGACAAACTAAATAACGTTAGTACAAAATGTACTCTTACACAGTTTAATTATGGGCATGTGATGCAGAGGAATGAGGAAAATGTCGTGAGAATGGGAAGTTTTGCGAATGTGGATGGCTTTAAGAATCGGGAAAGACCAAAGAAACGTTGGACGGATGGACTGTGTGAAATATGATATGGCTAGAAAAGGGGTGGATGAAATTGAATTCATGGGCATCCTCTTAAGGAGGATGCTCTGTGGTAGCCCGCGAAATTCAAATTTTCTTGCGTTTTATGCAATTTGCAGGTCCGTGTCAGGTTGTATCTTGTACATATGTATTTACATAATTTTAATCATAAACCTGCACGATATCTAACTTAGAGAGATGTATTGATGATTTTGAAGGTTAAAATTATATAAATACATATGTTTTATTGCTGCGTATCTTATTTTGATCAAGATATAACCTGACACGGACCTGCGAATTGCAAAAACCCAAAAAAAATTGAGTTTCGCGGGCTACCACAGCGCATCCCCCTTAAGGGTCATTGTACACAACATTTAATATGGGAACATACCTGAAATCGCGAAAAAAAATTCTGCTGTTAAGTGCATTTATATGTTCTCATAACTCGTCAAAATGTAGGGAACAGCAGGTTTTTTACCCAGTATAATAAATTGTGAACATAGGTAACTCTAACCATGTTTTATTCGCAAAATACACGCTTTACCGTGGAGCTGCGAACACCAGCCGTTATACAATACAACCACTTTTCATTATATTTCTAGTGTCCTTCTTTCTCCAAGATAACAGAGAACGACATTTTCACTTTGCATTAAATTAAAACTAATGATATCTTTGTGACGAGAACTCGTAAGGTTACCCTTTACAAGTTTGCAACGAACTTGAGCGCTATATAGTTTTACAGATTGTATATATTTTCGACAAGTAGATATTTCCATTCCTTTTGCATTTCCAAGATACTGACACCCTTTTATACCTGCAAACAAAATTAAACTCTACTACTACTACTTTTAAGTCTTTATTCCCTTAATTTTCGAGCACATTCTAAGACGTTGCCACCACACTTAAAAATCAACTTTGCCTCTCAACAATAGGGTATAATTTTGGTAGTTTTGCCATGATAAAAAGAGTATTTCTTGATGTAACGTGATGTGTATAAGGCAGACCGTATTATTCAGTGAGGATTTCAGAGGAATCCATTTCCTGATGTCTGGAGTACAACGGATGTCAGTTGGTGAGAACGGACGCTGGATGCTAGCTGTCCTACTTAGTATGGTACCTTATATTATTGACAATATATTTGGATTGGGATTAGAAGAGCCCCCGCAGACTACAGATTTTATATCGGCCGATAGTTTGCTCTGCCTCTTAATCAGTATTAAAATGTATTCATTCTCTATTCTTTAATGCATTCCATAATGTAAAACAGTTGGTAATACACCACTAATGTTTAATTAGTACAAATACTTAAAGGGCTTATTAGAGAAGGTCTTGTTATTATAGATGTAAAGTCCCAATAAATAATATTCATAAACAGCAAAGTTATTAGCGTTTGTTTATATCCCAAAATGTCACTCAGTTTATGGAAATATTGTACAGGCTACATAGTAGTTATTCATTAATCATGGAAAAGCACTGCGCGTAGTATTTTCTAGTTGCAATTGTTATGAATGATTGATTCAATTATGAAATTTATGAATTTAAAAATTATGACAAATTTTCGTGGACAATTTTGGAATTTAATTTTTTTTATTTTTGACTACACAAATATGATCAGTAACGGGTACGGATAGAGCCCAATTTTTTTTTGTTAAAAACTAGTAGTGTCTATGCTTAAAATTAATGACACAATTATGGACCCTGTCGAGCACAGCGTAGTAGGAGAGATGCGGAAGAGCGCTTCTTTTTTGTTTGTTATTATTTATTTATCCAGTCGTTATTCAATAACCTTGTCCAGTTCGCGGTCATTATAATCATATTTGTGTCGAAGACTTCTCCAGTCCGCGCGGCTCTGACTACTTTTTAATTACGTTATTGTGTTAATAATCTGTATCTTTACTGCACTAACTTGCACTGGTGATTGTATTTTTATTTCATTAAATAAGTATAACTTTTTCTTTCAATATTTAATTTATTTAAGTAGTTTAATAATGTTTAGGCTTTATAAGATGTAACTTGTATACATATTCAAACTGCATCTTAAATGCGTAACACATTATTGTAACGAAGCAAGAGTTTGGCCGAATAACATTATTGAATTCTTTTAACACAATCGGTATTATTATTGAACAGAGTCACGTTCTTAGCAAAGTAGGTATATTCCAAAACTAACTGTCACAATTATGTTCTACCCTATTTATACCTTTATAGTTTTAGTCAAAGTACAATCAAGTAATTCTTGGAAGTTGTACAACACATTGAATTAACTAATTAAATGTCATCTGCCTAGCCTTTTCCCAACTATGTTGGGGTTGGCTTTCAATCCCTATCAGGGGGTATCGCACGATCTCCTACGAGGCGGCTTGCGCACTGGCCGGATCCCCGCCCTGGGACCTAGAGGCGAGAGCCCTCGCGTCACTGTACCGATGGCGTGAGGAGGCGCGGGCGCGGGGCCCGCGCCTCCTCACGCGAGGAGCGATACAGCGCGAGGTCGAGCATCGCCGGTCACAGCTCCGCGAGGTCCTGTTGACGGAATGGCGCGACAGGCTTCTGCGCCCTACTGCCGGCCTCGCCACCGTCGAGGCGATCCGACCAGTGCTCGGCGAATGGGTCGGAAGGAGGCACGGCTCCCTGTCGTTTCGAGCGACCCAGGTGCTCTCGGGGCATGGTTGCTTCGGGAAGTACCTGTGTCGCATAAACAGGGAACCGGACGCTCGGTGCCATCACTGCGTCCACTGTCGGGAGGACACGGCGTGGCATACAGTGGCAGAGTGTGCCGCATGGGAGGGGCCGCGCCGTGCCCTCGTGGCAGAGGTCGGAGCCGACCTGTCGCTGCCGGCCGTCGCTCGTTCGATGGTCGGGAGCGCAGAGTCGTGGGATGCGGTGATCTCCTTCTGTGAAACCGTCATTTCGCGGAAGGAGGCTGCGGAAAGGGAGAGGGAGATCGAGACGACTCTCCCGACCCGCAGAAGGCGGCCTGGGCGTCGGCGGAGGGCGGACAACGCCCTCTTTCAGCCCCCGTAAACAGGTCCGGAGGGACGGTGGACTCGGGGACGTCCGCAGGCCCCCATCCAGCTGGACCCGAGGCGGCGGCGCGTAGTGTTCCGCGCGCGCCCCTATTGGACGTTGCGGGGGGAATCCTGCACCTCACTCCCCTCGCAGGCCTGAGGAGGCCCGCAAATGCGGGCCGGCACTAGCCGGGGATCGTGGAAGGCGCCCAAGTTTCCATGATCCCCGGTCCAGGTGTGGGAAGGGAACACCGGGTTTTTTTTTTGGCTTTCAATCCTAACCGGATGCAGCTGAATACCAGTATTTTAAGAGCAGACCTCCACAACCCAGTTACTGGGTAACACGATACCCCTTGGTAATACTGGTTGTCAGACTTTCGGGCTTCTGACGACCCGTAACGACTGTCAAAGATCCAATAATGACACAGCCGGCACCAACGGCTTAACGTACTACTTTCCAAGGCACGGAGAGACCCATCCACAGACCAACTGCGGCAAGCGTAACATAACCTGATCGACCAATCTGTGCGGATGTTATTATATAGCCACAAGCCCCTCTACAGCTATTTAAACGTAATTGTAAAATATGTTTCACGACGTCAATAGGTAGGTACACTACATCACGGAACTGTCGTATTTGTCCTTTCTCAGAAACGCCTGGAAATTCTAGATGTGCCTTAGCAACGTAATAGCGTTTACAAGTCAATAAACCACCGTTAAATTGTTGTATTGTCCTTTCTCAGAAACGGCTGGACACGTCAAGATAACACAGTTGATTTGCCTAATTCTCTAGGTACACAGACACAATGAAATTATTGTCATGGTGACTTATCGGAGGCTTCGTGTTTGGTACAATGTGCATACGCTGTGAGTTTTTGTACCTATAAAGAAAGAAAGAAAATAAAATAAATAATTTAAAAACTCGACAAAACCCGACTGCAAAAAGTCAACTTATAAGCAATCCACTAAAAAGACCAAAACAAGATTGAAAATAGAAAAAAAAATAAACTAAAAACAAAGTAAATAAAAAAAACTCTAGTTAGCTATAGTGTTATTAACCCGTCGCGCGCTAATTAGCAGACACAATTGAAATTCTATTGTTATCTGTACACATGGTGTGCAATCGACATTTTAAGAGTTACGGGCCGATTTTTCAATCGTCAGATAACTTTTATTTAAGGAATAAATATGGCGGTTTGACATATTGTAGGAGTTAGAGAATTCCATGTTTTCTATGTGACAGCGTACAATCTCACAAATATTTAAACTGTTATTAGTTTAAGAAATTGTTGTACCTACTTTGGAAATAAATATTTATTATTATATATTATATTATATTATTATATTTTCTACACAAAGCTGTCAAAACGTCAAACATATTCCCCGGATAAAAGTTATCTGACCATTGAAAAATCGGCCCTAAAAGTAATTAATTCGTAGACGTAATCATAAAACAACTGAACTTTATTTCAATTCAACAAAACACATTCACAAAAATCACAAAAACATTCAAAAATTAGAAGACAAACAAGACAGATAACAAAATGGCTGCCTCCGATAAAAAGTTACGACTTAAGTATCAAAAACTAAAACAATATAAAGTGCGTAATCCCGAGCGATTTAACTTAAGGCGAAGCTATTCCGGCGCGATTTACTGCGCTGAATTACCCGACTGCGTAAGTTTATTAAGTGTAGTGAATAAATGTTTAGTTGTTTGATGTTTTTGCCGGGTTTGGGTTCCGGAACTTGTTGAATATTTTGCTTTGTGTATTGTTTTGGGGATATGCTAAGAAGAACTGGGTATTTGAAGGCCAATTCTCGTACTTATAAAACGTTAAGTTAAGTCGCAATGTCATCTCAGTGACTCGAGGGGCTCGTGGCTAGGTAATAACAGCCCCACTGGTCGATCGATCAGGATAAGCTGCACTTGCCGCGGTTGGTTCGTAGATGGGTGACAATCTTTACGTATTGTGATGTGTATCTTTGACAGTCGTTACGTGTCGTCAGAAGCCCCGTAAGTCTGAGAACCAGTCTTAGCAAGGGGTATGATATTACCCAGTCAGATAGGCAATCGCTCCATGTAAAACACTGGTATTCAGCTGCATCTGGTTAGATTGGAAGCCGACCCCAACATAGTTTGGAAAAGTCTATATGCAGATGATGAATGACTGTCATCTCAGTGACAAATTAATATCAGAAAGTTTAGATACATTATCGGGGCAGACCCAGGAGATAGTGTGACGAGCTTGACGCCTACAGACAGAATTGGTCTTAGCTTAAGATATTATAGAGGAGTGGAAAGGAGAAAGGGAGGACTTTGCTCTACAGTTGGACCACACAGGCTAAAAAATTATAAATTCAGATAGTCATAGTTTTTATACAGATTGAGACTGAAATTACAATGCGAACATTCTTAAAAATCAACTGCCCCTCTGTTTCTTTTAATGGGTGGTGTTAAACATCAATTAATGGGTTTTATATGGTTTTTTTTTAGGTGGACGTGGATAATGTCATGTAAATAACATGACTCAGTGACTGAGAAATTGACTTCGTGCGATTCGTACTTAAACATACCTAAAATGTTTGTTTTTCTTACCAAGTTATGGTGAATTTATATTCGTGTGATTAATGTTTGTCATCTCACCCACGATACAGGATTCATAATTATGGAGGCTTCTTTTTAGCGAAGAAACTTGCTAGCAAAACATTTCTCAAACACATGGATCTGCTTAGCCTTTTCCCAATTATGATAGGGTTGGTTTCCAGTCTAACCGGATGCAGCTGAATACCAGTATTTAACATGGAGCGACTGCCTATCTGACCTCCACAACCCATAGCCACTGACGCGTCCCACTCCCCGCGCGACGTCACGAGAAATACGACGCGCGACGTGTCCTTGAGAAATATGAGACTTTTTGTCGGCGCGCGACGGGGCGCCTAGCCACTTATACACGGCATGTATACAAGAAATTTGTATCAATGGACATTCAACGAATGACTGTTTCCTAAAGTGGATAGACTAGGCTAGATTACTAATTTTGATTGAGAACAATAGATGACTTAGTTTTTTTTAACCGACTTCAAAAAGGAGGTTCTCGATTCGTCGGTACCTCTTTTTTTTTTTTTTATTTTTTTTATGTATGTTCCCTGATTACTCCAAGATGGCTAAACCGATTTAGATTTTTTTTTGTTTTATTCGAGAGGGTATACATCACAGTTGGTCCCATATAAAATTGATCAATTTTGCTTCGGTACTTTTTGAGTTAGCTTCAATAATACGTATTTTTTCCCCACTTTTATATGGATGATGTTCTAGTTTGTTTTGCAGGTAGTGGTATTAGAATTTGTGTGGGGTAGGTACACAACTAAAAAGTAAAAAATAAAAACTTTTTTACAAAAAAATACAACCGACTTCCAAAAACAACACTACAAAGTGAAAAATTACTTTAATTTCGGAAGTCGGTGGCAAAAAACGAAAATACATTGAACTAGACACCGACTTCCGAAATTAAAGTTATTTTTCACTTTGTAGTGTTGTTTTTGGAAGTCGGTTGTATTTTTTTGTAAAAAAGTTTTTATTCAATAAAAAAAAAATCTGTTTGTTTATACACTTCTGGACACATCTATTGGCCCACCTTAGAGTTAAGGTTTCGATGGCCCCTACCGAAATATGATTGCTAGATTGAACAAAAACTGTTGATGCAGTTTTAAACCTGATACATTTTACCATCTTTTTCGATCGTATTGTTTTAAATTTGAATTCAGAATACCATACGACATGGAGCTACGCCTAACAAGTCGGATATGCGCCTTGTTAAAGGCAATTGATTTTTGAATAAAAAACATGTTTTATCAAATATAGGTTTAATTTAATAACGCGTGTTGCCTCCATGGGCATCTACCACAGCTCTCATACGATTAGGCATAGAGTTTATCAACCGCTCTATGAAATTTTGAGGGATCATCTCCCATTCCTCTTCTATGGCAGTTTTCAACTCCTGCATCGTCTGGGCAACTGGCTGACGAGCCCTAACACGTCTTTTTAGCTCGTCCCACATGTGCCCAATGGGGTTCATGTCTGGGCTTCTGGCTGGCCAGTCCATAACTGTGATGTTCACATCCCGAAGATATTCCCTGACGATGCCGGCCGCATGGGCTCTTGCATTATCATGCATAAAAAGGAAATTTGGGCCCACATAGTCCGCGTATGGTATCACGTGAGGTTCTAAGCACTCACGAATGTACCTTTCAGCATTTAATGTTGGCAGCCGTGGTCCTGTAACAACCTCAAGTTGAGTTTTGCCGCTCGCGGATATACCGCCCCAGACAGTCCATGAGCCACCGCCATAAGCAACCCTCTCTTCAAAGCAGCATTGTGCGAAACGATCTCCCTTACGTCGGTAGACCTTCTTCCTTCTATCATTGCCATGTAAAACAATTTTAGACTCATCAGAAAAGAGTACACGGCTCCAATCTTGCTGTGTCCAATTTAAATGACTGCGTGCGAAATGAAGGCGCGCTGTTCGGTGGGCTCGCGTTAGTTTGGGGCCATTATCTGGCTTGTGTGGTACCATATCGCGTTCTTTTAACCTTCTCCGAACAGTTCGAGCGCTCACAGATACTCCGTGGAAGTCGCGAAGTTGGTTTTGTATCTCAATGGAGGTAAGGTGACGATTTCTCAAGCTGGTCGTCACGATGAATCGATCCTGCCTTTCAGTTGTGACCCGAGATCGTGGCCTTTCTTGGCGACGAACAAAGCCGCCAGTCTCTAGGTACCTCCGATAAACATTTCGGACCGCAGATCGACTTAAATTAAGTTGAGCACTCACGTTTCTTTGGCTGTGTCCGGCCTGAATAAGTGCCACAGCTTGGGCGGCGACTTCAGGTGAAGTATCCATAGATTATTGATAGAACCTCACCTTAATGTTAAGAATAAGTAATGTTTGTTGCAAAACCAAAGATATCAATCACTTTTTCAAGAATTAAATCCAAGTAAACCAATAAAACCAAGTTTTCTTAGTATTCGATTGTTTGATATCAACAAACAGGCTCCAAATTGTCTTTTGTTTCTTTAAATTCTGTGTTCGAAATTCAAAAAAAGACTATTGAATGAAATTGTGAATGTGCCAGGTTCAAAACTGCATAAAAACTTTTTGCTCGACCTAATATAAAATTTTAGCTAGGACCAAACGAAACTGAAAATACAAGGTGGGCCAAAAGATGTGTCCAGAAGTGTATTACCACGGACCGACTCCAGCAAGCGTATCTTAACCTGATGAATCGACCCGTGTGGCTGTTATTACTTAGCCAAGAACTCTCAATTTCTCAAATACATACCTACGATTAATAAACTCCCGAAACACTTAACAAAACATACCACTTGACCTTAGCTAATCGGCACATCTAAGTAAATTAACTATCCCAATTACATTCACTAACTACTCTAAACTAGAGTTAAACTTGTGAACTCCGTATAAGTACAGTTAAGTTTTCACCTACTGATCTCTAACGCTTACGAAGATTTAAGTTAGGAACAGTGGTACCAAATTGATGGGTAAATAATTTAGAAGGAAGTTTGGTAATTAATTATCTAGCTCCCGGTTGTAGGATGATAATGGGTTTATGATCTGTGTCTGATGTTAGTTCTTAGTTTAGGATACTGGTAGGTACGTCTTTGTTATCTATACAGGGTTAGTTTTCAATGACCAGCAAAATTTTCACAGGGCGTTCTACCCATGAATATGAACAACTTTTACTATGGGACCAACTTTAAAATCACGAAAAAAAAACAGCTGTTTCATACAAAAGTTCAATACCTACTCGACCAAAATGTATGAAACAGCAGATTTTTTTTTCGTGATTTCAAAGTTGGTCCCATAGTGAAAGTTGTTCATAATCATGGGTAGGACACCCTGTGAAAGTTTGGCTGGACATTGAAAACTAACCCTGTATAAATAAAAAGAGAAGTACTGACTGACTGACTCATCAACGTCCAGCCCAAACCCTTGGACCTAGAAAGCTGAAATTTTGCACAAAGGTTAGGAATAAGGAAGGAATTCCCGGTAGTACGTTCCCGTGGGATGTTTTCCGACATCCACGCGGGCGAAGCCGCTGGCAAAAGTTAGTAATTAATGTAAAGGGAAGTGGTTGATACCACTTATTTGTCTGGAAAATTGCAGTCAATATTGACATTTATAAATTAAAATATCGTATAAATATGGAACTAAAACATAATAGCCAAACAACACAAAGTACAGTCAGCAACAAAAGTCCTTAAACACTTCAGTTTTTTAAATCTTAATTATTTAGCAAGATATTTAATTAAAATCGGAACAGAAGTAAAATAATTTAAAGATCTACTATACTCTTAGGTATTTCAGGAAAAAAGGAGATAATCAAATCATTTTGTATTAATTTACATGATGTGTAAAAGAGCAGTGTTAATCGACTTATGTTGCTGACCGTACCTATCCGCCTTACAAAATATATGTGTTTAATTTGTATCAATAATGGGTAAGTTGCGCGGAAGCTCCTACAGTATCCTAAAAACATTATTAGATAAAGTGTACAGTCCCTTTATAAGGGTGGTATTCCACCAGAGATGTGCTATGCAGCTATGCTGCGAGGATGTGAAAGCTTAACTAAGAAACTATGTGACTGTTTCCACTAATACTAAGCTGTTAAGCGGGGCGAGTAAGATGTGGTATAAAGATGCGCCGCCGCGAGGTAGCTGTGTCAGGAAGATGTGCAGCTGGAGCTATGCGATGCATCAACAGTAGGGAAGGCACGGGGAGCGGCAGCTGCACCACCCGCGCATTCATAGCTCCCATCCATAGCACGCGTCCTTCCAAATAAGAAACATAGCTTAGTTGCACTCGTTTTCACCGGTGATAGGCTATGTGGACCAATGACTATGATTTGTGGATATCAAACGCATCCATAGCAACGTAGCATAGCACATATCTGATGGAAAATCAGCCTTAGGCACTGGGTATGGAGACACGTGCCAACATGTGTGGAGTCACATCTTTTTTAGTTGTATTAGTTTGTAAAAGTATACTAACATTGTTTTATGTTATTGTTACTAATTCTTTATGGATTGAGTGCACTTGTAGATGTGAAATCCGAAATAAAGAATGTATTATTTATTACCATATGTTTACATATCTCGGGACTCTGAGGTCCCGGACCTTTGGAAGGCGTACGAGGGGCCGAAGCCAACTCGCAGAGGCCCGTCAGGCGCTTTCAATGAAATGAGGCACCAACCGACGATTATCCCTATGCGCTCTATGCAAGTGCACCCAAGGACAACCCCCGGTTGGTGTAGGACTATTGCAGGATATGGAAACAAAGATATTGGACTATGGATTTGGGTGGCTAAAGTGGATTGGTTGCCTAGAACTATGAAAGGACTATGGCCCCTGCCTGATCAATGTTTTATTACACGGAAAAATTGGCAGGGGGTGACTTGCACACTCAATAATGGGCCCCCGGAAACTGTCGCCAGCACTTAGTGACGTAGCGACAAGGGGGCAACATGTCACGAGGTGCTTGAGGAGTGGAGAGGCGCACGGCTCTCAGAACAATCCCAGAGCCCGGAAGATGGTCAAGATCCCTACAAGCACTTACTGGAATACTTCCTTCCTCCGAGCACGTTTGCTCTTGCGAATCTCCACTCAAGCCAGCCAATAAAGGCAAGAATGAGGTGGGAGCTCTGTTCCCATCAGTATTCACTCCAGCCGGTCAATTAAGGCAAGCCAGAGATGAGGAACAAGACTTCTCCCGGGAGATAGGGTCCGTGGGGTCGCTACTGCCCAACAGCTCGCCACATGCTGCCCTGCGGGTTTCTGTATCTGTCTTGGTCTGGCTCCTCACCCTAGACCCGTTTCGGCAAAGTAAAGTCTACCGGCACATACCCAGAGTTCGGAGCGCGCAAGCCCCACCACGACGTCAACGTGGAGATACATCGGTGGGGTTATTATCATTATTTATTTATTTATTTATTTACTTAAATCTAACCAACACCTACCATTACAGATCTGCGATCCAATGCGATAGAGTGGCCGACATGCAACATCCTTAAATGCTAAATCCTTAATCTACATCCTAT
This sequence comes from Cosmia pyralina, assembly GCA_946251885.1. NCBI lineage: Eukaryota > Metazoa > Arthropoda > Insecta > Lepidoptera > Noctuidae > Cosmia > Cosmia pyralina. Next base: position 23,622,024 of record OX276354.1, on the reverse strand, counting down.
AAAATTACATACTACTTATATCCTAAATCTTAACCTACATCTAAATAACATATAACATATAATGCAGCTTTTGCGAATTCACTCAAACCGCACCACAATACATCAACCCTCTCGTGAACTTCGTTCACCACACGCAGGGCTCTAGTGAGAGGAGTCCTCGCCAGTAAGTTGGTTCTGGCTGCAGGCACAGCAAGCAGGGGCGGGCGTCGCCGCCTCCACACGTACCGGTCCGGCACGCAAAGTTCCAGGTGCCGCAGCACTCCCGGGTTATGCACCCCGCCACGCAGTAGCTTCATTATTAATATAATGCAACTCCTGCCCCCAAGATGCAGGTACCGCTTAGTTTGGGGAGCAGTTCTATCAATTGGTACACAGGACACGGGAGCGCGGGCGGCAGGGAGGCTCCGTCCGCTGATCATTGACTGGGCTCGCGGTTGCCCCGCGCGATCAGTAAATTACTAAAATAATTTTTTTGATATACGTACATGCAATTAGCAAAATTATTATGTTACTAAATAATTTGCGTTATTAAAATCATGTTCCCATTGTAATGACTAAGTGTTGAGTTTATGTTGTAAACAGAGACCTTAGTGCGAGTTTTTATATTTACTCGATCACGTCAACGCTAAGTAGTCTGTGCGTCATCGTTAACTTCAATTTGTACTGAAACTGAATAAGCGCCGTCTGGTGTCTATAATGGGAAACACCATCATTCCATACAAATTAACGTAAGTACTTACGTTAACGTTAACGTAAACGCAATCGAGTAAGCATAAATACTCGCACTAATGCTACAGTTGTTATGATCAAGTCTCAAAAACTTTGAAAGACGAATCGTTAGCCTCATATAGTGCTTCAATTTATGTGTTATTAATGTAGGTTAGGTTAAGTGCATTTTATTATGTGTTCTTTGATTAATTAAAGATATTTGAAAATTAATGAATGACTTCTATCTTCTTCCTCTTCTTGTTTGAATTTTTATTGATTTTTTTTGTTTTTAATTTTTATTTTGTTACTTTTTAACTGTATTTCCTGTGCGTGTCCCAAATAAAATATTTTTCTTTCTTTCTTTCTATCAAATTATGTTAAAATACAACTTCTTTCTGATATCCATTACCTAATGTAAAGTATTGTTATGAAAATGCTTGTAATAATGGTTTAGTAAAATTGTTATTCATTATACTGCGACTATATTAAAACCGCAGCTCAAACGTCATCAATTTATAAACCAGATTATAGACCGTTCACAGTTATTTTACGTCTGTCAGCAGCAATCCAACAGCAACCTTATTATAAAAAGAATAAAGGTCACTTTGATTTTGACATACTTGTCAGTGGTAGCAACCTAACAGCGAGCTTATTGTAATGAAAATAAAGATCATTTTGATTTTGACAAATATGCAGGATCAAGAGTGCATCAGTCACACACAGAGAATCGTTGCGTTTCATGATAAGGGCTGGGTTCTTGTCCACAACAAAGTTCCCTTCTATAACCATCATCAACTTTAAGGCCTCTTAAGGCTCAAATTCCCATAATTTCCTTATCAGTCTTTTACAACTTCCTTCAGCATCCCAAGGTCTTTCTCCATATTGGTGACATGAGAATTTATGGTTATTACGGTATCGGGACAAAAAGGGGGTGGTCATTATTTTAAATCGAGGTGCATCAATGGGATGGGGACACTTGAGGACATGGGACCCTGGTGTCAAGATACTGCGCCGTTACATTTTATTTCACCTGCCTACCTTTTGGATGGGTAAGGTCGAATTGGGCGTTTGGACATATCTTTATTAAGGCGCGGACTGACTACGATTTTAAACAGTACAACCGCACTCACACAACCGCGTAATCTATTGTCAGCATTAGCTGGATTAAAATAAGGTTGAAAATTGAAAATAATATTTGTGTTGACGATGTGACCAAGCTGCAATGGGTATGGGTATGGGTGGGCTGGGTGGTATGGGTATGGGTGGTGGTGGTGGGTGGTGTGGTGGTGGTATGGTGCATGGGTTATTTTCCCGGTTTTTTTTTAGATTATTCTGAATATACATGTCGGAACGTCATGATTTACTCAGTTAGATTTAGACAGACACGTGGGCAGAAGATGGGTTTCGTGCAATGTATACACACTGGGTGCGATACACGGTGTTTAAAATCACAATCTAACACAATCACTAAGCACAACGAATCGAATACAGTTCCGTGGCGTAGTAACCCCGATGTTTCTCCGATGCGATCCGACACTAGACTGTCCTCTTCGCCATGAGGTTCAAACATCACGACTCTGTAGAAGCGCGCTGTAGGCGTGGGCACCTCACGTGATGTCGCCTGTGGCGTGCTTGCGATTCGTTACGCGTCCGTACTATTGACCGGATCCGACATACACAATATTTGTCCAGTTAAAGTTTAAACGTTATCGCTGTATGTTCCGACGCCAAAGTTTATTTTTGTGGAGCAACTCCAAATTTTTTATTGGGAATATCAAACTATTTTTTACTAATCTATTCGGCTAAAATTTTTCTTTAAACCCTTCTTTGTACACTGTATTTTTTGCGTCAAATATTTTTATTGCGTTACGTCATACACGACAATCCAAGAAAGCAATTTTTGTGAATATTGAGCTAATACCGCGCCTTAAGAAGGTTCTGGTTTAAAAGAATACATGCTTTATAAAAGTAATACAGGGTGGCATGACATCGACGCGCAAACTGTAACCATGAATTCAGCGCATGATTCTAGACCCTCTAGCGTAGAAATTTTTCGTCGATTATAAAAGAAAAAAATCTGCTGTTTCATAGAAAAGTGCAATACTTATCTACGCGGTCAAAATGTATGGAACAGCAATTTTTAGGGTTCGTACCTCAATAGGAAAAAACCGGTCAAGAGCGAAGCGGATTCGCGCACCGAGGGTTCCGTTCTGATTTCTGAAAAAGTGTGCTATTTAGAGACATCGTTTTATTTTTGCTGTAATTGTTACATAAACTTTTATCACATAGAATGATTTCAGATTTTTTCTATGCAAACTTCGGAGATAAGGAATTTTTCATCAAAAGTCAAAAACTTTGCGGCCTAAACAAAAGAAAAAATTTTTTTTTGAGAATGTGCAAACAGCGCTCTTTTATATTATACCCTACATGCCTGCCCTAGTAGCCCCACTTCAATTTTTTAAGAACCCCCTTTCAGTACCTGTTGCAAAAAAAAAATTCTTTCCTATTTGCAAAATTCAAGTTACGAACAGTAGTAGTTCTTGAGATATCCAGCTATGACAGACGGAATATCAGACAGACTGATTCGCACCATATGGGTTCCTTTTTACCATTTTAGTACGGAACCCTAAAAAATATACGCCTCGACTTGATTACCTCCTCCTTTTTTTTTTCATCCGTTAAAAATTGTTTGGACTAAAATAAATGAGCAATTATTTGTTTTACATTACCACCACACAGCATGCTAACTCCCATTCCCATCTACCACATACCCGACACTTTCCGTTTCACACAGAACCTCCTACAAAGTACGAACATACAACTAGAAGCATTAAGCGAAACCACGTAATGGAACTGCGTGCTCACGAGAGAAAATTATGGCTTACTTTACAGCTGTTTCAAATGTAAGATGCTGAATGCAAGCGATGTGTTGAAGTAGCTATAAAGCATTCTTTGAGCTTGCGTGGTAGTATGTATACAAGCTTGTGTGGTATGTTTATGAGGGAAGAAAGAGCTTTATCGCCTTTTCTTTGAAATCTTTAATGGTAAAAGATTGTCGTCAAGAAATTGTATTAATTAGATTGACTGTCAAAATTGTATTCCCGTAACGGATTCATTTTGAGATGTGAGGTTTGATGAGAACCTAATTTTGGGTTAAGCTCTACTTAAGCTGTAATTGTAATTTTATAACATTGCAAGTATTTGTAACAAGTGTACATTACATTTTAGTTTAAAGTTACATTTTGATAATTAAGACGACGATAAACGACGTTTAATGATTTTAAATTAAACATCACGTCTAAACAGTTGTGTTAATGATTTAGAAAAAAATATATGCATTTTTTTAATACCTAGCATGTGAATAAATTCTAGATTATATTTTTAATACATATTGCAATTAATTTGTAAAGTTATGTCTAACGCGGATAAAAAACAGAGAACCACGCAAAAACCATCAAGCGTATTTTTATGAAACCTTCACCATTTTAAAGATAATTTAATTATTTAACTTTTAGTATACGTATTTTTAATATAATACCTTTTGTTTTATGTATAACAAATTAACAATGCGTCTAATTTGGGACATCGCTCCTTGATAGGTGAGTCCTATTACTGGGTGGACGTTCGACGCGTTGCGTGAGCAGAACAGAACACGCAAGCTATGCCGCCCCAACCACTCAAGGCTGTTGGCATATATCTGCGTCTTAAGTTGAATTGGAACTTTTAAGTGTGTGAGTACCTATATATCGCGGTGTAAGAGTCAGATGAACGTATCTACATTTTCTCAATTTTACAGGAAAGCAAAGATACTGTGAAAATTCGGCTCTTTAAACTTTACCAGTTTTTTAATACAGATAAAATACTAGTATGGAATTTTTTTATTTTTTCTATGTATTGCCACACTCTTAGAGCTTTGAAAAAATTAGAAATTATTTATTTATATATGCTTACATAGACGCAATATATATTTTTTTTAAATTCGGTTGACATACGTTAGTGTGGCCCTTAATTATTTTCAAACTATGTTGTTATCAAACTTAAATACGTCATTTGTGAATTTAAGTTTTATTATGTCTATGTAGTGATAAAATGAGTAATAAAATAGTATAGTTTAAATCAATAATCTTTATTTACTTCTGAAATAGTACAATTTAAATAATAAAACCTGTAATCAGCATATCAGCGTTTAGAAAAATATTAATTATCTTCGTCATCTGTTGTTGGAGTTCCAACTGAAAACCCTTTATAAAAATCATGATATGGCGTTGGAATGATGCCTTGTCTGCATAAGTCTTGTAAATCATCATACTTTTCACTAGAAATGGTTAAGGGTTTGTCATATGCATTTTTCAACACAATTTGTTCCACAGGTATTCGTTTGCCTCTTCTGATAATCTTAATCCTTTTAAAATCATCATCCTCCAGATCATATTTAAAATAAATATGTTTATTGTCTTCTTTACGATACTGCAGCCATCTTATTTTTAGCCAGTTGACAGCATTACCATCACAGTCCACCTTAGCATTCTTAACTAATATAGTCTTTAGGTATTTAATATCTACGAAGTCTTCTGTTCCCATTTCATGGACGTCATATGGATTTTTTCGGGAAGCTTTTCTTATAATTGTATATAATCCAGATGGATGAAATAAAGGTATATTCTTCTTAGCCAGTTCAATAGTTGCGTGGATGTTATCTGCTTCCATTTGACTATGCCCAGGTTCAAAATACTTTTGGTTAATTTCTGGTATATTGAAAGTTTCAATGCAGTACAGTAGTAGAGCTGATATACAGGGTGTCCCGTAAATAATGGATCAAACGTAACGGGTAGGTAGCTTACCTAATTTCCAACAACTAATTTGAATATTAAAAAAAAAACCGTTACAGTAACCAGGATATTAATTTTTTTTCGAATTTTACGATTTTGTCTTCCAGAATTAAGCTTTTTTAATGCTGTCGCTGCAAATGATGACATTTTTAGGTATGATTTTTATTTAACATTTCTGAATAGCTTACTAATGTTATAAGATACCATTTTTTTTGAATACCGTTTTATTTGCCTTAGAAAAAAAATCTTGAGTTGAAAAGTTTTTTCTTTACGATGTTAGGACCAAAATTGAAAAAATTCTCCTGTAAAAAAAATGTATGACACCGAAGACCACCATTATTTTAAAAACTTGTACATTTAATAAGGTTTGCAAATTGGTATAAAACTTACGTCTAGTCCTTATCGTTACAAAGATATTGCTATGAATGTGATGAAGAAGACAGAAAATAAATTAAATTGGTACTATTCCATTTTTTCCTTTTCGTAATGGCTTATGCTTGAATGCTTGTAATCGAAGCAGGTAGTTAAGCGGATAGCATAATTCCGACCCGATGACGTCATCTGTCCGGAATTTGGGACCGCTACCTGTGGCGGAGTTGCACCTCAGTCAGTGTGAAAGGGATAGATAGCGCCGCTTTTTGGTAAATCGGTTAAATCGGTATGAAGTTGCGCAGGTTCTTTTGTTCTTTCCTGCGCCCTTCACTCGTACAGGCTTCATTGTTGCTTGATTTTATTAGTTTAGTTGTAACTAGTCTCTCTTCGAGTTGCTACGTCAGACAACTTTCGCTCCCGGTCAGTGGCTCGGTGTTTTCTTCTGTAAAATTTGACTTGTGCTGTGTTTTTGGACTTTGCTTTGCCTATCGATTTGGAACTCTTTGCGTATTGGACAAACGACTTGGCGATCCTACGGACTCCGAAAACATTCGTTTGTGTGTGCTTGTACGTGTGTGCAGTAGCGCTGAAACCTTATTCAGCCCAATGCCTCGTTATGAGTACACGCCACGGCAGTACGCCGAAATGCATTTTATCTACGGAGAAGCAAGAGGTAATGCCAGGGCGGCTGCAAGATTGTACCGTGAAAGATACCCGAACCTGGTTCGTTATCCCGATTATCGCGTCTTTATTAGAGTGCATAACGCGCTTCTTGAGGGAAGAATTCTTGGCACCGGAGTTGGTGGTACCCGTGAAGGACGACCGCGACAAGTTAATGACGAAGTCATTCTTCGAGAAATCGAGGAAGATCCGTCAGTCTCCGTTCGCGTCATAGCGCGACGCGTAGGAATTTCTAGATCGACGGTGCATCGAGTGCTACAACGGTGCCGATTGCACCCATATCACGTGCAACGTGTTCAAACGCTGACGTCGCGTGATTACCAGCCAAGAATAGAATTTTGCCAAAGGATGCTTAGAATGATTCGGGCGGACCCGCAGTTTTTTAAAAAGATTTTATGGAGTGACGAGTCTTCATGCCGCCGAGATGGATATTTAAATTTGCATAATTTGCACAGTTGGCAGCTGATAAACCCATATTTGATGCGAGAGGACAGGAGCCAACATCAATTTAAAATAAATTTATGGGCGGGAATAATCAATGGGCAAATAATAGGGCCCTTTGAACTACCAGCTACTCTAAACGCCGAATATTATCTCCATTTTTTAAGGAATGAGTTGCCAAGGTTATTAGAAAACGTTCCAGAAGACGTACGGCAAGCAATGTGGTTGCAAAATGATGGGTGCCCCGCTCACTATGCGACGGCAGTAAGGGCGCACCTTGATGAAAGTTATCCGGACAGATGGATCGGCCGATTAGGACCAATTTTGTGGCCTCCGCGATCTCCGGATTTAAATCCCCTAGATTTTTTTTACTGGGGATGTTTAAAAGACAGGGTCTACAAGAATCCAATAACGTCGGAAGAAGAATTACGACAGCGCATCCAATCTGCTGTATCAGAAATAAACCAAAGCCGTTTTGTCCGTCGGATAAGAGCTTCCTTTATTAGGAGATGCAGACTTTGCATTCTTGTAGAGGGAAGGCAATTCGAACATTTATTGTAAAAACCAAATAAAACGATTTATTTGAACTAACTGTTTTTTTTAGTACGGCCTCCTAATTCTTTTCATACGCCTCAATAATTCAATGAACATTGCCTCTGAAATACTACAGTTACACATTTTAAAGAAAAAGTTTAAATGTACACACTTTTTTATTTTTTTTATTAACGTTGATTTGGAGCACCTCTCAGATTCATAGCAATTATCTTTGTAACGACAAGGACTAGAATGTACAACTTCATACCAATTTACCAAAAATACAAAAGCGGCGCTATCTATCCCCTTCACGCTGACTGAGGTGCAACTCCGCCACAGGTAGCGGTCCCAAATTCCGGACAGATGACGTCATCGGGTCGGAATATGCTAGCCGCTTAACTACCTGCTTCGATTACAAGCATTCAAGCATAAGCCATTACGAAAATGAAAAAATGGAATAGTACCAATTTAATTTATTTTCTGTCTTCATCACATTCATAGCAATATCTTTGTAACGATAAAGACTAGACGTAAGTTTTACACCAATTTGCAAACCTTATTAAATGTAAAAGTTTTTAAAATAATGGTGGTTTTCGGTGTCATACATTTTTTTTACAGGAGAATTTTTTCAATTTTGGTCCTAACATCGTAAAGAAAAAACTTTTCAACTCAAGATTTTTTTTCTAAGGCAAATAAAACGGTATTCAAAAAAATGGTATCTTATAACATTAGTAAGCTATTCAGAAATGTTAAATAAAAATCATACCTAAAAATGTCATCATTTGCAGCGACAGCATTAAAAAAGCTTAATTCTGGAAGACAAAATCGTAAAATTCGAAAAAAAATAATATCCTGGTTACTGTAACGGTTTTTTTTTTAATATTCAAATTAGTTGTTGGAAATTAGGTAAGCTACCTACCCGTTACGTTTGATCCATTATTTACGGGACACCCTGTATATACATTACGACATTGGCTCGCACAAGTATCTGACATAAATGTAATTGGTTTACCATCAGCTTTGGTTTTCAGATATTTCAACAAACATGACCCGATTTCAACAGCCCCTTTTTTTCCAATACCTTCGTGCCAGCAATAACAGAAAACGTTACGCTTTTCCGTCTCAAAATCCAGCATGGTAAAGTTGTAAATTGCAATTCGCCGTTTATAATAAATTAGCTTAGATGATGATGAAGGGCAATTACAAATGGCTTCCAAGTCATATTCAACGAAATGTATATCACCAGATTGTGCTGACATTTTCGCTTCATCACGATGTCGTCGTGCAGTAACTTTTCTTTTTAAATGTTTTTCGTACTCTTCTTTCTGCTTCTCTTTTTCTTCTGCGCTCAAATGTTGGAAAGTAAAACATTTGTCACACAAATCTTTCCGTTGTCTATAGAAACCAATATTAAATTCTTTATTAAAAACAATACGGTAATAAGCTATGTCAACAGGTTCTCTTTGCTCTTCACAACATTTACTTCTATAAAGCTCGTACATCTTGACTACATTCAGATCTTGGTCTAAGAACTCTTTTTTTGTATCTTTTCGGGAATAGTGTGCTGGCATTCGGGGAAATGATTTAATATGATCTCGTATAAACTGCCTGGTATCTTCAGACTTTTTATTATGAGGCACGTGTTTGCCCCGTTTATCAGCGTCAACAACATTAGTTTCAGTCAGTTTTTTGAAACAAAACCTCACAAATGTTTCTGAGACACTTAATGTTGCTAAAAAGAATTTTTGACATACCTTTTCCTTTTCTGTGGCTCCACTTTTTTTTTAGAAAATATTTGTTTGTCATTTTCCTTTTACTGTCTAAGTTAGCAGTTCGTTTTGTTTGTGTAGGTACTCGATTTACTAAGCCTACAATATATTGCCTTTTCTGATTTATATCATCAATGTTCCAAAAAGATGAAAAGATTTCCAGCCGCTCTTCTTCACTAAATCTGGTCGTACATTTTTCTCGACACATCCCCATACACTTCGATTCACCCAATAATTTTCCTGGTTTTAAAACACCTTTACTGGAGAGGTAAGGTTCACCTTTTTGTCTTCTGTTTTTTCTCAAATTCTTCTTCCATTCTTTGGGCTCCGCTTGACCTCTGCGCTTGCGTTTCCGATTTTGAAGACCAGGTATGACAGACTCAATCCCAGCAATATCGGTAGTATTAGTTTCTATGTTTGTATCAAGAGTATTACTAGAATGAGGAATGTTTTCGGTCATAACATCATTTATTTGAACATTATTTCTTGTTTCCGAAATTGAAAAATCACTTGATGATAAGATACATTCATCTGGTGCGGGCTCGCCATCATTGCTCGAATGTGATAAATACAAATCCTCATTTAAATCAATAAGTGACACATTTTCCAATGTCAATAATTTTGTGGGTGACGGTCCAGGTTCAGGTTAACTTCAAATCAGGGGGCTCCCCGCACTGCGTGTTTCAACTCGTTGAGACCTTACATCAACTTTTAGGTGCCAAACTAACGTAAGTTTATATTTTGTCAATGGACTATAATACTAATCAAACAAAATAGTACTGCCACAAAAACGTAAATCGTAATACATCGTTTTGGCCATTTTCTTGTAGTATTTATCTAAGAAAAATATTTGTGCCAATAAAACGTAAATACACAAACGTTACACTGGCTCTTTAAACTAAGCATCAAAACAAAATTTTGTAACGACCAAAACAACGTATAAGCTTTTACGTTCTTATGGTTTGTATAATATTGCCAAACAAACTATATTCTAAGAATAAAGATATTGTTTTTAGAAATACGTTCCTATAGCTCTAAAGAGGTATGAAGATAATTAGAACTATTTCAACGGTATTCATAATACGTTTTTCTGGTTCCATTGAAAATTATTCTTAAGCTATTTAGTTTTTTTGGAATTTGATAAATATTGACTTTACCGTTACGTCGTTTTGGCAATTCATAAAGGACTATATTGTGAACCGTTTTATGAAAAAAAACTTTTTTTGATTTTTTTGTAGATACGTTCATCTGGTTCTTATACCGCGATATAGCTTCTGCGTTACACGAACTTTGTATATTTTGTATGGCAATTTTAACACACTGAAAAATAGTCTACATTTGAATAAACTATTTGACATCCCGTGAATTACATAAACTCAAACGCGTTCCGTAACGTCACATCATCGTCATCTTAAAAGCCTACTTTACCGTGGGGAAGTTTGGAATGGAGGAGGTCTGCCTGTAGGTTTTTAGTCTTTAACTATAAGTGAGCTAACTCTAAATTAAGTTAATAGTGCACATAATCTTATTGTTAATTCAATTCAATTCAATTCAATTCATTTATTTCAATCATCATTGGATCATAAGAAAATTAAAAATACATTAGATATATAAACATCAAAAATAAAAAATAAGACATCACACAACACACAAATCATTTTATTGTTATTGTCACTACATTAAGCATACAGCAATGGTTAATGTAGTGACAGTCGAACCTCTCAGCCATCATCCTCAAGATGGTGTTGGAGCTGGCGCGGACCCTACGCACCAAGGATGTGCACCGTTTCCGCATCGTCGCATAGAAGCAGTCAATGCGCGACTCAGCGAACATCCCCGACGCACTGCAGTACCGAGGCAGCCCCAACAACATCCTGTAGGCATTGTTGAATTGAACTCGTAGGGCGCTGTAATGCCCATGTGAAGCTTTATGAAATAAATAGTTTTTTTTTTTTTTTTTTACTTTACAGCTTCAAACGCATAATGACGCCATTCACTCACAAACAGAAAGACTGTCACAAGACCTAATAAAATAAAAAATTCTAGAACCTTAACTCTCATCTCATCAAGATAAAAGCGTTAGGCGTACAATAGAGTATCCGTAACAAAAGAGTGCCCTAATAATATGGAGCGCCACATGCCCAAAATGACCAGCCGTTACGGACACCAGGAGGTCTCAGTAGATTGGGGTATCTCCGGCCTCGTATGTAAGGGTCTTTATGGACCTTACAAGCCTTAGCTCGAGATTATTAAGTCCTGGGAAATGAGCCGATATTTAAAATGTTGTTTTTGGAATGGAGGTCTAGAATCTATGTAGATTAGAAGGGTTGGCTACTTTTACGTTGAAAATAGTAAATTACTAAGGGCTACGTTGAATATTGGATAAAAAAATCTGTTACTGGTGAACAATTATTTAAACTGCCTCGTTGGTTTAGTGGTTGCAAGTGATACTGCTGAGCATGAGGTTCTAGGTTGGATTCCCGTGTCGGGCAAAGTGTTATTGGGTATTCCCATCTAGAATTCTTAGAATTCTTAGTAGCAGTTCGAAGTCTGGATTTGTGCCCGGTTGATGGCAATAGGCTCGCCCCCTTTTACTTAAACATAACTGGCGAAATGTGGGTGTACTATAGGTACAGTTCCGCTCAACCCTTTGGGGATTACAGGCGTGATGTTATGTTAATTTTTTAGCCATTTACCGAAGTTTGGATTCACAACACAGAGCGCTGAACGTAAACATATTGTATCATCATTCGTGCAACCAATTTATCAAAACATTGTTGTTGGAATTTCTTAAGGAGCTCGTGGCTAAGTAATAACAGCTGCACGGGTCGATCCGTCACGATAAGCTACGCTTGCCGGGGTTGGTCAGTGGATGGGTGACCATCTTTACATACCAAGACTCCTCCATGCGTCGGTAAGCACGTCGAGCCGTTGGTCCCGGCTGTTATTCGTGTATCTTTGACAGTCGTTACGGGTCGTCAGAAGCCCGAAAGTCTGACAACCAGTCTTACCAAGGGGTATCGAATTACCCAGTTACTGGGTTGTGGAGGTGAGATAGCCAGTCGCTCCATGTAAAATACTGGTATTTAGCTGCATCCGGTTAGACTGAATCTGACCCCAACAGATTTGGGAAAAGGCTAGGCAGAATTAATGTTCTTGGAATTTCTTATATACAAGAAAACGTTTTTGTTTTTGTTTTCACGTCACAAAAAACTTCAGTAATGTCATAATGTCAAACAAATAACTTAACAAGGTATCTAAATTAACTAACACTGCATCAATACACTTAGCCAACTCCCTCCCATCCGTTTACCGACCAATTTTACGCAAAGGTGACCCAAGGGTTCCGCATAATAAGCCCCTTAATTAGAAAGACTGACGGGACCCTATTCTTGAAGCCATTAAATCAGCGTCAGGATTACCATATAACCAAAAGGCCTATTTTACTGATGACTTCCCATCTTAAGGCTATTGGGCTGATGAAAAAAAGGCGCTTTGTTTGCGACGCGCGAGGATGGTTTCCATAGAGTAGTTTAATACATAGATGTTTTTGTTTGTTGGAAATTAGAAAACTTTACGATTACAATGATCCGATCATACTTACTCGTATAATGACATCGCGCCTTGTCACACCGAAAAGTTAGGCAGAGGTCAAAGTCAAAGACAAAGGTTTTATTAATGCGATTTTTGGTGTAACAACAAGGTCTTAAAAATATTTTAGTAGCTCAACAATCTACCATATAAGGCATGCATTGCTAAATTACAATATTGGAAATTTAGTTATACATTCAATACGTATAATGCAAGACGTCATAAAAAAACAGTATTTAATAAAAACATTTTGGGCATGGCACCCAAAATATACAATAAGTTGCCAAAAAGTATCACAGACCTACACAAAATGGGCCAATTCAAATTATTTTTACATAAATTCCTGGTTGCAAAATGTTACTATTCAATTAATGATTATTTAAATGAAAGATGACTGATCTTATCTGAAATGGCACCACAAATATAGTGATTATTGTAATTTTGATTGACTTGTTATAATTGTCATTTATTATATTTCCTTTTTAATTTGACATTCTATTTTTTATGTAACTCAATTTAAAATTTATTTATTTAATGTTGTTATGTAACGTAATAAATTAATTTGCACATCTCATTAGGTTATAATACAATGTACTTCCTATATCTGTAACACCTTTATAACATGTATTATGCAAATAAATTATTTGATTTGATTTGATTTGATTTGACATTACATGAAACATATTGAGGTAATTAATAGATATAGAAATTTAAATACAAGATAATAGGTTGTTTGGTTGACACTTCCCGTGACCCAAGGGCTGGCTTTTACCTTGGCCAGCGGCTTAGAATTGCCATACAACGTGGCAATGCCGCCAGTCTCTTGAGTACTTTACCAGTCGACAGCGATGCGGAGGAATTTTTAGACGCCATATTTTAGTTTTTTATTAGATAATACAGGGTATAAGTGCAAACAGTGACAATCTTTTAAGGGGTCATTGTACTCATCATTATGAACAACTTTTACCAAACCTGAAATCGCGAAAAAAAAATCAGCTGTTCCCTACATTTTGACGAATTATGCGAACATAAATGTACTGAACAGCTGATTATTTTTTTACAATTTCAGGTTTGGTCCCATAGTAAAAGTCATAGAAAAGATAAAGAGGTTAGAAGGGCCTTGTGGGCGGGGCAGGCGCGCCGCATATATGTGTAGACACACTAAGTTCAGCCGAAATTTGTTTTACCGACCAGTAATCGCGCTCTCACTGTGACAACGTACGAAGCTCCGCTAAAAAAAGGATTATGCCCTGTTGCGCTGTTATAACGTGTCGGAAAAGTAGCAAGTGGTGCAGTGTAGCCCGACAAGGGATTTCTTTTCACCGGTAAGTCCAAAAACCTTAAAATACAAGTGATATTTGTAATTATTACAATAGTATTATGTAGTTTATAGATAAAAGCGATACAATCGCAAACAGATGCACAGTTATACATTGCTTGCAATGCATGGGTACCGTCTTATACTTCGTGAGCGATCGCGCAATATGTTGCGTTCACTGCGCAAGTCGCGTCGCCGAGCCAACGCTTGAATTCAGCGAAATCCATGCGTATCGATAGGGTTGTACCAAGTTGTAATCAATGTTGATATTGTGTGTATGTATACAAATGGTTATTGACAGTAATATTAAAATTAAAATAACTTTGTTTATTACCACCAATTATCTCTTTATCTGTTATGTGGTAAAAGTTGTTCATAATGATGAGTAAAATGACCCCTTAAAAGATTGCCACTGTTTAAACTTACACCCTGTGTATTAAAAGGTGCACCCACACCCACATTTCGTCAGTTATGTTTAAGTCAAATGTCCATGCCATGGGGACCTATTGCCATCAAACGGGCACAAATCCAGACTGCTCTGAGAAATTCCAGAAGGAAAAACACAACACCTCTTTGTTCGACCCGGGAATCGAACCCAGGACCTTCATGCTCTGCAGTAGCCCTTGTGCCCACTAGACTAACGAGGCAATACTTTCTCATAACAATGCTCATACATATTCAGCCTATAATGTTCCCACTGCTGGGACACAGGCCAGTGGTCAGTGCGGATTGGTAGATGTCAACTGTCTTCAAATTGTTGGTTCTAAGACATTCCGGTTTCCGACAATGTGTTCCTTCACCGTTTTGAGCGCAGTGGTGATGAAATATTTACACAGTAATGTGCCTACCTGGGTTTGAACCCACGACCTACAACATGTAAGTCGGGGCCGTTACCATGGGTCACCACCACCCTTTTTTTTTTTTTTTGTGGATGGGAAATCATCAAATGACTTCTCCCGCTCCGGGCAGAGCGGGAGGGCGTGTCAGACTTTTACTGACTAAAACCCACCCGTGTTCCTTCAGTTGCCCGTGCCAGGGCCACGGTATCTCTTTCGAACTACCCGCGACCCCGGCGGCTTCGGCCCTATTGGACCCCGTCACTGCTGACATCTCTTTGAGGCGCGCGTGGAACACAACGCGCCGTCGAGCCGGGCCTGGTCCTTACCGGACGGCGAGCTGCCCATTACTCGTCGTCCGCAAGCCCGCGCCTACGGTGGCCGGGAATCGGCGATAGATTCCCGCCGCCCAGGGCGTCTCCTGCGGCGGCTAGGGGCGCGAGGGCGCGGCTGTTGCCTCTCCCTCTCGCGTTCCGCCTCCACCTTTGCGAGCATTACTGCTTCGCAGAAGGAGTCACCACCACCCTGCAATGATCATACGAGTACGTTGTGAAAATGACAATATTCGGGAATTTACTGCAGCATGCTAGGTATTGGACTTTTTAGGGTTCCGTACCAAAATGGTAAAAAGGAACCCTCATGGTGCGACTCAGTCTGTCTGTCTGTCCGTCTGTCACAGCTGGATATCTCAAGAACTACTAATGCTGTCAACTTGAAATCTGGAACAGTTTTTGATAACGCAAGGGGTTCTTAAAATTTCGAAATGGGGCTTCTAGAGCATAATGGATATCATATGAAAGAGCGCTGTTTGCACATTGTCAAACATTTTTTTTCTTTATTTTTACTACTTTTTTATTTTTTTTTGAATTTTTTGGCCGCATAGTTTTCGACTTTTGTTGAATAATGTAAAAAAAAATACCGTCCTCCCTCTTATGTCCGAAGTTTGCATTGAGTAAAATCTGATATTATTCTATGAAATAGAAGTTTATGTAAAAACTACAGGAAAAATAAAACGATGTCTCTTAATACCACACTTTTTCAGAAATCGCAACGGAACCGTCGGTGCGCGAGTCCGACTCGCTCTTGACCGGTTTTGTTTTTAACCGACTTTAAAAAAGTAGGTTCTGTATTCCCAAAAACCTGCGATTTTCCCAAAAACTAATGAACCAATTCTGATGATTTTTTCACTACCGTAATCAACATACTTTCAGAAAGGTTTAAGTATATAATGCATTAGGTAATTATTCTTATGTACGAAGTTATACTCATAGATGTACTGTATCTCCGACATTTCTAAGCGGATTTTGTGATGATTCTTTTTTTCGTTCCTCTTGGGCTCATGTAATTGTCCTAATTGTATATTCAACTAAAAATGGAAAAATAAATTTACTTTAAAAAAAGTAAAAACCGACTTCCAAACCAAAAACGAATAAAATAATATTCATAAAACACTTAACAGCTTCTGAAGTTGGTGTCTTCACCACCGACTATGAATGTTATTTTATTTGTTTTTGGTTTTGAAGTCGGTTTTTACTTTTTGAAAGTAAATTTTTTAAAGCATTGCTGGCGAAACGTCAGTAGATATTTTATACATCTCTACCTATGTTTTTGTAAAATACAGGTGTCATGTTTATGACAAAGAACCATGAATGTTTGATATCGTGCGTATACATACCAAGTTAGAGGAGTCAATCAGTTTCAATACAAAATTAAAGGTAGGTATTAACAAGTCTGTTATTTATACGCTCTGTGGTTCTACCAAATGAGATCCTCTTGCTCGATATTTTTTTAGATTTTTCAAGTCAATCAAGGTGAGATTCCTATTATGTCACCTCTAAATCGTAAAAAGAAAGAGAGGTTGAAGATTGATAGGTAATTTGATGTAAGTAAATAAATTAAGTTAATTTTATTAGTTTTAGACATGACACTGGTACTCCGTAAACATGGCATATTAAGGAGCTACTAGTCGGCGGCTTGAACTCGTTGGTGGCGTGGCTTATATTTATTTAGATTTTATGTATTTAGTGAAATTTTATGTATTTAACGAAAACGAGCGCATAAAACTTCATGAACAGACCTTTGGGCGTTTAGATATTATGAAAAAACTACTGGATGTATTTATTTGAAATAAAGTTATCTGAACTCTTTAATAAAACTATCTATAAATTCTTGTACCGACTGTAAGATAACAATTTTGCTGGGAGCTTTTATTTACGCTCAATGTTGCGTTAAAATTAGTGTTGAAATATGAAAGTTTCGTATAGTAGACATTTTATGTGACGCTGCTGCACAAACGAGTGTGAAAGTAAGGTACAGGCCAAAAAGAGGTAAAGTGTGTGGATGGAACAATCATGTTCGAGACGCTCACCGAGAGGCCAGGTTTACTCTCAAAATGTGGGTATTACATAATAGACCGACTTCTGGCGTACTTTATGAAGAAATGTGTGAGGCTCGAAAAATTTTTAAGGTTCGTCGGAAATGGTGCCAAAGAAATAGAGAACAAATAAAAATGGATTTTATAGCCAAGCAAAGAATGACGAATAATTTCAGTAAATTTTGGAAAGCTACGGGTAAGTTAGATACCAAGCCGGGGCTATCGGTGAGCGTTGAGAGAATAAATTATCCAGAGGGAATCGCAAACATGTTCATGGAACATTTTAAAGTGATGATGACCGGTGCTGAGTCCTGCCGTGAGATAGTGGAATCGGTAGTCTATTTTTCGGCGAAGCAGATTGAAGCTACAATTAAAAACATGAGTAGAGGTAAATCTCCCGGACACGATGGGCTCAGCATTGAGCATTTTAAGTATGCAGGTGTTCATCTGCCGAGGGTCCTGTCCTTGTTTTATTCATTATGCATTAGTCACTCATACCTACCAGCTGAACTAATGAAAACTTTAATAATACCTATAGTGAATAGTAGGACAGGAGATGTCTCGGACAAGGGAAATTACCGACCAATCTCTCTTGCGACGACCATTGCTAAAATATTGGACAGTATGCTTGATTCGTGCTTGAAAAAACATCTGTGCTTGCACAATGCACAATTTGGGTTTCAACCAAAACTTTCAACGGAAAGTGCAATCTCAAGTCTCAAGAATACTGTCCAATGTTACACTGTAGAACACCGGTATATGCCTGTTTCCTGGATCTTTCCAGATCCTTCGACCTAGTGTCATACGATGTTCTCTCGAGAAAGAAAGTTGGAGGACAGGGATGTGCCGGCGGAAGTTCGTAAAATCTTGCAGTATTGATATGCCAACCAAACTAATAATGTAAAGTGGTCCAACACACTCTCAAAAACATATGGGTTGGAGTGTGATGTGAGACAGGGGGGATTGACATCCCCCGGGCTCTTCAACCTATATGTTAATGACCTCATAGTCGAGCTCAGTAGCATGCGTGTTGTTTGTCGGGTTGGTGGTGTTAATATTAACAGTATCAGCTATGCGGACGACATGGTGCTGCTGGGCCCGACTGCAGGATCTATTGCGGTGATGTTAAAAGTATGCGAGGACTATGCTGCTGCACATGGGCTCGTGTACAACGTAAAAAAAATGTGAGTACATGGTCTTTAAGGCCGCCGGTAAATGCACAGACTATGCACCTAATCTTAACCCTAAATGGTTTGAACATAAAAAGAGTGAACACATTTAAATATCTGGGGCATATAATTACCGACGACCTTACAGATAATGCAGATATTGAGAGGGAGCGTAGGGCATTGGTGGTCCGAGGTAATATGTTGACACGTAGATCCTCCCGCTGTACCGACCAGGTCAATTGTCAGGGCAATATATTATTCAAGGCATATTGTCAGGGTCTGTACACGGTCCTCGCGCACGTGTGGGAGTGGTGGGAGTGGCGCGAGGAGGCGAAACGCCGGGGCGTAACTCCGCTGCCGCGAGAAATCACGGTACAGCGGACAGAGCTCCGGCGGGATCTCATGGCGACATGGAGAGTTCGATTGTCGCAACCCAGCGCTGGGCACGCCACAATTGCGGCGATAAGTCCCCTCTTTGAGGAGTGGTTGGAGAGGCGCCACGGCGTCCTCAACTTCCGCCTGACGCAGGTCCTCACTGGACACGGTTGTTTCGGGAGGTTCCTGTTTCGGATAAGGCGGGAGGAAACGTCCGGGTGTCACCATTGTGTGGATCACCCGGAGGACACGGTGGAGCATGCAGTGGAGGTCTGCCCGGCTTGGGCGGAGCACCGCCGTGTTCTCACGGAGGCGATCTCTCGCGTCCAAACCTGGTCCAGGCCATGGTGCGGAGCGAGAGTGCATGGGAATCCGTCACCTCCTTCTGCGAAGCAGTAATGCTCGCGAAGTAGGAAGCGGAACGCGTGAGGGAGAGGCAACAGCCGTATCCTCGCGCCCCTAGCCGTCGTAGGAAACGCCCTGGGCGGCGGGGATCGATTGCCGATTCCCGGCCACCGTAGGCGCGGGCTTGCGGACAACGAGTAATGGGCAGCTCGCCGTCCGGTAAGGACCAGGCCCGGGTCGACGGCGCGTTGTGTACCACGCGCGCCTCAAAGAGATGTCAGCAGTGACGGGGTCAATTGGGCCGATGCCGCCGGAGTCGCGGGTAGTTCGAAAGAGATACCGTGGCCCTGGCACGGGTAGCTGAGGAGCATCGGTGGGTTTTAGTCAGTAAAAGTCTGACACGCCCTCCCGCTCTGCCCAGAGCGGGAGAAGTCATTTGATGATTTCCCATCCACAAAAAAAAAGGGTCTGTACACGGGGGGTTTATGGATCAACTACACCAAAAGATCTCTATAAGTCTTACGCGTCCAATTTAATAATATTTTCAGAATGCTCTTGAGACTGCCCCGTTTCTGTAGTGCATCAGAAACGTTTGCACAGAATCGTACTGACGGATTTCATGCCATTATCCGAAAAAAAATCGCATCATTAGTAACTAGAACCCGGGGCAGTAGCAACAGCATTCTGAAAACAGTGACTGAAAGTTTCTATTTTCCCATTTTGAGGCATCTTGTGGAGAGGATGGCCAGGTGAGACACTTGTACCTTACTTGGTTATCTTCTGTGCAAAATGCTTCAAACACAGTTCAAAATTACCTCCAAATAATAACATTACTTACTAACACTATGTATCGTTTGTTGTCTGATTAAATAAAATTTTGATTTGATTTTGGTAACTTCCAAATCAATATTTTTTTCCAATTCTGCTTCCATGTAGAGCTAGATAATGACGAGTACAATTGAAATAATTTTTATTTTTTGAAGTACACCGTCAAACAGACGAGTAATCACCAAGCTACGTTTGTATGGAAGAATGAGCGAGTTGCGTGCCCTTAACGTTCACTCATTAGATTCAACTAACTGGATTTGATTGACGTATCATGATGTTTGTGAGCTCTTAACACAGACAGTTATACTACGATACAGAGTCTACTAATAATGATTAAGCTAGATTAACCCTGTCATGATATATTAGTACACATGTCAACTAACTGGTAATAACAATACTCAGTGGCACCTGGTCAAACTGGAAGCCAAATCAATGTCTACAATTATAGCTAGGAATGAAGTCATGATCATAGACGTATAAAAAAACGCGGACAGATTCTCGCTAACAAAAAACTGTGTCTATCGGAGTCAGCCAGCTCGCTGTACCTACATGCACACATTCACACATCAGTCAACCATTCGTAATATGGTAACGTATTCGTAATAAGGTAAAAATATAGCATGTCTTGTGAAATGTTTGCGTGGGCGCCTGTAGGTACAGCGAGCTGGCTGACTCCGATAAACACAGTTTTATATTTGCGAGAATCTGTCCACCTCTTTTTATACGTCTATGGTCATGATGCTAATTTTTAAAGGCATGTAACCGAACCCTCACATACTCTCCATTTTGATGCCCTAAAATGTTAATGTAGGTACTGCAAAGGTTTCATGCTACGGTTAACCTTATTATGTTACAGGTTGACATTCTATCACTCAAATATCAAATTACTTTTGAAGAAAAGTGGAACTATCTTTTGTTCAAGGTGAAGTCACATTCTAGCTAGGGCAATGATAGGTGTGTACATGAAACCGAATCGATTGGGACTATTAATTTCAAAAAGTAACAATAAAAAAAATTATTATTTATTTTTGTGAAATAATGAGAACTCGAAGTAACGCTTTCTAGCGATCAATGCATACGTGTGTGTAAAACGTATCGACAATCGGCAACACGTGCGAACGGTACCCATTGAATAATCCATTCATCGATCAGACAGCATGATCCGTAAGCCACGCCCCCAACCCCTTACCCCCCCGCTTACAGTCTAGTCGACCGACCCTTGTTCCGTACGATCTTGCGTTTGTGAATGAAATAGTCGAAGCGCTACTAAAATTTAACTCGAATGACAGAAAAAAAGTGATACATTTCTAACTTCTTTATTAAATGTCTTAAAAAAAACAATAACAATGCCAATAGTAACTATTACTCGTCTGGAGTTACTGTGTTTTGGCTCCAGAACGATATAAAATTAAACGTGTATATTAAGTTGAAACCGAGTAGGTATTTATAAATATATCATCCCTCTTCACCTCCCTACCACTTTAATTTATAGTGTAGCTATCCCCCTGTGAGGTTCAAGCCCTCACAGTACACTTTGATTTCAATAGAACCACATAAAGTTTATATAATCTATCAAATTAAACAAGCCTGTACTCTCCCACTGCAGGGCAAAAGCCTCCCTCACCCTTTTCCACACAGTGCTGTGGTTTGCTAGTGTCGGCCAGTCCTTTCGGTGGGAGTCAAGCGCGCCCGCCATCTTCGTCTCAGCCTGCCGCGATGTCGTCGTGCGTTTAGTGGGCCCAATCTGTGGTTCTCTTCTCTCATTTGTCATTTGACATGCGGCAGACATGTCTGGCCCAGTCCCACTTGAGCTTAGCGGAATTCTGGCTTTTGAGATAAACATATTTTATTTTGCAAATATGGGTACAGTACATGGTGATACGGGGAATAAGTTCAGACATATTTTGCCAGTAGGCATGCAAAAGTTACCAATTATAAACTAATCTACAAAACTTTAACAAACAGAACTAAAAACAACACAAAACCAAATATAATAAAATAGAATGTTTAAAATAAAAAATATTATTTTAAAAATTATAAACAGTATTTTATTTTAAAACATAGCGTGGTCAATCGCAAGTAGCGTGGTTTAGAGGATCAATTAAATATTTTCCATTTTCAAATCGGTTCTGGAATCAAAGCGAAGAACGTCTTAGTGCAGAGGCTTATTGCAATAAATTCTATTAAATAAATTAATTATCACAGAGGGCCAGGGGCTTGTGGCTAAGTAATAACAGTCGCATAAGTCGATCGAACAGGTTAAGCTACGCTTACCGCGGTTGGTCCGTGGATGGGTGACCATCTTTACATACCAAGACGTCGAAGGCGTTGATCCCGGCTGCATGTCATTCGCAGATCTTTGACAGTCGTTACGGGTTGTCAGAAGCTTAAAAGTCTGACAACTAGACTTACCAACGGGTATCGTATTACCCAGTAACTGGGTTGTGTAGGTTAAATAGGCAGTTGCTCCATGTAAAATACTAGCATTCAGCTGCATCCGGTTTGACTGGAAGCCGACCCCAAACATGAAATAAATGAATTAACAAATTTTATACTACATAAAATATAAGTGCTTCAGAAACACCTGCAATATTAAAAGATTGTTGATTCAAAAAGAATCCTTAGCGCGTAAGTAAAATCATTTGTCAAAATAAAAACAATACAAAATAAAAACCATCACCATACGCATAAAATACAATCATAAATCTCTGAAAACGGAATTAACTACGTTTTATAAAATTATACCTACAACTTAGTAATAAAACATTTCCATATCTCACATCATCTACAAAAATATCTAC
This sequence comes from Cosmia pyralina, assembly GCA_946251885.1. Lineage (NCBI taxonomy): Eukaryota > Metazoa > Arthropoda > Insecta > Lepidoptera > Noctuidae > Cosmia > Cosmia pyralina. Next base: position 23,599,053 of record OX276354.1, on the reverse strand, counting down.
AAGTTGTTTTAACGTATGAAACCACATAGAGAAGAGAATTCCTAGCAAGTAGCAGCTGTGTGTAAGAATACTTTCATCCCTCAAAACGAAATTACAGTCCAAAAAACACTAATGCAACATTAAAAACATTCCTACATCTCGCAACGTTATTACAATCTGTAATACGAGTGCCTACGTCACAGCGGTGTTTTGGCAGTAATTCATATTCACCTGTTGCTGTATATGAGTGTCAGCAGTGATATTTATGTAACTGTTTAACGTTATAACGCGTGTGAAATTACGAAATGTAAGCGAATAATAAATTATGTTTTTTATGTAGGTTTTTGACGGTGTGTTGAATGTGTGGCTGGAAATGTTCTGACAGCGAATTTTTTATTTCGTCATCAGCCTACAACAATTGACCGATGGACATAGTCCAATACAATAATGCCTTCAGGGTTCAGGGGTTTGCCTCGCTATTGTAGCACGTCTGATATGTTTGCGCGTGCACGAACAGACGATTTCTACGCTATCTTGCGCAAGAGAGTCGCCTCAGTTATGAGCATAGTGAGGGAGACTCCTAATATTATCTTGAAGACATTGAGTGGTAAAGTCAACAGTCCCTTCCTTGAGCATTGGGTACATACGCATTTGTGTACGCGGTGTCTGTTTGTAGGGACGCCGCCGGGGTGTGGTTGTGGTTAGTGGCTGAAGTTCTGACCTACATTACATTGAATTTTAATCATTGGTCATGGCTTTGCCCAATCAATGTTTAATTATAATATTTACTATATTTATAAGCTATACTTTACTTTACTTTTGTTTTACTTTATGCTTTATAAGTATGTAAATTGTAAAATTAAAAAATGGATATGCCTTGTCCGAATTAAATATTTTGAATTAAAAAATAGGCTTCTCCTTTTGCACGCAATTCAACGGTAGCATTCGGTAACCTCTCACCGAGCTGCTACCAGCCATCCTGCGAAGATCGTCGCTCCACCTATCCTAAAATATTTACAGAATTCAAAATCTGACACAATTATCAAGTTTCAATTCAATGTCATCCTTATGGAAGTTGAAATTCCATTGCAACACATTTTTAAGAATTTAACTTAGAATAATAACGCTATGTAACGCTATCTATGTAGTTAAATAAATAGCTAATTAAATGTACTTACCTAAACTATCTGAGATTATGAATAAAATGCACGAGAAAAAATCCTAAATAAAAATGATAATAATTTCTTACTGAACAGAAGGTCTTTTGTATAAAATAGATCCATTATACATATTTCAATAAAATATAGCCCTAATAAATAAATAAATAAAAATAAAAATCGTTTATTTTCAGGCGTCGACGGCCTATAGCGTGTTAGTAATCAGTACAAACTTAAAAAACTATGTTAGTAGTAACACTTAAACACACATGAGTACAACAATAAAAACACAAATACACACTAAAAATACAGCCAAGATAAGAGGAGGAAGATTTATCAAGTCCCATGTCTGACATGCAGTTTGATAAATCTATCCATTGTAGGCCCTTCTAGCCTTTCTGCAAACACCTTCAGAATGCTATTGCTGCTTCCCCTCAATCTACGTATCACTGATGCCACTTTTTTGCGCATAATCGCGAAATAATCATCAGTGTGCGCATCCGCGAACATCCCTGACGCACTACAGTAAGGTGGAAGCCTCAACAGCGCCCTGAAGGCGTTATTATATTGAATGCGCAGTGCGCTGTCTGCTTTTTGGGTATGATTAGCCCACAGACTGCTGGTGTAAAATATTTGACAAAACGCCTAAGCGTCTCTTCCATTTTTAGTATGCCTGTCTAGCCTTTTGCTAAATATGTTGGAGTCGGTTTTCAGTCTAACCGGATGCAGCTGAATACCAGTATTTTACATGGAGCGACTGCCTATCTGACTTCCACAAACCAGTTACGGGGTAATACGGGGTAATACCCCTTGGTAAGACTGGTTGTCAAACTTTCGGGCTTCTGACGACCCGTAACGACAGTCAAAGATCCACGAATGACAGCAGGGGCCAACGGCTTAACGTGCTTTCAGAGACACAGAGGAGTCTCTGTATGTAAAGATAGTCACCCATCCACGGACCAACCGCGCTAAGTATAGCTTAACCAGATTGGTTAGACCCGTGCGGCTGTTATTACTTAGCCACGAGCTCCTCTTCCATCTTTAGTATGAGACGATAAAAATAGTAATATTTTTATGTAAAACAACACAACGAGTCTTAAATTCTATTTAGGTTCACAAAAGCAAAAATACACAGCATAAAGAAAAAATAACTACTTCAGTCAACAAAAATTTACTCAAAAAAATCTCTTTATCTACGACGCTTTTCTCTCAATTTTCACCAAAACTTTTCACAAAAATGCGCGATATTTTTTTTTTCAGGACGAAAAAGAATGCCTTTAAGTTACATAAGATGTGAAAGCGACCCTGAAACTTTTTTCACTTCACGACACATTTAGCAAAGAAAAATGCCTAATTTCAGAGACGGCCGTAATTGAACTCTGCAGACATGGGAACAGTACTTTACGTTCAGGAACGTTTCACCTAGTCGGGGAGACAGGAAAAATTTTAGTAATGTTTTTTGTTTAGGCCTACATAATATTTTGTGACATAATACATTTAGGCCTCGTTTACAGAGACGCGGGGCATCGCGCGTCGCGTTGAGCGGCGCGGCCCGCACTAAACTCAAACATAGGGCGTTCTATGGGAGCGTTTACGGAGAAGCGATTTTACACGCGTTTGTTTGAATTGTAGCATCACATGTGGCGTGTGAAGCGACGGGCGTCAGCCGCGGCGGGTGACGCAGTGGGAGACAAGGCGGGTTTCTTCGGTTTAACTTCTTTATAACATACTTAATGACACCGCGTACGCTTCCACGTGCGAAAACGCGTGCGCCACCACGTGCGCCGTTCGAGCTCCGGAGAAAACGCTTGACGCCCCGCAGCCCGCTCCGCGCACCGCGCCGCCTGACGCCCCGCGTTTCCGTAAACGAGGCCTTAGTAATATAACAGCCGTAATAATAACAGCCATATGGGTCGATCCATCAGGTTAAGCTACGCTTGCCACGGTTAGTCCGTGGATGGGTGACCATCTTTACATACCGAGACTCCTCCGTGCCTCGGAAAGCACGTTAAGCCGTTGGTCCCGGGTGTCATTCGTGGACCTTTGACCGTCAGAAGCCCGAAAGTCTGACAACCAGTCTTACCAAGAGGTATCGTATTACCCAGTAATTGGGTTGTGAAGGTCAGATATGCAGTCGCTCCTTATAAAATACTGGTATTCAGCTGCATCCGGTTAGACCGGAAGCCGAGCTAAACATAGTCTGGAAAAGGTAAGGCAGATTGCATACATTTACTTATACATATATATATTTTTTTGTCTTTACTTACCGGTGGCTACAGAAAGGTTGGATTACTGGAGAATCTCGTGTTGTGGCGCAATTTGGAAGATTTATTTGTCCAGCAAAGGAGTACTATCAACCAAGTTGATTTACAGATTATATTTTGTTACTTGAAGCAGACTTTTTCATAAATCAAGATTTAATTTTCCTGCAGTTCCGCAAAAAAAATAAAAAAAATGGCCGTAAAAAATGTATGATTTTATCCTTATCCTTATTTTTTATTCCTTAAAAACCGAACTTTTTAGTCCCTTTTACGATACCCAAATAATAAATCTTGGATAAAGTTAAAACTTGAGTCTATCGGCTTATTCCAAGCCAAAGTAACAAGAGAAAACGTTTTATTTAGGCATTTGAAAAAGTCCCTTTTAACAATTTTCAAGTCTAGCCGTTCGCGTAAATCACTCAACGTGTAGTAACTAATATTTATTACAGTGAATTTACACAGCATAAAAATCTTACGCCGTTTCTCCATTTCCGCCGTCACCGGGACGTCACAAACGAGGTGACGGTGCCGAAGTAGCGATACAAAAATTTACTGTGGCTGCGTGTCCACCGCACGTCCATCACCCGAGAGCCGCCGCCGTCATCCCGGCCGCCGAAGTTTCAAGTAGGCGCGACCGCTAGAACTCGATCTGAGATTGTGATGGGCCGATGGATGTGGCAATACAAAACAGGTTTGATCATGTCCACACACTGTCGTCGTACTTGCGCCGTTCACCCGGCTTTTGTTTTGTCTATTATAATTTACTGAACCGCCAAGATCGATCACGATGGACAAACAATCGCCTTTATCGGGACGTCACGTTCAGTTTGAATAATCTCGTTTCTCGGTGACGTGCCGGTGATGGCTGCGGTGTACAAACGCACATAGGCTGGTCTGTTTTTTAAATGTATTTAAAAAAAATAAAAACTTTTTATAAACACTTTAAAGTCTACAGATAAATCAATCTTAATGTCTCGTACCAGAATTTCAGTGTTTTCTATTACAAAAACTTTAAAATATTTAGTCAACATATTTAGCGGATGTCACTTTTATATTTACAGCTCTAGAACTGGTACTTAGATATGTTTTAGCTGCTTAAATGAACTAATAGGATTAATTAAATACCTAATATATTAAAGATATTTACTTAATTGTTTCTTAAAGACACATAATACTCGTACAAATAACTCGAGTAAAATTACGAAAATTTGTAGGTGTTTTTAGTAACAACAAAATCAATCAATCTGCCTAGCCTTTTCCCAATAGTTTTGGGGTCGGCTTTCAGTCTAACTGGATGCAGCTGAGTACCATTATTTTACGTGGAGCGACTGCCTATCTGACCTCCACAACCCAGTAACTGGGTAATACGATACCCCTTGGTAAGACTGGTTGTCAGACTTTCGAGCTTCTGACGACCCGTAACGAGCTTACCGTGCTTTCCGAGGCAGGGAGGAGTCTCGGTAGATAAGGATGGTCACCCATCCAAGGACCAACCCCGGCAAGCGTAGCTTAACCTGATGGATCGACCCGAGCGGCTGTTATTACTTAGCCACAAGCTCCTCCACGATTTTTTTGTAACAAAAATTAAGAAAAAAAAATCGATGACCCAGACTCCTCGACTAACATGACCTTTGTTTTTCCAGCATAAGGAAGGCAGGTAATGTACCTACGCAGTGGCAGGCTGTTAAAGCATTGCCGCTCTCAAGGTTTATTTTTCAGATTAAAATAAAGTAGGACGATAACCTCTAGAGAATTTTACGTACAAAAGTTTGAAATACTTTTTGACATAGTATTTCTTGTAGGGCCTAAAATCAAATAAGTAGGTACGTAAAAAGTTTATGTACGTAGAAAGTAAGAAAAACTCACTTCATTCTGTTTTCTTCGTTTTAAACTGGGTTTTGAATCGATACCAGCACCACCATAAGATCTCCTTTTCCCTTTATAACTATTCAAATCATGTTGCTTGGCTTTTTGGCTGAGGAAAGAAGAAATAATAAAATGTTATGTTTCTTCTTTCGCCTGATGTCGACTGTCGAGGACACCTGCATTGTTTAAATGTCTAAAGGTTATCCTGAGTAATGACAGGCCAGGTACACTCCGCATTTTAGGTATGAAGCTACAAGTACGCGGCGGGTTCGTCTCATAGAGTAAAGTAATCATAGAGTTATATATTGTTCGACTTGTCGAGCTAATTCAGTGCGGGCTGCCGCCGGCTGGCTCACACGATAGTTCGATACTCACTCACGCACCGCGTCGTAAAAGTTCACAACCCTAACGAGTTAGAAAGTATAACAGGTACGCGGTCTTTTTTGTTGTTGATGGGAAGTCATCAAATGACTTCTCCCGCTCTGGGCGGAGCGGACTTTTACTGACTAAAACCCACCCATGTTCCTTCAGTTGCCTGTGCCAGGGCCACGGTATCTCTTTCAAACAACGCACGACCCCGGCGGTATCGGCCCTATTGGACCCCGTCACTGCTGACATCTCTTTGAGGCGCGCGTGGAACACAATGCGCCATCGACCCGGGCCAGCACCCTAATTGCGTAACACATTATCGATCGGAATTGGTTTCATTTTGAAATAAATTGCTAATCCATTGCTTCATATGTTCGAAAAATTTGTCTGCTCGACAACATAAATAACGCAATGAATGTGGTTGAACTGTCAAAATTAAACCAACTCCGATTGATAATGTATTACGCAATTAGGGTGCTGCTCCTTACTGGCTAAAACCGGCCTGTGTTCCTTCAGTTGCCTGTGCCAGGGCCACGGTATCTCTTTCGAACAACCCGCGACCCCGGAACGCTGTGCGACCTGAATTGCACTTTATTGTGTCGTAGCAAGAGTCGCTATTTATTTAAATGATTTTGCGGAGTGAATCTTCTGCACTTGTACTGTATTCTGTGGTACTGGTCTCCGTAACCAACAACATTAATATTGTTATATCGACTACCTATTACGATGCTGCTAGATGGGTGAAATAGAAAGTAACTTTTAAAAGAAGCTCTAGGGGAAGGGAAGGCAGAAGGGACCACCACAACAATAAATGTAGAAAAAAAAAGCTGTTCGTTTTTTAAAGATTTTAGAGAGCAAGAGCCTCGACTTAACGATTTCCAAATAGCCACTACTCACCGAATAAGTTCAAAAATGGAACATAATTTTTATGAAATTATCTGCCAAGTAAGTTGATAGGAACTTAATCGTAGGTGGTGAAACAGGACCGAGGTAGAGCTGAGAGCGGCGGTACGTAGGCTGAGTGCCAAAAATACCGCCCCAGGACCCGACGGCTTGCTTGGAAGAGCTTGGGTTCTGGCCTTTGGGGCTCTCGGGCCTCGACTAGGGGGGCTCCTAAGCGCATGCTTGGAGAGGGGCCAGTTCCCACTTCGTTGGAAGACAGGGAAACTGGTCCTCATTAAGAAGCCGGGGCGCCCTGCGGACTCTCCGTCCGCTTACCGGCCCATCGTGCTGCTCGACGAGGTGGGCAAGCTCTTTGAAAGAGTCATTGCAGACCGCCTCGTCGGGTGGCTGGTGCAGGAGGGGCCGGATTTGGCGGAGAGCCAGTTTGGTTTCCGCAGGGGGCGCTCTACGGTGGACGCCATCATGCGCGTGCGAGCCCTCACGACGGGGGATGCTGTGGCCCGGGGTGGAGTCGTCTTGGCGGTGTCTCTAGACATCGCCAACGCCTTCAATACCCTGCCCTGGAGTTGCATCAGGGAGGCACTCCGGTATCACCGGGTGCCAACCCACCTCCGTCGAGTGGTCGAGGCCTATTTGACGGACAGGGCCGTCATCTACCCCGGTCATCAGGGAGAGTGGAACCGGCGAGAGATGTCGTGCGGTGTCCCACAGGGATCGGTCCTGGGGCCACATCTGTGGGACATCGGGTACGACTGGGTGCTGCGCGCCGACCTCCCTAGCGGCGTCAGCGTTGTATGTTACGCTGACGACACGCTGGTCCTGGCGCAGGGGAGGTCGCACCAGGCGGCGGCTGAACTAGCGACACGCGGGGTTGCGACAATCGTAGAGAGGATCCGGCAGTTGGGACTCGAGGTGGCCCTGCACAAGTCCGAGGTCATGTGTTTTCATGGTCCTCGGAACGCGCCACCGTCGGGTTCCCAAATAACGGTAGGAGGGGTTCACATCGGGGTTGAGTCGACGATGAAGTACCTGGGACTCGTCCTCGACAGCCGGTGGAACTTCGTGGAGCACTTCCGACGTTTGGCTCCCAGACTGGAGCGGGCCGGGGCTGCCTTGAAGCGGCTCCTGCCCAATCTGGGGGGTCCAAACGCCTCCTGCCGGAGGCTTTACGCGGGGGTCGTGCGGTCCATGGCCCTTTACGGGGCACCGGTGTGGGCGCGTTCCCTGAGGCTGCGACCAGCCCGCCGGTTGAACGCGTCCCAGAGGGTCATGGCCATCCGGCTAGTCCGGGGATACCGCACGGTCTCCTGTGAGGCGGCGTGCCTCCTTGCCGGATTACCGCCATGGGATCTGGAGGCAAAAGTCCTCGCGCACGTGTGGGAGTGGCGCGAGGAGGTGAAACGCCGGGGCGTAACTCCGCTGCCGCGAGAAATCACGGTACAGCGGACAGAGCTCCGGCGGGATCTCATGGCGACATGGAGAGTGCGATTGTCGCAACCCAGCGCTGGGCACGCCACAATTGCGGCGATAAGTCTTCTCTTTGAGGAGTGGTTGGAGAGGCGCCACGGCGTCCTCACCTTCCGCCTGACGCAGGTCCTCACCGGACACGGTTGTTTCGGGAGGTTCCTGTTTCGAATAAGGCGGGAGGAAACGCCCGGGTGTCACCATTAAGTGGATCGCCCGGAGGACACGGTGGAGCATACAGTGGAGGTCTGCCCGGCTTGGGCGGAGCACCGCCGTGTTTTCACGGAGGCGATCGGCGGCGGCGATCTCTCGCGTCCAAACCTGGTCCAGGCCATGGTGCGGAGCGAGAGTGCATGGGAAGCCGTCACCTCCTTCTGCGAAGCAGTAATGCTCGCGAAGGAGGAAGCGGAACGCGTGAGGGAGAGGCAACAGCCGCGCCCTCGCGCCCCTAGCCGCCGTAGGAGACGCCCTGGGCGGCGGGAATCGATTGCCGATTCCCGGCCACCGTAGGCGCGGGCTTGCGGAAGACGAGTAATGGGCAGCTCGCCGTCCGGTAAGGACCAGGCCCGGGTCGACGGCGCGTTGTGTTCCACGCGCGCCTCAAAGAGATGTCAGCAGTGACGGGGTCAATTGGGCCGATGCCGCCGGGGTCGCGGGTAGTTCGAAAGAGATACCGTGGCCCCGGCACGGGCAGCTGAAGGAACATGGGTGGGTTTTAGTCAGTAAAAGTCTGACACGCCCTCCCGCCTCTGCCCAGAGCGGGAGAAGTCATTTGATGATTTCCCATCCACAAAAAAAAAAAAAAAAAAAAAAAGGTGGTGAAACAGGCCTTGACACTACCTCTAAATCCAAACATTGAACCGTTATTATGTAGCCTTTATTCATATTTGAATATCAACCCAAAACCTATACATATTTCAAATAATATTAGCTACCCTATATGTATTTACATACAAAATGAATTATTAAACAAACAGTAATTAGGGCGCCGAAGTACAACACTAGTTTGAAACTCACCGCCTGCTTTAACCCTCAAAGGAGTTCTAATATTGAATTTCAGAGTCGATGAATAAACAGTGTAAGTCTATATGATTAGTAAGGTAGTGTAGGTACCTATTCGTTGATAAAGGCTCGTGCAGACTGGCGCGACACGACTCAGATGGAACAATTTCTATGAAAACTTCATTAAAATTAATCTACCGGAGTCGCATCGCGCTTGTCTGCGGGAGCGTTAATGCTTTATAGGTAATTGCTACAGAGTTGGTTATGATTAAAATCACACTAATATTATAAAGACGAAAGTTTGTGAGTGTGTGTGTTTGTATGTTAGTTACCCGATTACGATGAAATTTGGTACGTAGATAGCTTCCCTGGAATAAATAGGGAAAAAAAGGATAAAAAGAAGCCTACGTGTTAACACATAGGCTTCTTTTTATCCCGGTCTACGCGAATAAAACCGCGGGGCGCAACTGGTAACAAATAAGTCAAGCTATCGATCTGCGAGAGGTTGTGTCATGGTCATGAGAGGACCAATCTTCAGACGGAAGAAGCATTCCATAATCATTGTTGAGTTCGTGAAGCACAGAACAAGAAACAACGTTATCGAGATAATTGTAAGAATTTAATGTACAATGTATAACAGTAGTTACATGTTGCCAAGACACTGATATTGCTATGCAACTGGACAGTGCAGGTAAGACAACTGTCGTTCCAAATTATTAATATTCAACCGCATGTGAGACTTGTTGCATGTTAGGAAAGTCTACCCCAAAACTTTTCAAATCAGAAATCATTATTGCCTAGCCTTTTCCCAACTATGTTGGGGTCGGCTTCCAGTCTAACCGGATGCAGCTGAATACCATATTTTACACAAAACGATTGTCTATCTGAACTCCATAATCCAGCAACTGGGTAATACAATACCCCTTAGTAAGACTGGTTGTCAGATTTTCGGGCTTCTGACGACAAATTACGACTGTCAAAGATCTACGAATGACAGCCGGGACCGACGGCTCAACGTGCTTTCCGAGGCACGGAGGGGTCTAGGGTTGGTTAGGGATGAAAATTGCCGAATCTTTCCGAACTTACTAGGAAAGTTTCCAATATTGCCGGAAAGGTGCCAAATTGCCAGATTACAAATTTTTCAAATGCCATTTTTGATGTTTATGCGCTCACGAGGTTTTATGTGATGGTGTAATTATACGTGTTACTAGTAAGCCTATAAGGTATATTATTAATTATAATTAATTTATAATTATCAATGCAAATATGTGAAGATAAAGTTAAACTAGGACACTGGTAACTTCATGATAGCTGAACCCATCGTTTTTTTGAGAATTTTACTTATATATGTACATTTTATAAACAAATACAGAGGGTATTGATACCGAATGAAATAAATGTAAATCGTACAACTGTGTAGTATTCTTTTGTAATTTTTTCACACTGATATATCCTTTTACACATACTGATATGTATACATATACATCTAAATACTTTCTTACATACAAGTGTGGTTTCATATAAGAAAGTAGAAGAAAAAAAAATATGATTTCTCTAAAATAGTTATGGTTTCATCACCAATGAAGTATCGTGGACAGCCTGTTTCTTTTCTTTAGTTTATCAGTAAGAAAATAAATGCAAAAACTAAAATTTTCGTTTGGATAATATAGGTAAGTATAAAAACTAGCACCCTGCAAACCGCAATTTTATCCTACTATGCAAAAGTAAAATACGGTTTCGGCTTCAGAAAATGGGTATTTTAATTTAAAAGGTATCTAGAATACTAACATTCTTCGATGATATTGTCACCAAATTAATCTAAATTATATAAAAGAAGAAACTGACTGACTGACATATCAACGCACAGCCCAAACCGCTGGGTCTAGAGATTCCAAATTAGGATTGGATTTACACGTTTCTTGCCAATGTTGCCGGCAAGTTTGGAAACATTCGCGGCAGTTTTGGCAACTTTTGCAATATTGCCGGTAATTTTCATGCCTAGTCTTGGTATGCTAAGATGGTCACTCATCCACGGACCAACCGCAGCAAGCGTAGCATAACCTGATCGATGAACCCGTGCGGCTGTTATTACTTAGCCATAAATCGGAAAACGCTTAGCAAAACACCAATTCGATTTTATAATGTTATTTTTGGTTTTACTCTAGCTCATGTTCATACACTTTTCAACGTGAACTTAACGACTCTGAATAGAATGCTGGTCTTTTACTCGCCATGAAAGATTGTCTCCGTTCATTTCCTCCAAACTAAATCACAAACGGGATTGAAACTCCCAGTTTATTATCGACCTACATTTCAATCCGAGCCAACCGCAGATCTACCTCCATTGAACTAATAATATAAATGAACCGTCTGTTTGCTAGTTAATCACGTCTTGGAGGAGTGAAGCTCGATCCATCCTCAGTTGAAACTAATTGCGACTGTGTTGTGTATAGTCGCGCATTGTGACAGCGGATTTAATCATAGTTAGGTGTTCTCTATGTCAGGAAGACAACGTGAAACTAAATTAGCTGCCTAATACAACATTCAAAAGTCTATCGTTCACCTTCGGAAAAACCGAAATATATCGAATAAAATTCGACCAATCAAAATTTACTTATATATTCCCACCTAAATTATTATAGATTGGACCCATACGGTATTTTACTCTGTATGAGAAAAAATCTAAAAATATATTATTTAGATAGCTTAGGCAAAAAGTAGTCGGAAAATGTTAGTTTTAGTTCATAAAATAACAATATGAATTTACTATTCAATTCAATGTTTTCAGTTTTTTGAATTTGTTTTCTAACATCATGAAAGTATCCGCCATGTTATTACGTCATACGGCTGTGTAAATTAAAAAGTGTCAATGTTAACTGTCAACTGATGAGCGTATAAAAAGTGTTTATTTACACAACCACGACGTTGACGTCATGCCCACAGAGCAATATGGCGTCCACTGCGTCCAGCGTTTTGGACAAATTACGCGCGAAATTTGAAAATGTAAAATTTAAATGCATTTTTATGGCACATAAGGGTTGAATAAAATTTTGTGTTTTTTTTAGTGGCTTATTAGCACTATAGAATCTAATTGAGACACTTTTCAAAACTGGGTGTCATACCCTATTGGACGAGTCACATATAATTCGGCAAAGCTCGGTTTTTCCGAAGATATACGATGGAACCTTTGAACGTTGTCATACTGTAGGTACCTAAATATTAAGTAGTAGTAAAGTTCGGGACTTTTTAAAGGAGATCGTCTGTGGAAGTATAGTCTGTCCCAAAATTATCTGATGAACATGTAAACAAACCCTGTCCAGTGTCCAGGTTAAATTCTTCCGTAATCACTCATTCAACGGATTAGTTACACATTCAGTTATATTAGGTTGGGGAAAAAGTCTTTTCGCATTATAGTATGTATGAACTTAAAATAAAATATCTTTGGTTATACTATTTGTATCTGGCTGGTTTTGGTAACATTGAAAGTTTAAATTTTAAAGAACATAATTCCAAATTCAAATTAGGAAAAAGTGTGATTTTCATTTGTTTTTCGTACTGTTAAGATGAGTGAATCTAATGAAGAAATTCGATACGTTTTAAAAGTTTACTACAAAAAAGGTAAAAATGCAACGCAAGCCGCGAAAAAAATTTGTGATGTTTATGGACCCAGTGCAGTGTCTGTGAGAGTAGCACAAATTTGTTTTAAGCGTTTTCAATCCGGAAATTTTGATGCCAAAGATGCACGACGCTCTGAATTGAATAGAATAGAATAGAATCTTTATTTGCGTAGAAAGTAGGTACACCCCCCCCGCCCCCGCCGCCGCCCTATCACGGATAAAATGGATGCCATTTTTGAAAAAGTGGAGCAAGATCGGCATATCAGTAGTTACAACGTAGCTGAAGGACTGGGAATTGACCACAAAACAGTTTTGGCTCATTTGAAAAAAACTAGGTACACAAAAAAACCCCATATTTGGGTACCTCACGAGCTCACTGAAAGAAACCTAATGAACCGTGTACTCATTTGTGATTCTTTATTACGACGTAATGAAACCGAACCATTTTTGAAGAAGCTACTAACTGGAGATGAAAAGTGGATCACGTGCGACAAGAACGTGCGAAAAAGGTCGTGGTCAAAGGCCGTTCAGGCTTCACAGACTGTGGCGAAACCCGGGTTCACTCGCAACAAGGTGATGCTGTGTGTGTGGTGGGATTGGAAAGGCATTATTGATTATGAGCTGTTACCACCAGGCAGGACCATCGATTCTGAACTCTACTGCGAACAACTGATGAGATTAAAGCAAGAAGTTGAGAGAAAGCTGCCGGAATTAAGCAACAGAAGGGGTGTGGTTTTTCATCATGATAACGCTAGACCTCACACATCTTTAGCCACTCAGCAAAAATTAAGACAGTTTGGCTGGGAGGTGTTGATGCATCCGCCGTATAGTCCTGACCTTGCACCTTCAGATTTCCACCTGTTTCGGTCTCTTCAGATTCTTTAGGCAGTATCAGGTTAACATCACGAGAGGACTGCCAAAACCACTTGTCGCGGTATTTTGATCAGAAGTCCCAAAATTTCTATAGCAATGGGATTATGTCCCTACCTACAAGATGGCAGAAAGTTACCGAACAAAATGGTACCTACATACTTTAGATAAATGTAAATAATGTATATTAAAAAATGTTTTGAATTTTCTTAAAAAATGCGAAGAAACTTTTTCCCCAACCTATTATTTAGAAGGTCAACTTTCTTACCTTGAATATCATTATTAAATTAGAATTGAAAAATAATCGTCGAAAATTGGGGTTATAAATTTAACCTCAACCGTCAATTGAAAATAATCTTGAAGGTGATTTATAATTATAATTTCGGATTTAAATACCTATTCAAATAATCAAATTTTTCAAATACCTATATTAAATACCTATTCAATTTTTCATCAGAAAGTTTTGGAACCATCATACGTAATTTTACTGAACGCAGGGCTCGTGGGATTTAAGGGTATGAGTGTCAAAGTAAACCGACTTACAAGCCCATATGATGTTGCAGATTTGTTTCTCGGATGTGTAACGAATCTATAAACCTAAAGAAATAAAAGGAGAATAGACTCGTAAACAAAATGTAATTTGGAAAAGGAAATAAAAAATACAGAACTAGATTTTAAAAAATACACTTCCTACCTAGTATGACTGAAATCCGAAACCAGACGTAAGTTTCTTCAGCCAAATCACAATAAAAATTCACAGTATAAATTGTAGTATGGCGTTAATGACGTCGACAGACGGTTCATTCACGAGGACTATGTCGAATTTGTTGAGATAGTTTCTCAGGTTGCCTTCAGCAGATGTTAACGCATCTGTCATGTTTGGTATTGTACAGACGCTAGCACATTAAGCTACCCGAATCTGTCAAATTTTCCCAATTGAAAGAAAGAAAGAAAATACGTTTATTTGCGGTAAACATGACGCAAAGGACAACAAAAAAAAATAAACAAAGTAAAAAGCAAGTTTTGGGGAAAATATGCGTCACATCTACGCAAAACGGCTACCGCTCAGCATAATGCCGCGACCCCATGCGAAACGGAGCCCCAGCGCTGGTTTTCAGCGATAGCCGGCGTTGACGCGATGACGTCGACCGGTGCAGCATGTGATAAATAATATGCAATTAAAAAATTGAATTTGAACCTTACTCCTTTGCAGTAAAGTTGAAAATCTATCAAAGAAATTTGACAGATTGGGGTAGCTTGATGTGCTGGCCTTTGTACCAAGAAACGCCATCAGGTCGGGGGTTTTTTTTTCTAAATGTCTCACAGAATCAGTAAGCTGAATTGGCAGGCTATGTTATTTGGTAGCGGGAGCAGACGAGTCCTTGAATGAAGCCGTCTTTAGATGCTACCGAGCGCGCAGTGGCACCCTCATCGTTTGTTTAGTTATTTCTTTTAGTTGTCACATATAACGAGTAGTCTTGTGGAGCACAACGTAACATGCTTATTTTCTGCATTTTCATTCTAAAATAAAAGAAATAACCAAACAAACGCTGAGGGCGCCAGTACGCACTGGGTAGCCTCTCAGAAAATACGTAGTGTGCGACTCCAACCACATGGACCAATCTTTAGGGATCTAAAAAGCTTAGGTATCCGATTTACGTGATTTTATTCATACAATGGTTTTCTTTAGGCAACATATGAAATGATTTGTGACGATAATAGTAAATAAATCATCATCATCATCTAGCAATTTCCCAACTATGTCGGGGTCGGCTTTCAGTCTAACTGGATGCAGCAGAATACCAGTATTTTACATGAAGCGACTGCCTATCTGGCCTCCAGAACCCAGTTACTTACCAGTAACTGCCGATAATCCTAAGTAATCACACTATTATTATAAAGGCGAAAGTTTGTGTGTGTTTGTATGTTTGTTACTTCTTCACGCTCAAACGGCTAAAACAATTTAAATGAGATTTGGTTTGTAGATAGCTTATACCCTGGATTAACACAAAGGCTACCTTTTATCCCGGTCTACGTGGAAGGTACCATGCGCGTATACCGCGGGGCGCAGCTACTAATATTATAAATGCGAAAGTAAGTTTGTTTGTTACCTTTTTACGCCTAAACCACTAGACCGATCACCCTTAAATTTTGCATCTACGTTGTCCGGTGTACAGAAACGGCCATAGAGTACCTTTTACCCTGAAAAAAGTACTGTTCCCGAGGAAAACAACAATAACGTTCTTATGATAATAGATGACGCCACGTGTCTTTCGAATCATGATTTAATTATATTATTATAAGCAGAGTACAACTCAAATTGATTGTCAAATTCTAAATTAAAGCAAGTGAAGCCTCGGGCAAAGCCAGTAGTAAATAAAGACTGAAAAAAATTGCTGCGGAAACACACAATTTACAAAATAGTTAATTTAAGCTCCTTACGCTTTTCTTTAGTAAAAATTTTCTGTAGTTATTCAGTAATTTTCTGTGAAAACGAATTAACAACTAACTATGTAGTTAGCAAAACGTTGCGCGTTGTTTATAACTTTGTTGGTGACCGCCACTTCATTAGTGTTTCTTTAAAGTGGTGCCAACCTAATTCAGAATTACCCTCAAATCAACAACTCCCGAAGCAAACTCGACCTTGTGACAGCTTAGTAATGTCGAGTTTTCAGTGCTTGGTAATGTAACTTATTATTATGTTGTTTTAGTTTGGTGGTAGTCTGGAACTTCCAAAATGTAGTGTGTGAAACGTTTTCTAGGAAACTGAATTAGGTTGAATTCTTTTTATTCTTAGGTGTTGCTTTTTGAGGCTGGAATTTTTATTTTATTTAAGTTACTGGCAAGAATTACAAATACCTAGAAAAAAAAGCAAAAAAAAAGTTGTTGTTGAAAATCTCTTAGATGGAAAGTTTTTGACATTGAAAACTTTTCTAGTTGAGACTGAGAACTTTTGTGGGTTGAATTACTACCGTTAAAAAATTAAATTTCAGTTTTTAGGGTTCCGTACCTTAAAAGGAAAAAACGGAACCCTTATAGGATCACTCGTGTGTCTGTCTGTCTGTCTGTCCGTCTGTCACAGCCAATTTGCTCCGAATCTAATGGACCGATTAAGTTGAAATTTGGTACACATAATATGAATTTCTGTGACCTAAACACGGACGGGTAAAGTAAATAAATGAATTTTGAATATAGAGGTCACTTTTGTGGGGCAAATAAGAAAATTTAAAAAAAAAGTTTCGGAAACTACACTATGTCAAATGAAAGGGTCTCAAACATATTTTTTTTTATAATTTTAAAATAAATTGTTTTAAAAATATTTAAGAAAATAGACGAAAATTGACCATTCCCCCCCCTTATCTCCGAAACTACTGAGTCTAAAATTTTGAAAAAAATACAGAAAATAGATCTTTACCTTTAGATTACAGGAAAATCTATAAGAAGTCTGTGGTCTTAAAATAACATGGTAAATCTATCAATATTGCGAGTACAAACTTACATTTACAGTTGGAATGTATGGGAGAACATGTTTTTTAACTACAATATTAAGTTTGTTCTTAAGATAAATCATCCCAACTAAGGAACCCCTCATTTTGCGTGGTCCGACACGCACTTGGCCGGTTTTTTTTTTTGTAGTAACGTGGGTTTCTTCAAAGAATTAATTAACTTGCAGTCCGCATCAAGCCAGGTACTTCGGCTGTTTATTCAGGAGCAAACACAAAGATAAAACACCACTTTATCATTGTATGTATAGCTACAACTGTAGCCAGTCACCATCTGCCTAGCCTTTTCCCAACTATGTTGGGGTCGGCTTCCAGTCTAACCGGATGCAGCTGAATACCAGTATTATACACGAAGCGACTGCTTATCTGACCTCCACAACCTAAATACTGGGTAATACGTTATCCCTTGATAAGACTGGTTATCAGACTTTCGGGCTTCTGACGCCCCGTAACGACTATCAAAGATCCACGAATGACAGCCGGGACCAACGGCTTAACGTGCTTTCCGAGGCACGGAGGGGTAAAGATGGCCACCCATCCACGGATCAACCGTGGCAAGCGTAGCTTAACCTGATCGATCGACCCGTACGGCTGTTATTACTTAGCCACTAGCTACAATTAGTCACCACAGCACCAAAATCCTCCAAAACCCTTACTGATCCGAATCCACCAACAAATCCCAGTCCAAATCGAAAGCGAGAAGATTGGCAAAGCCTAGACCACTGGTCACCGACGGACTCATTATCGGCCGGTGTAGAACAGTTCGAGAGACTCTAATCAACTGTCTCACACTGGCCTCTGCGACTGATTGAAAGGTGTTTTAGATTTTGCGACAGGAGCGAGAATTCAGATAAAATAGTGACCAGAAAGCAGTGGTAGTCCATTGGTAATGGCTGCGACTTACGAATTATAGGTCGTAGGTTCGAACCGAGACAGTCGCTTTACTTTGTGTAAATTATTTCATCACCACTGCTCTCAAAATTTGAAGACATGTGACATCCATCAACCCGCACTGGGCCCGCGTGGTGGATTACGGGCCACTACCTCTCAGAGAGGAGGCCTGTGTCCCAGCAGTGGGAACATTATAGGCTGATTTTGATGGTGATCAGAAACCACAGGAATCAACTGAGTCGTCTTTTGTTTTGATTATCTATATACAGGGTTATTTTAAATTGGCTAGCTAAACTCCGTAGACGCGACGAGTATCAATCACTATCTAATGCGATTAAAAATAAAAAATAAAAAGATTTATGTTTTTCTTTGGGAGGTCAACGACCGCTGTTGGTGTTGTTATTTGAAGTATGAGTTGAGAAATATACTTATATTTTTTTTTTTTATAATTATTTAGAAATATCGATACCTGTCACGTAACATTTCCACACAACAGGAATAACGGACAGTCCTCTGTGCAGGGCTTGCCTGGAGGCTGAGGAAACCGTTACGCACGTGCTCTTTGAATGCACAGGCGTCTCCCAGAATAGAGCAGGAACTCTTGGAACACCCAGATCTTTCACGTTGCAGATGTCCTGAACAGAATAGGACACTTAATCGACTTCTAAAATGAGGTGGGCTGGTTGGAAACCCCCCCAACGGCCGCCATGGCCCACGCACAATGGTCCATATGAAGGACTAAGTGTGGAAACCATACCCTCTAGCTAGACTAGACGAGACTAGACCTGTCACGTTTGTGAAATTTACACAAATATATATTTTTTTAAACTGATATTTCAAGTGACTACAACAATTGCAATTAAATAAAAGAAAAGTCGTGACTGACTGACTCATCAACGCCCAACCCAAACCACTGGACCTAGAAGCTAAAATTTTACTGAGAGGTTCCTTTTATAATGTTGATAAGGACTAAGAAAGGATTTCTGCTCCCGTGGGATATTTTCCGACATCCACGCGGGCGAAGCCGCACGTTCCCGTGCGCACCGTGCACTTCCGTGCTAGTACCTATATCACACATACACTATTATTATAAAGGCGAAAGTTTGTCAGTGTCACAAACTTTCGCCTTTATAATATTAATGTCATAAACCAATTACAGGCACTTTTGAATTGTCAAGGCGTCGGTCAGTCAGAAAGATGAAGCTAGTCGCCCATTCCAAAGCGTAGTAGGTACCTATGGAGAAGAACGGGCAAGAAACTCCACGGACACTCTTTTAAATCATAATATGGTTACAAAGTATTGGTTACATCATTCATGTTGAAATTATACATTTGAGAACGTTGAAGAACGTTAAAAGCAACCATACCTAATAAACATATTAAAAAAAAAAAAACGATTTGAAATTTTAATTAAATCAAATAAGCCATGGCAACTAAGATATGACCAGCCTCCACTGACAGCGCCCTTTCACGAACCTGACGCATGCGCATATATCTATTTTACTGTGTGTACATAAATAATAAAATAAATAAGTAAATGGCAGTCAAATCTACTACCAGGTACCATGGTTACAAATGTTATATTGGTTATACGCACGGATACAGATCAAGCTATACATTTCCAGTATAAGCTGATTTCGCATTGTATAGGATTTCCTTACAATTCAAATTCAGAATATTTTCACAAACAAATGAAATGATAAATAAATTAAAACATGCTTAAAAATTATATGACAAAGTTTGTGAGAGACTGGTGTCTGCACTAGGAACACCTGTATAGCAGATCACCAGGGTGCCACCACACCGAATGTTAACATAATTTTATATCGTAAATGTGAACGAGTTGAGCAAAACAATATAAATCATATACTTATAGATAAAAGATAAAAACCAAATCAAAGTAAAATACAAAAAAAAAAACAAAACAATAACGCGCAAAAGTTTGTGAAATTATTATTTGTGGGGAAATTAGCGGAACAGACTATTTTGGACGAGCAAGTAATTCCTCAGTTGCTATGTAATCTAAGTTAAGGAGCAATGAGAGGTCAGTGTAAACTGGAAATGTATAGCTTGATGTATAGCCGTGTTTACACCGTACAGATATTTTTTATAAATTATTTATTTGATTTACGTGCTATAGTTCCAATCGACTGAGATTCTCTAATCAACTATGTTCTGCTTCAAGGAACGGCCAAATATGATTTTACAAATCACTAGTCAGGACTTTCACACATTTTACAGTAGTACAAACCTACTTACGTATTATGGCAAACCATAAAAAAATGCTACTTCCTTATAAACTGTATTGTATTGTGTGTTGTGTATTGTTGTTGTGTTGTGTGTGTTGTAACTGTATTGTATTGTATTGTGTTGTTTGTTGTTGTTTGTATTGTTTGTGTTTGTTGTTTGTATTTTTGTTATTGTTGTTGTGCTTATACCCGCGGCTTCGCTCACGTGGAGCTCGGAAATTATCCCACGGGAACGAACTACCGAAATAAAAAGTATCCTATGTCCTAATCCAGGTCATGGTCTACCCGTGTGCCAAATTTCTACAAATCCGTTCAGCCGTTTTACCGTGAAAGCGTAACAAACAAACAAACTCACTTTCGCATTTATATTTCGTTTATTTATTTTTGTTCTTATAAAATACATTTTTAAATATTTCTTAAAAAATATATAAAAAGCATTTAAAAATGTAAAAAATAGTAGCCCACCGGTATCGGGAACAGGGTCCAAGCTACCGGCGGTCAGGGCTCCAGAGAGAGGAACCTCCTAACAATGCGGGCCGTGTGCAGAAGTACTGCTTTCTGAATCAAGCCCTTGATCCAGCTTCCCAACGAGAGCCTCCTTAGGTGTTGGTTGAGGCTCTTGGCAATTAAGCCATTGGCTGATATGACTATCGGCACAATGATTGCTGAGTCCACATCCCACATGTCGACAACCTCGCGAGCCAAGTCAAGATACTTGATTTGTTTATCTTTCTCGGCTTTCACGAGGTTCTCGTCATGCGGGACTGTTATGTCAATAATCATTGCATTTATATTATTATTAAAGATTTATTAAAAGTAAAGTAAAAGTAGTAGTAGTAGCTTTTGTTAGATTTACTGTAGGCTGTAGTTCCAATCAACTATGGTCTGCTTTAAGGAACGGCCAAATATAATTTTACAATTCACGACTATTCATAACCTTCACATCTTACAATAGTAGGTACCTATTGGTACATATTATGAAAACTATTAAAAAAAAATATACTTCCTCAATATAATTGTTAAATATTTAATAAAAACTATTGTTTTCTTCTTCCTTTGTTTTTCTTTCTTTTATTTTCCACTCGATTTAAATGATCTTCATCTTCCAATCTGTTGATTCAGAAGAATTTCCTATGTTTACAGTATTTTATACTACACCAATGAATTCTTAAATAGAATAATAGCTTCTGCCTACGACTTCGCTCACGTGGTAGTCAAAAAAAATATAAAACATACCCTATAGCACTGAGAATAGAGTAGCTTTCCGTCAGTGAAAGAATTTTTGAAATCGGATCAGTACTTCCAGAGATTACCTCCTACATCCAAACTTACAAACTTTACCTCTCTAAGAGCCACTAGCACGTTCTTGAGTTAAGCTAAATAACTCGGAGTTAACAGCTAACTCAGGGTTAATCAAATAATTCATCTTACGCCACCAACTTAGAGGTAATCCTAGAAATAAACTTTTAAATATTAAACCCCCTGGGTTTGAGAGTAAGTTGTTATACTCTGGGTTAGTGCAAGTACTCATAATGTCAAAATAAACTGACGTTATGAGGTTCCTGATAACTTATTTTGTATTTTATATGGTTCGACGTAAGTGAAAATTTGGTCCTATATCAGCAGGCAATAATATATTCATGAATCCATCTAGGAATAAATACAAATTATTAAAAAATTTTAACATTATTCCACCCGACGTTTTCGTCAAACAATTAACTAAATTTCCATGAAAACCACATACGTATTGTATGGGGTTCCATGGAGATTTATTACAGTACGATTAAAATTAAAAGTTATCTTATAAAATTAAAAGTCAAGAAAGTATTACGGGTTAAAGTATGAAATTACCGATTTGTACTGAAAAATTTAAATTCGTTTTTTTTTTAATTTAACATATTTATTTAATCAAAATAATTACCATTATTATCTATACATTGCTGCCATCTAATAGGAAGGTCATATAAGCCTTTGCGATAGAACTCACGTGATCTAGATTCGACAGACTGTGTGAAAGCATTTTTTTCCTGAGAAGAAAACTTTTTATCACGTAGAAAGTCCAAATCACGAAAAAAATGGTAGTGGAGCAAGGTCTGGCGAATACGGAGGGTGACGAATGGTTTCTAATTGCAGTTCCTGTAGAGTTAAAACAGTTTCTCGTGCTGTATGAGGTCTCGCGTTATCATGGAGCAATAATGGTGAAGATCGATTCATGAGTCGGGGCTGTTTCATTGCAAGTTTTGCTATCATTGTTCGGAGTTCGGTTCGTTATTGCTTGACCAGATCGGAGAAAGCTATAGTGGATAACACCATGCTGAGACCACCAAACAGTTACCATTACCTTTTTATTGGTAAGCTTTGCTTTAAGGCACTGTTGCGGCGTTTCGCGTCGTGGGTCAGCCATTGCATTTTTCGCTTACGGTTATCGTAAAGAATCCACTTTTCATCACATGTCACAATTCGATCCAATATTCCTTCATTTCTGTATCGATTCAACAAGGCAACACAAGTTTCAACACGCGTTTCTTTCTGCAGATCAATCAAATCATGAGGCACCCATTTCTCATATTTTTTTATTTTATTGATTTGACGCAAATGAGTCAAAATTGTTGGTAAGGTAACGTTAAACCATGCCGCTAATTCCTGGGTAGTTTGGCTCGGATTGGCTTCCACCATCTCTTTCAATTCATTGTTATTCACCTGTGTGGGCGGTCCTTCACGTGGTTCGTTCTTCAAATCAAAGTTTCCACCACGAAAGCGTTTAAACCAAAATCGCACGGTGCGTTCATTAGCAGTCCCCTCTCCAAACGCAACATTGATATTGCGAGCTGTTTCTGCCGCGTTAGTTCCGCGTCGGAACTCGTATTCAAAAATAACTCGAATATTCGAAGTATCCATCTTTCTTGTCTAAGCTGAATAAAAAAAACAACTGAAAGTCGATAATCGAATGTTGCACATTTTTTAAAAGAAGAACTTTATAGGTACCATGTGAAAAAAGTTTCACTCAAAAATCTCAAACCATGAAGGTTCTATGTCAATTCGAATTTCCTAATACAATAAACGGCAATTTCATACTTTAACCCCTATTATTACTTATCGTAATGTAGATTATAAGAGATGGGTACATAATTTTCGTTCAATCGTTTTTGGGTCGGATTACCTACATATCAGGAACATAGACATTGCAATTCTATTTTATGTTTCATCGATTGATCAGCAATGTTCCCAACTCAATAAAATACCAATGTCAGGTTAACAAACCCGGTGTTACTTTTTAGTGGCGCACCCCGAGTTTAGAAACTCGACATTTATTAATTTAACCCGACTAAACGAGCAAGTGCGTCTAAATAATATTAGTGTAGACATTATATTTTATACAACACTATAGTTCATTTGCAATAAAATTAGACATTTAAACAAACCTTTTTTACAGTCCGTTCAACCGATTTTGACTTCTATTCCGTAGGTTTAAGGATGGCATTAGAGGCAAAAAAAGTGCTTACAATACCAACTGTTTACTGCAGCTGCCATTTGTCATGCCACCAATGCAATAGAAATCAAAATTGGTTGAACGAACTGTAAAAAAGGTTTGTTTAATTCTAATCTTATTGCAAATGGAATATAGGTACCTATTGGTACATATTATGGAAACTATTAAAAAAATTATACTTCCTCAAAAACGGTATTTTATTTAGTAGGAGTAGGTATAGTGTTGTTTATCAGACTCAAGTCCAGGACAAGAACTCCAAGGAGAAACAAAAGAAGACTAGATGCAACAGAAATTCAAACCGCACTCATCACGACAGTCGAATCGTCTACCCTAAACGTCCCCAACCGAACGTCCCTGGTTTAATCGAAGTTTATCTAGGAGTTTGAAATACGGCGACCAGAAGGCGTTGGCAGATAGATACCTATGTGGTCACCCTGAGTTATTGGCAACTGATAGTCTACCTATCCAAGTTTAGGAAGCGATAAAATCTAGAATGTAAATCGGTGGAAGTTACTGGAGAGATTGGAAGCTGAAGTGGAAATAGATTTAACCGCTTTTAAGGAGTGTTATCTGTTATCTGAGGTTGGTAGTTTAGGTCGGAAAAGTGGTTTGTCGTTGTAGGGTTTATTTATAAACGTTGATTAAAGTTTAGAGAAGTTTAAACTAAAAAAGCGGCCAAGTGCGAGTCGGACTCGCCCATGAAGGGTTCCGTAGCAGCAAGTAACATAGTATAAAAGTTCTTGTAGTTCGTTGTAACTTTGATCGATTTTTTAATAATAGACCGTTTTATGACGTATTAAAAAAAAACTACTTACTAGATCTCGTTCAAACCAATTTTCGGTGGAAGTTTACATGGTAATGTACATCATGTATTTTTTTTAGTTTTATCATTCTCTTATTTTATAAAAGTTACAGGGGGACACACACACACTTTACCGCTTTGGAAGTGTCGCTCGCGCAAACTATTCAGTTTAGAAAAAAATTATATTAGAAACCTCAATATTATTTTTGAAGACCTATCCATATACCCCAAAAAAAAATTTTCGAGTTTTAGTTCTAAGTATGGGGAACCCCTAAAATTTATTGTTTTTTTTTTTGTGTCAAAGTCTTAATGTGGTTACAGAATACATCTACTTACCAAGTTTCAACAGTATAGTTCTTATAGTTTCGGAAACAGTGGCTGTGACATACCGACAGACAGACAGACATAACTTATAATCCATAAGGGTTTCGTTTTTTGCCATTTGGCTACGGAACCCTAAAAATGTATGGTTAAACTGCCGTTAGTCATTACTTAACACTTTGTCGCCTCCGCCGCAAAATCATAGCAGCGAAACCGCATTAGTTCAATTCACTTGGCTGCGCCATAACACCCTGTCCTCCACCTTCCACATCCAGTCTATCCCAGCCACCTTCTTCCCATCAAAGGCTTTCTGCACCCCATGTGTGCATAAGGAAAATCCCTTTATATAATAGGTATATAAGCTTATATATCATATATATAAACGTAAAAAAACACCATCCGATGGAAAAAAAATCATCATACGTATTTGTGAACTATATGGGGTTCGCAACTAATCCCCCTCCCCCCTCCCCCTGGGGGTTTTGGGTTTATAAATTAGTATATAACTGCACTTGAAGAGTTAAGGCGAGTAGAGCTGCTAACCAGCAACACCACCATTGAAAAATTAAAAACCCGGTCAAAACCGAGTCGGACTCGCGCACTGAGGGTTCCGTTCCGATTTCTGAAAATGTGTGCTATTTAGAGACATCGTTTTATTTTTCCTATAATCTTTACATAAACTTCTATCACATAGAATAAATTTAGATTTTCCTCTATGCAAACTTCGGAGATAAAGGGGGAACGGTATTTTTTTCTTAATTTTTCATCAAAAGTCGAAAACTATACGGCCTAAAAAAAAATAAAAAAAACGTTTGAGAATGTGCAAACAGCGCTCTTTCATGTGATACCTCACATGCCCTAGTAGCTCAACTTCGAATTTTTAAGACCCCTTTCAGTCCCTGTTCCAAAAAACCATATATGTATTTTTTTTTTCTTATTTGCAAAATAGTTGGGCAAACGTCATCTAAAACGGATCCAAATTTCAAGTTGATAGCATTAGTAGTTCTTGAGATATCCAGCTGTGACAGACAGACAGACAGACTAAGTCGCACCATAAGGGTTCCTTTTTACCATTTTGGTACGGAATTCTGGAGATATGGAACATTTTGAAATTTCATTTGCTCACAAAACGGCCGTTTTTGCGTTACCTGGTATAACTTCGAACTTAGGAGGTTTAGGGTTGATTTTTTTGATACAAAAAATTCTACCTCATCTGACAAAAAACGTGACCATAGGAAATTTCGAAATGTTCCGTATGGTAGCGCTGTTAGCAGCTATACTCACCTTAAGGTCGTTGTTCCATGTAACGGGGGGAGAGGCGTCCCACACTACGCTTGCCAATACGCGGCAAAAAGCGGACGATGGGCCAATTATAGGTTGACATAAGACAAACAAGCTGTTTATTTGTTTTGACCAACAAATAAAGAAAAGAAAGAAAAAACGAAAGAAAAATATTTTATTTGGGACACGCACAGGAAATACAGTTAAGAAGGGGATAAATAAAAGTAACCAAATAAACATTAAAAAACAAAAAAAAATTAAAATAAAAAAAAGACCTGTGCGAGGCCAAAAGGCTCCTATCTCAGCATAAAGCTGCGATATTTAAAAAAATAAATACCGCAACGCAGGTATTCAGATAGGGCCTGTGTGATGCCACGGACACATCCACGGAACCAAATAAAACCAAATAACCTTAACCCCGCAATACAATGTTTATAAATTACCAATGAAATCCCGAACCTGGATAACCAGTAAAGATACTCGGGTCACGCATAGCTTGAATTATAGGCAAAAGGGTTGCCTGAATTACTTGCCAATTCTGAATATCAATTGTTTTGTGGTTTACCTTTTTGCCCGCAAGTGTCGTTTCAAGGTCAAATATTTAGGATATTCCTATTTAATTTTATTATATGTTTGTTTTATTTGATTGCGTTTCCCTTTTTTTTATATCACATCTGTTTGATAAGTTTCAAACTTGTTTCCATACCGTATGTAAAGATGCTTTATTCATCTAAGAGAGTATTGTGTTCATGTCAAAAGTGCAATAGAGACTGGTTGAAAAATAATCACTTATAGCCATTGATCTATAAAGTAAGTAATATACAACGTGTCGTTTTGCATCCTCGTCGTATAGACAATCAAACCGAACAACTTTTTCCATGGCACCAACATCGTAATCGCGAAAAAATAATCACCCGTTCCATACATTTGCGTCGAGTAGGTATTGAAGTTTTCTATAGGACAGTTGAAAATGTTTTCGTGATTATGATGTTGGTCCCATGGAGAAAGTTGTTCGGTTTGATGTTCTGTATCACACCCTTGAAATTTGAAAAAAATGTGTTTGACGAGCATGCAAAATGACACGTTGTAAACAAACAATAACGTATACTTTTAAGAGGCCATATACGAAATTTTGCCAATTTCGCTGGTTTACGTGCTTTTACAGTAAAAATACTAGATTTATATAAGTTTTAATGCACAACATAAGAGATCATTTCAATTATGATCTAATGAAAGAGCTACTTTTTTAATTTTCGTCTAGTTTATTATGCAAGAATTAGATCGTTTTAAAAATTTTGAGAAATGGATTGATTTTGAACTGAATTTTATTTTTGTTGTTATAATTTTATGAACGAGAGTTATAAGTAGCTGAAATCAAAAGCAATTCTGTGCCCATTTTCTCTAAAATTATACTAAATTAAATATTTATTTTACTCAAAAATTTTATAGGAAATTGGTAAAATGGTATGATTTTCACAAAAATACATAGTAACTTTTTTACACCCTTTAGACGTCAAAATCATTCGTAAATATTATGTGATATTCTAAACCTCTTACAGCAAAATTTCAAAAAACAGTTACCGGTTCAGGTCGATTAGTCAAAATTAAATAATAAAAAATAAAAGGTAGCTCATACATTAGATAATAATTTAAATGATCTTTCATTTTGCACATTAAAACTTATAGAAATACAGTATTGTAACAGTAAAATCACGTAAATCAGTGAAATCGGCTAAATTTCGTTTACGCCCTGTTATAGGAATAAGGTACACTTTTGTCTGTGGGAATTTTGGGTAATAGAAAATCGTGCTTATACATGCTGATTTATTTGCGACTGAACACACACATGCATACGTACTTGTTAAGCTATTTTACACGTACAAGGATTCTAACTCAACACGGCCAGTGTTCATTTATTCAGAGCCCTTCCTTCTTACTTTCCGAAGTCAACCACAATCAATAAATCTGATAATCAAATGATACGACCTATCTCCCAAACAAATTCGTACCAACAAACTTGTAAACGCTTAACAAAATAAACGAGCATAAACGCATTAATATTTAATATCCAAAGCCTATAAACTTAAATGCACAGCGAGTATGTAATTTGTATTTAATATTCTAAAATTTTGCTTCCACAGCAGTATTTCAGAAGCGGGATTTTGCAAGCAATTAAACTGGAGTAAACGCTCACTCGACACGACGGTTGAGGGTTAAAAACGAGTATAAAACGGTATTTTCGCTGCCTTACACCTTAATGGAGCATGGGCTTATGGTGGCAAATGGAGGGCTGCAGTGTTTTTGTCGGTTTGGTAGTATTTCGATTGATCAATGTTAATTGGTTTCCTTTGAAAAGGAAAGAAAGCTGTTAGGTCTCTAGTAAATTGGTCTTTTTTATGCAAGCTGCATCATCGACAATTGCATCGTTGCTTAAAATGAGGTTAGGTCACGGACTAACGCGACATATCTTTAAAAGAATTAAAAGTAAAAACTGAATAAGGGATTTCCCTAAGAGAATGGAAAAATGTATTGTTAATGTGTTCTTGGTTTGTCTAATATCATAAGATAACTACAAATTGGGTTCTTGTGGCTAAGTATAACTGTTATCCCAGTAAGCGAAAAGGTTAAGAACCTTGGAGTTTGGATCGACAAACATCTTTCTTGGGGTCCCCAGCTACAGGACGTAAGTCGCAAGATTTTTGCATCTGGTAAGTCCCTGAGACGATTGCGGAACTTTCTTCCAACTGCCACTAAAACTGCGCTTGCGCAATCCCTTTTACTTCCCATCCTTGACTACGCTGATGTCAGTTATCTCGATCTCACTGAGGCACAACTCGATAAACTTGAGCGACTTCAAAATTTTTGCATAAGATTTATATTTGGCCTGCGAAAATATGATCACATTTCTGAATTTCGTATAAAGCTCAAGTGGCTTCCTATACGTCTTCGCCGGAATTCACATATCTTGTTGCAGCTCTACAGTATTCTGTTCAATCCTACAACCCCATCTTATCTTAAAGAGCGTTTCAAGTTCCTTCATGACACACATAATAGATATCTGAGGTCATCGGAAAACTTGAGACTTGAGATGCCGATGCATTCCACCAGCTTTTATGACAAGTCTTTTACAGTTCAAGCAGTACGATTATGGAATGCCTTGCCAGTGTTGATAAGGCGAGCTCAAACTTTGGCCACTTTTAAAATTCTGGTAAAAAAACACTTCCTCTCTCTTTAAACGTCATTATTACATATATAGTTCCTTGCTCTTGTTTCATGTTTATTATTGTATAAGTATATATATATATATATATATATATATATATATATATATATATATATATATATAATTTATTAATGTATGTATATGTTGTATATGTATATGGTACACCACGGACTACCTACAGAATTGTCTCTCCTTGTCCCCATACTCCATCCAAAGGTTGTCTGTAAAAGATCGCTTTTAGCGATAAGACCGCCCATTGTGTCACTCGTATGTAAAATTTCAACATTGTAAAATTGTAACAGTAATTTAAATGGTGTGCATAATAAAGAGTATTCTATTCTATTCTATTCTATTCTATTCTATAACAGCCGCACGGGTTGACATTGGTCCCAGCTGCCATTCGTAGATCTTTGACTGTTGTTATGAGTCGTCAAAAGCCCGAAATTTTGACAACCAGTCTTACCAAGGGTTATCGTATTACCCAGTTAGGGTTGTGGAGGTCAGATAGGCAGTCGCTCCATGTGAAATACTGGTATTCAGCTACATACGGTTGGACTGAATGCTGACCCCAACACAGTTAGGAAAAGGCTTGGCAGATGATGAACTACAAATTGCTTTGACCTACCAAGCTTTCTAAGTATTGATCTAGTAACCGTAATTATAATCATGATTTATGACAACCATTCAAAAACCTGAGCAGTGACCTCAAAAAGAGAGCAGTGTTAGTCCAGTGGTAACGGTCCCGACTTGCGAGTTGTGTAGGTCGTGAGTACGAACCCAGGCAGGCGCTTTACTTTGTGTATATAATTTCATCAACACTGCTATCAAAACGGTGACGGAAACACCGTGAGGAAACCGGTGTGTCCTAGAACCAAAAATTCGAAGAAATGTGACATCCACCAACCCGCACTGGGTCTGCGTGATGGATTATGGTCCACTCCTTCTCACAAAGAGGAGGTCTGTGTCCCAGCAGGCATTATAAGCTGATTATGACGTATTCAAAAACCTTATAGAGCATGATCCCAGGGAAGCCTGACCTTACTTATTTTCTGATTAACAAAATGTATGGGATAGAGTGGTGTTAAAAGACCGCTTACACCGAAACTGTCCGTAAACACTACATGTTATCACAACACAACAGAGAAGAAAAAACAGTTTCTTCCCAAAACAAAACACTATCAAAATCACGAAAATCTACATACAAAATTGACAACGCAAACTGTTGCGCCGTATTCGTGTGAAATACGTGTATCAATGGTAATTTATTTCATTTGGCAAAGTGAAGAGTAGAACTTTGTTGAATAATGCAACGAATTCTTTACGGGAACCTTCGCTCGGTCACTTGTTTTATCGACTGTACTGTATGCGAGGTTGCCATGTAAAAAATGTGGGTAGTTGTGTGGAGTTTGACATTTTGTTGCGTTGGTTTTAAAAGCTGTTGGAACAGATACATTGCATCACAGGATTTGTTATAAAAAAAATATTGCTATTTTTGATTGAAGCAACTGCAACAAAAAGGTTTTTCTAGACATGCAATAGGTAATGCCTTTCACCTGCGTATCGGAACAAAAGGAGTTTTGATCAATCCACTCTATTTAACTGTAGAAATTCACTAAGGACATGTTCTATATATCGACGATAAGCGCCGAGCGTCTTGTTCGCGACAGAGTCCTAGCGCGAGAATCTTCATTTTTTGCGACAAGATTTTTTGTTTCCTGATAGGGTTTTAGCAAATTCTGGCTTTAATGGCATTGATAGCCTTTGTAGAAAGAAAAATTTCTATGTAAAGATGAACCGTTCTAAAAATGAACGCCCCTCCACAAAACGTGATTATTTCAATGTGTGAGAGGAAATACTTATTGCAACACTTTACTTGTGTGCGTGCGGCGACTTTGCTGTCAACATGGACTCGTCGCCGCAACTAGAGGTCAACTGGTCGTGCGATCAGTCCAGCTAACAACATTGTACGGCGGGGAGCATGCGCTTTGTATGGAACGACACGTTGGCTATGTCGCGCGTTCGTGTCATTTATACACTAGTTGGCCGACAAATCTGACAGTTTGACGTTTGGCCAAGTCGGGTAGGTAACGTTAGCATAAAAAAAACAGTGTTATTGTGTTTATTTTTATGTATTATTCGTTGGTATATGTTATAGGTATTTATTTAGTTGTTTATTTAGTTGTTGCTCGTACTCGCCGGTGACTGAGCAACCAATGACAAAGACCAAATTATGTGCATTGCGTCTATACACTTCTTTGCATGTGAGCGTAGTGGAGGGGCGTTCATTTTTAGAATGGTTTATCTCTAACAGTATTTATAATTATGGCCAGACTAGTTATTATATTTCTATAACTTATACTTACTCACCGTCTAAATATTGAATGAAATGTTTGTGTTTTATGGCAAACTTTAAAGCAATCATCCAGATTTTATAGCAATCTTATGCTCTGCATTTTATGCGTCTGGGTATTTGAATAAATTTTAATAATATTTCGTGAAATACACGCCAAATACCAAATGTTATGGAAAAACGGATATATTAATATCCATATTTATTTTTGTAACTCCTAGAATTTTATGATATCATACAAATTGCTGATAAAACCTTTTTACATGTCTGGAAAATTTATATTGCAAGGGATTTTAAAATGGGAAATATTTAAGTGACATTGTAAAAATTATCGACTTATCTAATGATGGAGGGTTTTGTGACTAAGTATTATCAGACACACGGGTTGATCGATCAAATTAAGCTACGCTTGCTGCGGTTGGTCCGTGGATGAGTGACCACCTTTACATACCGATACCCCTTCCGTGCCTCGAAAACCACGTTAAGCCGTTGGTACCGGCTGTCATTTATAATATGGATCTTTGACAATCGTTACGGGTCGTCAAAAGCCCGAAAGTTTGACAACCAGTCTTACTAAGGAGTATCGTGTTACCCAGTAACTGGGTTATGGAAGTAAAATGGGCAGTCGCTCCATGCAAAATACTGGTATTCAGCTGCATCCTGTTAGACTTGAAGCCGACCCCAACATAGTTGGGAGAAGGTTAATAAATTTTTATTTAACTGTCATAAGACAGGAGGAGGAGCTCGTGCCTTAGTAATAACAGTCGCACGGGTCAATCTATTAGATTAAGCTATGCTTGCCGGAGTTGGTCCGTGGATGGATGCCCATCTTTACATACCGAGACTCCTCCGTGCCTCGGAAAGTACGTTAAGCCGTGGTATCGGCTGTCATTCGTGGATCTTTGACAGTCGTTACGTGTCATCAGAAGCCCGAAAGTCTGACAACCAGTCTTACTAAAGGGTATCATATTAACCAGTTACTGGGTTGTGGAAGTCAGATAGGCAGTCGCTCCATGTAAAATACTGGTATTCAGCTGCATCCGGTTAGACTAGAAGCCGACCCCAACATAGTTGGGAAAAGGTTAGGCAGATTGATCGATGGGGACAGGGAAGGTAAAGCCATTGTGTCTGAACCTATGGGGTTCATATGACACGCAAATACATAAAGTATATAGACATATAGCCATGTAGAGTATAGTCTGTCAGTAGTAATTTCACTAGTAGAGTTTCATTTTTGCACACGCTTTCAAAAGTGAACATTTCTAGGTAGGTATATATTATTGCACCTGGCACTCCCGGATGTGTGGATGGACACCCAGTCATATCTTGCGCATCGTTTCCGGGTACCGGTAATCTGCTATCTACCTACTGATTTTGATACTCCAAAATACTAAAGGAAATATTTTTCGATAGAAGTTCGTGAAATTGTATAGTATACCTTTGTGATTTTCTCACACTTTAGAAATTTTACGATCAATCATGTTGTTCGTTGCATTGAATATTCTATTATTAATATGCTTGCCAACGGTATGTTAATATAATATTATTAACACACAAAAAACTTCTTTGTATTATCTTTTCGGCTTGAATATTGAACCAATGATTCTCTATTTATAAATACAATTTCATTGTATTTGTATCAGTTACATACTTCATGTTTAAGTCATAATTACTTGTAATAAATAATTTAATTGTTTTAATAATAATTGGTCGTAGTTTCCGACATCTTCTAATTTTATTTGTTATCTTTCTTTATTTTTCCATACTGATATCTTTTGTTCCAAAAACCACTTGAGAAAATTAATATGAAACTCAAAAAGCATTACACCAAAGAAACCTCCCTTGATGTAACTTTTTTCTTAAAGCCCGTATTCACTCAAACTAATGAAGGTATTAACTAATCCTAAACACAGCTCCAATGGCTTTAGTTTTCCTCATTACAATCTTAATCTTTTTCCGGGTTGCTAACCGACTAATGGATGGAAATCGTGATTGATATTTACTAATGGAGAAAGCTTTTTATTCTTTATTTGTACATATTATAAAACGCCACATCTCTTTGTTTGTCTGTCCAATAGTTTGCATATCAAGAACCACTTAGCTGTTTAGATTTTCATCAGATATTATGTTCTGGTCATGTTTTTGTAAAGATTTAGGAACTATGTCAAATATTGTAGTCAAAACATGAGACCAATGATATGCCTTGAGGAACGCTGTCAAAACATTTTTGATTTTACTAGCTTTGCCATCGGTTTCACTCTCATCTCAAGGAAACTAGTTGATGTACTTGGATAAAAAGTATTTGGTGTTATAATTTAAAACTCGGTTTATCGGTTTGCCTTGTTTCATCAAATATCGTTTAGCCGTTTATGCGTGATTGAGTAACAAACCTACAAACATCCACAATCTTTCAGATTTAAATTATGAAAATAAACTGTTCAATTATGACACTATCTAGTTTGTTCACCGAACTGTGTATGATTAATGATATTAGCTAAAGTGTTTGACGACTTCTAATATCGCTTCCCTAGCTAGGTTTGAGTTGTTCAGTTAAATCGATTTATCAAGTCAACATTTTAAAGTAATGTTGTCTACTATTAAAATCTAAACTTGAATATTCCTTGAAAAAATATTTCTGGTAAAATTATAAGCGTCTTTAGTTTTAGCTAAATGGAATTGTTATTAGAATATTGAATTAGTAGTAAAAACATTATTTCTGGTTTCAATGTTGTTTTTTGGCTTAGTGTGAAATTTTTTCATAGGGTAGGTAAATTAATCAATCGGTAATGGAGGTGTACAAAAGTTCACACAAGTTTTCCCAAATATTTACTTCGAGTTATTTTTTAGGGATCTGTACCTCAAAAGGATAAAATGGAACCCTTATAGGATCACTTCGTTGTCCGTCTGTCTGTCTGTGTGTCTGTGACAGACAGACTGTCAGTCTGTCAAGACCGTTTTTCTCAGGATCGCATGGAGGTATCAAGTTGAAATTAATGTCAAATACGTAGGTCTATGGCCTCTTGGAGTTCTAAAAAATCAAACTTCTAAGTCAACGCAATAAAAAATATGGCCATTTATGCGACATATTTTGATACTTGCAAATAAATCAAAACCTATAGGGTACTTCCCGTTGTCCTAGAATCATGAAATTTGGCAAAAAGCAAGGTCTCACAGCACAAGTAAAAGAAAAAGTTCGAAAATTGTTAATTTGTAATTTTTAACCGACTTCAAAAAAAGGAGGACATTAAAAAAAATACAACCGAATGAGAACCTTCAATTCGGTTGTATTTTTTTTTAATGTTTGTTACCTCAGAACTCCGTCATTTATAAACCGATTTGGAAAATTATTTTTTTATTTGATAGGATATACATCTAAATTGGTTTAATTTTTATCAAAATCCAGTTCTGATGATGGGATTCATGAGGAATTGAGGGAACTCCTCAAAAATTATAGGCATACATATAGCGATTTTGGTATTTTCATCAACCAATCAAGCATTTGCATTCAGAAAGTAGCATCTGGTGAAGTGGAACTGATGAAGAAAACCACAGATGACCACGGGAACTTTTCAACGATAATAAGTATTTCACAGGTGGCGATAAGATATCTCGATTAAGATAGTTAAGCGACAATGACGAAGCTTTAAATAAATGGTTCTGATGAAAATGGTACCATCGAACCGATCTGATGAAGAAGCCAGAAGGTAGGCCCCGGAACTCAGTAATAAAACAATGTATTCTAGCCGTGTTTAGACATATTAGAACTGTCATGAGGTGCACTCTGGCTAAAAATGATTGTCATGGTAATTATATGCCGCTTCAAATTGCGCTACTTGAGTTGTTTGTTTATGTGTGGCCTTGATTGTCAGACGTCAGATTTCGTAGCCTCGTTATCTCCGTCAACATAAAACTACACCTTCCAAACTACAAACACGGCTTAGCGTGACGTATATTTGCCTTTTTGCAAAGTTTTTATTTGAGATGGTTGCATATAAATATCTTCAAGTTCCGGTGAGCGACTTTTGAGCTTCAATAATTTAATACATTTTCCCAAAATGAATTGAAATATCATTCACATAGACTATGTGTATATGTGAATGATACTTCAATTCATTTTGCAGAGTATTCGAATTTGTTTGGGGTAAGCACCACTAAAAAGTGAAAAATAAAAACTTTTCACAAAAAAAAAAAAAAAAAAAAACAACCGAATCCCAAAAAAAAAACACTACAAAGTGAAAAATAACTTTAATTTCGGAAGTCGGTGGCAAAAAATGAAACAAAAAAAAAACCAAAGACACCGACTTCTGAAATTAAAGTAATTTTTCACTTTGTAGTGTTTTTTTTTTTGTAAAAAGTTTTATGACATAAAAAAAATTTGGGATTACAATGTTAAGTTTGTTTTTGGGATTAATTATTTTCAACTACGGAACCCTTTGGCACGCACTTGGCTAGTTTTTATTTATGTAAAGAAAAAAACAGAGGAATTTGAAGATAATAATTTCCGTTCTTTCTGTAAAATTATTTATAATTCTACTCACGTAAGTTATCACCTCCTCATATCTTAAACAGTTCTCAAGTTTATGATCGCTTTTTCACCTTAAAACGTTACCAATCAAAACAACTATTTCTATTGTTTGTCGTTTGGTTTTTAGATGGCGAAAATTTGAAAATCTCTACAAAAGCCGGAATCAATCGGACGGTGAACGGTTAAAGTATTCAATTCACGTTTCATTCACATTGTGGCTCTAGTTTATTTCTTTTTTGCTTCATTTTCTACCACGCATTGGAACTAGCCATGAATGTAATATTGAGTACAAATTCGCACTTTTATATAGGCATAGATTTTTTTGTTTGTTTTAAAAATTGACTGTTGGAATTTTTTAATTCAAAAACTAAATTTGTTTTTACGAGGTAGGTAATGTCTTAGTAAGGATGATAAACGTCATGCCATCATCAATTATGATAGCATGACGATTATCGTCTTTGTAGATATAAAGGGTGATCTTTTTAGTGTCACACAATCTCTGAATCAACCCAAATGAAATATGTTTCTTTCTTTCCTTTCTTTCTAACTATACTCAATTCTTTATTTTTATGTTATACTAGCTTCTGCCCGCGACTTTGACCGCAAAAAAATTCTTGTTTCTCAAACCCACCCCGTCGCATCGCATCACCTGCCCACGCTATTACTTCGTTTTACGCTTAGCGTTCTTTCTGACTTTTTTCTCTTTGCTCGGCTTCTGAGGGTCATAGCGTGATTTTAAATAGCCTTTTTCAAAAACCCGGGTACCTATTCAATCCAAAAATAATTGTACAAATCCGACTGGTGCTTTTAGAGATTAGCGCGTTCAAACCAACAAAAAAAAAAACAAACTCTTCAGCTTTATTAATACTATAGATTACAAATGGTCAATTACATATTACAAAAATATTTCTTCCAGGTCATCATGTGAAAGATTGCCAAATATTAACCTTTTAAAAATATAATTAAGATTCTAATAGATGGAATGGTAAGAATGGAATTACATTATTATGTAAACTAACTAACTTAAGGCATAATTTTATTAAATTATGTATTTGACAGTCGTTACGGGAAATCAGCAGCCCGAAAGTCTGACATTCAGTCTTACCAAAGGGTATGTCAGTAACTGGGTTGGTAGGGTCAGATAGGCTGTCGCTCCATGTAAAATAATTCAGCTGCATCCGGTTAGACTGGATGCCAACTCGAACGTAGTTAGGAAAAGGCTAGGCAGACGATGACTCACGTAAGCAGTGATAACCAGAAATATCTCATAAACTTTCATAAAAACACGGCATCATCATCATCTGCAGCTGAATAGTAGTATTTTACATGGAGCGACTGACTATCTGACCTCCACAACCCGGTTACTGAGTAATACCCCGCTACTGACGAACGACGACTGTCAAAGATCCATATTATGAATTACAGCCGTAACCAACGGTTTAACGTGCTTTCCGAGGCACGTAGAGGTGTCGGTATGTAAAGATGGTCACCCATCCACGGAACAATCGCGGGAGGTGTAGCTTAACCCGATCGATCGACACAAGCCCTCCCTTTCACAAAAACACAACATCAACTAAAAACTAAAATAACCCGTACATAGCCAGTGAGTCCGACCCCTTATCGCAATGTAATTCCTGACTCAAGAGCAAGTTCTTCTAAGACAAACAATAGTCTTGCATGGACACGACTACTCTTAAGCAGTCAGGTTCCGTTTGGAATTCCACTGCGCTCTTTATAAAGAGTCTTTGAGATCACAGTTGTACTGGGCAAGCGATGAACTTCGGAATTTTATTGCTATTTAGTACACACTAGCTTTTACCCGCGGCTTCGCCCGCGTGTAAGTTGAACATTATCCCAGGGGAACGTACTACTCGAAGCAGCCGTGAAACCGCTAAGCTATTTGCTTTATTGAAAACTGAAAAAAAATAACCGTTCTTTTGATATTCAGAATTAAGTATTGGTAAAACACCAGAAATCTCTTAAAGGGTCATTATACTCATTATTATTTATTTATTTATTTCGGGAAAACAAACAGTTACACAAATATCATAACAAACAAGTAGTGAGAAAAAAAAGAGATTACATATGTGTAGCTCACGGCGTTATCCACATCTTAAATACTACATAGTTGTTAGTGAACTGTTTGCACACGAGTGAAACTTAAAAGGTTCAATCTAAAGAAAATTCTAAAATGAAGAGAAAGAGGAAAAAAAAAACATTATTTTTTTTTTAACAAATCAATACCACAATTCTTGTTTTAAAAATCTGACTCTCTAATTAATTTTACCAACGAGCTTCTAAACTTATTACCAGACAATGTAAACAAATCCAGCGAACACAGTATTGAAATTTTTAGCTATGCATTTTATGCTATGCTATAATTATGCACATCTTTTAATATGGGAGCAAACCTGAAATAGCGAAAAAAAAAAAAATCTGCTGTTCAGTACATTTATCTACATCGGAAATGTCAATGGTTGGTTTGTCATTGGCAAATCGTGCCAATGGCACCTGGATTAACACATAGGATAATTTTTATCCCGGTAGTAGGTTCCCGTGGGATAATTTCCGTCATCCACTCGGAAAAAACCGCGGGCAACGGCTAGCAATGAATAAATTTCCTCGGTGATCATCCAACAATATTTGATAGATGGTCACCTTTTTTTTTATCCTCATGGATATCCTCTGCCCTGGGGCAGCCGGAGAGACCTGACACACGCTGACTGACTAAAAACTACCTTGGTGTTCCCTTCGCATACTTGAACCGGGTTCGTGGAACTTGTACGCCTTCCACGATCCCCGGCTAGTGCCGGCCCACATCAGGCCCGCGAGGGGAGTGAGGTGTAAGACTCCCTCCGCGATCCACACCCAACCTACTCTAACTTTAAAAATGTTCAGTACCTTCAGTAAAATGTAGCATTTAATAAAGTTAAGTTACTTTTAGTTTATAGCTATTAATTTATTTAGGTTCTGATTTAAAACGTTTTCATGAACGAAGACGTCTGATGAAAAGCGAAACTATTTCGGATTCATGGCCTGCGGCGTTGTAAAATACACTTCTGGACACATCTTTTGGCCCACCTTGTATTTTCAGTTTCGTTTGGTCCTAGCTAAAATTTTATATTAGGTCGAGCAAAAAGTTTTTATGCAGTTTTGAACCTGGCACATTCACAATTTCATTCAATAGTCTTTTTTTGAATTTCGAACACAGAATTTAAAGAAACAAAAGACAATTTGGAGCCTGTTTGTTAATATCAAACAATCGAATACTAAGAAAACTTGGTTTTTTTGGTTTACTTGGATTTAATTCTTGAAAAAGTGATTGATATCTTTGGTTTTGCAACAAACATTACTTATTCTTAACATTAAGGTCTATCAATAATCTATGGATACTTCACCTGAAGTCGCCGCCCAAGCTGTGGCACTTATTCAGGCCGGACACAGCCAAAGAAACGTGAGTGCTCAACTTAATTTAAGTCGATCTGCGGTCCGAAATGTTTATCGGAGGTACCTAGAGACTGGCGGCTTTGTTCGTCGCCAAGGAAGGCCACGATCTCGGGTCACAACTGAAAGGCAGGATCGATTCATCGTGACGACCAGCTTGAGAAATCGTCACCTTACCTCCATTGAGATACAAAACCAACTTCGCGACTTCCACGGAGTATCTGTAAGCGCTCGAACTGTTCGGAGAAGGTTAAAAGAACGCGATATGGTACCACACAAGCCAGCTAATGGCCCCAAACTAACGCGAGCCCACCGAACAGCGCGCCTTCATTTCGCACGCAGTCATGTAAATTGGACACAGCAAGATTGGAGCCGTGTACTCTTTTCTGATGAGTCTAAAATTGTGTTACATGGCAATGATGGAAGGAAGAAGGTCTACCGACGTAAGGGAGAGCGTTTCGCACAATGCTGCTTTGAAGAGAGGGTTGCTTATGGCGGTGGCTCATGGACTGTCTGGGGCGGTATATCCGCGAGCGGCAAAACTCAACTTGAGGTTGTTACAGGACCACGGCTGCCAACATTAAATGCTGAAAGGTACATTCGTGAGTGCTTAGAACCTCACGTGATACCATACGCGGACTATGTGGGCCCAAATTTCCTTTTTATGCATGATAATGCAAGAGCCCATGCGGCCGGCATCGTCAGGGAATATCTTCGGGATGTGATCATCACAGTTATGGACTGGCCAGCCAGAAGCCCAGACATGAATCCCATTGAGCACATGTGGAACGAGCTAAAAAGACGTGTTAGGGCTCGTCAGCCACTTGCCCAGACGATGCAGGAGTTGAAAACTGCCATAGAAGAGGAATGGGAGATGATCCCTCAAAATTTCATAGAGCGGTTGATAAACTCTATGCCTAATCGTATGAGAGCTGTGGTAGATGCCCATGGAGGCAACACGCGTTATTAAATTAAACCTTTATTTGATAAAACATGTTTTTTATTCAAAAATCAATTGCCTTTAACAAGGCGCATATCCGACTTGTTAGGCGTAGCTCCATGTCGTATGGTATTCTAAATTCAAATTTAAAACAATACGATCGAAAAAGATGGTAAAATGTATCAGGTTTAAAACTGCATCAACAGTTTTTGTTCAATCTAGCAATCATATTTCGGTAGGGGCCATCGAAACCTAAACTCTAAGGTGGGCCAATAGATGTGTCCAGAAGTGTACATGTAAGTGCCTATACGTCGAAAATGTTACATCTTGCTGGTAAATACGTAACTAAGGCAAAAACCAATCTGCCTAGCCTTTTCCCAACTATATTGGGGTCGACTTTCAGTCTAACTGGATGCAGCTGAATACCAGTATTTTACATGGAGCGACTGCCTATCTGACCTCCACAACCCAGTAACAGGGTAAAACCACTGGACTGGTGGGTGGGTACTGGCCCGAAAGTAGTAATTTTCGGACTTCTGACGACCCGTAACGACTGTTAAAGATCCGCGAATGACAGCTGGAACCAACGACTTGACGTGCTTTCCGAGGCTCGGAGGAATCTCGGTATGTAAAGATGGTCATAATATCTACGGAATCAACTCCGGCAAGCGTAGCTTAACCTAATGAATTGACTCGTGCAGCTGTTATTACTTAGCCACGATGAACAACACAAAATAACCAGTCGAAAATACGAAAATACGTAAGTATTTTAGCGACTTAATCACACTTATTATAAAGGCGAAAGTTTGTGTGTGTGTTTGTATGTTTGTTACTTCTTCACGCTCAAGCGGCTGGACCAATTTTGATAAAATTTGGTATTGATGTAGCTGATACCGTGGATTAACACATAGGTTACTTTTTATCCCTGTCTACGCGGGTGAAACCGCGGGGCACAGCTAGTTAAAAATAAACATATAAAATGTACCTAACTCCAAAGTCACAGCAGTCGAATAAGCTACCTCGAAGCTCCGTTCCTTTTACCTCTAAAGTTAGATTTTATTGAACTTCCATAAAGGTACGTATATAAAGTAGGAAGCAATGCATGAAGTCTTATAAAAGAACTTTGTATTTTCCTTATAGACAGCTAAAAACATACTATTTAGCGCCCATGAAAGTTATCCAGTTCCCAATGAAGATAGCGCAGAGTAGATCTTTTTCATTCTTAACTAACTTTATAACTTTGAAGTCTTTTCAGTTTAACGAAATGTTCACAGCATAGAGATAAGTTTATAAGTGTTGTTTAAGTTTTAAGCTAGGAGTTAAGGGGTTTCTAGCTCCATTTTGTTTCGATAAGGCGCATGAATGGACCAGAAATGTTAAGTGTTTGGTTTGTGAGAACATTGTTGGTTGGTTATATTTTACCAAAAATTTTAGCCCGTGTCCAAAAGATGGTCTCGCGAATACGCTATCTTCGCTAATGTTTTTAAGCATTAGGACGTACAAACGTAACTTGATAACCGAATTCTTATACAGGGTCAAATTAAATTGACTAGCGAAACTCTGCAGACGTGATCGTTAAATCCTAAATATGACAAAACAAAAAAAAAGTGTTTTATGAAAAGATAACTCGGTGTCATTAAAGGTAGTGTGTGGGCTCGAAACTCGCAGTGGGAGGCTAGCTACTGAAATAACAGATTAAAGCCGATTGGCTAAGGACCGTAGGCCTCTATTTATTACTCAGTTTCAAACTAAAAGAAAAAACTTCCTAGGCGAAGCCCTAAAAGAATCTGACCCACACCCTTGAAGAAAAGCGAGCTTAACTTTTCCTCAAAACTAATTCGATTTTTGAATGATAGAATGTCTGCCAGTATCATACTAAGGTCGTCATATGCAACAAAACCTCTACAGTAGTGTAGTAACTTGAATTATTAGTTTAAAAATCAGTTTTTTTTTGTGTAAACTTCACAGACACCAGACACTTCAAGCAGCACTTTAAATCTCTTTTATTATGTACTATCGTATTCACATAACGATACTTATAACATCTGCGGTGTTTCTCTAGCTAATTTTATTAAATTACAATATTGATTTTAATAAAAATCAAAAATTTTTTGTTCGTATTTTATGTGCTGCCATAGCGTTAAATTGTTTGCGATAAAACTTTGTCAACTTGTTGCTAGCACTTGCGCGAAAGTTATAGGCATAAAAAAAAATCACGCAGACAAAGTCGCGGGCAGAAAAGAGCGCGACGATTGCATAAATTGTCGCGTCAATCGCGTTCTATTAAGACAAAGCCTTATGTAATCCTCGTTTGCATGCCATAAGTAGTTTATTATGCATCTTACAACGCATTATAAAAGAGGAAATAGTAAAACTGCTGGTAACAACACTCGCCATATTATTCTCATACAAACTATGAACTATATGCAGGTCTTTATGTTCGTTATTTATAGTTCTACAACTCCACAGCAATACTGTTCTTATCTTCACATATCGTTTCGTATACACCACCGGTCATGTAAAACAAAACTATTGCAACAGATAGGGGAACACTCTCAAACTAGACCCATAATGACTGAACTTGCCTCTGCACCCTAAATACTGCCACACTTCA
Source organism: Cosmia pyralina (assembly GCA_946251885.1). Classification (NCBI taxonomy): domain Eukaryota; kingdom Metazoa; phylum Arthropoda; class Insecta; order Lepidoptera; family Noctuidae; genus Cosmia; species Cosmia pyralina. Next base: position 23,555,932 of record OX276354.1, on the reverse strand, counting down.
GAGATGCAGACCCCAACTATAAGCAGATCAGTCTTCGAATAAAATAAACCAGAAATTAAAAATTGAGACTGCATTTCACTACGAATGAAATGGCGCAAATGCAAAATCCTCGTACCCCTAGCCATTCCGGCTAGAACCGGACTCATGCGATTTAAAACAGATTCTATCCGGTAAATACTGGACTGTACCGGCTGGCGGATTCAATTTCACCATTTTATTCCGGATTAGGCGCCGCGGCCCGGCGAAATTGCCACGTTAACTTTTAGCAAAGTTATGAATTATAATTTTCATGCTAAATTTTGTTTGGCCTTATAAAGGCCCCAGGAATCTGCTGGATGCGGAAAGCACAGAACACGTTGAAGTGGCGGTGCTTGCGGGAGGCGTATGTCTAGCAGTGGACGTCTTTCGGCTGAAATGATGATTGTATGAGGAAGTAGTTAAATATAATACGGTTATATAGTCGATGTTGGAGTTTATTTGCTCAGAGAATACTTCCTGAAGAAAACCCATGGCTGAGTACTCCCCATATAGATTCTGGCAAATTCTGTCTCCCAAAAATTTTACACCAGATTGTACCTTCAAACCGCTCCTCTACACATAAAGCCCACGTTACAGCAAAAGAGGAGCGGAATGAAATAGCATTTTCAATATACTTCCTTGAAAACTGGTTCATATCGCACTACGATTAGGTTTATAATGCAATATATTTCACACGCGTGCGATTTTTCATTTTCCAACACGAGTGCGGAAATAAAAATTGGCACCGATAACATATACCTATAGTTAGTCCAAATTACTTCAATGCCTCTATTCACACCGTCTCGCGTCAGTTTCATTTTGGCACTTGCCGGTGCTAAGTGCCAAAATGAAACTGGCGCGAGACGGTCCCTCTCTATTCGGAGGTGAATGTTTTTTAAATCTCGTCAAAGAGATACGCGTCTTTACGGCGTTAATATTTTTTGAATATTTAAATAATGTCTATAGAATATCATCAAAAACCATGCTTATTAAAAATAAAAAAAAAAACGTTTTTGAACAAATTAACATTTATTTGTGTTCTAAACTCAAAAATATTTGAATTTTCTATTTTTCATATTAGGCTGTTTATCGGCTTTGTACCTTTGCTTCTCCTTCAACCTGGCGAAAGCAAAGAGCGTAAAAAAAGGAAAATTTAAATCATAGTTTCCTAATGATACATGACAAAAATATTTTTCGTAATTTTATTTTATTTCTCCAAAAGTGTATTGAAGAACGTCATTTGGTAAACGTGGACATTTGTTATTGCAGTTCTCAGCTCAAAAACAACCTCGCTTACGGCTCGGGTGTTAATTTCGCCTCGAATGCAATAACAAACATTCTCCACTTGTATCAAAATGTACAATTTTTTTTTATCGTTGAGAAATGCTCATGGATTCTGCACTACCTCGGGGAGATAGTGCAATTATGTGGGACTCTAACCCACTAAAACTCCACGGTGCCGCTCTTAGCCGCTTACGGCAATCAACAAGCCTGTATTGCCATTGTGCTCGAGTTTCCATGCATCATTTTCAACAGGACTTCGCGCAACGCCGCGGGGCTGGAGTTGTCCTAAAGATAATCCCTCGCCGTCCAGCTGGCTAGAGCCTTTTGTGTGAAAGGCACTTTATAGGTTACACTTTTCTGATATTGCCTGAAGCCCTCCTTTGCTGTTGCATATAAGGCTACAGATACGATGCTTCAAGTAGATTTAGTAGAAGGTCATGTGTCGTTGTTATTGTAAAGATTGGGAAGTAAGCTGTTTTAAGGACTTCGATTGGGGATCATAAAATAACGTAGTGAAAACTTGAATATATTGAAGGCTTGAACGTCCCTATGCTGCTCGCATGTCAATAAATCTGCCTAGCCTTTTCCCAACTAAGTTGGAGTCAGCTTCCAGTCTAACCGAATGCAGCTGAATACCAGTATTTTACATGAAGCGACTGCCTATTTGACCTCCATAACCCAGTTACAGGGTAATACAATACCCCATGGTAAGGCTGGTTGTCAGACTTTCGGGTTTCTGACGACCCGTAACGACTGTCAAAGATCCACGAATGAGAGCCGTGACCAACGGCTTAACGTGCTTTCCAAGGCACGGAGAAGTCTCATTATGTAAAAATGGTCACCCATCCACGGACAACTCCTTCAAGGGTAACTTAACCTGATGGATTGACCCATGCGGCAGTTATCACTTAGCCACGAGCTCGCTTGTGATATTCTATAAATAATAACGATGATGAAAAAGTCAAAAAGGGATGGTCATAAGCTACAAAAAAGCTTGTGTCAATCCTGCTAAAAAGTGGTGTCAAACTCAAAGCATTTATCCTACTAACTAGCTGCGCCCTGCGGTTTCACCTGCGTAGATCAGGATAAAAAGTAGCCTTTGTGTTAATTCAGGGTATAAACTATCTACATACCAAATTTCATCCAAATTAATCTAGTCGTTTGAGCGTGAAGAAGTAACAAACGCACACACCCTCACAAATTTTCGCCTTTATAATAATAGGTCTTTACCTATGAAATTGCCGTTTTGTATGAAAAAATTTAAACGAATTTTTTTCATGCATTTTTTATTTGTATTAATCGAAGTAATCACCCATGCAATCAATGCATCTTTGCCAACGCAGTGGCAGTTTATTGATGCCCTTCTTAAAGAAATCAGCTGGACGGGAGGCAACAAATTCTTCAAAGGCATTTTGTACTGCCTCTCGGGTATTGAATTTTTTTCCCGCCAAGAAGTTATCCAAATTCTCGAAAAAGTAGTAGTCTGTAGGCGCAAGGTCTGGTGAGTAGGGCGGATGACGGAGAGCTTCCAACCCCAGTTCTTGCAACTTGGAGACCGTCTGCTGTGCAGTATGAGGTCGCGCGTTGTCGTGCAGGAGCAGCGGAGACGAGCGATTGACCAATGCTGGTTGGAGATGTGCCAGGTTCTCCATCATTGTGTTCAGTTCTTCACAGTACACATCTGAAGTAATGCTCACCCCGTTTGGTAAGAAGCTGTGATGAATCACATCGGCGCTAGACCACCAAACAGTGACCATCACTTTTCTAGGGGTAAGTTTTCGTTTAGGGCATTGTTTAGGTGCTGAACCAGGATCCAACCAACTTGCTGAGCGCTTGCGGTTATCAAACAGAATCCATTTTTCATCGCAGGTAACAATGCGGTTCAAAATTCCTTCATTTGTGTGTCTGTTGAGCAGTGCAAGGCACGTCTCGACGCGTACTTCGCGCTGCGATCATTGAGTTCGTGGGGCACCCATTTGTCAAGCTTGTTTACCTTGCCAATTTGACGCAAATGGACCAATATTGTTTTGACGCTAACGTCGAAAGCTGCTGCTAATTCAGCCGTAGATTGTGTATCATCAGCTTCCACAATCGCCTTTAATTCGTCATTGTCGACCAAAGTCTTCGGACGACCGCGAGGTTCATTGTTCAGATCGTAATTTCCAGAACGGAAGCGAGCAAACCAATAACAAGTGGTGCGTTGGTTTGTAGTGTTAGCTCCGTAAACATCGTTGATGTTGCGTGCCGCTTGTGCCGCGTTGCTGCCACGACGGTACCTACTCATATTCCATAATTACTCGAATTTTTAACGTATCCATGATGACGAAAAAGATTGAAATGCGATGAAAATGTAACACTAATCAATAAACAAATGACTACTTTTGGAAAAAAAAATCCATGTTTTTAAAATAAAATTAATTTGAAATTAGAATTCATAGCCAAACAAAAATTATTTTTATTTGAAATGGCCAGTACTGCAGAATGGCAATTTCATAGGTAAAGACCTAATATTAGTATGATATTAATATGTGAGGAAAATGTCGTGAGGAAAGTTTTGAGTGTGAATGTCGACGGCTATAAGAGTAGGGGAAGACCAAAGAAACGATGGATGGATTGTGTGAAAGATGACTTGGCTAGAAAGGGGGTGACTACCGAGATGACGAATAATAGAGAAGTATGGAAAAAAGGACATGTTGCGCCGACCCCAAATAGATTGGGATAAGGGCAGGAGAATGATGATTAGTATGATGTTATATTATAAATGCGAGAGTATGTGAGGATGGATGGATGGATGGATGTATGTTACTCTTTCACGCAAAAACTAATTAACGGATTTTGATGAAATTTGGCACAAAGATAGTTTATAACCTGGATTAATAAGATACTCTTTATCCCGATATTCCTACGGTAATATAAAAATCAATTCTTAAGAAGTAAACTCCAAAAAAAAACCGGACACGTGCGTGTCGGACCACGCACAATGAAGGGTTCCGTTGTTGAAAAGAATTTATTCCAAAAACAAACTTAAAAACGTAGTCCCAAAAAAAATTTTTTTATGTGATAAAATTGCAAATTAACAATTATCGGACTTTTACCTTTACTTGTGCTGTGCTAGTTTCGTACCAAATGTCATTATTGAAGGTCAACGGGAAGTACCCTATAGGTTTTTATTTACTTGCGAGTATCAAATATGTCGCATAAATGGCGGTATTTTTATATTGCGTTGACTTAAAAGCTTAATTTTTTTAGAACTCCAAGACTATAAACCTACGTATTTGATATTAATTTCATCTTGATACCTCCACGCGTTCCCGAGAAAAAAGGGTCTTGACAGACTGACAGACAGACGGACAACGAAGTGATCTTATAAGGGTTCCGCTTTTTTTCCTTTTGATGTACGGAACCCTAAAAAAGATGACAAAACAATACTTTTAACAAACCTAAACAAGAAAAATAACTCAAAAAGCAATATTGAAAGACAAACATTTAGAAAGGGTTGACGACGACGTCAAACAAAACCGGCGTCGAATCGGCAGCTAATTACCCATTGTCTTCGAAATAATTGACAAAGCTTCTGCTAATTACGGTCTGTCACTAAGAAACAATTGGCGCTGTTTTTGCTTGTTATCTTGAATAATATTCTTTGAAAGTTTTGTAGTGAAGAGTAATGGCGCTGCTTCAGCTAGTCTATTCTGTAAACTTATGTAAAGTTAGCTTGAAGTGAACTGTCAATAGTGTCATTCCCTAGCATCAGTCACTGACTTATTAAATCTAATGGAATTGCCATACCTACAAAATTAGAGTGCATACCTACAAAAATCTGGCACTTAACATGGGCGCCTTTCGTAAGGTTGTTACTGCGAGTGCAAAAGAGAGCAAGTAACCGTTTGACAGCACATCTACCAATCGTCTACGACAAAACTTGTCACTCAACATGGCGACCGATCACGCATAGACATGATATTGACGTCACACAAAAGTGTTGCCAAATTTAGTCCATGTCTTTCTCATTTAGAGGTCTCTCTTTTCATATGCAGGTCTTGATTGGTTAAAAAGAGACAAAACAAGTGTGTCGATATCACAGATATTTGTATAACTATTAATAATATTAATAAACCATTTATTTTCAGGTAACAAAGACCCATAGATACATGTAGGATGTTAATTCTGAACGCATCATAATTTAAAAAATACCTACGTTGAAGTATGAATGCAGCGATGAGTGAATGGGAGAGTATGTGTGGAGGGAGGACGGAAGGAAGAGGGCGAGCGAGCTAGGAGATGAGTCTAGCAAGACGTAGTTTATGTAATAGAAGTTTTTTAAAAATTAAAAAAGGAGTTTCAAGAAGTGAAGATTTTTATTTCGGTCATCCACACACCACCCACCTACATACATAACTTAACCTAACCTAATAATATAGTAACAATTTTTGTTAGTAAACAAAACGTAATAACTATATTAGTATCAAAAAATGTATGTATGTGTATGTTAGTCATTATTCCTTTAGTAGAATATGCCCTCTCCATAGTTTTATAATTCAATTGCAACAATATAGTGCTATTCTGTAAAGTTCATTGCTCACCTCACAAGTTAGGGTCGGCTTAAGTCGTTCGTTCATTGTGACAGTGTGTCACAATGAACGTTCGGTATTGCTATAATTTTTATTTTATTTTCTGTTTCTATAACTTGTGTGTGTGTGTAAATAAATTATTCGAATTCTAATTTTATTTTAGTAATCTAATCGGATATAGCTGAATACCAGTATTTTTCAAGGAGCGACTGCCTATCTGAACTCCACAACCCAGTTACTGGGTATGTGATACCACGTGGTAAAACTGGTTGTCAGACTTTCGGACTTCTGACGACCCGTAACGACTGTCAAAGATCCACGAATGACAGCCGGACCAACGGCTTAACGTGCTTTCCGAGGCATGGAGTGCCAAGCGTTCGTCGCGACCAGCGCGGACCAGTGGACGCTCACCTTATTTTCTGTTGTTTCCTGTAATTTATGTAGCGTATACGAACTTTGGTAAATCTGAATAAATAAATAACTATAAATTATTTAGGTATTGTTTTAATACCTAATGGCAAATCCGATGAAGCAGCCTCCTAGGTTAACATGCAAAAAGCAGATCAGAATTAAGAAAAATACCTAATATTTGAAGTCAAAGAAAACTTCCAGTTCTGGAATTTACTTTTAATGAAAAGCCAACATCAAAACAGCTTGCGACATACCTACAGATAAAAGTTACCGGTTTCAAATACACAAGACATAAAAAACCCTGCCTTCCTCAATTCTAAGGGGATTGTTAACTACAAAAGTTATAACTGTTTAAAGAAGTTTGCGTACCTGATTTCCCTTGGCTAACAAGTTATATTAATAACGTGAAGAACCTTTATTGTATCTAATATTCTGGATTTGTTTATTTTTTTATTTTATGGCAAGATTAATTTGGAAAATGTTACCTTTAAGTTTTATTCGAAATATAAGTAGTAGGTAGTATGCCTAATTAAAATCGAAATATAAATTTTAAAAATCAAAAAACAACCGACTTCATAAAGTGAAAAGTAACTTTAATTTTGGAAGTCGATGGCTTTGGTATTGTATTTTCGTTTTTGCCACCGACTTCCGAAATTAAAGTTATTTTTTAATTTGTAGTATTTTTTGGAAGTCGGTTTTTTTTTTTTTTTTTTTGTAAAATAGTTTTTATTTTTCACTTTTTAGTTGTGGTGTTTCATAAGACCTGCTTTATACACTTGTATTTTCAGTTTCGTTTGGTCCTAGCTAAAATTTTATATTAGGTCGAGCAAAAAGTTTTTATGCAGTTTTGAACCTGGCACATTCACAATTTCATTCAATAGTGTTTTTTTGAATTTCGAACACAGAATTTAAAGAAACAAAAGACAATTTGGAGCCTGTTTGTTGATATCAAACAATCGAATACTAAGAAAACTTGGTTTTATTGGTTTACTTGGATTTAATTCTTGAAAAAGTGATTGATATCTTTGGTTTTGCAACAAACATTACTTATTCTTAACATTAAGGTGAGGTTCTATCAATAATCTATGGATACTTCACCTGAAGTCGCCGCCCAAGCTGTGGCACTTATTCAGGCCGGACACAGCCAAAGAAACGTGAGTGCTCAACTTAATTTAAGTCGATCTGCGGTCCGAAATGTTTATCGGAGGTACCTAGGGACTGGCGGCTTTGTTCGTCGCCAAGGAAGGCCACGATCTCGGGTCACAACTGAAAGCCAGGATCGATTCATCGTGACGACCAGCTTGAGAAATCGTCACCTTACCTCCATTGAGATACAAAACCACTTCGCTTCACACACTTGCGCACTTCGCACTTCGCGACTTCCACGGAGTATCTGTGAGCGCTCGAACTGTTCGGAGAAGGTTAAAAGAACGCGATATGGTACCACACAAGCCAGCTAATGGCCCCAAACTAACGCGAGCCCACCGAACAGCGCGCCTTCATTTCGCACGCAGTCATTTAAATTGGACACAGCAAGATTGGAGCCGTGTACTCTTTTCTGATGAGTCTAAAATTGTGTTACATGGCAATGATGGAAGGAAGAAGGTCTACCAACGTAAGGGAGAGCGTTTCGCACAATGCTGCTTTGAAGAGAGGGTTGCTTATGGCGGTGGCTCATGGACTGTCTGGGGCGGTATATCCGCGAGCGGCAAAACTCAACTTGAGGTTGTTACGGGACCACGGCTGCCAACATTAAATGCTGAAAGGTACATTCGTGAGTGCTTAGAACCTCACGTGATACCATACGCGGACTAAGTGGGCCCAAATTTCCTTTTTATGCATGATAATGCAAGAGCCCATGCGGCCGGCATCGTCAGGGAATATCTTCGGGATGTGAACATCACAGTTATGGACTGGCCAGCCAGAAGCCCAGACATGAACCCATTGAGCACATGTGGGACGAGCTAAAAAGACGTGTTAGGGCTCGTCAGCCAGTTGCCCAGACGATGCAGGAGTTGAAAACTGCCATAGAAGAGGAATGGGAGATGATCCCTCAAAATTTCATAGAGCGGTTGATAAACTCTATGCCTAATCGTATGAGAGCTGTGGTAGATGCCCATGGAGGCAACACGCGTTATTAAATTAAACCTTTATTTGATAAAACATGTTTTTTATTCAATAATCAATTGCCTTTAACAAGGCGCATATCCAACTTGTTAGGCGTAGCTCCATGTCGTATGGTATTCTGAATTCAAATTTAAAACAATACGATCGAAAAAGATGGTAAAATGTATCAGGTTTAAAACTGCATCAACAGTTTTTGTTCAATCTAGCAATCATATTTCGGTAGGGGCCATCGAAACCTAAACTCTAAGGTGGGCCAATAGATGTGTCCAGAAGTGTAGTTAGTTCAGTAAGTATAAAAAGTTTCATGATCTAATTTGAAGTATTTTTTGAATACCAGCGGTTTATTGTTCGGTTTGGAGGTAACTTTGGAAAATTTTATGGAATCGTGTTTTCGTCAAATATAGTCTTAACATTAATCCTCAACTTCACCATATATTTAATTCAAAATTAATGCTGTAGTATTTTCGACATAACGGAGGATCATGATAAGCCATTTGGGGTAGTACAGGCTCATAAATGTAGAATATCGCGCTCACCAAACAGAAACAATAACGCGAACGAAACTATCGCTTAAATGTATAAACTTTAATATCCTGTATCAGCAATGGAAGTTCCTATCTACATAGTGGGTCATCTGTGTGCTGTGTGCAGAGGAAGTACAACGAATATACACTCCTACCAACTTATCTGTGAAATGGCGAAAAATGGAACTACGGCCGTCATGTTGAAATGTCTTCGATTGTGCCGACACATCGACGGTAGCTTCCTCTTTCAGTTTACAGATAACTTAGAAGGACTGTACTGACTATTTGAACAGTCAAAATATGATTTTACCGACATTTCACGAACAACGCCGCAGTAGAACAAGAATTAGCGTAAATACATAATTTTGCGTGAGAACAGAAATATTTTTTTCTCCACCTCTATATTCTATAATGTCGCAAATGTTTCTACAAATACATAGACAAACAGTGGAAACTTTGTAGGACCTGAATTTACGTTTGCGCGTTCTATAGAATACGCAAATAGGTCTGTGAACCGAATTTAGAATTCTATTTACAATGTCTTACTGTGAGAGGGTATTTTAAGAAAGTTCGCTTCACTTTTCGGTGTTTCTCGTTGAAAATATGCTATTTCTATTATTGTTCTGTCTAAGTAGTTTATCATAGCTAAAGTGGGATATTAAATAATATTCAGGGAAACAAATGTTCATGATTGAAAAGAAAGAAAGAAAGAAAAAAAAAAAGAAAGAAAAATGCGTTTAATTGGCATTGCGTTGGATTGTGTCAGCTCGCTACCAGTGTGCACTTGTATAATTCGTGGACATCCACGTTCACGCCCAAAAATGTATGGAAACACGTGCACGTTATAACGTTATCATGGACGGAAGAGCATCTTTGTATGATTCCATAAATTTTACTTATTTTTATTGTTTACTAGCTGCGCCCCGCAGTGTTACCCGCGGTTTATGTGATACACTAAAACGTGTACTTATTATTTAATCGGTGGGAAAAGTTGCTCATCCCACGGGAACACTACATCTTTTCAGGATGTAAAGTAGCCTATGTGTGCTATTTGTATACAGGATGTCTGCTACTTCCACACCAAATTTCATTAAAATTGGTCGAGACGTTTGAGTTTGTATGAGTAGCAAATATAATATTTGGATTCCTTACTCATCCCACGGGAACACTACATTTTTTCGGGATATAAAGTAACCTATGTGTTAATCCTGGGTGTCAGGTACTTCCACACCAAATTTCATCAAAATCGATCGAGTCGTTTGAGTTTGAAAGAGTAGCAAATATATTTGAATTCCTTGCTCATCCCACGGGAACACTTAATTTTTTCAGGATATAAAGTAGTCTATGTGTTAAACCAAGGTGCCAGCTACTTCCACACCAAATTCATCAAAATCTGTTCAGCCGTGTGAGCGTGAAAAAGTAACAAACATACACACACACAGACACACAAACTTTCGCCTTTAATTAGCGTGATAATAAAAAAAAAAACAGTTAACACACATTTGTTGAATCTTTAAACATACCACATAGATCGTCGCGGGATTAACAGCGGTATGGCTAGACATGGTGCCACTACATATCAATTAGTGAACAATTAGGTAGGTATACTTGGCGTCAGGTAACAAGAACGCTGGTAAAACGAAATTTTCGAGTATCATCGTATTGCCGCGAGGTGTGGAAGTCCACGATGGTATCAACACGTTAAAAATTATAAAAGCTTACATTAGCTCGCAAAAAGGTGCTCCGTTTGAGTTTGAGACTGCTTAGGTCGTTCCAAAACATGCTTACAAAAAAAAGTAAGTTGAAAAACTAAAACCCGATTACTGAAAAATCACGCTCGCCGCGGTCGGTCTGTAAGTTATTAAATTAATATTATTTACTTTTCCTTATTTTTAACAATTTAAACATAATTATTTATAACATATATACCTACATATTTGTAATGTGCTTGTCAAGACCTTTCTTTTGATACCAAACATGTCATGATTAAGTCAATTTAATTTTTTTCGAGGTCAGAAATTTACGTGTAAAGTCCACCATGTTAAATTTAGGAAGAGTTTATATAGCCTATGTCACCCGGATCATTATTACGAGGCTATTGATACCTCATTCATTAAAATCGGTTCCGTAATTTAGGTGCTGCGGTGGAACACACGTAAATACATACTTATATACATACTTACATACATACAAAGACTGCTAAAACCATAACCTTCCTTTTCGCTTTGCCGTAGTCGGGTAATAACTCAATTAGAAAGTTAAAATGGTATAATGGAATGAAACTGGTATAGCCGGCAAATTATTTTTATTTTGCTTTAGCAAGCGGTTAGCGATTATCTTTAGATGGCGCTAATCGCTTCATTCTGTCATTCGTGGATCTTAGACAGTCTTTACAGGTCGTCAGAAGCTCGAAAGTCTGACAACCAATCTTACCCAGGGATATCATTTGCCCAGTAACTGGGTTGTGGTGGTCAGATAGGCGGTCACTCCATGTGAAATGCTGGTATTCAGCTGCATCCGGTAAGACTGGAACGTGACCCCACAATAGTTGGGAAAAGGCTAGACAGATGATGATGGCACTGATCACCTTCCTTTGGCGATGCATTTTATTATGTCCGCAGAAATTGACTGACAATAAAAAACAGGGAATTTCTCACAGATGCAGAAAAAATAATTTCAACAATACTGCCAGTCTTCTGGGCACGTTTCCGGATGACATCGATGCGGACGAGAATTTCGTCGCCTAACGGTACGGTTACACCAAAACCGATTTTGTCGGCCGATGGCGGACAGAACTACTCGGACGAGTAACTCGGACGTGCATGTGCACGGTACGGTTACACCAAAACCGATTTTGTCAGCCGACACTGTTGCGCTTTAGACGCCGGTAGACTGGCGAGAAATCCCAACAAGTTCGGATGGATCGGCCGTTTTCGGGCGTCACCGGACGATGGCGGTTGTAGTAGTGTACGCGCTCCCTTTCATATACATACGTTTGATTTGATCGGCCGAGTTTGGTCGAAGACGCCCGAGTAAAGATCGGCCGATAACGATTTAGGCGTATGCGTACCGTAAGTGTTGTTTTTGTATTTATTTGTATAGTTAGTTAGTTAGTCATTTACTTTAGTACCTAGTGTAAGTAGTGATAACTTGTCTATTGTATAGAAACCACAAAAATAAACATTTTATGTTTTAAAAAAAAAATCAACTCAAAAGAAATTAATATTCATAAGATTAAGTTTACGTGGAAAACTAATTATTCCAGGTACTCGTACTTTATGAAAAGTAAACTGAAAATAAGTAGGTAGGCTTTTTTCGTTTTTTTTTTCCACAGTAATCTCAGTTTCGTCACAACAGCTTTCCTTGAAAAGTACTCTCACAAGTGTTAATGTGTAATCATTTTTTACATTTTTTTTCAAATAATGTGAATTTTACTTAACTCACTGCAAAAATTTGAAGAAACTATACGAGTAGGTATATAATAGGTCTTTACCTATGAAATTGCCGTTTTGTATGAAAAAACTTAAACGAATTTTTTTCATGCATATTAATCGAAGTAATCACCCATGCAATCAATGCATCTTTGCCAACGCAGTGGCAGTTTATTGATGCCCTTCTTAAAGAAATCAGCTGGACGGGAGGCAACAAATTCTTCAAAGGCATTTTGTACTGCCTCTCGGGTATTGAATTTTTTTCCCGCCAAGAAGTTATCCAAATTCTGGAAAAAGTAGTAGTCTGTAGGCGCAAGGTCTGGTGAGTAGGGCGGATGACGGAGAGCTTCCAACCCCAGTTCTTGCAACTTGGAGACCGTCTGCTGTGCAGTATGAGGTCGCGCGTTGTCGTGCAGGAGCAGCGGAGACGAGCGATTGACCAATGCTGGTTGGAGATGTGCCAGTTTCTCCATCATTGTGTTCAGTTCTTCACAGTACACATCTGAAGTAATGCTCACCCCGTTTGGTAAGAAGCTGTGATGAATCACACCGGCGCTAGACCACCAAACAGTGACCATCACTTTTCTAGGGGTAAGTTTTCGTTTAGGGCATTGTTTAGGTGCTGAACCAGGATCCAACCAACTTGCTGAGCGTTTGCGGTTATCAAACAGAATCCATTTTTCATCGCAGGTAACAATGCGGTTCAAAATTCCTTCATTTGTGTGTCTGTTGAGCAGTGCAAGGCACGTCTCGACGCGTACTTCGCGCTGGCGATCATTGAGTTCGTGGGGCACCCATTTGTCAAGCTTTTTTACCTTGCCAATTTGACGCAAATGGACCAATATTGTTTTGACGCTAACGTCGAAAGCTGCTGCTAATTCAGCCGTAGATTGTGTATCATCAGCTTCCACAATCGCCTTTAATTCGTCATTGTCGACCAAAGTCTTCGGACGACCGCGAGGTTCATTTTTCAGGTCGAAATTTCCAGAACGGAAGCGAGCAAACCAATAACAAGTGGTGCGTTGGTTTGTAGTGTTATATCCGTAAACGTCGTTGATGTTGCGTGCCGCTTGTGCCGCGTTGCTGCCACGACGGTACTCATATTCCATAATTACTCGAATTTTTAACGTATCCATGATGACGAAAAAGATTGAAATGCGATCAAAATGTAACACTAGTCAATAAACAAATGACTACTTTTGGAAAAAAAAATCCATGTTTTTAAAATAAAATTAATTTGAAATTAGAATTCTTAGCCAAACAAAAATTATTTTGATTTGAAATGGCCAGTACTGCAGAACGGCAATTTCATAGGTAAAGACCTAATATTACTTTTGTCATCTGGTTCGAATAGGTTCCGTTTTAGTATTATTTATTTGTATGTACATATTAAATAAACTAACAGATTTAAAATAATAATATGTACATGGTATGTAAAAAAGGAGGGGAAAGGATCATAGGGCATCAACAAATTCGTCCGCATCGCTGTCAACAGGAAAAGTGCCCAAAAGGCTAGCAGCATTGCCACGTTGTATGGCAATGCTGATTCTTTGGCCAAAAAATAGGCCAGCCCTCTAGTCACGTGAGGAGTCGACCAACCGTTTAGCGATCTCTTGAAAAACCAAGTGTGCACTCGGACCCCATGGCTCTAGTGTTTCAACCCCAAACGGCTCGAAAATATAACTCCCAAAAATATTTGAATATTTTCGCCGTTTGAGGTTTTCCGCACCTGCAGCAGCCGCACCAGCACAGCCCACTGTACTAGGAAGGTCGGATGGCGCAAGGGTATCGACACATGTTGCATCCCATACCAAAGGCCGACCTAACTTCCAAGGCATTATGGTCATTCCGTCAGGTCTCTTTCCATCGTCGCGTGCCAAGCCGTTGGGTTCTAAAACAGCTGGCACCCCGGCGGTGACAAGAGCACGACGGATGATGTCATTAATGCTAGTGCCGTGCTATCCGGCCTGCACTCTTACTGCAAGATAGGCCATGATGTCCGAAGCAGTTGACAGCTTCACCGCACTGGCAGCGATGCGGAGCCCCGCAAGGAGCGTCCAGACGCAGACAAGTAGCGAGCCGGAAAGTGATGTCACCCATCATAGTACCTATGTTGGGTGACGGTAGTGCTTAAAGCCAGAGGCCCGACTCCCACTCACCAACAGCCAGTAAGCGGGCACGCTCAGCAGTATTGGTGGACGTAATGATAAGATTATTCCGTACTAACCTGCAGAGCGGCTCATCCCACTGTCTCTGGGAAGATGGGTTTACGGGCCGATCTGTATCCGGGCAAGCCGCTTTCCAGGCGTTCACCGCATCGGTCAAGCACGGCACATCAGAGTCAACCAGGCAGGGGGCTAAAATTTTCCCGCTCAACTTTTCAGTGCTGTGGACAGAGGACAGGAACGCCGGTTAGCTAATACTGTTAATTTTGCGGACTCCGAGGCCACCAAAACGGATGGGTAGTGTGGCTTGAAGCCACGCTCGATCGTCCAAGGCCACATTTAAAATGGATGTTAGTGTGCTGCGTATAATTTGGTCAATTTTATCCAATAGGTGTGGTTGCTTCCATAAAGGGGAAGAACGTAGAAAATAAATAAAATTTGGGCCAAAACAACAGTATCTAATCCAGTCAGTCAGTATGTGTGTATTACTAACATCATATGGACGAAATGTCTGAAATATTTTTTTTTTTTTTTTTTTTTTTTTTTTTTTTTTTTTTTTTTTAATCAGGGTGAACGCCGAATGTAAATTAATTTAGGAGAGTCTATCCGAAATTTCGTTGAAGTTTTTGATTTTTTCTTCGATGAAAGGAGAAAAGCTGTCTTCCAAAATTGGGGAACCTAGGAGGTGAAGTGAACTTTTTTCTAAAATTTTGATTAGCGGGCTATTGCATTAAATTTTTCTAGGGTCGATTGTCTGTCGGTAATGTCAGAAAAGTAAATTTCACATTTTGAGTGGTTAAGGTCCAGGCCAATAGATTTCAATTCTTGTTTGAGGAGTTGTAAGTCTTTCAAAACGGTGTCTACATCACCTCCTAGCGATCCATCATCTCAATACCACACGTTAAATTTTGAATTTAGTTTCTGAATTATTGGATGAATAGCTAAGCTGAAAATGACTGGCCCGAAAGGGTCACCTTGTAGGCATCCAACTGCAGATTCCAAAACATTGTCTTTGTATAATAATTTGGAAGGGTACCTATAGCATTGCCACATAAAACCATAAATTTCGGGTAATTCCTTTTTGACTTGTCTCTGTTTACAGAATTAAAGGCGTTCTTAACGTCGTTTTTTACGTTTCGTATTTTAGGAGAAAACTAAGTATTTAAAGGTATGTAAAGATGGTCGCTCATCCACGGACCAACCCCGGCAAGCGTAGCTTAACCTGATGGATTGACCCATGCGGCTGTTATTACATAGCCACAAGCTCCTCGTGTTTCCTCGTAAATAAGGAACATAATTGTATGCCACGTATAGTGATGCCACGGCCCACAGTTTTTGCACTTATGGACAAATGGCATGATGCCACACGGCGTGAGGCTATGGATCACGGTGCCCACGGAAAATCAGCGGACGTTCCGCCAAAATTTGGATTGAAAAATTGACACACAAGATCAAGTTTTGGATGTACGACACGTCATTTAGCGCGATGGACTGACCGTGAGTAGCCAGTTTTAAGGGACTACGCAAAAACACATTGCCCGACTTGGAGATTGAGGGGCAATACACGAGACGGGCAGGTTTCATATTATATTCCGTTGTAAAAGCTATCTATCTAAAGCGATCATAATGTCGCGCGAATATGCGATCGTCACGCTAATGAGATCGCGTGTAAGCGATCGTCGAGGATGGATGCTCGCATCGCATAATCACGTCATTAAGTCACATTTCTTAATAGACTTTAGAAACGCGCAGTTTTTATTTATGGCAATATAAGTTTATAAACCAACAGTGAAACCTCTTTGACGATCGCGCGAATGTCAGTTAGGCCTCCTGTTTGGTATCAGTATGTATGGTCACGCAATCGCACGAACTAAGTTCGCGGGAATTAGTAATGAAACATTTTATTCGCGCGAATATCAATTAAGACACTAGTTCGACTCCGGTACGTTTGATTTCTAGTTCGTACAATGCGTGCCACGAAAGATGAGGCTTGACGAGCGCAGTATCACGCCTCCCGCCCATAGAGTATAGTTATAGATTCGCCCCGATGACGCCCGGGCCCTTCCTGTCTCAGAGCTCATACTGCTAAAGAGACCTATAAATCAGAATAATCAAAATCAGAGAATTATATAAACTGCGCAAGACAAACTACTTATCTTTCGTGGCACGCATTGAACGAACAACGTTCGCGCGAACTAGCGATGGTCACGTAGTAGCTTTCTATTAGGACGCGGGGTAAGAGTCTTGTTGGTTATAATAATCATAATTCCAACATCAAATCGTTCACCAAACTTTTACAGGAATTCCAGCCAAAATACAACGAAATCCTAAAACAAGGACCAAGGGTATATGAAGTGTAAATACACCCAGTAAAAAGCTGAAACATCAACCGTGAGTAAATAGTAACGCAGCGTTTGTCCGTAGTAATCAATTAGAGGATTTTTATTGCGGCGCGAAACGTGAGCATGAATAATATAATGTGACGACACCGCTGCACGGTGAAATTTAAATAAAATGGCGGATTTGTAATGCTCGACTCTTTCGTGTTTTCGTCATCGCTTTAAGCTAGTGTTGGGGTGAATGAGTGTCGACTTTTGTGATGGCGCACAAATCAATCAATCTGCCTAGCCTTTTTTCAACAATGTTGGGGTCAACTTCCAGTGTAACCGGATGCAGCTGAATACCAGTATTTTACATGGCGCGACTGCCTATCTGACCTCCACAACCCAGTTATTGGGTAATAATACGATAGCCCTTGGTAAGACTGGTTGTCTGACTTTCGGGCTACTGATGACCCTTAACGACTGTCAAAGATCCACGAATGACAGCCGGGACAAACAGCTTAAGTTGCTTTCCGAGGCACGGTCCTCCATGCCATCTTTACATATCGAGACTCCTGTCTCGATATGTAAAGATGGTCACCCATCCACGGACCAACCCGGCAAGCGTAGCTTAACGACCCGTGCGGCTGTTATCACTTAGCCACGAGCTCCTTATAATATTATTAATGAGAGCTATATGTTTGAGAAGTTTGGAGATGAAACACTAGAGCCATGGAGTCCGAATGCTCATGTAGGTCTTTCAGGACATCGCCAAGCGGTTGTTCGACTCTTTACGTGACCGGAGGGCTGGCCAATTATGTCACAGTAAGTAAAAAAAAATTTTTACAAAGTAAAATACAACTGACTTCCATAAAAAACACTACAAAGTGAAAAATAACATTTCTTTTTTTTTGTAAAAAGTTTTTATTTTTCACTTTTTAGTTATGGTAGGTACCCCACACAAATTCGAATACCACTACCTGAAAAAGAAACTAGAACATCATCGACATCAAAAGTAGGAAAAATATACGTATTACTGAAGCTAACTCAAAAACTACCGAAGCAAAGTTAATTAATTTTACATGGGACCAACTTCAAGGTATACCGTCCCGAATAAAATAAGAATCTTTAAAATCGGACTACTCCGTAAAAAATTATGCGTGGTCATACATAAAAAAAATATATATATACGTGTCGACTTGAGAACCTCCTCCTGTTTTTTTGTTGGTTAAAAATACAAGAATAAATTGCCTCTACAATTGGCAGTGCTCGAATGTGTGCCATAGACTTTACAATCTGATCCTCTAGGAATTTCAAATTGCACTGTCAAGCTAACATTTCACTACGATATCTAAGAGAAGAAGCATGCCAATATACTTTTTTTTTTTTTTTTTTAATCTTTATTTTTTCAATTGGGGTTTTTATCCCAATGGATACGCCAACCCCATCATGCCTTATACTGACTACTACGATGCAATGCTTTTTTAAATTAAATTAAAAGGAGAATTTTAATCAATATAGTACACCAACTCGCTAAATCTTTTCGCCACATCTGACTTCGGTTGTGCCAAAATTGATTGAACTAAACCTACCTGTGATATATTTAAATTAAACTCATTGATTAAATTTCTCCTTTCCTCTTGGTTCTTGACGCATTCCATCAGCAAATGATGTACATCCTCAAGTACATTGCATGTGTTGCAGTTGGGAGAACTTACTTTCTTCGCCAATATACTTACTAGGTTTTAGTGTGTGAATGGAATATTTTTGAAGAGCAGTGTTTATAGGTCGTAGGTTCGAACCCAGACAGGCGCTTTCCTTTGTGAAAATTATTTCATCACCACTGCTCTCAAAACGGTGAAGGAAAACATCGTGAGGAAACCGGCATGTCCTAGAACCATAAATTCGAAGACATGTGACATCTACCAACCCGCACTGGGTCCGCGTGGTGGATTACAGCCCACTCCCTCTCACAGAGAGGAAAGACCTGTATCCCAGCAGTGGGAACTTTATAGGCTGATTATGATAATAAGATGGATTATTTCTTGGTATATATTATATAATCACCCCTCTTATATCCGTAGGTACTTATCATTTTCCTTCTTAGGTACAACTTTTGAATTTACTTTATATTTTGATCACTGGCACGGTTGTCAAAAAAGTGCCTAACACTTGCAAAAATCTTTTATTAACCGACTTCAAAAAGGAGGAGGTTCTCAATTCGTCGGAACCTTTTTTATTTTATTTTTTTATGTATGTTCCCCGATTACTCGACGATGGCTGGACCGATTTGGATTTTTTTTGTTTTATTCGAGAGAGTATACATCGCAGTTGGTCCCATATAAAATTGATTAACCTTGCTTCGGTAGTTTTTGAGTTAGCTTCAATAATACGTATTTTTTTCCCCACTTTTATATGGATGATGTTCTAGTTTCTTTTGCAGGTAGTGGTATTAGAATTTGTGTGGGGTAGCTACTACAACTAAAAAGTGAAAAATAAAAACTTTATCACAAAAAAATACAACCGACTTCCAAAAACAACACTACAAAGTGAAAAATAACTTTAATTTCGGAAGTTGGTGGCATAAAACGAAAATACATTTAACTAGACACCGACTTCCGAAATTAAAGTTATGTAAAAAAGTTTTTAAATAAAAATGTAAGGCATACCAACTCAAACAACAGTACATCTTTCATTTTCAGAACTGCACACCGAAAAGCAAGTGCAACATTACTGAAAAATAAAAACTCTCAATAATTTTTAAAATTAAAACATATTCGTTCCATAATGTCGCTTTTCATGAAAGTGGGACGTCTCATGTATTTTTCACAGGTTTCCCTGAAGAGTGAAAAATGTAAAATGAGGAACTAACGACGCGAGGTAAAGCCGAGTGAAATCTGTAGTTTCTTTTTAATGTTAAGTGTTGTATTGGTTAACAACTTTGTTTGTGGCGCTTCCGTCTGTGACGATTTGCGACGATCGGACGATTTCAGAATCTGCTAAAATTGTTAGACAGTCAACAAGGTAGAAAAGGCTATGACTTTTCAGAGAGCGTCTTCAGATAGGTTTTTTTTTCTCGTGTCAATGAATTCCGTACCTACTCAAATTAATCAATAATTTACTAAAATATTCGAACATTCTGTTAACCAATAAAATGTGGCATAGGTAATGATTCAAATGCTACGGATTTTAAAAACATATACTTTTCTCACAGGCCTATCATAACAAAAATATCCTTTGTTTTCAGTGTAGCCTCGTGAGAAAATTTCAAAACGATAGCTGCAATCGCTGCAACCTAGTTTGAAACCACATTCAGCCAGCGAAGCGCTCCAACTCGAGTTGTAGTGCTATAATATTAAAAGTTTCACAGACACAAAATCGGCGTTGGTGCAAAATTTATTTGCAGTTTCCCGTTTTTGATTTAGTTTTAACATTTTGTTTGACTGTTAAATCTGTTGTTTTTCGATATGCAACGGTTTATTTTGTGATAGTATTGAAAATGCTGATATATTAAATTGTACATAGCTTTCGTACACGTCTAACTGTCACACACAGAGCGGCTTATTTATGTTATCGTTATGCTGTTCCATTTTCTATTTTAACATAACATATCATTACGTCTGTATTCCATGAAGGGTTAAGCAGAAGTCCCATGCAATAGGGGATGAGCCTATTGCCATCAACCGTGCACAACACTTAGACGTAGGAATAGTTTAGTGTGTACTCGTGATCACCAACCACACACATCATTCATCGAAAGATTTTTTGTATTCTTGGGTCCTTTTGTTTATAATGAAATAAACCCTAAACTTAATATCTATCCCCTAAATAAGACCAACTGTAAAAATAGGGTAAAAGGGTACCTTTTAACTTTAACTTATGTAGACACATAAACTTATAACTGTATCCAAATAACTAGGGTAACCGAAACCATACGTATGCGTACTATATTACTCTTCGCCACTTACTTTGATATATCTAAGTCACTCTTACACTTCCAAACTCCCATACATCCATTCATTCATTCACTCCCACATCTAAGCACCCACACATCCACACACCTACACTTACAAAAACTTTACTCACATGCCTACACTCTCCAACACATTGTTTTTCTTCCTTGTTAGTTTTGTTTTTATTTTTATTGTATTAAATTAGTCCCTAAGACCATTAGGTTTGAAACAAAATTGTACTTGTTGGCTTAATTTTTATTATTTTAAATATCTGAGAGGATTGGCGCTGTATGCCGAGATACAGGTTTACACCTAGTTCGGCTGCAGATGCTCATGGTATATTTGTTTTATAATAGGCCTGCTAGTTATCTTTGAATTTTTAATTGTAACAAACTTATTATTCTCAATAAATAATGTATTTATCATAGGTTATAGGTAACAAATCCAGACACCGGGCTGAGAAATTCCAGATGGAAAAACCCAATAACACTTGCCCGACCCGGGAATCGAACGCAGGACCTCATGCTCAGCAGTAACGCTTGCGACCACTAGACCAACGAAGCATTGTATTTTTAAAGTCAAAACTTGTTTATACGGGTTGAGCGATTTTTGGTCCGGGAAATGTTATGGGTTCGCGTCACTGTAATGCGACATTCTATGCATAGTTTTACGTATAGGTTTTCACTTCTGTCGGCGTCGCCATGACTGCATGTGTTTTTTTTGAATAATATTGAAATCCAATAGTTTGCACCTTTTTATCCTGATGTTACGTAAAAACTAAATACAGAGATAACCTATTTAGTTAGACAAAAATAGAACGCAAGAAATAGTTAACATTATACGTATATTAAAAAAGTTTAAAACCACAAAGCATAATTTAAATTCTTACTACATGTTACCACAGTCCAAACATAGACATCACTAAAGTTTCAATTTAAATTTAAAACGAAACAATAAGCGAAGCACACTATTCATTCATTCATTGAATTTAAACGTAGAATAAGATGTTGATCGCCTAAGTTCAATTCAATCCATTTAGACGAACAAATAGAGAAAACTGTGGACCTTTCGTGGGAACAAAAAAATGTAATTAAAACTCGGTCAGGAATAAAGCTATTTGTTCGTGGCTTTCAATGTTTTAATGTTTATTTTTGTATGTAGCTTTGTGAAGTGAAAGGCTTATAACATTTTGAGATGTGACAAATTAATTCCTTTAATATTTCCTTCAGACTTGAGGTCTGGCCTGGATTGAATAAATCCAGTCTCATCAGTAATAACGTCCCTGATTTTATGCATTCTGGGTTGCAAACTTTATAGCCGTTTGGTTCATAACCCAGAAGTATACCTTTCCATGATTTTTCATAAAACTTGGTCTTACTGATTTTATTATGAACGTAAACAGTTGAACCAAATACCTTCAAATATTTGATTTGAGGTTTTTTATCATGATCTGAGGTGATCATGATATGAGGTTTTTTTTATAAGGGTTCCGGTTTTTCCTTTGGAGGTACGGAACCCTAAAATCGTGTGCGGTCGGAAGAGTCCGTCAGGAGCAAAATTCCTTCTCATGTATGATAAATCATACAAATGAAAATTTTGTTTTTTTTTTAAATTTAAAACAAAAACAAAATTTTCGCAGCCGCCATCTTGGAATTACATTTTAACGTCACTATGATAAAACGACACCAATGATGAAAAATTTTTAAATTTTCTCAGCCGCCATCTTAGATTTTCATTTGACCAAATTCACAAGTCGCATGGAGCATAACGTGCATTTCGTTTTTTTGTTACTTGACGATTTCTACCAGTCAACTCCTACCGCGAGACGCGTTAAAGAAGTACGTTCCAAAAACCAGGTCACAAAATTACCGTTTATACAAAGTAATAAGCTAGGTGAGATTGAAGTCGTGCGAGTAGAAAATTGCCATGCGTCTTGTTCATTCAATTACTTGAATACCGTCTGTGGCCTCCTGGGTCATGACTTAAGCTCCATTCACACGTTGTAAGTTTATTGCCTGTGTTGTATCATAATATTGAAAGGCAATTAACTTGAACCGTCTAAACAACACGTACAATATTGTTGCACGATACCGGCAACTTAGTTGCCATTCGAAACTTGTATAGGTGTAAACAGCACGTAAAATAAAATCGCATTCAATTCTGGCATGAAACATTTCTATCATTCAAACATGAGGGAACGAAACAAGACGTTTAATAAAATTTTTTGAAATATTTCGCAGCGCAATTACGGAGGTAGTACTTAAATCAATAATTGTACAAGGACAATAAGCGCCTTGCAATTTTATTGCCTTGGTGTAAGTTGCATACAATTTTATTGAATGGCATATCTGGCATACAATTATAATGCGTGTGATTCTATAAAATAGCATTTGTACACGCGTGTAAACACTTGCATACAATTTTTGAAAGGCAATAAAATTTACCGTGCTTTATTGCATGCAAATATTGCTCTTGCTTGAATGTTCCAGAAACTTGCACCGTGTAAATGGAGCTTTAGATGGATTTTACATTAGTGGGAAAAATATTGTTTTGACTTTGACAGAAATATGTAGCTAACGAAATTAAGATTTTTTTAAACAAATTATATTACGGGCACGCTCGCGAATAAAATGCATACTTACTTGTAGTAAAATAGAAAAAAAAAGTCAAGAGCGAGTTGGACTCGCGCACCGAGAGTTCCGTTCCGATTTCTGAAAAAGTGTGCTATTGAGAGACATCGTTTTATTTTTCTGTAATTTTTACATTGACTTCTATAACATAGAATAATTTCAGATTTTTCTCTATGCTAACTTCAGAGATAAGGGGGAACGGTGTTTTTTTTTACAATTTTCATCAAAAGTCGAAAACTATGGGGCCAAAAAAAGAAAACAAAATTTTGAGAATGTGCAAACAGCGCTCTTTCACTATGCTACTCCACATGCCCTAGTAGCCTCACTTCGATTTTTTAAGACTCCCTTTCAGTCACTGTTGCAAAAAAAAAAAATGCAAATTTTTTTCTTATTTGCAAAATAGTTGGGCAAACGTCATCTAAAACTGTTCCAAATTTCAAGTTGATAGTTTTAGTAGTTCTTGAGATATCGAGTTGTGACAGACGGACAGACAGACAGACTGACTCACACCATAAGAGTTCTTTTTTACCATTTTGGTAAGACACCCTAAAACTGACTACACCTGGCGCGGTCTAGAATTTGACGATTAATATGATTATGATTTATATGATTATTTATGTGAAATAGCTGGTTATTATGAAATGTAAGAAAGATATAATCTTTCGCAGTCCACACAATGTACCGTAACCTTAACATGCACATAGAAAACAGCGAGCTGAAGTAGGTATTTAATATCACACGTGAGATGGCAGGAATACAAACAGAGCGAAGTAATTAAAAAAGTGTTGGTCAGTGTTAAGAGGGCTCTCTTATTTTGTCACTTCTCGCTCACACGGGACCACATTTTTAAGAATGTTAAGGCGAGTAGTGCTGCCAACTAGCGCTACCATTGAGAAAAAAATCATAAGTCTGGAGATATGGACCATTTTGAAATTTCCTATACACACACAAAATAGTTAAAGCCCTGTATATTAGTAACAAGATCAAATCAGCAGAAAATAAAGTAAAAGCAGTGTGGAAAGTTATAAATAATGAAACTAATAGGAAAAAAATACGAAACACGGATTTTACATTGGAGACTTCTCGTGGTGATATAAGCTCTAACTTAGAAGTAGCTGAAGGATGGCTATTTTCAGAGCATGAAAGTAGGAATGACTTCAGGCTGCTAATAAGAATTTCCTTAAGCAGGGCACTCACGGTCAGTCCATTTAGATTAAATCCAATGGATGTACGCCAGTAGTATATGGACACTTACGGTCAGTCATTTGGATTACTGAGATAGTGTATAGTCTCTAAAAAAATAATTCTTCTAAGTCAACGCAATACGGCCGCATAAGCGATATATGATACTCGCAAGTAAATCAAAACCTATAGGGTACTTCCCGTTGGCCTAGAATCATGAAATTTGGCAAGAAGCAAGGTCTCACAGCACAAGTTTTTTTAGGATTACAAACTTAAATTTGCAGTTGGAGAATTGACCGTGACGTATATCAGTGTATAGGAGTACATGTTTTTAACTACAATGTTTATTTTTTTATTTAAATTTTTCGCACTAAAAATGTTAAGTTTGTTTTTGCGATAAATTCTTTTAAACTACAGAACTCCTCATTGTGCGCGGTCTTACATGCACTTGGCCGGTTTTTTTTTTAATTTTAGTTGGTTCAATTATTTTGGAAGGTGGGTTCCATGTCTTTGAAACAGACCGTCGAGACCACGGAATAAAAAAACAATAAACAGGATCTTAGAAGGTATCATGGTTGACAGACAGGCAAGAATCTTGAAAATCTTAGAAACCACTGAACTATCGTGAGGAATATAAATTATTGGACGTCATTATCTGAAATTTTTCATGTAGTCTCGACAAGTGTACCTAGTGGTCTATTCATGGTCATGCAAAGGTATTTATTATGCGTTGGGGCAATTATATTATAATATACGTGGAGTGTCGAAAAAGTTTCTTAAAATTACTTAGAACTTGCATATGGTGAAGAACATCATTGTGAAGAAACTTAAACATAAGATTCTGCCTAGTCTCAACACTAGACATAATTTGGTGATATACCCTCGTATCTTTTCTGTTGAAATGAGACCTTTGCCCAGCAGTTAAATAGCCTAATATTAATATTTAAATAACCTTTAGGGTCACAAATAATCAACCTGAACAATACTCTTACCACCCAAAACAAACCAACACAATACCTAGCACAAAAGCCCTTCTTTCACTCCTGTTTAAATAACGTCAATTTGAATCTCAGCCGTTATTGAAATTTTAACCCCAAAACTGATAATATTATATTCACGAAATGGACCCCAAAGATTACTGATAGGCCGTTCACTAAACAGTTTGCATAATATCCTGATAGTGAACAATAACATTTGGGTATATGAACTGGGACGATAGTATTGGTGTAGGATTTAAATTCAAAATGGGTACTGTTTTTATTAGTCTCCCCTACTTTAATTTTAGGAGAAGATAATTGAAAATGGACATATGATGCAGAGAATTATTATACGTTTTTAGATGATTTGATCACCGAATTGTTAGCTGCCGGAGCCAAGTTGGAAGAAACCGATAAGGTAGCTCATTTACTGCTCACCCTACCGGCAACTTATGATGGCGTGATGACCGCGATCGAAACTTTGTCGGAGGATAATTTAACGCTAGCATTCGTTAAAACAAGGCTTTTGGATCATGAAATTAAGTTGAAAAATGAGTCCAGTGATACAAAGTGTGTCAAAGTTTTGCAAGATGAGCGGAAAAATTGACAGGAATTTAGAAAAAGGAAATTCGATAATTCTCAAAATATATAGGAAATAATAGCTACAACCAGAAGGATTACAAGCAGAAGAAGCAGTTTGAGAAGTGTCATCACTGTGGATCAAATCTTCCAATACTTGGTCACATTGAACCAATCGAAGTTTAGAATAATCTCAAAATTCTGATTTGCTTTTCCAATAAAAATAAACAAATTAGATTCGTGCGAGCCAAACTCTGGACCCTTTCAGCGGAGGGGGTTAGGCTGGCAATTACTTCATATATTGATAGACTGCTTCGTATCTGGCATTCTTCAGGTCCTCAAAACCACTCACTCATCTGTTAAAGGGAAAATGGCGGAGCCGTCAGGCATGAGCTCCAGTTCTGCACGGCAGATCGATTTACAGGAGGGAACGAGCTCCAGTTCTGCGCGGCAGGCCGAGCCAACGGATGGCATGAGCTCCAGTTCTGCGCAGCAGGCCAAGCTGCGCGCGCTGCAAGAGGTCGTACGTGTCAAGCAGGACGCATGTAAGAAGCTGGCGACGCGGCTGCGGTACTGCAAATGTATTTACACGCCGCCCGAGCAGGACTTTGACAGCAGGAAGGTCATGGGTACAATTTGTAGCTTGATAGAAGTGTGAGATCCAATACACTGCACTGCTTTGGAGGTTATAGCTGGAAAACGGCTGTATAGCGTAGCTGACCTGCAAGCTGCTACGGCGGCACGGCAATCTACACACGCGCACCACATTCGTCCCGCTCAATATGACCGAAGGGAACGTCATCGATAAGAAGACTGTGAAAGTCGCGCAGCAGATTAGCGGAGGCCCAGAGAACGTGCAGTTGGCGCTGGATCTAATCTCCTTCGATAGCAACTTCCGCCCGGCAATGGAGTGGGTGTTCGGCAGCACGCTGGTGTGTCGCGACTCAGAGATGGCCAAGAACGTGGCGTTCCACCCAGCCATTCGGTGCCGGGCCGTCACGCTGGACGGCAACATTTTCGACCCGGACGGCATAATAACCGGCGGCGCCAAGATCCAAGGAACTTCGGTACTAGCCCAATTGCGAGAGCGCAAGAAGATGGTAGAGGATATGAAGTCGGCGTAGGCAGAGCTTTCACAAACACACACACACACTACACAAACACTAAAGAATTACAGGCAACGCAGGAACCCGGATAAAAGTACACTGCTACAAAACAAAACTACCAAACGGGGAACGATGTATGTCACCAGCAACATGGGCGTTCAAAGAGTTTTGGAGGACGTGCTCTTCTGTGCTGAGGTACCATACAACCTGATGTCTGTATCGAAAATGCAACGTGTGGGATTCGCCGTGCAAGCATTTGTGACGCGGCAAACATTCATTCGTGAAACGAACAGTTTGGTGAGCTACTAGGTTTCATGTGAAAGGGAGCCTTATGTTGTACAGGCTGAAAATACTTAGGGCCTATTTCACGATGTCCGAGTAGCCACTACTCACCGAATAAATTCAAAAATGAACAGAATTTGTATGAAATTATCTGCCAAGTAAGTTAATAGGAACTTAATCGTAGGTGGTGAAACAGGCCCTTACAGTTAAATTCGATTAATCAGAGAATTAGTGTCGAACTACTTTTGAATTTGAAGGCTTAGCTTTTTGATTTGAAGAAAACACGAGTCGGAGTCGTGTTGGTTGTAGGGTAATGAGCACATTTCCTTAAGAAAAACTAATAAAAACTCTTGCTGAGGAAATAGAGGATAAACTTTCGTATGTTGTCTATATAAATAAAAAGAGAAGTCCAGACTGACTGACTTACTCATCAACGCCCAGCCCAAACCCTTGGACCTAGAAAGCTGAAATTTTGCACAGAGGTTTCCTTTATAATGTAGACGAGGACTGATGAAGGATTTTCCGGTAGTACGTTCGTGTAGGATATTTTCCGACATCCACGCGAGCGAAGCCGCGGGCAAAAGCTAGTAGTCTTATATAACATACGAAAGTTTATGTTCTATTATTGTAGCTTAGCCCCCTCCTCGTCCAAAACCCTACAAAACCCTACAGTACCTATGTGCTCCAAACACGAAAAATAAATTGTGAACGAATGTTCGTTTCGCGAGTGAATGTTCGCGCAACGAATGTTTGCAAAACAAATTCGTGAAGCAAATGCTCGCGGTGAGTACCATCCTGCTGAAATATAAGGTAGTAGCAGACTGCCCACTGCGCAGACTGGTGTACCAGACGGGCATTTAAATAACGTGTCGCCATTCTTTGTTTTTTAGAGAAGATTATGACAATTTAGGTGGTAATGTAAAATGTATGCAGGTTTAGTGTAAGCCCCCGAAAATCTATAAATAGTGTCTGTTTTTAGGGTTCCGTACCTCAAAAGGAAAAAACAGAACCCTTACAGGATCACTTATGTGTGTGTCTGTTTGTCCGTCTGTCACAGCCAGTTCGTCCTAAATTTTTCTCAGGACATTTTCCTCTTCAAACATCATTCAACTGTTCTATTATTATTTTATGCAAGTTTAGCGCTCAAACTAAACACCCACGCTGCGTTAGATTGTCACAGATCTGCATATGAATAGTAAGCCGGCATCAGCTATTCCACAATGGAAGCATTGTATACCAAACGTTTGTGTAAATATTTCCAGATATGGAAATTCTTTAAACTTTGAACGTCTCTTTAGGTTAAAAAAGTACGCTACAAACTCCAGTGTTAACACTACGCTAAGAAGATGAGCCTACGTTACCGCGTATACGCTACACGCACTCCATACCTAAAAACCCACGCTAGGCTACGAAGTCTGCACTAGCTACGTCTACGTTACGTTCAACATACTATGCTACGAAGTCTGTGTTACTGATTACACAGGATGTAAGTGTAAACAGTGGCAATCTTTTAAGGGGTCATTGTACTCATCATTATGAACAAATTTTACTATTGGACCAAACCTGAAATAGCGAAAAAAAAAAAATCAGCTGTTCAGTACAGTCGCATAATTCGTCAAAATGTAGGGAACAGCTGATTTTTTTTCGCGATTTCATGTTTGGTCCCATAGTAAAAGTTGTTCATAATGATGAATACAATGACCCCTTAAAAGATTGCCACTGTTTACACTTACGCCCTGTATTGTTCCGGAGAATAAAGTTATAGCAGTTTTAATATTAGTATGTCAGTACTAACCTGCGGACTCTGCACAACAGTACGGAGAAAAGTCACAGTACGTAGTCTATACTATGCTACGACGGCGTAGCATAGTAAAGACTACGTAGCTGTGAAATTGTAGTGCACACGTGTGCGCTACAATTTCCTGTTATCATATTGCATTTATGTACATTGACAATGCCTCTATTTTCCTTCCATTCAAGATTACCATACCAACTAAACAGTACGCTAGTCTGACAGATCTGCATATGAATAGTCCGACACTACGCGGACCGATATCTACACTACGCACTGAATACACTAGCGTTTACCTATATATTTACATTTGACATCGCGTATAGTTTGTTCTCTCTGTTGTTACCACTTTGTAATTAAGGTTAGTAGTTTGTTTAGTGTGAGTTTACAGGTTTTGGGATACGCGGATGTAATATTAATTTAGTAATTAAATTGTTTTGTGTAAATATTGTGGAGAATATTGTGTACTTTATGTTAAATGTTGTTTGCTTTTTGTATTTAATTACCTAAAGGGGTGCATTAATAGGATAGAAGTAATATTAGCTGTTTTGTCCCCCAATTTTCATTTTCTGAAACCACATAATAAAACAATTTTTTTCTGTTTAACATTCCAGATATTGGTAAAACATCACAAAAAACAAAGCATATCCAGAATATTCCAGAAACTACATTTATTTATTAAAGAACACCAACAGCATAATTATACACTCAACATCTTACTAATATTATAAATGTGAAAGTTTGTGAAGATGTTTGGATGTTTGTTACTCAATCACGCAAAAACGACTAAACGGATTTGGATGAAATTTGGCACACAGATAGTATGTATGCGTGTATGTCGGAAATTATCCCACGGGAACCTTCCACCGGGATGAAAAGTATCCTATGTCTTAATCCAGGTTATAAACTATCTGTATACCAAATTTCATTTAAATCCGTTCAGCCGTTTTTACTTGATTGAGTACAAACATCCAAACATACAAACTTTCACATTTATAATATTAGTAGGATTTAGGAAAGGTATTACTGCTAATGTATACACAAATTATAGATGTACCTATATAACATTTAAATAAAAAGGACATCGGACAGAAACTGCTTATAAACTAAAAGTACAATTTAAACAATTAAATAAAATACAACAAAATACAAATTAATGAAGGGCTGAACGCACACATAATTGTACTATACCAGAAATGATGTGAATAAATGATAACTGTCAAGTATTTTTTTTCGAATACACCCACATCAAACTATCCTAATGGAACGTCGAAGAGTTATTTTTCTTTCGAAACCCCGACTAAAGTTCACAACATTGATGGCCAACGAGCAAACTTTGAAAATGGGAAGAAAGTTAAATAAAAAGATAAAGAAATACAAAGTAAAAGTTCTTGTGTATGCTGCAGTGATATATTGGAAAACATCTTGCTACAATAATTCTGTAAACTATGTCTTTTGGTCGTAAGCATAATTTCCCTAACAAAAGGTCCTAGGAGCAAATCGACCTAGTAGCAATACGACTTAAAATCAATACGAAACTTTAGCAAAACGTCCTATTACTTACAGTGTGCGCGCAAGTGTTAGTCACCGCCTGAGGTATGTGAGCGGTGAGACGGGGGAGGGCGCAATTGACAAGATTGGCAGACTGAGTTAGCTTGACATTTGTCACATACCTCAGGCGGTGACTAGAACTTGCGCGCATTTTATAGCAAATGGTTCTAAAAACAAAAAAATGGAAATGGTATAGTCACACCACGCATGCTTTCGATTGCTGAGTGTGAGGTCCGTGGTTCGATCCTTAGGTAGGAGAAAACGTTGTGGGTTTTTTTTTAATTAGGTACCTAATTCAGGTAGATGCTACATTATTATTACGGAGTCAGGATGTGTTACTAAAAGGTGGAAATTGATAGACTCGCCTGCTCCTATTGAAAAAACTATACCAACGGAATGCGGCTGTGCAGTTTTGCTTATCTTTCGGGGAATACAGATTTGATATTATGACCATGTTTTAGTATTTTGCGCTTAGACGTCCAGAGCAGATTGGAGGTGTGGTGAAAAAGACTGGACACCGTTGGCCTGAGAGTATGTCGGATCAAAACTGGGTATTTTTTTTGTGATTCATGCGGTCTCTCCGGTCCTGTGCCCATATAACTGCCGGAACGCCCTTACCGATCTGCTCCGACTTTCGGTACCTCGGATTGCTTGTCCAAGGGGATGGTGAAGTAGACCGAGACGTAACGCACCGGATCAACTCAGGATGGATGAAATGGCGACAGGTTACAGGAACAACTTGCGACCCACGGATGCCCCTCAAGTTAAAGGGCAAAATATACAAGTCCGTGATAAGGCCTGTCGTACTTTATGGATCGGAATGCTGGGCAGTGAAGAAGACCGATGAAAAACAATTGCATGCAGCGGAGATGAGAATGTTGAGATGGATGTGTGAAGTGACGAGAATGGATAAAGTAAGAAATGAATATATAAGAGGAAGTTCGAAAATGGCGCCAGTGACAGAAAAGTTGAAAGGAAATCGTTTGGCTTGGTATGGGCATGTTATGAGGAGAGACGGAACGCATGTTACTAAAAGAGTGATGAATATACATGTTGATGGATGGATTGTGTGAGGAATGATATGAAAGACAGTTTTCAAAATAAACGATTTCGCTACTTGAAGCTGTAACATATCAATTTAAAATAATAATGTGGTCATACACTGCCGGTACACTTCTTACTACAAAACTTGTCATGTTATACTCAAGTTTT
Organism: Cosmia pyralina; assembly: GCA_946251885.1. Taxonomy (NCBI): domain Eukaryota; kingdom Metazoa; phylum Arthropoda; class Insecta; order Lepidoptera; family Noctuidae; genus Cosmia; species Cosmia pyralina. Next base: position 23,523,816 of record OX276354.1, on the reverse strand, counting down.
CTATTCATCACATTCATTCGCAGTTCAGACATATACCAAACTTTGTAGGATAACAAGCAACGAATAGGCAAAAATGAAGTTATGTAAATTTTTTCGTGAGTTTACCTATTCATTTGTAAGTTACTAAAACAATCACATCCGGAGTTTTGGAAAAAAAACACAGGCCAAAGTACAGTCAACAACAGAAGTCGAGTAACACTGCTACTTTTTGACAACATTTAAATTAACACAAAATGATTCCGATAAACTGCTTTTTTTTCGTTAAACTGTTTAGAGTTAATGTTCTTAAAATTCTAAATATTTCTGTTCCGATTTCAATTAAATATTTCGCTTAGTAATTAAGTTTAAAAACTGCAAGTGTTAATCAACTTTTGTTGCTGACTGTACTTTGTTTTTTGAAACATCTGCTAGAAAATCATTTTATGTTCAAAACGCACCACTTCATAAGGTTCAGAAGGGATGGGCAGAGGTGTACCTAGATTACATCCGCATTTTGTCAGTTATGATTGAGTCCCATGTAATAGGGGGCGAGTCTATTACTATCAAACGGGCACAAATCCAGAGTCCGGGCTGCTACTGAAAAATTTCAGATAGAAAAACCCAATAACACTTTGCCCGACCTGGGTATCGAACCCAGGATATCATGCTCAGCAGTAACGCCAGTCACTAGTTCAGTCATTAAAAGTCGCACATATCTACTTACATAATAACCGACTTAGCGAACGTAAACAAAAACGAACTAAACCAAGCGGTTGGTGACTCTACTGGCTGGCTTATTTTTTGGCATTGCCATACAACGTGGCAATGCTGCCAGCCTTTTGGGCATTTTTCCTGTCGACAGCGATGCGGACGAATTTTTTGATGCCCTATGATTATTTCCCCTTCTTTTTTATATACTTGTACATATTTTTTTTTTTAAGATTGTTAGATTTTCAATTATGTAAATAAAACAATCAAAAAACGAACTTACTTTTACCTAAAAAAAAGCCTTTTCACTCACCATTCACACACGCGATGAAAAACCTTAATTACATTTGAATAGGTACGTAAGTAATTCAGTGTTAATTCTACGTTGAACAAACATAAAAGTGTTGATCTTGTTTGTAGTGAAAATATTAATTTTGTGGAGGGAATGTGTGAGCGCTGAACTTGTAAAAGTAAGCGCGCTCACTGCTCGCTGCATCCGGAATTTCCTTTGTAAATTCGCTGACTTAGTTTAATGGGGCTTGTAGATTTGTTTGTGTATTTATTAAAGGAAAAGGTGGTTTTATTAGGTGGTTGAAAACTGGCCGACTAGCACACGAAGGGTTCCGTAGCACAGTACTCTACATATTAAAAAAAAAACACGTTTCTTGTATGGGGACCGACATTAATTTTTAACATTTTTATTAAGCTTACAAATTTTTACTAAGCTTAGTTGCACGGGTCGATCCATCAGGTAAAGCTACGCTTACCAGGATTGGTCAGTGGATGGGTGACCATCTTTACATACCGAGACTCCTCCGTGCCTCGGAAAGCACGTTAAGCTGTTGGTCCCGGCTGTCATTCGTGGATCTTTGACAGTCGTCACGGATCTTCAGAAGCCCGAAAGTCTGACAACCAGACTTACCAAGGGGTATATCGTATTACCCAGTAATTGGGTTGTGGAGGTCAGATAGGCAGTCGCTCCACGTAAAATACTGGTATTCAGCTGCATCCGGTTAGACTGGAAGTCGACCCCAACATAGTTGGGAAAAGGCTAGGCAGATTGATTTATTAAGCTTAAGGAACCCTAAAAATGGAATAAAATTAACTGGGTAGGTACTCACTTTTTGTTTTCGGGAAGGCTAGGCTAATTTTGAAGTTGTACCTTAATCGTTGCTCGACCTATTTAAATGGTTTTTTTAAGTGAAAACTTCTAGCACGCTTTGTGTTCCATCTGAACACTGGACGAAATTGAACCATCACGCTCGCTCGGGTCGATGATGCTGAATCGGATATACTCGACTCCAGTCGGTCGTTGACGCTGAATCGCGTATACTCGGCACTGGATACTCGGCGCCGAATCACGTAGGTACACGATAGAGATAAAAAATTACTACTGAAACCAGAGTGGTTCCAGTAGTAATTTTTTGTATCTATTGTGTGGGTCACACACACCCTTTTTTATTTTTTTTAACATTACTAACCTTCATATATTGTAGGATCGATTTTAGTCAGAAATATTTTCCTGACATTTCTATTCCCAAAAGTTTACTGGAAGGTTATCCTCTAATTAAAATTTCTAAATGGGTCTTATTTAAATCAAAACTGATCCCCGATCGGATTAATCAATTCTCAGACAAAGGATAGATCCGAGCAAATTTTAATTAAAATTACTCTTGTAATTGTAAAATAGGAACAAATATCGCATTTATTTGTGGAGCTATTTTCTCTGAAAAACTTCGTGCTAAAATTGAAAAATCCTTTAGTCGCTTTTAACTTTTTTACGGATCCCATGGGTGTTATTTCGTTGTTTTTATGGCCGTTAGTACAAATAAGGATTCACTTTATTCGTACAAAGACTTCAGTTGGATTATAAACAAGTGTGCAATTACCTTAACAGTTCTATTTTCCGTAAGCACGTTGAAAATTCGTTTGATTCCGCCGTAGCTCGTCGAATATCTATGTGCGGTAATACCTACTATGTGACTTTACGTCAAATACCATTTTTATTACATATAAGAGTTATAATAAGTTACTGATTTTATGAAGGTGGATCAAATAATTTCTGGAGAAATTCTGGATTCTGGATTGCACAATGCGGAAATTTCATAAAATTGATTATGGCACATGAAATTCACTTTATGAAACTTTATCATGAAGGCGTTATCATTTTAAAACCCAATGGTTTTATTACTTATCCTTGACCAGGTAATTTAAAACGTATAAATTATTTTTAAACGAGTTCCATTTTTGTCACACTGACATTAAAAGGAAACATACAGCTTCATATGATGAGGCTATAGATCAAGCTATACAATTCAAGTATAAGCTGATCTCGCATTGTATAGGATTTCCTTACAACGATGAATGATAGGTCAGTGTAAACTGGAAATGTATAGCTTGATGTGTAGCCGTGTGTACAAGTCCATAAATACCAAAAATATGGTCATCAATGCACTCCATGTTTCCAGAAGTACCTTTGGGACGATCACTCTAAACTTTCAAGTATTAAAGGCCATTACTACCACAAACATCTGACGGTGCAGGTAAAAGGCTCTATCGACATTTCGATAGCCAATTCAAAGTCGGAGTGGCATGTACACACATTACCTGTGCCGGTAAAGGCACAAATATTGGATTTCGAACATGGAAATTGGTACTTTCCTCTTGGTAGGTTTCCACGTTCAAAGTTTTTGTTTTCGAAACTTTTTTTAAGAAAACCTTTTTGTATGGTACTTTTTTCGTTCAGTTCTTTTTGTTTTTTGCTTCCATATTTGAAAACTTGTGAAGGGTGCTTATTAACATTGTAAGATATTTGATACTTTAAAGAAAATATGATTACATTTTATGAACAAGATTATTAAATCGTCAATGTGAGAGGTCCTAATCTCGATTAGATTTAAATACATCCAAAGCAAACATTTAATGCGTAAAACGAACCTTATCTGGAGATCCAACCTTTTTTAAACAACGTCAAATTCCTCGATAGGTACTTAAATGCTTACACCGCCAGAAGGCATAATAAATCCTCCTCGCCGGAAGATTTGAAAGAAATGTTTCAAAATAATTCAAAGGCAATAATTTTTTTTCCTCCACTCCTTCATAAAACCCTTGAAAAATTTAATCTGAACGGTGACCCAGCCCTTTTTAATTCGACAGCTTTACAAAAAAAGCTATTTTTGGTGGCAAATACGGTCCTTTATAACCTTCCATGAAAAGGTGTAGGATCTTTTTGATGGCAAACGTCTTTATGCAAACTTTTGCTCGAGAAAATTGAACCTTTTTTAGAAAAATTACGTTATAATGTTTGACAGAGAAGTTCTATAAAACTGGGTCGACTTCAAGAAGAAGTTATGTGTGTAAGTTTTTTATTTTTTGTCAGTCCTCCTAGCATCGCATCGCATAAAATAGTAATCAGTCTGCCGTGCCCCTAGCGATTATTGATGGTTATTATGATAATCATTTACAAAAGAACGTCTTCTTGTGAAACTATGTGAGCTAGAAGTAGGTATGATTTCAACTCTTTTTTATTTTATGGAAACTTGGTAATTGCCAAACAAGGAAGAAGGCAGTGCTTTAAGTTATGTTAACAAAATTAATATTGTTTTTACCTATGAAATTGCCGTTCTGCAGTACTGGCCATTTCAAATCAAAATAATTTTTGTTTGGCTAAGAATTCTAATTTCAAATTAATTTTATTTTAAAAACATGGATTTTTTTTTCCAAAAGTAGTCATTTCTTTATTGATTAGTGTTACATTTTCATCGCATTTCAATCTTTTTCGTCATCATGGATACGTTAAAAATTCGAGTAATTATGGAATATGAGTACCGTCGTGGCAGCAACGCGGCACAAGCGGCACGCAACATCAACGACGTTTACGGAGCTAACACTACAAACCAACGCACCACTTGTTATTGGTTTGCTCGCTTCCGTTCTGGAAATTTCGACCTGAAAAATGAACCTCGCGGTCGTCCGAAGACTTTGGTCGACAATTACGAATTAAAGGCGATTGTGGAAGCTGATGATACACAATCTTCGGCTGAATTAGCAGCAGCTTTCGACGTTAGCGTCAAAACAATATTGGTCCATTTGCGTCAAATTGGCAAGGTAAAAAAGCTTGACAAATGGGTGCCCCACGAACTCAATGATCGCCAGCGCGAAGTACGCGTCGAGACGTGCCTTGCACTGCTCAACAGACACACAAATGAAGGAAAAAATTCCTTCATTTGTGTGTCTGTTGAGCGGTTCAAAAGAACCGCATTGTTACCTGCGATGAAAAATGGATTCTGTTTGATAACCGCAAGCGCTCAGCCAGTTGGTTGGATCCTGGTTCAGCACCTAAACAATGCCCTAAACGAAAACTTACCCCTAGAAAAGTGATGGTCACTGTTTGGTGGTCTAGCTCCGGTGTGATTTATCACAGCTTCTTACCAAACGGGGTGAGCATTACTTCAGATGTGTACTATGAAGAACTGAACACAATGATGGAGAAGCTGGCACATCTCCAACCAGCATTGGTCAATCGCTCGTCTCCGCTGCTCCTGCACGACAACGCGCGACCTCATACTGCACAGCAGACGGTCTCCAAGTTGCAAGAACTGGGGTTGGAAGCTCTCCGTCATCCGCCCTACTCACCAGACCTTGCACCTACAGACTACTACTTTTTCCAGAATTTGGATAACTTCTTGGCGGGAAAAAAATTCAATACCCGAGAGGCAGTACAAAATGCCTTTGAAGAATTTGTTGCCTCCCGTCCAGCTGATTTCTTTAAGAAGGGCATCAATAAACTGCCACTGCGTTGGCAAAGATGCATTGATTGCATGGGTGATTACTTCGATTAATACAAATAAAAAATCATGATTTTTCATACAAAACGGCAATTTCATAGGGAAAGACCTATTAGATACTTTAATATTGAAAACCACTGATAGTGTTTCTAGGACAGCTTGCACTTGCGTTTGCTCCCTACTTATCTCACCCTACTAGGGAGTAATGAGTCTAAAAAAAACCGGCCAAGAGCGAGTTGGACTAGCGCACCGAGGGTTCCGTTCTGATATCTGAAAAAGTGTGCTATTTAGAGACATCGTTTTATTTTTCCCGTAATCTTTACATAAACTTCTATCACAAATAATTTCAGATTTTTCTCTATGAAAACTTCGGAGATAAGGGGGAACGGTATCTTTTTTACATTTTTCATCAAAAGTCGAAAACTTTGCTGTCTAAAAAAAAAATGTTTGAGGTTTGAGATTGTGCAAACAGCGCTCATTCATATGATACCCCACATGCCCTAGTTAGCCCCACTTCGAATTTTTAAGAAACCCTTTCAGTGCATGTTGCAAAAAAAAAAAATCTTTCTTATCTGCAAAATAGTTAGGCAAACGTCGTCTAAAACTGTTCCAAATTTCAAGTTAATAGCATTCGTAGTTCTTGAGATATCCAGCTGTGACAGACGGACAGACAGAGACTGAGTCGCACCATAAGGGTTCCTTTTTACCATTTTGATACGAAACCCTAATAGTTTCATTCATTTTTACTCTTCAATGTCAAGGTCGTACAATATAAAAGCGATAACGCCTCTACTCTCATTGGTCCTCAAATTATCAACGTTCTAATTTCAAACAAAATCTCAACCAGAGGCCTTAGTGCGAGTTTTTATACTTACTCGATCATGTTAACGTAAACTTCAATTTGTACTGAAACTGAATAAGCGCCGTCTGGTGACTATAATGGGAAACACAATTATTCCATACAAATTGACGTAAGGTAACGTGAACGTAAACGCGATCGAGTAAGTATAAAATCCCGCACTAAGCCCTCAGACCTTTTTCTATCAAAAACTTGTAATACGTTTTCCATACAGCGAGCAACTTGCAGTCGCATTAGCAAAGCTACATTAAACCCGGATCAACTTTTTGACGAAAACAACTTCGCTTTGCGATGATGGATGGTCTTTAGGAGATCAAATGCGATAACCATAATGTGAATATAGATATTCGTTGTAAAATAATTCTAACTTTGTGTGATAATTTTGACATTGTAATTTGAGTTTGTAACGGGTTTTGGGTTAAAAATGATGTCATTTATCATGTTTTTTATTATTTTTTTATTATTTGTGTGGTTGATACCCAATCATAGATTAAGAAAATTTTACTGTTTTTGCCAGAAAATAAAAGAAGAAAATCCTTGTACATCATAGTTGGTAACATGTAATATTGTTTACATAAATAACGCGTTCAGGGTGCTGGTGGGGCTCCCACGCTGCTATAGTGAATCTGCAATGTTTGCGCACGCGCGCACAGACGGCTTTCACACTGTGCTGCGGCGCCGCATTGCTTCGCTGATATTCCGCACGCGTGGGAGTGCCAACACTATCCTCAACGTGCTCAGCCACAAGCTGGACAGTCCTCTTCAGGGGTACTGGGTTCTGGGGCAGTGCGTGCACCCGGGACTCCAGAGGGCGGCAAATACTTAAATTAATATTTATCCCCACTAAAGCACCCACGGTATAAAATAAATACAAGAAGTGCAAAAACACTTTATAAAAAGAACTAGCAAAGTGCGTGATGGACAATGAAGGGTTCCGTAGTTGGGATGAACAAAGAAGAGAATGAATTATCCCAAGAAACTTAACTTAAGAAACTTAACGTTACAGTTGGAAAACATTGTTCTCCCATACATTCCAACTACAAATGTAAGTTTATACACACAATAGTGATAGATTTACCATGTTAATTTAAGACCATAGGCTTTTTATAAATTTTCGTGTAATCTACACAATGTACAGAACAATTGTGTATGTGTGTGTGGTGTGTAATGTACAGAACAATTTTCTGTATTTTTTCAAAATTTTTGGCTCAGTTGTTTTAGAGATACCTAAGGGGGAAGTAGTAAATTTTCATCTATTTTCTTAAATAACTATAAAATAATTTATTTTAAAATTACAAAAAAAAAATATTTGAGACCCTCAAAGTAAGCTCTTTCATTTGATAAGTCACAAGGCATAGTTTGAAAAACTTTATTTTTATTATTTGCCCCCAAAAGCACCCGCATATTCAAAATTGATTTATTTACGTTACACTCCCGTATTTGAGTAACAGAAATTCATAAGTGTACCAAATTTCAACTTTTCCGTTTTTTTCGTTTGAGGTACGGAACCCTAAAAACTATCTGCCAAAAAGTTGTTCTCGAATTTACTCCATCATAAAACTCACATAAAAATCATCGCATCCTCTACACCGGTCAAACGTGAATGTTGCAAGATATAAAAATAATGCACCACTGACATTGCAGCGCACGTGTTTGCACTGGCAACCCACGCTCGAGCTCACCCACAACGTAATTCCATTCTGATTATGATTTCGAGTGTTTATATTCCGCTAAAAATAACGTGTTGAATATGTTGGCGATTTTATTTCTGTGAATAATATTGTTAGCTTATGTATTTACAACAGTTATTTTGGTGAGATATAGTTGGGAGGTTAAAGTAAACTGTTGCAAACTTTCTTTCTATCAATAATTATTTAGGTAAGTACATTTTCTGCGTGTCTAAATACGGAACAAAGCTTTCCTTCGTGTAGGACGGCCAAAGGTCCAATGCTCTAGCAGAAACTTATTAATGCAACATAGTGGCAAGTTGGCAAATTATTTTACGGGAAATGCTTACTGCCAACCATAGATACAAAGAGGATTGCCAACCATAAGGTCATAGCTGAATTTTTATATATTATATGTTATTTATTTCAACGGTCAATTTGCCTACCTTTTCTTAACTAAGTTGCTGTCGGCTTCGAGTCTAACCACATGCAGCTGAATACCAGTATTTTACATGAAGCGACTGCCTATCTGACCTCCACAAACCAGTAACTGTGTAATACGATACCCTTTGGTAAGACTGGTTGTCAGACTTTCGGGCTTCTGACGACCCGTAACGACTGTCAAATATCCACGAATGACAGCTGGGACCAACGGCTTAACGTGCTTTCCGAGGCACGGAGGAGTCTCGGTATGTAAAGATGGTCACTCGTCCAGTGACCAACCCCGGCAAGCGTAGCTTAACGTGTTGGATCGACCCGTGTGGCTGAAATGACTTAGCAACGAGCTTATTTATTTCAACGGTACATACAGATAATTTATGAACCAATTAGAAGTAGGTAAATAATTGTGTCCGATCGCGAGAATAATAAATGGTATGGTTGCATTGTCGCAGCCAAGAAAATTAATCAGCTGATTAGTTAACGGCCTAGCCTTTGGAAGTAGCGCTCGCCGGCTGCTACTTCGTCACTGTTTGCTTCGCTCGCTCGGCTCGCGCGGGGTTGGGCACAGTTCTAACCCAACCTAACCCAATAGATCGGGGTGCCCCGGCTTAGTTACTGCGACCAATTCGGCTCGCACGTGATTGGTCACAGTTCCAACCTAACCTATATTGAATATCATTCAGGCCGCTGTCAAACGGTGCCGTTTAGTTAAAAGGCTAGTCTTTTAACTTAACGTCTGATTAAGATGCTGCGGCAACATCACCATAATATTCTATAATCCAACGTCGCTAAACACAGACCAATATATTATTGTCCTAAACCAAGAAACAAAAGACGGCGTGGGCCAAACTACAAAAGATCGTGGGTAAGACCTGGCAGAGTCTCGCACAGACCAGGAAAGCATAGCACAAAAGGGAGGAGGACTATACCAAGCTGTGCGTGGAACAAGGCTACCAGTGATGAAGATGATGATAATAAAAAAACCGATCAAGAGTGAGTCGGAATCACGCACCGAGGGTTCCGTTTCGATTTCTGAAAAAGTGTACATCGTTTTATTTTTCCTGTAATCTTTACATAAAATTCTGTCACATAGATTTCAGATTTTTCTTTATGCAAAGATGACGAGGACGAACAAGGACGGAAAAGACGGTACAACCCGACGACGGACGGGGGGACGGTATAAGGGGACGGTATTTTTTTTACATTTAAATCAAGTCAAATCTTTTTATTGCGGGCATAGGTTATACATACAGATGTTAGGTAAGTTACAGTTCCATTACGTCCTGACTAGTAGGCATACAAACACACAGTTACAAATTACAACTACGAGGTTTTTACACCTAGCCGACGTTCGCTTAGTATCTATTACAAAAATATTTTTAATTAGAGAGATTCGTCATTAAGAAACTCGTCCAGACTATAATTAAATCTTTCACGCAGTAACCCGTTAAGTGTTTTTTTCAAATAGTTCTTAAGTTCTTGAGATAACCAGCCGTTATAGACAAACAGACATACTGAGTCACATCATAAGGGTTCTTTTTTACCCTTTTGGTACGGAACCCCAAAATTAAAGGAAAACTACCTCTTTGGTCTAGTGTTCGCTAGCGTTACGGCTGAGCATGTGGTTCTGGGTTAGATTGCCAGTTGTGCCAAGTGTTTTTGCGTTTTTCAATTACTTAGGATTTTTTTTGTGGCAAGCTCGGTTGATGACAATAGGCTCGCCCCTTATTACATGGGATTAATAACTAGCGATAAGTGGTAATATGTATTCCTCTGTCTGTCTTTCGGGGATCGTCGAGGGAGTCGGTTTCTTTGGAACTGTATTTTAGTTTTTTGCCACCGACTTCTGAAATTACAGTTATTTTTCACTTTGCAGTTTTTTTTGGAAGTCGGTTGTTTTTTTTTTTTTTTGTAAAAAATTCTTATTTTTCACCTTTTAGTTCGTCAGTTTGTAATTTATCTAAGTTACAATAGCATAATGATAACTGCTCATCATCTTTTACAAAATATTGCTTTTCTCGATGCAGGGACGTTAATTGTTGAGGAGTTCTCCTAGTATTAACCAGGAGATCTGTGAAGTCACTACCAGCTCCACTTCACTATATGCATTGTGACGGATGAGCATAAATTGGTGATCGAATCGCAACCCCTGAATGAAATACTTATTATTGAGTAGTTCCGATGGCCATATGTGGTCTTCATAATCAGTTCTACTTCACCAAATGGAACTTTTCGAGAGCAAATGCACAAGTTAGTATAAAAAATATCCAAATCTCTATAGGTATGCCTATAAAATTTGAAGGTTTCCCTCAATTTCCATGGAATCTCCTCATCAGATTCTGACTTGGTGACAACGAAACCACCTCGAGAGCATACCCTATCAAATAAAAAAATAATTTTCAAAAGCGGTCTACAATTGACGGTGAAATCAGTGTACATACATAAAAATATACATATACACACATCAAAAGTGTCTAGGGATCAAGCATTTTTATGCGGATTTCTTGAGATTGAGATGTGGCTTTGTAATAAATTTATGATTTTATAAATTTATATGGATCCTTTTTGGTGCATTTCATAATTTGAATCAGGAACTGTGAATCAAATTCGAGTAAAAGATGAAAATCAGCTGTCAATATTTTCCCTATAAAAACATACAACGCATTGAAGACATTATTAGTGCTACTGTTTCCCTACTACTGATTAAAACCAACGTTATTATGGAGCGGCGACGTCATTTAAGCAGGGAAGAAATGCTCAGAGCCGTGGGAATGATAGAAGCTGGTTCCCGGCAACGTACTGTGGCTTTAGCTCTGAATACAAGTCAGAGTGTTATCAGTCGACTTTGGACACGTTACCGAAGCACTGGTACCGTTGCTGAGCGCCATGGAGGACGGTATCGCTGCACCACACGGAGACAAGACCGATACATTCAAATCTTAACTCGAAGAGCTCCAACTATAACCGCCATGATGTTAGCCGTGAGGCTTCATCACTCTTCAGGGAACTTAATTAGCGACCAAACAGTCAGAAACCGCTTGCATGAAGTGAACCTTCATTCCCGAAGACCGCTACGGGTACCACCTATAGCAATGCACAATCGTAGGATTCGATATCAATGGGCTCTTGAACACAGAAATTGGGCAGAAGAACAATGGCGTTTCGTGTGCTTTTCTGATGAGTCTCGTTTTGGTATGAGACCGGATACAAGACGTATACGACACTGGAGAACCCCTGGACGCCAACAGCGATTAAAATCCTGCCAGGAAGTCCATCCTTATAGTGGTGGAACCATCATGGTATGGGCGGGTATTTGGATCGGCGGAAAAACTGAGTTGATTTGGATCAGAGGCAACCTCAACGCTCAAATTTATGCTGAGACGATTGTATCAGACGTCATCGTTCCTCTACAAGTGCAAATCGGTCCCTTATTTCAGTTAATGCATGATAATGCACGACCGCACACCGCAAGAGTTGTAAGACAGACTCTCGCCGCAGCTAACATCAATGTCCTGCCCTGGCCTGCTCAGTCGCCAGACTTGAACCCGATTGAGCATGCATGGGATATGCTACAGAGAAGAGCTCTGCCGAATATGGAGGGTATCCAGTCGCAAGAAGACCTTTTTTTGTTGTTGCAACGAACATGGGCGGCCATTCCACAGCGTGATTTGGATGAACTCATTTTGAGTATGCCAAACCGATGTTCTTGTGTTGTTAGTGTTCGCGGTAGAAACACGGATTATTAATTGTTTAAGTTACCCAATAAAATTTTAAAGAAAACTGTTATTTCAGTCTTTTTTTCGAACTTTAATGTTAGTGGTTCAAATGTCAAAAATCCCTTTATTAGGAAAATGGCAAATTTCTTTATTAATGCAAAGGTGACTTGGTTTATCGTTACTGTGACAAACGAAAACACTTTATTTGATGAATCCTTAAAGAAAATTTTAATTAATATCAATCAGGAGAAAAGTTATTGCAAAAATATATGTTGATCCCTAGACACTTTTGATGTGTGTATATATACACGACGAATTGATAACCTCCTCTTTTTTTTTTGAAGAGTCGGTTAAAAATGAATAAATTCCAGATTGCAGCGACATACTTCACTATAAAAACGCTGGGCGTCCTTAACCCGCTCGATGCAGCCATAAATAGCCGCTGGAAGGGATCGCGTGCCAGCTGCCAACACATGGCTTTATCGTCAGCCAGGATGTTTAACATTTTTGCCAGTCAAGCTATGGGGAATCGGCAATATTGTGACGGGAGAGATGAATGTGTAGGTCACATGTGTGGTGACACGTGATAACAGTGAGGATAATAAAAATAAAAATACTGAAAAAACACGTGTTCTTCCGAGGTTGATGCAAATGAGCAAAAATGGCGTCATCGAGGCGAGTGCGAAGCAAGCAAGCTAAGCTAAGCTTGAGTTGGTAGCGGGTGGACGTGTATCTTGAGCAATAGCTGGATCTGTATTTTATTATGACTCGGGTGCAGAATTATCGGTAGGTAAAGTAAGTATCCGAATCGTGTAAAATTTGTTAGTGGTGTTCTTTGGTACGCAAGTCACTCAGACCGCATTCACTTCCTGGCCATTCGTAGGTGTAGGTGTAAAACCGGGTATAATTTCCCGTCTCAGTGCGGCCATGATGGTGTGTGGCGAGCATTTGGCATGGAGATGTAAGCAGTCGCTGACGATGCCGGATGGAGGCAATGTGATGTGTTGTGTAAGTTGGGTACCGGCTGGAGGTTCCACTTATGTGTAGAGTATTGCGTACTTTGGAGCTTGATCTAACTCATTTACTTAGATTGTAATTAATAATTTAAAATGATGTTTGTAAAGACTTGAATTGTTGGTGTTATGTGATGATGCTGAACCCGAAGTCGACATTGACCAAAATAAAGTAACATGTTGAACAAACCTAGTTTAAGATTATTTTGATAAAGGCTCGAGAGTATTTGAGTGGTGTTGTGTAACCGGTTGGAGGTTACGTGTGGAGTTGACCGGATAGAGGTTGCCTGTTGTGGTCGTAACCGGACGGAGGTTACTTGTAGAGGTGACCGGATAAAGGTTGCCTGTTGTGGTCGTAACCGGATTGAGGTTACGTGTGGAGGTGATGTCATGGAAAAAGTTGTTCGGTTTGATTGCCTTTACCACATCCTTAAACTTGACGAGGATGCAAAACGACACGTTGTATAGTATAAGTATTGTGTTTTATGGGATTGAGTTGCCTGAAATCACACTAATATTATAAAGGCGAAAGTTTGTGTGTGTGTGTGTGTGTGTATTTGTATGTTTTTTACTTCTTCACGCTCAAACTTAAAAAAAAATTGGTATCTAGATAGCTTATATCCTGGTTTAACACATAGGCTACTTTGTATTCCGGTCTATGCGGGTGAAACTGCGGGGCGCAGCTAATAAAGGATAAATAAATAAATATATTGATAATCTTTTTTTATCATTTCAGTAGAAAGACGGATACTGTTGGACAAAGGCTTTCCCTGACCGTCGCCACAAGTTAATCATATTTAGGGGGAAATTTCCCATCAAAGATTAACATTTACATACCCTGTATTCCCCGAAGGGTAAGGCAGAGGGGTATCTACAGTTCACCCACGTCTTTCCAGTTATGCCTAAGTCCCATGTAACAGGGGGCGAACATATTACATAGCACACATCCACGCATATTTATCCAAAGTGATCCTAAATACGGAATAATGTAATATTAGGTCTTTACCTATGAAATTGCCGTTCTGCAGTACTGGCCATTTCAAATCAAAATAATTTTTGTTTGGCTAAGAATTCTAATTTCAAATTAATTTTATTTTAAAAACATGGATTTTTTTTCTAAAAGTAGTCATTTGTTTATTGATTAGTGTTACATTTTCATCGCATTTCAATCTTTTTCGTCATCATGGATACGTTAAAAATTCGAGTAATTATGGAATATGAGTACCGTCGTGGCAGCAACGCGGCACAAGCGGCACGCAACATCAACGACGTTTACGGAGCTAACACTACAAACCAACGCACCACTTGTTATTGGTTTGCTCGCTTCCGTTCTGGAAATTTCGACCTGAAAAATGAACCTCGCGGTCGTCCGAAGACTTTGGTCGACAATGACGAATTAAAGGCGATTGTGGAAGCTGATGATACACAATCTACGGCTGAATTAGCAGCAGCTTTCGACGTTAGCGTCAAAACAATATTGGTCCATTTGCGTCAAATTGGCAAGGTAAAAAAGCTTGACAAATGGGTGCCCCACGAACTCAATGATCGCCAGCGCGAAGTACGCGTCGAGACGTGCCTTGCACTGCTCAACAGACACACAAATAAAGGAATTTTGAACCGCATTGTTACCTGCGATGAAAAATGGATTCTGTTTGATAACCGCAAGCGCTCAGCAAATTGGTTGGATCCTGGTTCAGCACCTAAACAATGCCCTAAACGAAAACTTACCCCTAGAAAAGTGATGGTCACAGTTTGGTGGTCTAGCGCCGGTGTGATTCATCACAGCTTCTTACCAAACGGGGTGAGCATTACTTCAGATGTGTACTATGAAGAACTGAACACAATGATGGAGAAGCTGGCACATCTCCAACCAGCATTGGTCAATCGCTCGTCTCCGCTGCTCCTGCACGACAACGCGCGACCTCATACTGCACAGCAGACGGTTTCCAAGTTGCAAGAACTGGGGTTGGAAGCTCTCCGTCATCCGCCCTACTCACCAGACCTTGCGCCTACAGACTACTACTTTTTCCAGAATTTGGATAACTTCTTGGCGGGAAAAAAATTCAATACCCGAAAGGCAGTACAAAATGCCTTTGAAGAATTTGTTGCCTCCCGTCCAGCTGATTTCTTTAAGAAGGGCATCAATAAACTGCCACTGCGTTGGCAAAGATGCATTGATCGCATGGGTGATTACTTCGATTAATACAAATAAAAAATGCATGAAAAAAATTCGTTTAAATTTTTTCATACAAAACGGCAATTTCATAGGTAAAGACCTATTATTATAAAGAATGTATACTTGTGACATATAATGCGTAATCGCCGGGATAAAAGTAAAATTCGTGTTCAGCCAGCTAAGACAGTGCTACTGTATAAAAGTGTTGGATGCAGAGCGCCAATAATTTATAATAATATCCCTAATTGTGTTAAGAAATTAAATACAAAAAAAGAAAAAAAATACTGACAGAAAAAGCTTACCTAATAATGTTAATGAATTTTTTTAATGATAAATCGCTCTGAAGATACTGACGAATCTATTCTATTTATAATATAATCGCATGACTATTGACCTACTTTCTTGATTTAATATGTTAATGATTAATTAATTTTTTAATAATATGTTAATGATTTATTAATGAAAATTAATGTTTTTGATTTATTTATATTATTATTCTTAGTATTTTTATTTTGTAATGTTATTGTCTTTCGACCTTACTTGTACACCAGCCATAGTCAATCGTGTTGATCCAAAAAAATATCTTGTAACACCTATATTACGCATCATACCATGTATATTATGTACACATGTTTTTTTCAAAGAAATTAACCTGAATTATGAATGATTTAGTGACAACAGAATAAGACGTAAATATGATTAATGAAGTGGGATCAATTAATGTCGGCACATTTGGAGGAATTCCAAATTATCCATATTGGTGTCGTTACACGATGGGATCACGTGAAACATCATTATCGTACGTTCTAGTAAAATCATAGCACTATGACGTTTCTGACGGTGAATTGCACGAAACCAACATTAGTTTAAGGAGGATGCGCTAAGGTAACCCGCGAAATTTACTTATTTATTTATTTATTTAAATAATATGGGAGACTTAAAACTAAAACAAACAGATCAAGGACAGTACATTAATCAGAAAGCCAATTACAGGTCTCCACTTTTAAAAAACAAAAAAAAAAAGAACCTAAATTCTAAGAACATTCACATTCAGTTACTAAGTAAACAGCATAATTGCTATGCTGGTCGTACTACATAACAAACATCATAATATTTTTTAGTTAAAAAAGTTACGGCTTAAGCACTTGCTGGCTGACGACACGCTAGTTAGGAACGGATCTATATCATACTGTTTACAAAGCTTATTAAAATTTTTGCTTGCACGCACAACGCACAAATTCTGCCTCTAATTGGTTGAAGCAAACGGTACTCGCAAAGGTGGATTGTATCGCTTAGACATCATGGTTGGTAGTGTTGAAATAGAATCTTGCCAAAATATCGGGACAGTCTATAGTATTGCTGAAGATTTTCAACAAACACACACAGTCAGAGATCTCGCGGCGGTTGATTAAAAGTAATAAATGAAATTTTTTACATAGATTATGATAGTTTTCCGAATGATACGGTACTTTTTGATGATAGCATAGATGCTTTATGAACCTTTTTTTGATGCTCTCAATGCGGTTAATATATTTGTGGTAACATGGGTTCCATATCTTAGATACGTATTCCAAGTGGCTTCTAACAAAAGTACAGTATAGAATTATTAGAGTTTTGGCTTTAGTGAAGCACTTGGATAACCGCATTATGAAACCCAGTGATTTTGAGGCCTTAGCGACTATTGCATCAACGTAAATTTCAAAACTGAGCTTGGAATCGTGATGAACCCCCAGATCACGGATGGAGTTTGATCTAGGTAGAACTTCATCACCTAGGGTATACGATGTAGCCATGATTGAGCGCTTCCGAGAATACGTAATAACCGAGCATTTAGCGGGATTAAGATCCAGCTTATTTCTTTGGCAGTAGTCCTTTAGGCGACGCAGATCATTCTGGAGTGCCGTTACGTCCATCTACGATGATATTGTGGCATAAATTTTCATGTCATCCGCAAAACACAAAAGTTTGGATGAAATCAAGCAGGAGTGGATGTCGTTAATGTAGATTATAAAAAGCAATGGACCGAGCAATGAACCTTGCGGGACTCCACTAGGAACAGGGACCCAGCTAGATATATAATTATTTAGTACTACTGCTTGGGACCTGTTGACAATGTAAGAGGCAAACCATCTGAGTAGGTCACCACGAATTCCCATGCCATTTAACTTGGATATCAGAATGTTGTGATCAATCCGAACAAAGGCTTTGCTGTAGTCTGTATAAACGACGTCAACCTGCTTACCGTTGCACATGGCATCAGTTATAAAATCATTAAGGACAATGAGGTTCGTAACAGTAGACCTCCCTTTTAAGAAACCGTGTTGGAACGAGCTAAATTAATTTTTCAAAGCACTATAAACCTGATTAGAGAGAAAAATAGAATGGAAGTATTCGGAAAAAGCCTGACAAATAGATTCCCCCGTCCGCAAGGTAACACTGCTATAGTTCAAGGTACTTGGGATTGCGTTGGAGTTATGAAGTTTTTTTTTTTAAAAGTCCAAAAATATTTTGGGTTATCTTTAATTGAGTCTTCAGTTAGATCCAAATAGTTACGATAGCATTGAGATTCCATAGTTTTCACCCGTTCACGAAGAAGCTTGAATGTTAATTCGTCAGATAAATTACCATAGGTTTTGAATTTTTTTAAGTATTTATATTTCTCTTTAATTGTTTTAATAAGTGACGAGCTATACCATGTTGGATACTATCAAATTTTCTTACGTTTTTTGCAATTTGCAGGTCAGTGGCAGATTTTATGTTGATTAAAATATGATTTGCGGCCGTAACTTATAATATGGCTTTACAGAATTATACTCATTAGAATCAGCACTAAAACTCCATAAGTTAGAATTGACCTCAAATCTAGCGATTTCATGAAATCATGAGGTTGGGGTCAATTCTAACTTATGGAGTTGTATTGCTGATTCTAATGATTATACTTCTGTAAAGACATATTAGTTACGGCCGCGTATCATATTTTAATCAACATACGACCTGACACTGACCTGCAATTTGCAAAAAACGTAAGAAAATTTGAATTTCAGGGGTTACCTTAGCGCATCCCCCTTAACGGAGACTTTATATTGACGCTGTCACTTTCTTTTTGATACAAAATGCAAGGGATGGCATGAATTTAAAGTCTCCATTAAACTAATGTTGCTTTCATGCAACTCAACGTGAATGCTATTAGCTTGTAAAATATATTAAGACGTTCGTGTGTAGTCTTGCAATAATTTTAAACATTTTCACTAATGGTGTAAGCATATATGTTTCGACTCCCAATTTGAGTATCACAATATATTATAATACATATAATATGATACTCAAATTGGGAGTCGAAACTGTCCCTCTTAAATAAAGATTACTCAGTGACCTAGCTAGGAGAGCAGCGATTCACCCAACAATTTATTGTACAGTCAGCAACAGAAGTCGATTAACACTTGCAGTTTTTTAATCTTAATTATTAAGCGTCATAATTAATTCAAATCGGAACGGAAGCACTTAAAATTTTAAGAACTCTTAACAGTTAAACGAAAACAAAAGCAGTTTATCGAATCATTTTGTGTTAATTAGAACTTAGAACAAATAAAGCTTGATGAAGTACTTTACGCTGAGGAGCTCGTGGCTAAGTAATAACAGCCGCACGGGTCGATCCATCAGGTTAAGCTACGCTTGCCGGGGTCGGTCCGTGGATGGATGACCATATTTACATACTGAGACTCCTCCGTGCCTCGGAAAGCACGTTAAGCCGTTGGTCCCGGCTGTCATTCGTGGATCTTTGACAGTCGTTACGGGTCGTCAGTAGCCCGAAAGTCTGACAATCAGTCTTAACCAAGGGGTATCGTATTACCCAGTTAATGGGTTGTGGAGGTCAGATAGGCAGTCGCTCCATGTAAAATACTGGTATTCAGCTGCATCCGGTTAGACTGGAAGCCGACCCCAACATAGTTGGGAAAAGGCTAGGCAGATTGATTGATTGAAGTACTTTACGCTCTGCAAAAGCTCAAGCCAAAAAAGTCAACGGGTCCCGATGGCATGCCCCCCTACATTTTCAAAGACTGCCGACTAGTGCTTTGTAGGCCACTTCTCTACATCTTTAATCAGTGC
The DNA here is from genome assembly GCA_946251885.1 of Cosmia pyralina. Taxonomy (NCBI): domain Eukaryota; kingdom Metazoa; phylum Arthropoda; class Insecta; order Lepidoptera; family Noctuidae; genus Cosmia; species Cosmia pyralina. Next base: position 23,504,363 of record OX276354.1, on the reverse strand, counting down.
CTGGCGGAGGCCGTATTTCCAGAAAGATGGAAAACAACGAAGGTCGTTCCGGTGCCTAAAGGAAAGTCAGCATCAAACGTGGACCAATTCAGGCCGGTGGCTGTGCTTTCGACACCAGCTAAGGTACTAGAGGCTGCAGTACATAAGAGCATTCTCTCACAGGTTAATGTACAGCTTTCAGATGAGCAACACGGTTTTAGACCAGCCAGAAGCACCACTAGTAACCTAATAAACTACATGAGTTATATTGTACCTGAAGTGGATGCTGGAGGACAGGCATATGTAGCTTTCTTTGACTACAAAAAAGCTTTCGACCTGGTGGATAATGACATACTGCTCACAAAAATGGCAGGTGTAGGGTTTACTCCCCATTTACTAACCTTTTTTGCTAGTTACATGCGTGACAGGCAGCAGTATGTAGAATATGCAGGGAGTAGGTCAGAAAATTATTTTACCAGGTCGGGAGTCAGTCAGGGTAGCAACCTCGGTCCGTTGGGATTCATATTAATGATAAATGACCTTCCCACGGTTGTCAAGGATGCTCATTGCACTCTATTTGCAGATGATCTGAAATTGTATATTGCGGTTAGGAACAGAGAAGGTTGCCAAAAGTTACAACAAGATATAGATAGGGTGGTAGCCTGGAGCAAACAAAATAATTTGCAATTTAACGTCTCGAAGTGCATGACTATGACTTTCAGCCGGGCACGCTCTCCAGTTACGTACCAATACCAAATTGACGGGGTACCAATAGTGAAAGTGTCAGAAGTCAGAGATCTAGGGGTTAACTTCTCCTCTAAACTAGAATTTCGAGAGTATGTAACAAAAATCTGTAAGAAAGCCTACAGAAATTTGGGATTCGTACTTCGGGTAGCTAGGGGCTTTACTAGTATCGAGGCAATTATTGCATTGTATAACTCTTTAGTGAGGAGCCAATTAGAGTTTAACGCAGTCATCTGGTCTCCACATGAAGCTAAATATAGTATCATGTTGGAGAGAGTGCAGAATAAATTTATTAGATATCTATATAAAAAGATTTACGGAGTATACCCATTTTATCCAAATAAGTATCCTACCTTATTCACCTTAGGTATGGTAGGGTACAATGAGTTAAAAGTTAGAAGGAATTTAGCACTAGTCTCCTATATCTTTAAGGTACTGAGGGGAAAGATTCACAATCCAGGCGTGTTGCAGCAACTATGCATGTGTGTTCCGGACAGGTACGTGTGGCGGAGGCGGCGGCCGTGGCTGCTGGTGGTGCCGCGCGGCCGCACTAAGCTGGTGAATGAGGCACCGTTTACGCGCGCACTCCGTGTCCTAAACCGTATAGCGGAAGACATGGATATATTTTGTTGTACTCTGGGTGGGTTCATAGTGAGAGCCCTCTTTGAATTAAGTTATGGTCCTATTGTGATATAGGAAATAATTATTGTGTTTATAGTAGCCATAAGTACCTGCAAAATTATTAGTTTGTAACTATGTAGCGGTATTTTGAAAATATGTGTAATAGTTGTCTACATTATCGCATTAGGTGTTAAACCTGTAAAGATAATTGTATGGTGGGAAATAAAATAAATAAAAATAAAAATAAAAAAATTTAGATGATATCAAAAAGTAGCAGTGTCAACCGACTTCTGTTGCTGACCGTACCTTCACCATGTAATTAATAATGCATACTTTGTAAGTCCCTCATGTACTACAAAACCTTTATGTACCTAAATAAATTATTATATAATATAATATATACACACCATAAGTACATACGACGTGTGTTGTAGGTGTTTTGGCCCTTACGGTCAACAGTGAAAATTAGATTATTCTGTCGAAAGCAGCAACCGACAGTTTATAACCGCCTAGCTGTTGACCGCGACTTCGTCTGCAAAGGATAAAAAGTAGCCTATGTCCTGTTCCAGGTTCCAGACTACCTGTCTGTCAAATTTTATCCAAATCCGGTCAGCCGTTTTATCGTGTAACACGCTTTCAAACTCACTTTCGCATTTATAATATGAGTTAGGATTTTGCCTATGCTGTATGAACAATATGCAGTAATGGGAAGCGATTCTACTATAGTCTGTTTTTTAACCGACTTCAAAAAGGAGGAGGTTCTCAATTCGTCGGAACCTTTTTTTTTTTTATTTTTTTTTTTATGTATGTTCCCCGATTACTCGAAGATGGCTGGACCGATTTGGTTTTTTTTTGTTTTATTCGAGAGGGTATACATCACAGTTGGTCCCATATAAAATTGATTAACTTTGCTTCGGTAGTTTTTGAGTTAGCTTCAATAATACGTATTTTTTCCTCACTTTTATATGGATGATGTTCTAGTTTGTTTTGCAGATAGTGGTATTAGAATTTGTGTGGGGTAGGTACACAACTAAAAAGTGAAAAATAAAAACTTTTTTACAAAAAAATACAACCGACTTCCAAAAACAACACTACAAAGTGAAAAATAACTTTAATTTCGGAAGTCGGTGGCAAAAAACGATAATACATTTAACTAGACACCTACTTCCGAAATTAAAGTTATTTTTCACTTTGTAGTGTTGTTTTTGGAAGTCGGTTGTATTTTTTTTTAACAAACGAGTACGAGTACTGAGTTAAGTCTCTCGCACATTTCCGGTATTGACAGAGTGAGATGGGTTATTGGTCGGGGTGGGGCCATCGCCTTTGTTTTGTTTTGAAATTGTTAAGGCCCGTTCATATTGAATACTTCTAAAATTTACTGTACAGGAGAAATGTCCGCCATGACTCACGCACAAACAATATCGTCTGGTTCACTCACTAAAACACGTGCGACGCGCAGGTAGTCGATGACTCAACTGAATGTACATGTAACTACAGTGTTTGGTTTGTGTGGAACGGACTTTGTTGATTACGTGGACTAATAGCAACGCAGTCAACATTTTCGGCACTTGTTTGTTAAAAAAAACAGACTATAGATCCTATTTTTTAGGGTTCAGTACCCAAAGGGTGCCAACGGGGCCCTATTGCTAAGGCTCCGCTGTCCGTCCGTCCGTCTATCACAGGGCTGTAAAAAAATTGTGCGGTGGTACGGAACTTTTCGTATGCGAGGCCGACTCACACTTGGCCACTTTGTCAATATCATTATCTTTGTATCTTTAGGGTGAGCCATGAAATTATAGGCCTAACATTTAAAATCCATTTTGAAAGTTGAGCATGGCAATTTAAATTGAGTGTGAAAATTGCACACCGATATCTATTGCACACGGAGCTAATATTTGAGCACTCATTTGTAGTGACATTACGAAATACCACTTTCTACCAACAGCAACGCGGATACACAACTTAGAACTATTAATAACTACCATCACCCACTTAATTTTCGTGTACTGGCAGTGAAAAGAGGTGCATCTTGTTCTAGTGTTTCTCTAGAAATGAGTATACAAAAAACGAGAGACAGAAAAAGACCACAGGGTCATGAGGAATCCCATTCTAAGAGCTCACTTTTTAGAAATTGATATCTTTTGAAGTTTTGAAATAAAAGTTATAGGTAAAATAAATAAAAAGTACAAATATCGTTCTGTAGTTTACAAACATTTAAAAATCGTTATCGAAGTCAGTACTACATTATGCTTTTTGTAATGAAAACACTGTTGTTTGACATATTTTAGTCTTTATAAATTGGTGGAAATTAATTTAATTCGTGTCAAACAGCAGCCAGAAATAAATCCTAATTCTAAACTTTTCTCGTATTAATTTCCGTTTTACTTCAACTGTTACTCATAATTAATTAGATGATGTTTATTTTAATAGACTATAAAAATATTTGAGATCACAAACCGTAAAAATATTGTTAAGGAAAATAATTTTAACGTAACGTGTGTAATGTTAAGGGGGTTCCGCTCTGGTAGACCGCGAAATTCAAATTTCCTTGCGTTTTTTGCAATTTACAGGTCAGTGTCAGGTTGTATCTTAATCAAAATATGATTCGCGACATTAAAAACTATGTATTTACTTAATTTTAATCATAAAAAAATATGAATACATCTATCCAAGTTAGATTTCCTCCGGATTCGTCTGAATTCCGAAATCGGACCAATCCGCAGGAAATCTAACTTAGAGATTGATGACTTTTATGGTTAAAATTATGTAAATACATATGTTCTTAAATTGTTGCGAATCATATTTTGATTAAAATACAACCTTACACTGACCTACAAATTGCAGAAAACGCAAGAAAATTTGAATTTCGCGGTCTACCACAGCGCAACGTGGTAACGTGTGTACTTCAAAAACAATAAATAACTTCCAGGTTAAAATTTTAATTATCTGTACTATATAACACATGCTTATTGCACAAAACATACATTATTAATTCATAAAATATTTTTTTAAATAAACAAAATGTATCTTCAGATAGATACAAATAAAATACGACATGTTTACAAAAACCTAGTTGCACCAATAACCTATTTACAATGACACAATATCATAAGAGTCAAGTTCTAAAAGAAACTAGACGTACTGACACCAAACATAAAAAAAACTACAATGTCGTCCCGATATGTACTCTCGCACTCAACGCGAATGAGTGTCCCATCTTTTTTTAGAATTTAGCGGACGAAATGTGATGGGCTGAATAGAAGCAGTATCTTTGCGTTAGGCGCGCGCACTACAGTAAGTTTCCAATCAAAAGTTTGCATTATTTAAAAATAAATGCAATGACAGATTAGCGAAAATATTTCCCGCCGAAAATGTTAATCTGTCAAAAAGTTTTTTAATTAATTATTTTTAAATAAATTGGTTCGCGTGTTGTTCAATTTTATGTAGATTTTTTTAATTAATTCGTGTTTATTATCGTTAATAATAAGTGCTAGTGACATAGTGACGATTAGTGGTGTAATTATTTCGTGTGACAAGTTCTTTTTTTTTTTGTTTCTGTGTCTGAAATTGGAGAGTGCCCAGGCGCGACATTCTATTTTAAGATTGTTCTTTCTAACACTTTATTTCGATATATTTAACTAACACATCTGCTAACTGTTGTCGCTTTGGTATAAAACAACATTCTTATGTTTTCGATGTGAATATTATGAACAGGAAAGGTAGGTTTTAGTTATATAGTTCCTTGTAAAAAATTACAAGTTAAATTTAAAATTTAAAAAACCCCCGTCAAAAAATTAGCCTCATTTTTTTTGCTACTCCATCATCCGACCCTGACTGCCATCTATCTATAACCATAATAATATAATAGAGACCATTCCAATGACCCCAAACACGATACTTCTGATGCAAGTTGGTGAAGGAGTTGGGTATCCTGCAAATTCCAAGTAATGCTGCAGCATCTGTTCAAGGTTACTATGGTATTCTAATATCATTGAAAGCAACAGAATATAAAATTTTGATTTGATCAGACCTGTCGAAGTTGCTCACATCCATTCATCAACTAGAAAAGAGCTGATAATCTTAAAACGGCTGAATAGATTTTCTTGAATCATAGCTAAGAACACTCTGGATCAAATCACCTTTAAAACAAAACAAAAAAAAAAAACTACATCGCTTCAGTCATTTGGGAGCAACGATGCCACAGACACATAGATGCCCAAATACACATTAACGTATGTACTTAACTTATAAAAAAGCGTTTATTTGTGGTGACATTCTAAGTATTACAAAAAGTTTTACTTCTGCCAAACTGCACAGCAGTTTGTTGGCAGATGTAGCTCCCGTAAACAATTTTATATTTTATCTTCCATCAATATTAAGGATACATTTACCTCTAAACATTACCTAACTAAACAACTAAACTCACATATTTTCAACAGCATAAAAGCTGACTATTACGTAATGCTAATAACATTTTAATTTGCGTAATAGCACCGCACCGCTCTGTTTCCGTCAGGGTTTAAAAAGTATTGTACCCCGATTAAACTTACCTAGTTGTTCACGATGACATATTTTTTTAGTTTTCATCACGCAGTGTACTGGAAATTTCAAGCTAGAAAATTAAAAATGATGTTAAAATTGTGAGTGTCTGATGTTGTAGACCTATATAAGTAAGTATGTAAGGAACTTGCTATCTTTAGCAAAGAGTGCTTTAATCCATTTACAATAAGACTAGACATTTCAACAAACCTTTTTTACAGTCCCTTCAACCGATTTTGACTTCTATTCCGTAGGCTTAAGGATAAAAAAGTAGTTATACAATACCAACTGTTTACTGCAACTGCCATTTGTCATGCCACCAACGCAATAGAAGTCAAAATCGGTTGAACGGACTGTAAAAAAGGTTTGCTTAAATGTCTAATCTTATTGCAAATGGAGTATAGATAGCTAGAATGTTTTGTGTGGAAACTGTCAATATTAGTTTTAGTACGACAGCACAGAATAGAATTATTCAATTATTATGCAAATCATAATGTGTAGATTGTGTAGTTACTGACTGAGTGACGGTGTCTTTGCTAGAGTATTAAGATAAAAAGTGGTTGTTTTACGTATTACTTACCTAAACAATTACAATTAATGTTTTACAGGAATTAATAACCTAGGATTTTGAACTAAGATCATTTGTTGTGTTATATCGAGTAAATGGTGCGTTTAGATATACCTACCCATCCAGTATAGTAGTAGAGTTGGCCCTTAATTACTTTTTAAATATGTCAGAAAAATATCGTTAGATACGTATGTTCATTTTTGAAAGTAGGCAATCTTTTTCACTACGTGACACCAAACTCATGCACGATTTTCAATATAACAAAATAATAAATAGCCAATTAACCAACACTCCACTTCTTAAAAACTGCCACAAGTCGGTTCACCCGCTTAAGTGCTACGGTGCCACAGACCGACACACACACACACACACATAGCAGTCAAACTTATAACAACCGTCTATTTGCGTCAAGGGTTAAAAATGGGGTTACTTTGCTATCAATTTTAGTCTTTTGAAAAAATCTATAGGTATAGATTTTTGGACGCATCAAAAGTTTTTCTTACCATAAAAATGTCAAGTAACCGGTACACCAATAAAACCTTATTCTCACACCGAATATAATTAGTTTTCATAAGTCGAAAGTTCTTATCAAAGTAACCCCATTGGACGGTACTCAAAACACGTGACGTCATGGAAAGAATGTAATATTAGTTAGGTCAAGGTGGTAAGACAACGAGACGATGATTCAACACAGCTGCTCTTGATATTCTGGTTTATGAGTGGAAATAACTGAAATATTTGCATTGTATTGTGTAAAGATAGAAATTTTCTTTTATGAAACAGTTTGGTCACAAGTATTATGACAGAGGATCAAGTTACAACTCGGAAACCTTGTCTTACATATATCGTATTTTTTTTTTATAATAATAGGTACTGATCGTATCGACTGTGAACAATGTTATGACCTGCTGTTTGTAAGGATAAATGAAAGGCAATTGTATGCAGCTGAGATGAGAATGCTAAGAGGGATGTGTGGTGTTACACGAATGGATAGAAATAAGTACTAAAAAGAAGTCTGAAAGTGGCACCAGTGACTGAAAAGTTGTGCGGAAATCGGTTGTCTTGGTATGGGCATGTGATGCGGAGGAATGAGGAAAATTTCGTGAGGAAAGTTTTGAGTACGAATGTCGATGGCTATTTAAGAGTAGGGGAAAACAAAAGAAACAATGGATTGACTGTGTGAAAGATGATATAGCTTGAAAGTGGGTGACTACCGAGATGAGGACTAATACAGAAATATGGAAGAAAGGGGCACGTTTCGTCGACCCCAAATAAATTAGGATGAGAATAACGGTCGACTGTTTTAGGCGTCTTATATTTATTAAAAATAAAAGTACCTACCATTTTGTCTACGCTGTTTTCCCGCCAATTTTTGACGCAGTCAGTTTTGTTATTATTATTTTGTAGTTCTACCTACAAACAAAAATCTTACAATATTCAGTGTCAGTAATCACCATTCCCATGATATATAGTTGATGTAGTTTATACATTTATTAGTTAGGTATTTAATGTATTAGATACCTACTTTTCAAATATGTAAATAGAACACCAAAATGTCTCTTCAATGATTAAGAAACCGTGGAAATCATCAATTCAACAACAATTTCTATTCATGTCATGCAAGACGCTTCCATGCCAAAACAATATCATACGCATAGTATTTACTTACCTGAATAGCATCTTATATTAGTGACACAATAACTATAATTAATAACGGTAATTCCTAAACGCTTAACTACGAAATAGCTTAAAGTGTGTCGCCGTAAATTGTAATGTTTCTACATACATAAACATTGGACGTGGTGAACGTTTATAGCGTCGTTTGTTGTATTGGAAATGCTATAAAACTTGTGGTTTGGATGTCCGTATTTTTCGCTGTTGAATGTCCATATTTTATGGCTATAAAGATTATGACATACAGTTGGCACTCCTCTTTGCAGGAGTATTGAATTCATTCTGAAGTGGATTGAAATATCTATTCTGCTCTGCTCGTAAATCTGTATGCGTGATTTTTCTAAATTCCGCAAAGAAAAAAAATGATAAAAAATATTTTTATGTAAGGACGGACCTACGAGCCTAATTTAGTTCAGAAATGTGAAGCTTCTGCAAATATTAACATAAAATAATTATAAACAATAAGTTTTTAACAAATACCGAACACAGCGATTGAGAATTTTAGGATAACAAGAGCAAAATTGCCAGTCTTTGAATTTGACTTTGAATCTTTTGTCATTCGGTTGTAGGCAAAAACAACTAACGATCATTTTCGAAGGATACACTTTTATTAAATTAAAAGTAAATCGGAGTTCGTCAGGAAGACTCTTAAATCAGCCTTTCATAGCGAAGTTTTATAATCTTATCTTCAAACAAAATTGAAGAGACCTAAAAATTCTAATTTAAGAGATTATTTTATTGGTTCACCAACAATTGTTTACACTGGTTTTATGCTTATGGGTAACATGCAAAAATGTATATAGGGTGACTGGTAATTAGTGACCGATACCTAAACACATGATTGTGCTCATGATAACAAACAACTTTTACTATGGGACCAAACCTGAAATCGCGAAAAAAAAAAATCAACTGCCCCACACATGTTCGCATAACTCATCAAATTGTAGGGGAAAGCTGATTGTTTTTCGCGATTTCAGGTTTGGTCCCATATTAAAAGTTGTTTGTTTTCATGAGTACAATCATGTGTTTAGGTATCGGTCACTAATTACCAGTCACCCTATATATGCAACAGTGCCTGCACCACCACTTACAAGTAAACTCCGCAAGCCTAAAAGAAATTGTTCAACATTTAATAAATTTATTTAAATATAATATATACATAACCTAAAAATAACAAAAATAAATCTACAAACTACATAAACTAAAACAAGGCATCGAACAATTCATCCGCATCGCTGTCGGTTGGTAATGCACCCAAAAGACTGGCGGCATTGCCACGTTTTATAAATGCTTAGCCTCTGGCCAAGGTAAATTTAATAATAATTATTATATAGTTTTGATTAACTCTTTAAAAATAATTAGATAAGATTAAATTGACTGACACATATTACATTTTTTTTGACATCTCAGACATCTGACTGACGGCTTACCTACAGACAAATTACCTCTAAATATACCCTAATTTATCCACTGGTTCTCCTTCAGACCAAGTAAATTTTCGCACTAAAATGTTCAAGGTGAGCTCCTAAGAATCCATTTAGACACTACAAAAATACCACCAAATAAATAAATAATCTATTGCGGCACCTTCAGAAGAGTTTCATTTGAATCATATTATATAAAAAATTGAGAATGATAATATTGTGGAAATAATATTTAAGGACCAATAATAGTACAGTGTCAATTTTAATTCGCTGACACAACTTCAAAAAGGTGATCTTCATGTTTGTGAAGTTTGGTTAGCTAATTTAAATAGACCCTTTTTTTTTTTTTGTGGATGGGAAATCATCAAATGACTTCTCCCGCTCTGGGCAGAGCGGGAGGGCGTGTCAGACTTTTACTGACTAAAACCCACCCATGTTCCTTCAGCTGCCCGTGCCAGGGCCACGGTATCTCTTTCGAACTACCCGCGACCCCGGCGGCATCGGCCCAATTGACCCCGTCACTGCTGACATCTCTTTGAGGCGCGCGTGGAACACAACGCGCCGTCGACCCGGGCCTGGTCCTTACCGGACGGCGAGCTGCCCATTACTCGTCGTCCGCAAGCCCGCGCCTACGGTGGCCGGGAATCGGCAATCGATTCCCGCCGCCCAGGGCGTCTCCTACGGCGGCTAGGGGCGCGAGGGCGCGGCTGTTGCCTCTCCCTCACGCGTTCCGCTTCCTCCTTCGCGAGCATTACTGCTTCGCAGAAGGAGGTGACGGCTTCCCATGCACTCTCGCTCCGCACCATGGCCTGGACCAGGTTTGGACGCGAGAATGTTCAAGGTGAGCTCCTTAGAATCCATTTAGACACTACAAAAATACCACCAAATAAATAAATAATCTATTGCGGCACCTTCAGAAGAGTTTCATTTGAATCATATTATATAAAAAATTGAGAATGATAATATTGTGGAAATAATATTTAAGGACCAATAATAGTACAGTGTCAATTTTAATTCGCTGACACAACTTCAAAAAGGTGATCTTCATGTTTGTGAAGTTTGGTTAGCTAATTTAAATAGACCCTGTATTCTTCTTGTTTCATCTGCCTAGCCTTTTCCCAACTATGTTGGGGTCGGCTTCCAGTCTAACCAGATTCATCTGAATACCAGTATTTTTACATGTAGTGACTGTCTGTCTGATCTCCACAACCCAGTTACTGGATAATACGATGCCTGTTGGTAAAACTGGTTGTTAGAGTTTCAGGCTGCTGACGAACCGTAATGACTGTCACAGATCCACGAATAACAGCCACGATCAATGGCTTTACGTGTTCTCCGAGGCATCCACAGACCAACCGCGGCAAGCGTAGCTTAACCTGATTAATCAACCCGAGCGGCTATTATTACTTAGCTACAAGCCCCTCGCATTATTATTTCTTCTTGTGATCACATTACTAAAGTAAGATGTTCGTGCATTGCATTTAATTCTCCTTTCGATTAAATCCCGTATTCGTATCCTCTCAGGCAATCAGGAGGGAGTGGCTAATGATCCTCCTCACTAACTTCCTAAGTTCAAAGTCACCTAAGTTAAGCACACATTAAGTAATTCTCATTAATCTATGTAAGCTGACGTTCGCTTACCTATTAGTTGCTATACATAAATTAATTTAGGAAACTTTGACTTAACAAAAGAGAAGATTAATTGTGTTATTAACATAAAGGGAAACGTTTGTACAATAATTGTGTGGGTGCAGAAGCCCCATGAGATAATCGTTCTTAGATTTAATAAAAAAAATAATGAAGTTTTTAGCTGACATGACATGTGGAATGTGAGTTCGTCTGTCATTGTGCCGATTGTCGTAACGGCCAATGGTTTGATGGCCGAAAGCCTCGACTAACATTTCTCGAGGCTCTCGTTATGCGATTGGATCAAGGGCCAGATTCAGAAGGCAGTACTCCTCGATACGGCTCGCATTGTGAGAAGGTTCTTGTTTCTGCAGCCCTTACCAGTGGTAGCTTCCCAGCTACCACTGGTAAGAAAATAGAGTAAAAAAATAGAAGTCCGCCGGTGTCGAGAGCAAAGGGGACCCTGCTCCCGACACCGGCGGACCTCTATTTTTTTATATTTTTAAATGTTTTTTATGTCTTTTTGTTTAAGAAAAATTTAAAAATGTAACGAAATAGGAATTAAAATGAATAAACGAAATAATAAAGTCTGTTATTCCCAAAATACAACAGATTACACTTTTATATCAATCCTTAAATGTCTATTTTATGCAGTAAGGAAATCACATGCAACAAAAAAATAAATAACTTTAACAAAAAAATTACAAAATAGAGCTACTCAATTTAAGTCTTGCATGTAGCATTCCTGAAGTTAAATGTTTAAATACCTAATTTCCTACCATTTGAATTCACTATACATTTTTATTTCATTCATTATTTTAGAATTGATCATTTAATATTATTATTCATAAACCGAGACATTATTTTAAATTAGAAACTAACAATTGATATTATTATAATATTATGATACATCATTGCACAAAACATTTATTAAAATATTAAAATTATGATACATAAATAAAATTTTCTTTTTTTAGATTTAGGTGAAATAAATAAAATAAAGAAATTCGGAATAAAAACGAACATTCACATATAACTTGTTCGATTCAAGTTCCCCTCAAATCTTATTTAATCTGTCGACTATGAATTCATAGGACTTTTTAAATTATTAAGATTAATTTATTAGAGAAAAGCTGTTTTGAATAATTTTATAGTATTCATTATAAAAATCTTTCGTAAATTGTAGATACGAGTAAGTATGCTCGACTGCTGTCTCTTTTTTGAAGGTTGTTAAAATTTACCCTTCTCTACTTTCTTGTTCATTATTTTAAACATGTTGAGTTAATATTTAAAGCATTTTCCTGATTGGAAATTAATATTCTGGTAATTTGCGAAGAAACGGCAGCTGAAGTTTCTAATTAAAGTTTATTGTGCAAATTCATTGACGAGTTTCGTTTGATATTGTTCTATTTAATTGGCAGGTTTATTTACAGATTCTGAAATTCAAGTAGTGTTTATTGTTTCTATGTTATATTTTAACCTGATACTATGTGAAAGGTTAGCTTTAGCAACAACGAGACTATAAAATATTAACTACTTGCTACAGCTACACATATTTGCTTGATTCGTTTTATTTTGTTTACAAACTCTTAGACCCAAAACAACTAATAGTGCATTAAACATTATTTCATTCCTATAAGCTACTTCTTTGCTAAAAACTTTTATCATCGTAGCTGCCCCGAATGACGTTGTCCTGTCCAAATTTCAATAATTCATACAAAATTCCAATAGAAAATGCACTTTCAGTTTTCCCGAATTTTCCAATTTTTCTGTTCATAAGAACCTTCCTCGGACTTCAAAGAATATTTGAAAAAAAAAAATTGCCGAATTGGTCCAGCCGTTCTCGAGTTTTGCGCTGAGTAACACATTCCATAAATTTTTATTTATACAGATTCAGTACGTAAATTATTCTAGAGTTTTAGACCTATAGGTGTCGTATTTCGACGTTTTTGAGGTCGGTTACGCGACTCCATGCAGCGAAACATGACGCTGACAAAATTACGTGTATAGTTATAGTTATATGTATTAGTTTATATTATTTTGTGTATTTTTCTATGGGCTTTTAGTTACCTGAAAATAAAATGATTGATTGATTGATAGGACGCTCGAATACGCGATCGGTCAAGTGCATAAGTCACTTTTGTTAGGAAAACTGGATAGCGCGACCACGCCATGCTCACCGAACAAAATGGTTGAACGATATCGTGTATTCAATATTCAATACTCAATATCTTTATTGCTTTACCACAATGTGTACTTAGGTGGTAATTATATGCCGCCGGGGTCGCGGGTAGTTCGAAAGAGATACCGTGGCCCTGGCACGGGCAGTTGAAGGAGCATGGGTGGGTTTTAGTCAGTAAAAGTCTGACACGCTCTCCCGCTCTGCCCAGAGCGGGAGAAGTCATTTGATGATTTCCCATCCACAAAAAAAAGGTGGTAATTATATAATTGAGATCATTATTCGCGCAACGACCGTTTTTATATAGGACACGGGGCACACATAGCATTGAAATATTTCGTGTTTTTTTTTTATCAGCTGTCATAGCAGTTTGATCGTGTAGGCACAGCCTATACATCATACAGTCGTCCGACGAGAGCCCGAGCAGCAAACGTAGTTCGCCGAACTTCGTATGCAGCTCGAGCTTCGTCGGACGACTGTATGATGACTGTGGTGTAAGTATTGAACTTTTGTTGCATACACCATTGTATGTAGGTAGCATGTAGCTGAGATGAGAATGCTAGGTGTTACGCGAATGGATAGAATAAGAAATGAGAATATAAGAGGAAATCTGAAAGTGGCACCGAATACTGAAAACTCGTTTGGAAATGAGGTAAATGTCGTGACCAAAGCTCTAGCTAAAAATATTTGTTCTACCAATTATTAATTCTGAATAATTAATTAACCTGGGCACTCTCTATACTTATCAACAAATCAGCATTACTTAGTACTTCGTCACTCGGAATGTGTGGATATTAGAAGTACAATTTACCTACTTTTATAACGTTTTTTAATAAACTTTATTTTCTCAGGTGCGCGGCCATAGTGAAGTTAAAATAGCTGTGGACGTGAGAATAGACAACATGTTGCAACTTTTCGAGTCGAGAGGTAAGATTTATTGTTTTTTTTTTTTCTTCTATTTCCCGCCTCAACTTTTCTTTTCGTTTATATTTGTGGTGATATATAGGATTCATGAAGAGGAATTTTCGCTTGATCTAGTTTCGAAAAGGTCAATCAATCTGCCTAGCCTTTTCCCAACTATGTTGGGGTCGGCTTCCAGTCTAACCGGATGCAGCTGAATACCATTATTTTACATGGAGCGACTGCCTACCTGACCTCCACAACCCAGTAACTGGGTAATACGATACCCCTTGGTAAGACTGGTTGTCAGACTTTCGGGCTTCTGACGACCCGTAACAGTTTCGAAAAGGTATTGGAGTTATTTGTATTTGTCATTTGTGACCATTTTCGTGAGTAAAAAAAATAGGTAGGTCAATCTGCCTAGCCTTTTCCCAACTATGTTGGGGTAGGCTACCAGTCTATCCAGATGCAGCTGAATACCAGTATTTTACACGGAGCGACTGCCTATCTGACCTCCACAACCCAGTAACTGGGTAATACGATGTAGGTAGGTATCGATTATTTTTATAGAATTGATATTGGCAATATTTGTGGAAGGAAAGGATTAAACAATTTTCTTAATATTCATTCCATTTGAAACATTTACCATCTGATTTTATGTTTTTAGTTTTTTTTTTTTTCATAAATTGTTATAGACAATACTTATTGGATCAGAAAATTGTTACCAAAAATGGCCGTTTTGGCTGCTAAACTATTAAATACCTCGATATTTCACAAATGTGAGCGTATGAAGTTTAAGTAACCTATCGGTTAAATATAAAATCCTTGTGATAACAAGAATTAAATTTAATCACAAGGATGCGACTATCATTATGTAAATCTTAACGGCTACACCTACCATCTTTCATAATAGGTGTTAACTACCATAAACATTTTATGTTATGTTTCATAGTTAGCGTCTAGACGTGTGACTTTAAGCTTTAGATATCTGCGGCTAATGGAAGTACTTAAGCGCTTATCACATCTCATTCGCTCGTGGGGTGATTATAGCGAACGATTTCTTGCGAATCAGGTTGCAAGCATTTCTATCGTCTTTATAAAGAACGTAAGTTAACGTTTAAAAACTGTTTCCATAATTTAGTTACTAATTAAGTTTTATTGTCCAGAGTCATTTGATTTAAGGTGAAAGCTCCAGGTAGCCCGCGAAATTCAAATTTTCTTACGTTTTTTGCAATTTGCATGTCAGTATCAGATTGTATGTTAATTTGAATATCTCGCGACCGTAACAAATCTGTATTTGTAGAATTGTAATTATTAAAAACATCAATACAACTCTCTAAGTTCATATAATCCTAATGAATGACTATTTCATGAAATTTTGACATTTAGGATTATACTAACTTAAGGAGTTGTATTACTAATTCTAATGATTATATTTCTATAAATACATATTTGTTACGGTCACGAATCATATTTTAAGAACATACAACCTAATACTGACTTGCAAATTGCAAAAAACTTAAGAAAATTTGAATTTCGCGGGCTACCTGGGTTTTTAGAAAAAAATAATAAAATGTTAGGCAATGTGCAAGGGCATGTGGGGTATCAACCCCACATGCCCTAGTAGCCCCACTTCAAATTTTTAAGACCCACTTTCAGTCCCTGCTGCGAAATAAAAAACATATATTTATATTTCTTTTCTTATTTGCAAAACAGTTTGGCAAACGTCATCTAAATCAATCTGCCTAGCCTTTTCCCAACTATGTTGGGGTCGGCTTCCAGTCTAACCGGATGCAGCTGAATACCAGTATTTTACATGGAGCGACTGCCTATCTGACCTCCACAACCCAGTAACTGGGTAATACAATACCCCTTGGTATGACTGGTTGTCAGTCTTTCGGGCTTCTGACGACCCATAACGACTGTCAAAGATCCACGAATAACAGCCGGGACCAACGGCGCACGGAGGAGTCTCGGTATGTAAAGAAAGGTCACCCATCCACTGACTAACCCCGGCAAGCGTAGCTTAACCTGATAGATCGACCCGTGCGGCTGTTATTACTTAGCCACGAGCTCCTCATCTGGCAAACGTTATTTAAAACGGTTCTAAATTTCAAATTGATAGCATAAGTAGTTCTTGAGATATCCAGCTGTGACAGACGGACAGACAGACAGACTAAATCGCACCATAAGGGGTCCTTTTTACCATTTTGGTATGGAACCCTAATAATATGCGAGAAACAAGTATTATAAACGTTAAAATCGTTTGAATTTACGTAAAGTTGAGTCCACGGGTTCGCAAAAGGAACTATAATTATAGTCTGTAATTTTTACGCAAAATAGGAAGATTCATAGATTACGTTGTATCGTAACGTCATTATGCTGCATGCGTCATGATCCCTGTCAAAATTCAACCCACAAAATAGTGTTTTATTATGCCAGCCCTATCTATCATTACGATCTTTGCACCTATCAGGTGTGCCAGTGACGTGACTCAGTTAGTATTCAGAGCTGGCACGCCACACTTCCTAGATTCACCTGCGCCTGCGCACAATTCAAACATTTCATCACATCGATATAAATGGAAGGTTTATTTTTAGTTAGTTTTATTTATGGCTTCTTGATAAATCGTGTATTTTAAGAATATCAGGTGATTTAAATATGAAGACGTAAGACTTTTTGAATATCAATAGAAAAAATCAATCTAACTTCTTAGACAAGATTATCCACCATCTCGCTGCTAGCTGACCCGCCAGACGTCATCCTGTCAAAATTAAACAAAAAACAGCTATTCCCTACATTTCTGTTCGGATAACTCGTCAAAATGTAGGGCACAGCTGTTTTTTTTTTTTTTTCGCGATATCTGGTTTGGTCTCATAGTAAAAGTTGTTCACATTGATGAATACAATGGCCCCTTAAGAGATTTCATGTATGAATGGATAGACCTTATAGTATAAGATATAGATAATGAACAATTTGCCGTTTAGTAGCATGGTGTAATTATTTCTAATAGCTCATTACATATATATAATATTTATTTATTTATTTAATAGACCAACTTATACTAACAGTAAAATACTACATATATAAGTTATATGTGTAGTGTAGTATACCTACCTATGTACCTACCTAAGCATATTAGATTCGGATAGTTGATATTGCAAACCGTTGATATTATGAAGTGCCTGGTACTCGTTTCCAGGCCTACACAGTCCCCCCATACCTATCAACACTGTAACGAGTGCCCATGTAGGTTTATCTATATAAATAAAAAGAGAAGTCCTGACTGATTGGATGACTCATCAACGCCCAGCCCAAACCAGAAAGCTGAAATTTTGCACAGAGGTTCCCTATATAATGTAGACAAGGAACAAGGAAGGAATTCTCGGTACTAAGTTCCCATGGGCTATTTTCCGACATAAACGCGGGCGAAGCCACTGGCAAAAGCTAGTGTGAAATAAAATATTTTGAATTGAAGTAAATTATAAGTAGTACCTATGTACTACTTATAATTTTCTTTTCAGACACACTACCTGTCACTGTCTTTTCCGAACTACTTTAATTAAAACAATCTTGCCTCGT
Source organism: Cosmia pyralina (assembly GCA_946251885.1). Taxonomy (NCBI): domain Eukaryota; kingdom Metazoa; phylum Arthropoda; class Insecta; order Lepidoptera; family Noctuidae; genus Cosmia; species Cosmia pyralina. The sequence goes on along the minus strand of OX276354.1, from coordinate 23,486,527 downwards.
CTTTCAATAAAATACGAACGATATCCCTAATAGCCGTGATGAGAGATTTAGCGCCGCTCGTGATTTTGGCAGTCACACCCGATACTACCGAATAACATCACGTGCCAAGCAATCATCTCTATTATCGACTGTCATTTGTCTTCTTTATAGCTGCGACAGGCGGTCAAATGTCTTGATGAGAACGTTGACTTTTTACGTTAGTGTATAAATAGAAGACCAATTCCCGTTAGTGAAAACGTTCAAAATGCATTCGAAATCTTATTAGCGACGATCAATGTCAAAAACGTAGAAAAACAAAAGAAAGAAAATTTTTTCAATCTGCACAAACACAAAAAAAAAATACGACCGACTTCCAAAAACAACACTACAAAGTGAAAAATAACTTTAATTTCGCAAGTCGGTGTCTGGTTATATGTATTTTCGTTTTTTGCCACCGACTTCCGAAATTAAAGTTATTTTCACTTTGTAGTATTGTTTTTGGAAGTCGGTTGTATTTTTTTGTAAAAAGTTTTTATTTTTCACTTTTTATTTGTGGTACCTACCCCACACAAATTCTAATACCACTACCTGCAAAAGAAACTAGAACATCGTCCATATAAAAGTGGGGCAAAAATACGTATAATTGAAACTAACTCAAAAACTACCCAAGCAAAGTTAATCAATTTTATATGGGACCAATTTTGAAGTATACCCTCTAGAATAAAACAAAAATTTTTCAAATCGGACGACTCTGTAAAAAGTTATGTGTGGTCATATATAAAAAAAAAATAAAAAACGTACGTGTCGAATTGAGAACCTCCTCCTTTTTTTTCGTCGGTTAAAAACACACATTACATAAAGTAGCCAAAAGCCTCGTATTCAAGCAATAAAAGTTTGAACATTTTATCTATTGTTTGATATCAGGGACCAAAGACAACTTAAATTAGAGGTACTTTGGACCAGCTTCTGACAGATTGTGGCTGAGAATGATGTGGTGGTGTGGTGTGTATGATGGAATGTGGTGTAGACGTGTGTGTGGAATGCGAACGTTCTCCAAAATATGGGAGTTGCACATCTGTTTAAGCTTAATGTAAATAGACCTCCATGCTTTTGAGCAACTCAATAAAAAGTTATGCAATGATTTTCTTAGAATTGCAATTCATTGTAATGCTAACGATTTCATCGATAGTATTCATCACCACACTGAAAGCTATTTTATTTTTAGAAGACAATCTTTAAAATGTTTAAATAACAGTAATTCTTGAAATAAAGGGAGTGAATGATAGCGTGACGGTTGACAGGGGAGAATGGAAGAAGAAAACGTGTTGCACCGACCCCACGTAACATGGAATAAGGGCAGGAAGATGGTGATTAATAGAAGTTCGTTAAGTCTTGTGTTTTCAGTTTTTGTGATAAAAGTATAGGTACTATCATAAAAATGTCTTGAAAATAAAATATAACACGTGGATCTATTAGTAGGTACAGGCACACAAAGTAATGGGCTCACATACATGTTAACTTTTTCATAGACTTCTTACTCCACAAACACACACACAATAGGTAGAATAACAATTACAAATTACAATCTTGAAGTGTGCGTGTGGCACACACACACACTTCAAGATTGTAATTTGTAATTTTTATTTTATCTATTCATAAACTGTGCCTTTTGATGTTCATTGTTGCTACATCTTTATTTAACCAATGTCATTCCTAATGACTTTTTCATGGAGGATCACTGACTCCCAAGTCACAGGTATAAACCTAGTTTTGGAGCCCGGGGACCTGTGTTTAAGATTTCTGTATACTCTAAATTACTGATGTCATATCTGTAACAAAGCTGTCACTTTTTGAAATAAATAATCTATTTATTTCAAAAAGTTGAGACCAAATAAACAATTTTTTTTTTTTTTATTTTATTTATTCATTAACACATATTTATTATGATTTAGCAAGATCAATACATATCACTATCACTTTTTACTCAATAGTTTAATAATCGTAACAAAATTATTTTCCCACTTTATATTCCATTTATTTCCCACGCATATTATATTCCCACACAGTTTCTGGTAACTTGCCAACAGTGATTTACAATTGATACAGAGCCGACCTTACTGCCGTAGACAGTTCATAAAAACTATCATTTGGAATATATTCCGGAAGAATGTTGGCAATAAAACAGAACAGATTAGAATAGAAGTAAATACGAAGATAATTTGCTATAGTTGTTTGGTAGAGAATGGTACTTGTCAACTATAAATGCTGTTGACAAAACTATGTTGGGGTCAGCTTCTAGTCTAATCGGATGCAGCTGAATACCAGTATTTTACATGAAGCCACAGCCTGCCTGACCTCCACAACCCAGTTACTGGGTAATACGATACCCCTTGGTAAGACTGGTTGTCCGACTTTCGGGCTTCTGACGACCCGTAACGGCTGTCAAAGATCCACGAATGACAGCCGGGACCAACGGCTTAACGTGCTTTCCGAGGCACGGAGGAATCTCGGTATGTAAAGATGGTCACCTATCCACGGATCAACCGCGGCAAGCGTAGCTTAATCTGATGGATCAACCCATGCGGCTGTTATTACTTAGCCACGAGCTCCTCTGATAAATGATCTCCACATAGTTACCCATATTTCACAGTTACGAGTGACCAAAAACCATGCAAAATTGTACATTCAAACGATGGATGGATTGACTCTATGTTTACGTTGAAACTAAAAATACCCATTTTATTTTTACAAAATGTGTGTTAGCCGGACATGCCAATTTCGTGATCATCTAGATATTAGCTCTTAGCTAATAAACGTGGGAAGTGAAAAAACGTTAATATCTAGCTGAATGAAATAAACTAGACTTAATGGCGTGCTGGATTAATATCTTAAAAGTACGTGGTAGGAGAAAAAATATACTTGGCTTAGGAAAAAAATGTATTTTAGAAGAATATTAGTCATGGAAATATTTTAGTATTAGCTGTGCCCCGCAGTTTCACCCGCGTAGACTGGGATAAAAAAATAACCTATGTGTTAATCCAGGGTGTCAGCTACCTCCACACCAAATTTTATCAAAATTGGTCCAGCCGTTTGGGCGTGAAAAAGTAACAAATATACAAATACACACACACACACACTCACAAACTTTCGCCTTTATAATATTAGTGTGAAGTATTAGCTGCGCCCCGCGGTTTCACCCGCGTAGACCGGGATAAAAAGTAACCTATGTGTTAATCCAGGGTGTCAGCTACCTTCATACCGAAAATCAAAATTGGTCTAGGTAGGATCGACCCGTGTGGCTGTTGTTACTGAGCCACGAGCTGATTATAAATGACTAGCTGCGCCCCGTGGTTTCACCCGCGTAAACCGGGATAAAAAGTACCCTATGTGTTATTCCAGGGTATAAGCTATCTACATACCAAATTTCATCCAAATCGGTCCCGCGGTTTGAGCGTGAAGAAGTAACAAACATAACACGCACACACACCCCCACAAACTTTCGCCTCTATAATATTAGAGTGATAAATGATTTTATTTCTGTAAATACAAAAAAAAAAAGTTTATTGGTAAAAGAAGTTTAGGTATAAGTAGGTTTGTACAAACACTTTTACACGTCAATCATATTTTTTGAAACTAGATAAGGTCCAGTAAACAAAATATGTAAAGTAATTAAGAATAACATCAAAACTCTTGAAAGGTATTTTATAATTTGAGATGGTATACAATAAAGAAAATTTATTCTATGTATCTTCTAAAATTGTACACACCTAAAAACCTAATACACCCATAACTTGGTTGAATTAACTGAAACGTATCGCGCATCAAGTTACCATCTGCCGCCTTTGAGCATTTAACTTGTAACTTAGTTTGCGCGAGGTAATTATATTATTGTCTGTATGTAGGACGACCAAGTTTAACTCAGAAAATGGAACAAAACGTTAAAAAGTTCTGTAAGACCGCTACGCTCGCAGACCTTGTCGCAGACGGTCTACGCTTGTAGACCATGTCGTAGAGGGTCTACGCTTCTAGACCATGTCGTAGAGGGTCCTACGCTCGTAGCACCTCTTGTGGCTTTGTCTTGAGATTTTGTAGTGAAGACACTTTATACCTCTATATCTTTATGTATATACATCGTCTTGTCATCTTGGTGTCAACTTTTTCTTTGAGGAACAGTAGATGTTAATTATGTATCTATGTATGTACGTATGTAATGACACAAAATATCTAGTTTTGTGTCATATAAAAAAACCAACACAAGTTACCTGGGGACGTGTTCCTAGGTAATTGTGTAGGTAGTAAATGATAGTGATCACAAGTGAACAAACACTGCCATTATAATACTCGTAATTATGATATCAGTATTATCATCATAAAAAATTGAAAATAACAAAAATAAATTGCTTCAATACGTGACCGTATCACGTTTGTTGCTAGCTCTTGATGTGTGAGAGATTATACAGTATGGAATTGGCATCTTGGCAATAATTGAAAGCTCAAGGAATATTACTCCATAGAAGTATAGAAAAATTAAATAATAAATAAAAAACCGAAAATTAAAAAAGTTAAATTTTCAAACAAAATAAACATCAAAATAAATTCACTTAAAGTAAACACTCTGTTTAGACAACGTACCTTGACCCCAGGAGCGAAGAGTGGCAACGGTGCACGCGGGCGGCATGGCGGCTTTTTTGTCGGCGCCGGCACTTTGATTCGTTTGACAATGTGCGACGAAAATAAAATCCACTAAGTTCATTTGTACCGCCACGTGTTTATTTCGCGATAACTGAACTGAACTAAATACTTCAATATTACACATTGGTTCCAAAAAGAATAAACTTAAATTTTCTCATTTTCAAAGTGTCCACCACGTTTTTGAATGCACAAGTTACATCGCCGCACGATGTTATCCCGAAGCCTGCTCAGCAAATTTCGTTCAGGATCCAGAGCCATGGTTTTTAATTTGTCAAAGGCGGCGACAATACGATTGCGCAGTTCATCTTCGGTTTCGGAGACACGCGAATAAACTTAATTTTTTATAAAGCCCCATAAAAAGAAGTCGAGAGGCGTAAGGTCGGGTGACCGAGCTGGCCACCTGCGGGGGCCATAGCGGCCAATCCATTACTGGCCGAACATGGTGTTAAGCCGCTCTCTCGCGAGGAGTACGGAATGTGGAGGAGCTCCGTCTAACTGGAACCAAACCCGCTTGTAAGCTACCACAGACAATTCCTCTAGATAATCGGTTATTGGGCCGTTAAGAAGATCCAGAAACTTCTGTGCATTGAGGTTTCCGTTGATAAAAACGGGGCCGATTATTTGGTCTCCGTGAATACCTGCCCACACATTAATGGAAAAGCGGTATTGATGAGCGAGTTGCGCCGTCTCTCACGATAAGTACGTAGAGTTAAGGCTGAATTTTGGCCGCATTCGCCATACAATAACACCATGTCTGTATACTCTGCAGCACTGTAAAAATGCTGTTGTCTTGGCATTTTGTTAAAAAGACACACGCGAACACAAAAGTCGTGTAAATTTCACCTTAAAAAATGTATACAAAAAACATAAAAACACAATTTACACACACACAAAGTCAAATAACTAATAAACTAATAAGTGTCCATTCCACTGATAAAAAATTAAACTAACTAAGCACTAAATTTACTGGTATTTGCTATTCACGTTTTGAAGCAATGCGCGCAAGTAGACGAAATCTCTGCGAAAGGCACACACACTATCCCGGAAGATTAGCGGTGAACTGACAAAGCGGAACGCAACTTCCAAGATGGCGAAAAAATATTATAATGTAGGGCAAATGGTGCAATTGTCGTAATTAACGCTTATCGATAACTTTTTACACGTAATTTTTCTACCGAAACAAGGCATTAGAATACAATTATCTTTGTGTAATTTGAATATTTATTTTTAACAATTAAAAATATTAATTGGACATTAAAAATACGATTGAACAGTTTACGAAACTACCGTTAAGTTAGTGACTTCCTGAGTAATCCTGAGTATCAATCGGGTCTGTCGATCAACCGGAAGCCGGTCGGTAACTAACTATGTAACATGCGAAAACAATTCATAAATTGTTGTTGTTTACTTTTTGCATTTTATCTCTAAATCTACTTAATAATATTTAATAAGAACACACATAAACAAAAAAGCTGTTTAGCTTTAAATACTCAGGGCATAGTGGTTTTTAGAATTATGACAATAATTCTTAAAACACCATAGCACCACCTAAGTATTTAAAGCTATACAGCTTTTTTGATTATCTATCTTTATTCCTTTTAACAAAAGCTAATAGTCGATAACAGGTGTGCTTCCCTACGTGGCGCGAGCGCACCCCGCACCCGCGCGCCCCCCGCAATATTATTTCGCTGAATCGCCTTTCAAGAAAGCCGCGTGGCTCGTGCCGCTCTGTGTAAAGAAGCCGCCAAAAGACACCGCTGCCGATGTACACCCGCAGGAAATGTTGGCGCGTCCCAGTGATGGATTATGTTTGTGTAAACAAAACAAAGGTTCGACCATGGCAGGCCAAGGAAGTTGTTCAATAGGAAATTCCAAGTACTAGTATACCGAAAAAAAAACCACATTAACATTAACTTTCATAGTCAGTCTGTACTGGTCTTGTGTCTGTGAGAGGTAGTGGGCCGTACCGTTACAGTATTAATCGAATGTGGGTGTCGTCGGGCGGCGCGGTCCGCGGCTGCGTCTCCCGTACACGCTTAGTTTTGCGCACGCACTCAAACGTTGAATTATTTTTTTTTTACATTAAATTCCAGCCTGTCGTGCAGGTGTACCGATTTTACATTTCGGCAAATAAGTAGAATAGGTACGTAACAGCGTCGTGATAGTTTGCACTGAGTGGCAACGTCGCATTTTAAAGGGTTCATTGAATCATTGACCTAGTGATCCAATTCTACAGAGTGTTTAAATTTGATCAAAATGAAAACTCTACTTTTTGACGTAATTACTGGACCGATTTCGTTCATTTTTTGTATATCGTCAGAAAAGGCGATACCAAGTGTGTCCTAGAAATTATTGCATATAAGCGGTCCCCATACTGTATATATCTATCTATATAAATAAAAAGAGAAGTCCTGACTGACTGACTCATCAACGCCCAGCCCAAACCCTTGAACCTAGAAAGCTGAATTGTTTCACAGAGGTTCGCTTAATAATGTAAGTAGACTAGGAATAAGGAAAGATTTCCCAGGAGTACGTTCCCGTGGGATATTTTCCGACATCCACGCGGGTGAAGCCACGGGAAAAAGCATATAGCAAAAAAAAAAATAAACACAAATACATAAATGATCATAAAAAATTACATCAAAAAATATGACCTCATAACCAAAATCCCTAGTCACCCTACCCAAAAGTGTGTGAAAGCTAGTTCCCTTGTTGTGTCCTATTTCACATCATCCTCGGTTCACTTCCCTGTAACAACTTTCTTCTTAGATACGTAACTACCAGTTAACATACAAATTGTGCTGTTACCTAACAGAACTTCAGTTATTATTATTTTACTTTGTTTTTTCAAACGGTAGGCTTGGGTACATTTTCACTTTTTTTGTTTTTATAACTTTTCTTCGTTATTGTTATGTCTGAGGAACATGTCCCACCGCCGACGAGCAATCGACTAGATCAACGATTTTCTCGCTCAACAAAAGTATAAAAGTTTGTAGGTCCCGCAAGTAAAAGCGATACATATGTCGAATCCAGGTACATAAGATTCTCATCAAACATACTTAGTGTCAGATATACAGTCGTGGGTGCAGAATTGGGATACGGACAGGCCAGGCGCACTTCGCATTTTAGGTACGAAACTACAAGTACGCGGCAGGCTCGACTTGTCGACGCTAATTCAGTGTGGGCTGCCATGTGTCTCTAAATAGCACACTTTTTCTTAGGAACTTTCAGTGCGCGAGTCCGACTAGCTCTAGCTCTCAGCAGTTGCTAGCTCTATTCGCTTCTCGTTAATCGCTGACAGTGGGACTGGGGCTTCAAGGTTTGTTTAGCAATTGTATTACTGAGAAGAAGCTGTTGTATATATAAGAAAGTACAATTGTTTTCTTGGTTATTGTTATTTTATGACAATTGAGCAGATGTTCGCCGTCTTTTGGTCTTGTATTGATATGAAAATCTGGGTAGTAAATAGGTTACCTAGATTAAAATAGCATAATAGCATCATAAACATAATCAGCCTAATGTTCCCTGGGACACAGGCCTCCTCTCGGTGAGAGGGAGTGGGCCGTAATCCACCACGCGGGCCCAGTGCGGGTTGGTAGATGTCACATGTCTTCGAATTCTTGGTTCTAGGACAAGCCGGTTTCCTCACGATGATTTCCTTCACCGTTTTAAGAGCAGTGGTGATGAAATAATTTACACAAAGTAAAGCGCCTGCCTGGGTTCGAACCTACGACCTACATCTCGTAAGTCGCGGCTGTTATCACTGGGCCACACTAGACCCTAGATTAAAATTTAAAATAATCTTGAGCTTCTTTAATAACTTACTTAAAGACGTAGCTACAGTTACTACAACGTAAGTAATAGAGGCATGAAGATCAGGGTGTAAAGTTCACTCATCCTCCATAGAAAAAGGAGGATCCTCCGACCAGACGGTGTTGGTTCTGTTGGGTAACTGCCCGATGGTAGATGTCGGGACGTATATGCCAGTAGCGCGGTAAACTCTGCTTGCGCGATGCAGGATTTGTGTGACGTCAGGTCTATGATGGTGTTCGCATGTGACGAAGTTGATGCCGCCACAGTCTTAAAAGGCTTATTTCGCGTAATGGCAAATAATTATACTAGACTGCCTCGCTGATCTTGAGATCTTAAGCGTATAAGCATGAGGTCTCATTATATTGAATGTGTGGGAGGATTCATGAAATGAATTTAGTAATAGCCAATGTCTGGTCCCCACGTAGAGTATTAGTTTTTAACCGACTTCAAAAAGGAGGAGGTTATCAATTCGTCGGAACCTTTTTTTTTTTTTTTTATTTTTTTTTTATGTATGTTCCCCGATTACTCGAAGATGGCTAGACCGATTTGGATTATTTTTTTTTTTATTTGAAAGGGTATACTTCCCAGGTGGTCCCATGATCATCAAGTCAGGATCTGATGATGGGATCCTGGAGAAATAGAGAGAACTCTTCCAATTTTATAGGCACACTTGAAGCGATTTGGATAGTTTTTGGAAGAGTACTTTCTTGGAGTGGTCCCATTTCAATTTGGTGAAGATCTGATGAAGAACTTCTGAGATAGGCAACGGAACTCCTCAATAAATGATAGCAAATGGACTGGGATTGCTGAAATCTCATGTCTGTTTGTTGTTCACACCAGTTCATAACATAACCACTTAAAAGTGAAAAATAAAAACTTTTTTACAAAAAAATACAACCGACTTCCAAAAACAACACTACAAAGTGAAAAATAACTTTAATTTCGGAAGTCGGTGGCAAAAACGAAAATACATTTAATCAGACACCGACTTCCGAAATTAAAGTTATTTTTCACTTTGTAGTGTTGTTTTTGGAAGTCGGTTGTATTTTTTTGTAAAAAAGTTTTTTTAATGAAATTCTTCTTCAGACACTAGACTAACTCTTTCTCTCTATAAAAAAAATCAGTATCTTTAGCCATGAAAACTACCAAAAAATTTACGTCAGCATTTCATTATTTACATCAATTTTATTGTTTCATGTTCTTAATCATTTATTCATGAAATATAAGCTTAACAGTTTACACCAAATCGCTTATACCTATACTAATTCTACAAAATTACATTAAAAATTTTAACTAAAACTTCTTCGACTAAATAATCAACAACGGAGTAACATAAAAATTTGTGAACCGAAAACCACCTTATACATGAACTTAGAAACTAAACAGTTATTTCTTCATATTTAAATAAATATACACATGTTAGCGATTGTCCATTGAGAGTCAAAAAATAAATCTGCCTCAGGAATATATTTTAATATGTCATTTATTAACTTAATTGCTCTAGCAGTGGGAGTGTTGTTGGTTCGGGGAGCACGCCATGTAGGCGAGTAGCAGAGGAGTCTATGTTGTCGTCTTACAACGCCACGCATATACTGGTCAGGAACATAAAAATTGAAGTTTGAGCTTTTTGGACCATATAATACAATGTCGTATGTTATAATTGTATTGTATTCTTATGGTCCATTGTAGGTAATTTATACCAATTATCAATTTTCACGCTTTCAATACTGCCTGCACCATTATTAATATTCTAAAGCTCCAAGAATCCCAAAATGTTACTGTTTCGTTACCACCGAATATCAAAAATTCTTGCTAGCCAACAAATTACCGTATGAGACCGACTTTTCAACTTTGGAAAACGTACAAACTTCATTTCCCTGCGGCATGTGCATATGAGGAGCATCAGGGAGGAATTGTGCTACCCGTAATGTTAGATATTCTTGAAAACTTTCTTTGTATTGCAACTAGACAAGCATTTGTTTTTTTTTTTGTTTAGACTGTACCTTTCTAGAAGTTTTGATATTAGGTCTTGAGGCAATGGTGGTAGGTATTTTTGCTGTCATTTACGTTTGATTATTTTATCATAGTATCTTTCTAGGACTTACCATATTGTTAATGTTTTAAATGATGGCATCGTCAACCCTGGGACCTAGTATTATATTCCTTGCATTCTTTCACTGTATACATATTTTGGGTTCTTATGCATCCCTAGTTCAGCATCTCTTATACACGTTTCAATTTAATAAGTACATCCAGTTTATTACATAATTATGTTAAGATGAATTTATTGTTTTGGAATAACATTCGATTATTGTCACTTCACAAATCTTATCGACCAATGTTATTGTGCCTAATTACTATATTATAAAGTTGTAAGATGAAGGAGACTAGTCTCCACGACACAGGGAATCCTATACCTAACGTCAAATAAATCTGAATTAAAGTTCATTGACCCGTATACATTTATTCAAATATGTAATTCCGAAAACAGGAATAATGACATAAACTTGTCCCGAAACGATCTTTAGCGTTATCCTTGACTTTTTCTAATTATAAAAAACGATTCATAATGTATTGTCAGGGTGGAAATCAAGGAAAGAGCAATGAACTTTATTTCAGATTTAAGTGGCGGCCACCATAGTGAAGAGGCTAATGCTATTTGAATTTGTACTGCTCTCTTAAATAGTTTTTTTTATTATTATTATCTAATGGTAGCAACAATAAACTGTACTTATATTTTAATCATTCAGAGTGCGGAAAACATGTTTCAATTTACCATTTACAAATTACTGAGTACTTACTCAATAATTTAAACGAAGTGTCCTCGACAATATTATAAAATTTTGCCAGTAGATAGGACTAAAACAAATTTTCACTTACACGCCTATTAAACAAATTATTTAAATCGTACTTACTTAGGTGTTGGGTATAACTTAAGCTTTAAGTCTAAAATAACTTCGGAAAGGCCCATGTCCTAAAGTGCTTAGGAAATTAGTTGACCCGCTTAAATTATTCCAAGATGAACTACGAAATTACTTCGTTCGTTACTAAAATGTTTTCGAAAACAATTTTGGTGAATATAGAAACAAAATATTTCTCATTTCTGTCATTACGCCATATCGTCAAAAATGTCAAAGTCGATTATTTATTTTAGTCTCCAGTGAAAACACAAGCCAATCATCATTAAACGGACAAACTCAATACACGGAAAATTACTCAAGAAATCTCTACAGTACTTAAAACTGCTTTTCCTTCAAGTTTTATCAACACGAAAATTCTTTTCAATACAATTGTCCCTGACTTTTCACTGTGCAATTTTCTTTAACGTTTTCCAGCGTCATTGCTCATTGGAAAGTCGTAGGCGCCAACAATTGGAGTCCAACCCAGTCCAACTACTGTTTAAAGTAAGCTGTGCGGTGTTTGATGCCAGTTTTCAATGGGAATAATGAACTTCAGGATTCTCGGCACGGTCGGTTGCAATTGACTTGGCATGGGATTCGGCTAGTTGTTGATGCGGTATACTGTATGTATGCGCTCAGTTAGAGTATTGTTCGTGGACACGTGTATATCGTTTGTTGGATGGTTAGGTATGTAGGCTCTGACACAGTTCCTTTATTTTAGGCAACGCTTAGTAATCTAAGGGGTAATTTGTGGGTACTTATGCTTGGTTCCTATGTCTCACATTATTATAACAAGCCGTTAATTTTCTACTGCAGGGCAATGTCTTATATCTATGGGCCTGTTCTTACTTGGCAGTTAATTTCATACAAATTCTGTTCCATTTTTGAATTTATTCGGTGAGTAGTGGCTATTCGGACATCGTGAAATAGGCCCTAAGTCTTACATATCAATAATTAAATCTAACTCTTGTATCATCGTCTTAGTAGCAAAGTCTGTTTTTCGCCAAATTGTACGAGTATCTTATCCGTTTTGGCATAGGAAGGCATATCTACCTAATCATAGCTTTTTATAGTGTGTGAAGTGACACGCACTTTACTTGTGGTTACCAAGTGTACAAACACGCTGTGAATGTGTGTGTAACCGCAGGAGCTCTCCTGCTCTCGGTACCATCCGAGACAATGGCGAAGTCGGATGTGTGTGTGTGTGTCTGTGTTATGTGCTGACGCTACTCGTCTTCACGCACACATTAACAGCGTGTTTGTACACTTGATTAACACAAGTTAAGCGCGTGTCATAAATACTATATCAGAAAACCTGCCTCTCGGTCTCAGAATTTCACGTAAACTCACAAAACATGCTGCCTCGTTAATTTCACTCAACTAATTAGGACCAACCAACAAGACTAATAAAATTCACAAAAACATTCTCCAAACAAGAACTCTGCAGCCACATCCGGACTCGAGGAGTTGCCTTAACAAGTTCCAGTATTCGTCTTCCTTACGAAATTGCATTATCTAGTTAAAAGCAAACGTTGTTACATCATTATATTCGGGAACAAAACTCAGCCGAGTTGCGAACAAACTCTGTTAGTCGTGATGATTCTATACAATTACCGAAAACTCGCCTTTCTAAGATAATTAACTACTGATGTAAAAACAATATGGCGCCGTCTTATTGAAATATGATTGGTTATGGACATTGACGTGTTTTGGTGGATTTTAATGAGACTTTGCTTGTGACGGGTGATTCATGTAGAGGTATACATATTTCAAAAGTGAAAAAAAAAAAAAAAAACAATTTTATCGGGTTATTTTTATTATCATACGAGTACCAAAGAACCATTCATGAAATTTTTTTTAAAGATTATTTCTTTAATATTTTGGCCGTAAGAATTTTCTAGACGCTTTGAGAATTTCGAGTGGTATTTGACGAATATCGCGAGTAATGTTGGCTTCCAATTCCTCAATCATACCCGAGTTATCCATGTAGACTAGTAGACTTTAAACTTTACATAGCCCCAAAGGAAAAGTCTAGAGGTGAGATCACACGATTTAGGCTGCCAATTCAACGGTTCAAAACGAGAAATTAACTGTCCAACGAATTGATCTCCCAATTGGAACTTCAGAATGGACAAAGTCATCCGCAGTTACCGCCAGCATTTTAAAGAAATAATCTATAAAAATTAAATGTAATGAACGGTTCCTTTGTATGATAATAAAGATGCCCCGATAAAATTGAAGTTTTCACTTTTTTTTACTATTGAAAAAAGTACCTCTAAATAAATCACCCAATATGTTAGATTTACATAAAAAAGGTAACATTTCTCATTTAAATTAATCAAGAATTAAGAAACAATTTTGTGAAAGAATTTCGTGTGCCAAAAAACGACAAAAACTTGAGGCGAGTAACCTTATTTTTACATAAATTTAATAACAAACTCACACCCAGTTTCTGTAATGATGGTCAAGTCAATAGACTGCCAAACTCACCTTAACTGCTATGACTGGCTGGCTCAACAAGACACGAGATAATTGACAGCAGATGCAATTCAAAATTGCTTTTAAAATTCGTGTGTTTAGTTATTTTCCGTTTTATACTCATCATTTTGCGAAGTAGTTTTGAAAACATATTTCTACAGGAACTTATTAAGACTGATCGTGTCCTCAGCAAGGGCCAGCGCACACTTATGATATTGGTCGATAGTTTCATCGTCATTAGAAACAGTATGGAGTTTTATGTGCGCGCATACGATCGACTAAAAATCACAAGTGCGCGCTGGCCCTAGCACATGTGACGGTTACTTGGTTATCTCGAATATGAGATTTCTGCTTACTTATTTATAATGTGGAAGATACGAATGGAATATAAATTAGGAAGAATTTTTATGAAGCTCCGAGATATCATAAAAGATATCGGGAGTATTAAGGTCGAAGTTAGAGAGCAATACGTTTTATTTGCATAAATATGAAGTGACGGAACCTTTTTTTGTTTCTGAAACTTCTGTATTGGTTTAATGAAGTAATAAGAAGATGTACTTTCTTTTTCTTTCGTCAAATGAATGTGGAATCCTAACTTATAATATATTATAAATGCGAAAGTGAGTTTCATTGTTACGCTTTCACGCTAAAACGGCTGAAAGAGATTGTATGAAAGTCAAATGGGTAAAACTTGACCTGGAGAAGGACATAGGCTACTTTAAGCCAATTGGACCTTGAGGGTCGAGAAATTGGAGCCGCGTCACAACACCAACTTCAAGTCGTTTGTGGTGCGGGTTCCGACACACCATCTCGACACGTTCCTAAAGGAAGAGTTTTGGCTGAAGGGTGTAGTCTACCGACGTTTTCGCGGCATGCTATGCGACACCGCGCAGCGTAACACAACGCCGTCACTACGTGTGTCTTAATTTATTTTATAAATTATGTTTTTATGTGTCGTGGATTCTAAACGGAAAGTCAAGACTTGGATGTGTTCGGAAATGGGGTTGGCATCACTGTGCGAGCTGTCAATGTCATTTTGAGTTTGCGGGGGAAAATAACGGTGACAGATGACGGCTGTCATTCAAGGTTCCTGTACTTGACGAGGACTTCATGATTAGACACTGAACTGAACGGACGTGCGCTACCAACCTCGCCGCGTTACGATACGAATCCAGTTCCATCCGATTTGTGTGTGCTATTTTTTAACTGAATGTTAGTTAAATCGAGCTTATTAAAACTGTAGAGTGCATATTGAGTCTTATTTCGGCTACAACAATGGACGACGAGCAGTCAGGCAACGAACGCTGACATTCTCCTCCGACATATGTATTAGTATATTTTTGTTAAGTTGTAATTTCTTGTATTTGTGTATTGTATTTTGTATGGGCCATAGCTGCCTGAAATAAAGGAAAAAAATTATTAATTAATCCTGGATTGCAGAAGAAATCGCGGGCAACAGCTAGTAAATGTCTTCATCCATAGCTTTCCACCAGGCGAGGTTGAGGGCAAGAGCCATTTCGCAATAAAAAAAGATTTTAACTTACAAGTTTTTTTGCTTTTCTTTTCAGACTTATTTGGTTTAATAATACAATACTGTCCTTTGTCGAATTTAGTCAGTGAACTTTAAAAGTAATGAAAATGCGCTTCGCTGATCTGCTTAAAGTGTAATAGGATTTTGGTTTCGTTTTAAATAGTTCTCTATAAGGACTAAGTTATCTTTCTAAAACATTCACGTTTCAATAAATATTTAACAAACATAATTTTACACTAAAATATTAAATATACATTTTGGGAACGTAGGTTTAAAATACTTGAATAATATTTTAATACCCTCTTTCTCATTAAACAGTTTCAAATTCAGCACTATATAGCTAGGTTACGTTCAAAATTTTAATTTAAACACGTAAAGTTTCGATAAATCAGAACAATGAATGTGATCTAAGTACGGTCAAGTTCATTCTTTGTTTTAGGTATATTATTAATGTGTTGTAATATTACTAAACCAGACTTGATGTTATTTTAATGCGAAAATTTACACAAAAGCATCGAAATAAAGAGGCGTGGCTTACACATATTTGAATACGCAGAAGACAGCTTGTCTATGGGTGGGTTGCACCATCTTACTTTAACTATAAGAAACATCGAACTGTAGGTGCGATGTTTGTTATAGTCAAAGTAAGATGGTGCAACCCACCCTTGTCACAGTTCCCTTTTGTTTCTATGCAAGTTAGTATAAGTTTTTTTGTTGTATTTTCTTTCCTACTTTTAGTTTTTAGCTAAGTACTAGAATATAAGTGATTTGGTCGTAAGCACTGTAAACTTATGTTTTAAATAAATAAATTAATAGTAAATAGTAAAAGGTTACCCAATTAGAAAGAGAAAGTTCGCGATAGGTACGACCGTCTCTAATTCAGTGTATTGTGTACTATAGAGGTTTTATGCTTTGGTCAAACCTTGGCAATATGGCTGCAATTCAATTATTCAAACATCGAATTACTCCAAAAGAAAAACGAAGCTCGTTTTTCTGGTAGGGTAACAGTTAGATTTTTGTAGGGCTTCACCTAGGAAGTGAATTACTTTAATCTTGTAACAGTCTTTATTATAATACATACGGCATAAGGCTTTAGTCTCCCGACCTTGCTCTTATCATTTTCTGTAGCTAGCCACCCCCCCTGTAAAGCCGAAGCTTTACAGTATCTACAATGGTTTTCTAAATATTTCTCTTCCTGAAAAGGCGAAAAAAAAACCGCGGAAAAATAAGCGGGGAAAATTAAGTCGACTGAATTCAGAAAAGTGAAATAGCCCGTTTATTATTTCCGTGTTCTATTTGACAATTTGTTAGCTGACGTCATAACTTTAACTGTAACCTTAACCGCCCACGCTTCGCTGGTTAAAGTTATTGTTAAATTTCTGTCAGACGCATCGAATGTCATGTCTCTGAACTTTATCTTTTAAATTTGACATGACAGTGCAACAGCAGTTAGTCATTCTATGGTCATTTTAACTTTCGCTGAAACTATAAGCTAGCCCTTGGTGCTACACATCGCTTTTTTTTTTTTGTGGATGGGAAATCATCAAATGACTTCTCCCGCTCTGGGCAGAGCGGGAGAGCGTGTCAGACTTTTACTGACTAAAACCCACCCATGCTCCTTCAGCTGCCCGTGCCAGGGCCACGGTATCTCTTTCGAACTACCCGCGACCCCGGCAGCATCGGCCCAATTGACCCCGTCACTGCTGACATCTCTTTGAGGCGCGCGTGGAACACAACGCGCCGTCGACCCGGGCCTGGTCCTTACCGGATGGCGAGCTGCCCATTACTTGTCGTCCGCAAGCCCGCGCCTACGGTGGCCGGGAATCGGCAATCGATTCCCGCCGCCCAGGGCGTCTCCTACGGCGGCTAGGGGCGCGAGGGCACGGCTGTTGCCTCTCCCGTGCAACCCATCCTATGAAAACAAATGAATAAGTGTAAGAGTTTTTGTGTAAAGTTTCGAAAAGACACGCGCAGGAGACCCGGCTTTAAATATTAAATGTACTCATAATGTCATACGTATGTGTGTGAGGGCGAGTATAGGTGAGTATAGTGTTTATACACACATTCACACGCACTCAGTCAACTCACCACGCCAACACTCCTCATTCTTATTTGTTTTATTTAATTTTAAGATTTTTGTTAATAGTTTTGTAAGTTCCAAAAGCATAAAAAACTGGCCAAGTGCTTGTCGGACCACGCACAATGAAGGGTTCCGTAGTTGGTTGACTATTACTCGTAAACTTGAAAAACCTACTTAGCTGTGATAGTTTTCCTTTTAACTTCGTTACATTACAGTTACATACGTTACAGTGAGGAAAATGTCGTAAGGAAAGTTTTGGGTATGAATGTCGATGGCTATAAGGGTAGGGGAAGACCAAAGAAACGATGGATGGATTGTGTGAAAGATGACATGGCTAGAAAGGGGGTCACTACCGAGATGACGAATAATAGAGAAGTATGGAAAAAAAGGACATGTTGCGCCGACCCCAAATAGATTGGGATAAGGGCAGGAGAATGAATGACATACTACTACCGTGAGTTTTTTCAAACATCCAAAACTAACCGTTTAGCTGGCAGGGGAGTGACACTTGACTCTAACAAAAATTAGCACTTTTAAGCTTAATATTTCAGAAACGGATCCCTAAATCGAAAAATGATTTTAATGGTCGCAATATTTTTGAAAGGGGTCTTTCAAAAATATTGCGACCATTAAAACCATTTTTGTGTGTGTGTGTGTTTGTTTTGTGTGTGTGTTTTTTGTAGTGTTTTGTGTGTGTGTTTTTTGTAGTGTTTAGTGTGGGGTGTTGCTGGATGGGTATCCAGCAACACCCCACACTACGGAATAGGCGAGAAAAAAAAACATCTCCGATTTAGGTACGTACACAGAAGGTACCCTAAAAAAAAAAATATTTTTCATGATTTTATTTTACCGAATTTGTCGGCGTAATGAACATGTCTATCCATGCCAAATTATAGCTTTCTAGTACTAAGAGTCTCTGATCTAAGCTGCGGACGGACATACGGACGGATATAGCGAAACTATAAGGGTTCCTTGTTGACTACGGAACCCTAAAAATATGATTATTGTGATACTCAAATTGGGAGTCAAAACTGTCTCTCCTAACTACAGATTACTCAATGATCTAGCTAGGAGAGCAGCGATGCACTCAACAATTCATTGTACCTTCTCCATGTTACTGATAATGCATACTTCGTAAGTCCCTCGTGTACTACAAAACCTTAATGTACAGACAACAAAAGAGATATCTAGGCAGGGTATTCTAACATATTTGTATGTGTATTGCTTCATGTTCAATTTCGTGACAATATACAATTTTGTGTTAGTGTGTTACAATGTAGAAGTGTGTGTTTTTGCAATAGCAAAAACAAAGTATTATATATAAAAAATTGAACATGAAGACAAGATATATCTCCTTTGTTGTCTGTACTTAAATAAATTATTATTATTAAACGTATACCTAACTTGGCATTATTTATTAACGTCATACACAGAAATCAAAACATTTTTCATCTAAAATTCTCCACAGAACCGAAACTGACATCGTCAATGGATTTTCAACTCTCGGTGATGAGACGAGCTTTGAGAATCCAACAGAGTGCATCCTAGCGCGTCGAAAAAATACACTGTTGGATTTTCAACTCTGGGCGCTAAGCAGAGCGTTGAAAATCCGGTGCGCGAAAAAAAATCGCTGCGATATTTTTACGTCCGTGCGAACGTCGGATTAACCTTCAAAGCCATAAGGAAAAACTTCACCAAACTGTAATAAACAGAAAAAGCGTCGAATCACATTAAAACCGATACCGTTTCCATCTCGATTCGATCTAAGAACGATAAAGTTGAAGCACAATACTTCTGCAAAGCTTTACAATTCTTTTTGTAGGGGGATACACTTAAAACTTGTGTATCCGATAAGGTGTTATGGCCGTCTATTATTTTATTTTTCTTTTGGTACAGGCGCTTCTTACACTTTGTACTTTTGATTTAATTCCGTAATGGCAAAACATGGCACGTTCAGCCGTTGGTCCCGGCTGTCATTCCTAAATCTTTGACAGTCGTTATGGGTCGTCAGAAGCCCGAAAGTCTGACAACCAGCCTTACCAAGGGGTATCGTATTACCCATTAATGGGTTGTAGAGGTCACATAGGCAGTCGCTCCATGTAAAATACTGGTATTCAGCTGCATCTGGTTAGAGTGGAAGCCGACCCCGAAATAATTGGGAAAAGGCTAGGCAGATTGATGTAATTCCGTATCGGACAAAGTAATAGTACTTACAACAAAACATTGAAAGGGTTACTTACGGGTGACAATGAAATCTTATTGGTTTGTTTTTTAGCAGGCATAGCACGTGACCAACTTTTGTGTAAAAAGATAATTTACATTCAACTGTACTTTCGGATACAGTGAGGAGCTCGTGGCTAAGTAATAACAGCCGCACGGGTCGATCTATCCGGTTATGCTACGCTTGCCGGGCTCGGTCCGTGGATGGGTGATCAGCTTTACATACCGAGACTCCTCCATGCCTCGGCAATCACGTTAAGCCGTTGGTCCCGGCTGTCATTCGTGGATCTTTGACAGTCGTTACGGGTCGTCAGAAGCCCGAAAGTCTGACAACCAGTCTTACCAAGGGGTATCGTATTACCCAGTTAATGGGTTGTGGAGGTCTGATAGGCAGTCGCTCCATGTAAAATACTGGTATTCAGCTGCATCCGGTTAGACTGGAAGCCGACCCCAACATAGTTGGGATAAGGCTAGGCAGATTAATGGTACTGTCGGATCCTGGAACAATAGGTAACTCACGGAAACCGGTCTAAGGGCCGGTTTCTTGATCTGTAGTTAACTCAACCAATAGTAAGGAATAGTTGAATATTGGCTAAATGTGAAGGCTGAACATAAGGCAACAGACACGCACACCCACTAGGATTTGGTTATACAGGGTCAAATTAAATTAGCTAGCGTAACTTTGCAGATGTAATGGGTATCCATAATCTATATCTATACTTACTATAAAATAATGTCACTTTTCGTGTCTCTGTGTAGCCGCGTTGTTCTTCTAAACTACGCAACTGATTTTGATGCAGTTTTCACTACCATTTAGAAAATTTATTCCGGAAGGTATATATGTATAATACATTAATTAATATGCAACTTATATATAATATAGAAACCTTCATGTTTTGTCAAGTCGTAAAAACCGTGCGAAGCAGGGCCGGGCCATTAGTATCTTAAAGAAGAAAGAATAACTGTTTATTCACATGAAAGTGACGCAACATTATAAAAAATACATTATAAAAATCTGTTTTATTTTTTTTTAATATACTTCACAGACGTGACAACATTACCAGCGATCATTGACCAAAAAAAAATATGTTTTTGTTTTAATTTTGTCGTGTTTAGATATCGGTACCCATCACGTCTGCAAGTTTCACTAGCTAATCAAATTTGAGCCTCTAAACAATCTTTCGTTTTTGTGCGTTTAGGTTGTCATAAATGGGTTCCATTTTAAGAAAGTAAACAGTAGAGTATTCGGACTAAAACATAATATTGGCAGTTCCTAGCTTACAAGAGATCTAAACTCTTTTCGATACATTGACCTTCTGCCCGGGGCGCTACGCTTTCAGCTGGACCTGGGTCCTAAAAAAGTTTATTGTGACCTTTAGCTGCATGGTAATGTCCCAACTTTCCTTTGTTACAAACACAATTTTAACTACACGGTTAGTAGCTCTTAGGGTGGGTTGCACCAACTTACAACGCACCTTCAGTTCGATGTTTGTTATACCATTTGACAATTTGTTAGCTGACGTCATAACTTTAACTGTAACCTTAACCGCCCCAGCTTCGCTCGTTAAAGTTATTGTTAAATATCTGTCACTTCTGTCAGACGCGTCGAATGCCATATGCCCGCTCCAAATATTATGTTTTACATTTGACATGACGGTGCAACAGCAATTAGTCATAGTCATTTTAACTTTGACGGAAACTATAACCTAGCCCTTGGTACAACCCACCCTTAGAAACTAACATTGCAACTAAAATTATATTTACATATTAGTGAACAATATAATTATGTTTATAAGAATGGTTACAAACTAACTAAATATTTGAAACTGCGCGAATAAGAAGTAGTTATGCTCAACCCTGCTTTTTTTTTTTTTTTTTTTTTTGTGGATGGGAAATCATCAAATGACTTCTCTCGCTCTGGGCAGAGCGGGAGGGCGTGTCCGACTTTTAGTGACTAAAACCCGCCCGTGTTCCTTCAGTTGCCCGAAAAACGAGATTTGTTGCCAAGATTCTCCTTTTGTGAGGAGTACGTAGGCATAAATATTTTATAGACCATTGCTCTCGAAAATGAAATTCTTTTCGTTGGTCCTTCTTGAGAACGGCTGGACAAATTTGTTTTTTTTTTTTTTTTGTTTTAAAATGTTCGTAATAGTCCGTATCAGGTTCTAATGGAAAGAAAAAAACTTTGAAGTTGCCGAGAAAATTTGAAAATTCAAAACTGAAAATGCATTTTCTTTTTGAATTTTGTATTTTTTACAATGACATTATTTTCTCGTTAATCACTTTATTCTTATGATGAAAAATATTTTTTTTTATTTTTAAGATCAGTTTAAAATGGTATTAAAGAGTATTTTTTAGTTTTTTAAACTATGGTAATTTATTTTTCAATTTTTTAGATAATAAATCGTTAATCCTGATGATCCTGATCAGGATATTGGGACAAAATTTTTAAATTATTGTATTGTCATCGGGCCTTGATAAGTGTGCTAATTTTCGAATTAATCTGACCATATAAAGTGGGTAAAAATCGAGTTTAAAGATTCCGTTACATACAAACATACATACAGGTGAAGCTAATAAAAGCGTGTTAAAAAGGGAATGACTACTGAGTTGACGACTAATAGAGAACTATGTAGTATGGAAGAAAAAGACATGTTGCGCCGATGCCAAATAAATTGGGATAAGGGCAGGAGAATGATGCTGCCTTTTTTTTAAAAAAACCTATCAACAGAATATTGTGTACAAAAAAACGTGTCGTAAAAACACATCGTTAAGTTCAAAGCTATATAAACTTTCAGTAGACCGGAAGTGACGAGCACCGTGCTCGTTAGAGGCTACTACTTCCAGTAGAGTGCGTTAATGTTGCGGGGACACTTGTGATTAAGTATGTTTTTTGTAGTCCGAAAAAAAAAACCTTAAAAAAACTTACGAAAATATTAACAAAATACTACAAGCTAGTTTAACTATAATATGTTAAGCTGTTTCAATTTATAATTGAATTGGGGAATGTAAAAGAATTGAGCGTCTTCTGTCTATCTACTTAAAAATTAATTGAAACTCGATCAGATATCAAAAGTTTACATCGTTTTAACTTTAAGTCTGTTAGTTTTAAGGTGGCGCTAGTTGGCAACACTGCTCGTGTTGCCAACTAGCGCCACCATTGAGAAAAAGATCCTATGTCTAAAGATATGGAACAAATGGCCGTTTTTGGCGTAAACTGCTAAGGCTGACAAAAATTAATAATAAAAATTTTTGATTAAATTAATAATTAATAAAATCAATAAATCTGCCTAGCCTTTTCCCAACTATGCTGGGGTCGGCTCAGCAGAATACCAGTATTTAAAATGGAGCGACTACCTATCTGATTTCCACAACACAATTACTGGGTAAAATCATACCCCTTGGTAAGACTGGTTGTCAGACTTTCAGGCTTCTGACGACCCGTAACGGCTGTCAAAGATCCACGAATGACAGCCGGGACTAACGGCTTAACGTGCTTTCCGAGGCACGGAGGAGTCTCGGTATGTAAAGGTGGTTACCCATCCACGGACCAACCCCAACAAACGCAGCTTATCTTGATGGATCGACCTATACGGCTGTTATTATTTAACCATGAGCTCCTCTTAATAATTAATAAAATGTTAACTTAAATTTTACTTAGAATAAGTTAGTTTGCATGTATAAATAAGTCCTCTTCCTTCAAAATTTTCTTTTGCTGTGCCCGACAGGGTCCACGACTGTTACAACAAATGTTTACTTACCACCTAAACATATACACTGTGAAATGCAATAAATGATTGAATATTGAGTATTGAGGCTTTTTAGTGTTGATTTTTTTCTTACAAAAAGTTTAACCTCATTTGAGTAAAAATGTGAGCATAAGAAATTTCTAAATGTTCCATATCTCCAAACTTATGATTTTTTTCTCAATGGTGGTTGGTACAATTTGCAGCACTACTCGCCTTAAGAAGCGCAGTCGTTACCTACATACTAAAATCAAACATCTGAATTCAGTTGGATCTGGAGTAGAAAATTTAATATTATATGAGGCAATAAGCCAAGTGAGTGACACGTTAGATCCCTGACTGTGAAATTGAATTAATTATTGTTTCATGTATAAGATTTATATGTACTAATACGTACATAATGTAGTACGTACGTAAGTTTACTTCTATTTCATATTTTAAAAAGATATTCTTTGTCAATGAGATAAAGTACTACGTATAGAGAGGACATCCGAAACAAAAACAGTGTCACAACAGAATTACAGCCGGGGGGGCTGTGCGCTGCAGCGCTTAAACATTAGGTATCGTCTCACCAAACTATAAAACATGCAGCGCTACACCGTTTAATACTTATAGTGCGAGTGACTAAATGAGTTGCTGCCGGTCGGCATCAAAGCATGGCCCAAAAATCTGGTTTGCGGCGTCGGTTCTATACGCTAGTAATAATATTTATATGTTCTTTGTTCAAAGTTATTAAGATTTTCTTTTCTATTCAACATAATTACTTCATGTCGCTTTCTTAGATATTCCCCAGAACTTAACTATTATAATTCTCCACCTTTGATCTCTCTCAAAAATAATTAATGTACGTATCAGAATGCCACTCAAACAATAAACATACACAGCATAAACATAGCACTGACATAAAAAATTGCCAAGCTTAAAAAATATGAAACACACAAGGAGGTGTTGCCAGCACAATGCACATGGCGTCACTAAGTAGCGCAATTAGTTCAGTCGTGCGTTGACCGCCAACGACAGCGGACTTCCGTGCCCGCGCCTCTTCAAGTTTTCACTATAAGTATGAGTTGTTTATTGTTGCTATGTTTTATGCCGCTGTTCGAGTTTTATTATGAGTGTCATAAAATGATTTATTGTAGAGTTATGTTGTAGGTATTGTTTTTCTGAGTAAAAGTGGCAGGTATTTTTTCTGACCAGATCGAAATCGTGGAAAGATAGTTATAAGAAATATCTTATAAAAACTTAGTTATTCTCAAACAATATTACTATTGCTGTTTTCTGCGCTTTCAGAAAAAACATAAATTATACATATGTCGCAGAATCAAACGGATTAGCGTCCACGCGCTTGAAGTCGGTGTCCGCCATGTTGCTTTTTTATCAATCAGTGCGCACAACCGGCGCGGGCGCTGTCTCAGGAGCAAGAGAGCTCGAAAATAGACGAACGCACTACTGACAGATACAACATTGACATTGACAACCTTGACTCGAACTACTGACTCAATGACAGCTGTTATCGATTTGATTAATCGACTAACGTATCGCAAACGCCAATAGATGGTGCTACTAGTACGTAAACAAGCTTTTTACTTAACTTCTCCGACATTATAGTACAACAGCTTTTGTAAAATAGACAAAATCTCTTTCCAATATTTAGCATTCCAATCGAAATATTCACTACTTTCGTGAGCCCAGAAATACTGGGCCATCCCCAAATTTTACTCCATCTCATTGCCAGAACAATATAATATAATAACAAAATACAACTATACCAATAGCGGGAGGATGTCAATTTCTTATCTCCAATTGAATAATATAAACTTGTACACATAATGTGCTTCTATTGTCAATCAAGGCGATACTGGATCGCGATTGTCAATATTTGGTTGAGTATTTCTGTACCGGTGGTGAGAACAGTGTTACAGTATTAATATAGAAGAAGTTATATTGTTTTAGACTGTAAAAGGATAGATAGGATAGGATAGGATAGGAAGTTATATCATACTAGCTGCGCCCCGCGATTTCACCCGCGTAGACCGGGCTAAAAAGTAGCCTATGTGTTAATTCAGGGTATAACCGCTCACACGAACGCGGTGTGAATCGGGTCCGTGGATCATTTTATATAATATTGTACGTGGTATGAGTTCTATACCAAGAAATATTTTTTATTATTAACGTTGTTCCATCACTATTAAGTACTAATATCGAATTCTATGCATTTAATTTGATGCGTTATCTATTTCCGAACGATTTAAGATACGTCAACACTGACTGAGACTCGTCTATGACATTAAAAAATATTTTATTCTCTGTCATGCCATTGTTCGTACCTGCCGTGTGAGCGGCTAAGCTGGAGGAATATACCCTGAGATGAAACCAAAATTAACCAAGTGCAGGTAATATTAAAAAAAAAAAGAAGAAATTGTTTATTGTCACAAATCAGCAAATAGTTACAAATTTGTATTCGAAGTCTCCTTTTAGGCAGATAATTCCGGTGTTTGTAGGCTCCGCTTTTCCATAACAATGGTATAGGTATCAAAAACTAAGCGTGACGTGTAGCATGAGGTGAGGTGTGTGTTGTGACGTGAAGTGGTGTGTGTGAAGTTACAGTATTGTGTGTTGTGATATGAATGTGATGTATGTTGTGATGTGAATGTGGTGTTTGTGATTTGACCACTCACGCGAGCGCGGTGTGAATCGGGTCCGTGAAGTAATTTTACCTAATATTGTACGTGGTGTGAGTTCTATACCAAAAAAATATTTTTTTATTATTAACGTTGTTCCATCACTATTAAGTACTAATATCGAATTCTATGCATTTAATTTGATGCGTTATCTATTTCCGACGATTTAAGATACGTCAACACTGACTGAGACTCGTCTATGACATTAAAAAAAATTTTTTTCTCTGTCATGTCATTGTTCGGTCGGTTGAGTGTGAAAGTGTTTTACTCAGTTAATAGTTTAATTGTACTGTGGTAAGTGGGTTTATTTATGTTTCATGTTAAGAATTAACACACCATGCATTTTAAACCTTACCTATAGGTCATCGCCTGTTTTTTCTTACTAGAGCCATTTCTTTGAAATCTGAAGCTAAATTGTCTTTGTTCGTCTTTTTAACCATTTCTAGAAATGTAAACAATAACAAATTCAAACGAAACACACACCATAATAGAGGTTTAGTCAAAAGGTTTCCAAGAAATGAACAGGAGCTACAGAATTCGTAGAAACTATGCCGCTAGCGCAGTTTGTAAACAAACGCGCGCGGCGGGCCGAATGACGTCAGCGGGTGGTACACTCGACTAGTTTTTTAAGCGGGCGCTCCTGCTCGGGTGAGCGGATAAGCTATTTTCATACCAAATATCATCCAAATCGGTCTAGCCATTTGAGCGTGAACAAGTAACAAACAACAAACAAACACTCACAACCTTTCGCCTTTATGAAATTAGTGTAATTTTTTTCGAGTAAATTAAAAACGTCAGCGCGACACGATACACGTCACGATCACTTAATTTTCATTCGTTCAATTAAATATTAAAATAACCATTATATTTTTTAATTTAAATTCACTCACGTTACGGTTACGTAACCATATGTCAAAATGATTAATTCTAGGCTGAACATACATACTTTGAACTGAACAACAACAATTCAAAACAAATCCACACTACTCGTACATAATTGCTTCTGTTATTCAACCACTTTTTAAATTTCCAATAAACAATTTTCTATATAAAAGACAACCACATTCGCCACAACAGTACCGAACCCGTGCGAAAGAATCAATATTCAATGATTGTCATACCCCTTTCATAATCAAAGGCAATTCAGTCCAACCATTGTCATTTACTGTTTACACACACGAACACCCCAGATGACAGCGTGGCGTATAATACTTTTTATAGGTTATGTACGGTACAATTTTGTTCAATAGATGAATGGGTGCTAGATTTGTGTACATTGAAAAATGTACGCCGGGAGGAAATGTAACATAGTTAGGCTAGGCAGATTCATTTACGTTTGTTAGAAGGTGTAGTAGCTGATTCAGAAAATGAAAAAACGGAACTCTATAGGATCACTTCGTTGTCCGTCTGTTTGTCAGTCTGACAAGACTCTTTTTGGGGTTCCGTACCAAAATAGTAAAAAGGAACTCTTCTGGTGCGACTCAGTCTGTCTGTCTGTCTGCCTGTCACAGCTGGATATCTCAAGAACTACTAATGTTATCAACTTGAAATTTGGAACAGTTTTAGCTGACGTTTGTCCAACTATTTTGCAAATAAGACAGAAATAAAAATATATACTTATGTTTTTTTTTGTAACAGGGACTGAAAGGGGGTCTTAAAAATTCGAAGTAGGGCATGTGGGTTATCATATAAAAGAACGTAGTTTACATATTCTCAAACATTTTTTTACTTTTTTAGGCCGTATAGTTTTCGACTTTTGATGAAAAATGTAAAAAAAATACCGCCCCCCTATCTCCAAAGTTTGCATAGAGGAAAATCCGAAATTATTCTATGTGATAGAAATTTATGTAAAGGTTACAGGTAAAATAAAACGATGTCTCTAAATAGCACACTTTTTCAGAAATCGGAACGGAACCCTCGGTGCGCGAGTCCGACTCGCTCTTGTTTTCTCAGGAACGCGAGGAGATAATCAAGTTGAAATTAATATCAAATACGTAGGTCCCTTGGTGCTCTAAAAAATCAAGCTTCTAAGTCAACGTGATTAAAAAATACGGCTATATAAGCGACATATTTTGATACTTCAAATAAATCAAAACGCTTAGGGTAGGTACTTCCCGTTGACCTAGAATCATAAAATTTGTCAAGAAGCAAAGTCTCGCAGCAAAAGTCAAGTAAAAAGTCCAGAAATCGTTATTTTGTAGTTTTATCACATAATTTTTTTTTCTATCTTTTTGATTTCAAACTTAGGTACATTTTTGCAGTTGGAGAATTGACAGTGACGTATATCAATATACTATGGAAGACCATGTTTTTCAACTACAATGTTAAGTTTGTTTTTAGGATGATTGTATCCCAATTACGGAACCCTTCATTCTGCGTGGTCTGACACGCACTTGGCTAGTTTTTCAAATAACAACCGTTACACTTTGATAGATGTATGAATTGGATTGGTTGGTGCCAATTTGCTTAGCAATTAATTTCCCAGACTGTATCAATTTATTATTCACCACTGACTTTTCATTAAAATCTAAAAAATTTGTCGACAGTAATTTATTTCCACATAAAATTCGACAATGTCAAGAAATGGAGCAAATTCACAAAAATAATGGCACTTTGTACTGGCCTTAGCAAAATATTATATAAGCCAAAACCTTTTGGTACAATCACTGAATGAACCCCTGCTCGTATTAACACGACGATTATTGTTTAATTTTTTCAACATTCAACCTAATTTAAAAAGGATCTCATAGCTATCCGGCATGAAGTGAAATGCCAATCGCAAATAAAAATAAAAATGGCCGCGTTGCTTACTTTGTGTCACAGTATAATAAAGTAAGCAGTATTCATACAAACGGCCGAAGCAACTTGCTTCGAAATTTTGGATTACTTGAGTAAGTACTAAAAATATTTAAAAAAAGAAAAGAAAAAAAACAAGTGAAAAAGAAATAATGAAAAGATAATTTGAGAATTTAATACAACATTATCAGATACGTAACCCAAAAGACACAGGCAGTGGGCAACCCTAGTGCGTGTTTATGTACCGAGTGGCCGTATATATAATTATTTCAAGGACACTCCGAGACGTAATACTGCTTACTTTATTATACCACAGAATACATAATAGTACAAGTACAAAAGATTCACTCCGCAAAATCATTTACATAAATAGCAACTCTTGCTACGACAAAATAAAGTGCAATTCAGGTCGCACAGCATTAATTACCTACAGCTATACGAGTATTCACCTAGAAGTTGCCTATCTTTCTATCGCGTAACTATTATACTTTCTGACTCGATATGGTTGTCTTCTTTTACGACGCGGCGCGTGAGTGAGCATCGAACTTACGTGCGAGCCGGCCGGTGCGCGGCAGCCCACACTGAATTAGCCCGACAAGTCGAGCCCGCCGCGTACTTGTAGCTTCATACCTAAACTGCGGATGCGCCTGGGCATCTTACATATATTCCCTCCATATTTTTATTTTAAAATTTTAATTCAACTGGGGTACCCAATTGATGCAGCCCACTGTACAATTTAGCATTTATAAATAAAAATATACAATATGTACAATAGTTAGTGACGTTTCCAAATGGTTCAGTTTCAAACGAAATTGGATTTTGTTACTGTAAACGGTTACTGTAACATATGGCTTTGTTTCTGTTGGAAATTGACCATCACATCAATTTGAGTTTGTAGGTGGAATGGGCGAGTGGAAGTACTATGAAATTGCTTGGTCGACTGAGAAAAGCTAGCGATAATTTTGCACTGTTGAAACTTGTCTTATCTACATTCTGGAGACACAGGAGAATATTGAGAATTCTTTTATTACAAAGCCGGCTTTTTTCCCTAGAGCTGTATTACAGAGCAAAAGCTCCCCTAGTAAACAAGCCGGCCAAGTGCGTGTCGGGCCACGCGCGTGTCGGGTTCCGTAGTTGGGATGAATTAATCCGAAAAACAAAGTTAACATTGTAGTTAAAAAACATGTTCTCCCATACATTGATATACGTCACCGTCTATTTTCCAACTGCAAATTTAAGTTAGTAATAACAAAAATATTTTTTTTATGTGATAAAATTAAAAATTAATGATTTTCGGACTTTTTACTTTACTTGTGCTGTGAGACCTTTCTTCTTGCCAATTTTCATGATTCTGGGTCAACGGTATAGATTTTGATTTACTTGCGAGTATCAAAAAATGTTGCATAAATGGCCGTATTTTTTTATTGCGCTGACTTAGAAATTTGATTTTTTTAGAGCTCCAAGGGACCATAGATTTACGTATTTGACATTAATTTTAGCTCGATACCTCAACGCGTTCTTGAATTTGTCTGTCAAACTAACAGACAGACAGACTGACCACGAAGTGATCCTATAAGGGTTCCGTTTTTTTCTTTTGAGGTACGAAACCCTAAAAAAACAATTCACTTAGTTACTACGCGGCTAAGCTGATGAAACAGTATTCTTATCAACCCACAAAAATACTTTCATGAACTTCCAAGAAAATTCTCTATTACGCAAGAAAAAGGAACTAAACCCGAAAAAACTTCTTTATATTCCTTACTATATTCACATCAGTCTTATTATCACTAACGTTAAATTGTCTGAATACAATAAAGTGGCACACAGATACACTTCGCCGTTTTTTCCACTCGTTGCTACTAAGAATTCTCTCTCATTTTTTTTATCCGACTTAAGCCCAATGGCCCATGACACTTTCCGTTTGAAAACCGTTCGTGGAAAATTTCATATCTCAGGATAATATTCTAATCTCTTTCATGCCTCCGTCCGAAGGTTTTATCTCGTTTATAAAACGGCATAAGCCCGAAATAATGCCAAGACCTCTCCAGAGGAATATACGGTGGTTGGGTTTTGCCGGATGCTAGTGGCAAATATTTGAGTAAGGAGAGAGAAAATGCATACTACTGAGGTTTAACATTGTTTATGCATTACAATAACGACTCACTCTATACATAAATCTACTAGAAAAGTAGATTTCTATTCCTGTCTACTTAATATTATGCATTCAAGTGCACCTTTACACTGCCTTAATCTTTTTTGAAGCTCGTAATGTTGACAAGCGATATTAGCAATTATTTTCAGTAACCCTATAACCTACATAACTCATACCTTGCCATGATTTTGCAGTCGCTTATGCAAGCGGAATTTTGGCAACCATATTATAAGGATTATCTGCAAAGTCTAAAGTAAAAGAATCTGAATTACACTTTTACCACTACTTACACACACACTACACACACACACACACACTACACTTACACTTACACTTTTACTTTCTATCAATGATGTAAGATATGTTACGTTCATAGTGACCGATGTTTAAAATCTGATCGTGACAAGCAAGTGACAAGTGACTAGCTTTGACGCGCAGACTAAGGACAAAACGTCCCAATTAGGACGTTTTCGAGTTCTTACGACGCGCGCGCTAGAAATATATCTGCCTCTTTTTTTTTTATAATAGGTGGTATAAAAATATTTGCCCCGGCTTCAATGATATATAGATACAGCTCTCTGTATCTATATATCATTGAAGCCGGGGCAAATATTTTTAAACCACCTATTACGAAATACGAAAAATTCGAAATTTCGTCACTATTGTAATCTATATACTCATCTCTCTCTGGATGAGTATATAGATTACAATAGTGACGAAATTTCGTACCCCAGAATAGTTAAATCAATTTGAGAAAATAAGGTAATTAAATAAACATTTACTTTATTCTGCATGACGTAGTTCACAAACTACGCGCAATGCGTGTCGCTCGTCAATGAAAACAGTTCTTTGAATTACTACGGGACGGTTTAATACAAATAAATCAATTTAAATTTATACGCACATTTTTTTGTATGAAGTTAATTTAATTATTTATCTTTTAGTATACGTGTTTTAATATAATACCTTTTTGTATGTATCATATATTTATAATGCGTCTAATTTGTGACAGCGCTCCTTGATGGACGAGTCCTATTACTGGGTGGACGTACGACGCGTTGCGTGAGTACAGCACAGAACAGGCAAGCCATGCCGCCCCAACCACTCAAGGTCTTTAGCTTATCTGCGTCTTATGAATTTCTTAGTACTTTTCTTTTCTTACTACGTGCCCACCCCAACTACTTTCCCGTATTGTCCCCACTTATTTGCAAGCGGTTACGCCACCCACCAAGTCAGCGTTGTGAAGATTTGCGTACGTGGCCTCTAGTACTTTTTGCTGCATAAGTAGGTACCTATCCTTATGGGGTATTGTCAGTACCTTTTGTTACCAGGCTGTTACTCTTCTAACGGCTTGTGTTGATTTTACGGGGGACTTTTATGATATTGCATATAGGATTTGGACCCGGAGGTATGGCGAAAGCTGTGGTCATTTGAAGGTTGTTACAAATTCAAATTGTAACTGCATGGTACACTGATACTTTTTGATTATTTAATATTGTTTTGGACTAAATATAATTTCAATTAATCTCATTATAATTTAGTTTTGACACTTTTTTATTGTTCGATATTTTACTAAGACATTGTATTTTTTTTGTAATTGAATTTGTACGCCATAGTTGGCAAAACAAGTTCGTACATTTTTTAAATTTAAATACCCTGCGTGCCCGACGAGTCGGTGTGTAAACGCATGTTTTTTGACAAATAAATTATCTCTATCTCTATCTCTATGGTTTTTGGGGGATTATAAACAAGTGAATATTTCCGTAAGCCGTTACGGAAATATTCATTTGTTTATAATCCATTGGTCCATTTCGCTATAACATCTAGGGAAAACCGAAGCCAGTGTAAACTTTTCATCATATATCCCTCCAAGTACCTATCCTAACGTACGTAAGCTTGGTCCAGGCGAACAAAATCAGCAGTGACAGTAAATACTACACTTTTTTTATATAATAACGTCTTTATGAAACTCTAAAATTGACAAAACTCCTCACTCAACTGTTCCATTACAAAATAAGTAGGTAATCTTCTCCAGCTTCAACTTAACTTAATCTTCATCAAACAGCCTCTTCGGAGTTTATCTTAATTGATTCATAACGTTAGCGACATTATAAATATCAGGCGGAGGGTGAAGTAAATAGTACGATATCGCTCCCCCCAGTCTTGGAGATTACCGGCAGAGTTGCTTGCATTCTTTTGTAGGGCTGTATGTGTGAAGGTCTTTTTAAATATATTTTTTGAGGTCTTTTATCGATATAGAGTATATAAAATGTGAGGAGCTCGTAGCTAAGTAAAAACTGCCGCACGGGTCGATCCATCAGGTTAAGCTACGCTTGCCGGGGTTGGTCCGTGAATGGGTGACCACTTTACATACCGAGACTCCTCCATGACTCGGAAACCAATGGCTTAACTTGCGTTAAGCCGTTGGTCCCGGCTGTCATTCGTGGATCTTTGACAGTCGTTATGGGTCGTCAGAAGCCCGAAAGTCTGAGAACTAGTCTTACCAAGGGGTATCGTATTACCCTGTAAGTGGGTTGTCGAGGTCAGATAGATAGGCAATCTCAGAAGGCATAGACTGTAAGCCGACCTCAACATAGTTGGGAAAAGCCTAGGCGGATTTTTTAGTTAACCATAAAGTGACTGGTATTGCAGCTACTTTTTTGTGATTACCCTTGCAATTACGCTATAATAGAAGTTTACTTTTTGACCTACTCGTATATTATCCCTATTGTCTATACACTTTTTTTTAAAGTTTTTTTATTTAACCTCTCCACTTCCGAACCCAATGGAGTACTTTGCAATACGGTCACTTGTCCCTTCCAATATTTATGTATGAACCTTGTCAACCCTATACCTCATCCGAATTTATTTACAATTTTCCTTATGAAATACTTTGAAGTGTTTGAACAAAATTTATAGCGAGACTTTCTGAAGTAATTCAGAGTTTTGTCGACTTTCTGAAGTTTGAACTCGCTGCGTTTCCTAACAAACGGGGTTTGATACGTTCCAATGCGATGTTAAACTCTTTAAGTGGCTATTCGGCAGAATCGTTGGATCGGAGAACAAATGTTTCGGATACAAGTTACGAACTTAAAATCTTTTAGAAGTACATTCCTATGTAAATTTTGGGCGTAAAAGAGTAATGTTTTATTTTCGGTTGTTTGAAATGCGGAGGAAAATCTTGCAGTTGTCTTTATTCGTGCATTTTCACGATATTTAGAACTACCTACGTCATGGTCTTATACAGGCTAAAAGTTAGTAATACCACCTAGATACTTACAAGGAAAGGTACCCAACTGTCAGGCTCCGGTTTGATTTATTGTGATATATGTTAGACAGTAGTTTATTATAATAGCCACGTATTTTCTTTTTAGCTGCCCACTCTCAACTTTTTGGGAGAAATTGTCCTCCAAATTACTGAAAAGTGAAATACCCTCTAACTTCTGTGGAGTTAATAAATATATTACCGTATTACATAAATGGCCGTATTTTTTTACAGCGTTGACTTAGTAGTTTGACTTTTTAAGGACTCCAAGAGATCATAGACTGACTTATTTGTTATTAGTTTCAATTTGATACCTCCATCCACGCGTTCCTGAGAAAACCTATAAGGGTTCCGTTTTTTCCTATTGATGTACGGAACCCTTAAAATACGTGTCTGTTATTTTAGACTACTAAAATAAATATATAAATACTACTAAAATAATAACTAATACTACTAAAATAATAACTAATACTACTAAAATAAATCAAATTGGAGTCGGATAGTTGGGTACCTTTCCTTGTTAGTAAAATAGATGACTAGAACACAAATAACTGACTGTATATGAGTTAACATTACTTAGTCCTTATGACACCGTTTTTGTACCAGTACGTACAATGTTCTCACGATATGTAGGGTAGATATCATACTAACCCCTGTCCATGTACACAAAATATTCCCCAAGTAATACTTTACAACAACAAGCTTCATAATAATACAGATTTTATTTTACTACCCTCCGGATAGTCGTAGTAAAATACCGTAGACGACGGCACAACACACTAAAGTGAGACATTCACGCTTATGTGATAGTATACGTAACTATTTTATATTTTGTTGTACTATATACAGGGTGTTAGGTTAAGCGAGGGACATACTTTTACGGAGTGTAGTACTCATGAAAATTAAGAACATTTACCATGGAACTAACCCTGAAATATGAAAAAGAAAAGTCAGCTGTTCTCTTCAGAGTGCAAAACCTACCCGATCAAAATGTACGAGACAGCTGATTTTTTTTTTTCATATTTCAGGGTTAGTTCCATGGTAAAAGTTGATCATTTTCATGAGTACTACACTCCGTTAAAGTATGGCCCTCGTTTAACCTAACACCCTGTATATATTAATGTTAAGTATTTTTATTTATTTATTTTACTATTTATATGCACACAGAATAATATATAGGGATAATAAAATAAAATTTATTGAAGTATTATAAAGTAAAAATAAGATTTAAAATAATTATAATCGAGGAAAATTTAATTCTAATTGTAATGTGGTCTACATAACGGTTAGAATAAAATTTTACTCGATGCCCGAGATACATCATATTTATAATTTCGAGTACAAAGGTACTGCTTATTTCTTAAGAAATTTCTTCCAGCAGACAAATACAAATATTCTTTATTGTGGTACATAGGTAAGCAATAAGTTGTTACATGTTTCCGAAATTGTACACAGCTATGACCCGCCATAATGGCATACAATAATTTTAAAGTAGGTAACATTTTAACAGCACAATCAAATAGAAAATTAAAATAATAACAATTTAAATATGCAGCACTTTAGAATTAACGAATATTTTTACATGTCAAGGCAACAATTAAAATAACGAGACATAAATTATAAATTCAGTTAGAATTAAATAATAGAAATTAAAAAATATATACATTTTACTTATCAGACCTGCGAAAGGAGAAATGACAGAAATGTAGACAATAGTGTGTGAGAACACGAAGAGAAAATATGAATAATTATATGAAGTCTTAAAACAATTATTAATATACCTACACGTATAACGCAAAACAAAAATTAACATACGAGTATACCTACTTAAAAAAATACATAAAGTATTGTAAGTATTGGGATTTTCTTTAAAAAAATTCTCAGTAGCTGCCCGGAGTCAGGATTTGTGTCCGGTTGATGGCAAAAAGCTCGCCTCCTATTACATAAATGTGACTTGAACATAACTGATGAAATGTGGCTGCACTATAGGTACACATTGTGCTAACCCTTCGGAGATAACAGGCAAAGTGTTATGTTATTTAATGGCGAATATTTTAGCGCAACAATTTATTCGTAATATACTCTTTTATAGAACTTCTTGTAGGTATGGTAAAAAACTTTCATATCTCCAGTCTACACTTCTATGTTCTATGTTATAGGATTTGGTTTCCGCACTTAGTCCTTCATGTGGACCATTGTGCGTGGGCAGTCTACACTTAATTTCATATCATTCAAGTTTTTTTACTGTACGTAATATTTCCCCCATAATGAAAAACAAATACGGTAACTGCTGTAGTAATTGGCCATGCTATAAGTAACTGGCCACTCATAAAAAAAGAGGAAACAAGCTGATGAATGAAAAGGACGAAAAAAATATTTTACGTCCTTTTCATTCTTGAGCTTGCTTGCATTACCTTGTTTCTACCTCTTTTTTTATGAGTGGCCAGTTACTAAAGCGTGGCCAATTACTACAGCAGTTACCAAAGAATCAGGACGCGTCCTAACAAAAGCCGTCATCGCGCGAATACGCGATCTTTACGCTCTTTTATATTAATATGACGTACCCGCGCGATCAATCAAGTCGCGTATCTACGTCATTGTTCCCAGCTCCCCAATTGATCGTTCGCGCGAACACGTCGCTTTCATTTTGTTCGGCGAATCCGTACGCGTGGTCACGCCGACAGTTTTCTGCCATCCGGTTTGCCGAACAAAATAGAATGCAACGATCGCGTGTTCGCGCGAACGATCATATTGGTTAGCACGCTCGGGAACAATGACGTTCATATGCGACTTGATTGATCGCGCGAGTACGTCATCCTAACTAATAATACAGGGTATCCCGTAATTAATGGACCACCTCTTAAGGGGTCATTGTACTCATCATTATGAACAACTTTTACTATGGAACCAAACCAGAAATTGCGAAATAAAAAACAGTTGTTCCCTACATTTTGACGAGTTATGCGAACATAAATGTAGGGAACAACAGATTTTTTTCATGATTTCTGATTTGGTCCCAAAGTAAAAGTTGTTCATAATGATGAGTGCAATGACCCCTTAAGAGGTAGGCCATTAATTACGGGACACCCTGTATACATGCGAAAGTGTGTTTGTTTCTTTGTTACGCTTTCACGCTAAAACGGCTGAACGGATTTGCATGAAATGTGTAGCCCATGACACAGGATACTTTTTATCCCGGTATTAGGTTCCCGTGGGATAATTTTTAACATGCACGCGGGCGACGCCGCTGGCAAAAGCTAGTATTCATATAAAAGAACGTGACGATCGTACTCGCGCGACTATCGCTTTTTAATTAGGATGCGGCCTAACACAATTCATACTTACGATTCTTTACACGAAAATTTGGTATTAATCATAAAAATTGCAAATGGCCGCAACGCCGTTTCGATAAAAAGAGGTTTCAACGAAGGAAGTTATTCCAATAATCTGGGTATAAATCCACACGTTCGTTTTATTGGGTCGAAAGGCGGTATCTCGTATTACCTACACTCCGGTATCGATATAAAAATACCGCCATGCCACTTTTGCTACCAAAATACCTCGAACAGGATATTTGAAGTAAATTTTTATGGGGCTATTCGTTACTCACTAAAATGGGTTGAGCACTATTTTTTCAGTTCACGAGTTTATTCTGAAAAAATAAACTCGTGAACCTAATATTCGTTATCGTGTATCTATTATTTATACCTATGCCTTAAAAAGTTAAAAACTTTTGGAATATGAATAATAGATAGTACACAAGAGAAAACATCAAACATCAACATCACATTGTTCAAGTCGTTGATTCGATTACGTCGGTGTGGAATTTCATGCGTTTTAATACGAGATTTCACATTTTGCTAAATAAAATTTAAAAGGGAAGGAGGGAGGGGTCGTTATTATAGCTGTAAAATATACAGGGTGGCAGGGCCATCGACGCGCAAACTGCAACCATGAATTCAGCACATGATTCTACACCCCTAGAAATAAATTTGAATAGAGAAATTTTTCGTTGGTTATCAAAAAGAAAATCAGCTGTTTCATAGAACAGCGAATTTTTTTTTTTATAACCGACGAAAAATTTCTACCCAGGGGTTTCAATCACGTGCTAAAGTCATGAGAACCTGTATATTATCTTATATTATATTATACTAGCTGCGCTCCGCGGTTTTACCCGCGTGGACCGGGATAAAAAGTAGCCTATGTGTTAATCCAGGGTATAAGCTATCTACATATCAAATTTCATCCAAATCGGTCCAGCCGTTTAAGCGTGAAGAAGTAACGAACATACACACACGCACACACACACACAAACTTTCGCCTTTATAATATTAGTGTGAATGTGATTACTTGCAACACCAACAACAACAACACCTGTTATCATTGCAATTCATTATCAATATTTTATGGCACTACTAAAAGTGAATCAAAAAAGCAAAATATTAAACAGCCATTTGCGACGCGATTTT
Source organism: Cosmia pyralina (assembly GCA_946251885.1). Lineage (NCBI taxonomy): Eukaryota > Metazoa > Arthropoda > Insecta > Lepidoptera > Noctuidae > Cosmia > Cosmia pyralina. Next base: position 23,447,725 of record OX276354.1, on the reverse strand, counting down.
GCCTAGTGTACATAAGTTAAAAAATTTGTGTTGATTCCCTCATTAAACGTGAAGTCGTTCAATCTGCCTAGTCTTTTTCCAACTATGAGTCGGTTCGGCTTCCAGTCTAACCGGGTGCAGCTGAGTAGCAGTATTTTACATGGAGCGACTGCCTATCTGACCTCCACAACCCAGTTCATCAGTCGTTACGGGTTGCAGAAGCCCGAAAGTCTGACAACCCGTAACGACTGTCAAAGATCTACGAATGACAGCCGGAACGTTGGTTGGTTGGTTGGTGTTGGTTGGTGTGTTCGGCTGTCGGAAAGCACGTTAAGCCGTTGGGCTTAACGTGCTTTCCGAGGCACAGAGGAGTCTCGGTATGTAAAGATAGTCACACACGGACTAACCGCGGCAAGCGAGCTTAACCTAATGATCGAGCCATGCGGCTGTTATTACTTAACCACGAGCTCCTCTATTTTAACGTAAAGTATCGCTACGATTAAAACTTTCACATTTGTTCCGAGCAGTTGTTGTAAGAACTCAATTTACAATATTTCAATAACAAACTGAAATTACTCAAACTCCTGAAGTCATCAACTCTTATTGTTATTTCATTCTCCGGTATTTAAATACTTGGTGAAAGTTTCCGAGAAAACAATGGACATAATAATAAAAACAGACCACGAAAACAAAGCTACACGATAGTTCTGTTGCTCTTTTAATATAGTACGCTACATACGTACGTGCGTACGTGCGACGTACGTGTGTATGGTGATAAATAGTATATTGTTGTTTTTATGTAAGTACTAAAAAACTTGTTATGATAGGTTATGCTATGTTATATTAAAGTCATAGTTAAGTTAATAAGCGGCCATTCTTATCTTCTTTGATGTAGATGTGGACGTGAGCTGGTTTAAAATAAAATAGAGGATCTATTGTCTGAGGAGCTCGTGGCTAAGTAATAACAGCCGCACGGGTCGATCCATCAGGTTAAGCTACACTTGCCGGGGTTGGTCCGTGGATGGGTGACCATCTTTACATACCGAAACTCCTCCGTGCCTCAGAAAGCACGTTAAGCCGTTGGTCCCGGCTGTCATTCGTGGATCTTTGACAGTCGTTACGGGTCTTCAGAAGCCCGAAAGTCTGACAACCAGTCTTACCAAGGGGTATCGTATTACCCAGTTACTGGGTTGTGGAGGTCAGATAGGCAGTCGCTCCATGTAAAATAATGGTATTCAGCTGCATCCGGTTAGACTGGAAGCCGACCCCAACATAGTTGGGAAAAGGCTAGGCAGATTGATATTGAGAGGATCTATTGGCTGTAATTTAGTGACTTAACTGATAAATTAATTTCAGCTGACTATTGGGTATTGGGTACTGAGATGATTTATTTTGAAAAAACCCGGCTACGTGCGTGTAGGACCACGCACAAGGACAGTAGTAATAGTGTAGTTGGGATGTATTTATCCCAAAAACAAACTTAACATTGTAGATGAAAAACATAGTACGAGTATATACATCGATGTCCGTCACGGTCAATTCTCCAACTGAAAATGAAGGTTTGCAATCGCAAAATAAAAATATTTGATAAAACTACAAATGAACGATTTTCAGACTTTTTCCTTTACTTATACTGGGAGTCCATGCTTCTTGCCAAATTTCATGATTCTAGGTCAACGCGAAGTATTCGGTTTTGATTTATTTGCGAGTATCAAAATAAGTCGCATAAATGGGCGTATTTTTTTATTGCGTTGACTTCGAATCTTGGTTTTTTTAGAGCTCCAAAGGACCGTAGACTTACATATTTGATATTAATATCAACTTGATACCTCCACGCGTTCCTGAGAAAAAGGGTCTTGACAGACTGACAGACAACGAAGAGATCCTATAAGGGTTTCATTTTCCTTTTGAGGTACGGAACCTTAGGACTGTGACACCATGAAAATGACAGTGCAGTCAAGGAAACGTAGACTTTTTTTGACGTACGTTCTTAATTTAATTCAAAAGCTCAAATTCAAGTGCGTTTCCTAGTCTACGCTGTAATTTATGGGTTTAACAGATTTCTTCAACACTTTTTATCTGGAGAATCATACAGGATTGTTTGGGTATTTCGCTGATAGGTAACTGAAATTAATTGTATATATCGAGTCCTACAGTAGGTAATTTTTATCATCTACCAAATTATCTATATAAATAAAAAGAGAAATCCTGACTGACTAATCAGTCAGTCAGGACTTGATGAGTTAGTCAATCGACTAATTACTCATCAACGCCCAGCCCAAACCCTTAAACCTAGAAAGCTGAAATGTTGCACAGAGGTTTCCTTTATAATGTAGACAGGGAATAAGGAAGGAATTCCCGGTAGTACGTTCCCGTGGTATATTTCCCGACATCCACGCGGGCGAAGCCGCTGGTAAAAGCTAGTTTTCAATATAAAAGGTTTCAAAATACGGCCTTTTCACAAGAATAACTAAATGCTAGTTTTGTCCTTTTTGCGAGATACTAACAAGTAAAAATAGCATTTTCTGTATAGACGATCATTAGAAAGGACGGTTCCAACGAAAAGTAAAGCAAAAAAGAATTCAGTGTGAGTTTCAGAACTAATGATCTATTGGACTTCAAACATATCGTGAGAAGTGTTAACGTGTATGGGGAGAAAAACTTTGAAGCCACGAAATTGTTCAGAGTACATAGACTATTTTCTAGCTTTTAAGATTTTCTGCTGTAAATTACAATATTGGTCTCTAGAAGTAATTTTGGGGCTTGTAGCTAAGTAATAACAACTGCACGTGTTACGGCGGTTGGTCCGTGGATGGGTGACCATTTTTACATACCAAGACCCCTTCGTGCCTTGGAAAGCACCTTAACCAACCTGGAGTTGGTTAAAATACAAGAGCAGCTTGTGGTAAGTAATAACAGCCGTACGGATCGATCCATCAGGTTAAGCTACGCTTTCCGGGGTTGGTCTGTGGATGAGTGACCATTTTTACATACCAATACCCCTCCGTACCTCGGAAAGCACGTTAAGCCGTTGGTCCGGGCTGTCAATCGTGGCTCTTTAACAGTCGTTACGGGTCGTCAGCAGCCCGAAAGTCTGACAACCAGTATTAGCAACGGGTATCATATTACCCAGTAACTGCGTTTTGGAGGTCAGATAGGCAGTCGCTCCATATATACTTGTATTCAGCTGCATCAGGTTAGACTGGAAGCCAACCCCAACACATTTCGCAAAAGGCTAGGCAGATGATTTATTTTTTTATTTTATTTTATTAGGTTCACCAACAATTGTTTACACCTAGTTATAACATAAATTACATGCTTAAAACAGTCTTAGAGTGCAACAATTACATAGGCAAACACCACATTCACAATTCAAGAAATCAATAAGCTAAGCAGATGATGGTATCTAGAACTAACTTTAATCGTAGATATTATGGCTACAAGTTTTGTATATTTTGCAATAGATTCGTAAAAAGTCCTTCGAATTAAACTTATAGTCGCATCAAGAATGATCACAACCTACCCTCACTAATTGGGGTTACTTTTATACTACGGGTTTACTTTGATATCAACTTTCTGCTTATAAAAAATAATTTTATTCGGTGTATGAATAAGGTTTTGTTGGTGTATCGGATAATGGACATTTTTAAGGTAAGAAAAAATGTTGATACCTCCAAAATTCTATATCTATTATTTTTTTCATAAGACGAAATTTGTTATCAAAGTAAACCCGTAGTCAAAATCAAAATCAAAATATTTTATTTCACATAAACCTACATGGGCACTTATGAAACGTCAGAAGCTAGGTGCACGGTTCCAAATTGGTCGTGTCCTATGGAGAAGAGCCGGCAAGAAACTCCATGGTTACTCTTTTAAAAATAATTGGCTTCTACAATATTTTCAAATAACAGTGTTAATAGGTATAGGAAGACAATGTAGGCCTTTCAACAACTACCAGGTACTTAGCAAAATAGAAAATAGTCAACAAATGTACAGTCTACTAGGCCTGCAACGTTTTCACATTCACAAAATAGAAAATAATCTATTTAGATGATTAATAAAAGAATAAAAATAAAAATCTATGACATGACACAAATTACATGATTGTCATTACAACTATAGTAACAAATCTGAATAAATGTCATGTTCACAAATATAAATCTGAATAAAATCATGTTAAAATTGGAATTGCAGTTATATAATGTCAAATAATGAGATGATTAAAAATAATCTATTATGTTTTTTTTTTTTAAATAAGCATCGTAATTTGGGAGCAGTTAATAGATACTTAAGTCTATAATTATGCCGTTAATGAGGTACGTACCAGGGAAGCCACATGTGCAGAAGTAATTATTGCCAAACTTACTTGTCTTCAACGTAAAAAGCATATTATAATATTAAATACTTTAATCTTATAATATGCTTTTTTGATAAGGACACGTTTGATGTGGGTTTCGAACTTTCCATCCAATGATAGTGTATGTAAAAAGACGTAGATAGGTTACCGACCCAACATTCGGTGTTCAAAAACGGCACAATTTCGTACGATTGGATGACATGTGGAAGTAGGACGGCATGTCTTAATTATCGGGAGCGAAAAAGAGACCAGACGACGAAAATGTGGCTAATTAGCCAGATTTTGACGTGCCACTTGCGGAGCGTGTTTAACCTATCTACCTCTTTCTACATATAATATCATTGTTTCCATCACTAAGTTCTGTAACTGTGTGTTCTGTAGTTTACCGCTACTCTCTGCTACCCCCACTAAACAAATCAACAACACATTTACCCAGACTATAGTGAAAAGCAGTTAAGTTTTACTGTTACAACCGTCCCACAATTGATCGCCGCGTTACGGAGAATCGCTGAGTCGGTTCATGCACCATTTGCGTCACATTCTGACAGAATGAGCTAAACGAATTATTGATAGTGTTATTTTTTTGTTAGTTGAAGATCAAAACAAGTGAAAAAATAAAAGGAAAAGGCGTTTAACATAACATTACGCCTGAATTTCCTATTACCACATTTCGCCAGCTATGTTTAAGTTCCAGGTAATAGGGGCGAGCCCATTGCCATCAACCGAGCACAAATACAGACTCCGAGCTGCTAAACCCAATAATTCTTTGCCCGACCTGGGAATCGAACCCAGGACCTCATGCTCAGCAGTAGCGCTTACGACCACTAGACCAACGAGGCACTCTAAGGCAGGAAAACGTGTTTCTTGCGAATAAAAGTGTTTCCAATGTCACAACTTTTGTTTTAACCTCACCCATCTAATACTGCACTAAATTGCATTAAGGCCCTATGATCCACTCATGAGGCCCTATGAGGAGCTCGAGCCTCGCGAGCGACTCGAGTGAAGTAGGCTCACGAGTGGTTGCCTCGCGCATTTGTTAGGTATTTACGAGTAAACATAGTAATTATTTTAATCATTTTATCACGACAAACTCAGTGAATTGTGCTAAACAATCTAACCTTTTTAACCGACTTCAAGAAGGAGGAGGTTATCAATTCGTCGGAACCTTTTTTTTTTTTTTTTTTTTTTTTTATGTATAGTCCCCGATTACTCGAAGATGGCTGGACCGATTTGGATTATTTTTTTTTTTGTTTGAAAGTGTATACTTCCCAGGTGGTCCCATGATCATCAAGTCAGGATCTGATGATGGGATCCTGGGGAAATAGAGAAAACTCTTCCAATTTTATAGGCACACTTGAAACGATTTGGATAGTTTTTGGAAGAGTACTTTCTTGGAGTGGTCCCATTTCAATTTGGTGAAGACTTGATGAAGAACTTCTGAGATAGGTAACGGAACTCCTCAATAAATGATAGCAAATGGACTGGGATTGCTGAAATCTCATGTCTGTTTGTTGTTCACACCAGTTCATAACATAACATCACGCCAGTACGCTGTGAAGGGGTAAGCACATGTGAACCACTAAAAAGTGAAAAATAAAAACTTTTTTACAAAAAAATACAACCGACTTCCAAAAACAACACTACAAAGTGAAAAATAACTTTAATTTCGGAAGTCGGTGGCAAAAACGAAAATACATTTAATCAGACACCGACTTCCGAAATTAAAGTTATTTTTCACTTTGTAGTGTTGTTTTTGGAAGTCGGTTGTATTTTTTTTCATTAATATAAAAAATGAGAAAAAAAAAACGTCTAGTTTGTAGCTATGAAACTGATTAAACATTACGAAAAGGGGTAACTTTGGGATTTTTTTCTATCCAGCAAAGTAAATCTAATCGTGCATATGATCAATAGCGATTGGCTATCCGCCAGATCCAAATAAGATATATCTTTTTATTAGAATTTTATAACACTGTTTCTTATGTTTCCCATGGATTCTTAAAACTAGTAAGCGCGGTATCTGTCGGGTCATAGTGCTTTAAAAACGTCTATCTAAAGCGGGCTGGCAACGTCGCATTTATATAGGTTTTTCGTGATTATTTTAATGAATTTAAATCAAATTATAATTTTTTTTCGACCATGATCGTTGGTATTTATGTATGCAAATTTTTTAGTTATTTTGATATCCTATTAATATTATAAATGTGAAAGTTTGTGAAGATGTTTGGATGTTTGTTACTCAATCATGCAAAAACGGCTGAACGAATTTGGATGTAATTTGGCACACGGATAATTTATAACCTGGATTAACAAACATATAGGATACATTTTATCCCAGTAGTAGGTTCCCGTGGGAGAATTTCTGTGATTCACGCGGACGAAGTCGCAGGCAACGGCTAGCTTACCAAAATAAGTGTAAAAAGTAGCATTTTTACTTATAAATACCAACAATCTGGTGCATGGCCGAAAAAAATAACTTGATTTAAATTCATTAAAATAACCACGAAAAACGTGTTAACCAAAAAAATTAATATTGTTGTGACAATATTTTTGAGAAAATTGTAACTAGTTTTTGAAAACTGGGTCATGAACCCAGTTATAAAACGTTAACACCGTACCTAATGAAAAATGCGGGTAAAAATGAACCTGCAATAATACATCACAGTTGGTCCCATATAAAATTGATTAACTTTGCTTCGGTAGTTTTTGAGTTAGCTTCAATAATACGTATTTTTTCCCCACTTTTGTATGGATGATGTTTTAGTTTGTTTTGCAGATAGTGGTATTAGAATTTGTGTGGGGTAGGTACACAACTAAAAAGTGAAAAATAAAAACTTTTTTACAAAATAAATACAACCGACTTCCAAAAACAACACTACAAAGTGAAAAATAACTTTAATTTCGGAAGTCGGTGGCAAAAAACGAAAATACATTTAACTAGACACCGACTTCCGAAATTAATGTTATTTTTCACTTTGTAGTGTTGTTTTTGGAAGTCGGTTGTATTTTTTTGTAAAAAAGTTTTTTCTTGTGTAAAGATAACTTGTTAAATCTTGGAATTGCGCTTGTAGTTGAATTATTAAAAAAAATATTTTAGGAATAGTCGATGTTCGTAGCATCATCAGTTGGATCAGTATCATTGGTGAAATCCGCAACTAATAAGGTGCGGATTTCACCAATGAAACTGATCGCGTACCTAATTTAGGCGAATTTCACCCTTGTTCAAGAGCTGTCGGTATATTGACACTAACAGCTCTTGAACGTGGTTTAGACATGCGGATTACGTTTAGTTTCATTGGTGAAATTTGCTCTTAATAGGTTCTTTGAAAAATTAACAAAAAAACCTTCTGTAAATTACTGGAAATAATAGAATAAAAGTAATCTAGGAGATATTTTTAGACTTTCTCTGAATTACGTAATTTTAATATTTTGTCACATAGGTCATTCTCAAGTACCTCAATCTGCCTAGCCTTTTCCCAACTATGTTAAGGTTGGCTTCCAATCTAACCGGATGAAGCAGATTACCAGTATTTTGCATGGAGCGACTGCTTATCTGACCTCCACAACCTAGTAACTGGGTAATACGATACCCCTTGGTAAGACTGGTTGTCATACTTTCGGGATACTGACGACCCGTAACGACTGTCAAAGATCCACGAATGGCAGCCGGGACCAACGGCTTACGTGCTTTCTGAGACACGGAGGAGTTTTGGTATGTAAAGATGGTCACCCATCCACGGACAACTCCGGCAAGCGTAGCTTAACCTGACGGATCGACCCGTGCGGCTTAGCTACAAGCTCCTCAATCAATCATTCTCAAATACCTAACTAATAATTATTACACGATAATTATGTTTGCTTTGTGACTTGAAATATACGTTCAGTCTAGACTGTCTCACTATCAATTAAATAATTTGATTACATCCTTCATTTTCGGTCGATATTAATCTAACTAAAATTATATCCATGATTTTACCTAAAGTGAATTGAGTCCTTGAAATGTTCCGAGCAAACAAACCAAAGAATAAGTACGTAACCCATTCATTCATCAAACAACACTTATTTACTGAAACTCACGAAAGCCAAAGAAGGTACATACTTTTGTTCAAGAAAAACAAAACAAACTTTTCATACGGAACCTTTATACTAAAATTTCAATCTGTTCACTAAACGAAACGAAGCGTGGCGGTTTTTACTCAGAATAACAAACTTTGGTACGTGAAATTTCATAAACTTTCACATCTATATCATAGTTTTTAAACTACTGGGCGTTTTTTGGGTGAGGCAAATTATTTTTGTAGGATTTTCGGTTGCGGAGCTTCCTAATTTTATGACGGAAAATTTTGTAGACAGTTCGTATTTTTGACTACCAAAGAAGTTCACAGTTTCGAAATGAGGTTTTGTTACCATAATTATTTATTTTTTACTAGCTTTTGCCTGCAGCTTCGCCCGTGTGTAAAGAAAGAAAGAAAGTACTACCGGGATAAAAGTATCCTATGTGCTAATCCAGGTTATAAACTATCTGTGTGGCACATTTCATTCAAACCCATTCAGTCGTTTTTGCGTGATTGTGTAACAAACATACAAAAACTTTTTTACAAAAAAATACAACCGACTTCCAAAAACAACACTACAAAGTGAAAAATAACTTTAATTTCGGAAGTCGGTGTCTGATTAAATGTATTTTCGTTTTTGCCACCGACTTCCGAAATTAAAGTTATTTTTCACTTTGTAGTGTTGTTTTTGGAAGTCGGTTGTATTTTTTTGTAAAAAAGTTTTTATTTTTCACTTTTTAGTGGGTCTGTTTATAATTTGTTTAAGTTACAATAGTCTAATGTCAACTGCTCATCACATGTTACAAAATATTGCTTTTCCCGATGCTGGGACGTTAATTGTTGAGGAGTTCTGCTGGTAAGAACCAGGAGAACTCCTCAACAACCACTCACCACACGCATTGTGTGACGAGCGGAAATTGCTTAGCAACCATATTAAAGTAATCGAATCGCAACCCGTGAAATATTTATCATTGAGTAGTTCCGGTAGCCATCTGTGGTCTTCATCATCAGTTCCACTTCACCAAGTGGTGCTTTCTGAGAGCATTTGCTCTCAGAAACCAAAGAATAAGTACGTAACCCATTCATTCATCAAACAACACTTATTTACTGAAACTCACGAAAGCCAAAGAAGGTCGGTTTCGTACATTTGTACGAGCTACTATAAAAAATACCCAAATCGCTATAGGTGTGCCTATAATATTTGAAGAGTTCCTTCGATTTCTCCAGGATCCCATCATCAGAACTGGATTTTGACAAAAATGGGACCATTTGGGAAGTATACCCTTTCCAACAAGAAAATATTTTTTCAAATCGGTTGGCAAACGATGGAGTTATGCGCGAACAAACATAAAAAAAAAAAAAAAAAATACAAACATCCGAATTGAGAACCTCCTCCTTTTTTAGAAGTCGGTTAAAAATCAACCTGCCCAGCCTTTTCCTAACTTTGTTGGGGTCGGTTTCCAGTCTAACCGGATGCAGCTGAATACCATTATTTTACATGGAGCGACTGCCTATCTGACCTCCACAACCCAGTAACTGGGTAATACGATACCCCTTGGTAAGACTGGTTGTCAGACTTTCGGGCTTCTGACGACCCGTAACGACTGTCAAAGATCCACGAATGACAGCCGGGACCAACGGCTTAACGTGCTTTCCGAGGCACGGAGGAGTCTCGGTATGTAAAGATGGTCACCCATCTACTGACCAACCCCGGCAAGCGTAGCTTAACTTGATGGATCGACCCGTGCGGCTGTTATTACTTAGCCACGAGCTCCTGTGTGTAACAAACATACAAACGGTCACATTTTTATAATACTAGCTGCACCCCGCGTTTTCACCCGCGTAGACCGGGATAAAAAGTAGCCTATGTGTTAATCCGGGGAATAAGCCATCTACATACCAACTTTCATCCAAATCGGTCTAGCCGTTAGAGCGTTAAGAAGTAACGAAGATTCAAACACACACACACAAACACACTCACAAACTGTCGCCTTTATAACATTAGTGTGATGTGATTACTAGGATTTTAGACTAGATTGAAAACATCCTTACCGAATTAATTATTTATCTCAACATTTTTTATTACTCGTAGTTTTCTGTTTTTATTTATTATGTAGTGATTATGCATGAACGCAGCCATAGCTGCGATTGGTCAATATGTGACACAACTGTCATGATGACATAAGCCCCACCTTGTTGTCACTTGAAGTTTGGAATTAAAGCGTCAGTGCGTAAACCACCTCCTTATACCTGTTTCCTCCTATAAACCTAACAATTCCTTTAAATAAACAATCCACCCTTAATAATCTTACACCATTTTCATATAATATGGTAAAAAAGAACATCCCCATTTCTAACGTAAGCACCCCTTAACGCCTCATTCACTCTCACATTCGGTTTTATTTTTTCCCACGACCATTGCTCGGCAGATTGGTCGCAAAATGAGCTACATTGTAATTTGAACATTATCCATTTTCACGCTTTTCCTGAGATTTATTTGAGAGATCTTTTTGTGCTGAAGAAAGCTTAGTCTGCATTGTACTGCTTTGTTTTGTGAATTTGTTATGAGGTAAATGGAGATTGAGAATTATTTAGATCTGTGTAGAAAACATTAAAAAAAAATGTTGTTTGTTATTGTTGTGGAATTTTATATATAATTTAATTATATAAAATATTATATAAAGGTATATATATTTTTTTTTTCATGGGACCAACATTGTAATTGTGAAATAATAATCATTTGTCCCAAACATTTGAGTCAAATAAGTATTGAAGTTTTGTATGGGACTAATAGTTTTTCACGCGGATGAAGTCGCAGGTAGAAGCTAGTATAGAATACGTACTGTATCACATAAAAACAAAACATTTCACATAGCGTAAAAATAAAAACAACTATATAATATTCATAGTATTATTATATATCAAGCAATAGTCGCCCACGGCTGTCTCTAAATTTATCTTCCGCTAAAAAAAATTCGCATAAAGGCCTTCTCGGGGGAAATATGAGAATAAGACAAATGGTTGCACCCCTGACGGTCAGCTTTCGAAGACTTTGAAAAATGGTGGCCAAGACTTTGAGGAGCGGGTTTTTTCAGATGTTTACGTGTAAACGGGCCTCGGATTGAATTGAAAGCTAAATAAGGTTGTACTGTGCTACGTGTTTACTTAGAAAAGGGTTTAATAGTGTTAGGTTCTTGGCCTATTTTTAACCGACTTCAAAAATGGAGGTTCTGTATTCGACCCGTATGTATGTATGTATGTATGTAAGTATGTATGTATGTATGTATGTATGTATGTATGTATGTATGTATGTATGTTTGTTCACGATTTTCTCAAAAACTAATGAAACAATTTTGATGACTCTTTCACTATCGTGATCTGCATACTTTCAGGAAGGTTTTAGTAGTACATTACGTAATTATTCTTATTTACGAAGTTATATGCATAAATGTACTGTATCTCCGGCATTTCTAAGCCAATTTTGATGATTCTTCTTTTCGTTCGTCTTGTAATTGTATTTTCAACTAAACTTTAAAAAAAGTAAAAACTGACTTCAAAACCAAAAACTAATAAAATAACTTTCATAAAACACTTAAAAGCTTCTGAAGTCGGTGTCTTCAATTCGTCAATGGACTTTAGCTTGACACCGACTTCAGAAGCTGCTAAGTGTTTTATGAAAGTTATTTTATCCGTTTTTGGTTTTGAAGTCAGTTTTTACTTTTTTAAAGTAAATTTTATAGAAAAATCACCCAAGTTAACACATATAGTTAGGTGGATGGACTTTTAAGTATTTTTTAGGGAAAGCAGGCTTCTTGGAAATTAATAATATAAAATTGTTAATCTGTTTGTGTGAGTTCCAAATCACTTATTAGAATAAGCCTAAAATGATTGTCTTATACGTACCTTTGGTTTTTTAGTGTGAAGCTTTGAATTATTGACTGCTTGACAATCTGAACAACGCCTCTGACGCCACAATACATGTGGCCACCTACTGGGCCCAAATCAGATTATTATTTTATTAATAAATAATAATAATATTAAATAATAGTTTTATTAAATAAATTAGTATCAGTATAAAAAACATAGATGTATCGTCAAAACGAAAAGAAGAAGACTGCTTCAGGAATTCAATTTTTTATTTTTTCCTTATTTTCTTGGAATTAGCAAACTACCCACACATTACAAAAGGTATCTTTACAAACTTGCCTAAACCCAAAAAAAGATAAGCTTATACACTTCTGGACACATCTTTTGGCCCACCTTGTATTTTCAGTTTCGTTTGGTCCTAGCTAAAATTTTATATTAGGTCGAGCAAAAAGTTTTTATGCAGTTTTGAACCTGGCACATTCACAATTTCATTCAATAGTCTTTTTTTGAAATTCGAACACAGAATTTAAAGAAACAAAAGACAATTTGGAGCCTGTTTGTTGATATCAAACAATCGAATACTAAGAAAACTTGGTTTTATTGGTTTACTTGGATTTAATTCTTGAAAAAGTGATTGATATCTTTGGTTTTGCAACAAACATTACTTATTCTTAACATTAAGGTGAGGTTCTATCAATAATCTATGGATACTTCACCTGAAGTCGCCGCCCAAGCTGTGGCACTTATTCAGGCCGGACACAGCCAAAGAAACGTGAGTGCTCAACTTAATTTAAGTCGATCTGCGGTCCGAAATGTTTATCGGAGGTACCTAGAGACTGGCGGCTTTGTTCGTCGCCAAGGAAGGCCACGATCTCGGGTCACAACTGAAAGGCAGGATCGATTCATCGTGACGACCAGCTTGAGAAATCGTCACCTTACCTCCATTGAGATACAAAACCAACTTCGCGACTTCCACGGAGTATCTGTGAGCGCTCGAACTATTCGGAGAAGGTTAAAAGAACACGATATGGTACCACACAAGCCAGCTAATGGCCCCAAACTAACGCGAGCCCACCGAACAGCGCGCCTTCATTTCGCACGCAGTCATTTAAATTGGACACAGCAAGATTGGAGCCGTGTACTCTTTTCTGATGAGTCTAAAATTGTGTTACATGGCAATGATGGAAGGAAGAAGGTCTACCGACGTAAGGGAGAGCGTTTCGCACAATGCTGCTTTGAAGAGAGGGTTGCTTATGGCGGTGGCTCATGGACTGTCTGGGGCGGTATATCCGCGAGCGGCAAAACTCAACTTGAGGTTGTTACAGGACCACGGCTGCCAACATTAAATGCTGAAAGGTACATTCGTGAGTGCTTAGAACCTCACGTGATACCATACGCGGACTATGTGGGCCCAAATTTCCTTTTTATGCATGATAATGCAAGAGCCCATGCGGCCGGCATCGTTAGGGAATATCTTCGGGATGTGAACATCACAGTTATGGACTGGCCAGCCAGAAGCCCAGACATGAACCCCATTGAGCACATGTGGGACGAGCTAAAAAGACGTGTTAGGGCTCGTCAGCCAGTTGCCCAGACGATGCAGGAGTTGAAAACTGCCATAGAAGAGGAATGGGAGATGATCCCTCAAAATTTCATGGAGCGGTTGATAAACTCTATGCCTAATCGTATGAGAGCTGTGGTAGATGCCCATGGAGGCAACACGCGTTATTAAATTAAACCTTTATTTGATAAAACATGTTTTTTATTCAAAAATCAATTGCCTTTAACAAGGCGCATATCCGACTTGTTAGGCATAGCTCCATGTCGTATGGTATTCTGAATTCAAATTTAAAACAATACGATCGAAAAAGATGGTAAAATGTATCAGGTTTAAAACTGCATCAACAGTTTTTGTTCAATCTAGCAATCATATTTCGGTAGGGGCCATCGAAACCTAAACTCTAAGGTGGGCCAATAGATGTGTCCAGAAGTGTATAAGTTGGGCTGGCCTTAAATCAAATACCATTGCTCCTCAAAGTGGAGTAAAGGCATTAGCGAGTAAAGCCGGGCATAAAACTTAGTTATCCGACGCTGGTGAGTGCCAAGCCGATTGTACGTGACCAGAATCGAACTTTGGTCCTTCCTCGGTGGTCTTTCGATTCGCTACGACATTTTCGATAGATTAATTAATGAGATTTCGGCTGATATTCAAAGTTTCGTGGTTACCTGACTGGTGTTTGTAATTTCTCTTCTGCAGCACGAATTGATAATAGTTACAATTTGTTAAGATTTCGTGTACCGTGACAAAATTGGCTAAAGTAATCAAGAATTACATCGTCTTTCTGCTACAGTCTTCAGTCTGCGGATTCTCTAAAACAATTTATTTCCCGCAAATTTTTGAACACGGATAAAAAGCCATATCTTCCTGCCCTTATCCCATGTTACGTGGGGTCGGCCCAACACGTTTTCTTCTTCCATTCTCCCCTGTCAACCGTCACGCTATCATTCACTCCCTTCTCTTTCATATCATTCCTCACACAATCCATCCATCTTTTCTTTGGCCTTTTTCTTCCTCTCCATCCATTAACATATGTATTCATCACTCTTTCAGTCACATCCGTTTCTTCCCTCCTCATCACATGCCCACACTAAGCCAAACGATTTCCTTTCAACTTTTCTGTCACTGGCGCCACTTCGAACTCCCCTTAATATACGTCATTTCACACATTCTTTCTTCAGTCTTTTTTCATCCATCTTCTTCACGGCCCAGCATTCCGATCCATACAGTACGACAGGCATTATCACGGACTTGTAGATTTTCTCCTTTACATTGAAGGGCATCCGTGGGTCGCAAGTTGTTCCTGCAACCTGTCGCCATTTTATCCATCCTAAGTTGATCTGCGTTAACTCTCGAGTGAAAGAAGTGACCCAAGGTACCGAAAGTCAGGGCAGATCGTTAAGGAACATGGATAAAATAAGTATCCTTTACAAAATAATGCTTCACGATAAACTTTGGTTTTGTACAAAGCTTTAAAAAACAAGTTCCTATGAACCAACATCACCACAGAAACTCACATAGAAATATAACAGCCAGGTATACTTAAAATATCAGGGATCGGCAGCATTTTCTCATTTCGCCTGCTAGGAGGCGATTCACGACCCCTGGCATTTTCTACCCTCACGGAGGCCTATTAAACGTCAATTCTTGTGAATACACTTAACGTCAAGAGCTCCGTAATTGGAAATTCCATAAGATTTTTTTCCGGACCGGCGACGAGGCCTGTTAACAGTCTTCTGGAATTAATTCAGTTAAACAGTTAAGAAAATTAACTTGTTTTTATAGTGTTTATCTTGTTTCGAAGATTTTTTTTATCTTTTTGATGACTTGATGAATAGTATTGTCAAAACCATCTTCTTCTGAAAGGGCAGTAATATGTAGGTATTCCAAAACCTACTAATCTACCCACTGCGTTCTTGTTTACACCCGGATCTCGACAAATTCCAACTATTATTGCACAGAATAACATTTGCAATCAAATAATTGAATGGCACCTGAGTCTCAAAGATACGCAAGTTGCATTTAAGTTCTATCAAACATATACCGTCAACATAGCTCCACTAAGGCTTCAGAAAAAAACTTGCATCATTCTTAAATTAACCATGATCAGCTTTTCATGTTATAATAACACAACAACTGTATTGTACCTTTTTTCAACACAACACCAGAAAAATTAACAACACAATCAATAAAGCAGCATAGCACCAACACAATTCGGCACTATCTGCCGGCTTGTTCGTTAATGAGGCAATATTAATGCCCGGGACAGGCCACAACATGGGACACCGCGTCCGGTCGGGCACGGCCATTATTGCTTACATATTATATGTACCAGCCTTAATAGTTGGGACTCAGGGCTATTTTACACGGGGAGAGTTTCTCGCCCGTCGTGATGCGAGAATATCCATGCGAGTGTCGTGTGAGAGACTCGATGGGCCAATATCGCATACATGACGTGTGTTCACTCTGCAACTTACGACTGAAGGGTGAGCGTTTTTGGGAACTATCTTAGGTAATTTTAAACGTTCAAAAAGTGCTAATTCTCAGCCTAGTTTGAATAAATGACTTGTGATTTTGATTATCATTGTAAATTTGACAGTCAAACGAGAAACATATGAATAAATACCATTATGTTATACGAGACTCGTCAGGTAATTTTCTCGAACTCAAAATCAAAATATTTTATTTCACATAACCTACATGGGCACTTATGGAACGTCAGAAGCTAGGTGCACGGTTCGAAATTGGTCGTTTCCTATGGAGAAGAGCCGGCTAGAAATTCCATGGTTACTCTTTTAAAAATAATTGGCTTCCAATATTTACAAATAACAGTGTTAATAGGTATGGGAGGACAATGTAGGCCTTTCAACAACTACCAGGTACTTAACAAAATAGAAAATAGTCAACAAATGTACAGTCTACTAGGCCTGCAACGTTGTCACGTTCACAAAATAGAAAATAATCCATTTAGAAGATTAATAAAAGAATAAAAATCTATGACATGACACAAATGACATGATGGCCATTACAACTACAGTAACTGTCAGTAACTGTCATTCATAACCCGAAATACTCTTGTTTTGTTAACATGGAATAGTCCAATTATCAAAGGCGTGTCGTATCTCGGTTTTCAGCTTGCGAATATCTTTCGTACTATTTACACAGATTAACTTTATTTTTTGTTTTTGATAATCGCCTATTCAAGGCGAGAACCTCTCCTCATGCAAATGAGCCTTTAACGTGTCTAGGTTAGTGGACGAAAATTTTGTCCCTAAAGTAATTAGCATTCGTTCTCGATAGTGTTTTCGGTTTCTGTTTATTTGTAGTTGTAACAGTGCTCACAATTTTAATGTTAGAATACTGTATTAGTTGTACCATAAAGGCCAACACGTGGAAACGTTTGCGATTGTGTCAATTTTCATATAAGAAAAAAGTAAATTAAAAAAAATTAAACCGACTTCAAAAAGAAATGAACTCAAAATTATTAAATAACTTTAATTTCGGAAGTCGGGATCTTTATTTTAGTTTTTTTGCCACCGACTTCCGAAATTAAAGTTATTTAATAATTTTGAATTCATTTCTTTTCGAAGTTGTTTTATTTTCTTTAAATAACTTTTTTTATTTCGTAATTTTAAGTTTTAAGTAAAAACTGGAATATTTGTTTGTAATAAGTAGTTAAATGGTACTGTTCGCGGACTTAGTGAGAGCGAGACTTTCATATACATAAAAGTACCCTGTGAGCGAGACTGAGTGCGGTGCTGGGCATCGATAGTTTAGGTAATTGCTTTTTACGGTGAAAATAATGGTAATTTGAAAAAAAAAATAAAAAACATAAGACCTGCTTTATAGTTAGTTCAGTTAGTATTCAAAGTTTCATGATCTAATTTGAAGTATTTTTGAATACCAGCGGTTAATTGTTCGGTTTGGAGGTAACTTTGATTTTTTTTTTCCATCGAGAAAATTTTATGGAATCGTGTTTTCGTCAAACATAGTGCTTAGCATGTATTTATTTCAAAATGAATGCTGCAGTATTTTCCACATAACGGAGGATCATGCTAAGCCATTTGAGGTAGTATTGGGTCTTAATAGTAAGCAATTGGTACTTACCTACCTATCTTGAAAATACGCCATATTGGCGGCTCAAATAAAGAGTATGTAATTAATGTAGACCAACCTAAGTATAGCCTGTAGCAAAGGTACGAATACCATTTTTTTTTTTTGGAATTCTTTCTGTTAAAGGTAATATTGACGTACAAGAATTCCACGTAAATGACGTAATGAAGGTTGAACGTATCAACCTTCATCTCGGTAATTTTAGAAGACAGACACTTTGTACCCGAAGTGTCACCTCTGTTCTAAATTACCGAGATTAAGGTTCTGCTAGCTCTCGAATGCTTTTAGTATCTACCTTGATTCTTCTACTATTCAAAAAACTATTGAACAGGATAAACCAAAAACTTTTAAAAATCTATAAATATAGCAAATGGAAAATAAAAATACTCACTTTTTAAAGAAGTAGTATCTACTAATATATACAAGGTTGATATGAGCGAGAGGCATTAAATAACCACATATACTTTGTATCATTTTCAGCCTCTTTACTAAAAATCAGATAAATAGAAGCAATAGTTTAGTCGCAGGATTATTTTTTTGTTTTTTCTTTGTTGAAACACGACGTATTTGCCCTAACAGCTGACTAAGTATGTTGTTGAAAATTCTGTCGTTTAAAGGTGTATGACGCTAGATAACTATGCGTAGGTACCTACGCATAGTTATCTAGGGTCATACAGCATAAAACGACATAATTTTTGACGCGACGTTGCCGTTTTGTTACGCACGTCAGTGGAAATGTCTACAAAGGATGTTTACATTATACTTACATCATTAACCTATTTTATTTGTTCGAAAAAAGTTTATTTTTATTTTTCTTTTAAACTTTTTTTTTAATAGTTCCGAGTTAACACTATGCATTTAAAGTATATGTGGTTTAATTTAATGCCTCTCGCTCATATCAACCTTGTATAAAACATCTACTGTTACTAACACATTAAATTTTTGTTACAAATGTTTCTAAACACTCAATTTGTCACAAAATAATGTATAAAATAATATTGTTGACTGAGAAAAATGGCAGTGCCCATACTAAAGGTAAGGTAATGACACAACTTAGATGTAGCATAGATTTGAAATATTGCATTAATTCATTTTACTTTTACGAATGTATTTGGTTATATGACTTTAAAAGTTATTGCGTATGCGTAAAGATCATTTCCGCCTATAGCAGTAATAAAGATTGGTGATGTTGAAGGCGCACTCAGTTCGGATCGTGATCGGTTTTACGAATTTTGCCGATGGTACATCTAAGTTGTGTCGTACTAGAAGTTACAATAAAAACAAAAATAAATAAATAAACGTTTTAAAAATATGTTACTATAATAAAGAATGTACATTTTAGTAACATTTATTTTTAAATAATAAAGAATACTGAGATTTAGTTGAACTTAGAACAAGAAACAGCACCAAAACACCGAAATATGAAGGGAACCTTAAAAACTCATACATTTTCCATATTTTTGACCCAGAACCTCAATGAAATGGGTCGGCAGAAAATAAAGCCGAGAACATAAAGGATGTTTAAGGAAAATATAAATCACTTGTAAAGAGGCTTTATCGTGTTTTGTTCTTGAAGTAATAACGGGGAAAATTCGGTTATTAATTGTTATGAGAACCAAGATTTGTAAGAGGAACTTGAATCGAGGAGAGTAAATTATTTTTGATACTTTTATTTTTATTCTGAAACATATTTTTATAGAATATGGAATCCTCTCTGGAATAAGGTAAAATGGGTAGGTAAATATTGTAGAGTCAGGGAAATAAATTGTTAAGCAATATGACACCAACTGTCAAAGAATGACAGCTGTTGAGATTTGTATTTAAGTACGGGCAATTTAAAATAGTTTTCTAAAGTCAAAGTCAAATAATTTATTTCAAATATGCACTAATGAGACACTTTTTAAAGTCAAAATTTACAAGAAAATATTATTGATTCGGGTTACCTACCTATTCCAAAGGATTGTTTCGTATAGAGAAGAATGATCAAGTAACTCGAACGACGAACGAAAGAGAATGAGCAAGTAACGAAGATTAAATTCCACAGCATAAGTCCACACGTAACTTCAATTAAAATATATAATAAAATACCAAACGATTTGAAAATGGAACAAAATGAAAAATTATTTATTAAACGGCTCCGAAAACTACTGGTGGATAAATGCTATTATTCACTGAATGAATTTTTTAATGATGACATCAAAATGGGATAACTTCCATCACTTATTTTAATTTATTATTATGACATTATTTATTTATTTTTAATGAATCGAATTTTGTATTATGTTATATTTGAATTTTTTTATATTATATTAATCTGTGACATTGTTTACTTTTAGTGAATTGAATTTTGTGTTTCTTTTTAATTTGAATCTTTTATTTCATATTATTTTTTGATCTGTGACATTATTATTTATTTTGAATTAATTGAATTTCTGAATGATTACAATTTTTTTTATTTTTTTATATAATTTCTAATTGTGATATGGTTTTTTGAATTTAATTTGTGTTTGATCTTACTTATTTTTTTAATCAAGCTCTACTCATCTTTTTATATTTTATTAAATTGTTGTGCCCGACAGGGTCCATGTGAACCTTATAATATTATTAAGACCTTGTAAACACATGTGATAGGCTATAAAGATTTGAATTTGAATTTTAACCCCACAGTGAATCTTTTAATGTTTTTAGTTGCATAATACATTGTTAGAATACGTATATCCTTCTAACTGCGAGACGGATTTCCAACGACAGTTTTATATACAGCTCCCATACAATACTTTAGAGATATCGTCTACCGTGCGAAACCACCCAGAAATACTCTCACACAAAAAACCCACAAAAACAAAATGGCCGTCACATTAAATAGGATATAAATGACTAAACTGCATTTTTACAAAAAAATAATTGGCTCAACTATTAAAGCTTGTACACAATATAAAGCTTCTCCATTTATAAAAAGACCTATCTTGTTTCCGAAACTTTTATATATTTTTGTTGTTATGAACAGAAATAATGTACCGTTTTAATTATAACTCTAATAAAGTCGTAACTTTTCTGTTTTGTTACGAATAAAGGCTAATCTTTAGAACTATGAAAGAAGTTCTGAAGATTAAGGGATTTGCAAACAAAGACGAGGGCGAAGCTCTGATAAAGAATAAAGAAGGATTGCGTAAGATACACCTAAACTAACTTAAGTTGCATTAAATTGTGAAGAAGAAAGAAAAATAATTAATAAATAATGACCATTTATTACATTATTTACCTAAAGATTTTAGAGATCTAGTGTGGACCTTCATCCAGCACTGGGACAGTAGTTATTAAAAATAAAATTATTGCAATTGCAGACTAGAAAAAATTATGAAAGTTTTTACTTTCACAATTTTTTCTCGTCTATATATTTCAATCTGCTTCCAGTCTTACCGGATGCAGCTGAATACCAGTATTTTACATGGAGCGACTGCCTATCTGACCACCACAACCCAGTGACTGGGTAATACGATACCCCTTTGTAAGACTGGTTGTCAGACTTTCGGGCTTCTGACGACCCGTAACGACTGTCAAAGATCCACGAATGACAGCCGGGACCAACGGCTTAACGTGCTTTCCGAGGCACGGAGGAGTCTTGGTATGTAAAGATGGTCACCCATCCACGGACCAACCCCGGCAAGCGTAGCTTAACCTGATGGATCGACCCGTGCGGCTGTTATTACTTAGCCACAAGCTTCTCTTTATCGTCTATTTATTTATTTATGTAAAATTAAATATTAGGTATTTACCTATGAAAGTGCCGTTTTACATAGAAAAACTGCCATTTTTTATTAAATCTTTAAAAAAAAATTGTCGGTGCACTTTTGCCATTTTAATGAAAGGTCGTTGATGCCCCTGCAATGGGCGTTTTTCACCTTCACGTTGGATTTGAAACTTTTCCCCGGGGCGCATTGTTGAGATCAAAATTTCCAGAACGGAAGTGATCAAACCAAAAATGCATCGTGCGTTCACTTTCCTGTGTGCGGTACCTTGTCCATATACGTCGTTAATATTGCGTGCTGTTTATGCTGCGTTGGTGCCACGACGGAACTCTTATTTGAAAATAGCGCGCTATTTTAATTCTTCCATGTTGCAGAGATATTGATATCAAAGAAAATTCGAACGGCGGGAAAACAAATGAACGGCTTATTTTTTTTTAAATATCATACTATATTATAAAATTAATTTGAATTTGGAATTCTAAATAGAATGAAAGATCTACACACTAGCCGATATCAAAAATTGGCAATTTCATAATGTAAAGACCTATTAGTTTATGTAGTCATTCAAAGTCAAAATCAAATCATTTATTTCAAATAGACACATAAAAAGCACTTTTGAACGTCAAAATTTACAAAAATTTTAATTCCAGTCTAAAAGATAATTTCTTATGGAGAAGAATGGGCAAGAAGCTTCACAGTTCAACATTTAATCAGCACTCTTTATATAAGTTTAATCAGGTTTTTTTAAGCTTGTCAAACTAAAAAAAACCCGTATATATAATAGGTCTTTACCTATGAAATTGCCGTTTTGTATGAAAAAATTTAAACGAATTTTTTTCATGCATTTTTTATTTGTATTAATCGAAGTAATCACCCATGCAATCAATGCATCTTTGCCAACGCAGTGGCAGTTTATTGATGCCCTTCTTAAAGAAATCAGCTGGACAGGAGGCAACAAATTCTTCAAAGGCATTTTGTACTGCCTCTCGGGTATTGAAATTTTTTCCCGTCAAGAAGTTATCCAAATTCTGGAAAAAGTAGTAGTCTGTAGGCGCAAGGTCTGGTGAGTAGGGCGAATGACGGAGAGCTTCCAACCCCAGTTCTTGCAACTTGGAGACCGTCTGCTGTGCAGTATGAAATCGCGCGTTGTCGTGCAGGAGCAGCGGAGACGAGCGATTGACCAATGCTGGTTGGAGATGTGCCAGCTTCTCCATTATTGTGTTCAGTTCTTCACAGTACACATCTGAAGTAATGCTCACCCCGTTTGGTAAGAAGCTGTGATGAATCACACCGGCGCTAGACCACCAAACAGTGACCATCACTTTTCTAGGGGTAAGTTTTCGTTTAGGGCATTGTTTAGGTGCTGAACCAGGATCCAACCAACTTGCTGAGCGCTTGCGGTTATCAAACAGAATCCATTTTTCATCGCAGGTAACAATGCGGTTCAAAATTCCTTCATTTGTGTGTCTGTTGAGCAGTGCAAGGCACGTCTTGACGCGTACTTCGCGCTGGCGATCATTGAGTTCGTGGGGCACCCATTTGTCAAGCTTTTTTACCTTGCCAATTTGTCGCAAATGGACCAATATTGTTTTGACGCTAACGTCGAAAGCTGCTGCTAATTCAGCCGTAGATTGTGTATCATCAGCTTCCACAATCGCCTTTAATTCGTCATTGTCGACCAAAGTCTTCGGACGACCGCGAGGTTCATTTTTCAGGTCGAAATTTCCAGAACGGAAGCGAGCAAAACAAGTAGTGCGTTCGTTTGTAGTGTTAGCTCCGTAAACGTCGTTGATGTTGCGTGCCGCTTGTGCCGCGTTGCTGCCACGACGGTACTCATATTCCATAATTACTCGAATTTTTAACGTATCCATGATGACGAAAAAGATTGAAATGCGATGAAAATGTAACACTAATCAATAAACAAATGACTACTTTTGAAAAAAAAAATCCATGTTTTTAAAATAAAATTAATTTGAAATTAGAATTCTTAGCCAAACAAAAATTATTTTGATTTGAAATGGCCAGCACTGCAGAACGGCAATTTCATAGGTAAAGACCTAATATTTATGAAGTCTCTTTTACTCAGTGTTGCTAACAATTGGAGCGTTTCCAATAAAAAGTTAAATTCATACAAAAAATATATTATTTTAACCTAACATTAAATGACCAAGATATCGTAGATTCTTCTAAACAGTGCAATATGCTTACAAAAGGTCACACATAGCTTCAACGCTTGTTTGGCTTCAAGCCAACTGAGTGGCCTGCAAGCACTTGTACAAAAACTTCGCCATTATTTCATACAGCTTACAATTTTCAATGTGCCTTGTTATTTATGTGAAGTTTGATAGAAATAAATATAAACGCCCAAATAATATGTAGGTATAACGAGTGAGTTCATACATCTTGTATTTTACTTTTTAGTTATTTTTTTGGCAGTGCAGTGGTGTTCTTTCTTTTTTCTTTATCTTTAAAAGAGGTATTAATGTAATTATTTTATGTGAAATGACGCTTTTGGCTTTTCATCCAGCCGTTGATAGCTTGCCAACATAGGTATAGAGAATCCCTTGATGATCATAACACGTTTACAACGTGATAATCACACCATATTCCTATTCTTTTTCATACTCTTGTCAGAGCGGTCGTGGTCCTTATGATGAATCTCGACGTGTGACCCGCTTAGTTACGCGTTGCCATTCTTCTCTGTCTGTTTCTCTCGCCATTTTGCTATTAAATATAACTGTTTTCCGTCTCGTTATAAATATTGTGAGAAATATACATATAATTATGGAAAATAAGACTTCTCAAAGTCTGAGCTGTATCCGTTGCTAATTCTGTATCACATCCTTCGAGGACTCATTTTAATTTTATGCATTATAAACTAATTCATGTTTTAAAACAACGGTTATTTGTTAAAGTAAAGCCGTGTCTCCTGCGTCTTTTTGCGAATCATTACACAAAAAACTTTACACTTAAGCATTTGTTTTGATACACAAGCTGTCTCCTGCGTATTAAATTATTTTTAGTAACACATTTTGTGTTGATGTCCACGAGGAAGACGTGCTATTAGTTTGACAACAGGTGTGCGCGGTGTGCGTGGCAATTGAAAATGATACAAACCCTTCCCCTCTTCCCCCGCGCGGGGAATGTTTTCCATGCAGCTCGGAAAACAAAAACATCGTGGCCATATACAAACGTGTATGGCCACGCCTCTTTGTTTCAATGTTTTTGTGTAATGTTTCGAAAAATACACCCAGGAGACATCGCTTTAGATGGAGTTGAAACAAAAAACAAACATGGCCGAATGTGGGCCAGCCGCCATTTCATCTCTCCGCGTAATTCACACGCGAACTAATGTAACACGATTATATTAACTACAAACGAATATGAATGTTCAAGTTGAGAAGATAAAGCGATTCATTAAATTATATATAATTCTAATTTGTTGTAATGTTTGTAAGTAAGAGCATGGCTGTGTGGTCCGGAGGAAACGACTGTGTCTTAGGAGTCGTAGGTCGTAGGTGCGAACCCAGGCAGGCACTTTACTTTGCGTTTATTTTTTCATCACCACGGCTCTCAAAAAGGGTTCCGTAGTTGAAAAGAATTTATTCCAAAAACAAACTTAACATTGTAGATTAAAAACATGTTTTCCCATACATTGATATAGGTACGTCACGGTCAATTCTCCAACTGTAAATTTAACATTGTAATCAAAAAAAAAATTTTTGTTTTTTGTGATAAAATTACAAGTTAACAATTTTCGGACTTCTTCCTTTACTTGTGCTGTGTGACCTTGCTTCTTACCAAATTTCATGATTCTAGGTCAACGGTACTTTAACCCAGAACGTGCATCCACGTAAGACACAATGGCTTTTTACAATGGCAATGCGTCTGTAATTACGGCATTCGACTCGTTAAATGTTTTCATTTACTTAAGAGTATCAAAATATGTCGCATAAATGGCCATATTTTTTTATTGCGTTGACTCAGATGCTTGATTTTTTTAGAGCTCTAAGGGACCATAGACCTACGTATTTGATATTAATTTCAACTTGATACCTCCAGGCGTTCCTGAGAAAAAATATCTTGACAGACTGACCGACAGACAGGCGGACTGCGAAATGATCCTATAAGTGTTCCGTTTTTTTTTTTTTTTGAGATACGGAACTTTAAAATAATTTTATTAAAGTCCATACGAAATTCCCATTAAAACCAAGAAAGTAATAGAAAAATTGTACTGCAAACTCAAACCGAAACTTTCCCACAATGTCATTTGAAAACTCCAAAATTTTCTATTAAAAAAAAAACTTGACCGCTACCAGATGTCGCAAGCTGAACGTAATTAGCTTAGCTTAATTCGCTGCAGTCTACAACTTGAGCTGTTACATTTGGCTGGCGTTTTGCCAGGCACCACAGCCTGCGGAAGCTGAGATAGCCGACAAAAGAAATAAAGCGAGACAGTCAGCGGTAGGCGGACTAGGTGCCAAGTAGTTCTGAGGATATTCAATTTGCTATGAATTTTTTGGCAATCCATCAGACCAGGTTTTAACCGCCCATTGTGGACACCTGCAAAACCGATGTGAAGGGTTTTCCAATTTCTCATCATCATTCTCCTGCCCTTATCCCAATTTATTTGGGGTCGGCACAACATGTCATTTTCTCCCATACTTTTCTATTAGTCGACGTCTCGGTAGTCACTCCATTTCTACCCATATCATCTTTCATACAGTTCATTCATCGTTTTTTTTTGTCTTCCCCTACAATCATACTCAAAACTTTCCTGACGACATTTTCCTTATTCCTCTGCATCACATGCCAATAACATGTCGACGGATTTCCACACAACTTTTCAGTCATCAGTGTCACTTTCAGACTTCCTCTTATAAACTCATTTCTTATTCTATCCATTCGCGTAACACTACACATCCCTCTTAGTATTTACAATACGTATAAAGATGAAAGACAATTGCATACTTGCTGTTTCAGTCGAAATGTTTACATGGTCATGATGGGAAAAATTAACAGGACTTAGATTTTACTGACCGCTTACATTAATTAAAACTACTTTTCGGTAGTCCCTGAGTACTGCTCAGTAAAGCAGTAAGAGCAAGCAGTTTAAATGGACACAGTACCGCAGTAGTGGCAAACAGCCTGTTTGCCTAAGCCGACGTTCGCACGGACGTAAAAATATCGCGGCAGGATTTTATTGCGCACTGGATTTTCAAATCTCGTTCTTGGCCGCGCATTGAGAATCCAACTTAACAACAACAGAGTGCATTCTAGCGCGTCGAAAAAACACACTGTTGGATTTTCAACTTTCAGCGCTAAGCAGAGCGTTGAAAATCCAGTGCGCGAAATAAAATCGCCGCGATATTTTTACGTCGCTGCGAACGTTGACTTACTGGGAATAAAAAATATGAAGTATATTTTTAGGTCTTATTTCAATATTGCCCAATGTCCATCTATTTGTGGCTTTCCCATCGTTAATTTTAACTAGGGCCTCTGTCTGTTAGTTTTTAATCAGGTTTCTAATATTCTGTCCCTATAAATCTAAACATCTGGTGACCATATCCACACACGAGTGGCTATCCACGAACGTTCCACTGTCGTGAAATGTTTGTTTTAGATCATTTAGTTATTCTGTTTTGCTTTTACGCTCTGAGCTCACTTCGGAACGTTGCCTTAGTTTTACTTTTTAATGTGTCACGAACTTTACTGCCATCTTCATTTTGTTTAGTTTTAAAAATGGAATTTTGTTTCTTTAATCTAGGTTGGATTAAATCAAAAAAACTTTTTTACAAAAAAATACAACCGACTTCCAAAAACAACACTACAAAGTGAAAAATAACTTTAATTTCGGAAGTCGGTGTCTGATTATATGTATTTTCGTTTTTGCCACCGACTTCCGAAATTAAAGTTATTTTTCACTTTGTAGTGTTGTTTTTGGAAGTCGGTTGTATTTTTTTGTAAAAAAGTTTTTATTTTTCACTTTTTAGTGGTTCACATGTGCTTACCCCTTCACAGCGTACTGGCGTGATGTTATGTTATGAACTGGTGTGAACAACAAACAGACATGAGATTTCAGCAATCCCAGTCCATTTGCTATCATTTATTGAGGAGTTCCGTTGCCTATCTCAGAAGTTCTTCATCAGGTCTTCACCAAATTGAAATGGGACCACTCCAAGAAAGTACTCTTCCAAAAACTATCCAAATCGCTTCAGGTGTGCCTATAAAATTGGAAGAGTTTTCTCTATTTCTCCAGGATCCCATCATCAGATCCTGACTTGATGATCATGGGACCACCTGGGAAGTATACCCTTTCAAACAAAAAAAAAATAATCCAAATCGGTCCAGCCATCTTTGAGTAATCGGGGAACATACATAAAAAAAAAAAATAAAAAAAAAAAAAAGGTTCCGACGAATTGATAACCTCCTCCTTTTTGAAGTCGGTTAATAAAAGATGTATCAGTATTTATTATGTTGTAGATTTGTGTGACATACTGCCACGTATAGAACATTCTCGCATTTTCTTTTACGTCTAGTTGCATACATATATAAGGTCCCACTAAAATAGATGAACTTTAAGAAATAATTAAGACAATCAAAATAAGGACAATGGTAAAAAAATAATAATAATAAGAAAAACGCATTAAATACTTAAAAGAAAAAAAATCAGCTAACGAAACTACACTAAACATGTTGGTTACTCAATGCATAAACAAATCCATGTCTTTGTTATCTCATAATTCTGATACAACAAATGAGCAGGCGCACGTGACCACGTCACCGCCCGCGCTCGCCGTGTTTTTTTTTTATTATTCTATGTCAAAATAAAATCACTTTAATCAGTGTTTTTTTGCTTGATTATCTTTGGTTAGACGTACTGAAAGCTGTGTTAAAATTTGTCCATCTACTTTAATGGGACCTTATATACATAAACATGAAAGCAGAAACTTCTTCTTCAGCTGGAACTAGTACTACTTCTACAGCACGCCACCTGCTACAATCCTTACATACCTACTACTTTTGTTTCGTACACGTTTATACAATCTGGTCATATATGCACGCCGGTTGCGAGTACTACGCACCTGACCTTTTTGAAGAGTATCACCAATAAAGTCGCTATATATGTCCTCCTGGCGTTTCCACACACATTTGCACATCACGTCGGCTTCTCACGTTTTCACGTCTAGCTGTCGACATAAAAACAATTTTTGACTGGGAAAGGCAGGCAGTATGAAATTTTGGGGTGATGGTCCTAAGCAATGGAGATATCAGGGGAAACCATCCTGCTTCGGCTTCCCTAGCAACAGATAGGATGCCATTCTATCATTCAATAGGATCAGCTTATCGTTATTTACCTTAATATTAGCTTATTTCCAAATCTCAGCATTTTGCAATCCTCACAAGGCTATCTCAAGAAGGAGCTCATGGCGAAGTAATAACAGCCGTTTGGGTCGATCCATCAGGTTAAGCTACACTTGCCATGGTTAGTCCGTGGATGGGTGGCCATCTTAACATACAAGACTCCTCCGTGCCTCGGAAAGCACGTTATGCCATTGGTCCCGGCTGTCATTCGTGGATCTTGGACAGTTGTTACGGGTCGTCAAAAGCCCGAAAGCCTGACAACCAGTCTTACCAAGTGGTATCGTACCTACCTATAACCCAGTAATTGGGTTGTGGAGGTCTGATAGGCAGTCGCTCCATATTAAATACTGGTATTTATCTGCATCCAGTTAGACTGGAAGCTGACCCCAACAAAGTTAGGAAAAGGCTAGGCAGATTGATAAGGCTCTCTCAAGACACGCCACCATACTAAATTGCCCTTCTTTCTTCCCTAGATCCGTAAGTCTACAGAAACTGCTATAATAATCTGTAATGTTTCTCAATTCCAGGTGCCGCCCTCGACTACTAGAAGGCTCTTCACAGAGGAGTACAGGTGGGCCCGCCGGTTGGTTGGGCCCACCATTGCAGCAAGCTTTATTAATTGTAAGTAATTTAAAACCATTTTGGACCTATTGTTTCCGACGGCTATTCCATCTAACGATAAATCCTTTGAGCTAGGACGCCGGTAAAAATAAAAATTACTTTTGCCTCGATTTTGTGAGACTGGGACGCAAATAAATCTCTTGAAGCGAAGATCTTTTATGCTGAAGGCGACAAATTTTGTTTTAGGGTTTTAACTGAAAGTTAAGGGTTGTCAATAACACCGCGAACGTTATACATGGTATTCTAACTACAGTCCAATAGTTTACAGACTCTTGGCACGGAAAGCATGATCAGTGTATAATGTTCCCACTGACACAGCCTTCTCTCGGTGAGAGAGAGTGGGCCATAATCCACCACGCGGGTCCTGTGGGGGTTCGTAAATGTCACGTCATGTCTTCGAATTTTTGGTTCTAGGACATGGCGTTTCCTCACGATGTTTTCGTTCACCGTTTTGAGAGCAGTGGTGATGAAAAAATTTACACAAAGTAAAGCGCTATGTCTGGGTTCGAACTTACGACTTCATTATATTGAAACTCCGTACTACACGATTCCAGTCAAGGTATGTGTCTGTACCACGACTTCTAGTCTATTTGTATAAAGACTACGATTGATGCTTTAGTCAGGTGCCGAATCGAATAATAATGTAAAGTTTATTTGGGGCAATTACGATAGTGGGTATATTCCGTTTGATTTCAGCGGCATTTTTAATAGCGACAGCGAAAGACGGCGGCCGATAAAATGGCGTCTAATCATTATGTTGCCAATATAAAATGCCACTGCGTTTGGTAAAAATTATCATCAATCGGAACAAACCTACTATCGTTATTGCCCCAATAAACCTTAATTTCATTCATAACCTTGTAAAGCAAATACCAGTAAAAAGTAACTGGTGATGAACTATGAAAACTTTTATAACTTAAAACGCAGGAATTTTAGTAGAAAACATGTTTTCGTCAGTTTCACTGGTCCAATAATACTTTGAGGTTAGGATGCGTCCAGATTTGTTATATCATTTTTTATGAATCCTTAAATATTTTAGAGGAAAAGAAAGAAAGAAGGACATTTATTTGGACACAGTTCGTGAAACACAAAACAGAAAAAAAAAAACAATGTGAAAATAATGTTTTAACAACATTAGTTGCTGCTGCTAATGCTGCGCCAAAAAGGTTCATTTCAGCATTAATGCCACACAGATGAAATGAAATGAATAATAATTGCAAGAATTGTAGTACATTACAGATGGTCGAGTTTTTAAAAGTTTCTAATAGAATTTGCTAAAACTAACATGCAAACTAATAAATAAATGAAACTAATACAATTAAAACATAAATCATAGTTATTAAGTTAAGATAATAATGTATTGACATTATTATCTTAACTTAATAACTATGATTAATTAATTAATTTCATATTTTTATAATTTGATAAATGATTGCATTTATCAAATTATAAAAATATGAAATTAATTAATTATTAAAATGTCAGTGTCATTTTGCTGATGCTGTCTAACGCTGGTTTTCTAATGAACCTTTAGGGACAAGTGACGGGGAAGTAGGTTTACAGGTATAGAGGCATGAGGAACAGGGTGTAAAGTTCACTCATCCTCCATTGAAAAAGGAGGATCCTCGGACCAGACGGGTGTTGTGTCTGGTGGTCAACTGCCCAACGGTTGATGTTGGGACGTTGTATAATGCTAGTCCCGCGGTAAACTCTGATTGCGCGATGCAGGATTGCGTGACGTCAGTGTGACACGTAGTTCGTATGTTATGTGGCGATGTAGATTCCGCTGCACAGGTAAAATAAATGCTGCTCGTAGTTCTAGTGCTCGCAAACGCTACTGCTGTGCATGGGGTCCTGGGTTTGATTCCCGGGTTGGGCAAAGTGTTATTGGGTTTTGCCACCTAGAATTTCTGGAATGTTCCCAGTTGATGGCAACAGGCTCGCCCCCTATTACACAGGACTTAAACATTACCGGCATAATGTTGGTGTACTATAGGTACACCTCTGCCTAACTCTTTGG
This sequence comes from Cosmia pyralina, assembly GCA_946251885.1. Lineage (NCBI taxonomy): Eukaryota > Metazoa > Arthropoda > Insecta > Lepidoptera > Noctuidae > Cosmia > Cosmia pyralina. The sequence continues at coordinate 23,416,044 of OX276354.1, read as the reverse complement.
GAAACGGAAGCGTGATTATATTATGTACCTAAATGCATAGATTTTTGAGTGATGCATTTAAACATATATTTAACTTCAAAGCATTTTTTTATACAATAAATAATATCTTTATCTTCAACGACTGGATTTTCCTCGTTCATAATTGAAATGTAATTTTCTTATAAGCCTGTATATGCCGCATATGAGTCTCTTAAGGGGAAAATTTACATAATAATAACGACGGAAGACGGCTTCTGCTTTTATTTTAGTAAAATTAATATTAATAAGCTTGAATTAGTCTCTAGGTGTGTACGGAACCGTATATTACTTTACCGACCTACGCACCATGCATTCTGCACAAACAGCATTTGTACTTAGTATTGCAAATAATATGTAAAGAATCGCCCCGCGTTATAATAACACTAAGTGTAAGAATCCCTTACATATATTTTACGTCCTTCGAGCCGGATATGAACCAGCGACCTATGGATCTATACAGAGCAACGTCATCCACAAATTAAAAAAATTCAAACCTAACACTAACTCTCGCGATTTTCTTGTGCCCCTCTTATATATTTAGGTCCTTCGAGCCGGATATGAACCAGCGACCGAAGGATCTATAGAGAGCAACGTCATCCGCAAATTAAAAAAATTCAAACCTAACACTAACTCTCGCGATTTTCTTGTGTCTCTCTTATTATTTGCCAGCTCAATATGAATTTATAATAATATACAATATTGTAGAAATGTATATGAAGTTCAAAAACAAACAAACACAGCTACAGCACAAATACAGCTTTTGGGATTCTTTATTAGTCGTACTTATAAGCCCGCTCATTTCAAATCAGCCTGCGTCTTAAATATTCCAACTCAGCGCACTCTACCTCTTTATTAAGCAAATTCAATAGTGTTTGCTGATTCACGTACCATTTCAGCTGAGCGTGAAAACCTCTGTTTTATTCTGAAAAAAACCTAATGTTCAACTCAAATAAAATCTTGGGAAAAACAGTGGCAAAAAAAGAATCATCTCGTAAGTGTTTGAAGTCTTTCCACTTTAATAATCTCTGTAGGATGTTCAAAGAGGTCTGTTCAGAATGATAATATCATTTTGTTATTTTTTGTAGTTTTTTTTTTTTTAGGGAAAAACTATCACTGATCACTTCGCTTTTATTGTGCACGGTACTGTAATAATTGTTTATAAGTTACATGTACTTATTTTTTATTAACATAAAAAAATTAGTGTTTCTCATAGTGACAAAATAGTAATTAAATAATAATTGTTGCCCGCGACTTTGTCGAAGCATGTAGTTTTATACATTACTAGCTGCGCCTCGCGGTTTCACCCGCGTAGACCGGGATAATTAGTAACCTATGTGTTAATCCAGGATATAAGCCGTCTACATACCAAATTTCATCCAAATCTGTCCAGCTGTTTGAGCGTGAAGAAGTAATACACATACACATATACAGACTCACAAACTTTTGCCTTTATAATATTAGTGGAACTAGCTTTTGCCCGGGCTTCACCCGCGTGGATGTCAGAAAAGTTCCCACGGGAACGTCCTACCTGAAATCGTCTCTGATTCCTTGTCTACATTATAAAGGGAACCTTTGTGCAAAAATTCAGCTTTCTAGGTTCAAGGGTTTGGGCTGGGCGTTGATGAGTCAGTCAGGACATTTCCTTTTATTTATATAGTTATTCAGAACTAAATGTAGCCGGTGTCCTCTAGGTCCCAGGCTATTTACAGGCTATCTGTGAATATTTCATAACGATCCATCCATTAGTTTAGCTACTTTCGCATTAATAAATCAAATACAGTACGATAACGTTCAAAGGTTTCAACGTTTACTGTCGGAAAAACCGAACTTTTTGCCGAATCAAACGTGACTGGTCCAATAAGGGAGTGTCGGAATTAGTGCGTTAATCTATAATAATTTAGGTGAAGGTCGGAAATTATTCCGCAAGAACGTACTACCGGGATAAAAGTATCCTATAGGTCCTTGCCCAGGTCACGGTCTACACATATGCCAAATCCGTTCAGCTGCTTTAGCGTGAAAGCGTAACAAACAAATAAACAAACTCATTTTCGCATTTTATATTAAAACTAGCTGCGCCCCGCGGTTTCACACGCGTAGACCGGAATAAATAGTATGTGTTACAGGGTTTACCTGTTTAAGCGTGAAGCAGTAACAAACATACAAACATACACACTCACAAACTTTCATCTTTATAATATTAGTGTGATAATATGAGTAAGGATTTCGGTTTTACCGAAGATAAATGGTGTAGTAGTAATATGGATGTATGGATGTTTTTATGAAAACCAATCAGTCTGCCTAGCTTTTTCCCAACTATGTTGGGGTCGGCTTCCAGTCTAACCGGATGCAGCTGAATACCAGTATTTTACATGGAGCGACTGCCTATCTGACCTCCACAACCCAGTGACTGGGTAATACGATACCCCTTGGTAAGACTGGTTGTCAGACTTTCGGGCTTCTGACGACCCGTAACGACTGTCAAAGATCCACGAATGACAGCCGGGACCAACGGCTTAACGTGCTTTCCGAGGCACGGAGGAGTCTCGGTATGTAAAGATGGTCACCCATCCACGGACCAACCCCGGCAAGCGTAGCTTAACCTGATAGATCGACCCGTGCGGCTGTTATTACTTAGCCACGAGCTCCTCGAGTTTTTATGAAAACCAAACGTTAGTAATATTATTTCTCTGACCGACCATATTTTAATAGGGCCTCGGTTATTAGAAGTGCCGACAGGTAGCAACAGACGAGACAAAATTGACTTAAGTTAGAATACCTTTTCCAAAATCGGAGGAGCTCGTGACTGAGTAATAACAGCCGCACGGGTCGATCGACCAGGTCAAGCTGACCGGCGTTGGTCCGTGGATGGGTAACCATCTTTACACATCGAGACTCCGCCGTATCTCGGAAAGCACGTTAAGCCGTTGGTCCCGGCTGTCATTCGTGGATCTTTGAAAGTCGTTACGGGTCCCAAAAATAATCGGGGTTAAGCCCAAAAGTCTGACAAACAGTCTTATCAAGGGGTATCGTATTACCCAGGTACTGGATTGTGGAGGTCAGATAGGCAGTCGCTCCATGTAAAATACTGGTATTCAGCTGCATCCAGAAGCCGACCCCAACATAGTTGGAAAAAGGTTAGGCAGATAATGACCTTTTCCAAAATGGCTACTGCACCTTCTAAAGAATACTATTTCCTCTAAAACACCCTACAAAGTAACGTTGAACTATAAAGACAACAAAAAAGATTCATGGAAAATTTATTACTACTTTTCTTCTAAACATTTTTGCATCCCTTCTACACCAATCTTCCTAATAGCCAGAACCAGGAAACTGAAATTACAAGACAATATAAACTTGAACAATAACCATCAATCGTTAAAGTTGTGTACCGGGTTATTAACTCTTAAAATGTCGATTGTACACCATGTGTACAGATAACAATAGAATTTCAATTGTGTCTGCTAATTGGCGCGCGACGGGTTAATTAGAATAGTCGCGTTTATCGTATTGTGGGCGAAAGGGTGACGCAAATTGTTTAGAATGGGCAGCCAAGATGTTTAAGCCAAGATGTTTCACGATGTCTGAGTAAGAAAGAAAGATAAATATTTATTTGGGACACGCACAGGAAATACAGTTAAAAAGGAGCATATAAAAATAACAAAATAAACATTAAAAAACAAAAAAAAAAACAAATTAAATTAAATAAAAATTCAGACTAAATAAAAACTTTTTTACAAAAAAATACAACCGACTTCCAAAAACAACACTACAAATTGAAAAATAACTTTAATTTCGGAAGTCGGTGTCCAGTTAAATGTTTTTTTCGTTTTTTTGCCACCGACTTCCGAAATTAAAGTTATTTTTCACTTTGTAGTGTTGGTTTTGGAAGTCGGTTGTATTTTTTTGTAAAAAAGTTTTTATTTTTCACTTTTTAGTTATGTACCTACAAACTAGACTAACTACTAACTAACATCATCCATATAAAAGTGGGGAAAAAATACGTATTATTGAAGCTAACTCAAAAACTACCAAAGCAAGGTTAATCAATTTTATATGGGACCAACTGTGATGTATACTCTCTCGAATAAAACAAAAAAAATCCAAATCGGTTTAGCCATCTTCGAGTAATCGGGGAACATACATAGAAAAAAAAAAAAAAAGGTTCCGACGAATTGAGACCCTCCTCCTTTTTGAACTCGGTTAAAAAAAGTTTCCGACGAAGTGAGAACCTCCTCTTTTTTGAAGTCCGTTAAAAAAGAGACCTGTGCGAGGCCAAATAGGCTCCCATCTCAGCATAAAGCTGCGATATTTAAAAAATAAATAGCGCAACCGCAAGTAGCTACTTACCGAATAAATTCAAAAATAGAACAGATTTTGTAAGAAATTATCTGCCAAGTAAGTTAATAGGAACTTAATCATAAGTGGTACAGGCCCTTATTGGTTTATGGTCTACATTTTATGAGTTACCTTACTTAAAGTGTAGTGTTATTAAAAGCTTTATTCGAACTTTAATTGTTAGCATTGTACACTATAATTATTATTAACAAGCCTGCGGCTGCGCCAGTGTGGGTGTCGGAAGAAATTATCCCACGAGAACGTAAGTACTACCAGGATAAAAACTATCCTATGTCCTGATCTAGGTCATGGTTTACTCATGTGCCAAATTTCATCTAAATCCATTCAGCCGTTTTAACGTGAAAGCGTAATAAATAAATTCACTTTCGCATTTTTTATATTATATTTGTTATTAAAATCTTGCAAGTCAATAAAACTTAAAACTCAAGTATTTATTTCAATTAAATCTATACAGGCACTTTTATTTTTAAACTGCCGGTCAGTTAGTCAGAACGTTGAAGCTAGTTGCCCATTCCAAAACGTAGATTTCTATGCAGAAGAACGGACAAACAACTCCATGGATACTCTTATAAATCAAGATGCTATAAAATCCTGTGTACAGACGCCAGCAGGTCAAGCCACCCGAAACTGTCAAATTTCCCCAATCAACCTTGAACCTAATGCTTTAGCGATAAAGATGAAAATCTATTAAATAAATTTGACAGATTGTAGTAGCTTGATGTGCGCATTATTCTTGATGCCTAAGTGAGAGCAATGTATAAAAAAACAATTATAAATATAATAAACTTAAAGCATTTGTTTCAAATAAACCAATTACAGGCACTTTTGAATTGTCAATGGGTCGGTCAGTCAGAAAGATAGTTGCCCATTCCAAAGCGTAGTAGATCCCTATGGAGAAGAACGGGCAAGAAACTCCACGGACACTCTTTTAAATCATAATACTTTTACAAAATATTGTTTACATCGTTCATGTTGAAAATATACATGTGAGAACAATGTAGAAAGACGTGCACGTTAAAAGCGTCCGTAATAAAAAGATAAAAACTAAAACAACTAAATTAAATATTAAAATTAAAAATAAGCCATGGCAGCTAAGAGACGACCAGTCCCAACTGACTGCGCCCGTTCAAGAACATGACGCATGGATCAGCACCAAATAATAAAGATAAGCCGTGGGCAATTATGAACGAATAAATGACGACTTCTATTTGACCTATAAAGTTTAAGGGTGCGTTGCACCATCTTACTTTAACAATAACAAACACTTGTTAAAGTACCAGTTAGATAAAAAATAGGTCATTCCATTTGACAATTTTTTAGCTGACATCATAACTTTAACTGTAACCTTAACCGCCCACGCTTCGCTGGTTAATATTATTGTTAAATATATGCCAAACTCATTTGACATGGCGGTGCAACAACATGATGGTGTTACTGTTATAATTAACTTTGACGGAAACTATAACATAGCCCTCGGTGCAACCCACCCTAAACGTTAACTTACTATTCTGTCCAGATTCTACCGGGTTTGAATGAACTCTATATATATCAATAAACCAAGATAAGCATTATGAAATGGCTGAACCATTAGCATATTAAATTTTCGTTTACTGTTTTATTAGTTTTCGACCGACGCGACACTACAAAAGAGGTTAGAAGATCAACTTCATAATGTAACATGTAATGTTGGATTTCAGCATATTTATAAATAGACCCAGATTAAACCATTGATATTTTTGCTATAAACATCCCGCCTGTAATCCTCTAACGCCTAGTGCAGAGGTGTACCTTTAGTACACTCTCATTTCATCAGTTATATTTAGAAAGAAAGAAAGAAAGAAAGAAAGAAAAAAAAATATTTTATTTTGGATACGCACAAGAAATACAGTTAAAAATCAGCACACAAAAGTAACAAAATAAACATTAAAAAACAAAAAGTAAAAAATTAAATTGAAATTACAACTAAAAAGAAGACCTTGCGAGGCCAAAAAGGATCCTATCTCAGCATAAAGCTGCGATATTTAAAAAATAAATACCGCAACGCTGGTAGTCTGATAGGGTCTGTGTGATGCCACGGACACACCATGGATTTAGGTAAGTCCCATGGGGGGCGAGGCTATTGCCATCAACCGGGCACAAATCCAGACTCCGGACTGCTACTGAGAAGTTCTTGATGTATAAATCCAATAACACTGCTCGACCCAGGAATCGAACCCAAGACTTCATGCTCAGTAGTAGCGCTTGTGACCACTAGACCAATGAAGCAGTCAAAACGGCGATTATCTTATTCTATACTATTAAATGAGCATATTTATTTATATACAGTGTGTCTGTATTCGGACTGGCGAAAATTAAGGGGGTGGTACAGACGATCAAACTGAACAGCTTTCTCCCGGGGACCAACATCGTAATCGTGAAAAAAAAATCAGTCATCCCATACATTTGGCCGAGTAGGTATTGAAGTTTTGTATGGGATGACTGATTTTTTTTTCACGATTACGATGTTGGTCCCCGGGAGAAAGTTGTTCAATTTGATCGTCTGTACCACCCCCTTAATTTTCGCTAGTCCGAATACAGACACACTGTATATATAATTATGTATATATGTCGGAGATGCAGAGGGATTTTAAATCCAAAATATCATTGGTGTCCGCCATGTTGCACGTGGTTGAGCAGAATCAGTACGCACACCCGGCGCGGTCAAGCTCTGGATGTCAATTGTGTCGTGTCGCTAACACACTAGTCTCACCTTGGCATCTGACAGATGTCAAACGCCACACGCAACAGTTCATTGACAACTCCGACTCGAACTACTGACTCAATGACAGCTGTTATCGATTTGAATAATCGATGAAGGTATCTCAAACGCTAGATGTCGCTACTAGTTTACTACTACAAGCCGTTTACTTCACTCCTCCGACATATATATTTGTAGTTATGTTCTGGAAAACGGCTCTAACGATTTCGATGAAAGTTGCAATACAGGGGTTTACGGAGGCGAAAAATCAATCTAGCTAGGTCTCATTTCTGGGAAAATTTGTTTTCACTATTTCACCCGAGCAGAGCTTGATCGGTACTTTTAGATAAAACTGGAAAGACCTGGAGAAAAATTAGATCCACAAAATTAAGTGGAACTAAAACTTTCAGCAAGGCTACAATTAAATCTACCACATATCATGACACAGTGAACTTTGAAACAAATAAACCAATTTGACAGGCATCTCTAAATAATGACACTGAATTAGCCTGCTCAACCAATTTATACTGTGGTTTTAACTACTACAGTCTCTAACCTTTTAATAACTACATTTAGTTGTGTAATAACTAGTTTTGTCATAATGGTTATCTACAAACAACAGTATTTTATGTTTACAGCAAACTCATGTAGTGACTCTAAAATTACGAGTGGTGTACAAAATGGTCGAGTGCCTATTTTGTATTCATGCTCGCTTTTGCTTTTTTGGTTAATGAAAGTCTGAGAGTCGTTTGTTTTTCAAGGGCAGGAATTAAATTCTTACTTCTATTTTTATGTAATAGGTTTTTTGGCCTTAGTGCAGTATTATATCGTGCGCAAAGAAATTATAATTCTGAGTCATTGTAATTATGAATTTTCAAACATGCTAGAACTCGAGGTATACTATGCTGATATTCTTTATTTCTTATTGTATTCTACAGTAGCTATTTTCAAGCTTTTTGCTCATATATTTTCCCGCAAATTAACTAGTAAAATCTCTTTGTTTCCCTCCGCCTATCATTTTGAAAGATCCATTAAATTTAATTTGACAATTAATTTTCATATCCGAAACATTAAACCAACTGTATCGTCCATTTATGCGAGTAACGACTTTACATTTTTGCGAGAAAAAAAAAGCAGGAATTTTGGAAGAACCCCAATTATGGACCCTTATTACATCCAACGAGGGTTTCTGAGTGCCTACCTAAGATATCCCTTCACATGATTACAACTTTATTAATGTAAATGAGATCCAAATGGTTTAAAAATGCAAGCTCTTCTAAACTAAATTAGATTTTCTGGGGTAAAAAACAAGTAATAAATTTTTGATTTTTCATAGAATTTTGCTTAGGCTCTTAAATTGTTTTTTACCTGAGGTACAGATCTGAAGATGAGCAGGACTAATTTAAAATAAATAAGTTACTTACATTCCGAGAAAACTGTGGTTCTCAGCAATACTTAGTTATTAAATTGCTATACGTATTTAATTACTTAATCAAAAAATATGTTTGTAAAAATTTAGTTTTTTTTTTTTTATAAAATTAAAAATCTATTATCTAAGGATAAATAAAATATTTGTGTGTGTACCACGGTCCAGGATAAATTAAAATTGTGGTACAATGCTAAAAAGTACAAAACAACTATCTTACATAAAATAACAAAACAGACATACCAAGAATATTATTCTTCTAAAAATCTTAATTCACAAAATGCTTTTACATTTTCATATTTTCTTTTCACAACCAATATTTTAGAACGAAAATATTTGCGAAAAAAAACCTAGAATTGGTAGCGAAGAGAAAGGGAAAAAGTGTTATTCAGATAATTACATTACTCGATAAAGTTGTTAGAGATTTGGTAGATGGCTTAATATAATGTTTTGGTACTCGTAGTACTGTAATTGCCACTCTGTGTAGTAATCGCGTTGGCACATTGTGGTAATTGGTAGGATGTGGTCTTTTTTAGGGTTCCGTACCAAAATAGTAAAAAGCAACCCTTTATGGTGCGACTCAGTCTGTTTGTCTGTCTGTCTGTCACAGCTGGATATCTCAAGAACTGCTAATGATATCAACTTGAAATTTAGAACAGTTTTAGATGACGTTTGCCCAACTGTTTTGTAAATAAGAAAGAAATAAAAATATATATGGCTTTTTTGTAACAGAGACTGAAAGGGGGTCTTAAAAATTCGAAGTCGAGCTACTAGAGCGTGTGGGATATCATATGAAAGAGCGCTGTTTTCACATTCTCAAACATTTTTTTTTATTTTTTTTAGTTTTCGACTTTTGAAAAAATGTAAAAAAAAAATATACCGTTTCGGGGGGAAACGGTGTATTTTTTTTTTTTTTTTTTATCTTCGAAGTTTGCAAAGAGAAAAATCTGAAATTATTCTGTGATAGAAGTTTATGTAAAGATTACAGGAAAATAAAACGATGTCTCTAAATAGCATACTTTTTCAGAAATCGGAACGGAACCCTCGGTGCGCGAGTCCGACTCGCTCTTGACCGCTTTTTTTTCGGAATACGTGTTCTTCATTTGTTTTCTGTCCCTTTGCCGCCAGTGGGTTTCGTGGTTACGTACGGTATATTACAATTGAATTAGTCTGTATTTGTGTCTATTTGATATTTAAGTAGATAAGTAGTTTTCTATCCACAATTATTAATTTTATTCCGATTATTTCAAAAGTTACGTTAAGAAGTGTTCTCTCTTTTTTCTAACAAATAATAAAAAAAAAGTAAAAAAAGTTTAAGTATTAATTTTTATACATGTTACAAAAAAAAATTGGTATGAGACTGGATCCGGAAAAAAAATCACGAAATCACGTAAAGTTTGTCCATTTTGTTTTATGTAGTGTACACTAAAAGGTTTAGTAAATAAATTAATTAAGGACGCTGTTACAAATGGGTAGTCAAATCATTACTTTTTTACACAAAAGTATGTTTATTAAATAAAATACTTCGCATTCTTAAAATGGTTTTTGGCCGAATTGTTGACAGATGTGCAAGGTACGATTCTGAACTAATTTTTTTTTTTTTTTTTGTGAAACAATTTCTCAATAAATGTACTGAAGTGAAAAATTTTACCTCGGTACATTTATTGAAAAAATTTACCTATCTAAAATTATATTTACAGTTCAGAATTGTACATTGCACATTTATCAACAATTCGGCCAAAAAACATTTTAAGAATGCAAAGCATTTTATTCAATAAACATACTTTTGTGTAAAAAAGTAATGATTTGACTTCCCATTTGTCAACAATTCCTGTTGAATTGTCACTTTTTCGAACCCACGTTTTCGAACGCTTTTTACTTATAAAACGTCTATCATTATTTCCTTGCCCAGCCACATTTACACAAAAACACTTGGTTCTTTTCACTTTTTCTTCAGTAAGTAGCCATTTTCTTCAGGTGGTCGTTGTTACGTATGTGTATCAGTCTTTATAAAATATATATTATCTGTGGTATTTCCGGATCCTGTTGTCTTGTCACCGACTCCGATCGCTCGTCATGCAATGGCTGAATACACGATACATAAAATAGTCTGGTCGTCTTATTTATTTATAATATCTGGCCACCCGTCGTAACATGGTGTCAGAAGATACAGAAGAAAAAGAAGTCACAAAAAACCACAAAAGTAAGTGCCGCAAACAGTCAAAAAAAAAAAAAAAAAAAAAAAATTTCGAGTAAAACGTCGCCGCGTGGTCCAGCCCTAAAATGCCGGAAAATAAAAACGCAAATAATACAAGTTATCCCCTGCCGCCGAGTAATTTCAGCTTAGATATCAACAACTCGAACATGCCATTGGCTTGGAGAAATTTCAACACAAGTCTAGAGATTTACATGATAGCCAACAATTTAGAAGAACAACCAGACAAACGAAAGGTAGCCATTTTACTACAAATCATAGGCCCAGACGCTCTTCAGATATTTTACTCGTTTAACATACAAATTGACAAGATCACCTATAAGGATTTACTCGCCAAATTTGAAGACTACTTCACACCACGTGTCAATATTTCCGTCGAAAGACATAAGCTGTTCAACAGAAAACAAGGTCCAGATGAAGAAATTGAGACATATGCCACGGATCTCAAGAATCTAAGTATCCAATGCAATTTTGAAGGTCTTGCCGATGATATAGTAAAGGACATATTCTCATGGAACTTAAATTCATCTTGCTCGTACATCAGAGAACGTATCCTGATCGAGAAACCATCAACATTTGATGCCGCCGTCAGTCTCGCTAAAACACTAAGAAATACTAGGTTACAGGCTAAAGCTTTATCAAGCCAAGAAGTAAGTGTCGTTGCCAGTCGTCAATCGCATCACAGTCGCCAAACACATCGTAGTCAAGAGAGTCGCAATCAAAAAAGTCACAGTCAAAGAAGTCACAGTCGTCAAAGAAGTCATAGCCGTCAAGAAAGTCAAAGTCATCAGTCTCAAACAAGTCAAAGTCGTCAATCAAGTAAAGCATCGTCCAGTCAAGAACCTCAATCCAAACAGTCAACCAAGAATTGTTCCAGATGTGGTCAAGTTCACCGAACAAAATGTCCAGCCATAGGAGTCATCTGTAACAACTGCCACAAGCCCAATCACTTTGCCAAGTGTTGCCGCAGCAAACATGTGAGATCCATAGAAGAAGAAGAAGAAAGTACGGGTACTGATACTTATTTTCTAAATAGTCTTTTCACTAATGAGATTTCTGTCAGCAAAAAAAACCCTTATCATACAACTTTGTCCATAAATAGTAAGAATGTAGACTTTTTACTTGATACAGGTGCTGACACTAACATTTTATCATTTAACTCTTATAAAAAACTTAATTTGCCATTGAGTAGTTTAAAGAAAAGTAGTCACAAACTATCAACCTTTAGCGGTGAAGTATTACCGACTGTAGGTCAATGCATTCTGTCTGTCACACATAACAACAAACTATACAATGTTAATTTCCACATTATAGATATACCCTGTAGGAATATTATTGGTCGCAACAGTTGTGAGAATTTAAAATTAGTTAAAAGAGTCCATAATGTCCAATTTCATGAGTCACTCAATGTATCACAGCTTGACAAATATAAAGATCTCTTCTCAGGAATAGGTTGTCTTAAAGATTATGAATGTCATTTGTCAATGAAGCCTGATGCTGTACCGTCTATAGATGCCTGTCGTAGAATTCCATTCAGTCTCTTAGAACAATTAAAAGAAGAATTAGCCATGTTAAAAAAAAATCAAATTATAGTCAAAGTCGAGGAACCTACTGAATGGGTAAGCTCAATTGTAATTGCATCAAAGAAAAATGGTAAACTACGCCTGTGCATTGATCCAAGAAAACTTAATAAAGCCATTATGCGTCCTCATTATCAATTTCCAATTATTGATGAAATTAAATCCAGCCTCTCTGGTTCACAATATTTCACTACCCTAGATGCAAACAAAGGTTTTTATATGCTAAAGTTAGATGAAGCTTCCTCAAAACTATGTACATTCATCACACCTCAAGGTAGATATAGATTCCTAAGACTTCCCTTCGGGATAAATGCAGCCCCAGAACTGTTTCATTCCATCATGACAAATAGATTCAGTGATATTCCAGGAGTCAAAATCATGATGGATGATTTCCTAATTTACGGTCAAACTAAACAAGAACATGATTTTAGGTTAAAACAAGTCTTAGATAGAGCTAGAGAAATAGGAATAAAATTTAATAAAGACAAGTCTAATATATGTAAAAGTGAAGTCAAGTACCTAGGACACATCTTTTCTAAAGATGGTGTGAGAGTTGATGAAAACAAAGTGAAAGCCATTTGCAGTATGCCACCACCAACAAATGTCACAGAATTACAAAGGTTTTTAGGTATGGTTACATACTTAGGCTCATACATAGAGAATTTGTCAGATAAAACTTCTAATTTAAGAACACTTCTGTCTAAAGATAATGAATGGTCTTGGCAAGAGAGACATAATGTAGAATTTAATGAATTAAAGGAATGTATAACAAAAGCCCCTGTCTTGACATATTATGATCAAAATAAACCAATTACACTGTCAGTTGATTCGTCTAAAGATGCCATGGGTGCAGTGATTTGCCATGATAAACACCCCATAGCATATGCTTCAGCTTCATTAAGCTCATGTCAACAGTCATACTCTCAGATTGAGAAAGAGCTGTTAGCAATCCTATTTGGTTGTACAAAGTTTCACCAATATGTCTATGGTCGCCACACTTTAGTTGAAACAGATCACAAACCAATAGTATCGCTGTATAAAAAACCAATTTATAACATTCCACCCCGTCTTCAAAGAATAATGCTAAGATTACAACCATATGACCTGAACGTAACTTACAAACCAGGTAAATATCTTTATGTAGCTGATACTCTGTCTAGAGCAGCTTTACCAGAACAGTCATTACATGATCTAGATTCTGATCTAGATTTACATGTCAATTTAGTCATTAGATCGCTGTCAGTTAGTCCAAATAAACTTAAATCTATTCAAGAACAGACTTCCCAAGACAATGAATTGTCACTCTTAAGTAAATATTGCATAACAGGTTGGCCTGAACATAAAAAATTGCTTCCAGACATACTTAGGCCTTATTTTCCTTTAAAAACCGATATACATATAATTAATGGTATTGTCTTCAAAAACAACAGTGTCATTATACCAGTAGCCATGAGAAAAGACATTTTGAAACAGATACATGAAGGTCACCAAGGTATTCATAGTTGCCAAAGATTGGCAAGAAATCTAGTATACTGGCCCAATATGTACTCTGATATAGAAAAATATGTTAATAATTGTCATAACTGTCTCACTAACAGACGCAGCAATTCCAAAGAGTCACTACAGCCCCATGAGGTAAAACCAATCCCTTGGAATAAAGTCGGAGTTGATCTATTTGATTTCAATTCAAACAAGTATGTCATAGTCGTAGATTATTTTTCCCAATATGTCGAGCTTGTAAAGCTAGCAGGTGGTTCTACTAGTAAAATTGTCATTAGTCACCTAAAGTCTATATTTTCCAGACATGGAATACCCAACATTCTAATTTCAGACAATGGTCCCCCATTTAACTCAAAAGAGTTTAATCATTTTGCTTTAGATTGGCAAATACAACATATTACATCAAGTCCCTATTATCCACGGTCTAATGGTCTTGTAGAAAGAACCATAGCCACGGTTAAAAACATATTAAAGAAATGTCTTACTGATAATACAGACCCTCATCTAGGATTATTACAGTATAGGAATACACCTAAAGAAAATATGTATTCGCCTGCCCAATTACTAATGTCCAGGACACTCAGAACTAAACTTCCAGTCTTAGAACAAACTCTGAAACCTAAAATACCTAACTACAGGTCTCTAACAAATAAAACTCAAATAAAAGTGAACAAATCACAGATTTATTATAATAAACATACTAAACCGTTGTCTTCCCTAAACATTGGTGATAAAATTTACTTCCAGAAACAGCCAGACAGTATTTGGACACCTGGTACTGTGTCAGACATAGGTCCACAGCCTAGATCATATACTATTGTCTCCCCGGAAGGTACTTTTCGCCGTAATCGCCAACATATCCTACAGCCAAAACATTCACCAACTGAGTCCGCTCCTAGTAGAAGAAGTTCACTTCAATCCCCATCAGTTCCACTTGACACTGATCCACCGTCGCCTTCCAATATACTGCCGTCGTCATCTCCATCTAATTATCAATCTCCTTGTACAAGTAATCCTGTCCAAGAATCTGAAACAAAAACAAACACATCACATACACCAAATAAACAAACTCAACACACAACTTATTCTTCATTCGGTAGAGCAATAATAAAGCCCCGAAGATTTTGAAAATTGGTCTAGATTAAGTTCTTAATTTGTACTTAGTTTTAATTTAATATACTAAATGTATTGTTTGTTGTACAAGCATTGTCAAACCTAATTTTGTTTTGTTAGTAGCTGTCAAAACTTAGTTAAGTCAATTTGATAGACGTCACTGTCAGAACTGTCGCAATGTAAATGTCAGTCAAGTCAACTTGTCACTTCTTAGAGATGTTCCGTTCCACTTAGTCTACTAGTATATAAGAATTTTGTTAATGTTAAAAAAAAAAAAAAAAAAAAAGAGTATACTTACGTACCATGTTCCACGTAATGATTCCATTTTCTTTTCTTAATAAGGGAGATGTTACGTATGTGTATCAGTCTTTATAAAATATATATTATCTGTGGTATTTCCGGATCCTGTTGTCTTGTCACCGACTCCGATCGCTCGTCATGCAATGGCTGAATACACGATACATAAAATAGTCTGGTCGTCTTATTTATTTATAATATCTGGCCACCCGTCGTAACAGTCGTTCTCAGTGCATTTGGCTGCAGGGCGTCCTACTTTACTTTACCGGTCCGCTGTCCCCATTCAAGAATATTGTTCTTTCTAAAGCACATTCAGCTGTACTTAAAATGACGTGTGGAACAGTGTCCGACTTTAATCTTAGTGGCTTAATACTGCCAATGTAACGTTTAGGTCTAAAGTTGTCTGTGTTGGTTTTACAGGCTAGAAGTATTTATGCATTGAGCATTTTTGTTTGCTTAACGCGGTTTGGCCATAAAAAAATATTATATTTTCTCAAGGATTCTCCAAAATGGAGAATCCTTGAGAATATAATATTTTTTTTCTTCATTTCTTCATTTTATTTTTCCTATGTAAAAATTCGTACCTTTCCATCTCTCAGATTTAATTAAATAGTACAAGACACGCTTATCAATAATATATAAGATGTATCTATGTATTTATATGAAATCGCGAAAAAAAAAACAGTTTTTTTCTACATTTCAACGAGTTACGCGAACATAAATGTAGGGAAAAGCTGATTTTGTTTTCGCGATTTCAGGTTTGGGCCCATAGTAAAAGTTGTTCATAATGATGAGTACAATGACCCCTTAAGAGATTTTGTATATGAATAGATACACCTTATAGTTAACCGAGTTCAATTTCGAAATCATGTTTTAATAACTCAAACTCAAAGCATTTATTTCAAATAAACCAATTACAGGCACTTTTGAATTGTCAATGGGTCGGTCAGTCAGAAAGATTGAAGCTAGTTCCCCATTCCAAAGCGTAGTAGAACCCTATGGAGAAGAATGGGCAAGAAACTCCACGGACACTCTTTTAAATCATAATATTTTTACAAAATATTGGTTACATCGTTCATGTTGAAAATATACATGTGAGAACAATGTAGAAAGACGTGCACGTTAAAAAGCGTCCCTAATAAAAAGATAAAAACTAAAACTACTAAATTAAATATTAAAATTAAAAATAAGCCATGGCAGCTAAGAGACGACCAGTCCCAACTGACGGCGCCCGTTCACGAACATGACGCATGGATCAGCACCAATTAGCTCAACCATTTTGAAGGGAACTTAATGATCCAACACACACGCCATCACCAGCGAGACGTGAGCATGACATACTCTCATAACACCTCACAGTCCCAGGGCACTAATTGTTACTGTCTTCTTTCCGGTACACACAATAGTACAATCAACAATTCATTTAACTGGGCCATAATGGAAACCAGTTTAGACCCGCCACGTGAAGTTTTTTTTTTCTCGACACCTTTTGATTTGCTGGTTTTGGGGATTTCAAAATTACACTGAACAGGGTATATTCTACGACGAAGAAATAGCTACTTATTATAAAAAAGCATTGGGTCATAAACTGACAGTGCGTGGTTTTTGAAACAAATGAATTTTCCAAATAATAATAGAAATTTAAATTCAAAAACTAAAACCCGACTACTGGAAAATCACGCTCGCCGCGGTCGGTCTGTAACCAATTAAATGAATATTATTTACCCCCACCTTTACTTATTTTTAACAATTTAAACATATTTATTTACTGTACTCGTCAATGCCTTTCTTTTGACACCAAACTTGTCACTATCATCTCGATTTAATTTTTTTCGTGGTCAGAAATTTACGTGTTAAGTCCAGTATATTAAATTTAGGGAGTATTTATGTGTATAAAGCCTATGTCACCCGGACCATTATTACAAATCTATTAATACCTCATTCATTAAAATCGGTTCAGTAATTTAGCCGCTACGGTGGAATACACGTAAACACATACTTATATCCATACATACATAGACTGCTAAAATTATAACACTTCCTTTTGGCTTTGCCATAGTCGGGTAAAACAAAAAACCTAGAACCTAGATAACAGTACCTAACAACACAATACCAACATATTCCAATCTGAACGCGTACTGTATCGAACAGACCCCAAAAGCAGGTATTATGTAAATAAGAGCAATGATAATAAAAACCTACGGTTATTGGTTATTACACGAACGTTGCGAGCAGTATCAATTTTGGCAACATCTTGTGCTATGCACTCCACGCAGTTAATGGGATTCTCTTAGTAACAAAACTGTGTATTTATACTACTTGTCGTTTTGGGTTATTCGCACTTTGTCCCATTCGCACTTCGTACCGCGTTCGAAGTTGGTCCCATTCGCACTTGGTCCCATTCGCACTGGGTCCCATTCGCACTTAGCTCCATTCGCACTTAGTCCCATGCAAGTAGTTTGTAAGGGAAGTGGTAGGTTTGTGGACCAAAGTGTCACACACAACAACATCACGCTACGACCAATAGGAGCGGAGGATCAACCTCGTCAAATTGCAGGGTGTGGTACAGCAGAACATCAAACCGAATAACTTTCTCCATGGGACCAACATCGTATTCGCGAAAAACTTCAACTGTCTCATAGAAAACTTCAATACTTACTGGAGGCAAATGTATGGGACGGCTGATTATTTTTTTTGCGATTACGATGTTGGTGCCATGGAAAAAGTTGTTCGGTTTGATGGTATACTACACCCTTAAAATTGACGAGGATGCAAAATGACACGTTGTATAATGTAGATGTAGAGTATGTTATTATGTAAGTCTAACATAATTATTGAAGTACATATAGAGATGTACTTCCAAAGATGTGCACAGCCCAGTTGACGGATGTCAGACAGCTCGAAATGTCAACGACAAGGCTGTGCGACATCTGTTTTTAGGGAAGCTGCTAGAATCTTCTAGAAGATTCGACTTAGGTACCCTTATTGGTCGAGCGGGAGCGAGTAGCGTTCCCGCCCCGCCAGAAGCGTGGGGATTGTGGCGGGAGCGGTTAGAAATGCTTTTGCGTTATAACACAAATTATTTATTGATTGTCAAATAACCCACCTGTAGCTGGGAAATCAAAAAACGTTAATTTTATATATACATAAACTCACGCGTTCTCCCATGGGGGTAGGCAGAAACTACAGAACGCCACCTGCTACGATCCTTACCCCCTCTCCCCCTCTTGCGCCTTCCTCCCCCCCCTTCTTTCCTTTTGCCTCGTTTACGTTTATACATCTGATCATACACGCACGCCGGTTGCTAGTAGTACACCTGACCTTTCTGAAGAACATCACCAATTAGGTCACTATATGTAGGTACATTTCTTTATTCCCAATAAATACTAACCCTACCCTAAATACTACATAAACCCTAATCCTAAAAGGTAAGGAGTAAGAAAGAATACTATCTTCAGCAACCATTTTCTAAGATAGCAGTATTGACTTTCATTTGAAAGCTAACAAGATTTTCTGCTAGAATTTGAAAACAAAAACCCCTTGTATTATTTTGCATTCTGGTTTGAATACCTACTTCCGTCAAATAGAACCAGGATTTTACATTTTCTGTAGCAATATAACTGTACGCTTTGTATCCAGTTCTATAATATTAATCCAGAATATTTTGTATTACAATGTCCAGCAATGACCGCATTTAAAACAAGGATACAGCGAGTAATCCCGTTCATTTGTTTCAACGCGGAAGATGGGTCGGTCGCCAGAAATTAATCCGCTGTACGAAGCGGAAAGCTTTAAATGCAGACAACTCCGCGCTTAATTTTATTGAAATGCTGCCATAATTACTCTTCATTTTCAAGCATGTTACGGATTCAGTTGCTCAGTAGGTACTAGTAAGTATACCCCTCAAACTAGATTTAAGGGGATACATCGATAAATTTTGTGTTTTTAAAATATTCCTATAAAACCATATTTTTTTTTTGTTTGTTTTTTTTATTTGACTATATTGTCCACTGCTGTACTTAAACCGAAACATGATTACTTGAAATTTTTTCGATAGAAAAAAATTCCAAAGTAGCACCGTCTATTTTCTGTTTTGTACGGTTATACGTAAACGGGTAACGGGTTATTGTGCCGTAAAATTTGCTTTAAATTAAAGGTGTTTAAATATGTAAATAAATAAACTTACTAAACTAAAAATTGTCAAAAATTAACATTTAAACGAAGTGCGTTTAGTTCCGGTGCCCGTGAGAGTCTTCTATCTCACGCGTCAAACTAGGCAGCCATAACGCCAATTTACTTACACACAGAGCTAAACCACGCTTCGATGTATCCTATAAAACTTCCCCACATGAAATATTAAAATCCATTTCTACTACAAACCATGTTTGCAGCCATTAGTTTTACAAATTGTCAAGTCTTTTTTTTATCGAAATTAAAGAACCGATTTTAATGAAACTGCATACGCATAAGCAGGATACGTAGGTCTAAAAACTTAGTTAAAATGTCTTATTTAAAAAAAGATAATTGGAAATCTCTGTTTCTATGGAATATTTCAAATCGGTCGAGTTTAGCTGCAACACTATTTTTCGAAAATGATTGTAACTAACTTTTTAGACCTATGTATCCCGCTTATGCGTATGAAGTTTCATTAAAATCGGTTCATTAATTTCGATAAAAAAGGACTTCAAATTTTGTATGAAATGCCGTACGGAGCCAATGCTCTTAAGTGGGAAATTAAATTATAAATAACGATGTCAAAAGAGGATGAATGATCATCAATATTAATGATTTCACTGGTGGCATTAACTTGTTTAAAACCAAAAGACCACATATTAATTAAGATTAGATTATATCTTTGGGCTCATTTGAAAACTAACACCACACAACGCTGTTAGGTATTTTGGGGGAAAAAAAAAATATGTGTGTGTTTAATCCTTGTTTTTCGCGACTATTTTACAACTAACCAATTCATAAAAGTGCATTAGGCACAGAAATACGATATATCAACATCCTCCTGCCTTCATCCCATTTAAGAGGGCTGTTGCGTTTTTTCACCTCTCTTGCTCAAGCGGGACCAAATTTTTAAGAATATTAAATGATAAGATGATTTTTAGAAAAATGTAATCAATTAGCGGACTAGTGAATAATATTAATTTAATAGGTAATTATTAAAAACACATTTTTATTGTCGCATTTATCTATCTCATCTCAAAAACAGATAATAATTTTTGAGCTGAGTTTATTGAAAACACAATAAAAATGTGTTTTTAATAATTAGGTACTTAATAAATTAATATTATTTTCTAGGTCGTTAATTGATTACATTTTTCAAAAAAGCATTATTTAATTTTTAACAATGTTATGTTGTGTGTTGTTGTGTTCTCTTGCAAGTCGCCAAAAAGACGGTTGCTTATGTCATCAGCTTTCTTCGATTCGTCGGTATAATTATAGTGTTTTTTCTTATATGTACTTTTTATTATTTTCTTATTTAACATGCGTTCGTTGTCATACTTCAATGTTATTTCGTGGACAATAGTGTGGGTTATACGTTTTTTTTCGATTGTATAATAACTACTTTGTTAATGCTGTAATGTATAACTGTTTTTTGTCCCAAATAAATAAAATAAAATAAATAAAAATTTGGCTCATGTGAGAGAGAGAGGTGATAAAATGCGACAGCCCTCCAGCCAGCCAGGTATTTGGGTTCGGCTCAGCACATGACGTCTTTTTTTTCCATCCCTACCTTCTCTATTAGCCGTCATTTTACAAGTTACTTACTTGCTTCCTTTCATTGGCGTTTTTCGTCTTTTCTTATATCCATCGAAATTCATACTTAACACTTTTAATATCACATGCTCCTAATTTCTCTGCATTGCAAATGTGCAACACCACGAGCGGAGCGGACCCATTAAGGACTCCGTTTAACTCGCAAGAGTAAACTGCATACTATTGGACTATTTGTTGGTGGAAATACAAGTATGCAGTTTACTCTTGCGGGTTAAACGGAGTCCTTAATGGGTCCGCTCCGCTCGTGGTGGAAACCAGGCTTTACCGGATGCAAAAGTACAATACAGAACAAAAATGTTTCTTAAGATTTTTTTTACACAGTACCTATATAATATCATATAGTTGAATTAAATTACAACCTCTTGAGGAGTCATTCCACTTATCATTTTACTTTGGGACTTTTACCAAACCCGAAATCGCGAAAAAAAATCACCTTTATGTACGAATAACTCGTCAAAATTTAGGAAACATTTTAACGAGTATATAATTTTTTTTTAATATTTCAAATTTGATACCACAATAAAAGTTGTTCATAATGATGAGTACAATGACCTCTGAAAAGGTCGGGCGTTATTTAAATTACACCTTGTATTCCCCCAGCATTAGTCTACAACCACGACACCACTCCCATACTCCTTTGCTAAAATAATACAAGCCTATTCGAGTTACATTTACTGTTAAAAGCCTCATGTGTGCTACCACAATGAAAACTAATCGTTATTACTGTTTGCATGTGTACGCTAATGTAGGCCTTTACGACTTTTGTACATACTATAGTACACTTTAATATCTAAACATTTTAAAATCCTTTCAAAAGTTCTTAACACTTTTAAAAAAATGTGCTGCTTGCTTAAAAAAACATTCTTAACTTCATTTAAATGGAACTACAATAAAGTTAAAGAGCAAAAAATACTCCATCAAAATCCAAAATTATTTATTTGAAGAAGGTGGAATATGTATGAGATATCGTATTAAATAAACATTGAATATGCTTGACCTTCCGCGAATCGAAGTAGGTATACTTGGACCATTAGATATTATTGCGTACTACCTTTTGTCGGATGGATGTAGAAAAATATCCCACGGGAACGTACTACCGGGATTAAAAGTATCTTAAGTGTAAATCCAAGATATAAACTATCATCCAATTCCGTTTAGCTGTTTCTGTATAATTGAGTAACAAATTTCCAAACATTCACATCTATATAAATTATAAAAATAGAAGTCCTGACTGACTTTCTGACCCACAGCCCAAACCTTTGAACCTAGAAAGCTGAAATGTTGCACAGAGGTTCCCTTTATAATGTAGACAAGGAATAAGGAAGGATATCCCGGTAGTG
This sequence comes from Cosmia pyralina, assembly GCA_946251885.1. Taxonomy (NCBI): domain Eukaryota; kingdom Metazoa; phylum Arthropoda; class Insecta; order Lepidoptera; family Noctuidae; genus Cosmia; species Cosmia pyralina. The sequence continues at coordinate 23,393,675 of OX276354.1, read as the reverse complement.
CGTTCCCATGGGATATTTTCTGATATCCACGCGGACTAAGCCGCGGGAAAAAGCTAGTTATAATATACTTGGTCGACCGAGCTCTGCTCGGATGAAAATAGAGAAAACGAATTTTCCTAGAAATGACACCTACCTAGATCGATTTTTCACCCCCGTAAACCACTATATTACAACTTTCGTCGAAGTCGAGCCGTTTTCGAGAACGTGATTACAAAACAAAATATTTAAACAAAAAATTATTGCTCATTTAACAGTATACAGCGCCCCAAGGTTTCACCCGCGTAAGTCTTGAACCCGTGAGAATATAGGGATAAAAAGTAACCTAGGTGTTAATCCAGGCTATAAACTGTGTGTCAAATTTCATCAAAATCCGTTCAGTAGTTTTTGCGTGAAAGAGTAACAAACATCCATCCATCCGGATGGATGGATGGTGTTTTCACGAAAGTTTGTGAGGATTCACAAACTTTCGTATTTATAATATTTGTAGGATACTAGCTGTTGTCCGTGACTTCGACTACGATCGAGGATGAAAAGTAGCCCATGCCTATGTTCTTCTTCAGGTTACCTACCTATATGCTAAATTTTATAACGATCGGTTCAGCCGTTTTTGCGTGAAAGCGTTTCAAATAAACTCACTTTCGCATTTTAGGATAGGATTAGAATATGACAATAGTAGAATTAAGTAACAATAATATTTATTGTTTTCTTAGAAGCAATAAGGTCTTTAAAACAGGAAAACTCTGATTGTAATTTAGGTAAGTCACAATAACATATCAATTAAAACATGGCGTCTCACAAAACTTCTTGGATTACAACAAGCTTACCAACGCGACATATATTTTGAACCGACTGTTTGTCCGTGATTTTCTCAAAATCTAATGAACCAATTTTCATTAACGTGACCTGCATACTTTCAGGAAGGTTTAAGTACATAATATATTATGTAATTATTCTTAAGTACGAAGTTATATTCATAAATGTACTGGATCTCCGGCATTTCTAACCCGATTTTGATGATTCTTCTTTTCGTTCGCTTGGGCTTACTTATGTAATTCTATATTCAAATAAAAATGGAAAAGTAAATTTACTTTAAAACAGTAAAATTGACTTCAAAAACCAAAAACGAATAAAATAATTTTCATAAAAACTTAACAGCTTCTGAAGTCGGTGTCTTCAATTCTTCAATGCACCTTAATGACTTCAGAAGCTGTTAAGTTTTTTATGAAAATTATTTTATTCGTTTTTGGTTTTTGAAATCGGTTTTTACTTTTTTTAAAGTAAGTTTTTACATCCTCAACATCGTTTTATCTGATGGGATGTAAATAGTTTATGGGGACATAAGAGAAAATGACGTTCGCTATAAATTCCCATACAGATCTTGATGTGAAGTGAAAAGAAAGTAGTCAAAAATTGTTGTAAAAAGGTGATATACACAACATTATTTATTTATATTTATTATTATAACATTTTCCTTCCTTCCGTTACACAACATTATTGAGTGCACTATCTTAGATCGCTTGTGAAACATCAATATCCACTTTAAACATGTATGTTTTTATTTCTTTAAGCTGGACACTCACAGGTATTTGCTACCTAGATACTGGACAAGACCTAACCTAGTACGGAACCTATTTACCTCTTTCGTCAAGTATGACTAAATCCTTTAAGTTGGAATCAGATGTGTGAAAAAAAGACTGTCCTTCGTTCACACTTGGGCAGCGTAAGAGGTATTATAGGATTATAGCAAGGGATGGAGATGCAGACCAACGTCTTCCACATCACGATCGCAAATCGGCCTATAAATTATGGTGAATATGGCAAGGTAAAAAAATTGACGATTATTATTATCGCCTTTACTAGTAGTAGATCATAATAAGCAGTAAATATTAACAATGAATATTTACTTAAGAGGGCTGTCGCACGTTGTCATCCAGAGGGATTTTAGGGATTTCATTTGTGAGCGAGAGCGCTCACAAATTTTTAAGAATGTTAAATTAAAAAATGCTTTTTGAAAAATGTAATCAATTGGTGAACTAATAAATAATATTAATTTAATATTATTAATAACACATTTATGTTGTATTATCTAATAAACTCAGCTCAATAAGTATTATGATCTGTTGTTGATATGAGTTAAATAAATGCGACAATAAAAATGTGTTTTTAATAATTAGCTATTAAATTAATATTATTTATTAGCCCCTCACACGAGCGCGGTGTGAATCTCATTTTACCTAAAATTGTACGTGGTATGAGTTCTATACCAAGAAAATATTTTTTTATTATTACTTAATAGTGATGGAACAACGTTAATAATAAAAAAATATTTTCTTGGTATAGAACTCATACCACGTACAATATTAGGTAAAATGACTCACGGACCCGATTCACACCGCACTCGTGTGAGGGAATAGAGTAAATAATATTAATTTAATATTATTAATAACACATTTATGTTGTATTATCTAATAAACTCAGCTCAATAAGTATTATGATCTGTTGTTGACATGAGTTAAATAAATGCCACAATAAAAATGTGTTTTTAATAATTAGCTATTAAATTAATATTGTTTATTAGTTCGTCAATTGATTACATTTAAAAAAAAAAGCATATTTTCATTTTACTTTCTTAAAAATTTGGTTCCATGTGGGTGACAAAATGCGACAGCCCTCTTAAATAATCATCCACAACCAATAAGCAGAGTATTAATTAAATAAAACAACAGCTATAAAAACACAATAACATTTTATCTTTGTTATAAAACTTTTTTAACTTGTTATTTATGGAGCAAGATTTTTTATCAAAGTAAATCTAATTATAAATAGAGATACTTATTTTAAGTGGGTACTCCATTCAAGTAATTTCAGGAACGACTAAAGCAAAATGAGAGCAAGTTAACAAAGTCTGGATAAAAATACTTTCAATTAGATTTTATAAAGCGTGTTAGTCGGCGCTATCTCATTTTTTAAAATTTACTGAAGCAAACAATGACAGATATTTATTGTACGACACAACCAGGCCAGGCGCACTCCGCATTTTAGGTATGAAGCTACAAGTACGCGGCGGGCTCGACTTGTCGAGCTAATTCAGTTTGGGCTGCCGCGCACCGGCAGGCTCGCACGTTAGTTTGAATAGAACACAGCCCTAACGAGTCAGAAGGTATAAGAGTTACGTGATAGAAAAGAAGCAACTTTTAGGTCAATATAACTATAGGTGATTAACGCTGTGCGACCTGAATTTATTTATTTTATTTAATTATTTAATTAAATAAATTATTTATTTAAAGAACTGCACTTTATTGTGTCGTGGCAAGACTTGCTATTTATTTAAATGATTTTGCGGAGTGAATCTTCTGTACTTGTACTATCATGAATTCTGTTACACAACTTATTTATTATTATTTTATTATTTATTTATTACAGACATACATACAGCTATCATTACAGTAACCCAATGCGATAGTGTAGGAAAAAAATAATAACGATAATTACAAATACATTTCAATTCATAAATTATACAATAAATTCAATTCAAATTAACGTCAATAAAGAAACAAAACAATACAATACATTTATCAATTTTATACATTCAACTCATTACCATAACATAAAACGTGTAATGTAACTTTTGCGAACTCGCTCAGTGAACAAGAGAGTACATCTATTTTATGAGCAATCAGGTTCAGTGTGCGCAATGTCCGCGAAAGCGGGGCCTTGGCCATTAGCTTGGTGCGACCGCGCGGCAGTGCGAACAAATCGGGCCGTCTACGACGCTGCACGTACCCATTGGGCACGTACAAACCTATCTCCTGTAACACCCCCGGATTGTTGGTGTTACCTCGGAACACTCCAAGGACATACGATGCCAACGCTAGATCCCTTCTCGTCTCCAACTTGTTGTATCTCACCATGCCTAAGACAAACAAGGTAGGATACATCAAGGGATACAGGGGGTATACCCCATACAGTCGGAGGTACATGAAACGCGTAAATTTATTTTGTATTCGCTCCAACATGAGAGTATACTTAGATGTAGCATCGGCAAAATTCGTAAAACCGATCACCACACGAACTGAGTGCGCCTTCAAAATAACCAATCTTTATTACTGCTTTAGGCAAAATTGATAGATAGATAGATATATACTCGTAGAATACTCTTTATTATGCACACCATAAAAATTACAGATATTAATGTTGAAATTTTACATAGGGTGACACATTAGGCGGTCTTATCGCTGAAAGCGATTTTTACAGACAACCTTTGTATAGATTAATGGGAGAAGGAGAGACAATAGGTAGTCAGTGGTGTACCATATACATATTATACAATATATCCTACGTATACAATAATAACCATGAAAAAGAGCTAACTAAGTTCTTTCATACTGTACTTCTATTCTTCTATTTATTATTTTGCTGTTACCTGCCTCGATGGTCTAGTACTCGCAAACGCTTCTACTGCGATGAGGTCCTGGGTTCAATTCCCAGTTTGGGCAGTGTTATTGGGTTTGTTCAGCAGCAGCCCGAAGTGTGGATTTGTTGATGTAATTAATCATTTAAATTATAATATCAAATTACTTGCACATTTTATAAGTCATGTTGTCAAACTTAATCTGAACATTAGTCCCGCGCTGGGCGCCACTAACTTAGTCGAAGCTTTATTGGCGCCCAGTTGGGACTAATATTATTGAACAAAACAACCGAATACTAAGAAAGTAAATTCATTGTTAAATAATAGTAAAATTTTACTACAAACTTATCAAAAACTAATTACAAGAACAGAAATACAAAACGTTCCCTCAACCGTATTTAAAACGCAACCGATCTGTAATAAGAGGGTGGCAAATGCAAATTACAAACTCTATAAAGTCAAGAAAGCCTCGACGGAGCTGTACGGCGGCGTGGAAGGTCATTTCGACGTTCGAGACGTCTGATCCTATTAAATTACATAGTCAGACTTTTATTGGATTCCTCGCGTTTTTGATGTTGACTCTTTGATGTGAGTTGGGTGTAGTGTAATCAATGTCCATTCGCACATAATATTGTAGTGGACAGAATTTGAATGGACGAAGTGAATTTTAACGACATTTTATTCAAGACTTGTTTTGGAGGTCAGCGATTAAGAAAGGCCCCAAATATTAAATTGAGAATATGAAAACAAAATCATACCTACCGTCTTCAAAAGCATGGCCAGAGCCAATTCAATCAAAAAGGGTTCAGGGTTTGTGGGTTGTGGATGGACACTATTTGATTACAGGTTCTTGTGACAAGACCTTCGTCCTAAGTGTACCTACTGGTGTGTTGATTGTAGTCCCAATATTTGTAGAAATTTATCCTATGTATATTTTGTATTACAAGAAAATGTAGATGCCAGTATTATCATGAAAGTAATTTGAACACTTGAGAAGTTAATGAACATTCTCAAGTAGATTGCTCGGTATAGAAATTCTTCTGTATTGAAGATTAGAATTAGGTGATTAAAATTGCTCTAGAGCTATTTATATTACGGGCTAGTCCGTGATGAGATAATAAGCTGTCATAACCACGGTATTGGATATTTATGCTCAGTAAACTAATGATTTATTTCACATCATAGGATACCAATACATATTTTGAAGGTATGATTTCTATGCGAAGGAAAATAGTTATTGGAAATTCAAGTGCCTACTTTTTTGGAAACCGATGAGAATTATTACGTCGGTGACATTTGGTTATCATAGTCTGATCCCGTATTCCATTTTATTATAATAAATGAATGTCTTATTTTGAATGTTATTTCAAACTTCAATTACATTAACTTTAAGCAAAGGTAACTGAAGTTTGAAATAGTAGAAATTTAAGTGTGATGAGATATAAAATAAACATTAAAGATAAAACAAAATAAAGAAAGCTTTCAAAACAAAAGCAATTAATTTCTTTGCGTTTTACTGGGACAATAACAGGCTGATATTATTATTAAATTCTGTATATTGAATACAGAATTCCAATTACAAATACTCCTAAAACTACATTCAACACTGAAATTAATCTAGTCATTACTTCCAAATCTGAAACTGAAATACTTGAAATGATTATTTAATTTGTGGCAAACATGTTTAGATTCAATGAAAATGAAGTGAAATGTGTTCAATCGCGTTTCTCTAATTCTGCTTAATGACTAGTATTATGTTGTTTGCAGTTATATGTATCTGCCTAGATTGATTGAGCATTTAATTTGTGTATGACTCAAACTCATTAATCGTGGTCACTATAGAGCATTTTGGAAATGTTATTTGTTAAATTCTATTACTTTATTCTCTAAGTTGGAAAAGTAGTTTTTTTTTGAAAGATTGTTGGTAATTACAATAGTTATGAATAAGTGTCTAATCAGTTGCGTTATGAAGGTACCTGATTATTAAAAACACATTTCTATTGTTTATCTAATAAACTCAGCTCAAAAAGTGTACCCGGTTTTTGAGATGACTCTCCTTGCACGTCGACTGTACACATGGGTGTACATAAGGAAAAATCCTTTATACAGGGTGTTTGGTGACCTCTTCTTTCGGCCAATTCAATTTGGCAAACGATGCACCAAACACCCTGTATAATAGGTATATAAGCTTATATCATATATATATATGATATAAGCTTATATTATTATTTATTTATTTATTTATTATATATAAACACAAAAAAACATCATGCGATGGAATAAAATCATCATCAGTAGTTGTGAACCTATGGGGTTCGCAACTAACCCCCCCCCCCCCCCCCCTTCCCTGGGGTTTTGGGTTCATAAATTAGTACATAATTTACATCCAAAGGGTTAAATAAATGCCACAATAAAAATGTGTTTTTTATAATTAGCTATTAAATTAATATTATTTACTATTTCGCCAATTAATTAAATTTTTCAAAAAAGCATCTTTTAATTTAACATACATAAAAATTTGTTCCCGTGTCAGTGGGAGAGGTAACAAAATGCGACAGCCCTCTTAAACATGCTTTCTTATTTTCCTTATCATTGATTGGTTCCTTATAATCATTACCTACAAAAGTTATTATTATAATGTGAAATCTATTCCCAAATTCTCTTTTCTCTCATAATAATCCAAGTAGGTAGGTATATCTAATCCATTTTACCCCCCACCGAGTCTTTTGTGACAATTCTGCTAACGTTCTTAGTTGAATGTATTATATTTGCTCTCGGTAACGAACAAACACACGTTTTGTTAGTTAGTGACTACAGCGTGGTGTATTTAGTACAAATATTTGTTTTGTGCGGTACGTATTGGTTGTCTGAAATTAGATTTGTGTACATCGGATTAGTTTTGATGCTTGTGGGAGTTGTGGAAATTAACTTGTTAATGCTTTACGTATGAAAATTCCTTAGTTGGCATGAATTTATCCTAAGAACAAACTAAACATAACATTAACAACAACAAACTAAACATAACAACACAACAAACAACAACAACATAACATAACAACAGCAATAACTAGCAACCCACTCACTCTTAACTTAACATTGGTTCTTGGGTTAAATTTATCCCACCTTCATTGTGCGTTTTTTACCACAAACCACCAGTTTACCACAAACCGCGTTAAAGAACTTCGTACCAAACCTAACTAATACTATAAATGAGAAAGTAAGTTTGTTACCTTTTCACGCCTAAACCACTGAACCGATCATACTGAAATTTTGCTTTTACGTTGTCAGGTATACAGAAACGGACTTAAGGTGCCTTTCATCCTGAAAAAAGGTAGTTACTGTTCCCGAGGAAAACAACAATAACGTTCTTATGATAATAGATGGCGCCACGTGTCTTTCGAATCATGATTGAATTATATTATTATAAGCAGAGTACAACCCGAATTGATTGTCAATTTCTAAATTAACGCGAGAGAAGCCACGGGGCGCTGCTAGGAAATTATAATTTTGTTTTAAAGTCAACTTGACAACGAACCAAGCAATCCCTTAGTAGCAAAACAAGTGTTTGACTATACCATTATCTACGCGTAGATGACTTTAATCAACTCTTTGTCTTTCTACAAATTAATGTCAGCTCTAATATAGAAACAACCATATTATTGTACCACAGTCAATCGTCAGCTAAGCCCTTAAATAAACCAACATCACTTTGTCACTCCATTGTTTGATGAAACAACAATAACGGTATTAACAATTGACAACCATATCGACGGGAACATTTGCATCTGTGTAAATAAATGCTATCATGTATGAGTTGCTTACTAAATAGGAATTGCTAGTTGATGGGCTTGGGATCTTCCTACAGAGAATGTTATTAATCTTGCAAATAAATAAATATAAATATAAATATGTTTGGACATATCACACAACGCCATCTAGCCCCAAGCTAAGCAACCTAATGCTTGTGTTATGGTAACGAGATGGCTGATAAACTACTTATATACATTTTTTTTTTTTGTAAATACATACATATTATAGATAGAAAAACACCCAGACTCGGAACAAATACTTGTAGGTCGTACAAATATTTGTTCCGTGCGGGAATCGAACCCGCGACATGCTGCGCAGCAGTCAATCGCTCAACCACTGCGCCAACCGTGTCGTCAAAATGTTATCTTTGGAGGTCCAACATTTATTTTTAACGGGTAGACAGCCCGCTAGTGTGGGCGCTTGAAAATCGCACCCGATCTGTTTTAGTTATTAAGTACTAACATAGGCTAGGCTATTTTGTTACTAACAGTGTGGACCACATAGTAGTCTGATTAATAAAGATTAAATTAAATTAAATTAAAAATTTAAACTACTATTCTCCACATCACCTTCAGAACTTGAAGAAATGCTCCAAGATCTGAGCACAGCAAGTCTTGAGGTTGGACTTTCAATGAACAGATCCAAAACACAGGTCATGACCAACAGCATAAAACGTAGGGTCGAAGTGGACGGGCATGTGTTGCAATATGTCGATGAGTACACATACTTGGGCTAGATAGTGTCTATCAACAATAGACAAGACCAGGAAGTCGAAAGACGAGTCCAAAATGCTTGGAAGACCTACTGGGCCCTTAAAGAACACAATGAAAGGTAGTCTTCCTATAACATTTAAAAGAAAACTCATCGACATGTGCATCCTGCCCGTTCTAACCTATGGTGCACAAAGTTGGTCACTTACTGAACAACAAAAGTCCAAACTCAAGATTTGCCAACGGGCAATGGAGCGCAGCATGATGGGCGTCAAGCGTACAGACCGAGTTAGAAACACCATCCTGCGCTCCATAACTCAAGTAGCAGATGTTGGAGAAAAAACAGCCAGGCTGAAGTGGGAGTGGGCCGGACACGTCGCGCGAATGCACCCGGAGAGATGGGAAAAGATCGTCACCCATTGGATGCCTGAGGGAGGACATCGCCGTCGAGGCAGGCCACGGCGAAGGTGGTGTGACGATCTGATAAGGTTTGCAGGGCCAGAGATCGCACAAGACAGGCAGGTTTGAAAGGAAAAAGGGGAGGCTTTTGCCCAGCAGTGGGACACAATGTAGGCTAATAAAAAAAAATAAATAAAAAAACAGGCCAAGTGCGTGTCGAACCACGCATAATGAAGGGTTCCTTAGTTGGGATGAATTTTACCCAAGAACTTAACTTTGTAGTTGAAATAATATTGTAATTAATAAATATATTCATATATTGTAACATTTTGCATGTCAAAATAATGTCTGACTAATGAAACTTAATTACGACTTAACCTAAAAATAACAAAATCCGCATCGTTGTCGACTGGTAAAGTACCCAAGAGACTGGTGGCGGCCACGTTGTATGGCAATGCTAAGCCTCTGGCCAAGGTAAAAGCCAGCCCTTGGGTCATGGGAAGTGTGAACCAGCCGCTTGGAGATTTCGTGGAAATTAATTGTAATGTAATTTGTTATCATTAATTTATTTTTTGTGTGTTGTGCCTGTGGTTGTGCTTGTTTTGTTTTTTGTGTACACTGAATAAATGTCTCATCGATAGATGAACACCACCAACCACCACTAACACCATAAAAATACGTTACGGTCAATTATATCGATGGGAGAGCATTTGTTAGATATAACAAATACTCTCCCATCGATATAATTGACCGTAACGGTTTTTTATGGTAAATTCTCCAATTGCAAATGTAAATAAGTAATGTTTTTCCAATATTCAAATATACTTGCACCGTCACACCTACACTTACATGCTCCCTCATACACACATCCACACCACTCACACACCTCTCACACTCCACACACCTCACACACAACACGCACCACACACACTTGACACACCTCACACACCCCACACACATCACACACTTCGCACACCTAACACAACCATATCAATGTATTCATTCACGAGCGAGCGAGCGTGTTTGAAGTTATAAATATAATACTGTACGTAAATGGTAATAAAGCATGAAACACGCGCTCGAAAAAAAGATGTAATAAGTTGTACAAACAGCCAAAGCTGTGGAAGAGCGGAGTCTCCTAACACAGGCGTTATTATGCTTAAAAGGAGGCTCCAATCATAAACTAATATGTAAACTATGTAGTTGGTACAGTAATAAATATTACAAAAAAAAAAAAAAAAAAATTATGTGATAAAACTACAAATTTACGATTTTCGACTTTTTCGTTTACTTGTGTTGTGAGACCTTACTTCTTGCTTTTCATAATTCTGTGTCAGTGGGAAGTACCCTAAGGTTTTGATTTATTTACGAGTATCAAAATATGTCGCATAAATGGCCGTATTTTTTGATTACGTTGACTTAAAAGATCGATTTTTTAAGAGCTCCAGGGGACCATAGACCCTACGTATTTAATATTAATTTCAACTTGATACCTCCACGCGTTCCTAAGAAAAAGGGTCGTGACAGACTGACAGACAGATAGACGGATAACGAAGTGATCCTATAGGGTTCCGTTTTTTCCTTTTGAAGTACAGAACCCTAAAAAAACAGGTTTTAGGTTGGTCTAGACGGAAACTCAAATAACTTTGTTGATGTGTAAAAACTACTGACGACGACAATACGAATTATATTATCTGGAGAATTCTAGATTGTTATTGTTATATGTTATATATGTTAGGAGGAGCTCGTGGCTAAGTACTAACAGCCGCACGGGTCAATCTGTCAGGTTAATCTGCGCTTGCCGGGGTTGGTCCGTGGATGGGTGACCATCTTAACACACCGAGACTCCTCCGTGCCTCGGAAAGTACGTTAAGCCGTTGGTCCCGGCTGTCATTCGTGGATCTTTGACAGTCGTTACGGGTCGTCAGAAGCCCGAAAGTCTGACAGTCTTACCAAGGGGTATCGTATTACCCAGTTACTGGGTTGTGGAGGTCAGATAGGCAGTCGCTCCATGTAAAATACTGGTATTCAGCTGCATCCGGTTAGACTGGAAGCCGACCCCAACATAGTTGGGAAAAAGGCAAGGAAGGCTGAATTCTAGAATGTTATTGTACATAGGTATCTTTATTTTTTTTTTCTCTCTGATCATTTTAGCTACCATATGGCATTTGTTAAGGCCATATATCATTTGCAGCAAGCTGAATTTTGAAAGTTGTTAAAATACCATTAAAATTTCTAACCAATCCGTTTATTATTTATGGAATTCAGAATTTCAATGGCCAGCATATGTTGATAATAACGCCATCTATTAACTACACCCTCATAATATATGCGAAATCTCATTACTCTAGGGTTTCCAAGTTATTAAAGGCACTTACACACGATTTTATTACGCTATAAAATCGCTTCATAGCTTTTATTACTAGCCGGTAATTGTTAAAGTCGTTTAACGTTCGGATAAAGTAACTGAGTCGATTATGATTAAATCGGCGGGAAATCGATTATGAGAACCAAATAATGGAATACAGTATAGTGATATATGATAAAGCAGTAATTATTTTGGTGACCACATTTTTGGTACAGGATATGTCCAGTTTTTGTATGGACGTTGGTTTTTTATTTCGAGAAAAATCTAACAAGCATCAAACTATACCTAAATAAGGAATCCTCCATTTAAGAGAAAAATTATAAACTATTTTAATATTTTATTTATTGCTGGCAACCCAAACAAAACCTCTCACAGACTGACAATGTCATATTTGACAGATATTCATCTGTCAAATATGACATAAAGTGTGATGAGGCCTCATCCTATCATCATCATAAATCCAATATTGACTGACAGTAATGACAGTACCTATTGTCAAGTGTGTCAAGTTTGACAAGTTTACTTTTATTTTGGATGTGTTCACTATATTATAAATAAATAAATAAATAAACCATTTATTTCAGGCGACACTGGCCCATAGATAAATACCTTAAGCTAAACATACATATTTGAATATAAACAAAACTTGTGTTAATGAAATAGGCTTAAGACTATGTTAGTAGCACTCCTCTTTGCACTAGCTTGACCTTAAGTGCTGCCCTGTGGAACTTGTCCGCGGAAGCGACGGAACACCACCTCCTGTGGCCAAAAGTCTTCCTCCATGACGAGGGGCAGGTAACCTTTCTAATTATCCTAGATAATTAGAAAGGTTTGTTCATTTTAGGAGTAAATTCACACTAAAATTTAAAACGATTTTTCTCAAAATTGGAGACCTTTTAAAATATACCTATGATATATACGTAGTTAGAACCACTAGTTTTTGGGATATCTATCCAAATATATTTAACTTATCCATGTTAGAATTATTGAATAATAAAAAACCATTATCGGACATGTCCTTTATGGCTAATAGTTCATGAGGTAATAAGACATACCTTTGCTACCTACTCATTTAACTCACTTTATCCTACATGAAAATGACAGCGACTTAAGATCGTAACTAATATTATACGTATAAATACAAAAGTGAGCTTGTTTGTTCGTTTGTTTGTTTGTTATGCTTCCACGCTACAACGGCTGCACGGATTTGGATCGAATTTGGCACACAGGTAGATCATGTCCTGGATTAGGACATAAGATACATTTCCCGGTAGTACATTCCCGTGGGATAATTTCCGACATGCACGCGGGCGAAGTCACTGGCGAAAGCTATTAGAACATAAAAAGTAAAAGCAAATTGTCAAAACACAAGTTTTGAGCGTCGTCGACCAATGCTGAAAAACTTGTGTAAATTACAGGAAAAAGTTAATTATGATTTTGATTTGACAAGTAGCCTACTTTAAAAGCTTTATATATTGCCAATTTGTTGGTACTTATGCCAACTCCATTAAAATATGCATTAAAAAAATAATTTTACAGTATTTCAGGGGGCCATAAATTTTGATGGCAAACCGACCACCGCAGGTAAGACCAATAAAAAACCTACAGCGTCAACAAAAAAATCAATTGCTCTAAATTTGAAGGAAATCACTCGTAATAAAGTCGAATGCTGAACTTTTATAAGTCATAAAGTTTACCTTTTTTTCATACCGTACTTAAGTGTGCTAGACAAGCCCCTATTTGTCTGAAGGTTGAGAAAAGGCAGTCATTTTCATGTATTATGAGTAGGTGCTTACCTACTGGACTTTTCGTAGGCTGGGTAAATTGTAATTTGATCGATGTCGGTATCTCAAATATAAGAGATATTAGACGTTATTCTTTCCATTAGGTTTATAAAAGATCCTTGTAAAATATTAAGATGGATTATTGTAAGGATGCAAGGAAGAGCTCGTGGCTAAGTAATAACAGCCACACGGGTCGATCCATCAGGTTAAGCTAAACTTCCCGGGGTCGGTCCGTGGATGTGTGACCATCTTTACATACCGAAACTCCTCCATGCCTCGGAAAGCACGTTAAGCCGTTGGTCCCGGTTGTCATTCGTGGATCTTTGACAGTCGTTACGGGTCGTCAGAAGCCCGAAAATCTGACAACCAGTTTTACCAAGGGGTATCGTTTTACCCAGTAACTGGGTTGTGGAGGTCAGATAGGCAGTTGTTCCATTTAAAATACTGGTATTCAGCTGCATCCAGTTAGACTGGAAGCCGACCCCAACAAGTTGGGAAAAGGCTAGGCAGATGATGACCTTTCCAAAATCAAAACACAAGATATGTATGAAAATTAAGATATTTTGAAACATAATTTTAGTAAAAATGTTACCCAGACACCCATATTTTTCTCTAAAATTTATATGCGCGGGAAGACAGACATTTGTATTTTGTCTTATCTGTCTAAAAAAACAAGATAGACTAGAAAAAAGAAATGTTTTGAATTCAAATGTTTTTCGTAATATTCTTTGCAACCAGTTTTTTTACGTGAAACTTCTTTGAGGTCGGTCAGCAGGGATCGTTAAAAATGTTTTTTTTTTCTTATTCTATACAGTTGCATTTCGAAAAGTGCAGGTTTGTTGCCCGTTGCTTTGAATAAAATATGGATATTCAGCTGATGAAATTCTGAAGCTAAAACTTTGTCTGTTTGAAAACTGGGTTTCTTCAAAATCTCCGATTTTTCATACTCTGCACCATTTTTCAGCCCGTAAACAGCTGTTGATAAGAGGAGCTCGTGGTTAAGTAATAACAGCCGTACGGGTCGATCCATCAGGTTAAGCTACGCTTGCCGAGGTTGTTCCGTGGATGGGTGATATTCTTAACATACCGAGACTCCTCCGTGACTCGGAAAGCACGTTAAGCCGTTGGTCCCGGCTGTCATTCGTGGACCTTTGACTGTCGTTACGGGTCCTCAGAAGCCCGAAAGTCTGACAACCAGTTTTACCAAGGGGTATCGTATTACCCAGTCACTGGGTTGTGGAGGTCAGATAGGCAGTCGCTCCATATAAAATACTGGTATTCAGCTGCATCCGGTTAGACTGGACGCCGACCCCAACATAGTTGGGAAAAGGCTAGGCAGATTGGAACAGCTGTTGATAAATGTGGGTAATTCATCATCATAGGTTCTTTTTCTATCGTGTCAGCATGAGCTATAATTTTAAGAAAATCTTCAAAAACAATCACGAAAAGCCAAATACAATAAAAAAAAAATCAAATCAATCCGGCCGACGAGAGTTTCACACTAACGGATACGTTTTGCGAATTTGATCCTTATTACTACTAGAAATTGTCCAACTGACAGCTTTCAGGAATGCATTCTCTCAATGGCGGGATTGTAGTATAGGGACAGTCAGTACTGTCGTCGTTTATGGCTATCAGTGATTACGATGATGGAAAAGTCAAAAATGTATTAGATTGACATAATCTACCGAAAAGCTTGTGTCTTTCCTGTTGAATGTCGTTGTAGAAATACGAAACGCTTTGAAAACGACTGCCCCTTGTAGCCTTCTACTATAGTGTGCGCGCAAGTGCTAGTCATTGCCTGAGGTATATGAAACAGGGGAGGTAGACAAACGTCAATCGCGCCCACCCCATCTCACCGCTTACATACCTCAGGCGGTGACTAGCATTTGTGCGCACACTATATCAAAAACTCCTCAAAACAAAACTAAACCAGATATGACACATCAGTCATTTCTTATTGTGTGAAAGATTTAGGGCACCAATTTCTTAACATATGACAGATCTGAATAACATATCTATCGGATAAAAGAATATAAAAAACGCATCAAAATGAACATAAAGTGGCATTAAGTCTCGCTTCACCCTCACGTTTGCGTGCTCATATCTTGTGAGTTTGTTACTTTCGCATGTTGTTTGTAAGTGATGAATTTGGGACGATTTTGACAATGTCTGACATCGTTTCATACAAGGAAAGGGAATGGGAGTCTAAGTTGAAGTGATGTTGTGTTTCAATTGTATTTTTCTTTTAAACCACCCATGTATTAGAGCAAACAAAACAAAAAAATATATATTGAAATCGGTCATTTTTGAGTTTTAGCGAGACTAACGAACAACAATTGATTTTTATATATATTAGCTAATAACTAGCCCCGGCTTCGCACGGGTAGCTGAGCATATATGCCTACATTTTTTTTCCCCGTCGTAGTGTCGTATCAGCCTGTTGCGTCTAACATGTGGGTTAGATTAAAATATAACTGATGTTCACTATAATTAGACTATTTTATATTTCAGCCATATTTCAGCCAATTTACACAAAACCATAATGAATTATACACTTCGTCCTCATGACTCACTCATTCAATTGGTGAAAACCATATGAAAATTCGTTCGGTAGTTTTAGAGTTTATCACGTTCACACTGACAGATACGGCAGGGGGACTTTGTTTTATAATACGTAGTGATAAAGTTAATAAACTCGAGAATATCCCGAAAAAACTATTTTAGATAAAAAAAAAAATGTAAATGGTTATGATAATAATAAAAGCACGCCAGAACAACTCATGAATAGTGTAAATACATACATATATGGGTTTGATTTTATTTATGAATTATTCATCAATAACTACATATTTTTGTTTCTACAAACATTAAAGGAAAGAAATCATTGTGAGGAAACATACACTTTTGATTAATAATTATATTTAAGTCTGAAATCGCCAATCTGTTGAGCAAGCGTGGTGATCAATATTCATGCAGTCTCTTTATGAGCTTTTACTGCAGCGGGACAGTAAACTGGCTGGTATTATTAACCATGTTGCTCTGCCTATGAGACTCTCGAAATTATCAATAACGTCTAAGATCACACTTAACCTACAACATCCAGGTGAACATAACCGTCATATGCTGCGACACGGCATCTGAAATTGGAAAGGGGATGGATCTCAAATATTGTGACACGCTACGCCGAAAATATTTTTCGCCATCTAACATTGAAAGAAAAAATGTAACATATTTTATTTAGTTATTAGAGTTTATTTCTTGAAAATTATAATATTTTCTACTAGACATACGTGAAAAGGTAGGTACTTTACAAATGAAGTCATTATTTTACTAAATACTTATTGTCAAACTGCTTCTTTACGAACGTATTGAATGTGCATAGTCGGCATATCTACATTCATAAAAGGGACTTTTGTTCAAAATCAAAGTCAAATATCATTTATTATAATTAGGCTGAGATTGAGAGGGGCTTGTGGTAAAGTAATAACAGCTGCATGGAACGATCGATCAGGTTAAGCTACGCTTGCCGTGGTTGGTCCCTGGATGGGTGAACATGTTTACATACGAAGATAAGGGGTTTTGGTATGTAAAGATGGTCACCTATCCACTATTAGCACGTTAACCATTGGTCCCGGTTGTTATTCGTGCATCTTTGAGAGTACTCAGATAACCAGTCTTACCAAAGGGAATCATACTACCCAGTAACTGGGTTGTGGAGTCAGATAGGCAGTCGCTCCATGTGAAATACTGGTATTCAGCTGCATCCTGTTAGACTGGAACCCGACCCCAACATAGTTGGAAAAGGCTATGCGATGATGAGGCTCCGAATCAGTAAAAATTACAAATTAAGACCACAACTTCCTAGCCTAGTGCTTCAGCTGCGAAGAAGAAGCGGCGTAACAAACTCCCCAGCGGTCAGAAGGTTAGAATAGAATAGAATAGAATAGAATACTCTTTATTATGCACACCATTTAAATTACTGGTTACAATTTTACAATGTGAAGGTTCAATCGAATGGAGGAGGAATATTAAAACCTGACAAATAATAAATAATAAATATGTTTGGACATATCACACAACGCCATCTAGCCCCAAGCTAAGCAACCTAATGCTTGTATTATGGTAACGAGATGGCTGATAAACTACTTATATACATTTTTTTTTTTTTTTGTAAATACATACATATTATAGATAGAAAAACACCCAGACTCGGAACAAATACTTGTAGGTCGTACAAATATTTGTTCCGTGCGGGAATCGAACCCGCGACATGCTGCGCAGCAGTCAATCGCTCAACCACTGCGCCAACCGTGTCGTCAAAAAATAACTAAAATAAATAATAAATTCAACATTAGTAACAATTTAACACTATTTGTATATTTCACTATTATATATGTTACGGTTAATGTGATTAATTGAAAATTATTAATAATTATCCATCATTATTAATATTTACCTCTTGATTTGGTAAATGTGAATATAAAATTGAAATTCATCACTTTTAGCAGTTTTTTATTAATAATTCATTACTCTCGTCGGTAAAAGTAATAAAATAAAATAAGACTCGAAGTTATTTGTCCAGTAGGTGTTTATTTATAATACCACAGTACTTACAAATACATAACTAAAAGAAACTTACATGCGTAATCGTTTATTCTTTGGTTTTGCATAAAAATATCAGTACAATCATAGACTCCGTAAAATCAACATTAAAAATTAAAATCTTTCTTCTATTTCTTTGTTCAATAGGTACTTATTGATAATACCTACCACAATACTTAAAGGTAATGAACTAAAATACCAAATAAACTTTGAAAATTATTATATTTGTCGGTACTAAGGTAACATTATTAATAATCACCGGTAAATGTGATTAATTTCTTACTTTTACCTCGACTTTCGGTAATTATTAATAATGATAGACAATTATTAATCATTTTCAATTAATCACAGTTACCGTAACGTATATACATAAAGAAAATAGGACGTTCAAACTGGGTTAAAGTAGCAAAATCTAGACAAGGTTGGTTAGCGTTGGAGGAGGCCTTTACATATGGAGGGGTTCTTGCAAGTGTAAATAGTGCACAAACGAATTCCAACTGAAAAATATTCACAAAAAATACATTTTAAAATTTGAATTAATTTATGTTCTGTAACTTAAGGCGCGGTATTAGCTCAATATTCACAAAAATTGGTTTCTTGGATTGTCGAGTATAACGTAACGCAATGTAACTTTCCGAAGCAAAAATACAGTGGACAGAGAAGGGTTTAAAGTAAAATATTAACCAAATAGAATAGTAAAAAAATAGTTTGATAATTCCAATAATAAAATTGAAAGTTGCTTCACAAAAATAAACTTTGGCGTCGAACATCTCTGTATTTTCAGCGATAGCAACATTCTTTTTTTTATAATTTAATAGAATTGGCATTTTTTTTTAAACTTTAACCGGAAAATTATTTAATTTATTGTTTATATTCTGAATAATCTAAAGAAAACCCGGAAAATAAATGCAAATTCGCAGCTTAGTCACATCTCGACAACACAAATGTTATTTTCAATTTTCAACCTTATTTCAACAACAATAGACTACGCGGTTGTGTGCCGTTTAAAATCGTCTGTCCGCGCCTTTTAGGAAATAAAAAGCTTTTTATTTTATTTTTATTTATTTAATACTATTTAGCCAACGAATGTCTTTAGAGCAGATATCCAACCAGGATTCACCATCTTGGGACGTGTCTTGACCGTTTCAGATTCAATTGATAATTCAATTGTGTTAGTTTATCTATACAGTTCAAGGGTCGTACTATAGACGTGTTAATGCCATCATGATTCCGTTGTGAAAAAAACTTTTTTACAAAAAAATACAACCGACTTCCAAAAACAACACTACAAAGTGAAAAATAACTTTAATTTCGGAAGTCGGTGTCTGGTTATATGTATTTTCGTTTTTTGCCACCGACTTCCGAAATTAAAGTTATTTTTCACTTTGTAGTGTTGTTTTTGGAAGTCGGTTGTATTTTTTTGTAAAAAAGTTTTTATTTCTCACTTTTTAGTTGTGTGCCTACCCCACACAAATTTTTATACCACTACCTGCAAAACAAACTAGAACATCATCCATATAAAAGTGGGGAAAAAATACGTATTATTGAAGCTACCTCAAAAACTACCAAAGCAAAGTTAATCAATTTTATATGGGACCAACTGTGATGGATATTCTCTCGAATAAAACAAAAAAATCCAAATCGGTCCAGCCATCTTCGAGTAATCGGGGAACATACATAAAAAAAAAAATAAAAAAAAAGGTTCCGACGAATTGAGAACCTCCTCCTTTTTGAAATCGGTTAAAAAGGATGGTGTTATCGGCTGTAATAGCTCCGTTTCTCTCTGACATTGAAAAATTATGGCTTTAACACGTCATAGTAAGCCTCGTGGCCATACTGAGGAGAATCTTACATACGACGTGACTGCGCGCGTCGTTTGTTTTAATCATTAAGAATTCATACGTGACTTTTTGCGCCAGTACGAACATGAACACTCTATATAAGTTAGTTCTCACAATCGGCACGAGGGTTTCACTTCAATTTGACTTGTGCTTCAAACTGCCAAGAAATTTAGCATCTTAAACACGCCGTAGCCAACGAAAGTCTGTAAAGCAGATATCCAACCAGGGCTCACCAACTTGGGACGTGTCTTGACCGTTGCAAAGTCAATTAATAGTCCAAAGACGAAGTTTCTGCCAGTCTTCATTACTCGGTCTAGGTCAATACGCAGTCGTCTTAATATAAGTTAGTTAACTGTCTCAGTAATACTGCTGACCCAATTTAGAACCTCACTTTATCAGTACTCTTTACAGTTAAAGTTCTTCGGTTTGAGTTGACGCGTTTGGTAGTTAAGTTTGATACGATTGCGGTGCGATGGAAGGATGAATTATTGCTGCAGTATTTAATTTACCTATAATGTTACGAGTATAGAGCTGTCGCATTTTGTCACCACTCTCGAAAAGCTGTTTTTTTGAAAAATGTAACCAATTAGCGATCTAGTTAATAATATTAATTTAATATGAACCACATTTTAAAAACACATTTCTATTGTGTTATTTAATAAACTCAGCTCAAAAAGTTTTATCTGTTTTTGAAATGAGTTAAATAAATGCCACAATAAAAATGTGGTCGTCAGAAGCCCGAAAGTCTGACAACCAGTCTTACCAAGGGGTATCGTCAAATAGGCAGTCGCTCCATGTAAAATACTGGTATTCAGCTGCATCCGGCTAGACTGAAAGCCGACCCCAACAAAGTTGGGAAATAGCTAGGCAGATTGATAAAGTGCCATTATTACCATTAAATACACATTTGCCATTATATACATCTCGCACACTATTGTAATTTAACCTATGTTTACAAATAAAGAATTCTGATTCTGAATAGTCTTAAAAGGCAAGTCTTACTAGTTGCAATGTCAAGAGAACAGCCAAATGCTGCATCTTTCTTTGCGCAGTTACGAACATAATTCACCAATCCATTTGCAAAACTGTAGATAACAGCAAAATTCTATGACAAATGTTTACTATTTTTTTTTATTTATTTCTCAGGTATTATTAACCCATAGCATAAAATTATAATTAAATTAGATTATTAAAATTAAAATTTAATTACACTAAACTACATTAAATTAAAATTAAGATGACAAAAATTACATTGTTTCAGCATATTAGCGTATTAGCAGGTACACACAGTGAAATATAACAGACACTATTTGATTAGTAATTTAATAATAATTTATTGTTCCAAAAATAGTGTTACAGATTGCTTTTTCACCAGTTACTAAAAAGCAGAAACTATGCAATACAATACAGTACTTAACTTTAGTGGAAAAGATCACCTGTATCCTGTACTAGTTAAAAAAAACAGCGTATTGATAATTTATTTAAGCTGATGTTTGTTGGAAAATGCTAATAAGTAATAAAGTATACATGAAAAATTAGGAACAAGTTAGAATTAGTACATGCACATAGTCTAGTCAGGAAAGATGCCTTGAGTTTCCTCAAGAGCCCATAAAAATCAGTAACTCTGTTCTCAACGAACATGCCAGTCGCACAACACCGCCAGGGCAGCTTTAATATAGCTCTAAAGGCGTTATTGTATTGTACCCGAAGAGCCTTAAACAGAGTTATTAACCGAGTTCAAAAAGAAAATATTTTAATATTTTTTTTTAAAAACGAAAATACATTTAACTAGACACCGACTTTCGAAATTAAAGTTATTTTTCACTTTGTAGTGTTGTATTTGGAAGTCGCTTGTATTTTTTTTTTTTTTTTTTATTTATGTTCCCCGATTACTCGAAGATGGCTGGACCGATTTGGATTTTTTTTGTTTTATTCGAGAGGGTACATCACAGTTGGTCCCATATAAAATTGTTTAACTTTGCTTCGGTACTTTTTGAGTTAGCTTAAATAATACGTACTTTTTCCCCACTTTTATATGGATGATGTTCTAGTTTGTATTGCAGATAGTGGTATTAGAATTTGTGTGGGGTAGGTACTTACCACAAAAAGTGAAAATAATTAATTTTTAGTTGTGTACCTACCCCAGGTACACAACTAAAAAGAGAAAAATAAAAATTTTTTTACAAAAAAATACAACCGACTTCCAAAAACAACATTGCAAAGTGAAAAATAACTTTATTTTCGGAAGTCGGTGGCAAAAAATAAAAATACATTTAACTAGACACCGACTTCCGAAACCAAAGTTATTTTTCACTTTGTAGTGTTGATTTTGGAAGTCGGTTGTATTTTTTTTTATAACTTGGTTGGAGCAGTGAGAAAAGCGTCTAGCCAACATGTTGCTTCGACATGCGATACTACGCCTCTGTCGTTCCAGATCAGCATCATCTGCCAAATCATCCTTAATTATGTGACCAAGATATTTAATCTTACTTACAATGTTTAAGGCAGTTCCACACAAATTGATCAGTAAAATGTGATCAGGACCTTTACTGTATTTAAATATCATAACCTCCAATTTCTTAACATTATAGGTGAGATAATGTTCAGCTGCATATTTCTCGCAGATTGCAACAAGTCTTCTTAAACCGTTGGCTGAGGGACTGAGCAGCACCATGTCATCTGCATAACTAAGATTGTTCAAACTATAACAAACCGTATGAATCTCCATATAAAATAAAAACATACAGCCACTAAATATTTGCGAACTAATCTCATGATACAACAATCCATTTCCCAAAATAGTACAAAAAACATGTATCTACCAATACCATTTTCTTTCATAACATCCATAGATTAACTCCTACCCATAAAAAACCGGTCAAGAGCGAGTCGGACTCGCGCACCGAGGGTTCCGTTCCGATTTCTGAAAAAGTGTGCTATTTAGAGACATCGTTTTATTTTTCCTGTAATCTTTACATAAAACTTCTATCACAGAGAATAATTTCAGATTTCTCTCTATGCAAACTTCGGAGATAACTGGTAAGAACGGTATTTTTTTAAAATTTTTCATCAAAAGTGAAAACTATGCGGCCTAAAAAAAAGAAAAAAAATGTTTAAGAACGTGCAAACAGCGCTCTTTAATATGACACCTCACATGCCCTGATAGCCCCACTTCGAATTTTCAAGACTCTCTTTTCCCTTCAGTACCTGATGCAAAAAAAATGTCTTTCTTATTTGTAAAATATTTGGGCAAACGTCATTTAAAACCATACCAAATTTCAAGTTGATAGCATTAATAGTTCTTGAGATATCCGGCTTTGACAGACGCACAGACGCACAACCATGAGGGTTCCTTTTTACTATTTTGGTACGCAACCCTAAAAACAGCAATGACTAACTTTGACTTCTTTGAGTATAACTATACCTAACATAATATAGTAATAGTGAAAGAGTTCCTATTGGCAGCCGTCGTTACTTCGTTACTTTACGACATTTATTTTGTTAGTGCAGTAGAGTGTAAATGTTGAATGTGCTTAGTTATCGGGAGGTCGCCAGTCAGGGGTATCGAACTTTGGGTGGGTGGGAAGAAATTGTGAGTACCTATGCCAATTGTGATAGACGAAATATTATTTTAGTAAATTCATGGGATTGAAATGAGCGGGATATGAACGTATAAAACATTAACAACAACAACACACAACAACATAACAACATAACACAACAACACACACATAACAACACAACAACACAACAACAACAAACAACAGGCAACAACAACAACAGTCAACAACAGTTCAACAACAACAACAACAGTCAACAACAGTTCAACAACAACAACAACAACAGTCAACAGTTGTTAACATTATTAACAACTTCTATACCAACATATTTTCAAGAATTTCTATAGCGTTTATTTAATAATTGTTACGTTCTAGTGTTTTACAGCCTTGTTTACTTTCTTTTTAAGGAAGCTGTCGCATTTTGTCACCTCTCTCGCTCACACGGGACCAAATTTTTAAGAATGTTATTTATTTATTTATTTATTTATTTATTTATTTAATGGATCGCCAACAGAGGCTACACAATTACATACATAATATATTGCAGATACGGACAACACAAATGTGCGCTTCCAATTATAGGCGACCACATCATTCACTTAATAACTAGGTAGGTACAAGAAGTTTGATAAGAACAAGAATCATTAAAATTAATCAAAATACAATAAACGAAAGTCATTGAAAGCGAATCAAAATGAAAACCAAAACAATAAGGGTACAAAATAATACAAAATAATTTTAAACAAATTCAAATAAAAATTAATTAAATTAATTTCAAATAAAATCAAACAATAATAATAATCAAAGAATAAAAATAGAAGTCAAAAAAAAATATATATTACGATTTGGATACTAAGACGTTTACGTCTTTTTTAAACTTTGGTAATTTGCATGTAATATCCAAATCAATAAGCTTCGATACTCTGTTAAACTGCCTACAGAGCCTTGGCAAAACGGCGAAGTGTCCGAGGTTTGTTTTGGATCCCGGCACATGGAAAAGGTTATAGTTACATTTACGCGGCAAGCGAGATGGTGCGCTTATCTGCAGCTTTCCAAGAAGCTCGCTACAGTCAACAGCCCCGTTGAACAGTTTGTGAAGAAATGTGAGATCTAGAACTTTTCTTCTATCTACCAACGAGGACATCTGATAATGTTGTAGTCTTAGGTCGTAGCTCCTAATTTTTTTCGCCAGACGATCTTTATAGCAAAGATGGTATAGAAAACGTCTTTGTACACTTTCCAAGCGTTTAATGTAGGTATCATAGTGCGGATTCCATACGGTGCTATTATATTCAAGCAGTGGGCGAACCAATGTGTTGTATAGTTTAATTCTAGTCGAGGTTTTAGAAAACGCTTTGCTATTACGCAAGACAAATCCAAGGACCTTGAACCCTTTAGAGGTTATATTTAATATATGCCTATCGAATTTCAGTTTCTTGTCAAATATAATTCCCAAGTCACGAACTTCTTCTAATTCATGTAGTGTTTGCTGTTGCAATGTGTATTTGTTGGATTGCACTGTTTTATTACGCGAGAATTGCATGGAGTGACATTTAGAGACATTGAGCGACATTTTGTTTACTCTACACCAATCCGCCATTCGATCAAGATCAGCTTGTAAAAGTGCACAATCGGAGTTGGTCAGTATTGGTTTCATAATTTTAATGTCATCTGCGAACAGGTAGAAACTTGAGTGTTTAAAACATGACGTAATGTCGTTGATGAAGATGTTAAAGAGGATAGGGCCCAAGTGCGATCCTTGCGGGACTCCCGATGTAGCTGGAAAGGTGTCAGACTGGTGACCATTAATTACCACTTTTGAATTTCTGCCAATGAGGTAAGAATGGAACCAATTAAATAATGACCCCCCTATTCCCAATTGGTTTAGTTTATTCAGTAGTATATTATGGTCAACCTTATCAAATGCCTTACTGAAGTCTGTGTATATCGTGTCTACCGGTATTCTTTTATCAAGGGACTCTGATATGGCTGTAACATAACACATAAGGTTTGTAGAGGTTGACCTTGAATTGATGAAACCATGTTGATGGGAAGTGATAGATTGTTTAACATGTGCATTTAGGCGTTTAGTTACTAACTTTTCAAGTATTTTGCCGAATATGTTTAAAATAGAGATGGGCCGATAGTTACATACTTGTTGCTTTTCTCCTGATTTGAAAATAGGAACCACTAAAGCTTCCTTCCACCTCTCGGGAAACACACCGTCCGCCATTGACTTGTTGAAAATAAGTTTAAGAGGTCTAGTTAGTGCCTTTGCACATCTTTTTATAAATACAGGTGGAATACCGTCACTTCCAGCACCTTTACGCTCATCCAAGGTTTTTAAAGATTGGAATATTTCCTCTGCGCCAAATTCTAGTTTACAGAATCCGGACGGAGCAAGACAGCTGTCAACGTAGTTTGACGTATTAACAGTTGACGAGGTATTGTAGACTTGTGCAAAGTTCTCGGCAAACAAGTTACAGATTTCACGTCCACTTGATGCTGACCTGTTCATGTGATACATTTCTGCTGGGTAAGTACTCTTATTTTTCTTTTTATTTTTAATAAATGTCCAGAACATTTTTGGATCCTTTGCAAGTGCATCCTCCATTCTAACTATATAGCTTTTGTAACAGACTTCCATAAGTCTACCACATCTAGCACGCAGTGTCTCAAATGACACGATGTCTAGAGGATTTTTGTGCTTTTTAACTTTTATGCGAAATTTATTTTTTTCTTTTAGGAGACGCATAAGTTCTCGAGAATACCACTGTGGATATTTAAAATTTTTAAAAGTTAAATGAAAAGATACTTTTTGAATTTTTTTTAATAATTAGCGAACTAGTAAATAATATTAATTTAATAGGTAGGTAATCATTAAAAACGCATTTTTATTGTGGCACTTATTTAACTCCTCTCAAAAACAGATAATACTTTTTGAGCTGAGTTTATTAGATAACACAATTAAAATGTGTTTCCATAATTAGGCACTTATAAAATTTTATATTTATTAAAACTAGCTCAAAATCCCTGTCAAAATTATTTTTTTTTCTTTTGTATCACCCCAGTAAAGAGGAAAATAAATAAAAAAAAAATCAAATCGGTCAAGCCGTTCTCAAGTTATGGCGTGACCAAGGGAAACAGGGATTCATTTTTATATAATATATAAATAATTAACTACCTTTAGCCTGTGAATTCGCCCGCATGGATGTTGAAAAATATCCCATGGCAACGTACTACCGGGAAATCCTTCCTTATTCCTTATCTAGATTATAAAGGGAACCTTTGTGAAAAATTTCAGCATTCTAGGTTAAAGAGTTTGGGCTGGGCGTTGATGAGCCAGTCAGTCAGGACTTCTCTTTTTATTTATAAAGATAGATAATGATAATTTTGTTTTTATTCATTACAATTAATAATTTAATTTGCTAAGGTTACACAATGACAGCAAGTCAAAGTAAAAAGCAAAAAAAAAAAAACTGGCGCGTTGATAGACAAAGGTTTGCCATCCCTGTTCTAAGTTATCGCTTTTCGTCGATAGAGCTAACGATGGAAATAAATATAGAAGTATTTTACTTCATATATAGAGAAAAGGAAATGGCCCCGACGTAGTAGCGATCGGATGTAGGAAGATACATAAAATAAGAAAAATATTGAATGATTTGTTGTAAATGATGTGCGAATTAGGATCTAAATATCAGCAAAAGTTTGCGTTAACATTTGTCCTGGCTTTGGATTTTGTAATTTTCGTTTTTTTTTTTAAGTGAATTAAACCCTAAAGGCAACCGGAGACTGACTCACGATGTTCTCACGTTGAGCGGGATTCGTCAATTGTTTTTCCTATTTTAATTTTAAGTAAATATCATTTCATCAGCAAAAATTTTAGTTTTTTTTAAAAGTGAATTAACCCTAAAGGCAACCGGAGACTGACTCACGATGTTCTCATGTTGAGCGGGATTCGTCAATTGTTTTTCCTATTTTAATTTTAAGTAAAAATCATTTCATCAGCAAAAATTTTAGTTTTTTTTTTTTAAAGTGAATTAACCCTAAAGGCAACTGGAGACTGACTCACGATGTTCTCACGTTGAGCGGGATTCGTCAATTGTTTTTCCTATTTTAATTTTAAGTAAATATCATTTCATAAGCAAAAATTTTAGTTTTATTTTTTAAAGTGAATTAACCCTGAAGGCAACCGGAGACTAACTCACGATGTTCTCACGTTGAGCGGGATTCGTCAATTGTTTTTCCTATTTTAATTTTAATTAAATATCATTTCATCAGCAAAAAAAAATAATTTAATTTTTTCTCTTTTTTCAGAAAGTAAGTCACGTGTTTATCTTCACAACTCCAAAGGTATTTAAAGAAAACGCTCATTAATTAATTAACCAACTGTAATTTTTCTTGTTCAAAAGTACTTTATAAAGTTAACAGTCACATTTTAAGTTCATAAAGTTGATCAAGTTCATCTACTTGTGTTTTAATAAAAATAGTTTGACTTGTAATAAAACAGGACATCGAGACTGTATTCTCCGAAGGGTTAGGCCCCTGCCTGTTACACCCCTGTGTACCTATAGTAAACATACAATAATAATATAATTTTGATAGAAGTCCCATACACCACATTACATCGGTTTGCAAGAAATCTTATAGAAGCTTGGGTTTTATACTTCGTAGGGCTTTAGGAATATAAAAGCTGTAGCTGCTCTGTATAACGCACTCGTAAGAACACAATTAGAGTTCAATGCGGCGGTATGGGCTCCAAATGAAACCAAATATGTCCTAATGTTGGAGCGCATACAGAATAAATTCACAAAGTACCTGTATATGAAACTATACGGAGTCTATCCTTTCTATCCATTGATGTACCCAACCCTATTTGTGTTAGGTATGCTTGGGTACAACAAGCTGGAAACAAGAAGGGATTTGGCACTTGTTACGTATATTTTTAAGTTACTGCGTGGTAAGATCTCTAACCCGGTTGTGCTAAAGGATGTGTGTCTGAACGTGCCTGATAACTACGTGACGCGGCGTCGTCGGAGACCGCGGTTACTGGCGGTGCGTCGCGGCCGGACCAACCTGCTGGGTAAAGCACCTTTGACGCGCGCCTTGCATACACTTAACGAAATCGCGGAAAGGGTAGATTTATTTTACTGTTCTCTGAATGAGTTCACAAAGATTACTTTACATGTGTTATGTTATACTTAACTTATTGTTGCTTTACTTATTGTTTGAGGCCACGCTACCGATTTGGGGCAACCTGTAATGTTAGTTGTGTTGGGAATAATAAATAAATAAAAAATAAATAAAAATAATAGGGGGCGGGCCTATTGCCATCAACCTGGCACAAATCTAGACTCCAGGCTGCTACTGAGAAATTTCTGATGGTAAAACCCAATAACACTTTGCCCGACCCGGCAATCGAACCCAGGACCTCACGCTCCCCTGTAGCGCTTGCTTTCTCATAAAACCTGCTATTACTAATGACACCATCATTCTCCTGCCCTTATCCCAATCTATTTGGGGTCGGCGCAACATGTCCTTTTTTTCCATACTTCTCTATTATTCGTCATCTCGGTAGTCACCCCCTTTCTAGCCATGTCATCTTTCACACAATCCATCCATCGTTTCTTTGGTCTTCCCCTACTTTTATAGCCATCGTCATTCATACTCAAAACTTTCCTCACGACATTTTCCTCACTCCTCCGCATCACATGCCCATACCATGACAGCCGATTTCCGCACAACTTTTCAGTCACCGGTGCCACTTTTAGACTTCCTCTTATGTACTCATTTCTTATTCTATCCATTCGTGTAACACCACACATCCCTCTTAGCATTCTCATCTCAGCTGCATGCAACTGCTTTTTATTTATCCCTTTTGTGGCCCAACATTCTGATGACACATAATTATGTGACATTATTACCTGATTGCCTTACCTATTTATTTTAATACCAGCGATCTGGCCCTGCTTCGCACGGTTTTTACGACTTGATAAAACATGAAGGTTTCTATATTATGTATAAGTAAAATATTAATGTATTATACATATAAACCTTCCGGAATAAATTCTCTAAATGACAGTAAAAATCGCATCAAAATCCGTTGCGTAGTTTAGAAGAACAACGCGGCAACACAGACAGACACGAAATGCGACTTTATTTTATAGTAAGTATAGAAACTGTACCAACACACAAAAGGATACCTATGCCACAAGTTTGTAATGTCATTATGTATTCACGAGAGAAATGATGCGAGTGACAAGCTAATTAATAATAAGTCGCTTGGTTTGGCAAAGATGGAGACAAGAGCTTGACAGCGGTTGCTGTGAGAAAATTAGCTTAGCAGATTAAAGTTTACGTAAGCTAGTGTATAAAAAATTTGTACCAGAAAGACTTTAATGAGAAAAAGGTTTTGTTAGATCTTTATGTGCTTGATCGTCTGCTGAACTGTCAAAGACGAATAGAAAAAAATATAGGTGTCTGCAAACACAGATTTTATTATAATCTAAGTGTAGTCCACAATGCATTCCTGAAAAGAGAGGACCGATAAGAAGTTTTTTTTGACAAATTCACATATCGAATAAAAACTACGGGTGGGTTGCACCAAGGGCTAGGTTATAGTTTTCGTCAAAGTTAAAATGGCCATAGAATGACTACCTGCTGTTGCACCGTCGTGTCAAATGTAAAAGATAAAGGTCGGAACAGGGACATGACATTCGATGCGTCTGACAGAAGTGACAGATATTTAACAATAACTTTAACCAGCGAAGCGTGGCCGGTTAAGGTTACAGTTAAAGTTATGACGTCAGCTAACAAATTGTCAAAATAGAACAACCCATTTTTTGTCTAACAATAACTTTAACAAGGGTGGGTTACACCATCTTACTTTAACTATAATAAAAATTTAACTGAAGGTGCCATGTCTTTTATAGTTAAAGTAAGATGGTGCAACCCACCCTAAGCGTTTTTTCTGAACTTCACAGAATTCTACTGTGTTTGTAATTTTAGTGAGGCAGACTGTACCTTTTTAATTGCTTTCCTCAAAGTGAAAAACTGTCATGGATACTGCTGACAGATATGAAAACTTGACAGCGTGACGCGAGGATAAGGTTTTCCACTACCAAAAATCGATCAACGCGCGTAGAAGTATTCACTTCAAAAAACCATTCTAGCTATTTGAACCCACGTGGGCAAATGAAACAAATACATATTGACGGTTTTTGTTTTTTTCTTTTCAAGTATTCTAGTATTTATATTTTATTTTATTTGATTTTATTCCTCTTGCTATTTTTAATTGATATCCGTGGGTATGCCCGTGGCATCACACAGGCCCTATCAGAATACCAGCGTTGCGGTATTTATTTTTTAAATATCGCAGCTTTATGCTGAGATGGGAGCCTTTTTGGCCTCGCACAGGTCTCTTTTTTTTTTTAGTCTGATTTCTTTTTTTTTTTTGTTTTTCAATGTTTATTTTGTTACTTTTATATGCTCTTTTTTAACTGTATTTCCTGTGCGTGTCCCAAATAAAATATTTTTCTTTCTTTCTTTCTTTCTTCTTTCTTTATACTTTTTAACATAAATATTTTTTTTTAAACTGTATTGTTAGACCGGTCTTCAGTTATATTCAGCCCACAATGTATGTACTAAAATAGGAAAATTACTCTATTTTAGTACATACGTCTATTTTGAAACAAAACTAATAATAGTTATTTTGAAAGTTAGCTGCGCGTAGTGAACGGATGTCTGGGAAATTTCATGACATCAGAAAATCAGATGATACGGTTCACCTACGCAAAACGTATTTGTAAATTAGGAATATCAGCTTTAAGCGTAGGTATATAAGGTGGCTTTTTTTGTGATGCTTGGTTAATTTGCGTCTTCCTCATCACAATGCAGTTGTTTCACTTTCAACAGGTGTTTTAGAGTGGTCATATTATTTATGAAAGTCTATTTGCAACCATGATATTTATGTAAAATACTAGTATTCAGCTACATCCGGTTAGACTATAGAAACCGACCCCAACATATTTTGGCAAAAGGCTAAGCAGATTGATTGATTGATAGATAATCTTTATTCACAATATTGAAAGACCTAAAAGTTATGAAAGCGCTTTTAGTGCGGTAAAACACACCAGAGTAAAAATTTGTCCCAAACTTAAATTCTAATTTATTTCTAAGGTATAAGCGTGTGATATACAGATTTTCCAAAGAAATATGACCATCAGGGGCATATTATACTTGAGTAACAAAATCAAAAGTTGCTTTATTTCTTCTTCCACGTAGACTTTTCCCTACTATGCTGGGGTCGGCCTCTTACTAGATATGCAACTGAATACCAGTATTTTACATGGAGCGACCGCCTATCTGACCTCCACGACCCAGTTACTGAGTGACATGATACCCTCGGTAATACTAGCTACTAATTGAACCATCTAAAATAAATAATTATCTTGTCGTTAACCAAGAACCCCATAATAACTTGAAAACTCAAGAATATTATGTTGCAATTTATACTTTATCCAAAGTATACTTGAACATAATGTTACACTGAGTTAATTAACTGCGTTAATTTGCAACTGCCATTAGCATATATTTAACTTTCCCCAGCAAGCTTCATTATGAGAAGTTTCTTTTGCAATGGGGACATTGCCTTATGTTGGAACGAAAGCAGTTTTATTTCAAATATTTCATGGCGCTTATTCTGATTTAGAATAATTGGCTGTCTGTTGAACGACGTGTCCTCACCATAGTACTTCATTTGATATTTGTCCTTCATCTAGGCTTAATGTGTAAAACAAAAGACCTGGCCTCCAGACGCCTCAAACGCCTAGTTTGGGGATCACCGTTCAATCTGATTTTGTATAATATACAGTACCTACAATTTGATGAATAAATAATAATTTGTCATTTGAAATTACCGCCACATAAAGCATTTCGCTTTGTCCCCGACATGGCAACGCATTTGCTTTGCTTCTTATTATATTGCCGATGTCCACAGATGTCTTTGATCCCTTGCCATCAGTAGAGTCACTGAACCTTTCAGTAACAAAAAAATTCTTCCCTTCGTTTCTTACATGATGTAATAATGTTACGTACTTACATAAATTCGCGCCTTCTTTCCATGGTAGTCAGAAGCTACAGAACGCCACCTGCTACGATCCATGCATACTCCATTTGTCTCGTTTATGTTCATACATCTAGTCATACACGCACACCGGTTGCGAGTACTACGAACCTGACCTTTTTGAAGAACATCACCAATAAGGTCACTATATCTTCCTAGGGCGACCCCTCCCGGCGATTCCACTCACATCTGCCTTGTAAATACCTTTTGTTATTCGCCTTTCGTTCATCCTCTCAACATGATCAAACCATCTCAGCATACTCTTTTCAATTCTTGTCACTACATCTTCTTTTAAAAACCGCATCATGGCCTTATCACATCATACTAGTCACGTTATATTAGTTACATGATATTTTAATATGCATCGCACATGAAGCCCATATACAACATTATGCTAAGAAAACGCAAATTCATTCCTGTGCGGTTGGTACTCGTTAAATCTTCATTAAAGTGTAGACGAACCTAGGAGCCGAGGTAGCTCAGTGGCGCTTGAGTTTCAAACTTTGAGCTGTGAGTTGTAAGCGACAAGCGTTAGGTATATGTAAAGAGGAGCAATTTTGTTTTCAATCAAACAATCTGCCTGTTTTCTAACTACGTTAGGGTCGGTTTCCGTACTATAACTGGATGCAGCTGAATACCAGTATTTTACATGGAGCGACTGCCTATCTGAGTTCAAAGCAGTGGCTCCTTGTAAAATACTGGTCTTCAGCTGTATCCATTTAAAGGATATCGTTTTACCCAGCAGTTTTATCCTTTAAACGGTTCTTACACTGACAAACAATCTTCTGTTTGTCAGACTTTTATGCTTCTATATATTCATATTCATTTATTTCATTCCACAAGGTAAAACAAGGTGTTGACAAAAAGGCACTCTTCTATAAAACAGCAAATTTTTTCTTTTATAAGCGACAAAAATTTCTACGTTAGGGTATCTAGAATCATCGGAGACCGTCGCCTCCTTCTGCGAAGCTGTAATACTCGCAAAGGAAGAGGCGGAACGCGTGAGGGAGAGGCAACTTTCGCGCCCTCACGACCCTAGTCGCCGCAGGAGACGCCCTGGGCGGCGGGAATAAATAGCCAATTCCCGACCACCGTAGGGGCGGGCTTATGGACGGCGAGCAATAGGTAGCTCGCCGTCCGGTAAGGACCAGACTCGGGTCGACGGCGCGTTGTGTTCCACGCGCGCCTCAAAGAGATGTCAGCAGTAATGGGGACCGATAGAAAGAGATACCGTGGCCCTGGCACAGGCAACTGAAGGAACACGGGTGGGTTTTAGTCAGTAAAAGCCTGACACGCCCTTCTGCTCCGCCCAGAGCAGGAAAAGTCATTTGATGATTTCCCATCCACAAAAAAAAGGGGGGGCTAGAATCATGCGCTGAATTCATGGTTACAGTTTGCACGTCGATGTCCCTGCCGTCCTGTATAATTAACATGTTTCTTACTTCTAACACAACCAAAACATCTTATAAATTACACCACACACTACAAACTTGAGCTTTACTTGAAGTAACAGTAGTTCGACTTGAGAACTCGTGTCCTAGCTCGTTCTAAACGGTGTCAAATCAACACTTGGCGAACATTTAGGTTCCCTTTCCTTTACACAATGAGAGTGAATTGACAGCCAGTATTATGTAGCTACCTATAAAGTGTGTGTTTATTTTGGATGTGCGAATATTATATTCGTACTCGTAGTGTGTAAATAGAGACTCGTATTTGCCTTGAATAATGTGCTAGACTTTAGCTAGTTAAGTAAGGATTACACCCTTCTATCTGCTGTACGTATCTTTAAAAACGACAGTTAGAATCAAAAAATTTGGAGTACTTTATAAATGAATATTATGTGCAGCAGAGATATAATTATGTAGCTATATCGTGTGTGTTTATTAGGGTTCTATACCAAAATGGTAAAAACGAACCCTTATGGTGCGACTCAGTCTATTTGTCTGTCTGTCACAGCTGGATATCTCAAGAACTACTAATGCTATCAACTTGAAATTTGGAACAGTTTTAGATGACATTTGCTCATTTATTTTGCAAATAAGAAAGAAATAAAAATATATATGTATATTTTTGCAACAGGGACTGAAAGAGGGTCTTAAAAATTCGAAGTAGAGCTGACATGTGGGGTATCATATGAAAGAACGCTGTTTACACTTTCTTAAACATTTTTTTTCTTTTTTTTAGGCCGCACAGTTTTCGACTTTTCATGAAGTTTGTTGAAGAATGTAAAAATACCTTATCTCCGAAGTTTGCATAGAGAAAAATCTGAAATTATTCTTTGTGATAGAAGTTTATGTTAAGGTTACAGGAAAAATAAAGCGTTGTCTTTAGAGTCAAGAAAAAAAGTGTGCTATTTAGATAACACACTTTTCAGAAATCCAGGTACGGAACGCTCGGTGCGCGAGTCCAACTCCTTCTTAACCGGTTTTTTTGCATGGTGCGAATATTATATTAGTAGTGTGTAAATAGAGACTCGTATTTGTCGTGAATAATGTACTGCGTATTTCTAGTTAGGTAAGGATGATTAATTTTGGAATGCTTTGTAAATGGACAACAGCAATGTGCAACAGCGTTAGAATTATGTAGGTATATCATGAATATTATATTGGATGTGGGAATATTCTATTCTGTTATAAATGGTAGAATAGAATAGAATATCTTTATTTGCATAAAATATGGTACTTAAAAGGTCTTCGATATAAAATAGTTTCACATATTTTGCTTACTTTTTTCAGCATGCAAAAAACACATTAAAAATAAAAATATAAACATAAAACAAGAACAAAGCATATGAACAAAAAAATATTAAAAAGTTATTTAAATTATAAATGAGAATAGTGAGATCATAATAATGTAGCTATTGATGAATTTAAATAAATAGGGAGGAGCTAAGTAATAACAGCCGCACAGGTCGATCCATCAGGTTAAGCTACGCTTGCCGGGGTTGTCCGTGGATGAGTGACCATCTTTACCTACCAAGACTCCTCCGTGCCTCGGAAAGCACGTTAAGCCGTTGGTTCCGGCTGTCATTCGTGGATCTTTGACAGTCGTTACGGGTCGTCAGAAGCCTAAAGTCTGACAACCAGTCTTACCAAGGGGTATCGCATTACCCAGTCACTGGGTTGTGGAGGTCAGATAGGCAGTCGCTCCATGTAAAATACTGGTATTCAGCTGCATGCGGTTAGACTGGAAGCCGACCCTAACATAGTTGGGAAAAAGCTAGGCAGATTGATTGATGAATTTAAATACCTTCCATAGATAAGATAGCTTTATTATTTTGAACTTAGCTTATAATTTAAGAATTCACCCATAGTGTGGAAGACATTATTATAGAGCTATTTCTTAAGTTTTGTTTTAAAGTAATTTAATGGTAGCTCTCTGATCTGTTTATAGATAGGTATTTGGTTATAGATTTGTATAGGTTATAGGTATGGAAATAGAATTCGGTATTTGCCTTAATCGTGCTAGTATATTTCTTGTTAAAGCAAGGATATCTACGATTATGTCTGCTGTATGTACAGTCAACAAAAGAGATATAGGCAGGGTATACTAACATATTTGTACCGTAAGGGCGGGTTACTTTGACTCTAGGGCATAACTTTGGCCCAAATCGAGACAACTGATTGTACTGATCTTGTGAACAGTCTGTGCTACCTGATCCCTCGTACTGTAATCGGTCGTGAGGTTCGTTCAAGACGCCTATTTGCTACTTCATTTTGTCGAACTAACTCAGGCGTTCGCTCACCGTTACATCGTTTGGTTGACACCTATAATAAACTGTTTGGCTCTACTGATATTATGTTTCTCAGGCAAGCTGTATTTAAGAGTGAAATTATGACTATTTTAAGAGATCATAGCCCTAATATATAGTTAATAAGTAATATAAGTGCTTTTTTAACTTGCTCTGCTAACAGCTAGCTATTCTGTATGGTAATCTGTGGATAACGTCTTGAGTAGTGTATTTGTTACTTTTATTGCAAGTTATATATTTTATGCCTACTGTGTAATATACTGCTGTTTGTTATTCCTATCAAATAAAATAAAATAAAATAAAACTGTATAAACTGCCCGAAGTGTCACGACCACACAACCAAACGTCATATGTCCTTCGGTAACTATTAGATGGTGATATAGACGCCTACTTGCGGAACCTTGTGTGGATTTAATGACAATAAACATCTGTCTCGATTTGGGCCAAAGTTATGCCCTAGAGTCAAAGTAACCCGCACTTACTGTATGTGATTTGCTTCATGTTCAATTTTATATATATTACTTTGTTTTTGCAATACTCCTTTATTGTAACAAACCAACACAAAATTGTATGTTGTCACGAAATTGAACATGAAGCAATTCACATAGAATTATGTTAGTATACCCTGCCTAGATATCTCTTTTGTTGAGTGTACGTATCTCTGAAGAAACAAACATATTATTGGAGTGCTTTGTAAATGGATACATGTGCAATAGTATTAAATTTTTTATGTCCTTTTATAGTTTGAGTTTTTTTATTAGCCTACATTGTGTCCCACTGCTGGGCAAAGGCTTCCCCTTTTTCCTTTCAAACCTTATCAAATAGTCACACCAC
Source organism: Cosmia pyralina (assembly GCA_946251885.1). Classification (NCBI taxonomy): domain Eukaryota; kingdom Metazoa; phylum Arthropoda; class Insecta; order Lepidoptera; family Noctuidae; genus Cosmia; species Cosmia pyralina. The sequence continues at coordinate 23,356,478 of OX276354.1, read as the reverse complement.
CTTGTTAAAAAAAAAATATTGATTCATAAACATGTTACACTATATTGGTACGAGTATGGCACTGGATCCCGCACTAGGATGCCCTGTGTAGTGTAGTTTGTAGTTTCACTTGTAAGTAGTAATTTGGACTATACCTAACTTACAAAAAAAAAATCACTAATCATTCATATGCCGTAGTCACCGTGTTTGACCTCAAAATCCATGTCCTTTAATAGCAGTATAGAGATCCTACTCATTACGATCCACATACTAACTCATTAAATACTCTCTCTCTGAGTCTTTGTGTAATTACTTCTTCATTACTTTAAATAGGCCTGCAAATTGCGTTATTTAAAAATTCAACATCCATGGATCGAGTAACTACCACATTTAGAATATGACTGGCAGTTAATGACCTAAACAATAAACGTAGGTAACTAAAATTTTCATTATCTCATGTCATGATGACGCCTCATCGGCTGTTAATCATAGCCTGAATTGGCTCGATTTATGCCTGTGTTAGCGATAATTCATGCCCGACATGACAGTTCGCGATATCTATTGCTCAGGGCTTCGAATTTAGAATGTATGAAGTTATAGATAGCTACAAGCTATTCGATATCTTGTGTGATGATTGAAGATCTGGTGAGATAAAATGAGCCATCGTTATTGGTAAGTGTATCTTGAACATAGGTAACCTCCGCCTTGAATCCAATAAGAAGAGTTTATTTTATTTTATTTGGCAAACAAATATATACAATACAATAAGAATACGGTACAAAATAGCAATACGGAATCTAAAACAATTTCCACACATTATTAATACAACTTTTGACTATTTAGAAAGTTACGACGGCCGCTATCAAAAGGAAATATATACAAAATGATTCAACAATGAAAATTAAAAAAACAAGAATATTAAAAGGCAAATCATAATTTTGCTGCGAGAACGTCTTGGACAGACTTTTTGAATTTTGGGAGGGAAACGTGAAATAAATCCAAACAATCACATTCACTAGTAGTCATTAACCCGTCGCGCACCAATTAGCAGACACAATTGAAATTCTATTGTTATCTGTACACATGGTGTACAATCGACATTTTAAGAGTTAATTTGTCATATGAACGACAAGACTTTTTTATAAATGTGTTAGCACCATAGTTAGTCCTAGTAAAGGGAATGTAGAAGAGAGATTTCCTACGAGTACTAACACGCGGACATCTAAAACATATCTTACTAAAAAGAGTCCGCCTGATTACATATAATTTTATAGAGAAACACTAAATCACGCTCGTTATTAAGGTTTTGTGAAAATTTTCATTTTTCAGTTTTATATAAGCTACAGGTATGTGGCTTGTAGCTTGTACAAAACTATGCTAGTAGCTGGCATGCCATTGTGTCATTCACCAATCAGAAGTTGTTATGGCACATGGTATGCAAGATATATTTTGCATACTTTTGTGTTAGATACAGTCACGTGTGTTCTCGCACTAAAAGAGTTTTCCTAGAATTTAGACGAAGAAAGGACAGATTTCAAATACTTTTTAAAGGTTTACCTACAGCGACTTATACACATAAGGACGGAAGTGCACGTTCCACTATCAATTCCACCCATTTCAACCATCCCTATGATTTAAAGGGTAAATAAACCAAAAAAAATATATAAACATACAATTTTTCCGCAATCTACCCTTAACACTTCTATCAAAAAAATAATTTATCATCACACGAGAGGGGTTAAACCACCCGTTACGTTACGAAATAACCCCATAACGTTCACGTGTCATAAACCCTTAAACGTAGCGTGTAAAATTTCCCTTAGTATACCGACATTAGGAATAAGTGGCGTTTCGGTGTCTTGGAAGTGTGTGAGTGCTCTTTAAATGCTACAAAAAGGTGTTGTATAGGTACCTAGCATGATCGAAATTCACGCCTGAAATCCCCAAAATGTTTGACAGAGGTGAACCTATTATATATACAGGATGTTAGGTTAACGCGGAACTTTATTTTAACGAAGTGTAGTACTTATGAATAGCTCGTGGCTAAGTAATAACAGCCGCACGGGTCGATACATCAGGTTAAGCTACGCTTGTCGGGGTCGGTCCGTGGATGGGTGACCATCTTTACATACCGAGACTCCTCCGTGCCTCGGAAAGCACGTTAAGCCGTTAGTCCCGGCTGTCATTCGTGGATCTTTGACAGTCGTTACGGGTCGTCAGAAGCCCGAAAGTCTGACAACCAGTCTTAATAAGAGGTATCGTATTACCCAGTTAATGGGTTGTGGAGGTCAGATAGGCAGTCGCTCCATGTAAAATACTGGTATTCAGCTGCATCCGGTTAGACTGGAAGCCAACCCCAACATAGTTAGGAAAAGGCTAGGCAGATTGAGTACTCATGAATATGAACAACTTTTATCATGGAACTAACCCTGAAATATGAAAAAGTCTGCTGTCTCGTACATTTTGATCGCGTAGGTTTTGCACTTTGTAGGGAACAGCTGATTTTATTTTTCATATTTCAGGGTTAGTTCCATGATAATATTTGTTCATATTCATGAGTACTAAACTCCGTTAAAGTATGTCCTTCGTTTAACCTAACACCTTTATATACACACACTTTTCTTAAGTTAAGTTGAATTCTTATGTCATCATCTGTCTAGCCTTTTCCTAACTAACCGGCTTCCAGTCTAATCGGATTCAGCTAGATACCAGTATTTTATTTGAAGCGACCGCCTATCTGACCTTCATAACCCAGTTACTGGGTAATACGATACCCCTTGTCAAGACTAATTGTCAAACTTTCGGGCTTCTGACGACCCGTAACGAATGTTGAATTAATCATAATCATTTATTTGTCATAATATAGTACATCTATTTTTCTGTTTGAAAATTTGGTTTCCGCACTTAGTCATTCATGTGGACCATTATGCGTGAAAAATAATACAATAAAATGGTCCTAAGATTAGTAAATGGCATCATCACATTTGCCAAGTGGGGCGTGCAAATATTAGGTAGGTACAGTCAACAAAAGAGATATCTAGACAGGGAATACTAACATATTTGTATGTGAATTGGTTAATGTTCAATTTCGTGAAAATATACAATTTTGTGGTGTTGTGTTACAATATAGGAGTATTGCAAAAACAAAGTAATACATATAAAATTCATCATCATCATAATCAATAACAATTTTTTTTTCTTGTTAGTATACCCTGCCTAGATATCTCTTTTGTTGACTGTACATACATTTATTAAAAATAAAAAAAAATAAAATAAAAATAATTTATTTCAGACATTTCGTCCATAATAATGTTAGCGTTGATGCTAGTAATACACACCACTTATAAACTATGTTAGTAAATTAGTGACAAATCTTAGACATTATTATTAATTCATGTATCTGTTGCGCTCACCTGACGCACCAGGCACATGCACATGTACATGTACCCAATGCGCCCTAATGGCGCAACAGGGCTTCTCACAGATGACCTTCAGAATGCAGAACACATGATGATTACAGAATTCCCATTAGCTCCCTATTACGTGGACCTATTGCCATCAACTCGCCACAAATCCAGTCTCCGGATTGCTACTGAGAAATTTCTTATGAAAAACCCAATAACCCTTTATATCCACCACCCACCACATCACTTTGCTTTTTGATTAGATAGTAATTGGCTCAAAAATTTACAACTATGTCAATTTCATCTTATCATTGTCCTCTTATAGCTTTTTGAGACAATCTAAAGATCGGTTTAGACCAAACAAATGAAAGCACAATCTTTATTTATATATTATTTATTAAAACTTTATGCACAGGTAAAAAAAATACCGTACAAAGGCGGCCTGCACCCTAATTGCGTAATGCAATACCAATCAGAGTTTGAATCAATTTGAAACAAATTGCTAATCCATTACTTCACATGTTCGAAAATGTTGCCTGCTCAGCAACGTAAATAACGCAATGAATGTTGTTGAACTGTCAAAATGAAGTTCAACAATGCGTTTAGGATGCTGCTAGGGCTGCCGCGGTTTTGCAGCGCTTCAACTATGTTCGCGCAGGCGCAAACTGATGACTTAGACTATGCTATTATTAGGAAACGGAGCGCCTCGCTGCTAAGTCGCTTCCGATGCAGCACTAACAGTATCCTGAGCGTATTGTCCGAGCGGTGGGACTCGGTGCTGTTGGAGAGGTGGATGCACCTGCATGCCAGTTCGTCACCATTTATTAAATGATTTTTATTTTAGTTTTTTAATAGTTTTAGTTTAAATGATTATTGTTTAATTATAATGGTATTAATGTGGCGTGTATTTTATTCTATTGTTACTAACATAATTTTTAAGTAGGTACCTGTACTAACATAACTATGGATCATTGTGTCTGACATAAATAAATAAAATAAAATGAATCCGATTCCAATCGATAATGTGTTACGCAATTAGGGTGCTGAGGCATTTTCTACCAGTCAACCTTACCAGTCATTCTTTCCCCACTCTTTTTGCATAAACAGAGACAGAATATTTTTTCGTTGTTCTATCCTTGTTGTTTGTATTAGTTTTATTATGTTGTGCCCTTACTGTTTTGCTTTTCATTTTGTCTTCCTTTCTATTATTTTCATGTATTTTGATTTATTTTAATGTTTTCAACCTGACGGCAATTCCCGTATTTTTTAACAACGTTCGAAAACTCATGTCAGTCTCAACCTGTCAAAAATTGTATAGCATTTACCTTTTTTTTTGACATTTGATTGTCGCTGGCTGGATTGCGACTTGAATTTGAACGTTTTTGGGTACGAAAATTGGCCTTCTGGTCAAACTTGTTGTACCTACCTAGCTAGCCTAGTCTATCCACTTTAAGGAACAGTCATTAGTGTACTATCAGTTCATAGAAATATTTTGTATAGAAGCCGTGTATAGGCGCGCATGCGCACCCGTTGCGCGCCGTAAAAAAATGTTCGGGGGCGTGTGAAGGAGTGTGACGCGGGGGAGCTGGTCGCGCGAGTGGATTATAAGTGATTGATGTGATAACCTACAATTGGAAGCGCACACTTGTGTTTGTCCCTGTTTGTGTTAAAATGCATGTAATTGTGTAGCCTCTGTTGGCTATCCAATAAAAAAAAATCCTTACAAAAAAATCAAGAGAATGCTCTTGCTCTTGTTCTGGTACTATATTCTTTAGGTCTAAACCCACCTTAACATCAATATAAGACGATTTTTTGTTTTTTAGAGGCATGAGGAACAGGGTGTAAAGTTCACTCATCCTCCATTGAAAAGGGAGGATCCTCCGACCAGACGGGTGTCGTGTCTGGTGGGCAACTACCCGACGGTTGATGTCGGGACGTTGTATATATGCTAGTTGCGCGGTAAACCCTAATTGCGCGATGCAGGATTGCGTGAAGTCAGTGTGACGCGTAGTAACGTAGTTCGTATGTGGCGATGTAGATGCCGCCACATCACTCCCCTCCTGAGACCGGAGGTCGATAGTGGGCTGAGTCGCGTATCTTGCGATGCTTGCCAGTGCCAGTTGTGGTTCTAGTGAGTCGGAACCGGGTGCCGCATAGTTCACGGTGAGTCGGAACTGTCTGCGGTGATTCCCCAGTGAGTCGAGGTGATGGCGCTGCGTTATGCTCCAGTGAGTCGGAGTGTACAGCGCTGGGTTGAGGCTGACTGCTGGTGTCGACCAGAAGAGGTGGGGCTCTTCTTGTGGACCGGCCGAGAGTGCAGTGTGCTGTGCCAAGGATGCTGATGAGGCTAACGGTGATGACCAGGAATGCGCGTTCGCTGCATGCTGGTGGTCAGGATACCCGTAGAAGCCGTGGATGCTGGCTGGCTGTGTGACTCGCCGCTCGAAAGCTTGAGGAAGTGATGCTGATGACGTCACGCTGAAGGAGTTGCACGAAGGCTGCGCTGACGTTCATGCTCGGGGTCACCAGTTTAGAGGCATGAGGAACAGGGTGTAAAGTTCACTCATCCTCCATTGAAAAGGGAGGATCCTCCGACCAGACGGGTGTCGTGTCTGGTGGGCAACTGCCCGACGGTTGATGTCGGGACTTTGTATATATGCTAGTTGCGCGGTAAACTCTAATTGCGCGATGCTGGATTGCGTGAAGTCAGTGTGATGCGTAGTAACGTAGTTCGTATGTGGCGATGTAGATGCCGCCACAGTTTCAATCAAACTATTATTGCAAAGTTCAGCCATTTTGGTCGACATTTTAAACTTCAAAAATACGTTAAGCAAACTTCTCTCTAGACTAATAACAATTACAATTCCTTACACAGTCAGACGTGAACCCACATTCCCACAATGTTGATCCTAGTACTTGAGCAAAACACTTAACGTCGAGCCCAGCTATATAGTTTTAAACCAAGATTAAGGAGTGCCTCAAGGTCGGCCATTTTGTCACTATACGGTTAGTCTCTGTCTTCATTTAAGTAATTTACGTTGTAGTCTACCATCCATTTAGATTGATAATAAGCAAGAAAATTGTACACCGAAGATTTCATTGTTTTCATGTTTAAATAATTAAATAATTTTAAATATCTGCGACTGTTGGAATTATCATTTTAAGGTCCTGTTTCACCACCTACGATTAAGTTCCTATTAACTCACTTGGCAGATAATTTCATACAAATTCTGTTCCATTTTTTAATTTATTTGGAAAGTAGTGGCTATTCGGACATCGTGAAATAGGCCCTAAGCCCTAGTTTTTACTCTTATGTATAAACAATAAGTATTGCACTCCTAATCTACCATTCTTAATTTGGCAGTTTCCTGTCCTGGTCCTGTATATGCAATTGCCTTGATATGCAATGTTCTCTGTAGCCCCATGAAACAAGAGACTCCAGGGGCTACTGCAAATCTTTGGGCTTACTTGAGTAATAGATTCTGGTCAAACCACGCTGGGGTAAGACCCTAGCGTAGTTTGACCAGACTTTTGCACTTTGCATTTCATTAATTCATTCAATCATTCATTCAAATTCTGCCAATGAAACACTCTTAATAATTTTCCTTTCCTACCTTCACAACTCTGACATTAGTTCACAAGTTGATGAATACAACCAAGTATACGATCTCAGTGGGTGGTGGGTTATGGCTGGCACCAAGAAAGTCAATTTACTCACTATAAATCTTTTCCTCTGAACGTTTAGTTTTCTCAACAATCTTATTTTGTTAATACAACAATGCCCAGTTTGCTAGGAAACGTCCAGTTAAGTTAGTCTAGACGTCTTCTTGCTAATATTAGTTGGTAACTACCTTATTTATATTTTTCTCAGAAAAATATAAGGTGTACTGACTTACTGAAGGTATTATTATTTCTTTTGAGGTCAAGGTCAAAGGAATTTTAGGGGCTAAAATATCTACGTTTTATGTAGAGACTTTATTATCGTACCTACATACTGGTTAGTTTGATGATGATCAGATGATGTGATTGTTTGTTACTGTTTTTGAAGAAATATGAACGCAATCTTGTCATGTTGACGAACGCGATGTTCTACATAAGTGTCAAAATTATTTTTTTATTTTGTCTGTCTCTTGGCTGATATGGAATACACGGTTTCAACGATAGCTCCGCTTTATTATTTTAATTTTTCTCGCACTGAATCAATTCAATCCATAACTCACACACATAAGTTTTCATCCGTTTTGTTTAATACGAGATGATGTTGTTGTTGTTTAACCTATGGATTTGAATTAATTTGCATACTATTGTATTATGGTGGAATGTGCCCTGCACAAAGGTATTAATCACAACTTTTTAATTTATCATATTTTGTGCAAATAATTATATTATTACAGAAATAAAGATAGTAAATTAATTATTGACTACATAACTGACACGTTTGACTGGTTTTATTGTCGAATTTAATACATCCGCATTACCTAAATGTATCGATAAATCTACTACGACAAATTCACCCAAAGTAACTACACACACACTATAATTAATTCCCGAGGCTTTCCATCGCTTATCTCCTAAAGGGTCTATGTTAATCGTTATAATAGTCGGGTCACGTAGTCAAGCAAAACATATTGGTGCTAATTCTAACCGCCTCTAGAATTTGAATTAACAAATTGGTTGAATTGATAAAGTTAAATCTATGTTTTCTTTTAGCTTAAGGGCACGCTAGTCGCTTATTCTTCCATACAAACGTAGTTTGGTCTCTCTGTTTGACGGTGTACGTTCAAAACTAAAAATTATTTTAATTTTTCTCGTCATTATCTAGCCCTGTATGGAAGCAGAATCGGAAAAAAAAATATTGGTTTGGAAGTTATGAGCGTCCAAACTTCCATATTTCAACACCATTTTAACGCATCTTTGGGCGTCAATAAATAGCTCTCGAAGTATGAAAATGGCAAAACTGTTACCGTACAGAGATAGATAACCTATTGAAGAATTTACATAACTTTTTTTTAAATAAATACATTCAGGAGTTTTTCATAATATCTATACGCCCAAAAGTGTGTTCATGAAACTTTATGCGATATTTTTTGTTATAAATAATCGTCTATTTTACTTTACGTACATAAAAGCTGAATAAATAAATAAAGTAAGTAAATAGCATGCATATTAGCCAAGCCATCAACGAGTTCGAGCCGCCGACTAGGAGCTCCTTAAGGAGTTAATTTGACTTTAAAGTATATTTAATTTGCATAAGTAATGGAACTGGCTGAAGAATGAAGTTTAGCAGTAATCTGAGAGCAGTAGTGTCTCAGCGGTAACGGCCCCGCGAGTTGTACGAGTAGGTCGTGGGTTCGAATTCAGGCAGAAGCTTTACTTTGTGTAAATAATTTCATCACCACTGCTCTCAAAACAGTGAAGGAAAAAACATCGTGAGGAAACCGGCATGTCCTAGAACCAAAATTTTGAAGACATGTGACATTTACTCGTACCAACCCGCACTGATGGGCCCGTGTGATGGATTTACAGCCCACTTTCTCTTACAGACAGAGGCCTGAGTCCCAGCAGTGGGAACGTTATAGCCTGATTATGCTAGCAGTAATCTCTATTCAAGTATAGCTAACTAATGCCTACCATTTCGGGTATACCTTATGATCTTTAAAATAAAGGGTCGTTGTACTCATTCATCATGAACAACTTTTAATAAGGAGCCAAATTTGAAAACGCGAAAAAAACATAGCTTAAGAGTCCTTAAAAGGTTTCCAGTTATTTCAATTTACACCTTGTGTTGTGCTCGTCACAGAGAAAACAAATTAAAGTCACATCACAGTCTATTAATGATACAGTACTTCTTCTTCATAGAAAATGGCCGAAACAAAGCGCTTCGGAATCTCAGTCAGTCTCAGTTACGACGGACACGTATTTATCTACCGAGCTACCGTAGGGATCTAATTAATTCAAGGTCACTGCCCAGATGAACCACTGTAGTTTTATTACTGTATGGTCGCATGTACCAATAATTCGAAAAACAAAGCTGCTTAAAGGCTTAATACCGGCCAAGTGCATGTAGGGCCACGCACAATGAAGAGTTCCGTCGTTGAAAAGAATTTATCTCAAAAATAAACTTAACATTCTAAACCCAAAAAAATTTTTTTATGTGATAAAATTACTAATAAACTATTTTCAGACTTTTTCCTTTTCTTGTGCTGTGAGACCTTACTTCTTTCCAAATTTCATTATTCTAGGTCAACGGGAAGCACCCTATAGGTTTTGATTTACTTGCGAGTATCAAAATATGTCGCATAAATGGCTGTATTTTTTTATTGCGTTGACTTGGAAGCTTGATTTTTTTAGGACTCTAAGGGATCATAGATCTACGTATTAAATATTAATTTCAACTTTATACCTCCACACTTTTCTGCGAAAAAGGGTCTTGACAGACTGACAGACAGACAAATAACGAAGTGATCCTATAAGGGTTCTGTTTTTTCTTTTGAGGTACCGAACCCTAAAACACATTTGTTGTGCTTTCTCAATGAAATTATTTCATGGGGATCTCTCCCTTTACCTACTTACTATATGTACAGTAGGCTGCATCAATTGAGTACCCCAGTTGTATTAACATTTTAATACACATACAGTAAGTAGGTAGAAAACACCACAGACCATAATCGTTGAAAAACGAAACAAACAAATGATAAGGAAATAATATTACTCTTACCAATAGAACACGTACCTAACATCACCGACATTACCTCCATTATCTAGAACAGAATATATCCGTTGGTTGTGGTGTGTATCTCCGACAAACACCTTTAAACTAAGATCACAGGGCAGAGTGAGGTTTGCATAAATTATTGATGCGTTAATAATGTCCCTCTCGTCATTTTGTCACAGGAGTTTGTCTCAATTGCCAATGGTACGTCTCTCGAATTAATGGCAGTTAAACCTTCTGTTTAAACCGAAGCCAGAGAAAGGCAAATGAGCCCAAGATACTAGGTGATTGTGAAAGTAAGAACTTGGGCTTGAATTAATTGGTGTTTGTGAAGTTTAGGCGTGTTTTGTTTCAAGAATTTGGGGACCGTTGATCTTGAATCTACATCAAATAACTTTCTATTTGATTTCCTGTGCGTGTCCCAAATAAAATATTTTTTCAATACATTTCCTCGAAAACTGGTTCATGTCGCACTACGATTAGGTTCGCAATGCAATATATTTCACACGCGTGCGATTTTTCATTTTCCAAGACGTGTGCGGGAATAAAAATTGCCACAAATAACTTGTACTTAGTCTAAATTGGTTCAATGCCCCTATTCACACAGTCTCTATTCGGAGGTGAGTGTTTTTTTTAATCTCGGCAAAGAGATATGCGTCTTTACGGCGATAATATTTTTTGAATATTTAAATAATGTTTATAAATAGAATATCATCAAAATCCATGATTATTACAATAAAAAAAAAACGTTTATGAACAAATTAACATTTATTTGCGTTCTAAACTAGAAAATATTTTAATTTTCTATTTTACATAATAGGCTTTTTATCGGCTTTTTACCTTTGCTTCTCCTTCAACCTGGCGAAAGCAAAGCGCGGAAAAAAAGACAATTTAGATTATCGTTTCCTAATAATTCATGACAAAAATATTTTTAGTTATTTTATTTTATTTCTTCTAAAGTGTATTAAAAAACGTCGTTTGATACGCGTGGACATTTGTTATTGCAGTTCTCGGCTCAAAAACAACCTGGCCTTCGGCTCGGGCGTTAATTCCGCCTCAAATGCATCAAAATTCTCCACGTGTATCAAAATTCTTTCTTTCTACTCATTTTTGTCTTCAATTCGGCATTTTTAACTCAAACTGCACGTCTGAACGCAAAATGTTCATCTTTCACCCGCCAGCCGCATAATCGAAAAATTAAATGAAATGGGCATATCAACGTTTTTTCCTAAATCAGTGTCGTGTGAACATGGAATGAAACAAAAAAGTTAGGAAGGTTCGTGGGATACTCTCGGTTTTAGCGAAGTTCCTTTCGCTGTATATTATGTATGGAGCCATCTAGTATGGCCTCAAGTTTTTAGTGAAAAAAGTTTTTGTTTTTGATTACAGAGCCATCTAGTGTAAGTTATTGGCAAAATTTAACATTAAAAAATTTTCACATTTGAAACTGACTTTTTCGGGCATAACGCGTTTTAGTTACGTGACGATTTCTACCAGTTTACTCCTATCGCAAGCCGCGTTGAAGAACTTCGTTCCAAAAATGAAAATAATCATTCATTTGAGTAAAGCGTCTGATACCTATCAGCTAGCGTCAAAGTTCCACTCTAAAGTTAGTTTGTTTGTTTGTTACGCTTTCACGCTAAAACGGCTGAACAGATTTGGATAAAATTTGGCATACAGATAGACCATGATCTGTGTAAGAACATAAGCTACTTTTCATCCTGGATTGCAGACGGTTCGCGGCTAACCAAATAGTAGTTATATAAGGTCTCATTAAAATAGATGGACAAATTTTCACAGCGTGTTCTACCCATGAATATGAACAACTTTTACTATGGGACCAAACCTGAAATCGCGAAAAAAAAATCAGCTGCTCCCTACATTTTGACGAGTTTGGTGTAGATAAATGTACTGATCAGCTGATTTTTTTTCGCGATTTCAGATTTAGTCGCATAGTGAAAGTTGTTCATATTCATGAGTAGGACACTATGTGAAATTTTGTCCATCTATTTTAATGGGACCTTATCAATTTGCCTAGCCTTTTCCCAACTATGTTGGGGTCGGCTTCCAATCTAACCAGATGCAGCTGAATACCAGTATTTTACCTGAAGCGATTGCCTATCTGACCTCCACAACCCAGTTGCTGGGTTATTACCCCTTGGTAAGACTGGGACCAACGGCTTAACGTGCTTTCCGAGGCACGGAGGAATCTCGGTAAGTAAAGATGGTCACCCATCCACTGACCAACCCCAGCAAGCGTAACTTAACCCGATGGATCGACCCGTGCGGCTGATTTTACTTAGCCACGAGCTCCTCTAATGGGACCTTATATAAAACTGAAATAAATAAATCTATTTGAACAAGCCAGAAGTTCTTATTAAACAGTTACGTTTTCTAACGGATCAGGGAATACTAAAAGATAACTTCTTGAAGAAACAAAATAAGTTATTTTCATTTGCCAAATTCTTATAATGATAGCATTCGAGTCTAAATCGAGTTAATCGCAATTAGTAAACGATAACATTAATTTCACATACATAATGCTTATAAGCCAAGATAACTAGACATGAGACAAATTACGGTTTGTCTGGAAAAGACAAATTACTCGCCAACTTTCGTATCAATATCTTCGGAGAAATTGCTTTTGTTAACAAAAACACTTGGAGACACGTTTTTTTATTCCTTTTGGGACTTTCCTTAAGGAACTGTTTTGTCCCATTTTGGATTTTTCCTTATTTGTTTGTTGGTAAACGCTTTGTTTATGTAGCTCGGGAATCAGGAGATTAAAATTTGTCGTTTTTGATTTCCTGAGAGAGAAATTGTTTTTGATCGGTACCTACATCTATTTTAATATCTCATGTTAGAAGGTTTTATTGATTGACGAAAATACCAACAAAGCCATCATTTCACTTTACAAGACTACAATAGGTTTCTAGAAACTAGAGTTAAGGTGATATGTAAAAAGCGAACTGGGCACGAAACAAAAAAGTGACAGAGTCAATTACTTCCACATGCGAAAAAAAAAACAGAGCGCAACAATGCGCTGGAACCAAAAAAAAAGGCCAAATCAAATAAAAATTGTTTAAAAATAAATTAAGCTATTTATCAAAAAATATTTTCAGCCAGAGTTTTCAATTACCTAATACGCACATTTTCAATGTACTTTTGCAATGAAATTACTTAGGAGTTTAGAATCATAGAAAGAAATATAAAAAGTACAGGTCTTTTCGGAATTAAATTCTATAGGAAATTTAACCCAATTCTGTTTTTCTTCAGTCAGAATATTAATCAAATAGTCAACAAACATATATCCAAATCAAATCCATACATGCTGTAATAGTGAAATAAATGGTTACAATAAATGGTTACGAAAAAGCCCCCAATTTATTTTGGTATCGTCTTAAGACGTTTTCTGTAAGACGCACACATGGAGTGCGTAAGGAGAAATCAAAAAGAATCCTTTATATAATGTATATATGAACGTATATCATATATAGTATAAACGTAAAATACCATCATGCAATAGTGACCGCGGGCTTTCAGTAGTTGTGAACTTGGGGTTCGGTTGACATTCGAGCACACATTGTCATAAATCTATGGGGTTCATAAGGTTATATTAATTCCTCCATGTGTCGGGTTAAAACACCTATCTTTAAAAAACTTGATCATCATTATTTAAACCATTAACTCTTCTTTTTAAAAACCGGTCAGTAGTAGTTGCATTATAATTTACTAGCTTTAGCCCGCGGCTTCGCCCCCGTGGAAGTCGGAAATTATCCCATGCGAACGTACTACCGGGATAAAAAGTATGCTACGAGTATGTCCTAATCCAGGTCGTGGTCTAGTTGTTCTGGCATGAAAGCGTAACAACAAACTCACTTTTGCATTTATAATATTAGGATTAAACCATTCAACGTATAAAAGTTGCACGTCATCATAAACGCAACAAATGAAACTTGTAACACAAAAGTTTCTTTAATAAATGTTCTTTCTTTAGTTCACTAAACGAGTTTTTCTTACCCATCTTAATAGTCGGCCATGAAAGTAGCAATGTAATTAAAATGGAACTGTTTACACTTAGACGAAGCCGGAAAAACCAGACAGTGATTTCGTAAGTCCACATTTCTGGCAAATTCCCAGTCTGGTATATTGTTTCTTTCTTGTTGTGGCCAACTGTTTAACGTCCAGACACATGCAGTGGGATTTAGTTCGTTTGTAAACTTGTCTAACACAATTTTGTTTTGTCTGTTCGGTTTAATTTAAGTTTATGTTTGTTGCATGTTTTATTTATGTTTCTTAACGTTATTGAATGTTCCTGTGTACCAACTTCAAACCATCTTTTCTTTTATTCAGTACTAGCTTGGCTTGTTTCCCCGACCCACCCCGTCGTATCGCATCACCTGCCCATGCTACTTTGTTTTTGCTTAGCGTTCTTTCTGACTTTTTTTTCTTTTCGTTCGGCTCCTAAGGGTCCTAGCGTGGTGTTAAATAGCCTATAGCCTTCCTCAAGAATTAGTAGCCCGCGAAATTATTTTTTTTACCATCTATAGTTTTCTCAGCTCACGCCAAATAATGAATTTTATAGGCAAATTTTGCTACTTTCAGTTACATTATTGCATTTTTCTTAAGGATCTCTTATTTTTTTTGAAAACAAATTATAGCCTATGTTATTTTCTGATAATTTAGCTTTCTACGGGTAAAAAAAAAATGTTTAAAATCGGTCCAGAAGTTTCGGAGCTTATGCGGTACAAACAAACAAACAAAAAAATCTTTCCTCTTTATAGTATTACTTTAGATGTAAGTATTTGAACTAAGTCGGGTAGTTTTTCTGTTGACAAGTTCTCAAGAAAATCCTTTTATTTATTTAATCAAGTAACCGTTTAACAGTTAATTCCATTAACACTTCATTTTACGTTAACTCCTATAAAATCGTTGATGAATTCCCTGATCTATTCCATTTCATTGCATTTTAAATAAACAGGTGCATCCGTAGAATTGCCGCCATTTAAATTTCCTCTTTCATTTCTTCACCGCTGATATTTCTTAATGCGAGCCACTTGGTATCGTCTAAGGTTTAATGTTATACTGGATATGACAGTTGCAATGTTATGTATAATTTTGTTTTCTTTTGCAGAATTAGTTGTTTTAAAGTTACTTTTCTATCTTAGGCTATTCCTTCAGTTTACCTACAATGTAAGTACATTGTATGTTTTCTATGAATGTTTCAATCCAAAACTTTTATTACAGGCCCAATAGTTGACAAAGACATGAAAACATAAAATTTAGTTTTACGAGCGTACAACAATACAATACAAAATAGAAAAATAGGATTTAGGAAATCTAGGCCAAGTAGCTTGCCTTTTAACCTATTGGACGGATCCAGTAAGTTTAATCAAAACCACACTGCAGTAAAGCAAATGAATATGTAGGAACTGAATAAATGGTGCGACGAAAGAAGTGCAAGGTACACATAAATGTTTACAGATTTCTTACGATTTACATTTTACTAGAGAAACTCTAGTATTTCTTTGATATTCTTTGGTGCTGCTTAAAAATAATCGTATTATTCGCCGTTAATTTCCAATTCTATCGTACCTTTATTTTTATGACGATGGGTTTCATTTAGAACTTCTATCAAAACTTTAATCATGGCTGCTTATTTTCTTCGAAATAGTCACTAAAATAAAATAAAATAAGCTTTATTTTCCTTCTACAATTTTGTTTGACTTAACTAATTATTAATGATACAAATTTGACTCTTATATAATATTAGTAATTTAATGTTTCTTAATTAAAGCCTCCTCCATTCGTTTCCATACTTTTCTGTCTGTAGATACTCTACTCCAAATTGTCACTATTTTAAATAGATATCGCAGTAATGTCATTATAATAAATAAGCGAATAAGATTAAAGCAATGGTTTTGCAGTACACTGACCTAGTTTTTTACGAGGGCCTGTAACATGTTAAGGATTCACATGGTGTTTATTGTTACAGTACGACAGATGCAGACACCCATTATCATATTTAATTTAATAACTGTAAACTTATTGCTTCGCACTGTTTTTGTAAATTTTATAACAAAAGTGTGAAACACTAAGTATATAGTTAATCTGTACTTAAGTACAACTCCAACGAGTATGGGATCCATTAACAATTTTGTTGTTCCAACTGTTACTAGTTATTGATACGGCTTTGAACTTTCATCAGATTCTGATAAGGTCTAGAGCTCATAAAAGTTTGACAAGGAAGTCAATGGCTCGTACGATACTTATTCAACTTCGTCCTCTAGTATATTTGTTTCCGACTCTGAATTGTAATAAGCCTAGTTGGGACAAGTTATATAATATAAACCTACTGTTATTTACTTTACCTACTTACTTGGATGATTTTATTATTCCTCTCAAGTTCGTGATCTAGTTCTGATGTAATTAGACTTCATACCGTTGTAGTATAACTGTAATGAAAATGTAATAATCTGTCTTAAAGTATTATCTGTATTTAAAATAAATTAGATAGTATTCAAATAATGTTGTCCTTACATGAGTTTTTCACCACGTTCTTTTTCATGAGAAAAACTTTAATGAAATGGATTTTTTTTAAATTTTGGACTGACCCGAAATGAGTAAATAAAAATTAAAGAGAGGCTCTTAAAGCAGGGTTAAATATCTAACTCCACTTGGAACTTTGATTTAGCTGCAGTAGGTACTGATAAAGGAGCCGCAGCCTTTATGCAAAATTGTCCCAGCCGGGTAGAATGCAATTATAGAGAAGCGCTAATAGGATTTAGCCGAGAATTTTTCATTCCTTAAGCGCTAAGATCTGAATATAACTTACTTTTGAATATCAAGAATACCTCCCTTTTTAAGCAGAATATATAAGTAACTAGCTGACTCGACTGACGTTGTCATGTCCAAATTTCAATAATTCATACAAAATTCCCATAGAAAATCAAATGCACTTTCAGTTTTCCCGAATTCCCCCATTTTCCGGGCAATTTTTCCAATTTTTCTCTTCATAAGAACCTTCCTCAGCCTTCAACAAATATTTGAAAAAAAAAAATAGCCGAATTGGTCAAGCCGCTCTTGAGTTTTGCGCTTAGCAACACATTTAGCCATTC
The DNA here is from genome assembly GCA_946251885.1 of Cosmia pyralina. NCBI lineage: Eukaryota > Metazoa > Arthropoda > Insecta > Lepidoptera > Noctuidae > Cosmia > Cosmia pyralina. The sequence continues at coordinate 23,339,265 of OX276354.1, read as the reverse complement.
ATTTATATTTATATAGATATTTATGCAGCAAAGCATCTGTGTTGCATTAAAAGATACTCCATGGCGAGAATACTTAACTAAGCCCATCAAATAAACCTTGTAATAGTTGGATTTAAACTTAATAGCGGCTCAGAAGTTAGCTGCGAGTGCAGATATAGTACGATTCAAACTTAATGGAGCTAAATCTTTAAAAAATCATAAATCTTAATTTTAAAAAAAAAACTTATAACTCAAATAAAATTAAAGTTTTATTATGATACAGATTTCTTATCAACATAATGCTATAAAATAACTTTTTGTCTCAACCAAATCAACCAAGCAGTTTTTAATCGAGCTTACCTAAATGGAGCCAAAATTATTGTCGACTTGACAGTACCTGGACGGTCTGCAATCGCGGCTAACTTCCGAGCCGCCATTAAGTTTGAATCGAACTATACCATCCCTGTAGAGCTGCCCTGTAGCATAAGCTACTTTTGTACATTCAAAACTAAAAATGAATATGCCAACTGTTATAATATAAATATTATGATCCTATCATCATCTTTAGCTGCCAATGCAATTTCATCAACTTTTAACACCACAAATTAACGTTCATACTATAAATTGGATACTCACGAATAGATGTAATTACGTTATTTTGATTCAGCACACATTTTATGTAACTAACAAATCTCTAATCGACCAATACAGACTTTATGCCAATAGTAATAATGGCAACAAAGTCGCTTTAACACTTTCCTGGCGTACTAAATGAAATTGTCAGTTGGCACGCTTTTGGTAAGTACTTATACATAGCGAGGCCTTTGTGCTTCAAACAAGAGTTTTGTACCAAGTTCCTGGTTCAGTAACAAGTCTGAAGAAACATAATGGGAATTATTAATTCCAGTAGCGTATGTTTCTGTTTGAATTTTCAAGTTGCTTTGTTCTGAGTTGTGTGCTTCGTAAATTATTTCCCACGGGATATAAGAAGAACATTGGGTTACACGAAGTATCATTGAGACTGCTAATGTAATTTGCAATTGTGTGTTTGGTACCAAAACGCATAATGCTATTTGAGGAAACGTGTGTGGCGTATGTGGAATTAACCTGTTTTATACAGGAAAACTGATCAAGAGCGAGTCGGACTCGCGCACCGAGGGTTCCGTTCCGATTTCTGAAAAAGTGTGCTGAATTTAGAGACATCATTTTATTTTTCCTGTAATCTTTACATAAGCTTCTATAACATAGAATAATTTCAGATTTTTCTCTATGAAAACTTCGGAGATAAGGGGGGAGGATGATATTTTTTTTACATTTTTTATCAAAAGTCGAAAATTATTTCTCAAAATTCTCAAAATATCTTTTTAATTTTTTTTTTTGCCGCATAGCCAGAAAATTTTGAGAATGTGTAAACCGCACTCTTTTATTATGATACCCTATATACCCTAGTAGCCCCACATCGAATTTTTAAGACCCCTTTTCAGTCCCTGGTTTATTTCTTTCTTATTTGCAAAGTAGTCGGGCAAAAGTCATCTAAAACTGTTCTAAATTTCAAATTAATAGCATTAGTAGTTCTTGCGATATCCAACTGTGACAGACGGACAGACTGACAGACTGAGTCACACCAAAAGGGTTCCTTTTTACTATTTTGGTACGGAACCCGTAAAACGGTCGTAATTCTCTTCCCAATTGTATCGTAAGATACGGATTTCAGGATACTATAGTCTATATTATCTGTGTTATATAGTACGCACAGCTACAGATCAAGCAATACATTTCCAGTATAAGCTGATCTCGCATTGTATAGTATTTACTTACAATGAGAGGTCAGTGTAAACTAGAAATGTATAGCTTGATGTGTAGCCGTGTGTACTACTATTACGATTAGTGCTATAGCGTACTACTATTAGCACGTTATAGCACTAAATCGTACCAACATGATTGTGTCTAGGGCATATCGTTTATTGGTACGCCGTTCACGTAACGCGAGACGAAACAAGAAATTTACTCAAACAAAAGGCTGAGTGAACAAAAAAGACTTCTTTTGATTTACTTTCGACAGAGTTCCTCTATCAGAATAAAAATCTCACCACGGCAGTAAATGATGTTTACAAATTCACGTTCAGGGTTTGTGAAAACTAATTTCGGAAGCTAAAAACCTGTCCAAATTAACCTTTTGTCTACGTTTTCACCAAACATGTATTATAAAAAGTACCTACTAATATACAATTATTAGAAGTTGTATCTAATGTATTACAAAACATGTATTCTACATGTTGTGTTATTGTTTCCTTTTATCGTTTACACATAAAACAAGTCGTAAAGACCAGTTGTATACAAAGTTTTAAGGAAACGTGTCAAAAAAGTATGCAAAATAGTTAACAAAATATGTCTGAAACAACATCAATACGAGTACATGTACAATACAATACACGAAATGAACGTACAACGAACATGTTGAAAACAGATAACACAACTTTTAAATAAGTGTATACACATGGGGTTATAGTTAATTGTTGCTATTCACCTATGATAATCCATTATATCAGCTAACATTATGACATTTCTTTAAACAGATGACTTAATTAGGTTTTTAGGGTTCCGTAGTCAACAAGGAACCCTTATAGTTTCGCTATATCCGTCCGTCTGTCCATCCGCACCTTAGCTCAGAGTCTCATAGAACTAGAAAGCTGTAATTTGGCATGGATATACATATTCATTACGCTGACAAAGTGGTAAAATAAAGTCTTGAAAATAATTTTTGTTTAGGGTAACTGCTGTACACGTAAAGTAGGGATGTTTTTTTTTCTCGTCTACCCCATGGTGTGGGGTGTTGTTGAATGGGTCTTTCAAAAATATTGCGGGTTTGTTAATACAATTTTTCGATTTGGGAATCCGTTTTTGAAATATTAAGCTTTAAAGTGCTAGTTTTTGTTAGTCGTCGTCGTCGTCCCCTCCCCCCCCCCCCCGTCAGTCCGCCAGCTAAACGGTTAGTTTAGGATGGGTGAAAAAATTCACGGTATTAGCACAGTCATACAGTCGTCCGACGAGAGCCCGAGCTGCTTACGTAGTTCGCCGAACTTCGTATGCAGCTCGGGCTTCGTCGGATGTCTGTATGTTGTATAGACTGTGGTATTAGTATATATAACGAAGTTAAAAGGAAAACTATCACAGCTAAGTAGGCTTTTCAAGTTTACGAGTAATAGTAAAATACATATTTGTGAAACAACAAGCCCTCTTCTTAGTCCGCATTATTGTGCAACTACGGAACCCTATTACTGCGCGTGGCCCGACACGCACTTGGCCACTTTTTGAAATACGAGACGTACTATTTCCATGAATAAGTAGATATTTAGGTAGGTATTTTGTTTCCTATTTTAAACTGCGGAAACAATTTTTCTTCCTTTATTTACGGTACTAAATAGGAGGAGCTCGTGGCTAAGTAATAACAGCCACACGGGTCGATCCATCAGGTTAAGCTACGCTTGCCGGGGTTGGTCAGTGGATGGGTGACCATTCTTTACATACCGAGACTCCTCCGTGCCTCGGAAAGCACGTTAAGCCGTTGGTCCCCGCTGTCATTCGTGGATCTTTGTCAGTCGTTACGGGTCGTCAGAAGCCCGAAAGTCTGACAACCAGTCTTACCAAGGGGTATCGTATTACTCTATTATTATCACTCTTTTCAGAGCTTATTGCACTTGTTTTTACTCGAGCGCCCTGTGGGCTAACTATACTCAAAAACAGTACAGCGCCCTACGAGTTCAATTCAACAATGCCTACAGGATGTTGTTGGGGCTGCCTCGGTACTGCAGTGCGTCGGGGATGTTCGCTGAGTCGCGCATTGACTGCTTCTATGCGACGATGCGGAAACGGTGCACATCCTTGGTGCGTAGGGTCCGCGCCAGCTCCAACACCATCTTGAGGATGATGGCTGAGAGGTTCGACTGTCACTACATTAACCATTGCTGTATGCTTAATGTAGTGACAATAACAATAAAGTGATTTGTGTGTTGTGTGATGTCTTATTTTTTATTTTAATGTTTATATATCTAATGTATTTTTAATTTTCTTATGATCCAACGATGATTGAAATAAATGAATTGAATGAATGAATGAATTACCCAGTAACTGGGTTGTGGAGGTCAGATAGGCAGTCGCTCCATGTAAAATACTGGTATTCAGCTGCATCCGGTTGGACTGGAAGCCGACCCCAACATAGTTGGGAAAAGGCTGAGCAGATGATGATTTACGGTACTAAATAAAATTAGTTCCGTCATTTAATGCCTTTAATGCCCAGTGCAGCTTCTGTATTTATTTCGTGACTACTGTGTGTGACTATAATAATTCTTAACGTATTACTGTAGCTGGGACAATGCAGCCACTTATTACTTTTAATTTCCATTTTGTTTCGCTTCTGACTGCACTCAGTTTTACGAGTACTTATAATTGATATATTTTATTCAGAAAAACTTTTATTAGTAGTAATCTAAAGCTAATAAAACAGGCCAAGTTTGTCGGACCACGCACAATGAAGAGTTCCGTAGTTTGGATGAATTTATCCCAAAAACAAACATAACAGTAGGTGAAAAACATGTCCTCTACATCGATATAGGTCACGATCAATTCTCCAACTGCAAAAATGTAAACTTGTAATCGCAAAAATTTTTTTTTTATTTGATAAAACTACAAATTAACTATTTTCGGGCTTTTTCCTTTACTTGTGCGTGAGAAATTGCTTCTTGCCAAATTTAATGATTCTGGTTAACGAGAAGTAAGTACCCTATAGGTTTTGATTTATTTGCGAGTATCAAAATATGACAGTATTTTTTTATTGCATTGATTTAGAAGCTTCATTTTTTCGGAGATCTAAGGGACCTTAGACCTAAGTATTTAATAAATAATAAAAAATAAAAAAATAAAAATGTTTATTTCTTCGCTTAGGGATTTTTGTTTGGTTTGGAGTCACCTTTTCAGCAAAGATTTGCTTGTATTAGGTGGTTCCGCTCCTCCAGTTTACAATCATTCTACACATGTGAGGAATAAGCAAAAAGCAAAAATAAGCAAAAAGATTAATTTAAGACTAATTAACATTTTATAATTCATATAATATCAGTAAGGGAGCGAACTGGGTGTAGAACGTTTGTGAGTGTGTGTATGTATGTGGGTTCGTTTAAGTGTGTGTTTGTGTAGGTGGCGGGATGTAGTGGGTGGGGCATGTGTGCGAGATATGTGGTATGGTATGTGTACCGCGAGGATGTGTGGATGTTGTGTGTATATGTGTACAAATTATATGTGTTTCTTAGTTATGTGACCTTGTGTAGGATATCTTCGGTTTCTTCGTAACTTTTACTCTTGAGCCATTCAGTTAGTGTTTTTTTGCAGTCGTGGTATGTCATAGAGTAGATGGCACATTGTTCATTGAGAGCGTTATATGTACGGGAAGATTGTTTAATAAATTGTCTTGTAGCAAATGTAGTATTCACTGGACAATCTTCAGCTACTTTATTTTTCCTCCTAGAAAGTGTCTTGGAAGTAGTGAAGGGAAGAGATTTGTGTTTTTTTAATGCAATCTGAAGGACGTAGAGTTTCCTAACTGACAAAAGGTTCGAGGTTGAGTATAAACTTTCCGTAGGGAATCTAATCGGTTTAAAGTACATGACTTTTAGTAAAGCTCTCTGTGCCCTCTCTAGTTCCAAAAAAATTGTTTTTGACGCTCCGCCCAAAATTGGTAAACAGTACGTCAGTATAGAAAGTATTTGATATTAATTCCACCGTGGTACCTCTACGCGTTCCTGAGAAAAAGGCTCGGGGCGAGAGGGGAGTCTGTCGACTGACATACGGACATACACATGGACAACGAAGTGATCCTCTATGGGTTACGTTTTTACCCTTTGAGGTGCGAAACCCTAAAAATACAATTAATAATTACCCAGACGTCATTTAGTTTGTATTAAAATAATATTATGTGTAAAAGTGTGCACCTACAAACCTACTTCATCATCTGCCAAGCCTTTACCCAACTATCTTGGGGTCGGCTTTCAGTCTATCCGGATGCAGCTGAATACCAGTATTGGCACACGTCTCATTCGAAATACCTACAAACCTACTGAAAGAGGAGTCCTGAATGACTGACTCATCAACGCCCAGCCCAAACCCTTGGACCTATAAAGCTGCACAAAAGTTCCCTTTTTAATGTAGACAAGGAATAAGGAAGGATTTCCCGGTAGTACGTTCCCGTGGGATATTTTCCGATATCCATGCGCGCGAACCCGCGGGCAAAAGCTAGTCATTTATAAGGTAACAGAAACGAAATACAGAATTAAGCTTCAGAAATACTTTATTAAACTCTCTGGTCAAAATTCATCGCCATCATTTTCAAGATGTTTTGCGGTTGACTAAACAACTGTTCTTCAAAGCCGCCCAGAAAACCTTTTTGTGTACCGCAACAATAAGCCTTGCAAATAAATGTTTTTCCTTTGACTGTGTTTCTTTAAAATCAGAGTAAAAAGGTACTACTGTATATATTTGTATTGGTAGTGGTGGATTTATGTATACAGGATAGAAGGGACAGCCCTGCAGACTGATGGGGTCAATTCAGATTTAAGGAAACTGCATTTTCAATTAACAAGACACAAATCCTACTAATATTATAAATGTGAAAGTTTGTATGTTTGGATGTTTGTTACTCAATCACGCAAAAACGGCTGAACGGATTTGGATGAAATTTGGTAAACAGATAGTTTATAACCTGGACTAAGACATAGGATACTTTTCATCCCGGTAGAAGGTTCCCGTGGGATAATTTCCGACATTCACGCGGGCGAAGCCGCGGGCAACAGAGTATAAAATAAGATTTTAAGTTTATTTAGTACTCTTAATGGGTGAGTTGAGAACCTTTGCTACTCATCTAGTTATGCATCTTTTTTAACTAGGAACTTAAATATTATATAACACGTATATACGAGTATATCGTACACTTGCCCTTACACCCCAATTTATTCAGGGTTCTCAATTTTTTTTTCAAGAATGGCTGAAACAACACTGGTATTTTCCTCCTTGCGTCCATTCAATGAATTATACATACCTTGTTGGGACCTTATGAGAATCGTGGTTGGAGAAGATAAATGAAAATCAGGTGTACAAAATAAAGTCTATTCAGATGAGCATGAATCTTAAGCACTATGACGCTTCTTACGTTAGTTACACAGTACACAAGTTATTACCACGGCGCTGGGAAAACGACTGGCCGCTAAACCTAATACGCGGGGAACATTGCATTTTGCACTGCTAGCATTTCTGCTACCTCTAGTCCCTACACTCAGAGGTATATTCAACACATTAATCCATCGATCTTTAGTTCCTATACTGACAATATCCTCAGGAAACAGTATGCCATGCCCTCACACCACGTCTCGTGAGACGTGTTCCAACTGGCAAGTGTCAAGGTCTTGCGATAAATATTTGAGGAGGAAGGACACGTCATAATGAGAAAGCTCAGAAGGTTTGACTCCAAATGACTATCATTGTATACTTATGAATACCAGGACCATATAAAAGAGTGATGAATATAAATGACATGACATGAATATGAAAGACCAAAGACAAGATGGTTTTACTATGTGACGAATGATATGAAAGAGAAGGGAGTGAATGATAGCGTGATGGTTGTCAGGGGAGTATGGATGAAGAAAACATGTTGCGCCGACCCCAAGTAACATGGGATAAGGACAGGAAGATGATTATGATCTGTATAATTATCTATATTACAAGCAAATAAATAATTTATTTATATTGGTCTTTACCTATGAAATTGCCGTTCTGCAGTACTGGCCATTTCAAATCAAAATAATTTTTGTTTGGCTAAGAATTCTAATTTCAAATTAATTTTATTTTAAAAACATGGGTTTTATTTTCCAAAATGAGTCATTTGTTTATTGATTAGTGTTACATTTTCATCGCATTTCAATCTTTTTCGTCATCATGGATACGTTAAAAATTCGAGTAATTATGGAATATGAGTACCGTCGTGGCAGCAACGCGGCACAAGCGGCACGCAACATCAACGACGTTTACGGAGCTAACACTACAAACCAACGCACCACTTGTTATTGGTTTGCTCGCATCCGTTCTGGAAATTTCGACCTGAAAAATGAACCTCGCGGTGGTCCGAAGACTTTGGTCGACAATGACGAATTAAAGGCGATTGTGGAAGCTGATGATACACAATCTACGGCTGAATTAGCAGCAGCTTTCGACGTTAGCGTCAAAACAATATTGGTCCATTTGCGTCAAATTGGCAAGGTAAGCAAGCTTGACAAATGGGGGCCCCACAAACTCAATGATCGCCAGCGTGAAGTACGCGTCGAGACGTGCCTTGCACTGCTCAACAGACACACAAATGAAGGAATTTTGAACCGCATTGTTACCTGCGATGAAAAATGGATTCTGTTTGATAACCGCAAGCGCTCAGCAAGTTGGTTGGATCCTGGTTCAGCACCTAAACAATGCCCTAAACGAAAACTTACCCCTAGAAAAGTGATGGTCACTGTTTGGTGGTCTAGCGCCGGTGTGATTCATCACAGCTTCTTACCAAACGGGGTGAGCATTACTTCAGATGTGTACTGTGAAGAACTGAACACAATGATGGAGAAGCTGGCACATCTCCAACCAGCATTGGTCAATCGCTCGTCTCCGCTGCTCCTGCACGACAACGCGCGACCTCATACTGCACAGCAGACGGTCTCCAAGTTGGAAGAACTGGGGTTGGAAGCTCTCCGTCATCCGCCCTACTCACCAGACCTTGCGCCTACAGACTACTACTTTTTCCAGAATTTGGATAACTTCTTGGCGGGAAAAAAATTCAATACCCGAGAGGCAGTACAAAATGCCTTTGAAGAATTTGTTGCCTCCCGTCCAGCTGATTTCTTTAAGAAGGGCATCAATAAACTGCCACTGCGTTGGCAAAGATGCATTGATTGCATGGGTGATTACTTCGATTAATACAAATAAAACATGCATGAAAAAAATTCGTTTAAATTTTTTCATACAAAACGGCAATTTCATAGGTAAAGACTTATTATTAGAGATTTTTTTTTTTTTTGAAGATGACGACCGACTGGCGTCTGAGGGTCGAAAGGTTGGAATCGCGCCACAATATCAACTTTACGTCGTTCGTGGTACGGTACCAACCCACCATCTACAGACCTTATTAAAAGAGGACTTTTGGCCGAAAGGTGTCTTATTTCGACGTTACCGAGGACGTTTACGCGACACCACGCTGCTAAACACAACGCCGCCGTTACGTGTATAATTATAGTTATAATAAGATTTATTATTATGTATTAATATATAATTATTGTTTTTAAGATAATTTTGTGTATTTTATCTATGGGCCTAGATGCCTGATAGTAAAATGATTATGTTATGTTATGATATGATATGATTAGTAACCGTGTCGATAACTTTTTAAAAAATGCTGTGGACTATTCGAAACTGTGAACAAACAACTGGCATTTAATGTGTCATTAACATTCTCTTTTCTTTATTTATACAATATCTCTATAGCTTATTGTAAGCCTTAATGGATAGAATGGTAAAAATATCAGCATTTTTTCCAAGTTTATGAGACGTAAGGTCACGTTTCATGCATGCTCTACAGTGGGTTTTCTGTGCCCACCTGAATAGTGGTTGGGGGTACACACTTTTCTCAGGAACGGCTGTTTATTTTTTATTTGGGCCTTGTTTGTATTTTATTAGGCTACTGATTCACCCGGCACCCGGAATTTTAGATTAAGGTGGTATTTTATTGCTAACGGATCTTGTATACTGTTTTATTTATAGTATCAATGTTTACGGTTCTCGTAATATGAAGTACAAAATGTATACACAGGAGGAAAACAAAATATTTTCTACCTACTAACTTATTTATGGGGACCTACTCCCCCATAAACATGTACACTATTTTGTTTACTCTTGTCGTCTATGGTGACTGAGTAAAACGGAAAGACTAGAAAATAATATTGTATCATGAATTTATTCATGGTGAATACGACAATACATACCATATACCTACACTGTTCAATATTAACTAACCGTAAAAGAGTAAATAAACCAATAATCCATTTTTCTAGTGTCATGAGAGTTACGCTTCGGTGATCAAAATATTCTTAAACAATTTTCGAAAAAAAAAAATACAACCGACTTCCAAAAACAACACTACAAAATGAAAAATAACTTTAATTTCGGAAGTCGGTGTCTGATTAAATGTATTTTCGTTTTTGCCACCGACTTCCGAAATTAAAGTTATTTTTCACTTTGTAGTGTTGTTTTTGAAAGTCGGTTGTATTTTTTTGTAAAAAAGTTTTTATTTTTCACTTTTTAGTGATTCACATGTGCTTACCCCTTCACAGCGTACTGGCGTGATGTTATGTTATGAACTGGTGTAAACAATAAACAGACATGAGATTTCAGCAATCCCAGTCCATTTGCTATCATTTATTGAGGAGTTCCGTTGCCTATCTCAGAAGTTCTTCATCAGATCTTCACCAAATTGAAATGGGAACACTCCGAGAAAGTACTCTTCCAAAAACTATCCAAATCGCTTCAAGTGTGCCTATAAAATTGGAAGAGTTCTCTCTATTTCTCCAGGATCCCATTATCAGATCCTGACTTGATGAGCATGGGACCACCTGGGAAGTATACCCTTTCTGACAAAAAAAAAAAAAAACCAAATTGGTCCCGCCATCTTCGAGTAATCGGGGAACATACATAAAAAAAAAATAAAAAAAAAAGGTTCCGACGAATTGAGAACCTCCTCCTTTTTGAAGTCGGTTAATAAAAGAGAAGAACAAGATTGATAAATCCTCCCACCTTAATCCCCTAAATTCCTTTCTCCCATCTAATTCACAACTTACAGAATAACAAGTAGCAATAAGTACATCCCTACCATCCACATAAAAATAAAATATTAACCCCAAAAAATACCTGACAGCGCAGAACTTACACTCATAAAAAAACCAGAATTACTTACGGTGACAATATCGCAATGAACTTTACCATCCCTACCCGTTTCCCCCCGTTTTTATACTAGCTACCTACGCAGAGTGATAGATAGTAGAGTTTCAGTCCAAAACGTTTCATACACGTCCCAGATTTTATTCCGTACCGCGTTGGATTCATCGCTGTGTTTTTCATGCCCGAAACGGTGAATATTTCAGAATATTTTATTATTCCTGGCTGAAAATGTTTTCCAAATGGGAATAACAGTGGTTTTTTTGAGTAATCAGTTGATGTAGTGTGGCAGAGTGATCCTGTCAGTGGTTGATGTATTATGCTTTTATATGTGGCCTTGACCTTTGCCCTTGGCATTGTAGGAAATTGTGTATTGAATTTTGGATTCTATTTTTTATGAAGAAGAGTTCATTATTGTACAATACGACAACTTTCAAAGGTTCCATCGTTTCTATTCGGAAAAACGGGATTATAGCGAATAAAATGTGACCTTCGACTAATAGAAATTGATTTATATCCCCACCAAAATTACTATTGACGCACTAATTTTGTCACTCCCTTATTGGTCCAGTCCCATTTTTCACCGACTTCAAAAAGGAGGAGGTTCTCAATTCGTCGGAACCTTTTCTTATATTTTTTAACCGACTTCTAAAAAAGGAGGAGGTTCTCAATTCGGATGTTTCTATTTTTTTTTTTTTTTTTTTTATGTTTGTTCGCGCATAACTCCGTCGCTTGCCAACCGATTTGAAAAAATATTTTTTTGTTGGAAAGGGTATACTTCCCAAATGGTCCCATTTTTGTCAAAATCCAGTTCTGATGATGGGATCCTGGAGAAATCGAAGGAACTCTTCAAATATTATAGGCACACCTATAGCGATTTGGGTATTTTTTATAGTAGCTCGTGCATTTGCTCTCGGAAAGCACCACATGGTGAATTGGAACTGATGATGAAGACCACAGATGGCTACCAGAACTACTCAATGATAAATATTTCACGGGTTGCGATTCGATTACTTTAATACGGTTGCTAAGCAATTTGCGCTCGTCACACAATGCGTGTGATGAGTGGTTGTTGAGGAGTTCTCCTGGTTCTTACCAGCAGAACTCCTCAACAATTAACGTCCCAGCATTGGGAAAAGCAATATTTTGTAACATGTGATGAGCAATTGACATTAGACTATTGTAACTTATACAAATTATAAACAGACCCACTAAAAAGTGAAAAATAAAAACTTTTTTACAAAAAAATACAACCGACTTCCAAAAACAACACTACAAAGTGAAAAATAACTTTAATTTCGGAAGTCGGTGGCAAAAACATTTAATCAGACACCGACTTCCCAAATTAAAGTTATTTTTCACTTTGTAGTGTTGTTTTTGGAAGTCGGTTGTATTTTTTTGTAAAAAAGTTTTTTTTTTTTTATGTATGTTCCCCGATTACTCGAAGATGGCTAGACTGATTTGGATTTTTTTTTTGTTTTATTCGAGAGGGTATACATCACAGTTGGTCCCATATAAAATTGATTAACTTTGCTTTGGTAGTTTTTGAGTTAGCTTCAATAAGACGTATTTTTTCCCCACTTTTATATTAATGATGTTCTTGTTTGTTTTGCAGGTAGTGGTATTAGAATTTGGAATTTGTGTGGGGTAGGTACCACAACTAAAAAGTGAAAAATAACTTTAATTTCGGAAGTCGGTGGCAAAAAACGAAAATACATTTAACTAGACACCGACATCCGAAATTAAAGTTATTTTTCACTTTGTAGTGTTGTTTTTGGAAGTTGGTTATATTTTTTTGCAAAAAAGTTTTTATATACGCTCTACTGGATAAATTCTTTACCGAAAGGAGTAGAAGCCTAATGTTTTTTTTTTTTTTTTTTAAATTAAAATTCACATCTTATGCGCCTGCATATGATTTGAATTTCGATATTTTTAAACGATTTATTATGTTTTTTCAAAATTTTATAGATCTAATATGAAAAGTTTAAATCGAATTTGTAGTATTTTTTGATACTTAGATAATTTTTTCTGTCTAAGCTATTACAAAAAAAAAAAACTAGGTATGCCACAGGCTTCTTATCCGTTCACCTAATATAACCTATTTTTTTTTCAAGACGGTAAAAAAAGTCATCCGGTTGTTCATTTTTGAATTTATTCAGTAAGTAGTGGCTATTCGGACATCGTGACCCTTTGGCTATTCAGTTTATTTTCCTTATTTAGTAAAGGTGTTTATACAGTACGACAACGTGCAAAGCTACCATCGTTTATCATCGGAAAAACCGAACTTTGCCGAATTAAATGTGACTGGTCCAATAAGCGAGTGACGCGTCAATCTGTAATTCTGTAATTATTTAGATGGGAATATAAATCAATTTCTATTGGTCGATAGTCACATTTTATTCGCTATATTTCGGTTTTTCCGAAGATAAACGATAGAACCTACAAACGTTGTCGTACCTACTGTACCTATGCCTACAATAGGACGTAACTAACGACGACGACGTAGACGACGACGACGTGGACGTAGTAACTGACGTTGAAAAAAGGCAAGCAGAAAAAAAAAGAAAAAAAAAAAACATGAAAAGAAGGAAAGGGAAGGCAGGATTGAAAGAAAGGAAAGAAAGAAAGGAAAGAAAGGGGTAATGGTATTTAACACTCTTATCAAAGCGTACAAAGCTATAAGCAAGAAGGCTGGTTGAAAGTGTTAAAACATAGTGTAGTCCAAGAAAGTATAATACCCGGTTGAAAGCCGTAATTACAGAAACAATTGCGTCTCGCTTAGATATGCGTTTCCGGCAGTCGAGAGGTTACCAATCTGCTTGTATTTTTAATAATTAATATATTACAGGGCGTATCAGAAAGTGTAGTTCAACCCATCAAACTGAACATATTTCTCCATGTCTTCATGGGACCAACATCGTAATCGCGAAATAATAATCAGTCGTCCAATACAAAACTTCAATACCTACTCGACCCAAATATACAACGTGTCGTTTTGCATCCTCGTAAATTTCAGGGTGTGGTACAGAACATCAAACCGAATAACTTTCTCCATTGCACCAACATCGTATTCGCGAAAAAATTTTCAACTGTTCCATCGAAAACTTCAATACCTACTCGACGCAAATTTATGGGACGGCTGATTATTCTTTCGCGATTACGGTGTTGGTGCAATGGAGAATGTTGTTCAGTTTGATGGTCTGCACCACACCCTTAAATTTGACGAGGATGCAAAACGACACGTTGTATAGGACGACTGATTATTTTTTCGCGATTACGATGTTGGTCCCATGGAGAAAGTTGTTCAGTTTGATGGTATGTACCACAGTCTTAATTTTGACCACACCTTTCTGATACACCAGTTTATAATGATATAGTCCATCTTATCGATTTTGATAACAGCGACCCTTCGAAATATTTTTATCCTAACGTGTGTCCTAATATGACTCGTAGTATTTTATTCGTAAGATAAACTATTATTAATATTTTCATGATATTTTCATGATATTTGAAATACCTATAAATATTTGCAGTAGACCAGTGCTCCTAAAACACCATAACCTAAAAACTAAAACCAGCCCAAAAATATTTTTCATGACCGCCGCAAAATCACTAAATGAAGTAGTCTAAAAAAGCGTCTACCTACTCTCATCTACTGAATGCAGACAGCGCCGTCGTTGCCTCATTTACAAACCTTAGCGGCAATTCCATTTTCTCACTAGAAAGTAGAATTGAACAAAGACCTCGCTCGGGTCTCTTTCCAATTCGCAATTTACCATTTACCGCGTTTTTTTCTAATAAAGAAAAATCAGAAACGCTTTTGTTTAAATTGAAAGATGTCAATGCATGTAATGGAAGGCTTTTTCTTGTGTTTTTATTTTCTGTTTTGTCTCCAACGGTTAAACGTTTGAGCTGTAATAAAATGGAGATCTTGAGTAAAACTTTGCGATACTTAAAGTAATAAATTCAGTTTGTGAAAAGTTTTACACGTATTTTCAAGAGGTTTTTGCTGTAAAATTGTAAGTATTCTGTTTTAGAATTTTATAGTAGTTTCGCATTTCAAAAATGTATTAAAGCAGGTATGACGACAGTTAAATAAAGATATTATTACTTTGACTACATATTATTAATTTTGCCATTTCATGAGTTGAAAATTTTAAGAAAAATATTAAATAACTAGCTTTTGCCCGCGGCTTCGCTCACGTGTAACTTGGAAATTATCCCAGTGAAATGTACAGACGCCAGCACATCAAGCTACTACAATCTGTCAAATTTCTTTAATAGATTTTCATCTTTATCGCTTAAGCATTAGGTTCAAGGTTGACCGGGAAAATTTGACAGTTTCGGGTGGCTTGACCTGCTGGCGTCTCTACTACCGGAATAAGAATTATCCTATGTTCGAACCCAGGTCATCCGTTAAGACGTGAAAATGTAACAACTATACAGAGAGACAAATAATGAATTCAAATAATCTTTTTTATACATTAAAAAGGTTTTTATGATTCTAAGGCCCGCTTGCACCAAAATCCATAAATACAGTTAGCGCTGAACATGTCTAAAACATCATTACAACCCTGACAACTTCAAAATTAACAGAAATAGAATAATGATACATATTCGTTGAGCGCTCAACGTATTTTGTGATTTGCGGTGTTAGTGGGCCTAAAATCATAATTATTCATTTTAATATGATCATCATTCATTTTTGTGATTGACTACCATTGGCCCCGTAGGCCTTATGTGAATGTGTGACGTGTTAGCCAAGTTATTTTTAAGACTGTAAATTGTAATAATTTGACCGAGTACACCGACTTTAACGAAATAAAGACTAAATGTTATCTCAAGCTACGGACTGTGACTATATTTCCAATCCTTTAAACCTCTTAAAAATAGGTAATAAGTACTTACCTACACAAAAGTATCAATATTACATGTGAATTTTAAAATCATCCCCTATTTTATCCCCTTGAAAAAACGCTGAAACACGTAGTTCTATATTTCTTACCAAAAGCTTAAATTTTAATTTGCATTTCCCTAACCTATGAAATGCTAGGTTGTATGGAAACCTTTTATAGGGAGTAATCCCTATAAGTTTATTTCTAAAACAAAATATAGCCTATGTCCTTTTGTAGGATGCCATCTACCTCTTTGCCAAATTTTATCGAAATCCACTGTTGTTTAGCCGTGAAAAGGTAACATACAGACAGAGTTACTTTCGAATTTATAATATTAGTATGGATTTATAATGTTGTTTATTCTGTAAGCAGGATATCGGAATCACTTTTGAAAGTCATATTAAAAAAAAAGCTAGATGGACTTGACATAATTCCTATTACCCCTGAGAAGAAATGACAAAACAGACGCAGGGATCAAAGTCTCTTTTCAAAGTCCAGACATAATCTTGGTCAGATCATGTGAGGACCGTGTAGATTAGCGTCAGAAATGGTTTTTTGAGAAAATAATCACACAAATTTGAATGGACCCGTCTAGTAAGTCCCAGCATTTGTCAGACTCAGTAATCGTATAGCTCAACTCAGTATCTAAGGAGCTCAACGACTCTACGAACAATATCAAAGAAAGAACATTTGGGTAGGCCGCATAAAGTACTCAAATTGCCAGACTATATCGAGTACTATACTGTACCGAGTTTCAAGTTCATCCGACAGCGCGTTAAAAATTTTCCTTTAACTTTGACACCCCCTGAAATATACTCTGTGAGGGGTTGTATTTAAAAAACTAAGTGTCAATCTTTATTATTTACTGAAGCAAATATTGCCAAGTGTTAAGTTTATTAACTCAAGGAAAAAGATTTTTCATACAAACAATATCCCCCCTTTTCACCCCCTTAAAGGTCGAATTTCCAAAAACCCCTTCTTAACGGATGCCTAGGTCCTAATTGCTATGTGTGCCAAATTTGACCCCAATCCATTCAGTGGTTTGGGCTGTGTGTTGATAGATCAGCCAATCAGTCAGTCACGCTTTCCTTTTATAGATATAGATAATAGTCTTACTAAATCTATTTTTGGTTTCAGTTTTCATGGTTTCGTTTTTGCTACAAAAAAATCATAGTTTTTCCATTTATGTAATTTGCCTATGAATATAATATGCAACTTACTCAAACAAAAAAGGCCTTGTTAGGAACAAACCGCTCACCTTAATGTTAGGGGTGGCAAAAACATTGAGGGGTGGCGAAAGAAAATTAATTTCTTCAAATGCTCCCCATCCACCCATTGTTTATAAAAATCACTGCGTCAGTTCCTTTAACTCTATATGTTTGTCTATGGTTCAGTTTCAAAAAGTCTCATAATAGCCCTTAAAATGTTTTTTTCGTTAACAAATTAACATAATTTGTGGTCGTTAGAAGAAATTAGGTAGGTATTTCTAGTGTTTATTGACCTTTTGGGGGCTTTAAAAATAAATTGTTTGTTTCTACTTAATCTAAGTGAGTGGTACATGTTTCTGAGTAAAGGAAAAGTACTTATCATTTTATAATTTTATTTTTAAATATTTATAGTTATCATTAAGTAGATTTAGAAAACTCATCATTAGCTTCACAATAATTATTTTGTTATCTGTTTTATACTCAACGGCTATCAGAAATATTAAATACTGGCTTTTGACCGCGGCTTCGCCTGCATGGATTTCGGAAAATATTCCACGAGGATTTTCTACCAGGATTAAAAGTATGTGTTAATCCAAAACTATCTGTGTACCAAATTTCAATCAAGTCCATTCTGCTGTTTTTGTGCCAATCCGAAATATACATCCAGTCAAATGGACAATTATATGAATAGGTAGTTTAGGAATTTAGCCGTCAAAGTGTATCTTACAGAGAAACAGACAGGTTTATTTCCGAATGTATAAAAAAATCTCAGACGAATTTAATTCTACCCTCCTTCTTAGCGTATCAATGGCAAATAAGGTTGTGAAAATTCAAATATTATGTTCAGCCCAAAATTCTGCAACGCTAACTCCGTTCACTGACGCCGTCATAAGATCCTCAAGTGCACAGGTGACAGGGCATGCGGCGCAAGAGACGCCGCATATACACTCGAGTCATTCTTAAACCCCCATCTGTGGTGATTCTTTTTGTTACGGCCGACTTGGGTTCGTAGTCTATTTAGGGATTCCCGAGTCAGTCACGGTAACGCGTGCCCAGGCTCTCAGATGGCTCGATAAAACAGCCAACGGGCTTAAGAAATTCCCATCAGAGATCACGTCTTGCTGTAGAGGCATTTTGGCTATAGAGGCAATTCTGTCCTAACGAAAAGGCAAGGCCTTGATGTAACATACTCCACCAGGACGAACTAGGTTAATTTTAGAACCAGAAGACCAACATTGCAACAAAATACCAAAATAAAACAACAACACAAAGTCAAATACCAACCAAAGTTACTATCAATATAAGATTCAGTCCTAGATTCCAGCTTATACATCATCCACATTTTACGCCTTCATTAATCAGGGGAGATACAAAATAGACATACATTCAGAACAGGCTCCAATCAACAGTTTAAACATTCTAAATCAATATTAATTAAAATTCTACACGTACCAAAATGTCTGCCAAGAATTTCAACACTTATGACAATACATAGTGATTTATTGTAGAAATAGCGAGCCGCCCCTGCTTCGCACGGTTTTTACTTTTTTGATTTCTTCATTATCTATAAGTTTAATATTAATGTATTATACACATAAACCTTTCGGAATGAATTTTCTAAATGATGGTGAAAGCCACATGAAAATTCGTTGCGTAGTTTAGAAGAACAACGCGGCCACACAGACAGACACGAAAAGCAACTTTAATTAATAGTATGTATAGTGAGAGAGTGATTAATTTGGTAATAATTTTGCATTTAGAGATAAGTCTAAGAATAGAAATTGTCAGCTACCTAACGTCACCGATGCTTATCGAAAAAGGAAAGTGTTTTTATAAAAATAGTGTAACACTAATTGACACCTATGTTCTTCGTCAATAGTAGATAATATCTAATTATTCCTGGGACATATAGAGGTAAGAGGAACAAGGTGTACAGTTCACTCATCCTTCAAAAAGGGAGGATCCTCCGACCAGTTGGTTATTATGTCTGTTGGGCTACTGCCACGACGCGCGGTAAACTCTGCTTGCGTGATGCAGGATGTGTGTGACGTCAAGTTTTTGATGCGTAGTTTGCTTGTGGCGTTGTAGATCCCACATATACTTTATGTTTTTACTTTAGTGATGTCACTATGCATGTATCAAGCGCAGGCCACACTGGAAACGAAGCTAAGTTCGTTTAGCTTTCTTCCGCATCTTTTCATACTTCTGTTTTAATTTCGCTTAGTACGCGGTGTGAATCAAAGTATGAAAAGACGCGGAACAAAGCTAAATGAACAGCTTCGTTTCGCTTCCTTCTCAGTGTGAGCTGCGCTTAAGATTTTGTAAAGATACCAGAAAGCCTAGACAAATAGCATTCACTTCGGAGCGATTCTATTTCTACAATCGCTACAGCCTCAAAGTGACATTGACATGATCATGTGACATTTCGATAGCTTATGTCAACCCCATACATTTTTGGCTTTTCTCCTAACGTCATCGCTAATCGAATGTTACTTTTTTAGGCCCTCTGAGAGCCTAGACAAAGTAACATTCGACTAGCGATGACGCTAGTAGAAGAGCCAAAACATGTATGGGGTTGACATAAGCTATCGAAATGTCACGTGATCATAAGTCAACGCCAGCGATAACTTCCATAGAAAAGTGTCAATAGCGATTATATAAATAGAATCGCTCCGAAGCGAATGCCATTAGTCTAGGCCTAATGAAGGCCCAGACAAATGAAAATCGTTAACAAAGCATTTCGTATTTCTAAACCGACTTTCAACAGGATTGATATAAGATTTTCGGTAGCATGTCGGTCCTGTACATTGATGACTTTTCCATCATCTGTAAGCTGATAGAATGTCACTTTGTCTAAAATGTTAAATACCTCTCGAATACAGTGTGTTTTCCTTCTGTAAAGACGACTTTGTATTCCAAGGCACTCATTATTAATAAAAAAACCATCATCATTCTCCAGCCCTTAACCCAATTTATTTGGTTTCGGCGCAACATGTCTTTTTCTTCCATACTTCTCTATTAGTCGTCATCTCGGTAGCCACTCCCTTTCTAGCCATATCATCTTTCTTAATTTGTTGCATCTTTCACAAAGTCCATCCATCGTTTTTTTTTTTGTTCTTCCCCTACTCGTATAGCCATCCACATTCATACTAAAAACGTTTCTGACGAGTATAAAAACACTTAAAATATTTTCTTGAAATTTTGGTTTCATTCGGTCCAAATATTTATAACAAAAGCTGAAGGAATTCTTAAATTGGTAAATGCAACTAGCGTTATTTATTTATTTAGCTTACCGCAGTATGCAGCTTGAAATGGTCACAGCTTTAATAGAATGGTCACTGGAGAGATAAACAAAATATGTGACATAATTTCATGTTAATTTACTTCTAAATCTTTATCCACACTAAAATCATAAACGCAAAAGTAACTCTGTCCATCTGTTACTTTTTTACATAAACTACTGAACCGATTCTTGTGAAATTTGACAAATGAGACAGATAGGTAGCCTGGGACATGGAGTAGGTCATTAGGTTAGTTTTTATCCTGGATATTTGTAGAAAAAAATTATGAAATTCAAAAAGCAGACGAAGTCGCGGGCAACAGTTAGACATTTAGTCAGCTAGTCATTTTTATTTTCACTTTTTGGTAGCTATTTACCTCGAAAAACGGAATATCGCGAGAAGTCCCGTTCTCAATGTTGTTTTATAATGTAGTCATTTATAATTATAAATGACTACATTAATACAAAACAATAAAAAAAGTAGTTTTAGTGTTAAAATACTTTCTCAAAACAATCAGCACAACTTTGAAATGAGTACGCATTTACTTCGTCATTGTCACTAAAATTTGAATTCAGAATTTTTACAGTTCAACGTTTTCCATGTTCTGTGACTTTGCAAAATGTGCAACATTTGTCTCGAGCTATTCATAAATTTCAGGTGCGTCTGAATATAGCATCGAAAATTTTTCAGTGATTTGTAAGTATTCATCTTGAAGGAAAGTGCTTAAAATATAGGATTTTGAATGGAATAAAGAATTTGATTTTCTTACAAATTACAATAACCATTCCATCATTCGAAATGAAGGAATGCTTAGACCTTCTCAGCTAATTTGAATTACTTTTGAGAAACGATGTCATTTCATCAGAGTTTATTCAATTACTGGGAGACTTTTGGGCTGGATAGGTAAAGAAAATTCTGACTCAGACAACCTTAGTCATGGCTGTAGCACGGTAATGCAATAAATGGATCATAAGTAACGAATAAATGTCTTTGTCTTTCTTTATCTTAGTAAAAATTTGGTAAAGTAAAATCTCTTATGGTGGGTTATGCACTTATGTTATACATACGTAATTATGTGAACCGTAACATACGTTGAAACGATCATGCCGTCCAAATACAGGTTGTTAGCCGACGTTCGCACGGACGTAAAAGTATCGCGGCGGGATTTTATCTCGCACTGGATTTTCAACTCTCGGTGTTGAGCCGAGCGTTGAGAATCCAACTTAACAACAACAGAGTGCATTCTAGCGCGTCGAAAAAACACACTGTTGGATTTTCAACTCTCAGCGTTAAGTAGAGCGTCGAAAATCCAGTGCGCTAAATAAAATCGCCGCGGTATTTTTATGTCCGTGCGAACGTCGACTAAGTGTAAACAGTAGCAATCTTTTAAGGGGTCATTGTACTCATCATTATGAACAACTTTTACTATGAGACCAAACCTGAAATCGCGAAAAAAAAAATCTGCTGTTCCCTAAATTTTTACGAATAATGCGAACATAAATGTACTGAACAGCTGATTTTTTTTCGCGATTTCAGATTTGGTCGCATAGTAAAAGTTGTTCATAATGATGAGTTCAGTGACTCCTAAAAAAAATTGCTGCCACTGTTTACACTTACACCTTGTATATGCAATGCAACATGCAAACCAAAAACACATGTTGTTGTGCTACTTTGTAGACGTTGTTACATTTCAATTTACTTTTCAGATAAATATGTAGCCATTAGGAATTATTATTTGGTTGAATTAATGTACCCCGTTTACATTCAGCCCATTTCCACGGCAACTTGCAAGGAAATGGAAAATAAAATAGACAACGCGAATGTGTAAACAGACCGCTTCTCTTGCCGTTGACGTTGCTGCATGCCCTGCCTGGCGATCCCTAAATTGACGGTTTTTTGGCGGACATCAAAGGGCCGGCAACGCAAGCGCGATTTAGTGTTTATGTAGGTATTGCTCTCTTGCTCACTTGCTATCGAATTTCTACGTTCTCAATTGTTAGAAAGACATGTGACGCGGCAATGTAAACACTCATTTCCCTTAACGTTGCCACAACAATATTTAGGGAAATATTTCTGGCAGCGCGAATGCCAATGGCTGTAGCTGAATGTAAACGGGGTACTCGAATTAGATTCATCGAAACGTTCAGCATTTAATTTGTCATCATTAATAGCACAGTACAAACTAACGACTATCGAAAAACTGTTCGTCATTTGTTTTATCAATCTGCACAAATTTATGAATCCAAAACCCCAGGGGAAGGGTAGGGGGGGGCGGGGTTAGTTGCAAACCCCATAGGTAGCTACTGATGATGATTTTTTACCATCGGATGATGTTTTTTACGTTTATATATATTTGATATAAGCTTATATATCTATTATGTAAAGGATTTTTCCTTATGCACACATGGGGTGCAGTCGACACGTAAGGAGTTCAAAGTTTAATTAAATAAGTATCCTTCCCAGTACTGCTTTATTACAAAGACTACTAGGAAGCTGAACCTTTCCACACAGGGTTAAAACGAACCTAGAATTACTTCTGACTAATTCCGTACCAACATCAAAGAGTTGAATACCATTGCATGTAATTTTGGCATCACCAGCGTCTATTTATTATTGCAATGAAGTCATTGGCATTTGTAGCGAAAAGGACAGATAGATCAGTTTATTTTTAGATCGGATAGTTATTCGGGTGAGATGTGCAACTCGTTCGAAATTCGAAGAATTTTTGAATTGGCAAGTTTACATACGGTGAAAAGTTTTCCTACGATAAAATAAACGTTATTAATAATGTATTTTTTATGTGTCATACTCTGAATTGTCAAAAAGGTTTTATTATGACGGAGAAGTTTTAATTATTACCTACTTTTATAGCAACATAATTAGTTTTATGGGCTGGGTTTCTTTTAATGTTAATTTGGTGTTTTTTCAGTCACAACAATCGCAAACACAAGTGTTTTATGTCTTTGATTGAAGTCATTTATATATTAATGAGTAGTAATAGCCCTAGATTTTCATAATACTTATAAATGACTTACTTTTTCCCGCGTATTCGTTTCCGCGTGAAGGTTGAAAATTATCCCATGGGAACATACTACCGGGATAAAAATTATCCTATGTGTCCAAGTTCTATTGTGTGTGAAATTTCATCCAAACCTACTAATGATTGAAATACTATCGTGAATTCATGCAATCCTACTACTTTTTTGCTCAGAAATTGTACACAACGTGTCTCAAACAAAATGCCGTCTTGTATGCATGC
The DNA here is from genome assembly GCA_946251885.1 of Cosmia pyralina. NCBI lineage: Eukaryota > Metazoa > Arthropoda > Insecta > Lepidoptera > Noctuidae > Cosmia > Cosmia pyralina. The sequence goes on along the minus strand of OX276354.1, from coordinate 23,315,633 downwards.
AACGTACAGTCAGCGTCAAAAATATCTGGCGAACACACTGTTCAAAATGATCTCAACGACTAAGAAAATTAAACTTTATCTCAATTGGTTAAAGTTCTTGTCAGAATGACAGTTATCGTGTACCGTCTTCATTGTAAAAGATTCCATGTGACATTGAGTTAATCATTTATTTTCATAGTTGTTTAGGTAATTTTGAACAGTCTGTTCGTCCTAATATTATTGATGCTGACTGTACTACCGGGATAAAAAGTATTCTATGTGTTAATTAATCCAGTTTAAAACTACCTGTGTGCCAAACATTCAAATCCGTTCAGCCATTTGTGCGAAATTGAGTAAAAAACATTCAAACATACAAACTTTCACATTTATTTATTTACTATGATTTTTGACACGATTATATTACCTACCTACCTCTAAAAACATAAGTGAAAATAAATATTTATTTTCCATACAATTGAACAATTATTATTAATAGTGTTAACTTAGGTCTTGTCTACCGTATTAAAATAAAATAAATAATATGCTGTGCTAACACCTAAAAGCGATAAATTGACAAATAAAATAATTTACAAAATTCCAAAATTCGTTCTAAACGAAATCTCTCATTAAAACCAACCTCACAAAGTCTTTACCCAAGCATCTCAAACAAAAACGAAACATAGTCAAATTCAATTCAATGAATACACGCATCTATTTCGCGGTAAAACGCTTCGATTCTCTTCTTAAGGGCGGCAATACAGATGCCTGTGGCTTGTACAAAACTATTCAAGTAGCTGGCATGCCATTGTGTTGTTATGGCACACGGCATGCAAGCTACTTGCATACTATTGTGCAATTCACAGGCGATTATGTGTTCTCGCCCTAAGACTTAGGTACAGTCAGCCTCAAAAAGATTGACAAGAATTCATTTGACTGTCTACAATTTGTGTGCCATAATACTGTAGCGATGTGTAGCTACAACTAAGTACCAAATATGTATGTAGGAAATGAGTAGGAAACTTTATTTTCATCTGGCAAGTGGGATGCTTTATTTCTTTTCATTTTGGAATATTTAACAGGATTTGTTTGTTTTTTTTTTTTGGCAGAACGAAGATTGAGCGAGTAAAGTTGTGTTTTTCTTACTTCTTTAAAAATAACACAGTTTTTTCAAGATATCTGCTGAATTTTATTTGCCCTACCATTCCCAAACGTATATGTTTTGTGACTACGTAGACTATTGATACAATAATGGAGTACACAATTACTTAAATTAATTCTATTCTTTTCGAAGTATAATTCTTTTTGAGGCTGAGTGTACATGGATACAATAGACATTCAGACAATCCAAGGGTCAGTGACCTATAAGACTACTTGGTCATTCCCAGGTTATCATGAAAGTCGTTATTAATAAACGCTTACTCAACATTATTCTATTATTTGTGATGAGAAATAGCATCTAGTATATTAGTTAAAGCATTTAGCCCACGTACGCACGGACGTAAAAATATCGCGGCGGGATTTTATCGCGTAGATTTTCAACTCTATGTTGAGCCGAGCATTGAGAATCCAACAGAGTCCATCCCAGCACGTGGAAAAAACACTGTTGGATTTGCAACTCTCGGCGCTAAGCAGTACGTTGAAAATTTTGTGCGCGAAAAAAAATCGCCGCGGGTAAAAAAACCCCAGTGCGAACCTGGGCTTACCACGGGAGCCATTACTATTATCAATAGTTTATTAAATTCAGATTTGGTTGCAGACGATTAATGAGAATTAAGTCGGTCTATCAATCAACTAAATAGTTAATAGAAGTATTTGAAATCTCAGACAAAATTCCATAATCACTGCTTTTGACAGTTAGATTGATTAGTGCAATTATGACTGTTATTGAACCCTCGTTTGTAGGTATGATCTGTTCCAAAACTGTATGATAAAAGTGTAAATAAATCCTGATCAGCACCCTAATTGCATAAAACATTATCAATTGGAGTTGGTTTCATTTTGACAGTTCAACAACATTCATTGCGTTATATACGTTGTCGAGCTGACAAATTTTCCGAACATATGAAGCAATGGATTAGCAATTTGTTTCAAAATGAAAGCAACTCCGATCGATAATGTGTTACGCAATTAGGGTGCTGGTTAAATTCTTTTGCAATCACTCATATAAGGATAACACATATTTAAGAGGTCGCAACTTAAATCTCTTTTTCCAATTATTATTGTTTTAATAACATTACTAAGTTGTAAAAATAGAAAATAATTCACAATATGTCATTTTCTAAGAGTAAATACCAAAGGTCTACTAAGAATTTGAGAGAGGTCATTGTCCTTAGATTTAAATTTATTAAAATAATCACGAAAAACGTTTAGAAATGCGACGCTGCCAGCCCGCGCGCGATTAATGCTCTTAATTCTGGTCCTTACCGGACGGCAAGCTGCCCATTACTCGTCGTCCGCAGAATCTAACTACCTGATGTTGCACCGTCATGTCAAATGTTAAAGTTAAAATTCGGAGCAGGGACATGATATTTGACACGTCTGACAGATATTTAACAATAACTTTAACCAGCGAAGCGTAGGCGGTTAAGGCTACAGTTAAAGTTACCAATTAACCATTTTTTGTACTTTAACAAAAGTGGGTTGCACCATCTTACTTTAACAATAACAAACAGGAAGGAAGAAGGAAGGAGGTGAAGGTGCATTGTTTGTTATTTTTAAATAAGATGGTGCAACTCGCCCTTAATATTTATCTAATACATCTCATAATCGAATATATTATACAACAACAACCAAATTTGACTAAACACAAAAAACATAATCCTACGCCAAAATTCCTACAAAGGTCACAATTTCACAAACAAGCTAATCACGGTAGCGGTCAAACAATAAACAAGAAGGCCGCGATACGCTTTGTTTACAGAAATAAAACACGCACGTCTTAAAATAAAACGCAGCGTATAAACACAGCGGAGAAAGGACGAATTGAATCAAGCACGAGAACGCTTTGTGTGCTCGTGACGTCTGTGTTTCATCACGTTATGAAGGAAATGTGGTCTATATGCGTCGTGTGAAGCGTTATTTATCTGTATATGCATAGATAGCCTTAGTACCAAATTGCAAGAATTATGTCCGTATTCTAGCAGGATTCTAATCCAAAATCATCACTTAAAAATCACTACTTTCTACCTACCTGCGATAATTTCAGCATTCTTAGGGAAGTGTTTTGAGACAACGTTTTCATCACAGAGCCAATCCGGCAAACTGTGCACGGTACAATGTGTGGCACGAAAGATGAGACTTGACGAGCGCAGTATCGCGCCTCCCGCGCTCTTTCCGCCGATGACGTTTCAGATCTCACACCGCCAAAGAGACCTTTAGATCAGAATAACTAGAATCAGAGATGTATAATCTACTGCGCAAGTCAAACTACGTGGTGTGTCAAGTCTCATCTTTCGTGGCACGCATTGCATGTGGGTGCCGACTGCATCTCATTCTGCCTCAGAATATTTTGTTGTTTTGTAGTTGCAATTATTTCAGAAATCCAGACAAATACGAGTTGCCTTTAAATGTGCCACATTGAGTTTTCATTGGAACGAGAAAGTTCAAAATAATTGATTTACCTGATTAATGACCTGGAAGTTATGAAAACCTTTCAGTTAGGTACATGAAAAACACTTCTCAGGAACGTAACTACTTTAAGGGTATATTCTAAATAAAAACAAAGATGGTTGCAGAGCCAATGCCGATTAGATATTGTACTTACAGGAAGAGCTGTCGCGATGACGTTGCATGTCATACATTTTACTCGTAGCCAAAATGTTCAGAAAATGTACATTAAATCCACCCACTTACACACAAGTCGGTCAAGTGCAGGCCATCTTTAATTCTTTATGTATTGTCCGAATTTCCTAGCCTTTTTATGTATTCAAGATCATGGTACGTTTTATTTTGTTTTTTTTTGGTATCTTACAATTGAAACCAAACTAATATTGCTTAGAGCGATTTAGAAAATTTTCAGTCTTTTTAAAATGACTGGAAGTTTTTGAAATCGGTTTCTTTATTAATACAATCTTTATTCGTTTTAGATGTGTCAGCAAAATTGTCAAATGAAATTAATCATAGTGGATATTTTATTTCAAGTGGTAATAAAAAAAACTCATTAATTGTGAATAAAGAAGCTCTATGGTAGCTTTTTATAGGGATTAGGCAATAATATATATAACACTTTTCCGTTGAAGTATCTATGTTGATACGGAAATAGTGTCATTCAACATTCCTACACAATTTAGCACAAGTTTACGTTGGTGGGTTTTATTTTATCGTCAATTAATTTGACTTGGCTTGACTGATAATCTAACCGATATTGTTTAAAGCATACTTCTAAACTTTGTCTACCTTCTCTCAATTTTGCACATTTTTGGATTTCCAAGATTTGTACCTAGTTAAGCTGATTAAAATTTGTATCGAAACTTAACAAGGCAGGAATTCTCGCTCTGGCAATATTGTTTGTTATTATCAGTCAGCCAAAATGTCAACACATTATGATTTAACAACCTGGAAACTATTATTCAAATTGACTAAAACTTTTTAACAACACACATAATCAGCGGATAATGTTCCCACTGCTGGAACACAGGCCTCCTCTCAGTGAAGGGAGTGGGCTGTAATCCACCACGCAGGCCCAGTGCGGGTTTTTGGATGTCACAGTCATGTCTTCGAATTTTTGGTTCTAGGACATGCCGGTTTCCTCACGATGTTTTCCTTCGCCGTTTTGAGAGCAGTGGTGATGAAGTTATTTACAAAAAGTAAAGCGCTTGCCTGGGTTTGAACCCACGACGTACAACTTGTAAGTCGGGGCCGTTACCACTGGGCCACCACTGCTCTCTAAGCAAAAACTTTTATTCAATAATCCAACAATTACCATATCAGTCCCACTTAATTCCATTGCGTTCTAATCAGAACAAATAATTAAAACATATGTTTAGTTAGTGAAAACAATAAGGCGCAATCTGTCCAATGACCTTTCGACGGCCAAAAGTAAACTGTGACGGGAGGAAAGTAAATCTCGACGGCGCAAGCGCAGAGAATATCCCAAAATAAAGTCAGGCGCACGAGGTATCGAGTTCCCCTCAGTTTCAACTAGCGTGTGCTAGAAGGCACACCTCAAGCCTGTGATAAATCTCTAGTCGTACAAACCCTCCATAGTGCTTCAAGCTGCTACAATATGACAAGTAAAGTGCTGTAAACCTATTGCATTACCCCAATAACCCTTCTTGTGTGATTGGATTACCCCAGTGTTTTTTTATGTGGCTATAATTTTGCTGTAAGTATCCGCTTTGTTTTTTTTTTTTTTTTTAATAAAATCATTTAATTTACGCTTTACACTGACACTATTGACACAAAGAGTAAAGTAACAAAGACGAAGCCAATCAAACGGTTGGTTAATTTTAGTACGATGCGAAGATTGCGACGATTTGTTTTAAAATAATACACATAACTTTGACACTACTGAATGGCATACAGTTTTATTACAAGCACTATTTTCCTTTTAAAATTCTAATGAAACAATTTAATCATTAATTCAACATGGTTCTTGCACTTAACCCCACACAAAGAGGTGGTATTTACCCAACCTACTGCGTTACCCTTTTCTCACCTGTCATTGACAAAAATAAGCGAGTTTTCTGCATGACGTCACAAAACGAGACGTAAAATCAGCACGTGTGAAACTGCGTCATTTTGAACATGTTTAATAAACTAAGTTTATCCTAAGACTATTTATGACTATCTTTATCCTCTATTAATTACAGCAAGTATAAAGTAGGTACTGTGTAAATTACAGTTTACAGTTTTTTTTTTCTAAAACATTTTTGTTATGATACTGACAGTGACAAGACAAGAAAACAGGGATACCAACCCCAAAGTCCAAACATATATGTCACGAATCTGTCACTTGTCAGTTGTCACAGCTGTCGTCCAGAAAAATAATTTATTTATTTATTTATGTTAATACGGTTGATTTAGTTTATGGCGTAATCGATTGAACTAGACCGATGGCTGTTTATTGTTCCATTGTTTATTAAGAGGACTGCGTTGGTGTAGTGGTCACAAGCGGTACTGCTCAACATGAGGTCCTGGGTTGGATTCCCGGATCGGGCAAATTGCTAACGGGTTTTTCCATCTGGAATTTCTCAGCCCGGAGTCTGGATTTATGCCCGGTTGATGGCAATAGACTCGCCCCCTATTACATTACTTAAACATAACTAGCGTAATGTGGCTGTACTATAGGTTTATGTCTACCTTAAAAATTAAAACATCCATTACACACACTCTCTCTCACACACACACACACATACGCACACATACACACGCTAACACACACACAAACACGCACCACCTACACTTATACAATCACTCACACACATACATGTGCACGTATTCAATTATAAACATTGTTGTAAAAAGTATATATAATTGTACTAGTTTATTGTAACTTTTTGTAAGGGACAGGGACTGTTATTCCTTAATACAGGTTATTCTATAACCTAGCTAGGAAAACAGAACTTCACCCACTAGATTGTGCTTGACATGGTACAAAATATGTATAATTCCAAAGATGCCTTATGTACTACAATCTCCATTTTTTATGAAAAAATGAAATAAATTATTACGATTTTCATAAACAATAACAAAGGTCTCAGAAGATAAATATTAGTGTTACAGTGACGGGGAACTATAAAACAATTTAACCAACGTACACTATTGTAAAGAGCGATAGGAAGAGGTAATGCGATCTGAAGTCGAACACGTTATTTTTACTGAGTTTAGTTGGAACCGATACATTTCTAGCTGACACCGATTAGAACGCTTAAATAAAAAATAATGACCTGTTTCTGTTTGGTATTGGGTGGCATGTCTCATGTTAGTTGCTTGTGATTGGATAACTGAATAACCAATCAAATAAGCTGACACGAAAGTTCGAAATAATAACTGAGGCGCTTATAACCCATAGTCACCGCCTGAGGTATGTGAGCGGTGAGACGGGGGAGGAAGACAATCAAGCTAACTCAGTCTGCTAATCTTGTCAATCGTGCCCTCCCCCGTATCACTGCTCACATGCCTCAAGCAGTGACTAGCACTTGCGCGCACACTATCGACGCTTGTGATTGATAACTGAGGTTTATAACCCGGTGGTGAATCTAACGCCGTAAAAATGTGGGTTTCATTTTCGAGTCGGGCAAAGTGATATTGTAGTGTTATAATTCTATAAATACAGATTTGTTACGATCGCGAATCATGTTTAGATCAACATACAACCTGATACTGACCTCCTAATTGGAAAAAACGTAATAAAATTTGAATTTTGCGGGCTACCCTGGCGGTTTCGCCTTAACGTTAAAATACTTTTCACCCAAACACTAAAAAATACATATGAATATTCCAGCTTTGCGTGAAAAAAAACATGATTCAGCATTGATTCAAAAGATTACTAAGCGAGTTTAATATTCACAGTCATTGAAAACACATGGGCATGGTAATAAAATTTAATTCTTACAAAACAGACTTGTTTTTTTTTTATATTTTTTACAATAGGTACACGGCTACATATCAAGCTATACATTTCCAGTATAAGCTGAGCTCGCAATGTGTAGGATTTTCTTGCAATGAGAGGTCAGCTAATACTGGAAATGTAAATGTAGCCGTGTGTACTGTAGAAAGCTCCAGTGATTTTTAAAGGGTAAATAAGACTATTAGATTACCCTTATACATATTAAATACCTACACAAGTGGGTGATAAAAATCACAAAAGTATTTTATCATGAATTTCACCAAGTTATTAAAGAACTAGATCAGTTTAAAAACTAGATTAAAAAGATATTATTTTAGTGACAAAATTTATCGCTGTCATTCCTAAGTTTTGAAACATTTTATTAATTTATGATTTCCGAAAACTTTTGATTATGAAAATAGGCCTGTTGTTGCATTGTATTTACTTAGGAACCAACTTAAAACTTGAGTATCTGTACACAGTAACTATTTAAGAGATTTGTTTTTGAAACCGTTTACGTGTTTAAAATTTTATGTTACATCTAGATAAATTTTGTGAAAGCTCTCTAGTCTAATATCATATGTAATAAAATAGATTTATATTTTAATTAATTAGTGCCATTAGCAAATTAATGGCAATAAGGAAATCACACACATCACACACACACACACACACACACACACACACACACACACATACACACACACACACACACACACACACACACACACACACATACACACACACACACACACACACACACACACACACACTCACACACACACATACACACATCACACATCATAATTATTTCTTTAAATCAATAGGAAATAAAAGATTATTAAAAGAGTAAGGATCCCAGTTCATATCCAATATTTTATTACCCTTATATAAAGCTATGTTAATCTGACCCTAAAACCTTCTTCGAAGCATGTCATCCCTAAAAGCCTCACTCGTCATATTTCAAAACGTCACAATAATATAAAAATATTTCATCATTTACCTTTCACAGTACTCCAGCTAACATTATTCCGATGTCGGTACTGTCAGCACAATAAATGATAGATTTCATGAAATAATATTATATTTATTATTCAGTATTTAAAACGTACTTTACCATCCTTTTTTAAGTGTTTTAACACGGGCTTTTGCATAAACAAAAATACTTGAAATATTCAGATTCGTACTGGATAAGATTTGGAGTAGAATCCTACTAATATTATAAATGTGAAAGTTTGTGAAGATGTTTGAATGTTTGTTAGTCAATCACGCAAAAACGGCAAAACAGATTTAGATAAAGTTTGGCACACAGATAGTTTGTATTCTAAATTAACACATAGAAAACTTTTTATCTAGGTAGTAGGTTCCCGTGGGATAATTTCCGAAATCTAGTAGATGAATAATTCTGCTGGAAATTCTTATAGACAAAACGCATAATAGCTATACATTCTAAATGAATCCTGTACTCCACCGGTTTAGGTACTTAATTAAAAAGAGATAAACAAAAAAACCACATGTCCGGTTAACCGACTAAACGTAACACCTGTCACTTCAGTTGTCATGCTACGACACAGTTGTACTCTTCAATTTAGCAACTTTATAATTCGTTGTATAACGTTCAGTAGTTTAGACGTGAAAAGGTAACAAACAAACTTACTTTCGCATTTATAATATTAGTTAGGATAGGATAGGATGTCATGTCAGCTAGCAAAATGGCAATTGAATCCTCATTTTCACTTTTAGTAATTATGCTTGTAAGTCTGTGATTACAAACTTCGCGTGCCAAGGAAGGGACTGTGACAATATGTCTCCTTGTACCTTTTCTCATTTTGATAGTACAGGGATGACTTGCAGAATTCTAAATGGGCCGTAGGCATTTTTGGAAAATTTTACTTTTAGTAAAATTAACTGCATTAATCCAATATGAGTAGGTGAGCCAAAGTAGGTATGAATGAGTACAAAAGTAAAAAATAAACAGGTGACATAAATTTTGTACTGAATGCGCCATTTTAGAAAAGTAAAAAAATGTAATTCCCAGAAAGGGGTTTCAACGTTATGGCTAACATCATTCTTCTCATGAATTTCCTTTGCCGTTTTCTTTTGTAGCTATTAAAAACCAATTGAAATTCACTCATTGTAATATTGTTAACCAGAAAGGAATAAAACATCAATAAGATTTTGAATTAATTAGCCCGGAACCAGGAAAACAATGATTTACGCAGGTTTCAAAGAAAGCGTGTCACAAACGTACAAAAGCTTCTTTGTGTACAAGCCAAATACGTAGAAAAGTGATTCAAAGTGTTCAATGAAAAGTAAAAAAAAATAAACCGTCTGCCAAAAGAACTAAAAATAATAATGACGTTTCCATTACTGCCTACAAGGGAAGTGAAGAAACGTATTCATAACATCCCACGCAATGGAAATTAATATATTAACACTGGAAGCAAAACATCGGAGTTTGAATTTTATAATGATGTAAATGTTTTGTTTATCTAGAGAATATTATTAGGTAAGACGTTTGAATTATGCGGAATTCTGAATAGCTTCTATTTAAAAAGCTTTAGTAGTGAACTAGCTGTGTCCCGCGACTTCGTTCGCATGGAAGTCGTAAGATACACAATATATACTAAAATAACAGCTACATTTTAATAAAACTCCCTCGTCTCCCGCCGCGTTGCGTCGCCCGCCCGATTACTTCGTTTTCGCTTAGCGGTCTTTCAGACTTTTTTCATTTTGCTCGGCTCCTAAGGGTCATAGCGTGATGTTAAATAGCCTTTACCTATCCTCGAGAATTGGGCTACCAAGTGCAAAAAGAAGTTTTAAAATCCAAATTTTTGTTCACAATTTCATGGGTATTATTTTTTTGCGCGGTACTCTAATTCTTTTCCAAAATAAAAGTAGCCTAAGTTACTCCTTATAGTATCAGCTACCTGTCAGCGAAAGTTTTGTCAAAATCGGTTCAGCCGTTTCGGATATTAGTCGGAACAAACAGACAGACAGACAGACAAAAATTTTAAATACAATTTTTTTTTCGTTATGGGTTAAAATGCTGTTATTGTAACATTACAAACAGACACTACAATTGTATTTATTTTTATAGATATACTAAGAAAGCTCTGCCTTCTATCGAATGGTCCCCGAAGATTCTGATTTTACTAATCAGCCTTTTGATCTTTCAGATTCTCATCCAAAGTAATATTTTGTAATCTAGTCTTCCTAAATCACATCCAATTTCTTTAGCAATAAAATTGTGTTCAAGAGAACGCGTTTATCAAGTACCTACATAATAAAAATGCAGCTTTGAATCCTTGTAACTGTCATATTTTCGTCTTCAACCAACTTTGAAAGCTCAGCGTTAAAATAAAATATCCAATCAATCGGAAATCCAGCTGACAACACACATTAAAGAACATCAACACGAATGTAAATGCAAAATTGTCTGTCTGTGTCTTGTCTATATTACCTTTTACACGCCTCAACCACTGTACCGATGGTTATGAAATTAGAGATATAGGCAGCCTTTTTTTTTTTTTTTTTTGTGTCAGACTTTTACTGACTAAAACCCACCCATGCTCCTTCAACTGATATACATAGATATAGGCAGCCTGGAACCTGGAAAATGACTTGGGCTACTTTTCAACTTGGATATTTGTATAAATACAAAATAAACGCAGATGGAGTTGTGGGCAAAAGCTAGCTAAATATATTTTATCTCCAAATCTATTGCTCTTAGAAAATCCTACATAAGAAGAAAATAAATACAGGGTTAGTTTTCAATGACCAGCCAAATTTTCACAGGGCGTGAATATGAACAACTTTTACTAAGGGACCAACTTTAAAATCACGAAAAAAAAAGCTGTTTTGAAAAAAAAAAATTGTTCATAATCATGGGTAGAACACACCCTGTGAAAATTTGGCTGGTCATTTAAAACTAACCGACTAACTATCTGTCTTCAGAAATGAAGTGAGATAAGATCTCAGTCTGTTTTGGTCCATGAAGTAGTCTTGTACGTCAGAACTGAGTTCTATCTGCCGTGTGACGTTAAACATGACGCGATATATTCTAAATGTGTTTTCTTCATCACAGAAGGAACAGGACTTAGTAAAGATAGCGTTGATGTTGATAACAATATTAATAGATGCAGCATAAGAAATTTGACGTCAAAATTTAAAAGCTTTGAAATAGTTATGGAGTATGAGAATATCATTCTCATACTTATTCCTAATAGTATAACAGTGAAGACTTACAAAAATAGCTGACATTTTTTGGTAATATAACAACAGAAAATTACTGTATTTTGAACATAAATATAGAACAACAATATGCTATGAAGTTACACCAATCTTTATATTGCAAAGACAAAGAATCAGTCGACAAAAGAGATATCTAGGCAGTGTATAGTAACATATTTGTATGTGAATTGCTTCATGTTCAATTTTATATATATTACTTTGTTTTTGTAACACATCAACACAAAATTGTATATTGTCACGAAATTGAACATGAAGCAATTCACATACAAATATGTTAGTATACCCTGGCTAGATATCTCTTTTGTTGACTGTACCTATACACCTAAGTTACACATACTCTCAAGATAAATTTGAACACTACGATAATGTCATTATTCACAAATAACCCAGTTCCCTATTGGGTTACGACACCAAATGACTCAGGGACGAGCCAGGCAGACCCAAGTCACCTATCGACACATTCCAACTAATTACCTAACACTCCAACATCTCATCATCATCTCTCATCATCTCATCTTAAGAACAAACATTTCTAAAAATTGTAGCCTATTTTTACCTACGATGTTACACTCGTCTTTTTTGCGTTGATTGTCTGCTATTAGTAACAAAACTGAAAACCGATTTACCAATGTCGCCATTTCCAAATGATAAATACTAGACAAGACATTATTATCACATGTTAAAATTAATACAGTCATCCTTGATTATTTGACAACGGGACCATTTCGAAATTCTATAAATTCCAAAGTTACAGAAACTACGTTTCTTTTAAGGTAACATCAACTGTATGTTCTTATAGAAAAGGTTTAAAATTGTGTGTAAATTGTGATAAACGACGAATCTCTAAAGCGATTTTAAACTTCACAAATCCCCATGTGAAATTCCTTATGATTCGTGTCACAAGGCTATAAATAACTAGCTAGATAGACTTGATAAGATCTGTCTTAAACTACCAAAATTATTTAACAAAACTTTACCTAATTTCCACTTTATGTTTTAGATGATAAGATTCAAAATTACTTTCCTCACTAATATCAGGATATTAGTGAGGAATTATGTAACCACTGAAATGTCTAGGTAAATCTTCCTCGCAATACCTGTTCTATTTCCTTCACCTTAAGATTGAAAATCATTTGCCGTAGCTAACTCTTAACGTCCAGTCAAACAGGCGCGTGAAATACCAAATGTTTCTATTTATAACAGCAGCCGGATCTCAGAGGATGTGCCTTGTGCGAACACCAAATTTAACTTTCCAGCTTCGTCCATAACGATAGCTACGTATTTGACGCCATAAAATTCTATATTAAGTGAAGGTCGTTTGACTTGGAAAGGTTATTTTGTAGGAAAAAAATCTTGGCATAACAATACAGTCACCATCTTTATTTCGATCGCTTCCTCCTTAATAGAGTCTTCCTTGTAGCCCTTTGCACATTCCGGGCGTTGAATGTCACTCGCCTCGCCATCTGAATTTTAAAGCAAAATTCACCTTCTGAAGAAATACGACTTTGATCAATATTGGATTTCTGTCTTCGTCGCCAAATCGTATATTAATGCAAATCTCATCGAAATCTTTCCTGTTCGACATTTCAGTTTTAGATTAAGATCTGCGTTTTACGAAGTGCGAGAATCAACGGGAAATGAGTGGTATTTTAAGAGGATTAATCGATTTCCTGTGTTTTTTATATAAAAATAGAATACACATCACTTGTGTGGGTGTAAGAGGTAACTATAAGGAGGACGCACGGCTTCCTCACGTGTTGGTTCTAATAACGTCATGAAAACACAAACATAACAAAAAATAACATTTACCAATATTGTGCAATCTTAAAAAGATCACAGTGTTAACTCACGTAGCTAGAAATATCAATCGGATAACCCGCAGACTGAGATTTATAAACGTTGTTCTTGTAGTTTAAGAGTTATTCGTCAGTGATAGCAATTATGATAAGTCAACGTACGTACTAAGTAACGTTTACTAATCTCAGCCTAAGGCTGCCTTTGCACCAGAGATGTGCTATGCTACGTTGCTATGGAAGCGTTTGATATCCACCAATCTATTCATTGGTCCACATATCATAGCTCTGGTAGAAACGGGTTCAACTAAGCTGTTTCTTATATGGAAGGATGCGTGCTATGGATGCATGCGCTATGGATGGGAGCTATGAATGCGCGAGTGGTGTAGCTGCCACTCCCCGTGCCTTCCCTTCGAGCTGCGTATCTTCATACCACATCTTACTCGGTCCGCTACATAGCTCAGCATCAGTGATATTGGTCACATAGTTTCGTAGCTTAGCTTTTACATTCCTGCAGCATAGCTGCATAGCACATCTCTGGTGGAAAGGCATCCTTAGTGTCTATAAGCACGTTTATCTTTATATCCTTTAATATCGATAGATAAAACGCCAGTAGTCCACTTTCTGCCACCGTTTTCAAAGCATCACACACATTAGACTCCATTATGAACGTGTAGGTTTTCTCACGATGTTTTCCCTCATTCTTAGAAGCCATTGATAAATGATATAGGTATAGATATTTCAGAAACACATTAGCTGTCGTTTAGGTTTTCAATATCTCGATATCGTGTTTCTGTCCTGTTAGTATCGCAATATGTTTTATGAAATATTCTTTGTGCCTTTTTACTGAGAATATTGTAAGGTTTGTTTACTTGTCTATTGTTTGGTAACAAAAATGTTTTATTATATTGATATGGAATGTCTTTATTCTTACTGACTTGTTGGATAATAGTTTTGTATATTTTTGCTCCGAAAAAATTAATAATACAGTTTTTACTACGAATTAAACCCATGTGAAACATTATTAAGTATCTACGTAATACATAAATACCAAGTTGCAGGCATTATGACATTCACCAATTAGAAGTTGTTACGGCACAATGGCATGCTATCACGGTCACTCATTCCAGTTTATTTTCCACAATCAATTATTTCTCCTAATTTATTTCCTATTTTCTTCATCAGGTACGTAAACAGCATTGAGCAACTATGGAGCAGTTCGAGTCACTACTGACGTGCTGCGTCTGTCTCGACCGGTACCGGAATCCAAAGCTGTTGCCATGCCAGCACAGCTTCTGCATGGAGCCGTGTATGGACGGCCTTGTCGACTACGTCAGGCGACAGGTATGGACTATTTTCTGCTATACTTAGGTCCTTTACTATGTAAGACTTATTTTTCTTCGAAGATAATTGGTTAGCAGTAGCAACTTGTTGTTTAATTTAAACTTAAGTTGTAAATTTACTAATTCCGCTTTTTGTATAAAATGCTACATAGAAGGAGGCCAATTTTGAAGGTACACGGTGTTACACAATTCGTCTGTAAATATGTACATAATAGTTTCATGCTGCATGCGAGTTTTTTAGAATAGATTATATTAAGTCCAGTAAACATCTAACTTTAAGTTATATTTTTTTGCAGGTCAAATGTCCAGAATGCCGTGCCGAGCACCGAATCCCATACCAAGGAGTCCAGGGATTCCCAACAAATGTCACTCTCCAGCGATTTTTGGAGCTTCACGCAAATATTGCTGGAGAACTCCCAGACCCCACAGCTGGACAGGTCATGGAAAGATGCAACGTATGCTCAGAAAAAGCTTACTGTGCACCATGTGCCCACTGCGACAAAAAAGTCTGCGAAGACTGTAAGTCAGCACATATGGAGGTCTTACGTAGAGAAATTTCAAGAATTAACAATCAAATTCGCCGTGGCCTCAACAGGCTACAAGATATCCTTGGAGTGGTTGAACGCAATACAACGAACCTCCAAACAAACTGCGGAGCAGTAGCCGGAGAAGTTGACGAAATACATAAAAGACTAGCCAAGGCATTGAAAGATAGAACCGATTTCTTAAGAAACGAAGTTGATCGCTACCTAGCTACTGAACTTAGAAACCTCACTCATTTGAAAGATAACCTAGAGTTAGAATTAGGTAATATACAAAGTAATTGTGATCTCGCCGATAAATATATGAACGACGACGTAGAATGGGAAGATACGGAGTTAGTAGACACTAAAGAAATTTTCCTCAAAACGGTCGAGTTCCTCAGAAACTTCGATTATGAAGCTGGTGATTATAACCGTAGAGTACGGTTTATTATGACACATGACCCCAACCAACTTGTCATGCACGTCGCAAGCTATGGTGAGCTAAATATCACTCAGCCTAACGCTTATTCTGCGGGAATGCCACAGAACCAAGGTCTGACAAGGTCTAAGAGTGATCATCGCTTAGCTACTCAGTTCCGCACACAGGAAGAGGCAAAGGGTTGGCAAGAAAACGATGAGCCCATCTTGGGTGGTCGTAAATTCGGTGAACGTCGTCCTCCACCGCCTGAAAAGCACACGAGAGACTATGGTGCTACTGATGACTACAGTGGCTATGAGTCCGAACATAGACCAACCAGATCTAGGTTCCGTTCTCGTTTTGTTAAGAGTCACCTAGATAATGACTCTGATTCAGAACAAACCACTCGCGCTGCTAAGACCGAGCAACAGCAGAAAGAAAAAGAGAAAGTCACTGATACTGAAGATGCTACCCGAGGACCTCTTAGTGGCATATTCCGATTGAGTGACTGTCCGCGTGTTATGCAAAGGATATTAGATGTTGACAGCGGAAAGAAAAAAGAAAAAAAAGAACCTCCACCACCCCCTAAACCAGTTCAGCCCACACCTCAGCCGCGTCGTCCGCCACCTGCGCAGAGGCAACAAAGTGAAGATGATGAGATATCGCGCCTCAAAAGACAAAATAAAGCTGGTGCAGCTGCTGCTTCATCTCAAGAACCTGAACGCGCACCTGTTCGTCCAGCGGAAGAAGAACGCAGCGCAATAAATCGTAAACCACCTACACCGGCGCGGGAGGTGAGTTGGGAAGAAGATAGAGAGTGAAAACTAAGCCAGCAGTACAACGTAGATTATAAGGAAATCATCGATACTAACAAGAAAAAACGCAACAACTAACGGCATTCCATAAAATACACTCCGTACACATCTAACTCATTTATATACACATACACAAACACTACAACCAAAAATATATACCTACCGTTTTGGTGTCAATATCGATTTACATGTAATTTCTCAGGCGTCCAGTGATGGTGAATCCGATGAATCTGTTGGATCTCTGCAGCGAAATCAGCGTAAAAATGTACCTGCACCACAGAAGCCGGTAACAACGGCAAGAAGACCGTCAGCCACTGAAGCACCAGCACCGCACCGAGCACCCGCTCGTGCTCCCAGCACGGAATCAAGTGCGTCAACTGAAAGCTCCGGCTCGGCGGTGAAACACACAGGTGCCATTTTAAGCATCGCAGAATTAAAAGCAAAGTACAGTCCAAACGCGCATACAACAACAACTCTTGGATCTCGTTTCTCTTCCGCAGGCAACGAGAGAACAACGCCGGCGGCAACAAACGGTACAGCCGGTGGCGCGCAACGGGTCCAGAGCCGCTTTGTCGGCTCGCAGCGACCCACGCCCGCACCCGCACCCGCCGAGCCGGCACACGAAGACTCCGACACGAGCTCCGAAGAAGAAACCGACTCGTCGGAGGAGAGTGAAGAGGAGCCTGTCACGCAAAGAAAGCCCGAGAGCCAGGCGATGGCTCGAAGTGACATCGGTCCACTTCTCGCGCGTAGCACGAATGCCCGTAATGATGCAGTCGACAGTAAGACGAAAGAGACTCCCACACAGTCGAGATACCGCACGAGACAGACGTCGCAGACAGAAGAAGAGCCCGCGCCTAGGTACAGCGCTGCATCTTCGTTTAGCAACAGATACGGAAGCAAGCCAAGAGAGGAAGAACCGGCATCATCTCTAGACGATGAAACGAAATATCCCACGGCTAGATCGAGATACCTCGCCCTGAAAGAGCGCCGCAACCGACTCGCTAGAAGTAAAAGCAGTCACACCGGTTTCGGTGCAGGAGACGACGACGATCAGGACGACCCGGTGTCACCGACAACAGCGTCACCCTCTGCGTACCTTGCGGCTCGATACGGCTCCGGCACTGGTGGTTCGGAGTTGTCTCGTAGCCGATCTTCACACGCACTAAAGTCTAGAGAGAGCTCGCCCGAAAGGCCTCCTCCTGGTGAAAAAGACGGAGCGGCCCTCAGTTCCTGGGCGAGATATTTAAAGAGCAAGTACGGATCGCGAGGCAAGGATCGCGAACCTACCAGTACCACGTCGAGCACGTCACGTCGCCTGTCTCTCGGGCTACCATTACGCTCGGCAAACGAGCTTGCCAGTTCTGATGACGATTCAAAAAACGCGGCAGGCTCCCCCATCTCCCCTACGGCGGCTACAGCAGCGGTAGCAGGTTAGAAAGAGAAAAGTGGCGTGTACATACATTGAGTGCTTAGATTTTGGTTTGACAGATGGTTTTTTCTCTGGTTATATTCTTGTATGCTAATCTATTTTTCTTATGTTAGGTTTCGCAGCAGCCGGTTCCTCCCCTAGGAGCCAGTACATGCAGAAACGCCGTTTACAATTCAGCGTGGGGAGTCGGGGGAGCGAACCCGGATGCTTTACTTGGCCTCGTGGTATCGCTGTGGGTCCCGACAACACTATGGTCGTGGCCGATTCATCCAACCACAGAGTGCAGGTGAGAATTTCTAAACAACTTTCTACCACGCATGAAACTCAAAGTATAAAAAAGGAGATTCATTCAGTTATTCAAAGATGTTATAAAACTGCTTACTATTTGATTTCGAAGAAGTTTTAATATCAGCACTATGAAACCGGACTTTTCATTTGAAATTCTAAGTAGTCGCTACAACATAAATGCTAGTTAAATCCCAATGAAACTTCACAAAAATATTATGTAAAACTCAACAATTCCTAGCCACCACAGAATCAACTCAAAATACGCAGATCGTAAAATCTTTATTATTAAACTAAACTTTAAATATTGCAATCCAATTCCATACAAGCTGTTCAGAATCTCTGCAGTTTCATTCCAATTCATTTCTGTAAAGAATGCATCATAACTTCTCGTTATATACGATGCTCGATGACCGCTGTTCCAAATATAAATGATGAAGTGATGTTGGCCGCATGTTCTCCATTTTGGCACAAGGTCAAAACAAAAATTTCGAACTATTCCAATTTTAATGGGGACGTAAATATTGCTTGGTTAATTACAAGGGTATTTTGGGTTCCACAAATACTTGAGGGGCTAAAAATAAAAGCGTTCTTTTAAGAAGGAGCTTTTACTATAGACAACACAAATACCTGTACTTATAACTCTCTGTTTGAATCAAAATATTTATAAGCTCCTTCAAATAGAATACGATATTTTCTCAAAAGTTCATGCGATCGTTGCTTATGCATCTTAAATTGATGCTGCATGAAGGTCATTTCAATAGAAGCAAAAGCGAATATCTATATTTCTGTTCACTAAAGTAGCAAGCCTTGCTTTCCATATTTTGATATTATTGCTGTAGTAAGAAAATAGATTTGAATCTTTCATATTACTAGAATCGATGTACATTATTGTATCAAGAAGGCTAATAACAATAAACTGCCTCTTATGATTTCTGTACAATATCCAGAAAATTATAACGTTTACTTTACTTTATTATTTTCATAGGCTACCCTCAGGCTGTAAATCATGTACTAATGTATAAACCCAATACCCCAGGGGAGGGGAGGGGGGGTTTAGTTGCGAACCCCATAGGTTCACAATTATTGATGATGATTTTTGTTTCATCGGATGATGTTTTTTTTACGTTTATATATATATGATATACGCTTATATACCTACTATATAAAGGATTTTTCCTTATGCACACATGGGGTGCAGTCGACACCTGAGGGGACTATAATTTTATAGAACTCATTCTGTTATACGAAGATAAGATCGACGATGGTGTATCCTTGTCTCAAAATAACTCACAAGAGAGGCTCAGACTAAATAAAACACCAAGACATAGCGCTGTCAACAGTGACTTGAGGCTGGTTTCGTAAACATGTGTGCACTTAGTGAGGTGTAGTTTAGTGTAAATGTGTGCGTGTGAGCGTGTATCTACAGAGCGAGGTATATTTAGTCTGAGAAGAGTGGTTTAATATACGGGCTTAAGAAATATTTACATTCTGACATACATGTGTAACACAGAACAGTTACCAAAAACAGAAACGAAATATCCTAACGATCTTTTTCTGCTAAAGTGGTCCTGATGGTCCTTTTTCCCGCAGGTGTTCGATTCCAACGGTATTTTCGTGAAAGAGTTTGGCCAGTACGGCAGCGGTGAGGGAGAGTTTGACTGCCTTGCCGGTGTCGCTGTCAACAGGATCGGGCAGTACATCATTGCTGATAGATATAATCATCGTATACAAGTGAGTTAAAGATATTTATTATTTTGGTATATCTTCTTTTTAGGCTCGCTTGCGCCACAAATGACTAAAAAAATTAAACGGATTTAAAACATCGTTCCGTTTCAGTCAATCGTTTGAATATGTTTTAAAAGCGGGCCTTTGTGTTTACTCCAAAGCCTGTACCTACTTACCGATAGCAGTTCATACAGCGCTGACATACGAAGCTTATAATCTCAAAACCTTTGAATATGTCTAATTTTTCTTGTTGTTATTAAAATAAAAACTGGGCTATTCTTGTTATTAAAAACGTTCAAAATCTATTAACTTCGTTCATTATTTTTTTTGTAAAATTAATTTTAATAATTTTAAGTATTTTTGACAATTTGAAACTAAGATTAGAATGCAAACGCTCTTAAAAATACGGTAGTTGTCTTTCAGGTATTCAAGCACATTGTTCTCTTATGTGTTTTGCAATATGTATCTTCACATCCTTATTAAATCATTTGAATTGTCTGTCCCAAGAGACAGCGAGAGTAATACATAATACTATAAATAAACTACAAACCAACGACAATTAATATTCACCACGACTTACCAATAAGCAACATTAATAACGGTTGCTAAATACCAGCTGCTATAACTTATCTGTTAAAAGCTTGCAGTGAAGCCAAACTGTGGTGCAGTTAAATAATATATCGGTTTGATGAGTTCGCCACATCAGCACATCACTGTGGAATAAACGAGTTCTCTTTTTGAACATGAAATATTATTGGTAGTCTGTAATTGGTTGGTTCGTTTGAACTATGCAGTGCAGTTTTTGAATTTGAAAATGGAATAATGGAAGGACGGCGTTGCCTTCCTATATTATACGAACACAGTCATGAAGAAATTACAGATGGATGATTTCTCATTAGCAGCCCGGAGTTTGGATTTGTTCCCGGATGAGGGCAATAGGCTCGCCCCCTATTACATGAGACTTATATGTGGTTGTACTACAGATACACCTCTGCTTAATCCTTCGGGATATTCAGGCGTGATGTTATATTGTGATGTTACAGTCATGAAGATAATGGAGTTGTTTTGTGTCACAAGAAATGAGAAAAATAATGTTTATTAGTACAGTTAGCAACAAAATTTGATAAGCACTTCGGTTTATTAAATCTTAATTATTAAACTGCTCGCTGCTCGCTTTCGCTCTTCCGATTTTAATTAAAATTAAAATCGGAACAGTGGTAAAATAAAAAAAAATACTCTTACAAATATTAGCAATTTATACAAGGTTGATATGAGCGAGAGGCCTTTAATTAAACCACATATACTTAGTATAATTTTCAGCCTCTATATTAAAAATCAGATAAATAGAAGCAATAGTTTAGTCACAGAATATTTTTTTAGTTTTTCTTTGTTGAAACACGATGTATCTGCCCTAATAGCTGACTAAGTACCTACCTACGCATAGTTATCTAGAATCGTACACGTTAAAATAAAAGAATTTTTGACGCGACGTTGCCGATTTCTCGAAATCTCTTCAAAGGATGTTTACATTTTAATTCGATTACTAAGCTATTTTATTTGTTCGAAAAAAGTTTTTTCTTATTTTTCTCCTAAACTTTTTTTTAACAGTTCCAAGTTAACACTATGCACCTATAGTATATGTGGTTTAATTTAATGTCTCTCGCTCATATCAACCTTGTATCAAACATTTTGTAATGTATAATATTTTCCGAATTTGAAAAATTTCCAGCATTTTGTTTCATATTTTTCCTACTGTAAAAACCTGATTTGACTCTAACGAACATTATAAATCAAAAATCTGTCAATTCAGTCCAGGCGTTCTAAATTAATGCGCTTAGAACAGCATTTCATTTTTATTCTAGAGATAAATGTAAAAGTGACAATGCTAATAGTTTGTTGCTGACTGTGCCTACCATCAATTTTGACTATAATAATTTGCCTTGGTCAAAGAAGACTTATTGTTTCTTTGAATCCAAACAGCTGATCGAGTTAAACTTGAATACTTTTATTAAAATTCTCTATTTAGTTAAAAATCATTTTACTGTTAGCCGACGTTCGCACGGACGTAAAAATATCGTGGCGGGATTTTATCGCGCACTGGATTTTCAACTCTCGTTGTTGAGCCGAGCGTTGAGAATCCAACTTAGCAACGACAGAGTGCATTCTAGCGCGTCGAAAAAACACACTGTAGGATTTTCAACTCCCGGCGCTAAGCAAAGCGTTGAAAATCCAGTGCGCGAAATAAAATCGCCGCGATATTTTTACGTCCGTGCGAACGTCGACTAATTACAGTCTTTGGTCCAAATAAAAACGGATAAAACTTACAAGCACAGGAAAACAAACAAAATATTTACGAGACTACCCATATTCCTTACCAACGTAAATATGGAAAACGTATTTTCTAAATCATATTACTCGTACATACTTATTCTTCTCCTGTTTTCCTGTATTCTAAGATAAAGGTTTTATGAATTTGTTGTTTTGTATATCCCAAATGCAGGATTTTCTTTACACAAGATAGGTAAACATAGGTATTTTCCATGTAAAACAAATCTGTAAGTACCTATCGGTTTTGGAAGGACCAGATTTTAAAACGTAAATTCTACTGATTTACTAAAGAAAACATTTTTGGAGTAAATTTCGTAGGTGTTCAGTATCAGATAGGCAACGTCTAAAATGATCGAGAGGTTGAGGGAGGGGGGGGAGTTAGATTTTGTCACATCAAGCTGTACATTTCCAGTCAACAAAAGAGATATCTAGGCAGGGTATACTAACACATTTGTATATGAATTTGTTCATGTTCAATTTCGTGACAATATACAATTTTGTGTTGCTGTTAATACCTACCAACACAAAACCACCAACCAACCAACCAACCAACTAACCAACCAACCAACCAAACCAACCAACCAACCAACCAAACCAAACCAACCAACCAACCAACCAATGTAACCAACAACCAACCAACCAATAACCAATGTATTGCAAAAACAAAGTAATATATATAAAATTGAACATGAAGCCATTCACATACAAATAATATGTTAGTATACCCTGCCTAGATATCTCTTTTGTTTACTGTACATACCTAAAACAAAGTTCCATTAGTTTATTTACTAAAAAAATTAAATACTTATGATAAACAAAAAGTTAAGTCTATTCATCCCAACAACAGCTGCCCAAACGAATAAAATTCACGTCTATTCTAAAATATTTAACAACCTCAACATATTTGTCAGAGTGCCAATTATTTGCATTCTCAAATATGCACTACTTCCTAATGTTAATGCGATTCATTGCAACTAGCAACCAGATCATTTATTTAAAGCAAAAGAGAATAAACAAATACCAGCGAAGTGACAACTCGCAAATATGAATAGTATTAAAATTTAAAATTCTAAATGGCACTGTTTATACATTCACAATACGAAGATGGTAAATCTTCTCAATATTTCGTATACTTAAAATAACAAAGCTTTAATAACTCAGACTTCAATGGAGAATAAATCCCTGATAAAATAGCTCATTTTAAAATAACTAGAGGTAAGTACCTACTTTCTTTTTGATCTAAAAGCTTTCAATCACACTAAAAAGGATTATGCATGACCGGATTTTTAAGTTTAACAAACTTCATAGTTCTAAGGTCAAACATGAGTCAAAAAGTTCACCGTTATCATAATTTTTTCATAATTTGGTAAATTATAGTTTTACAAAAGAATTGACTCTCAAATTCTCTTTTAACTACCAAATAATTTTACATCTTTAGAACTTTCAAGCTTTTGAATTTACTATTAAACTGACACGGTGCTTTAAGTCTTCAGAATATCTACACTTGAACTAAAAAGTATTTTGGCAGTCATCTGCGATGCATCCAAAGCACTTTGGAATAAAAAAGAAAGCAAGGTCAAAACGACTTTATTTTCAAACCGTTTTATAAATGAACATTTAAAAATTGTTTATGGTTTGAAGACTTGTTTATCATTTTTTATTTTATTTCAATGGTTTTTCACAAAAAACATCGTAAAGATCATGGTGAATATAAGTTATTGATCGCAATAGCTCGAATCAAAAACATCAACAAGAAAAAAAATCCAATACGACTTTTGCTTACAACATTACTGAGCCAGAAATTACATTTGCCCTATCATCAATATATCCCGCGTACTCACATATTTCCCGCCATGATCTCAAAACTAAAACAGATTTGCAACTCCTAAATTGTGTTTCGTGAACTTGCTTCCACCTTTTCTCTAAAAGAAAGAATTTCAATTCCATTCGTCTTTTCTTTCTCGCCGTAAACCATTAATGTCAACATATTTTTGCCACATTTGGCTTCAAAAAACAGGGTACCATTTGGGACATGTTTACCTTAACAAATATAGGCTTATGTTGTGTGTGTGTCATCATTCTCATTTTGCGGGGAGATGTATGTTTTATTTTTCTTGTAAAAAATATAAGAGCAGATTTAGAAACAGACATTATTTTTATATCTTTTTGTAATTTCACACGTCGTAAATTCTTGATTAATAGATAACCTTTTTCTTAGAACAAATCTCGTTCCTCCTTCTAATAAAGTTTTACTAATCGAAGTATTGACTACGTTCAAAGACTGCTTTCCCATATATTTTTTCTTTGACAACATTACTCGTATTTAGCTTCAAACAGTCCGTACGCACCTTCAATCACTAGGGATCTGTAAAGGTAGACAAGACACGCTCTTGACGCAGCGTTAGAAAGCGAAACAACTCTAACTGGAGTGATCCCATCTCAGCATATTTCCCGGGAGACCTGAATTTGTATTCCATTCGTCTATTTATCCTGGCCGTAATTCATTAGTGTCAGTCACACTGTTGACCGTCTCGAAGGACCAGAATGGTGGCGAAAGCATGAGCTTGCGGAAATAACTATTAGATGGTGAAGACAAATTGCACTTTTTTGGACACCATATATCCTACTTTATTAGGCTATAAGGATAATTTGACAAGGTTTTTTGCTAATATAACTGATAGCCCCAATAAAGATGATTTAGTGGTTTATGTGGGAATATGTTTTTGTTTCCACCAAATGTTGCGAAAAGAACACTATATTTGTATGCTTATGACAAGTTCAGAATATTATTATTATATTTATTGGTAACAGAGGTGCCATGAAAGTGCCAAAAACAAACTCGGATTTAAAATATAATTCAAGAGTTGGCGTCGTCAGGTACTTTACCCAGAATATTTACAGGGAAATAGTCGTTTGGGTATTTTGACAATCTTTGTCTCATGGATTGGCAGAGTTCCAAGTTCTAACACGTGTTTGGTGCACGTTATACTGCGTAGTGCAACTATGTTTTAGGTTTAAAGAACTTTTAAGTGCATTATGTGACAGGTCGTTTACTTGTTTCTCGGTCCTTCGCCCCCAGAGTTGTAAAATTTTCAACCTCCTTGTATGCGTTTCTCACAGTTTTGATTAACTTTTGAGCTGTTTAGCAATTAGAAACACTTTTGGGAATATAAAATTGATAGTTAATTCTAAAGTAATTAATTTTTAAATACGAAACAAACCCAATAATGTTGTACTATGAAGTTTTCAGTGATTTAGGTTTCAATGTCATGAATTATAAAATAATATTTTTTATTTTTTTTTTAGCCTACAATCATTGTGTCCCACTACTGGGCAAAGGCCTCCCCTTTTTCCTTGCAAACCTCTTTGTCTTGTGCGATCTCTGTTAATAATATAATAATAATATTAAAATATCAATTGATATTTTTAGTATATCAATTTACATTTAAATTTGCAAATTGAAATGTAAATTGATAAGAAAGACTTTAATGAAGGACAAATAGTTTAATTATCGAGTGTTGGTCCTTCTTTTTGTGGCAGTTTTATACATTATACGTTCTGATTGATAATGGCACTATTTGGTCCTTTATGAGTTAAAAGCATAGCAAAATCTTTATACAAGCGGGATTTGTCGCTTGCTCCATATTCAGCCTTTAATGTTTCCACTACTGGGACACGGGTCTCCTCTCCGTGAGATGGAGCGGGTCGTAATCCACCAAGCGGGCCCAGTGCGGGTTGGTGGATGTCATATGTCTTCTTAGACATGCCTCATGATGTTTTCTTTCGCCGTTTTGAGAGCGATGGTGATAAATAAATTACACACAGTTAAGCGCTTAACTGAGTTTTAACTCACGACTTATAACTTGTAAGTCGGCCCATTACCACAGGGCCACCAATGCCAAATTAACATGCGTTTCCTTGTCCTAGGTATTTGACCCTCAAGGCCGGTTCCTGAGGGCGTTTGGTAGCCAGGGCACTGGCGACGGCAAGTTCAACTACCCGTGGGGCATCACCACGGACGCGCTCGGATTTATATACGTCTGTGACAAGGAAAACCATAGAGTACAGGTATGTGATATCTATTATCTATACTTATTATAAAGTCACTTATTGTGTCTTTCTGTGTGGCTACGTTGTTCTTCTAAACTACGTAACGGATTTCGATGCGGTTTTCACTATAATTTAAAGAATTTATTCCGAGAGGTTTGTGTATAATACATTAATATTTAACTTAGATATATATAATATAGAAATCTTCATGCTTTGTCAAGTCGTAAAAAGTGTGCGAAGCAGGGGCGGGTCACTAGTTTTTATATAACTTAGAACAAAATTACCAATTAATTGGAGACATATTTCAGCAGTCTAATTGCGACACAATCACATTTGATTTGGATCTATTGCTTCGTATTTGAAATATTCGTCTCCTCAACAACGTAAATAACGCGACAAATGTTTTTGAACTCCAAAATGTGTGTTACACTTACATTTACCCTGTAATTCTCTTATGCTGGGGTACATTAGATCCATGTCGTGTTGGCGCGCACATCGTGCCGGGTGGTGTTCGACGGTTCAAAATCTGGACTGCACTGAAGTGACGCAGATGTAACCACGCAAGCGAATATTATCGCAACAAAACCCTTTGATGTGCGCCAGTTTACCGACAGTGTTTCGTCATCACCCGTTTACTACACGATGCTACGATCGACTCAGCCACACGTATCGCGATAACGCGAATATTTGCCATAGCCCGCTAATGTAGCCCCAGCATAATAATTCAATTTTAGTTTAAGAAATTAACGAAAATGGTACAGCCACGGACAAAAGTTAACTACCCTACTTTTCAAGTTACAGTAAGAATTAATTAACGAAATCTTTGTAGCGAATATGCAATTGAATGGCTGAAAATGGTCTAGAAGATTTAGAAACAGTAAGTCACTGACTGTACCTACAGATAAATACCAATAATTAATTAATTTTAAACTTAATTTAGTTTTGGCTCCGTAAATGGTCCTACAATTATACGCATTCCTTTTAATTGACTTACTCAAAGAATTCTGTATGAATAGTCACTATAAATTAGGTTTTTAATTATTGTTCAACAATTGCGTGGAGCTATAATTACTTAGTCTACTCTACAGTAAAGTTTCACCAATTAGCCGCAGCTAACTTATAAATATGGCAGACCAGTACCTTTTAAGAGATAATTGAAATTTCAAATTTTAAATGAGATTAAAGAACATCAAAAGAAATAATCTTACTTCTAGAAATTATCTAATTTAATAGTTTATATTAAATTGTTATTGTTGTCCATTCAATGGCTGCTTTGTTTAAGTTATTCATCTGTATATATAAAAAGAGAAGTCCTGACTGACTGACTGACTGACTAGTGGCTGACTGACTGATTCATCAACGCCCAGCCCAAACACTTGGACCTAGAAAGCTGAAATTTTGCACAGAGGTTAGGGTAGAGAAGGGAGGGGGGATAGGGAAATCTACCCTAGGTTTCCCTGCCCTCCCTCCCTTCCCTTCCTTTCCCTTTGGTTTAATGTAGACAAGAAATAGGGAAGGAATTCGTGGTAGTATGTTCCCGTGGGATATTTTCAGACATCCGCTAGCAATAGCTAGTATTTTATATAATGGTGCACAATAATTTCACAAAAACGTTGTACACTTTTTTAATGGTATATTAATCGCATTATTTGTCAATTGATTTATCAAGTCGGACGCGTCCTTTTTAAAATGCATCGTATAATATACTACATCAGTTTTAGTATATGCGAAACCCAAAACACGTGTCCAACATTTTTATGTAAAGAATCTATGTACAGAATTTCAAAACTGTATCATGAAAAATCACAAAGTTATAAACTTGTTACCTGGTTGTCCGTACAAAAACATGATCACCACGCGGCGCACGGTGTGCGCCCGTGCCTAGTGCGGCTATGACCTGCAGTGACTTGTGTTCATCGCGCGGTGTCCACATTGTAACCTTTTTTAAAGATGTTTGCGGCAAAATATAATATAACACGGTATATAAATTATTGGAATCGATTCAGTTATTTATTCTGAACAAACTATTTTCAGGTTTCGCATATACTAAAAATAATGTTGTATAATTCTTAATGTGTGTGTTCTTGTTGTATAATTGTTAATGTGTTCTTAATGTTGTAATTTCTTATTTCAAAGTTTTCATAGACTTAAAATACAATAACACAAATTCTGTTTACTTTCCCAGGTGTTCCAATCCGACGGCACATTTGTTGGCAAGTTTGGCTCCTTCGGGTCCAAGCTTGGTCAGCTTGAACACCCCCACTACATCGCCGTCTCGAGCACCAATAGGGTCCTGGTGTCAGACTCCAACAACCATAGGATTCAGGTCTTCGATGTCAATGGAAGGGTCCTCTCGTCATTCGGCGAGGAAGGCTCTGAAGACGGACAGTTTAAGTTCCCGAGGTAAGAGAAAATTTAAAAATAAATATTTAGCCCACACACCGAGAAGATTGGAAAGCTACGGGGGAGACTTTTCACCGTTTTCTTTTTAAGAGGTCATTGTACTCATCATTATGAACAACTTTTATTATGGGAAAAACCTGAATATCGCGAAAAAACTGTGCTGTTCCCTACATTTATATTCCCATACTCATGAAAATGTAGGAAACAGCAGATTTTTTTTCGCGATTTCAGGTTTGATCCCTTAATATAGCTGAAGAGCTGAAAAATAAAATGCAAGGACCTCATCAACCGCATTCCATTTCTTTATTTCTTACTTCCTGACCCAAACTCCGGCAAAATGAGGTCATTTAATTACTTCCAAAATTAGCTCATAAACCTAACATCCCTTTCATCTTTTGAAACTGAAGCCGAATTGGTCTTAACGTGTGTTTCCAATGGCCCTATAAAGTGCGGTCGGTTGGTCTTCTAATTTAGCGTTACGGACCCAACTTGTACCAAATATTTACGATAAACGGTATTCTAACTCCATAAGTGTTGAGTTGTTTGCTACAGCTATCAGCTAGGCGACGGTTTTGAGGCTTTGGTAAAGATATTGACGATAACATGACCGAATTGAGCAAACTATGTATTTTCTACACCGTACAGTAATTTAGATAGAGTTGGCATTAAGATTATAGTTGAAGTCATGTTTTATGGTGAGCAAGATCGAGACTGTAACTCATCATCTGTGTTGCAGACGTCCCCAAGTATGTTGGGGTCGTTGTTCCAGTCTAACCGGATGCAGATGAATACCAATATATTACATGGAACGATTGCCTATCTGACATCCACAACCCAGTTACTGGGTAGTAAGATTATCGAATCTTACTACCCAGTAACTGGGTTGTGGAAGTCATGTTTTATGGTGAGCAAGATCGAGACTGTAACATCATCATCTGTGTTGCAGACGTCCCCAATTATGTTGGGGTCGTTGTTCCAGTCTAACCGGATGCAGATGAATACCAATAATTATATTACATGGAACGATTGCCTATCTGACCTCCACAACCCAGTTACTGGGTAGTAAGATTATCGAATCTTACTACCCAGTAACTGGGTATACCTATCGAGGTATACCCCTTATTAGGACTGGTTGTCAGACTTTCGGGCTTCTGACGAATCGTAACGACTGTCAAAGGTCTACGAATGACAACGGGATCAACGGCCTAACGTGCTTTCCGAGGCACGGAGAGTCTCGGTATGTAAAGATGGTCACCCATCCACGAACCAACCCCGGCAAGCGTAGCTTAACCTGATGCATCGACCCGTGCGGCTGTTATGACATGAGGATTTATTTGTATGCATCAAAAGTATGATCAGTGATTATCAGTGTTTATAAATAATTATGTCGTTTCTCGACCTAATTGTTGACTGCTAAAACAGCATAAGCAACGTTCATATTAAAATAACATTTTGAGTCAAGTATTAGCTTAGCAAAAAATCTTGACATCGCCGCAGACAAGCCACCGTCTGGAATCTCGGTCACAATGAAAAATACATGAACAAACCTGATAAGACCCGACCTTGTCTAACAAAATACTCTTTCAAATCACTGTCCAACGATAAAAGTGAGTGCCAACCTTCGTTACAGTGATGCCAATATTTTCCACCTGAGTCCAGACGTGCCTTGACCGAATTCTGTTCGCAATAATAAAATATGACCGGAATACTTGGCCGAGCGATGTTTTACAGCTTCTCGTTTCAAGAACAAAATAGCTTACATTATCGCTATTTTTATGTTCACCAACCCACATTTTATTTTAGGAAAAGTTGGATTCGATAACTTTTTTAATTCTGTGAGCGTACACTGATAATGTGTGTGACATTTACTAGTTTTTAAAATATGGCGTTTTTAGTTTCGTACTTTTAACTCTTAAAATGTCGATTGTACACCATGTGTACAGATAACAATAGAATTTCAATTGTGTCTGCTAATTGGCGCGCGACGGGTTAGTTGAATTTGTATTGACATAAAAACCACCTATGATTTTGCTGGGCATTTTTTTTATGAGACTGTGACACAAAAATAAATGCACTTTAGCTTGTGAACCAATGACATCATAAAGGAAAGATACGCTACGTTCATACTGAGTGGCGTTCGGATATTGTTGCGTTGTTATTACAAATGTACATACATAGTAAAGGTGTATTGTAGTTTTCAACTACGACTGCGATGGATACATACGGAACGTATGATACAGAAAGAGATAGCTTGGCATTTTAGAAATATTATCACGCCACGGGCACGCTTTGTTTCGCTCGCTGCTATTAGCCGACTAAATCAAATTACAACAATTGTCTGAGCAACAATTTGCGCGGGCTAGTGTCATATCTACCTCTTTAATTATATAATATCTTTGTTGTGAACGGTATTTCACGAAAACATAAGCTTTATTCAACCATTCTGGTGAAATCAACCTCAATAATCTCCTAAATATCCAAGTACATGTTTTAATCCTCCCACAATATTATTGCAAGGGCATTGCTGTTACTAAGAAGTCAAATTCTTAAATCTATTCTTTAGGTAGGTCGCTGGCTGTCCGTTGTAACATGCTGGCCCGCAGGTTTGCACGTTGTACGAAGCCAGTTAAAGTAACGCTTTTCAAAGCTTACTGTCAGTCTTTCTACACGTGCAGCCTGTGGATCAACTTCACTCAGAGGGCATACAGCGACCTACGCGTTAAATATAATAATGCACTGAGGGTGCTGCTGCGGCTGCCGTGGCGATGTAGTGCGTCAGGGATGTTTGCAGATAACAATATTGATGGTTTTGCCGCTATTATTAGGAACAGATGTGCATCCCTGATGTCTCGCGTTCACGGCGGCACCAACAGTATTCTCAGTGTATTCATAGATCGGTGGCATTCCCCGATGTTGCGGAGGTGGATGCGGCTCCATGCCGAAATTTAATTGTATATTTTTATATGTCTGTAATCTACTAACACTAGAATTTAAGTTAAAGCTGTTACTAACCCTATGGACTCCGGTCTGAAATAAAAATATTCTATTCTATTCTATTTACTAATATTAAAGCTGAAGAGTTTGTTTATTTGAAACAAACTCTCTCTGGAACTACCAGTCACATTTGATAAATTCTTTTTGCATTTACTGGCCCAATTCTTGAGAAAGGTTAGGTTATTTAACATTACGCTACAACCCTTAGGAGCCAAGCAAAACGACAAAAAGTCAGAAATAACGCTATGCGAAAACGAAGTAATAGCGCTGGCGGGCGATGTGATACGACGTGGGTCGGAGGCCCAAAATTTACGCGGGCAGAAGCTAGTAAATACATAAAAATACTTTTTTCTAGTTCAAGTTGACCGGCAGATTCAATGATAGCTTATTTTTGTAGGTCAATGCCGAGTTCCGAGCATTCGCTTCCAACCTTATTAACTAGCTAATCTATTTCCACGTGACTACTCTCCTATAGTAGCAAGAAATGTTCTCACTCACTCTGTCATTTCTCATTCACTAACTCCCTCTTTTTCTCTCTCCAGGGGTGTAGCAGTAGACGACCAAGGCTACATCGTGGTCGCAGATTCTGGCAACAACCGTATCCAGATCTTCCACCCTGATGGCAACTTCCTCAGAGCCTTTGGTTCTTGGGGATCCGGTGACGGAGAGTTCAAGGGTCTGGAAGGCATCGCCGTTATGTCTGGTGGCAATATTATAGTCTGCGATCGAGAGAACCATAGGGTGCAAGTGTTTTAAGGTGATAAATAATAACGTATTTTATTTACGAATTAAATGATTTTGTTCAGGAAAAAAAACAAGCGGAATAAATTTTAATGAAATGGACAAGTTTTTAAAATTTTGAAAACTGTTTAAGAATTTTATTTTGGTATGTCGTTTTTTTTTTTAATTATTTTTTTTTTACTTAA
Source organism: Cosmia pyralina (assembly GCA_946251885.1). Taxonomy (NCBI): domain Eukaryota; kingdom Metazoa; phylum Arthropoda; class Insecta; order Lepidoptera; family Noctuidae; genus Cosmia; species Cosmia pyralina. The sequence continues at coordinate 23,282,812 of OX276354.1, read as the reverse complement.
ATTTTCAAAGTGGTTTTGATAACATAGAAAATCGAAGTAATTTGTAAATTACTATCTATTGGCTGATTTCTTCTTTAAAGACTTATTCAAAAACCTAGTTTTCAATTATTTAATATTGTTATTTTTCTATTTTCAGATATAAACAGCTTTATCAACGAAAGTTATCAATACGATGATCATTTTCTATTTTGAAAATATTCTTTTTATACCAAATCATTATGTTTGCTTTACAAACTGTAAAACCATATTTTTTATTTAAAAATAAATAAGCTTTCTTCCAAATTGCCAGTTTCAATTCTTTGGAATTTCGAACAACAATGTTATCCAGAATATTTTTAATGCTGCTAACGTAAATAAATTCTCTAAAAATAAAATTTCTAAATAATTTATAGAGCTTCGAACAATTTAAACATGGACTTTGGCTTATCAGATTGAAAGATTGACAAATAATCTAAAGGAACGACTGGATTGATTCAATCGCTTTTCTTTCTATTTGATCCAAATCTTAAACATCTAAAGGTCAGTCGATCAGTGTCCCAATTGTTATCACTAAAAGACAGATGGTCAATCGATGGACGCAGTGATTTCCCTCAGGCCTATCTCTTGCCTTCGATTGGTTGAGAGGTCACAGAATATTGTACACATCGACGGTAGCCATCTTTTGTTTTCGAATTATAAATTCTTAGTATTAAATTGTAGATCCATTGCAATCAATTTTCGAAACTGTCATCTTTTACTTTGAAGATTACACTTGATTGCATTTTTACAATGCTCTTCTTTTCACGACTTCCAATATTGTAAAGAGCCTTTAATAACTACAAAATACGATGGATTCATGTAAATATTTCTTTTGAAAGAAACAAATACTGCGAAAGGGATATTACAATCAGCAGCACTTTAGTCAAAGTAATCGAGTAACTAAAATGGTTATTCTCAGTTTTATGTTCTCAATCCAGTTCGACGAGTGATACTACAAACTTATTGTTTGCAACAGTACCCTTTCTTTCAATCCATTAAGTTTTTACTGCACAAAAAACCAATTTAAACATAGTTAACATCAATCTTATTCAAAATAAAGCTCAAATGTTTAAATCCATACAAAAAATTCTAAAGCATTTAACACAAATTGTTAACTTAAAAATGTTTTTTTTAAATAAATACTCTTAAGCATTTATGATATTGAGTTGAATCGTAATGTTTTATTCAAATAAGCTAATAAAGTTTTAAATAAATATTTTATTCAAATAAAACATTTACAAATGTAAATATAATTTACTCGATAAGAACTGAACGGTAGGTAATATAAAATGAACCAAAGAAATGTTGCCATATTCATGAAACGTAGCTTTTAGTATTTTTTTTGCTTATATATCTTACTAGTCGATTTCAAATAAATGTATTGTAAATTGTCTAATTAATTTAATGTAATAATAGCCTTTATGTGACTAAGAGTCATATTTGACAATATTTATATTTGTAGACAAATATAAAATATTTAAAATTCAATTTCAATAATCACGAAACTATCGTTACGAGTAGGTTTATAATATCATTTATACAATTTATAATATAATTTTAAATAATTTATTATATTGTAAAGAAGATCTTTATAATAAAATTATAGAAATATACCATGCATAATATATTATCTGAAATTCTGAATAGTACCTACGTCTAGTCCTAGCCGTAAATAATTTTCCTACGAAATGTAATGCTTACGAAATAAGATATCCAAAATAATTTTCTTGCCAAAAAAGAGGTGTCTTACAGAAAAGGGACATAGTTATAGCAGGCGCGATTCTGACTTTATTTTATAAAAAAGTTTTTAGTAAAAGTTTCACTGTGAAGTAAATATTTCCTCTTTTATTCGAAATTAATCCAAAAATTCAAGAAAAATGCAAATAGGTATAAAAATGTGGTTCAGATAGTTTACTGATTGAAATTAAGTTTGATTTAGAAATAACAATAAATTCAGATTGATATCTTTCAGCTTTATTCTTAAGTAAATATAAGTAGGTACACCACTTTCAAATCATCTTTCGTTATCTTCATTTTCATTCGTTTATAAATTAAAAAATCCTTATCACTTCTGCTGGCTGGTTCATCTACTAAAGTAAATCGCTCCCGCTTTCAACATGTCCCCACCCTGATTATTCCGTACCGATACGAGAGAATGAAACATTATTATGTATACGAGAAACTCTTTCTATATTTGTCATAAGTTTTTGTCATTGAGAATACTCCAGATTCTTCGGTAGTTTTGATCGACTTTCTACAAAAATGTATCATGGAAAGTTTTGTCTAAATCTGTTACTTGTTTTAGTTTTATATGAACACTATACGAGTATAATGTTTCTTTACTTTGGAGTTACTTTTATTTGGGCAAAAGATTGTAGCGTGGCAGTCAAGCGACTGCAGCGCTGAAAACAACAGAAAAATGTGGCTTGCGTTGTAAAATTGTATGGAACGATTGTCTACCGGTTGTCATGCTGCAATCTTTTAATCCCCTTTACAAAATGCAAGTTTCTTGCATGTGACCACCATAAAATTAAAGCAACAACTTCGTATAAACACTGATTAGACGGTGCAACTTTTATTGTGGCTTCAACACACCATGTAAATCAGGCGAGCACCGACAAGGCTTGGCCGATATTTTTTGCTAAAATGCAGTCTTGTTGACTTTTGAATTTAGAATATGGTTCAACTTTATTGCACTCACGGTCGATTAGATAAAACAATCTATTCGATAGTCGTTACAAGCTTCAACTGGGAATCACTAAATATTTTTGTTAATAACTATTTAATAGTCATAAGTACTAAAATTTAAATAATAAGTGTTCTTATAAAATAAAACTTCACAATTGGTACGGAATAATTAATTAAACCGATAAAAACATATTTATCATAAAATTATGTAGTTAAAATGAAATTGTATTAACAACTGCACAGCTTTGCTTACGTTTTATTAAAATACGAAATAAATAATTATAATAAAATTATGTACATACGACATGTACTTGATAGTTTTAAGAACAACTTAATGTTGACAATGAGGACATTTTGTATGGTTTTGAAGTTTAAATAAACATGATTTGTTACTGAAAAATGTGGTTTTATTTTTGTACACTTTTTTCTTTATTTTATTTTTATATAGGGTTACTTGTAATAGAGGAGCTCGTGGCTAAGTAATAACAGCCGCACGGGTCGATCCATCAGGTTAAGCTACGCTTGCCGGGGTCGGTCCGTGGATGGGTGACCATCTTTACATATAGAGACTCCTCCGTGCCTCGGAAAGCACGTTAAGCCGTTGGTTCCGGCTGTCATTCGTGGATCTTTGACAGTCGTTACGGGTCGTCAGAAGCCCGAAAGTCTGACAACCAGTCTTACCAAGGGGTATTGTGTTACCCAGTTAATGGGTTGTCGAGGTCAGATAGGCAGTCGCTCCATGTAAAATACTGGTATTCAGCTGCATCCGGTTAGACTGGAAGCCGACCCCGACATAGTTGGGAAAAGGCTAGGCAGATTTATAGGGTTACTTGTAATTCGACGTATTCCTTGCAGAACGTTAGAGAAGGGTTAAAATGCAACAAATTATGCCGCTGAATGTTCTACCGAAATTCAATAGTTTTTGAGTTAGTTACATTTTTAGTTTTTTTTTTTTTTTGTGAAAAATACAATTCAAAATTGATTTATGGCGTGACTTTACTGGTATTTAAGTTATTACCATAACTGATGCCATAGCAGATCTTTGTTAAAAATTTAAAAGTTGAAAAATACTTAAAACTTTGGCAAAGATCACTAATTAAACATTTAATTTTTCGTAATTTATATTTTTCTTAGACAAAAATTACAAAAAAAAAAGCTGAATTTCAGTAGAACATTTCATTGCATTTTAACCCTAGTATGACGTCCTGCAAGGAATACGTCGAAAAACTCCTTTTTTCTCTTTTCTTATAAGTTGTTTTAAAGGATGTTTGGAAGCTGGGTGCAAAGCCTTAATGGGGTGATAGTTGACACCATTTAGAGTATTTTGAGCCATAGAAACATGTGTTAGACAAAGTATGCTTTTTTATTTTTGCCCCAATTATAGTTGGTATGTTATTTTTTACTAAAAGCTAGCAGTTAAAAAAAAATATACTTCGTTTAAGATATGTATGGCTCAAAATGCTCAAAATGGTGTCTACTGTCACACCTTTATAGCTTTGCACCCAGCTTCCAAACACCCTGTATAATATTGAAATTTTAGTTGTAGTCTTGGCAAATCTGTGGGCACCCCTTAAATTAAAGGGCAAAAATATTTTAGCGTAGTATTAAATGGAATTGTATACTATTAAATGAGCAATATTTGTAACCACGTTCTCGAAAATGACTTCGATGAGAGTTGCAATACGGGGGTGAAAAATCGATCTAGCTAGGTCTCTCTGGGAAAATTAGATTTTTCTACTTTCACTCGAACAGAGCTCGGTCGATCAGGTACTAAACTCAATTTAACTCGTTAAATAAAGAAAAGACTGCGTGTAGCACCAACTGCTAACTACGCAAGAAAAATAATAAACACTACAGGGCAAAAATATTTTTGCGTAGTGCCGAATGGAATTTTAGAAAAAGAATTTAAAAAATCGAGAAATAAGGGACGGGCCAAAACTGAACTTTTATTATTTTTACACATGTCATAAATAACAATTTTCTTTTAATGAATGAAATATTTATGGTGAACTAAAAGAGTATTTTACAAAGATTTTGAAAGGTTTTAAAATATGTTTTCGCCGCAATACTATGTTAGTTGATCACTTAATAATATTATCTAAATAATTACTACATTATTTAGATAATATAATTAAATTATTAACTGCGAATTAATAATATCTACGTTCTAATAAACATTTTCTTAAATACCAGTACAACTCAATCCTTCGAAGCCAGAAAATACACCACTAATTATGATAATAAGTAGGATATAAATTAATTAATCCTCGGGTCTTGAAGCTTAATAAAGATTAATTAAACTAAGCCTTTAGGAGTGTCAAAAAAACTTGTGGAGATTTTGAAGGTTTTAATTATGAAGTCTGATCCTCTATTATGTTAAGCAATTCACATATAAAGTTTTCTGGGGAGTTTTTTCTAATCAAATTGTTTTGTTTTTAGCTTAGGTTTATTTAATGTTTCAAAATTTATATTAGGTATTGTATTGTTTTAATGTGTATCGTAGTATGTTGTGTAAGTTTTCTATATGTTACTAAATCAAATACCAAAGAATATCTAAATCAATCAATCTGCCTAGCCTTTTCCCAAATTATGTTGGGGTCGGCTTCCAGTCTAACCAGATGCAGTTGAATACCTACCAGTATTTCATGGAGCGACTGAAGAATATCTAAATACGAGTATATTTTTTAATTAACAGATTTTTCTATTCACTTAGTATGTTTGTCATGGTTTTGTAGGAGGTATATTAATCATATTTTAATCAACATACAACCTAACACTTGTTTTTTTTTTTTTGTGGATGGGAAATCACTTCTCCCGCTCTGGGCGGAGCGGTAGAGCGTGTTTTTACTGACTGAAACCCACCCGTGTTCTTTCAGTTACCTGTGCCAGGGCCACGGTATCTCTTTCGAACAGCCCGCGACCCCGGCGGCATACAACCTGACATTGACCTGCAAATTGCAAAAAACGAGGTTTAGTGTTGATATTTTTAAATCAAAAATTCTACCTCATCTGACTGGAAATGTGTGCATAGGAAATTTCAAAATGTTCCATATCTGCAGAATTGTTATTTTTTTCTCAATGGTGACGGTAGTTAGCAGCACTTCTCGCCTTAAAGGTAATAGGTAAAGGCCTTTGACGACACGGTTGGCGCAGTGGTTGAGCGATTGACTGCTGCGCAGCATGTCGCGGGTTCGATTCCCGCACGGAACAAATATTTGTACGACCTACAAGTATTTGTTCCGAGTCTGGGTGTTTTTCTATCTATAATATGTATGTATTTACAAAAAAAAAAATGTATATAAGTAGTTTATCAGCCATCTCGTTACCATAACACAAGCATTAGGTTGCTTAGCTTGGGGCTAGATGGCGTTGTGTGATATGTCCAAACATATTTAAAAAAAAAAAAATAAATAAATAAATTCGTTTAAGGCCAATTTTAAACGAATTTATTACCTCACGGCGCATAATGGCTGCATAGCGGTCGCTATGACATATGGGGCTGGGGAAGAGGTTAAGTAATGGAGCTATGTCCTCACGATGATAAATTACGGCGCTATATTTCCATGACGAAGCCGAGATGAAACTAATGGGGAGCGGGTGTTGAAGAATTTTTCATAAGCTTCTTTTGACTAAAAGTATGCGTTTTATATTTTTGGAGTGAAAAGTAAGCTTCAGAAAAACAAAATGTAAGTCATTTGCATGAGTGCACGGATCAAAAAAAAAAAATGTACAGTATAAGGAAGAGATATCTAGGCAAGGTATACTAACATATTTGTATGTGAATTGCTTCATGTTCAATTTCGTGAAATATACAATTTAGTGTTGGTGTGTAGGAATGTAGGAGTATTGCAAAAAACTTTTTTACAAAAAAATACAACCGACTTCCAAAAACAACACTACATAGTGAAAAATAACTTTAATTTCGGAAGTCGGTGTCTAGTTAAATGTATTTTCGTTTTTTGCCACCGACTTCTGAAATTAAAGTTATTTTTCACTTTGTAGTGTTGTTTTTGGAGGTCGGTTGTATTTTTTTGTAAAAAAGTTTTTATTTTTCTCTTTTTAGTTGTGTACCTACCCCCCATAAATTCTTATACCATTATCTGCAAAACTAACTAGTACATCATCCTTATAAAAGTGGGGAAAAAATACGTATTATTGAAGCTAACTCAAAAACTACCCAAACAAAGTTAATCAATTTTATATGGGACCAACTGTGATGCCCTCTCGAATAAAACAAAAAAAAAAATCCAAATCGGTCTAGTCATCTTCGAGTAATAGGGGAACGTACATAAAAAAAAAAAATAAAAAAAAGGTTCCGACGAATTGAGAACCTCCTCGTTTTTGAACTCGGTTAAAAATAAAGATATATAATATATACAGGGTTAGTTTTCAATGACCAGCCAATTTTTCACAGGGTATTCTACCCATGATTATGAACAACTTTCACTATGGGACCAACTTTGAAATCACGAAAAAAAAATCAGCTGTTTCATACATTTTGGTCGAGTAGGTATTGAACTTTTGTATGAAACAGCTGTTTTTTTTTCGTGATTTTAAAGTTGGTCCCGTAGTAAAAGTTGTTCATATTCACGGGTAGAATGCCCTGTGAAAATTTGGCTGGTCATTGAAAACTAACCCTGTAACTACATACATAGGTATTTGAAATATACTGCAAGTGCCTACAGAGACTATTTGTTGCCTTGGCTTGTTTTTTTTTTATGACAAACCAGCACGTTATCTTTGCTTCAGCAAGCTGTCACAGCCCATATTTCCAAAGTTGTAAATTATTTTAACACACGAAAAAAGAAAACTATCCATTCAACTTGACTCACTTTCAAAAACAACACTGCATAATAGATGAATTTTCAAATTTAGCAGAAATTGAATTTAAACATTGCAGCAGAAAACGCAAACAAAAAATAAACCAACCCAGAGAGAAACCATTTCATATAAATTCGGGAAGCTACTCCATAACTAAAGGAACCAGAGCGTGAACATAACTAAGTTACGAAACATGAAAAACATCTTGGAATCGAATTGCTATAATATGGGCATCATTTATCATGCTGCAGTACGGGTCGGCCATTTTCTGGACAATGCTTACGTTATACGCTCGATTGCGCGTTACACTGTATAAATGATCTGCATGTATATTGTTGACGATAATGGATTAATTCAGTTAATTTTTTTGTACTTACATAAATTCATTTCTTTTTCCCTAGGGGGTTAGAGGTGTGACATTAAAACTCTAGTGGAGAGAACTCATCATTTATGTTTTTTTTTTTATCAAATAAAAAAAAAAAAAAAACAAACAAGGTGTAACTTAAATAAAGCACAACCTCTTACGGGGTCATTGAACTCATCATTATGAACAATCTAGGAAAAAAAAAAAACGGTATCCTACATTTTGACGAATTTAAATATAGCGAACAGCGGTTTTTTTTCCCGATTTCAGGTTTGGTACCATAGTAAAAGTTGTTCATAACGATGAGTACAATGACCCCAAGAGGTTGTACGTTAATTAAGTTACTCCTTGTACAGTGCAACATAAAGTTTATTTTTCATAAATGTCACTCATACGTAGGTCATTACTATAAAAATTATGACAACTTCGAAATTTAAGTGTCAGACTGAGTGTCAAGTGAATATCAAGTTGGGTGTCATTTTCAATAGTAGATTTAAAATGCTCACGCTAGTAGGACATTAAAACCGGCCAAGTGCATGTCGAACCACGCACAATGTTCCATAGTTGGGATGAATTTATCCCAAGAACAATCTTAAAACTGTAGTTGAAAAACATGTTCTCCCATACATTCCAACTGCAAATGTAAGTTGTTTAACTTGTAAAGACTACTTAGCTAGGCTTTACAAGTTAACCAACTTACATCCACAAAAAAAGGCCTACTTAGCTTTGATAGTTTTTCTTTTATTAACTTCGTTATTATACTACTGCCGTCAATTTTTTCTCATATCCAAAAGCAACCATTTTAGCTGACAGGGAGGGCTTAATTGTCTCTAACACAAAGTAGCACTTTAATGCAATATTACGAATATGGATCCCTGAATCGAAAAATGGTTTTCACAGATCCGCAATACTTTTGAACGGCCTATCCAACAACACCTCATACCAGGGATAGACGAGAAAAAGAATATCATCCCCATCCCCACTCTACATGCAAGGGAGGTGAAAATTACAGCTTTCTAGTCTCTGAGCTAAGCCGCATCCGCGGCTTATACCCTTACCCTTGACCCTGACAAGGAACCCTTATAGTTTCGCCGTGTCCATCTGTATGTCCATACAGATGGACACGGCGAAACTATAAGGGTTTCTTGTTATCTACGACACCCTAAAAACGGGTTTGTAACTATAAAAAGACTCATTTATCCACAAGTGTGATATCTGGCCGTAGGGTTTCTAAACACTAATCATACCCCCGCGATTTGACTCGTTGAATGTCAACAAATACATCAATTCTATACGAGCTGATTGAAGACTTGTGACAAGATCATTATCCGCCATCTTGGATTGATGAGCCTCGGTATCGGAATCCAATAACCTGATATGTGCCATCATTTGTCTATGTTGCGTTGTCATTATTAACATTGATTATTATGTCGTATTGCTATGAAGATTTTTTGTGTTCTGTTTCATATATAATATATATAAATAACAGTCGCATGAGTCGATCCATCAGGTTAAGCTACGCTTGCCTCGGTCGGTCCGTGGATGGGTGACCATCTTTACATACTGAGACTCCTCCGTGCCTTGGAAAGCACGATAAGCCGTTGGTCCCGGCTGTCATTCGTGAATCTTTGACAGTCGTTACGGGTCGTCAGAAGCCCGAAAGTCCGACAAGCAGTCTTACCAAGGGGTATCGTACTACCCAGTTACTGGGTTATGGAGGTCAGATAGGCAGTCGCTCCATGTAAAATACTGGTATTCAGCTGCATCCGGCTAGACTAGCCAGATTCGTTTGTTTCATGCAAAAAAGTATGCCTTTCATTCGCAAAAAAGTACAACTCTCTATACATGTGTCTACGGGGGACTAGCTTTGCCTGCGGTTTAGCCCGTGTGGAGGTCGAAAATTATCCCACAGGAACGTACTACCAGGATAAAAAGTATACTATGTCCTAACCCCAAACACCGAGACCAAACCTGCGTGCCAAACATCGAGATCCGTACAGACATACAGAGTTACTTTCGTGTTTATAATATTAGTGTAAATAGTAAGTTGTTTTAATTTACTATTGAATATAAGCATTATGGGCTAGGCGGTTGCAGCTGTATACCAGGGGCCGTATTATGAACAATTAATGCCATCATTTTTCCAGTGCCAGAGAGAGACGACGCTATACATGACCTATAGCACCATCCCTTTTTCGCAACGGAATCATGATGGCGTTAATACTTCATAATAAGCACCCAGTACTTTACATTGAGCGACTGCCTATCTGACCTCCACAACCTAGTAACTGGGTAATTCGATACCCTTTGGTAAGACTGCTCGTCAGACATTCGGGCTTCTGACGACCCGTAACGACTGTCAAAGATCCACGAATGACAGCCGGGACCAACTGCTTAACGTGCTTTCCGAGGCACGGAGGTTCTGGGTATGTAAAGGTGGTCAACTATCTACGAACTACGAATCGACCCATGCGGCTGTTATTACTAAGCCACGAGCCCCTCATACTATTGAATATGAGCATTACCCGTTAATTTATATTTTTTAGGGTTCCATACCCCAGTAGGAAAAAACGGAACCCTTATAGGATCACTCGTGTGTCTGTCTGTCTGTCTGTCCGTCTGTCACAGCCAATTTGCTCCGAATCTAATGGACCGATTAAGTTGAAATTTGGTACACATATGAAATTCTGTGACCCAAACACGGACGGGTAAAGTAAATAAATGAATTTTGAAGATAGAGGTCACTTTTGGGGGGCAAATAAGAAAATAAAAAAAAAAGTTTTCCAAACACCATACACAATGTGGCATGTCTTAATGTTATTTAAGAAAATAGACGAAAATTGACCATTCCCTCCCCCCTTATCTCCGAAAGTACTGAGCCTAAAATTTGGAAAAAAAATACAGTAAATAGATCTTTGCCTGTAGATTACAGGAAAATCTATAAGAAGTCTGTGGTCTTAAAATAATATGGTAAATCTATCAATATTGTGAGTACAAACTTACATTTACAGTTGGAATGTATGGGAGAACATGTTTTTCAACTACAATGTTAAGTTTGTTCTTAAGATAAATTCATTCCAACTACGGAACCCTTCATTGTGCGTGGTCCGACACGCACTTGGCCGGTTTTTTAAATAATAAAAAGGTAAGTCCAGACTGACTGTCTGACTCATCAACGCCCAGCCCAAACCCTTGAACCTAAAAAGCTGAAATTTTGCACAGAGGTTTCCCTTTGTAATATAGACAAGGAATAAGGAAGGATTTCCCGGCAGTATGTTCCCGTGGGATATTTTCCGACATCCACGCGGGCAAAGCCGCGGGCAAACCTAGTAAATAATATTAGTATGGAACTTGATTTTTGTCTTGAATTAATCCTTTAGCACTAATAGCAGTAATTAGTATCAAATGACTGCCTTAAAAGAAAAGATAAGTCTATTTAAATCACCCTGTGGCTTAGTGAAAAGGTCCACTAAATCTGCCTGTTTGCAATTAGCAGTTTTCTCACTTTTGCTAATTAAGCAAAAGTGAGAAAACTATTCTGGAAACAAAACTTCGTAACCGATTCAGACAAATGCGGTGTCATTAGTTTTGTTTGGAGTTAAAAGGCCAAATGTGGCTAGTTAAAATGTTTTAGCTCCGATGTTACCTGGATTTCAGAGGAAAGTTTTTTGAATGAAATGAGAAGAATTATGATTTATTTAATGCTATTATAAAAGGTAAAAAGGGCTAAGGTTAAGCTACGCTTGCCGCGGTTGTCCGTGGATGGGTGACCATCTTTACATACCGAGACCCCTCCGGTGCCTCGCTGTCATTCGTGGATCTTTGACAGTCGTTACGGGTGGTTAGTAGTCTGAAAGTCTGACAACCAGTCTTACCAAGGGTTATCATATTACCCAGTAACTGGGTTGTGGAGATCAGATATAGGCAGTCACTCCATGTAAAATACTGGTGTGTAGCTGCATCTGATTAGAGTGGAAGCTGACCCCAACATAGTTGGGAAAAGGCTAGGCAGCTGATGATGAAATGGTGACAAAGGCGTGCCAACTCGATGGATAATGGTTTCCAAAGACTAGGGACCCCTGGACTGTTCTTAAAAATCTAAAGAGCTTATGAGACGACTTCAAGTTTTACAAAGTATTTGGGGCATTCCATCTTTTAGACGTGGAAAAAAATGGCACCGTACTGACTGAAAAGATGTGTGGAAATCAGTTGTCATGTTATCGTGTCAAGCGGACGAATGAGGAAAGTATAATCAGGAATGTTTAGAATATGAAGGTGGATGACTATATTATTATACGAGTAAGGGAGAGCAAGGGAATAATGGATGGATTATGTGAAACATGATAATTATGGCTAGAAAGGGAGTGATTCCGAGATGCCGACTAAAAGAGAATTATGGAAAAAAAAGACATGTTGCGCCCACACCAAATATATTGGGATTAGGTTGGAGGTTGGACACATCGAAAAAAACTTATCCCAACTATCCTACCTATATAAAAAATAATATATAATAATATTATAAAAGCATGTATTTAACATCTTCATTCGTTCTCCTGCCTCTATCCCAATCTATTTGGTGTCGGCGCAACATGTTCCTTTTTTCCATACTTCTCTATTAGTCGTCATCTCGGTAGTCACCCCCTTTCTAGCCATGTCATCTTTCACACAGTCCATCCATCGTTTCTTTGGTCTTCCCCTAACCTTAAAGCCATCGAAATTCATACTCAAGTTTTCTCACGACATTTTCCTCATTGCATTACTCAAAGCATATATTTAATGCGACGACAAATTAATTTGATTAAAAAATCATTAAAGCCAGTAGCAAATATGGCAGGATGGATGGATGGATGGATGGATGGATGGATGGATGTATATGGTGGTTGGCAGCTACAGCGATGGATAATTTTAAGCAGAAAGTAGCAGCATATTCATCAGTTGTCAGCTTTGTTTTAATTTAATGGTTGCAGTCGACGGTGCCCCAGCCGAGGGAGCTCCGCTCTGCGGGGCTCAAGGGTTTATAAAAATAATATTTCTGTTGGACAAAAGCATAGGGATAGTGGGTAATACTCGTACTTTCCCAGATCAAATGTTCACAACACGAATACTTGAAAAAATGCCTAAGATCGTCGAGAAGTAGACACCGTATCGTCTGGAATAAGAAACGATATCTTTATCGATACTTTTATTATTGTTTCTTCTTCAGTAAAACTTGTTACAACGAGATAGTATTGATATGGGAGCGATAAAAGATCCTTCGTGAGAATAAAATCGTATTGTCTACCCCTATTCTATCGGATTCCAAGAGATATCAACACTTGCAGTGTCAATTGAGTCTTTATTTCCTTTCACTGATCAAAGAATCCTAGTAAAAACAAAAAAAAAAAGTCTTTCAAATCAATTCCACTTCCCACCTTTTTTTCTATTAAACTCCTAAATTACTTCATCCAACCTTTCGATAAGAATCTCAAAGAGGTCTTTCTCTTCAAAGTCCGTTCAATAAAACCTTTTTATATGGTAAGGTTTCATAGACAATCACACTAGCACAGAGCTAAATGTCCCCGTTCAATTCCGATGCTCATAATCATAATCGTTGGGCTTGATGTATTAAGGCATTTAATCTACTCTATAGGCAGCCTAGGGTCCTAAATGTCCAATAGAGGATAAATTGGTTGATTTCCAATGAAAAGGTCTAGGTTAGCGCTAACATTTTATTTTATAGGTTGGCTGGCTATTAAGTCAGTGACCCGAAAAGTTACAAATAGATTTTTTCTGCCTATGGAAAACTGGAACATCAAGGAAATAGCCGATTGACTTTAACTCAAAGAATTCATTTCAATTGTCAAAGTGTCGGTCAGTTAGTCAGAAAGTTGAAGCTAGTTGCTCATTCTAAAACGTAGATCTCTATGGAGAGGAACGGGCAAGAAACTCCACAGACACTCTTTTAAATCAAGATATTACAAAATCTTGGGTACATTATTCTTGTTGCTTCTATACATATTCTGAGAACAATGTAAAAAAAAATGCAATTTATAATATAACGTTAAAAATAAGTCCGGGTAGTTAAGAGATGACCACTCTCAACTGACGGTTCCCGTTCATGTTCCGCTCCCGAACATGACGCGTGCATCAGCACTATCCAGCTCAACCATTTTGTAGGAAACTGAATGATCCAACACACGCGCCACCATCAGCAATAATAATCATAATAAGAAGCTCTCTTTCGGCAGCTGGATCAAGGTTCACGGCGCGTATCGTTAGGAGGTTCCTCTCTCAGCAGCCCTGACCACCGGTAGCTTAGACCCTGTTCCTGAAATCGGTGGGCTACTATTTATTATATTTTTAAATGTTTTTTTAACCAACTTTAAAAAGGAGGAGGTTCTCAATTCGTCGGAACATTTTTTTTATTTATTTTTTTTTTATGTATGTTCCCCGATTACTCGAAGATGGCTGAACCGATTTGGATGTTTTTTGTTTTATTCGAGAGGCTATTCATCACAGTCCCATATAAAATTGATTAACTTTGCTTTGGTAGTTAGAGTTAGCTTCAATAATACGTATTTTTTCGTCACTTTTATATGGATGATGTTCTAGTTTGTTTTGTAGGTAGTGGTATTAGAATTTGTGTGGGGTAGGTACCACAACTAAAATGTGAAAAATAAAAACTTTTTTACAAAAAAAACAATACAACCGACTTCCAAAAACAACACTACAAAGTGAAAAATAACTTTAATTTCGGAAGTCGGTGGCAAAAAACGAAAATACATTTAACTAGACACCGACTTTCAAAAATATTTAAAAATGTAAATGATATGTATATGAATTAAATAAAGGAAATCATAATAAAATATCATAAAGTAATAATATATTTTAATAGAAATAGATAGCTGTGGTTGACCTTGGAAGCAAGGCCATTAAAAGTCTCATGTGTAGGTATGTAATTTCATTGGAATCCATGTCCTACAATCTAGAACTCCTCCTACGGACTGTCATTAGAAGCTCTACGTATAATCTACTACCAAAATACTTTGGTCCCTTAGTATTAAAACCTGTCACACTGCCCGTTTAGCTAACAGAAACTTGACAGTTTACTAACAAGACTCCAAGAATAGGATAGAATACTCTTTATTCTGTACACCATATGGATTCAAGATGTCTACAAATGAAGAAATTTTACATAAGGAGGGTGACACAATGGGCAGTCTTATTGCTTAAAGCGATCTATTACAGACAAGCTCCAAGCAGGCTGTCAGAAAAAGATTTGATACTCAGCTAAGGAATTAACAAAACTACCACCACCAATTTGTAAAACGTCTGTTCCTCATCACGAAAAGGTCATCTATACAAATAGATAAAATTGAAGTGTCTGTTTGTAATGTCAAAATAACAGCTTTTTACTAAAATCAGCGTAAGTACTAGCTGCGCGCCGCGTTTTCAACCGCGTCTCGTCTCGATCCCGTGGGAATATCTTAAAAGTATCGTATTAGTATGTCCTAATAGTCCAGGTCATGGTACCCATGTGCCAAATTTCATTCAAATCCGTTTAGTCGTTTTAGCGTGAAAGCATAACAAACAAACAAACTCACTTTCACATTCGTAATGTTACATAGTTATAAGATATATATATATATATCTTCAGTTTTTTTTTTATAATATCCGTATATAAATATATACATATATATATATATATATATATTTATATACGGATATTATAAAAAAAAAAAACTCTTTAAAAAAATGTTTGTTCCGGCTAACCTCCGAAACGGCTAAACCAATTTTCACTGGATTTTCACTGGCAGATAGCTAATGTTAAGGAGTAAAATGAACTACTTTTATTTTAGAAAAAAAGTTAGGGTCCCGCGGAAAAAAAATTAAACCCATGAAGTTGTGAACAAAATCCGATTCAAATAGGGAAGTACATATTGACATTCACGTGGGCAAAGCCGCAGGCAACAGCTAGTCATAACTGTAATCATTTGGCTTGACGTATTAACGTTTAATCTTAGCTAAATGGCCGCCCCAGTTAAGACGTACGACGCAATAATTTTAGTCAAGACGAGTAGCAATTTAGTGCTATAGAGTTGTAGATAGTGTCGGTCGTTACTGTGTATTACGCGTGATATATGAACACTAGAGTGGTCCCACTGACGGAGGAACGTTAATTTTGATTATGCTAGAGGCGAGACGCGTGCATCGATCGCTGGAGAAAAAAGGTCGGTGTTTTTAATGTGTTCACGCCGTTTTGTTTTCTTGAGAAGGGTCTTAACGTGTTTGTTGGAAAATGTAGGCCGACTTTTTACGTTTATTGCACGTAATGAAAATAATCTTACATTTTTTAAAAATAATATTAACCTTGAGGTAAATTCTTACGCATTTTTTATTAAAATTGACGGCTTCAAACCTTTCGAGGCTTAGTGTTGATTTTTTTGACCTCATCTGACCTAGATCTGACTAAAAATGTGAGTATAGGAAATTACAAAATGTTCCATATCTCGAGACTTATGATTTTTGTTCTCAATGGTGGCGCTAGTTGGCGACGTATAATTTAGAAATACTAGTCTAGGTAATTACTGTAGTTAAATTAATTTAAAATAATTAGTAATTTTTCCTGAGCCATGGAAAAGTTAGTTCGTCTCACTGTCATGATTGTAGTCTTCAGAATTATGTTCATGCTTTAGAAATGTTCTCAAGACGAACATTTGAATTCAGAACTGCCGTTATTCATTTGTTTTACCTGATAGGTGACAGTTGGCACCATCTGTTGACGTTTGTTTAACAAAACATACGCTTACTTTAACGAGTTATTAGGAATCCTGTAAATCTTTTTGAGGAAACTTTATTGTATTTTGTTTTTGTTTCTTGTTTCTTGTGTTATTCTGTCGGGCAAGTTTCTGTTTTTTGAACTTACGAGACTTTTTTTACAAATTTTATATTATTAAGACGCAGATAAGTGCCAGTGGCCTTGAGTACACAAGTTATTGTCACGGCGCTGGGAAAAAGACTGGCCGCTAAACCTAATGCGCGAAGAACATTGCATTTTGCACTGCTAGCATTTCTGCTACCTGTAGTCCCTACAAATCCTTTCCACCAGCTTACAACTTAGACCATAACATCATTACTTGAACCGAAATTCCGCTGGTGAACCGCACAGCGCATTTCTCACACATGATATACTCCATTCGACCAATTAGCCAAGACCTTTCAACTTCAATACCTCATCCCCTTTCACACCTCATACTTGTATGACAAAGGAACGGTGGGAGGGGTCGAGTTAAATTGGAGGTTTCCACTAAAGATGCGGTGAGCGACATGGCAGTTCTTACCATTCCTGTTTTTAGTTTATTAAGGGCATGATTAAAATGTTTGAATGAAGTGTTTAAGGCTATGTTTATGACAGGGAGGGGTAGGAGGAGGAAGAGCTGTGTTTTATGTATTATATGTATGTAGGGTGGTGATATTTTAATGGCGTACTTATTCACGTATATTTTGGCTTGCTTGCTTGCTTGCTTACATTTTACTCTAGAGGAACAGGGTTAAGAAACATGTCTCTCTAATATAAATATGATATACGATGAGGCCAGGTAAGGGGCATGTGGCCAAATCATAACAGCCGCACGGGTCGATCGATCAGGTTAAGCAACACTTGCCGTGGTTGGTCCATGGATGGGTGACCATCTTTACATACCAAAACCACTCCATGCCTTGGAAAGCACGTAAAGCCGTTGATCCCAGCTGTCATTTGTGGATCTTTGACGGTCGTTACGTGTCGTCAGAAGCCCGAAAGTCTGACAACCAGTCCTACCAGGGGGTATCGTATTACCCAGTAACTGGGTTGTGGAGGTCAGATAGGCAGTCGCTCCATGTAACATACTGGAAGCCGACCCCAACATAGTTGGGAAAAGGTTAGGTAGATGATGATCCACGGGCCAGATAATCGGACAAAAGTAGATATAAAATATCAGCTTTGGGGTTTTTACTTAGGATTATATTTTTTATTTATTTCAAGGGGGCAACATGTCCTAAGAAGTTGAGAGGTATTATCACAAGATATTATTATTATTTATTGTGAAATTTTACCGCCCCCTAAAAGTGCCGTTCGGGGCGGGCCGAACCACTACGCTAATTGATTCGACAACTTATTATCTTAGTTACTTATATTCATGCAATATTCATTAATTCTGCTTTATTCAAAAGCAGTCTGGTTACCCTGCCTCAGAAATAAGGTACGTTAAAACCAAATCTGCCTAGCCTTTCCCAACTATGTTGGGGTTGGCTTCCAGTCTTACCGGATGCAGCTGAATACCAGTATTTTACATGGAGCGACTGCCTGTCTGACCTCCACAACCCAGTAACTGGGTAATATGATACCTCTTGGTAAGACTGGTTATCAGACTTTCGGGCTTCTGATGTCAAAGATCCACGTATGACAGCCGGGACCAACGACTTGACGTGCTTTCCGAGACACGACACGGAGGAGTCTCGGTATGTAAAGATGGTCACCCAACCACGGACCAACCCCGGCAAGCGTAACTTAACCTGATTGTTCGACCCGTGCGGCAATTATTACTTAGCTACGAGCTCCTCCTATATTCTAACCTTGGACAGAATAAACAAAATGAACTGTAATCTTTCAATTATCGTCGCCATTTAAATGAATATGCAACCGGAACTACAAAAAACATTGCTTTTTTTTTCAATCAAACACTGTTGCTTTCACTAACTCGACTGTTCAAAAAAGTTCTAGTTCGAATTAATGAGGCTAATTGAAAATATAAATTGGCTGTATCTGATATGGGTGAAAATTTGCCCACCAAAATAACCACTTTAAAGATGGCTTAACCGCAGTATTATAAACAGTGGATACGCTTAAATTAAAAACTTTCTTCTGTCTTAGCGACAGAGCATTGTAAGAAGACAGAGGGATGCCATAACTTTTTGACATATGAAAAACCATAAAAAATAAACTGGTCTTTTTTTAGTTATATAATATCTATTGTCTAAACATCAAAGCGCTGGGAAAGTTATGCTATTTGATGTAAAATTTTACTAAAGCTCGATAGATGGCGTTAAGCACGTTTTAGAAGTCGCTATGGTTTCGATACCAAGCAGAGGTTATCAAGTCGCAAAATATTCTGTTCACCTATAGTATGCCTCGTGACCGCTTGCCGTTGTGAGACGTTAAATCTCCTCTTTTTTCATATTTTTTTTAATAAATGTAGGTGTTATTCTGGTTAAGGTTGATGTTTGCTTAGCAAGAATTTGGTAATTTAAAATGCGTGTTTGCTTCAAGATAGTTTTATTGCGACTAACTGTGGTGGGGGCATACAGGCGTAGGCGGGGATATACACTTAAAACCACATGATCTCACAACATAGACCTAACAGTAGGCTTTATAATTAGGGTAACTGCTATAGTAATTGGCTACGCTATATTAACTGGCCAATCATAAATAAGAGGTAGAAACAAGAAGAAGCAAGCTCATGAATGCAAAGGACAAAAGATATATTTTTTGTCCTTTTCATTCATGAGCTTGCTTGCATCACCTTGTTTCTACCTCTTTTTTATGAGTGGCCAGTTACTATAGCGTGGCCAATTACTACAGCAATTACCCTAGTTCCTCGCTGAATCGACAGACGTTGTCCTGTCCAAACAATAATTCATACAAAATTCCCGTATTTTCAGTAACTTTTCAAAATTTTTAATTTTGTAAGAACCTGATTCGAACTATTATAAACGTTTTAAAATAAAAAAAAAATAGCCAAATCGGTCCAGCCGTTCTCAAGTGATGCGCTTACACATATAAAATGAAGAAGGTTGCAGAATCGTAGTCTCTGTTTTTGATAATGCTCTGTGGTCTCAGCGCGATTTATGCATTTAGGGGTGCATAAGTTCTGCGTAACTTTCGGCTGGTAAGATTGCTGTGGGATGATGAAGAATGTGTTGATTAAAGAACAGCTCAGTGTGGTTTATATTGGATTCACTCGTAGCTGCCAACAATCCGCAGATCGGATGTTTGGAAGCATTTTGTACCGACGAAAAAACCGGCCTAGTGCGAGTCACACTCGCGCACGAACCGTACCATTATCTATAAAAACGGCAAAAAAAAAACACTTTTGTTGTATGGGAGCCCCCCTTAAATATTTATTTTATTCTGTTTTTTGGCATTTGTTGCTATAGCGGCAACAGAAATACATCATCTGTGAAATTTTCAATTGTTTAACTATCACAGTTTATGAGATACAGCCTGGTGACAGACGGACGGACAGTGGCGTCTTAGTAATAGTGTGGTAATAGGGTCCTGTTTTATTTTTTTCATTTCAATTGTTTTACCTGAAACCAACCACCGGCAACGTGTTTGACAATAATTTTGATAACACCTAGAATTATAAATACCTATTTACCCTGAGATTTAATGAATTTTTGCTATTTATTACAATCTACAAAGCTAAACATTAATCATTTCATAAATTCCAAAGAAATTCCAAAATGAAGAACTTAAAACGACAAAGCGGGACGTTTAATTTCCGATCCAAATAATTATGGTCATCAGCTGAAAGCCGAGATAACTAGCAAGCGAACATTTCGTTAATTACTTGTAAATTAAAACAAATTCTTCGGGTGTAGACGCCTGTGACAATTATTTATGCGTAGTCTTCTATAAGAAGTTAAACTTTTAGGAGTATTTGTTATTTTAGAATTTCGGGCTTTTAAATATTTTATTTCATGGATTAAACAATACACTTTGTACATACCAATTTATACCTTTCAAACAATTGCCAATTGTAAGTAAATTCAGGAAAATTACGACAAACATCAATCTGCCCAGCTTTCTCCCAACTATGTAGGGGTCGGGTTCAAGTCTAACCAGATGCAGTTGAATATCAGTATTTTACATGGAGCGACTGCTTATTTGCCCTCCACAACCCAGTTACTGATGGCTCGCCAAATTGATGAAAGTGGTCAATTTGTTACATTTTCACTTACTTATAACATAAGATTATTCTATTACTGACCTAGTTTTACTCCTTGACTTACCCTAGACTAGCTTGATAGTTACCCTCATTTTCATTTTGATGGACACTACATCTAAATATATAAAACTCAAAGGTGACTGACTGACATAGTGATCTATCAACGCACAGCCCAAACTACTGGAGAGATCGGGCTGAAATTTGGCATGCAGGTAGATGTTATGACGTAGGCATCCGCTAAGAAAGGCTTTTGATAAGTTCTACCCCCAAGGGGATAAAATAGGGGATGAAAGTTTGTATGAAACTTTGTCAATTTTAAAGCGATCGGGCTGAAATTTGGCATGCAGGTAGATGTTATGACGTAAGCATCCACTAAGAATGGATTTTGTTAATTTCTACCCCCAAGGGGATAAAATAGGGGATGAAACTTTGTATGAAGCTTTGTCAATTTTAAACCGATCGGGCTGAAATTTGGCATGCAGGTAGATGTTATGACGTAGGCATCCGCTAAGAAAGGATTTTGATAAGTTCTACCCCCAAGGGGATACAATAGGGGATGAAAGTTTGTATGAAACTTTGTCAATTTTAAAGCGATCGGGCTGAAATTTGGCATGCAGGTAGATGTTATGACGTAAGCATCCACTAAGAATGGATTTTGTTAATTTCTACCCCCAAGGGGATAAAATAGGGGATGAAAGTTTGTATGAAGCTTTGTCAATTTTAAACCGATCGGGCTGAAATTTGGCATGCAGGTAGATGTTATGACGTAAGCATCCGCTAAGAATGGATTTTGTTAATTTCTACCCACAAGGGGATAAAATAGGGGATGAAAGTTTGTATGAAGCTTTGTCAATTTTAAACCGATCGGGATGAAATTTGGCATGCAGGTAGATGTTATGACGTAGGCATCCACTAAGAATGGATTTTGTTAATTTCTACCCCCAAGGGGATAAAATAGGAGATGAAAGTTCGTATGAAGCTTTGTCAATTTTAAACCGATCGGGCTGAAATTTGGCATGCAGGTAGATGTTATAACGTAGGCATCCGTTAAGAAAGGATTTTGATAAATTCACCCCCAAGAGGATAAAATAGGGGATGAAACTTTGTATGAAACTTTGTAAATTTTAAACCGATCGGGCTGGGACTTTGCATGCATATAGCTACTATGACGTAAGCATCCCCTAAGAAAGGATTTTGATAAATTCTACCCCCAAGGGGATAAAATAGGGGATGAAAGTTTGTATAAATCTTCTTAGATTTTCGACTGATTGAACTGAAATTAAAGATTGGAGCTACTATGATGAAGACGTCCGTTTAAATAGGATTTTGATAAATTCTACCCCCATGGGGATAAAATAAGGGATGATGGAGGATGTAAATGTATTAGTTTGAACTATAAGTACCTAATGGTATTGACTTGAGAGAACATTGCTTCTCTCATGGCCAGATTTATGTTGCTTGCTCACGAGTAAGTTCACCCAATAGCTTGATAGTTTTAGCGCCTAAAGACAGATTAGTTAAGAATACGAGTATTGTGTACAAAGAAGTTTTGTAGGCCCTAATTGTTTACTCACGCTAAACAAAAGTAAAGCCGCAAAAAATATACCTAATCTAAATATATAAAACTCAAAGGTGACTGACTGACATAGTGATCTATCAACGCACAGCCCAAACTACTGGAGAGATCGGGCTGAAATTTGGCATGCAGGTAGATGTTATGACGTAGGCATCCGCTAAGAAAGGCTTTTGATAAGTTCTACCCCCAAGGGGATAAAATAGGGGATGAAAGTTTGTATGAAACTTTGTCAATTTTAAAGCGATCGGGCTGAAATTTGGCATGCAGGTAGATGTTATGACGTAAGCATCCACTAAGAATGGATTTTGTTAATTTCTACCCCCAAGGGGATAAAATAGGGGATGAAACTTTGTATGAAGCTTTGTCAATTTTAAACCGATCGGGCTGAAATTTGGCATGCAGGTAGATGTTATGACGTAGGCATCCGCTAAGAAAGGATTTTGATAAGTTCTACCCCCAAGGGGATACAATAGGGGATGAAAGTTTGTATGAAACTTTGTCAATTTTAAAGCGATCGGGCTGAAATTTGGCATGCAGGTAGATGTTATGACGTAAGCATCCACTAAGAATGGATTTTGTTAATTTCTACCCCCAAGGGGATAAAATAGGGGATGAAAGTTTGTATGAAGCTTTGTCAATTTTAAACCGATCGGGCTGAAATTTGGCATGCAGGTAGATGTTATGACGTAAGCATCCGCTAAGAATGGATTTTGTTAATTTCTACCCACAAGGGGATAAAATAGGGGATGAAAGTTTGTATGAAGCTTTGTCAATTTTAAACCGATCGGGATGAAATTTGGCATGCAGGTAGATGTTATGACGTAGGCATCCACTAAGAATGGATTTTGTTAATTTCTACCCCCAAGGGGATAAAATAGGAGATGAAAGTTCGTATGAAGCTTTGTCAATTTTAAACCGATCGGGCTGAAATTTGGCATGCAGGTAGATGTTATAACGTAGGCATCCGTTAAGAAAGGATTTTGATAAATTCACCCCCAAGAGGATAAAATAGGGGATGAAACTTTGTATGAAACTTTGTAAATTTTAAACCGATCGGGCTGGGACTTTGCATGCATATAGCTACTATGACGTAAGCATCCCCTAAGAAAGGATTTTGATAAATTCTACCCCCAAGGGGATAAAATAGGGGATGAAAGTTTGTATAAATCTTCTTAGATTTTCGACTGATTGAACTGAAATTAAAGATTGGAGCTACTATGATGAAGACGTCCGTTTAAATAGGATTTTGATAAATTCTACCCCCATGGGGATAAAATAAGGGATGATGGAGGATGTAAATGTATTAGTTTGAACTATAAGTACCTAATGGTATTGACTTGAGAGAACATTGCTTCTCTCATGGCCAGATTTATGTTGCTTGCTCACGAGTAAGTTCACCCAATAGCTTGATAGTTTTAGCGCCTAAAGACAGATTAGTTAAGAATACGAGTATTGTGTACAAAGAAGTTTTGTAGGCCCTAATTGTTTACTCACGCTAAACAAAAGTAAAGCCGCAAAAAATATACCTAATTAATAATAATACTTAACGCGAGCGAAGCCGCGGGCAAAAGCTAGTCCTATGATAAGCATAAAATGCCCATCACTTACGGCTTATTTCACCACCTACGATTAAGTTCCTATTAACGTACTTGGTAGATAATTTCTTAAAAATTCTGTTCCATTTTTGAATTTAATCGGTAACTAGTGGCTATTTGGGCATCGTGACATAGGCCTTTTGGATATTCATTTTATTTTCCGTACATAATAAAAGTGTTTACACAGTACCTACGACAACGTGCAAAGGTACCATCGTTTATTTTCGGAAAACCGAACTTTGCCGAATTAAATGTGACTGGTCCAAAAGGGAGTAACGGAATTAGTGCGTCAATCTCTGTCGGCGCATCACATAGGCGCGTGATTGACTGCGGGGACAGCGCGGGGTGTCGGGGTACCGAACCCGGTACACGACGGCCGCTGCGCGCCCTTCACTCCACTCGGCTCACAGACGCGCGCCACTACGGGCATTTTATTGTTCCATTATAAAACGTTGATCTTTATAATTAATGGTATTATACCAATATTTAAGTACAGTCCACTTGTTTTATTGAGCTCAATCATCTCAATGATATATAAATTAGGAAGATATGGTTCGAGTTGCTCGACGTGGACCGCATAGATTGTGATAACTCATACAAAAGACCTTAGTCAGAATCGAACTGGCGTTTGAGTAGCATATGTATAGCACGTTAAGTAAAATTACCGTAGTCGTCTAAATAAGCAGCAACAATGCCTTCCCGTGTTTTCAAAATGTGCACAAATAGTTCAAAAACCAAAAACAAGTTCCTCGGTATTATTTTTCACTCGTAAATACAGCCAAATATGTTAAACTGTTGAAAATTATAATAATATTTAATGTTTGCTTCGCCATGTTTGTGAGAGCGAGATAGACATGCAATGTCATTCATAATCGTAAACATTCGGCGGCTAACGCGATTTCACTTGCACGACAGCGCCGGCTCCTATCTCTGTCGTTGTCTATCAGTAACTGTAGGTTTGCGACTGTGATCACAGATATGCGAGTTTCGGTGCATGTAGTCGTGCGCCGAGTCCAGGTTTAGTGATTGCGATGTTAGCGCGTAACATATCTTCCTCTAATATATCAATGATGAATCTGTAATTATTTAGGTGGGAATATAAATCATTATCAATTTCTATTCGTCGATAGTCACATTTTATTCTTTTTATTTCGGTTTTTCCGAAGAAACGCGATGGAACTATGAACGTTGTCATTCTGTATCTGTCTACTTATTATTTTCCAATCTAGTTATTAGTTACGTTTTTTTATACACGACACTACCCAAACACAAAATTTTCAATATGTACAAAATAAAATAAATATTTATGCTGGAATCTTAAATATTTTAGTCAATATTGTAAAGCAGTTGAACGACCTTTTACTAAAACCCGTTTCACTAGAAATTATAGACAAAGAAATTTGTTAATTACGCCGCAATTATTTTGTTTGAAGTCGCGAAATTATCTATAAGTTAATGGAGATAGGCTGTTTTCTCAGAAAAGTAGATACCTACTAGGTTTTCAATAGAGCCTTTTGAGATTAATTCTATTGTCTCAGGATTTTCTCAGTAAGTAAAAACTAAACTGAAAATCAGGCCTGTACGCTTAACAAATGGTAGGTATACTGATTAAATACAACAAATTGATTGGACCTTTCATAACATACCATATAATATTAAGAGTTTTTTGTATAAGTATGTCTGTGTGACCGCGTTGTTCTTCTTAACTGCACATCAAAATCAGTTCTGATTTGGATGCGGTTTTCACCATCATTTAGAAAACGTACTATTGGAACGTCACCGGAAGGTTTATGTATCATCATCTGCCTAGCCTTTTCCCAACTATGGTGGGATCGGTTTCCAGTGCCACTGGATGCAGCTGAATGCCAGTATTTTACATGGATCAGTGATCACAATCCTGGGTAAGACGATACGGAAGATTTATGTGTGTAAACATTAATATTAAACTTACACATAAATATCGATATAAAATAAATAATAATAATATCTTATAAATAAATATCGATGTTTTGTTTTCGTAAAAACCGTGCGAAGCAAGGGCGGGTCGCTAGTTAAAAAAAAAAACAAACAAAAATACTTTCAAAATAAGGCCGCAGCTTCTAAGTACGATAGATAGTACTTTTGTGAATCTCAGTAAATAGGGGCGCGCCAAGTCACACGTCCTCCTCTAAGGAGTACTAGAGACGTGACACGATTATCGAATGTACTAAAGTATCGATGTTTTACTGATTACTTTCAGGATTGGGTGGGACGTGATATTATACTAGTGAGGATGGATTTGGTTGATAAATCGGAGAAACCAGACGAGTTTTGCTATCTGCATTGCGTTTTCCTTACAATGTATATAGTTCATTAAAATCAATCTACCTTTTCCCAACTATGTTGGGGTCGGCTTCCAGTCTAAACGGATGCAGCTGAAAACCAGTATTTTACATGGAGCGACTGCCTATCTGACCTCCACAACCCAGTGACTGAGAAATACGAGCTCATTACTGTAACATAACACATCATCACGCCTATAATCCCCGAAGGGTTTGGCAGAGGTATACCTTTAGTACACCAGTTATGTTTAAGTCCCCTGTAGTAGGGGGCGAGCCTATTGCAATCTTCCGTGCACAAATTCAGACTCGCGGGAAAAAAAACAACAAAAAAAAGAAAAAAAAAAAAAAAAAATATTGATGGAAAAATCCATCAACATTTTGCCTGACCTGGAAATCGAACCCAGGACCATAATTAATGTTTATATGTTTATTTCTGATTCTTTTAGATCGCTTTGTTGGACTAGTCGGTGCAAGCGTGTTAACACTCAGTATTCCTGCCGTGTATTCTGTAAGACCTCATTCCAAACTTCGAATCTGAATCCATTGTGAGTTTCTTGATTGGCATTCTAAAAACTCGGTTGATAATTCGTATTTACTCTAGCGCTACCCTTACGAGCGTGTCAGCGAGTTGAACTAAATTGACCGTAAGATTTTGACAAGATAAAGTATGAGATGACGTAAGAAGTGGCATTCAGTAAGGTCACTTCGACACTCACTTCGCACTCGAACCCGATTCAAAGTGTCTAATAAAAAGCATCTATTTTACGAGTGAGAGTGAATAGCGATGTGAGATGCGAGTTGTTGTTTGAAACGACGTACTGGAGGACAAATTGCTTCAGTGTTTAATCGTCGAAAAGTGTTTTTTTTCTTTTTCATGCAAAGGGTTTTTACGCGACTGCGTGACCGCAAAGGGTTATGTTTCGCGCTTATCTATCTATCTTTGTATTGCAATCGAAACTATCTACGAATTATATCATTTGCAAACTGACTGACCACAAACATTAGTTATATCTAGGTACTTTTAGGAAGGGTCAAACTACAATCAATTCTATTTTATTTCCTTTGACCACGAATAAGAAAAAAATAAGGACTCCGCGCCACGCATATCAAAAGTGAAGCACAGTAAGTATGCCGGGACCGTTTGTACAAACATGCGCCTCACGCACACATTTACATCATAGTATGACCGGCCAGGCGGCCGCCATTACGTGACATGACGGCGTCTTTGAAGTGAAAGTGAAGCACCTTACCGATCTGTGTGCGTGATTCGACAATCACGCACACAGATCGGTAAGGTGGTTCACTTTCGATACTCGTGGCACGGAGTCCTTCTTTTTTTTCTAATCCGTGCCTTTGACGTTCAAAAGTGCTTTCTAAGGGCGCTTTCAATTTAGACGTTTCGTGTCGGACCGCTGCGGTGCCGAAGCGGTGCTTCTGTCGTATTACGCACGGACGGTCGTTTGTTTTCATACAAAGCTCGCGGTGCGGCAACAGTGCAGCATCGATATCGCAAACGCTCGACAACCGGACGGCAACATCGCAAACTCCACGTGTATGAAAACAAACGAGCGTCCGTGCGCAATACGACAAACGCACCGCCTCGGCACCGCAGCGGTCCGACACGAAACGTCTAAATTGAATGGATGGGAAATCATCAAATGACTTCTCTCACTCTGGGCAGAGCGGGAGGGCGACTAAAACCCACCCGTGTCAGTAGCCCGTGCCAGGGCCACGGTATCTCTTTCGAACTACCCGCGACCCCGGCGGCAGTGCGTTTGCACTGGCGAAACATTCAGTTAAAAACATGTTTATATCTCTGTCAGATACATTAACAGAAATACAGTTATCAATATGTTTTTGCGATGTTTCGCCAGTGCAAACGCGCGGTTATGTGTCTATTTGAAATAGACGATTTGACATTGAAATGTGTTGTTCTATCAAGGACCAGCAGTTTAAAACGACTATAAAATTGTTTTTTTTTTTTTACCTAAAATGGTCCACTTGACTAAGTGCGGAAAACATTTCTAAAAACACAGAAAAAAGAAAGAAAACTTGTTTATTCTGCACAAACAAAACGCACATTAGAAAAAATTAAAATGAACATACACTCAATAGCAATGTAACTCAATAATAATAAAAATGTAGACTTCCCATCTGAACTCGGAAATTGTTGTGATAATTTTTGCCATAACAAAGAACATTGTAAAATAATTGACACCTTGTACATTGATATTGTGACGTCGCTTCGGGAAGCGGCAGAAGGCAGCTCTAGTTTGTTAAGAGATGGGAGGGGTCGGCGTACAGTGATTGGGTGGAACAGGTATGTCAGTGGCGCTCACGGGAACGCAAGAAGGGCCTTTCTTAACTGGGTGTGGCATGGGAAACCTCATACAGGGCAGCAGTTTGTGGAAATGAGAGAGACGAGAAAAATTTTTAAGCAAAAATTAAGGTTTTGTCAGGATAATGAGGACCAAATTAAGATGAACATTTTGGCAACAGAACATAGGGGCAAGCAGTTTCAAAAATTTTGGAAATCCACACAAAGATTGAGTCCAAAACCTGCAGTTCCGGTGAGCGTCAATGGCATTACTGAGCCTGGGGAGATTGCGGATATGTTTAGGAAGCATTTTGGAGTGACCTCGCGGCTTCAATCGGAGGGACGGGGTTATGTAGCTGAGAGTAGATTGTCTGGTGTTCCGGTTAGTATTTCATCAAAGGAGATACGGAACATCATTCAGTCGATGACCAGGGGAAAATCTCCAGGGCACGATGGCCTCAGTATAGAGCATTTCCAGTATGCCGGTCCGCATCTCCCAAGAGTCCTATCTATGCTGTATAATCTTTGTGTGAGGCACTCGTATCTACCAACTGATCTGATGAAGACGATAGTTGTGCCCGTAGTCAAGAACAAGACCGGCGATGTCTCAGACAAGGATAATTATAGGCCAATATCGTTGGCTACTGTAACAGCGAAGGTGCTTGATGGTGTGCTTGAGCGGAGAGTAACTGGACAGCTCAATTTACATGACGCTCAATTCGGTTTTAGAGCTGGGCTGTCTACGGAAACTGCTATTCTGGCGCTCAAGTACACGGTCAGGTACTACACTGATAGAAACACACCTGTATATGCTGCTTTCTTGGACCTCTCCAAAGCATTTGACCTGGTTGATTATAATATCTTATGGTCGAAATTGCGGGAGCAAGGTCTTCCAAATGAGCTTATTAAGCTCTTAGACTACTGGTATGACCACCAAATCAACCAGGTCAGATGGTCGGGTGCGTTGTCTGGGGCGTATGGGTTGGAGTGTGGGGTGAGGCAGGGGGGCTTGACTTCCCCAGCGCTCTTCAGTCTATACGTCAATAATTTAATCGAGGAGCTCAGTGGCACTGGTATCGGATGCTCGATTGATGGTAAGACTATCAATAGTATTAGTTATGCAGATGATATGGTGCTGCTGAGTCCCTCGATTGATGGACTCAGACGGATGCTGAAGATTTGTGAGAGGTACGCCACGTCGCATGGTTTAGTGTACAATGTGCGCAAGAGTGAACTTGTGGTGTTTAGGGTAGGTACTAAAAAGCCTAAGACAGTTCCTCCGGTATGCCTTTATGGTGTACCACTAAATAGAGTGTCGCATTTTAAGTACCTTGGCCACATTGTGAATGAGGACTTGAATGATGACAGTGATATAGAAAGGGAGCGAAGAGCGTTGTCGATCCGATGTAATATGCTGGCCCGCAGGTTTGCACGATGTAGTAAAGAAGTGAAACTCACTCTTTTCAAGGCGTTTTGCCAGTCTTTCTACAAGTGCAGTCTGTGGGTTAGACATACGCAGAGGGCCTACAACGTTCTTCGCGTACAGTATAATGACGCCTTTAGGGTGCTGTTGGCTCCCGCGTTTCTGTAGTGCATCGGGCATGTTTGCTGAAGCAGATATAGATAGCTTTCAAGCTATCTTGCGAAAAAGAACAGCATCCCTGATGCGAAGGATTCGGGGGAGCACCAACAGCATTTTAAGGGTGATAGTGAATAAGCCTGATTGCCCGTTCCTGGGGCACTGGACCCGTATGCACTGCTGCAGGTCTGGTGCCGCGGGAAGCGGACATAGTTATAGGTTTTTAAATTAATTGTAGTTAAGTTTTGTTTTATTTTTGTTTTATTTTATTTTATTTTATTTTAATGAGGTTTGTTACTAACATAGTTTTATAAGTGTTACTAACAACAATATGAATCTTGTGTTCGATTTAAATAAATAATAATAAATTATTATAAGTATATAATAAATTATTGTAAGCAAATCCACTTAGTCAAGTTAACAAATATTTTCCATTGGTTGATATCCGCTCACACGAACGCGGTGTGAATCGGGTCCGTGGAGTAATTTTACCTAATATTGTACGTGGTATGAGTTCTATACCAAGAAAATATTTTTTTTTCCCTCTGCTCTATGAAGAAACATAGAAGAAACATAAAATCTTGAGGGAGGAGCTCGTGGCTAAGTAATAACAGCCGCACGGGTTGATCCATTAGGTTAAGCTACGCTTGCCGGGGTTTTCCGTGGATGGGTGACCATCTTCACATACCGAGACTACTCCATGTCTCGGAAAGCACGTTAAGCCGTTGGTCCCGGTTGTCATTCGTGGATCTTTGACGTTGGTCGTCAGAAGCCCGAAAGCCTGACAACCAGTCTTACCAAGGAGTATCGTATTACCCAGTCACTGGGTTGTGGAGGTCAGATAGGCAGTCGCTCCATGTAAAATACTGGTATTCAGTTGCATCCGGTTAGACTGGAAGCCGACCCCAACATAGTTAGGAAAAGGCTAGGCAGATTGATTGAGAACATTATAAGATCGCTAATTACTACCCCGACAGATCAATGAGAATCCGTAAAAACATTAACTGGCCTCATCTGTCAAGAAATCCGAACAAAGTGACAAATTAGCGCCTTCCATCCGTCGCCTGTCTGACTCATCCATCCAATTTAAAAATCAATCGGGTCTTAGGAGCGAAGTGATTTTTTAAACGAATTTCAACAAATCTCCTCTTTGAATTACTTACAGTTGTTCTCGCATTGTTTCAGAAAGCTTTTTTTTGTAACTTTAAGCCTGTAGTGATGGAGGAATCGAGTTGAACTTTACCAATACGTCTTTATGGGATATATTTAAATATAATATTATATTTATACTAGCTGCGCCTCGCGGTTTCACCCGCATAGACCGGGATAAAAAGTAGCGGTATGAAAAATAGATGTTAGCCGATTCTCAGACCTACTCAATATGCTCACAAAATTTCATGAGAATCGGTCAAGCCATTTCGGAGGAGTACGGGAACGAACATTGTGACACGAGAATTTTATATATAAGATATTTTGTTTATTTCTTTTTTTTTTTTCTTTTCACGAATTTTACCGACGATTTCTGGTGTCATTTGGGCGACCTGTTTGGCATCATTTGTGCTGGTACGGCCATTAAGTACAGAACTGAGTAAACCATCTCTTAACCATTGAAATTGACGCTACAACGTAACCTTTTTTTTCGAGCCTTTCCTTGATTTCGGTGTTGGTTTTTTAACGCACTGATTTTGTAGTCTTTTTTTTATTTGAAAGAGTAAGTCGATTAAAAACAGACTTTAGTTGTAATTTTGTGAACTAAGCGGGTTACTGTAGGTACTATCATATTTACATGTGCGTTTACGCTTTAGGTAATAAGCATGTCGAAACCTTTAATGTGATTTTGATATACTGTGATTGGTAACTGGTGTAATTGCCTTACTGTTATTGCCAGTTACTCCAGCAGTAGAAGTTTTTGCTGAAGTGATCATGTTTTATATTGCAGTGGACAAGTTGTTTACTGTATGGGTTGTAGTACTACTCGTACCTACCGTTTGTTTGAGCAGTCGTACCATATACTGTACTGGTTGATAGTTTCAGTTCAGCGGCAGTGCCATTGACTGCTACAAAAAAAAAAAAAAAAAAAACAAATACAGCTGTGATTGTTACGCTACTGCTGAGCACGAGGTCCTAGTTTCGATTCCCGAATCGGGCAAAATGTTATTGGGTTATTCCGTCTAAAATTTTCAGTAGCAGGTCGGAGTCTGGATTTGTGCCTGGATGGTGGCGATTTAGGCTCGCCCCCTAATACATGGGACTTAGACATAACTCGTAAAAGGGTTTACTTTAGGTACAACTCTGCCTAACCAATATTGCTTCAATATAGGGCTTTCGACACGAAACTAACATTAGTTTAACGGAGACTTAATGCTAAATTAATGCTGTCACTTTCTTTTTGAAACAAAATGTAAGGAATGGCATGAATTTAAAGTCTCCGTTAAACTAATGTTGATTTCGTGCAACTCAACGTTTAGGTCAGAAAGGGCCTAAAAAGTCAATTTAATCTAAGTATCTAGTTGTAAGTACAAACGCCTCTTAAGGTACCATTCCAAAAGATTGAACGTTTGTTATGTAACAACACCCTAACAGCGGTTCGGGATCCTCTTTAATTAGGGCCCATTTTTCTTATTTAGGTACCGGCTTAAGCCGTACTCTAGGCTCGAAATATTTTTCTTTCGTTGTAAATTATAATAAACGATGCCTCCCATCATCGTAATAAGATCATGGGATAGGAAATACAGAAAGCCAAGGGAAGTCAAGCTACACTTGCTGAAGTCAGTTTCTGGATGGTTCACCTTTAGGTACCTACCTAAATGTCACACATGAATCTTTTGTCTGTATATCTTTTGTTGGAGATACTAGTGTTCGCAAGCGCTACATCTGGGCATGAGGTCCTGGGTTAGATTCCTAGATCGGGCAATGTGTTATTAGACCTGGACCATGTCCGAAAGCGAGAAAGTATCAGCAACAACCGCCGCGACTAGGTGACGGCGTTGCACTGCTCAAGCAGGGCATTCCTCAAGGGTGTGCTACGGCGTATCGTTGAGGCAGCTGCAATGTTGGCAACCGGGTGTAGGTTCCCGGCCTATACGGCACAGGTACTTTCCAAAGTACTCAGTCAGCCGGAAAGTAATGGCGCCATGCCGTCGCTCCAGCCACTCCCTCACAACGGGTCTTACCGCCGCTATAGTGGCGTGCCCTGCGCTGGGTTGCGCAAGTCACTGCTCCCACGCTCCCACTCCACCACTAGGGTCTGGCGGAGCTCAGCCCTGTACACCTTAGCATGACGAGGTGTTAGGTGCTCGCCCCGTTCCAGTGCGTCCCGGCGCCACCGATAATAGTGACGTTAAGATTTTGGCGTCAAGATCCCAGGGTGGCGATCCGGGCAAGAGGCTCGTTGCCTTGAAGACATCCTCTTGTCACCCCGACGGCCATTGCACTCTATGGTCTTCTCAGTATTGCATCTTATGTATGTTGCGGACAGTCACGTTGTCCGCCCATACAGGCGCTCCATAGAGCGTGATGGACCGTACGATCCCGATATAAAGCCTCCGGCAAGAAGTATTCAACCCCCCCCCCCCCCTGATTAGGCAGCAAATACGAGAGTGCATTCGCGGTGCCCATCAATTGGGGAGCCAACCGCTGACAATGCAATGCGGCCCGAAGTTCCTGAAGTCCGGCTATCGAGGACGAGTCCCAGGTCATCGTCGCCTTGATACTGATGTGAACATTTCCTACTATGATGTTGGATCCCGATGGTGGCGCTTTCTGGAGCCCCTGGAAACAAATGGCTTCCGATTTATGTAATGCCACCTGGAGACCTAACCTTCAAGATCCTGCCTTCGACTTGCGCAACCCCAGCTGTCGCTAAGACAGTCGTCTGCTGGAGCGTTTTTCCTCGTGCCATTACCCAGTCGTATCCGATGTTCCACAGGAGTGGCCCCTGCCTACACTATCTACTACACGCGTTAACGGCTAAATGGATTTGGATGACATTTTTCAAATAGGTAGACCATAACCTAGGTTAGAATATCAGATAATTTTTATCCCGGCACCTACTACGATTCCGTGGGATAATATCCGACCTCCACGCGAGCAAAGCCGTGGGCAAAAACCTGTTATTAATGTAATTATTTCACATTAAAAATGTGACTTCTGTCTCGTCCTACCTTGTGTGAGCTCGCTGTTAGGGACCTCTCACCAAGTTAATTGGACGTCTCGTATTTTTGAACAGTCTTAGATTACGAGGAGTGATTGGTTTGCTTTGGTTTTGAGTGGCAAAAGCCGCGACGATGCGTATTTGATGTTTGTGAGTGATGCCTTTTAATAAGTGCCGGGGACTGGCAGATGATTTGGCTGATTTTAAGTGGTAGTCTTTGTCCTACCTTGTGAAATAAGTGTAGATACCTGGTAGGTCATATCTAATTACGATGTGCTTTCCGTGTGCTTCCAAAGCACCCATCAACTAAATACACAATTAAAATTCTAGTGGCTATGTATTTCATATCACATAGCTACTACATAGTTCATAGATACTATCAGCCAAACTTCTGCATACTCACCTTTAAGGCGATAATCGCATAGCACGGCTCACGACTCGAACACCCGATGCATGCGTTGTGAATGACCAATTAGGATGCGCGTTTGTTTTTGAATTAATTTATTAATAATGTTTGTTGATATATTTTGCTATACGCCCTGTACTCACACAAATGCAGAATGTCGCTAATTGGGCGAAACCAGGAAGGGGTGTGGTCTGTCACTGCTGCGGTTTCGCAGAAATATTTTCTAAACTGAGCATGCTTAACTTTTTTCCGACAGTACCCTAAATAACATCACTCTCAATTCATGACAATAACACTAAAAATATGCTCTACTACTGCTGAAATACTAAAGACCTTGACACCCAGAAGCTGGATTAAATAATTATTTTGATGGTTATTTTTTTTAATTTTTTGCTGAACGGGCCTGCTGTTGACCTCGATCACGCCTGATGGAAAGCGATGAATGAGGACTATGATGGAACAAGCGTGCCCAGAAGATGCCTGTTCATTCATGCAGACGAGTTATATGTGAAAGGGAACACAGATGCTGAAGAGAGTTCTACACTTTTTTTGATTCATGTTGTTTGATTTTATGAAGCTGATTATAAACTGATGCATAGAATTAGAAGCCTCAGAAGAAAACA
Source organism: Cosmia pyralina (assembly GCA_946251885.1). Classification (NCBI taxonomy): domain Eukaryota; kingdom Metazoa; phylum Arthropoda; class Insecta; order Lepidoptera; family Noctuidae; genus Cosmia; species Cosmia pyralina. The sequence continues at coordinate 23,247,383 of OX276354.1, read as the reverse complement.
TCAATAAATGCTTTGATTAGTGCTTGAATTTATCCCATTGTCTTAGTTTCCTACATTTATTCTCTCCACTAATCAAACAACGGTTCTTCTTCAACATTATTTTCCCTGCCCTTGTCTCGTCTTATCGATTATCGTTCGCGCCCTCATGGCTTAGATACGGAGATTAGATCAGCCGGTAATTCGTTCATATCTTTGCAATAATATACTTTAGGGATTATCTTAATAAAAGCTTTTTGTGTGTCATTTTGGAGCTCAATCTCATCATGACAATTTTATAATAGAATGTCAAAATGTATAGCCAGTTTTTACAATCCGGATTTTTTATGGATTAAGCAACTGACAGTGTTAATTAAACACCTATTGATCATTTTATTAAAAGTGATAGAACCAAACTCTGTGACTTCGATGTGGAAGTGTCACCAAAAAAATCGGCCAAGTGCGTCAAAATGTATAGCCAGTTTTTACAATCCGGATTGTTTATGGATTCACATGTAAAATTTCAACATGAATGATGTAATCATTATTTTGTAACCATATCTTGATTTAAAAGAGTGTCCGTGGAGTTTCTTGCCCGTTCTTCTCCATAGGTACCTACTATGCTTTGGAATGGGCGCCTAGCTTCATCTTTTTGACTGACCGACCCCTTGACAATTCAAAAGTGCCTGTAATTGGTTTAATTGAAATAAATGCTTTGAGTTTGAGTTTGAGTTTGAGATTATGCAACTGATAGTGTTAATTAAACACCTATTGATCATTTTATTAAAAGTGATAGAACCAAACTCTGCGACTTCGATATGGAAGTGTCACCAAAAAAATCGGCCAAGTGCGTGTCGGGACACGCACAATGAAGGGTTCCGTAGTTGAAAAGAATTTATCCCAAAAACTAAATTAACAATAAATCCCAAAAAAATTTTTTTTATGTCTAAAACTACAAATGAATTTTTTTTTGGATGTTTCCCTTTCTTTGTGCTAGAAGACCTTGCTTCTTGCCAAATTTCATTATTCTAGGTCAACGGGAAGTACCCTATAGGTTTTGATTTACTTGCGACAGTTGCGAGTATAAAAATGTGTCGCAAATGGCCGTATTTTTTTATTGCGTTGACTTAGAAGCTTGATTTTTTTAGCACTCTAAGGGATCATAGATTTACCTAGTCGATATTAATTTCAACTTGATATCTCCACTCGTCCCTGAGAAAAAGGGTCATGACAGACTGACAGACAGACGGACAACGAAGTGATCCATAAGGGTTGCGTTTTTTCCTTTTGAGATACGGAACCCTAAAAAATTAATAAAAAAACCACAAGAAAACATTAGAAAGTGCCCAATGTAGGAAGCACTCCACTTAGCCGATATACTAAAAAAAAAAGCTCATACGACAAAAGCAGTACCACGAAACAGTATCCATTACTCAGGCAATTAAAAAAAAACCGCTGACAAAAAACCCAATACACACACAATTAATTAAAAACAAATTCTGACAATACACAAAAAGGGCTACACACAAAAATGTACAGAAAAATTCCCGACAGTGTACAAACACGAATTAACATTCCGAAGTCCCGATAGCAATAAAATAAAATTACCGATTCCTGAAACATTTTCGATACGTTAAAGGGATATTTTTCAACGATATTATGAGTTGAATGTTCCCAGCATTGCAATGGTAAATCCGGAGTCACTCGGAACCATTTGCAAAAGGCGTCTCGGATCGTTACGTTTTACACCTCCCATAATTTAGCCGTAAGTTAAAAGGGATAAGAGAGTTTATAGAGAATCAATAATACCATAAAACCACGCTTGTAATCTCTGTAAGGGTTAGCAGAAGTGTACAGCCACATTACTTCAGTAATGTTTAAGTCCTATGTAATAGAGAGAACCCATTGCCATCAACTGGGCAAACAACCAGACTCCGGGCTGCTACTGAGGTATTCCTGATGGGAAACCCAATTACATTTTGCCTACCCTGGGAATCAAATCCAGTTCAATATCAATTTGTAAATAATGAATGGCTGCGGCAATAATTGAAAAAATTAATATCGACTCTATTATTTAGGTACCTCAATAGGAAAAAACGGAACCCTTATAAGATCACTTCGTTGTCCGCCTGTCTGTCAAGACCTTTTTTCTCAGGAATGCGTGGAGGTATCAAGTTGAAATTAATTTCAAATACGTAAGTTTATGGTCCCTTGGAGCTCTAAAAAAATGAAGCTTCTAAGTCAACGCAGTAAAAAAATACGGTCATTTATGCGACTTTTGATACTCGTATGTAAATCAAAACCTATAGGGTTCAAGTTATCGTTGACCTAGAGTCATGAAATTTGCCAAGAAGCGAGGCCTTACAGCACAAGTAAAGGAAAAAGTCTGAAAATCGTTAATTTGTAATTGTATCACATCAATTTTTTTATTTTAGGATTTCTAGTTTTTAAATTACAATGTTTGTTTTGGGATAAATTATTTTCAACTACGGAACCCTCATGGTTCGTGGCCCGACTCACACTTGGCAGGTTTTTTATTCAATTTTCCGATCATCATCCACCAACCTCTTCTGATTTATACCAACCAGGACGACGTAACCCCTAAGGGGAGTCATTCCTCAGTCGTTTATTTTATCACTAATACAAGCGTTTTATCTCAAGACGCCTTGACTGACAAGCAGGCTTGAAGATGTTACATTGTGCGTAGGGTTTTCATCAAACTGAAAATGAGACGAGCAAATATGTAAAGAATTTGTTCAGCACAAATATGGTTGTAACTTATATGGGTTTGTGTGAATTTGAGACGCCTGAACTTGTACTAATTTGAGGAGCTTTGTAATATTGAGCACATAAACGTTATTTTGATGAGCTAGTGGCTAAGTAATAACAGCCGTATGGGTCTACGCTTGCCGGAGTTGGTCCGTGGATGGGTGTTATCACCCAAGATTATTCTTTACATACCGAGACTCCTACGTGCCTCGGAAAGCACGTTAAGCCGTTGACCCGGCTGTCATTCGTGAATCTTTGACAGTCGGTGGGTCGGTGGGTCCCGAAAGTCTGACAACCAGTCTTACCAAAGGGTATCGTATTACCCAGTTACTGGGTTGTGGAGGTCAGATAGGCAGTCGCTCGATGTAAAATACTGGTATTCAGCTGCATCCGGTTAGACTGGAAGCCGACCCCAACATAGTTGGGAAAAGGCTAGGCAGATTGATTGAAACGTTACACAATAAATGCAAAATTAAACGTTTATTGAAGAAATGGTTTCAATTACCTTGCTTTGCAGGTGAACTAGTGATAAGTTATAGGTTTTACAGAAGATTCTTTTAGTGTCGTAAAAGAATCTTCTGTAAAATCTATAACTTCAGATACCCCCCCTATATACATAGACTTCCTTTATGTCAGATTGGCGTGCCCTTTTGTAAGTCAATCTTACCTTATCTATATTACATTACTTGATTTGTGTGGACCATAAAGATTATAAAGATATAAACATAGATAAGAAATAAATATGCCAAACTTGGTTTCACATTTAATTATATTATATTTATATTGAGTAATAATAACATTTGAAAACACAACAACAGTCGTTGTATAAAGTAAATAGTAAATCATAGTACTCACATGTTAAGTTTAGACATTGAGGTGCGCACTCCTCAATCACTCGAACTACAGGTATCGCTGTCTAGATGAAGAATATCTGCATTGCAATACCTATGCACTGATTAAGTCTTACTGTATTAATGACTAAAACTTGTGTATCGAATAGTATCAATGGTCAAATGAAGAGCATGTTATTAAAAAACTGACATTCTGCTGATACGCTGACTTTCTAAGCTTACCTTGCCAAATGGTCTTAACAATATATATTTACAATTTTGGTAGTACTTAACAGTACTTTTAGTGAACAACTAAGAAAAGTTGATTTGGAAAATATAATACAAAGAGCACAAAATCGCTACCCGAGGCCTCTCCGTGATCTGAGAGAAAATAATACCAGTAACAAAATATCCAAATCTACTTATAAAAACAAAAATTAAGCTCTATTGTCTTTCCGAATAAAAGCATAATTGGCGAGAGTCGAAAAGCGTTAGAAAAACAATGGGAAGTGCCGCCGAGAATCGCATTAGTTCCTTTTTTTTTTACTCTGAATCGAATTCTGGGTCCTCTTCCAAGGGGCCTTATTTGTTTGCTTATCTCTCCTTATTAACTGCCTTAATAGAACTGCGCCTTAAGTCTCTTGAGACTCGCTTTGTTTGCGCGGCACAAAGTTTCGTATTAAAGAGATTTAAGGTGGACTTCTTATTTGCATTGGAGCCTATTATCTTGGAAGGTGGACGGCCATTTTATGAGCGTAGCGAGAATTTAAAAAAGCCTAGATTTTTTGGTCTTTTGATACGTGACTAAGTATTTTTAATGTGGTGTTTTAATTGAGTGCGCCTTGTTAGTACTTTATACGTCCAAATTTTATTCCGAAATAGCTTATCAAAAATTTCTTGGTTTTAGAATTTACCTACAGTACTTTCAATCAAAACAATCAAATACGACGAGCTTGTGGCTAAGTAACAACAGCCGCACGGGTTTATCCATTAGGTTAAGCTACGCTTGCTGGGGTTGGTCCGTAGATGGGTGACCATCTTTACAAACCGAGACTCCTCCGTGCCTCGGAAAGCACGTTAAGCCGTTGGTCCGGTAGTTATTCGTGAATCTTTGACAGTCATTACGGGTCGTTAGAAGCCCGAAAGTCTGAAAACCAGTCTTACAAGTAATCGGGTTGTGTAGGTCAGATAGGCAGTCGCTCCATGTGAAATATTGGTATTCAGCTGCATCCAAAATGAAAAAAATAGGCAGATGACTTTCAATCAAAAATAAAAATAAACAATAATCAATTAATCAATCTGCCTAGCCTTTTCCCAATTATGTTGGGGTCGACTTCCAGTCTAACCAGATGCAGCTGAATACCAGTATTTTTTATAAAATTAAACAATTATAACGCTATTTAATTAACCTGGCAAGGAAATAAATAAATACCTGTGTCATGTTTAAATTGTAAACTTTATCTAATTCTAAGCCATTTTAAACGGTAACGATGCTACGTTAGGTACTTTAAAACCTCTACCAGTATCTTCTTCAAAGAATTTCCGACGCGCAAAGAAAATGTTATTTTATACCTGAAGGCGACGGCATTGCAATTTGTGCCTTCACTTTTTTCTAAAACTAAAACATTTTTGCTACAAGGTTCATCAAGATTTATATTACGTAAGCGTCCGCTCCTTCACTTTATTTTATTATTAAAGTATGAGTATAGGCGGAATTTATGTTTTTTTTTTACCGAATAAATAATACACAAAGTAGTCATCGTCTCCATCCCTTATCCCAATTTATTTGTGGTCGGCGAAACAAATATTTAAAAAATGAGTTTAAAAACTAAAACCCGACTACTGAAAAACAACCACGCTCTAAAAAGTATGAAACAAGAAAATATTCTCATCAAAAATTAGAAAAAGACAAACAAATTAAAAATGCGGAGTCACACGTAATCGGTTTGATTTATGCCTTAGTATGACGTGTACATAATCAGCCTATAACGTTCCCACTGCTGGGACACAGGCCTCCTCTCAGTGAGAGGGAGTGGGCCGTAATCCACCACGCGGACCCAGTGCGGGTTGGTAGATGTCACATGTCTTCGAATTTTTGATTCTAGGACATGCCGGTTTCCTCACGATGTTTCCCTTCACCGTTTTGAGAGCAGTGGTGATGGAATAATTTACACAAAGTAAAGCGCCTACCTGGGTTCGAACCTACGACCTACAACTCGTAAGTCGCGACCGTTACCACTGGGCCACCACTACTCCGTATGACGTATGACGTGTGACTCCGGATTTTTAATTTGTCTGTCTTTTTCTAATTTCAGATGAGAATATTTTCTTGTTTCATACTTTTTAGAGCGTGGTTTTTCGATAGTCGGGTTTTAGTTTTTAAACTCATTTTTTATTTAAATTATTTTGGGGTTCCTTATAATTCCGTAATAAAGTATTTGCAGAGCCACTTTACATTTTTAAAGAATAATAATTATTATACATGTATTTTGGGTAGGTTTGGTGTGAAAATATGTTTGACTCACATCTGAGGCGTAATTTTATAGAAATCATTCCCAATTATCGGGTACATGCAAGAAAACCCGCGCGCAATAGCTAACAATATATATATTTTTGAAATTTTCTAATTAAGCCCTTTCATTTGATACCCCACACAGCATAATACATTTTTTTTAATTTTTTTACTTCATGACTTTATATCCTCTAGAGGGCGCCATATTCCATTTTATGTAAAGTCATATAGCCTATAACCAGCGGATGGCTAAGACGCTTCTAACGACACCTCATTTGTCAAATTATGATAAGTAGTTTAGAAGTTATGAGGGAACAGATGAACATACATACATACATACTTAGATACATACCGGTCAAAATCATAACCCTCCTTTTTGCTTCGCCGTAGTCGGGTAAAAAAAAATGTAATGATAAATTAATTATGTTTATTTGGGGTCAACGACCGCTGGTAATATTGTTAATTACTTACATGTATTACGGCAGTCAAATTGCCGATCACATTCCATCGGTATCATACGAATTTTGGTACCGAAAAATAATTTTAGTTAAAAGATTAATAAATAACAAAGACGCCGAAAAGGCATCACAAATGGGAATACTCAAATAAATTGATGGTTTACTACAAAAGGGTGGAGTCAAATGCCGATAACTATTCGCTCACAATACAAGACCAAAGTTAAGGCGTCTGAATGAATTTAACTTCATTAGGACCGGCTTGCATTACTGTGGTTACAACAACCACAGTAGTGGTGGTGGTGTCGTGTGGTGTGGTTTAGGTTTATTTCTCACCACAATATAAATCTACATTTTCAAAATATGGTCAAGAACACATAATAACATTTCAATTATACTGTGGGAGACTGGTTCCTAAGCTAGGCGTAAGGCCTGTTTCAGGACACCAGGTTTCCACCCCTTCGGAGGACATTTAAATAGTACACAAATGCGGTAAGTTATATAAAACCAGAAAAAACATTATACTAATGATTATTTGTTATTCTATGGTTAGTAAGGGTGTGTGTGTAAGTTTGTGTGTGTGTGAGTGTGTGATGTGTGTGTGGTGTTGTGAGCGTACGTAGGGAAATGTGATAAAAAAGGTGAGGGGCTGAATTCACAGACAGGTGATATATATAAATATACATGTGTAGGTATTATATTATTTTTCTGATAAACAAGTTAGTGCTTTTGGTGACTAAATGTGCATATTTCAATCGCATCTGAATAGTAGTTCAATAAAAACTAAAATAATACAAAAATAAGTTTTGTTTTAAACAAGCAAGATAGACAGTTGTAGCTAGAAGTTTTTCTGTAGGTTTGGTTTGTGGTTGTGTGTGGTTGTGGTTGGTGCGGTGGTGGTGTGTGGTGTGGGTGTATGTATTACTTTACTGTAGTTTTACCCCTCATAACTTTATCTATACATATTATAAAATAAATTATATTTTCATGTCCATCGTGTGACCGCGTTGTTCTTCTAAACTCAATCAATCAATCTGCCTACCCTTTTCTCAACTATACTGGGGTCGGCTTCCAGTCTAACCGGATGCAGCTGAATACCAGTATTTTACATGGAGCGACTGCCTACACTCAGAAAAAAATATTATTGGGGGACAAAAAACTTTGTTAGGAGGGAACCCACCATAGAGCATAGTCAGTAAGACAACTTTTTTATTGTTACGCAGTAAGTTGTCAGTACAACAACGTTTTTAACAACAGCATGCTTTGATACTACAACAATTTAATATTGTCAGTGGAACTATTGACATTAACTGTTACTTTGTTGTAGTAACATTATATGTTGTTCATTCAACAACTTTATTTTGCCAAATTCACTATTCTGCCTTTGTAACCACTACAAAAGCTTTGCTACCATATCAAAGTTGATTCAATCTCGTTTTACTTTGTTCCTCTAACAAAGTCTCTATTTGCTACCCTAACAAATATAGTTTGTCTTTCTCAATTTTTTGTTGCTTAGGCATAGTCTAGCGATAATTAAGGAGCATGTGACTCTTTAAAATGAACCAATTTTACTAAATGGAATCAAGTTTGATATTGTTAAAAAAAACAGCTGTTTCATAAATTTGGCAGATATGTAGTAAGTCTTTTTGAAATAGCTGTTATTTTTTCATATTTCAAATTTGTTTACAAAAAAATTGGTTCAGTGTCACGAGTCTACTTAGTTATCGCTAGACCATACCTAAGCAACAATTTGAGAGAGACTAACATCTTTGTTAGGGTACCAAAATCAGAGTCGTGTAATTTATATTAAAAGAAAACATAATAATTTTTAAACATTTGAAGATTAGACACATGTAAATAAACCTTTGATTTTGACTTCTGTTTTAAAGACATAAGGATGGCAAAAAACAAGCACATAATATTAAATAACTAACAATTAACAAATTAAGTTATTGAAAATTTTCGAATCAATTAAATCAGCTATGTGTTATAGTCAAATCTAGTGTTTTAGTCAGCAGAATATCAACATAAAAGAAAAAGGAATATGAATACACAAAATAAATATGAAGTCAACAAATAAAAATAACAATCCAAGTAGGTACGCCGAAAAATATAAATCAACATTCACTAAGTATCTATCAAACTTAGAATACAGCGATTTACAATTAGCGCACGTCCTGCGCGCGGTGCACGGCAGCACGCTCGTGCTTGCTGAAGGCAGCGCGGTGGCACACCTCGCCCTCGCGCACACCCTGCACCACCGCCTCCGACACGCCCTCGAAGAACTGCGTGAGCTTAAGTTTTGCGTAACGTAGGCGCGCAGCGCGTTCGAGTAGCGCGCCCGGCACTCGTGCCGCAGCGCCTCCAGTAGCACTCGCAGCGCCGACAGCGCGGCGCGCAGCCGGTGGTAGTTCTCCATGTGCAGCACGGCGAGCGGCGTGCGCGGGTGCTCGGCGTGCTGCAAGACGTGCATCATGGCGCCGGCCAGCGCCACGTACCCAGTGGTCCAGGTTTGCGCGGCGCCCGCTCGACACAAAGATGCGCTCGCAAGGGGCGCTCAGCGCCTCCAGCTCCAGGAATTTAGAATACAACGATTCGCGCGCAAAATGACCACGACAGTGAGGAGAGGATAACGAACTGTTGCACCACAACTTAGCGTTTCACAAGTACTCTGTGCCACTGACCACAACACAAACATGCACACACGTGTGATTTTTAATTACACTGTTGGCGATAACTAATCTACTCCGTCACACCACAATATTCCAAAAAAATTCACCCGAGACGCCCGCGACTGCGCAAAAGAAATGGCCAGCCGCCGCCCGCGGCGGCCGCGCAGCGCAGTGCCCACTCCCTTCTCCGCGTTCCCCGCGCAAGCTTTGCATTGTTAACACATTAAATATAATGTTGCTATCTTGACAACGTTTTATTGCTATAAATTGCGTTGTTCATTTGACAAAAGGTATTTAAACACTAATTTGTTACTTAATTTGTATTTAATACTTAATTTGTTAGGACAACAGTAGTTTACACTAACAATTTATACTTGAATAAATCTACAATGTTCCAATGTCACCGTAGCTAAATTATTTAAAACATTTTTGTAGAGACAAAGTTAAAATTGTTCCTAGATCAATAAACGTCGAACAATAAAAAAGTTGCTAATACATACAAGTTCTTTTTGTGGTGGTGGCAATACGTTTAGTTGCTGCAACAAAGCTTTTATTGTGACTTTGTTGGCTGTTTTTTTTTTCTGAGTGTACAACCCAGTAATTGGGTAATAAGATACGACCCGTAACGACTGTCAAAGATCCACGAATGACAGCCGGGACCAACAGCTTAACGTGCTTTCCGATGCACCGAGGAGTCGCGGTATGTAAAGATGATCACCCATCCTGTGCCGGACGGGCGTGATCGTTGGACACGATGTGTTGAAAGGAGGGTGTATGCCTATCCAGGTGTATCCCTATATGAGGTTAGGCCTCCTAGTCCAAACGGCGCTGACATCCTGCATCTATAGGCTCAGGATATCTGCAAACTGGCGACCAGTAGCTATGTGTGAAGTCTTGGGTTTCTTGTTGATGAAAATAATAACAGCAATCTGAGAAGTCTTCAGGAGATTTCAGGAGACGACTTGCGTAACTCTTCAGGATCAGAATGACGATCAATAGGTACCATGCCGATGGCTACGAAACTATATTTTTGCTTGCGCGCTTACGTACCTCGAAACATTACGTTATTGAGAGCCGCGAATCGTCTCCTGATTTTAACTTAATTTTTTACCAGAATTTTATTTACAAAGCTTACAAAATTGCTTATAAATAGCTTAAATATAACTATAATTATGACATATTATACATTGCCAGAATTGTCATTAAATTATCCAGCGATTGAGATACCTGTAATTACTGTAACTTTATTAACTGAAAAGATTTTACTGTGTAAACAGAAAAAAGTTTATAATTTCGATTTAAAATTATTTTTCAAGCCAATTTATTCAAAAACCAATGAAGTTATTTTAATGGATTAAACAGGTATCTCTAGCTGGTCTAATGACCTGAAACACTATGAATGTAACAAGATTACAGCCATATTTTTCAGGGCGTGACATGCCGTGAAAACCTAAATTGATAGAACAAATCAACAAAAAACAGCAAACTAAAGTTTCCGACCCCTATAAATCCAATTAAGTAGGCTTTTCAGGACTCTAATAGTACGTCCAGGGCTAGGTCTTGATCTAGGGTACCTGGACGCATCAACTAAACTATAAATTTTGGCTATGTAGCCCACTTAATTGGAGTTTATAAGGGTTGTACTTACGATTTCCTTAGGAAACACTATTTATCACTGTTTTCAACTATAAAACACTATTAATATTGATTTTAAGGTTATTTTCAAAGAAACTAAACTATATACAGCTGTTTGGTGACGCATTGTCGCGAACAAAAACATAACTAACTCACGACTCGGTACGTTATATCATGGCGGACCCTCCGCTACTTGCGCTAGCGTGCGCCAGATAGGGTTTCGCCGCCGACACTTAGGAAACACCAGGACGGATTAGCCCGTGGCCGAACGCAACTGGTCGCAGTTTACGCCCAGCTGTTTTACTCGTGCGGACCGCAATTTTCAACAGTTTCTCTCTGTGTTCGCGCAGGTAACTTAACCGGCATCTGCGTGAGCACAGGGGGGAGCCACCGGGCTGCCCGGTGAGCTTGCTCACCGCCGCGGTCGCGGGGGCCACGCCCAGCAAGATGCCGAAACCCGGCAAGCGCGACTCGCTGGGTCGCGTTACCGGGTCACCTGAAGCCCGTCCGGCGTTGGACCGGGCGACGTCGATGTCGATGCCGAACATCGGCGACACGTCATCCGGTCCGCCGACGGCCGGACCATCCCAGCACAGCGGGAAGAAGAGGACGAGCGAAACGGGGAGAAAGGGGAGTGGTGAGGATGCCGCTGCAGCTGCCGGCCCGCCGACGCCATCGGCGCCTGCGCGCGCTGCGCCGACGCCGTCGTCAAGCCGTCAATAGGCGGTCCCGATCCGCCCCGCCACGTTTCGCCCAGTGCCCATCGCACCTTCGGGTCCCGCGTCGAACCCAAGCCGTGCGTCATCAGTGCGCGCCTCAGTGCCTACAGTGCGCGGGGCTGCGCCCGCGCGCGCCCCGGCGCCTGCGTCGTCCGCTACGCGTGCCGCCGCGCCGCGCGCACAAACTATATCGCCAGCCGGGCACACGCGTGCCACCACGCGCTCCGTCGCGCCGCCGCCGCGTTCCGCGTCGCCGCCCGCTCCAGCCACTGTGCGCTCCGGCGCACCCGACCCCCGTCTCTCGCTGGCGGGCTCGGCGAGGGCTGAGCGTGACCGGCCCGCGCCGCTAGTAGTGAAAGTGAGTGAAGTAGTGAAGTTGATGACAAGGGTGCCCGACTCACCGGCACCCCCCCGCTCTTCTGCATACGACTCGCCCGCCGTGCTATCGGCATGCTCATCTCGCGCGGGATCGAGCATGTCGCTAGCATCGGCGGGGTCGGCCGGGTCTGGTCGCGGCGACGTGTCCGAGGATACGACACCGCGATCCGGGCCGCGGCCCATCGTGGGAGATGCAGAAACGCCGCTGGGGTTCGGTTTTGAGTTTGAGCTCGCCGAACCCAGATCCCAGCGGAAGCGGCGCGGGAGAGACTCCACCGGAGCCACACAGGAGGCGAAGCGACAGGACCTGGGAGGACCAGGGTCGCCGACCTTCGCGGATATGGCGCGTACTCCGCCGCCAGGGGTAAGTTCAAGTTTGGATAATTTACCCCCTGCCCCCATTGAATCTGATGTGCCCCCTTCTACGGCCACCCCCGGCGCCGCAGCGACGGCGACGACGTCGGCGGCAACGAAGCCGGGGAAGAAGCTCAGATACCCGCCGTTGGTAGTGGAGAGGCTGCCAAACTGGGCCTCTCATTTTAGGGCCCTTAGAGAGAAGCTGGGCCGGCCACCTAATGCCAGGCCCTTTGGGACGGGGGTGAAGTTCACCCCCGACACTGAGGAAGAATACAGGCTGGTTCAGAGATACCTGACCAGCCTGGAAAAAGCGGAGGGAGTTTCATGGTTTGCCTACTCCCTACCAGCGGACAGAAGCCTGAAGGTCGCCATCAAGGGGTTGCCGGCGGATACGCCCCCCCAGGAGATCGAGGAGGAACTCCGGGCGTTGGGATACCAGCCGGAGTACGTGCGCCACATCAAAGGCGCACAAGGACGACCCGGCTGTGTTTTTCACGCCATCCTAAAGAAGACCCCCGACGTCCGGGCGATCTATGACACCACCGTGTTTCTATATATGCGGGGTGTCAAGATCGAAGCCTGGCGAGGTAAACGTGGGCCCGCTCAGTGCCACCGGTGCCAACGGTTTAGGCACAGTTCGCACCAGTGCCACCGTCCGCTCGCTTGTGTGCGATGCGGGGAGGGGCACGCAGCACGGGATTGTACGCGCCCGCGGGACGAGCCAGCCACCTGCGCAAACTGCGGGGGCGCGCATCCCGCGTGCAACTTAAAGTGCCCCGTATTCCAGACAGAGATCAGGAATAAGCGAGCGGGGACTGTCGCCATCACTGCCTCCACACGCCGGCCACGAGAGGCCACCGAAAGGCAGGGGGAGGCAGCAGAGGAGGCCCAAGGCGCGTCGCTGATGGCGGCAGCCAACGGGCCCACAGCCAGGTCGGAAGCCACCTCCTCGAGGCGGAGGAAGAAGAGGCGCGGGGGGAAAGGAAGAGGGAAGAAGCCCGAAACCCCCGCGGCGACACAGGGAGTACTTCCCGAGGCCGCCGTCCCTGCCTCGGCGCGGGCTGTGAAACAGCAGCCGCCGACCAAAGAGGAACCTACCACTAGCGCCACCAATGCGCAGCGGAAGGGAAAGGAGGCCGCCACACACAAGAGTGGCGGCGCGATCGACGCCAGCGCCACTTCGGTGCAGCGGCAACTGGGGGAACTACAGAAGTTCCCCAAACCGACGGGTGGCGCCACTGGTAGGCAGCCATTGCAAAAGAAGGAATTCACAGCCTGCGCCATACAATTGTTGATGGATCTAATTAAGGCCATCAGGCAGGGACAGGATATAGAGACGGTCATCCTCGATGGCCTGGCCACACTGCTTACGCTGTATCATGGCTAGCTCATTGAGGGTGATCCATTGGAACGCCCGCGGCCTTCGGGGAAAGGTCGCACTCCTCCGCCATCTCCTGAGGGAACAAAACATCGACGTGGCGCTCATAAGCGAGACGTTCCTGGGACCTGAGGACAGGATCAGGTTCCCGGGATATCTCGCTTATCGTAAAGATGAGCAGTCGGCAACGCACAGGAGGTACCGTGGTCTGGCGGTACTTGTGAAGCGAAGAGTCGTACACCAGGAGCTCCCCCCGCCGTCACTCACCACCTTTAGCGCGCTGGGTGTCCAGCTGCACTTAGCCGGCGAGGATATAAACTTGTACGCCTGCTACAAGCCGCCCGTGACTCCTCTGGACCTGTCAGAGTTGCGGGCCTTGCTGAACCACACTTCACGTGCCACCATCCTCGCCGGGGACCTTAACTGTAAACACCCAGCGTGGAACAGCAGCGCTATGAATACCGGGGGTAGGCGGCTCTTCGCGGACGCGGAGGCCTTCGGGTACACGGTGTCCGGCCCGGACACGCCCACCCACTATCCGGACAACATTGCCTCGATGCCGGACGTGCTGGATGTCGTAGTCTACCGAGGGCTACACCGCCAGATCACGCAGCAAGTCATTGACGACGAGTTGCAGTCGGACCACCATCCTGTACTCGTCGTCATATCGGGGTTGCCGACCCGATTGAAGCCTCTGGCGCCACGTCGATCCACGGATTGGAAGGCTTTTACAGACAAAGTAGAGACCACTACGCCGACTCGGCCTATTGCCACCGCCGCGGACGTAGATCAACTGACGGACGAAGTCACTGCTTGCATACAGGGCGCCTTAGAAGCGGCGACGACTACTACGCCATCGCAGGGGAGAGGGCTATTGCCGCCCCTGCCGTCACACCTGAGAGCGATGATCACCGCGAAGAGGCGCATACGCAAGCAGTGGCAACAGCTGAGATGCCCGCAAATCAAGACACAGCTCAACCGTCTCGCGGAGAAGGTGAAGGCCGAGTTAAAGGCGTACACCGCCGCGGGTTGGGAGGAACGTATCGACGCCACTATGGATAGTTGGCCGTCGGTACATAAACTCTGCAGCCAGCTTACGAATACCCCAACCCCGGTGCGCCCGCTACAGAACAGCGACGGGGCGCTTAAGTATGTATCGGAGGACCGGGCGGAGGTCTTCGCCGAACACCTGGAGCGTCAGTTCCGACCGAATCCGACCAACGACCACGAGCATGTCGCGGCAGTTGAGAAATACCTTGGAGACTACTTCGCTACGCCGATAGCTCCCGAAGAGGACCCCGTCTTCTTCTCGCCGGGCGCAGTGAGACGCGCCATCCTAAGGACGAAGCCTAGGAAGGCCCCCGGGGCGGACGGTATCTCCAACACAGCGCTGCGCCACCTGCCGTTCCGTATGGTAGCGGCGCTGGCGCGCCTGTTTACGGGGATACTGCGCACAGGGGCCTTTCCCGCCTCGTGGAAGGAGGGGCGCGTCGTTATGCTGCCCAAGGCGGGGAAGAATATTCTGAAGCCGGAGAGCTATCGGCCGATCACGTTGCTGTCGACCGTCTCCAAGGTGTTCGAGGCGCTCCTGCTGCGACACCTCCTACCACATGTTGCGCCACGACCCGAACAGTTCGGTTTTCGGTCGGAGCATAGCACGACGCTTCAGCTGTCGAGGGTACTGCACCACCTCGCAGCCGCATTAAACAAGAAGGAATACTCGGTGGCAGTATTCCTCGACATGGAGAAGGCCTTCGACCGTGTGTGGCACGAGGGCCTAATTTATAAACTGGCCACGTCAGACGCGCCCCGTCGCGTCGTAAAAGTGGTCTCTGCTTTTCTGTCCCACAGGACTTTCAGGGTGGTGGTCGACGGAGCGCTCTCCGGCGCTCGGCCGGTGCGCGCCGGTGTGCCGCAGGGAAGCTGCGTTTCGCCGGCGTGTTACTCACGCTACACCGACGACATCCCCACAACCGCTGAAGCCATGCTCGCGCTGTACGCCGACGACGCCGCGTACATTACCACCTCGCTTAATGCGAAGTACGCGGCGGTGAAGATGCAGCGCGCGCTGAACTTGCTCCCTGAGTGGCTGTCCAAGTGGCGGCTGTCCGTCAACGTGGGTAAGACGCAGGCGATGGTCACCGGCGCCGCGCCTCTCCCACCACCCTTGAAGCTGCAGGGAGCCGACATCGCGTGGTCGCCCCGGGTCAAGTACCTGGGGGTCACCATAGATCGTCGGCTCTCAATGGAGGCACATGTCCGCGCGGTCGCCGCGCGTGGTAGGGTCGCCCGCAACCTCCTGCGACCAGTGCTCTCATCCAGCATCCCGGCGCGCGTCAAGCTGGGCGTGTACAAACTGTACGTGCGCCCGCTCTTGACGTACGCCGCCCCTGCGTGGTTCGCCCTCACGAGCGAGACCAACAGAAAGCTCCTGCGCACGCAGCAAAGTGCCGCGCTGCGCACTATCGTCGCTGCCCCTCGCTTCGTGAGGAACGACGTCATTCAGCGGGACCTCGGGATTGAGGGCCTGGATGAGTTTGTGCGGCGCCTCGCGAAGGGGATGTTCGCGCGTGCCGGCGCGTCTGCTTTGCCACACATCAAGCAGATTGCGCCCTGGCATACGCGCCCCCCTGACGCGAGGAGACCCTTGCCCCGCGACCTGCTCGCGGACGTGTGACTCCACCCCGGACTGGACTTCCGAGTGAGTCGCTCTCAGCTTACACGCGGCTCACTTGTGACAATAGACTCCACACATAACATACATCTGTTGCGTGATGCGTGCTAGGATAATTTAGGCGTGTCGCGCAGCAAACAGTAGACATTCACCTCTATACAGGCGCATAAATACACACGTGAAGACGCAGCGCGGGCGCGCGATTCACGTAGACACCGGGTGACGTCACACAACACAATGTCACCCACACACCCATTACACGGTCTCCCTAACCCGTGCCAGGCTCGGCTAGCTCTGAAAGTGGGGCGGGCGGGAGCCACTCACCCCTTCTGTAGGAACGTCGAGTCCGTATCTCTGTCGCAGGTCGCCTTCTGCTGGGCTTCCCCCATGTAGGTGGGGGTTCCACCTGGTAGGGGTTGACCGCCGGGATACGGTGAAGAAAGCGGCGCTGGCAGCGTCGTGGCGTGCCTACAGACACAGTAATAGCAACCACTCACAGAGACGCGCATATCCGCGTCCCATCATCTTTTTAGGCCGCGTAGGCCGATCAAATGAGGGGCCCGTAGTGACGGGCCAACGAGCGCTACCGCGGGGAGGGGGCCACGCCCCGACACCGCCTGTCGCACCCCCTGACGGGGTGGAGCGATGTCCAACTAGTGAGGAAACACCAAACTTTATATGACTGTTTGATGACGCATCGTCGCGAACACATCCACTGACCATCCCTGGCAAGCGTAGCTTAACCTGATGGATCGAACTGTGCGGCTGTTATAACTTAGCCGCGAGCTACTCGTTGTTCTTCTTTGATGTATTTAGAGAATTTATTTCGGAAGGTTTGTACATATTTCATACATTAATAACAATTAACTTATTTCACTAAAGAAATCTCGATGTTTTGTGAAGTCATAAAAACCGAGCGAAGCACGGGGCTCGCTAGTTTATTACTAACTAACTGTGCCCCGCGACTTCGTTCGCGTGAAAGTCGAATAACAGCCACAATTAAATATAACTCCCTCGTCCCCCGACCCGCCGCGTTGCATTGCCCGCTCGCGCTATTACTTCATTTTCGCTTAGCGTTCTTTCAGACTTTTTTCCTTTTGCTCGGCTTCTTTTTTTTTTTGCGTGGAACCCTAATTCTTTTTCAAAAATAAAAGTAGTCTAAATTATACCTTATAACATCAGTTACCTGCCAGTGAAAATCCCGTCAAAATCAGTCTAGCCGTTTCGGAGATTAGCCGGAACAAACAGACAGACAGACTGGGACTGAAAGGAGCTCGTGGCTAAGTAATAACAGCCGCACGGGTCGATCCGTCAGGTTAAGCTACGCTTGCCGGGGTTGCTCCGTGGATGGGTGACCATCTTTACATACCGAGGCTCCTCCGTGCCTCGGAAACCACGTTAAGCCGTTGGTCCCGGCTGTCATCCGTGGATCTTTGACAGTCGTTACGGGTCGTCAGAAGCCCGAAAGTCTGACAACCAGTCATACCAAGGGGTATCGTATTACCCACTTACTGGGTTGTGGAGGCCACATACCACTCCATGTAAAATACTGGTACTCGGCTGCATCTGGTTAGACTGGAAGCCGACCCCAACATAGTTGGGAAAAGGCTAGGCAAATTGAAACAGATAGATAGACCAAAATTTAAAAAAAACTATTTTTGTTGTTAAGAGTACCGAGAAAGAGTATACTTTCAACATATACACTTTTGATACTTCAATTTTATTTATTTTATAGATATATAGATAGAAATAAGTTTTAAGTGCAGTATTATTAACGTTATGGTATTGTATTTAATGTTAGTTGTACTTTAGTAAAGTGGATTTTCATGTTGTGTGGAGTGCAAGCTTTTCTTTAAGTGGGTATATTAATTTGAAAATAATTGTAATGAGTCGTTCAAAAAGGTCCTGAGGGCGATAAACTTGGGGTTAATTAAGATGGCTGTCGCATTTTGTCACCGAGAAGGCTCACACGGCACCAAAATGCTTTTTTTTTAAAAATTATCAATTTGCGATTTTTTTTTATTGTCCTAAAAGGATTTATTTATTTGTATGTACATATTAAATAAACTAACAGATTTGAAATAATAATATGTACATGGTATATAAAAAAGGAGGGGAAAGGATCATAGGGCATCAAAAACTTCGTCCGCTTCGCTGTCAACAGGAAAAGTACCCAAAAGGCTGGCAGCATTGCCACGTTGTATGGCAATGCTGATTCTTTGGCCAAAAAATAGGCCAGCCCTCTGGTCACGTGAGGAGTCGACCAACCGTTTAGCGATGTCTTGAAAAACCAAGTGTGCACTCGGACCCCATGGCCCTAGTGTTTCAACCCCAAATGGCTCGAAAATATAACTCCCAAAAATATTTGAATATTTTCGCCGTTTGAAGTTTTCCGCACCTGCAGCAGCCGCACCGGCACAGCCCACTGTACTAGGAAGGTGGGATGGCGCATTAATAATATTAAATTAATAGGTAATTTTTAAAAACACATTTTTATTGTGGCATTTGTTTAACTCATCTCAAAAACAGATAATACTTTTTGAGCTGAGTTTATTAGTTACCACAATAGAAATGTGTTTTTAAAATTAGGTACTAATTAAATTAATAGTATTTACTAGTTCGCTAATTCATTACATTTTTCAAAAAGCATTTTTACATGTAACGATTTTAGAAATTTGGCCCCGTGTGAGCGAGAGAGGTGATGAAATCGACAGCCCTCTTAGGCTGCATTTCCCCCAGAAATGAGCGAGGATGCGTAGCGAGGGATGTGTGTAAAACTAACCAATAAGAGCACTAACTTAGCTCAAGCTATGAAAATGAAGCTATGCTATTCGTTAGTTTGACACACATCCCTCGCTACGCATCTTCGCTCAATTCTGGTGGAAACGCAACCTTAAGGCTTAGTTGTTGGTAGACTACCTCGTTGGTCTAGTGGTCGCAAGCGCTACTGCTGAGCATGAGGTCCTGCGGGTTCGATGCCCAGGTCGGGCAATGTGTTATTGGGTTTATCCATCAAGAATTTCTCAGTAGCAGCCTTTTTTTTTCTGAATAGGAAATCATCAAATGACTTCTCCCACTCTGGGCGGAGCAGAAGGGCGTGTCAGACTTTTACTGACTAAAACCCACCCGTGTTCCTTCAGTTGCCTGTGCCAGGGCCACGGTATCTCTTTCGAGCAACCCGCGACCCCAGCAGTATTGGCCCTGTCCGACCCCACCATTGCTGACATCTCTTTGAGGCATGTGTGGAACACGACGCGCCATCGACCCGGGCCTGGTCCTTACCGGACGGCGAGCTACCCATTACCCGCCGTTCGCAAGCCCGCGCCTACGGTGGCCGGGAATTGGCTATCGATTTCTGCCGCCCAGGGCGTCTCCTGCGGCCACTAAGGGCGTTAGGTTGCCTCTCCCTCACGCGTTCCGCCTCCTCCTTCGCAAGCATTACTGCTTTCTCAGTAGCAGCCTGGAGTCTCGATTTGTGCCCGGTTGATGGCAACAGGCCCATTCCCTATTACTTGACTTAAACATAACTAGCGTAATGTGGGTGTACCAGAGGTATACCTCTGTCCAATCTTTAGGGAAAAAAAATCGTCAAAAACTATAAGTTACATCAGCTGATGTTCATCTAAGATAGTGTTTTTGAATTTAAATGGAACACGGCCAAAACAAATGAATGAATAGTGCAAGCGGAGCCGATGTTCAAAATACTCGGGTACACTACCAATCAGCGTTTACATAAACAACACACCTGGTCTTATATACATGTAAATAAGGACCAGTTGTATAAGGTACACAACTGGTATACGGTATATTTTTAGCAAGTAACAAAAAGCACAAAAAGTGCTCAGATTTATTCCTTCTTCCTCTATCAAAAATGAAAACTATTACTTACCGAAAATTCCGCAAGTTCTCGTTTACCAGGATAATAGTTAACCCACATACAAGCCGGCTGAGATATCGGCGGAACCTTGACAGCTCCAACAATACGACTAATGACGCCGCCACTTGTAACGACAGCAAAAAAAAAAGATAATGATGTTGACATTTTATATGACGAGCTCAATCCGGATTGAACTGGTTTTGGCAGGATATTGCCGGTTGTAACCGCTTTTGTGATTTATTTTTTTACCGATGAAACGATGAGTTTTTTTTTCGGGAAAAAATTAATTGTTGTCGTGATTTATGTTTTTTCATGGAGGAATATTTTCGGGAATTGTGTTTACCTTAAAAATAATAAAGAAAACAAATCACAGGAAAAGGTTTCTTTTTAAAATTGAGTAAGAAAAGTTTTGTAAAACACGTGTTTGACAAAGATCATGAATGTCTGTGAAAAAATAAGGAAAATAAGATTTAAAAAAAATGGTACATGAGGAAAACATTGGGAAGACAAAACAGGAAAATTATCATTGCTTTGTTTATATTTTTATTAGGTAAAAACGTAAATAATGTTTTAGAAGAAAATGTTATAAAAGATCGGTTTTACTTCCTTGTTTCACATTTCTGCTAGTTTTATTTTCATGAAAGCTTATCTGGAGCAATTTTATAAAAACGTTTTTTTTTTCATTCATTTGTAAAGTTGCGATCTTTTATTTAGTCATCTAAAGTTTTTTTTTGTATAGTTCCAGTTCATTGAACTATGAGCCACCCACTCAACTATGACTAATTTAATTAATTCACTACAGGTGTTAAGTCCTAAACTAAAAAACTTTAAGATCTAAGATGACATTCGCGAGACTAATTTAAATAATTTCAATTGCAGTGAAAAAAGTTGTTTTAATAAATATTTGGTGTTGACACCTTTTGACAAGGGTCCTTTTGTGACCCCGATCGATATTACTAATTAGAATTTTATAACAATAAAAAACGTTGCCAATAAAATGTTTTATAAAAATAAAATATGAAAGAAAATTATACCAGTAACCTCTTAAGAGAAAATAATGAGAAAGCAGAATATTCGGTGCTTTTAAGAAATGTATTTTTTTTTTGTAATTTAAATAAAATAAGTCCTTTTTATCAAAGTTGTTATTAACAAGCTTCTGACCGCGATTTTGTCCGCGTGATATTTCTTGTGCCACTGACCCACCGCATCGCATCGCATCGCCCGCCCGTGCTATTACTCCGTTTTTGCTTAGCGTTCTTTCTGACTATTTTTCTCGTCGCACGACTCTTAAGCGTCGTAGCGTGATCTTAAATAGCGTACATAACCTTACTCAAGAATTGGGCTACAGCTTTAAATCCGACTGGTAGTTCCAGAGAGTAACACCTTCAAATAAACAAACAAACTCTTTTGCTTTATTATATTAGTATATTATAGATTAAATAAGAACAATTTACTAATAGTGCAATTACATTTTTGCTTAAATCCGTCCCAAAAACCTACATCGAAATAACTGACGATAAGAATCCATAAATACGAAAACTTCTCTTTGCATAATCACGGTCGAAACTTGCCATAACTTCAACAAACCATAATGTACGAACCGTGTTCCGCGAGAAAGGCCTGACACCTCCACATTACTCATAAATAAACTCCATAATACCGAACATTTTTAATTTATTTACTCTGGCAACCCATTAAAAGTCTCATGCCAAAGGGTGGCCAGTCCTTGGTGGTCGATTTGTGAAAATTAAAACACATTTGCTGTACTAACGACGGGCTACAGATAACCTTTCACGGCTGAAACTTTTTGGTCTCATCGCTCGCTTGGGACATGCGATTGTTTTAGTTTATAATGTCTGACGTAGCCCTACTTTAATTTAAGGTCGGAAAGCATTAAGCATTGAGTGATGGCCGCCACTTGCTTAAAGTTTGGTCCTCTGAATAATAATATACGTTGATGAATGTGAACCCGGAATTTTACGAGTCTGTGAGGGGTAATGACGCATGAATTAACACCTGAGTATTTATATTAATAGAAAAAGTTTTTTTATAACATCAGAGGGGCAATTCCCGTATTTTTATAACAACGTTCGCAATCTCATCTCAGTCTCAATCTGTCAAAATTGTATAGAGTTTGCCTACATTTTTGACATTTGATTGTCGCTGGCTGACATTGCGACTTGGAATTTGAACGTTTTTAATTACGAGAATTGGCCCTCTGGATTTAGCTAGGTGGTTGTTTTTAATCACTTTTTAAAGTTTTCATCATCTCATTAGCCTGTTAATTAGCATGGCCTTCTCAATTACCCTAAGCTCAGAATAATAAAGCTGCAGTAGTTTATCTGGGCAGTGACCTTGAATTAATTACCTACTGCCGCTCGGTAGATAAATACGCGTCCGTCCGTGCGTAACTGCCGCGCACTCGAACTGTTGCGTACTGGTCTATACTGAGATTTCGAAGCGCATTGTTTCGGCCGTTTTATATGAAGATGAACTACTGTAACATTATTATACTGTGCCATTACGTAGGTACAGTGAACTGTCACGAGGGTAATTACTAATAACGTTATTGGCAGATACAGAAATACTTCTCCTGATTCGACGAATTAGTTAAGTTCGAAAAAAAACCGGTCAAGAGCGGATTAGACACGCGCACCGAGGGTCCCGTTAAGATTTCAGAGACATCGTTTTATATTACCTGTAATCTTTACATAAATTTTTATCACATAGAATAATTTGCAAATTTCGGAGATAAGGCGGGGAGAACGGTATTGTTTTTTTTACATTTGTCATCAAAAGTCGAAAACTATGCGGCCTGAAAAAAATAAAAAAATATTTGAAAATGTGCAAACAGCGCTCTTTTATATGATATCCCACATGCCCTAGTTCGAATTTTTAAGACTCCCACTTCGAATTTATAATGGAGGGAAAACGGTACTTTTATTTTACATTTTTCATCAAAAGTCGAAAACTATGCGGCCTGAAAAAAAGAAAAAAAATGTTTGAAAATGTGCAAACAGCGCTCTTTTATATAATATGATATCCCACATGCCCTAGTTCGAATTTTTAAGACCCACTAGTCCCAGTTGCAAAAGAAAAACATGTGTTTTTATTTCTTCCCTAATGCAAAATAGTTGGGTAAACGTCATCTGAAACTGTTTACCATTTTGGTACGGAACCCTAAAAAACGAAACTAAATACTTATTTATAATCAGTATAATGACATCATATTATTTTTTTTTTAAATCTTTATTTATTTACGGGGTTTTTTCTATAAAGAATATGTCACCCCGATTATTGAATACAATACTTATTATAAATTTACAGTAGGTATAAATATAATAAACTAGTCTACCCGCAACCTTGTACCCGTAATAATAATATGATAAAGTGTTCTGGCCTCATCTGACAACGGTGAGGCCAGTACGCTATTATAGAAGCCTACATTAAAACTACTGTCAAAAGCTTGACGTCTTCGGACTCCAATACGATCACATTCCGTCAAAATGTGATGCACATCTTCTATGACTCCACAGATAGTACAATTGGGTGAATCAACTTTGCGCATCATATAACCAAAACTATTGAGTGGAACGTGGCCGGATCGAAGTCTCAAAGCCATCACAACTTCTTGCCTGTTCATTTATGTAGTATAATTTAACATACTATTAACGTAATATAATTATTATTTTATTGTGTTTTATCTTTTACAGGCTGAGAACTGCACAGAGAGCCATGGACTGTTGCATGCTTGGCATTAGGCTAATAGACCGAGTTCCAAACGTCGAGATCAGAAGACGTACGAAGGTCTTCGATATCGGAAAGCGTATTACGGAACTCAAATGGAGTTGAGCAGGACACCCGGCAAGGCGCAGTGATGGCAGGTGGAGTAAGCTTGTGAGAGAGTGCCGTCCAACGACTGGAAGACGAGATGTCGGTCGTCCGGCGGCGAGATGGGCGGACGACATTGTTGCCGTCGCGGGCAAAACCTGGATGAGGCTGGCACAGGAGCGTGGGGATTGGCACAAGAAAAGAGAGGCCATTGCATTTTGTAAAGGGTATGTAATACTGTTTGATAGTTCTGTAAAATCTAACATACGTACATAAACTCACACCTTCTTCCCATGGGGGTAGGCAGAAACTACAAAACGTCTTCTTTTTCAGAATCCATACATAATCCTTTTGCTTCGTTCATACATCTACCTGGTCATACACGCACGCCAGTTGCGAGTAATATACACTTGATTTTTCTGAAGAACATCACCAAGATATCACTATTTGTCCTTCTATGGCCTTTCCACTCACATCTGCCTTGTAAATTCCTTTTCTTAGTTGCCTTTAAACTTTAGAGGAGCTCGTGGCTAAGTAATAACAGCCGCATGGGTCGATCCATCAGGTTAAGCTACGCTTGCAGGGGTCGGTCCGTGGATGGGTGACCATCTTTACATACCGAGACTCCTCCGTGCCTCGGAAAGCACGTTAAGCCGTTGGTCTCGGCTGTCACTCGTGGATCTTTGACAGTCGTTACGGGTCGTCAAAAGACCGAAAGTCTGACAACCAGCCTTATTAAGGGGTATCGTATTACCCAGTTAATGGGTTGTGGAGGTCAGATAGGCAGTCGCTCTATGTAAAATACTGGAAGCCGACCCCAACATAATTGGGAAAAGGCTAGGCAGATTGAGTTGCCTTTAAACTTTAACTCATTCATTATAGAAGTAAGGGAGCTAATGAACTAAACAACCATGAACACAGTTTAGAACACTCATTTTATGTTGGAGCCCCCCTTAAGAGCTCGTAAAATGATGATTGCACTTTACAATTTTCATTAGGTAATCACACAGAGCCGGCGTTATGACGTCACACTAATATGCAGGCCAATGATGTAAAGTTTGGTTTACGGCAGTTTTAGGCACGTGTCGTGATGTGGGATTACACAACTAAACTATCTGTACGTCTTTTTATACATATCGCACCTTCGGTAAGACAAGGCCACAACTGCACTTTTTTGTGATTTTACAGGAGAGCCATTTTAAGTTTTTTTCACATTCATTACCGTAAAATTCTGCTCAAAAAAAATCATCACACTAATATAATAAAGACGAAACTTTGTGAGTATGTGTGTGTGTGTGTTTATATGTTTGTTACTTCTTCACGCTCAAACGGCTGAACCGATTTGGATGAATTTTGGTATGTAGATAGTTTATACCCTGGACTAACACACAGGGTACTTTTAATCCCATTGTACGTTCCCGTGAGATATTTTCTGCCATCCACGCGGGCGAAGCCGTGGGCAAAAGCTAGTTATAATAATAATTCATTTATTTACTTAAAATAATGCTACAGCCGTGTCTATTTATTTATTTATTTACTTACAGATCGATTTAAATTTTTGCTAAGCACACTGGAGAACTTCGAATGCTTACAAATTACAAGACTCAAAACAAAATCGCCGTAGGTTTTCATCTTGCATTACCAAAAACAAGTTGGAGCTCCGATTTTCCCCATTACTTCTTACATGTTTATATCATAAGCCTACCTCATTAATGTATAATCCGAAAGACAGTAATGTCATTTTGGTGATGACTCACAAAAAACACATCGTCATCATTCATCATTCTCCTGCCCTTATCCCAATTTATTTGTGCTCGGCGCAACATTGTTTTTTTTTCATACTACTCTATTAGTCGTCATCTCGGTAGTCACCCCCTTTCTAGCCATAGTTATCATCTTTCACACAGTCCATCCAGCGTTTCTTTGGCCTTCCCCTACTCGTATAGCCATCCACATTCATACTCAAAACTATCCTGACACAAAAAATTCATAAATAAAAAAAAAATTACATAAACCTACATGGGTAGGTACTTATGAAACGTCAGAAGCTGGGTGCGCAATTAAAATTGGTAATTTCCTATGGAGAAGAACCGGCAAGAAACTCCACGTTACTCTTTTAAAAATAATTGGCTTTCACAGTATTTTCAAATAACAGTGTTACGACGTAACAGTGTTACGTGTGTTAGTGTGTGTAACGGGAGGACAGTGTAGGCCTTTCAACGCGTACAGTACGACACAGCTTAGATGTAGCATCGGCAAAATTCGTAAAACCGATCACCAACCGAACTGAGTGCTACTCAAAATCACCTATCTTTATTACTGCTTTAGGCGAAAATGATCTTTACGCAAACGCAATAAATTGTAAAGTCAAGCAACCAAATACATTCGTAAAATTTAAATAAATTAATGCAAGTTTTCAATGCTACATCTAAGTTGTGTCGTACTGTACCAGGTACTTAAAAAAATGTAAAATGTCAACAAATCTAATCTAATTTAAAACACAAAAAAGCGTGGGCACCTTTGCGCCAGTAACAGTTACGGGCGAGTTATATGACGAGTTATTGAATAGTCAAACGAACTTACCTGTAAGTGAAGTTCGACGGTAATTATACTCGTTGCTGTCTCGTTCGAAGATGATGATTGAATACAATGGTAGTAGGCGTTTAGTCGAGTCACTCGTCACATAATTTTGAAGAAATAACTAAAAAATGAACGCGTCCTAACGCGTGCTGTCACCCGCGGCTGCAACTATATTCATTAAGTTCATAGCGATTTATTGGTTTTACAACACAGGGCCCATGCTCATATCATATACCTAGGTATATAATAGCATGGAATGTTTGGGTTGGGTGGGACTCATCATCTTCGAACGAGACAGCAACGAGTATAATTACCGTCGAACTTCACTTACAGGTAAGTTCGTTTGACTATTCAATTATACTCGTTGCTGTCTCGTTCTCAATGATGATTGAATACAATGGTAGATGTTCAAAGACTAGTTGTAAAAAACAATAAATCTTAATAAAAAATACCTAATAAAAAAAAAATAACAAGAATTTGTTACTTTTATTAAAGGTATTTGCATTCAAGGTATGTACTATGGACAAAACTTAAGCATGCTCACTTAAGAAAATATTCCTGTGAGAGCGCAGCTAGTGACAAACGAACATTATGCGATCGAGTCGTGAGCCGTGCATGCGATTATCGCCTTTGAGGTGATCATGCGGAACTTTGGCCCATAGTACTTGTACGGGCATTAATTCTTTATCATTAGTTACAAATATATAACTACCTAAGTACCTACTTAATTCAAGTTGCACTAAATCATTTTAGTAAGCAGTAAAAAATGGCTTCAGAAAAGTTTCCATTGTTGATTATGGATATTATGATCAACAACAATAGCATAGTTTTATTATACAACAAAATTTGTTGATAATTATCAACAGTAAACCTACTAAGGTATTCAATCAAATCAAACTAATGTTGTTAGCTCGGCCCAATCCCTTTTTGTAAGAGAATG
Source organism: Cosmia pyralina (assembly GCA_946251885.1). Taxonomy (NCBI): domain Eukaryota; kingdom Metazoa; phylum Arthropoda; class Insecta; order Lepidoptera; family Noctuidae; genus Cosmia; species Cosmia pyralina. The sequence continues at coordinate 23,219,800 of OX276354.1, read as the reverse complement.
TACTATGGACAAAACTTAAGCATGCTCACTTAAGAAAATATTCCTGTGAGAGCGCAGCTAGTGACAAACGAACATTGTGCGCTCGAGTCGTGATTCTTGCTATGCGATTATAGCCTTTGAGGTGATCATGCGGAACTTTGGCCCATAGTATCTACTAATGTAATTTTTGTAATAGTATTCCACTCTCCAACAGCTAATTATAATATAGCTCACAGCTTTTTAGGGCTTTCTTGTTCATAATTTATGCAAGTTAGAACAGTGCAGACATTTTTGTCACTTCTAAATAATTTACTACAGCCTGCTGTAAACTGCGTGCACTTGTTCTATTACCTATAATAATATAATTAGTAAATTTTTTAATCATATCAGTGTTCTTTGATCACTGTATTTTTGATAATACCTAATTAGTTTGTGAGATCGTTAGCGCCCTTTGGCCTGTTGCTAACATTTATAAAGTCACAGTTTTCGGGTACCTAATACCTAATTTTAAAAATTATTTTGGTGAAAATAGTTATTTTCAGTTCATAAATAATGTACTTCAACAAGAATATTATTAGTATTACATATAGGTTTTGAAAGTCTTTTTATAGAAAACCTATGAATAGCTTTTAACTTCATCAGCTGTAGAGTAACTAAACATTTATAATTAAAGTTAGATTTGATTTAATGGAATTTTAGCTTCTACAGGAAATTCCTTCTTAAAAATCCGAGTGAAAATATTATCTAATATTGGTAATGGTAGTTTTAAAATACTTGTATTTTATAAATTACAGTAAGTATGTTCCATGCTACAAATGTAGGTAGGTACTTTCAGATGCTAATTTATTCATAATTTCAATATTCTACTGTCAATTTCTGGTAAAAAATAGGTATAATAAACTGTTGCTCTGTCTATAATTATCTTTTATAGTTGGTTCTATTTTTGTATGGCTTGTATGGTTTCTTTGGTTTAGAGAACCATAGAGAATAGAGGGAAAAATATAAAATAGATGATAATATTGAGCCCTACTCGTACACAATGTAAACTAATCACTGCCACAACCCCTGGATCTGGGTTCCACATTGGCACTATGTGTCGATCTGTGATTTAAATAAATCAATTTTAGTTTCACCAATTAAAGAAGTATCTAATCTTTTGATAATGTTTATCATTCGTCGCCAATTCTTCATGGCTAAAGCCTGCTATCACCCCTCCTTGTAGCTCTTTTTAGACTCACCAAACCATTAATTATTATTATTATTATTATTATTGTTCTCTATTAGGTACCAAAATATTAGAAATTTCTCGATTCTCACCATTGTTGCATGATACTGCAGTAATAGATATTGAAAAAAAAATACTAAACTAGATTCCACAACCTTATAAAAATCTTTCAGAACATTTTTATCCCAGGAAAGCAATTAATAACAGGGAATAAATGTGAAGCTGAGCTTCCTTCTCAGTCCATTGCTGATGTGCAGCCTGAGAGCTACATGATGTTCCCAACCCTGTGAGGAGGCATCTGTAGATCTCTAACTTGAAATAGGTATATTCTTTCTAAAAGAATTTTCCCGATGTGGCCAAGTTTATTGACCACCACTGAAGATTGTGTATGTGTACAGGATTCAATATACCTAGCGTTTATATCATAATTGTCATCATTAATTTATTTACTTGTAATAATTGGATATTAAATTATATATAGTATATTATATTAGAATTACAATAGCCTGAACATGAAATCTAAACACCTAATTCCATTTTACCCAAACGTTTTTATCAATACCTAAGGCTAAAAAATTATATGTTTATTAACTTAAAGCTGTTTTGGTATAAAATCTAATTTTTCCAGTATATTATAAAAAGGTAGTACTATCCAAACAATGTAGGTAAGTAGGTACCTATGTGAATGTTTTATATTCAAAGAAGACCATCTTAAATATACTTATGTCTGATAATAAAGCCTCTTTCTTTGAAGCTATAACAGGTTTTCATAGTTTATCATGTAAATGTTACTGAAGCCAAAACAAATGGTAAATATGAAATTGATACCTACTAATTAGTATTTTTCTTAGGAAAATAAAAAACACACCATGTAAGTATTTCCGATTATGTATGTTAATGTAGGTCATGTAATTGCATCTTTTACAAGAAGTAAATTTATGTAAAGCTTTCTACTGTTTGGTAGGTAGTTTTTCCCAATCTGACATGTAAGTACCTATTATCTTAACAATAGTGTCATCTCCCAATTCAAAGTAAGAAGTAATTAACAAACTTGTTAAGAATAGTTTGAAAAATAACAATTGTAAGTACCCTTTATACACAGGTCATCCATTAATTTCAGAACAGGTGTTACCTGTAGCTAAGGACTCTAAAGAATTTGTCATTCAGTAGAGTTTAATCTTATTCTGGTGTCACTTATGTGAATTGGTTTGTATACCGTACTAAGCGATCAGGAATACAAGATCTGTGGTGATTAGTTACAAATCACAAAACTATGAGAATTAAATGTGCCCACCTGTGGTTCACTTGCGATGTTGATGGTTCCTCCTATCCTGCACTTCCGATGGTGCTCCAGGAGACGCCTTCCTCCCCCCCCCCCTCTTTTTCGCTTCTGCGCGAGGAGGGCTCTGCCAGTTTTAAGTTTTATTTAAATAAAAAATGTTTGATCTAAGCAATGAACTTGCAGTGCTTATTTTAGCAGAGATTTTCAATGAAGAGCTAAGTTTCTGACTCCGTTTCTGTACCAGAAAACTGTTTTATGAATGACAGATAGTAGGAGTGATCAATGTCCCCTTGGATTCAGTAACACCATAACTGTGAATAATTCAGTCTTTAAATTAAAAAAAATATCATCTGGCTTTAAATGTCCTTCAGGCACAGCTGAAGACCCGAGCCCGGGCATGATAGTGCTGTGTAATTTGCTGCTGCCTTAAATGTGTTATCTAGTCTCACTTTCTTGATATTTCCTGAACTGTCACGCTAACTTTTGTTTGATTCAGATTATAACATTAACTGCTCGGTTACTAAGCTTTTTGAAGTATAATGTCCCATCTTTAGGCATCTGTTTAAGCAGGTCTTCTCAAACTCTCTCTGTGTTTTCAATCTGGTTGAATTATTTTTGATGGACATTCTCATTACTATCATGTGTATCAGATGAGTTGCTTATTGAGGTATATCTGGAAAAAATATATACTTTATGCATGCCGTAAGGGCAGCACACATTGTATCAAATAACCATGTAAGTTCCCGCAGAACTTCCCTTTAAGGTTATATAGACAAAAAAGTCAACCATAGGTTGCTTAGCTCACAAGCACCACACACAGCCATTGTAAACCACATGCGCTCCCGCAGAGCGCCCCAGGGTCAGGCAAATCGCTCACATTTTTGCCATTTTGAACCACGTGTGTCCCCGCAGAACACCCCACAGGTCAGGCAGAGCTTCAGTTCCAGTTATAAAAAAGTCAACCACGTATTCCTTAGGAACATCCCACAGGTTGTTTAGCTCACAACATAGCCATTTTTAGCCACGTGCGCTCCCACAGAGCGCCCCACAGGCCAGGCATATTGCCATTTGAGGTTAAAAATGTTAATTCTTGATTGCAACCATGTGCAAAGCCGCATGACACAAAACACAATTATCACACTCATGTTTTGGATAAGGTAGCATTATACCTACTCTTGAAGGTCCTTAGACCATTGATATATTTATAAACACCAGTGCCCTAAACTATAAGCAAGTAATAACAGAAAATATCACACCATGCGGTAAATTTTTTACCTCCGCCTTTCGAATTGAGAATTCAAGTTTCTTTACGTTTTTCGAGTGTTTTAATCTTCCTCCGTAAGTGTGATCTTTTTGTTTTCCTTTCTGACTTCCACTTTTCCATTTATATGTGAAATTAAACATTTTTTACACAAAATGATAAAAAAATGCGGAAATATGTGACGCTGTTACTTGACATAAAAACCGAATGAATATAGTTGCAGCCGCGGGTGACAGCACGCGTTAGGACGCGTTCATTTTTTAGTTATTTCTTCAAAATTATGTGACGAGTGACTCGACTAAACGCCTACTACCATTGTATTCAATCATCATTGAGAACGAGACAGCAACGAGTATAATTTAACGTGTTGTTGAGACAATATTTTTTTTTTCTTTATTTGTTTATAGGGTCTTTTACGCATAGCGTATGTAACTATATGTATGACTATTATTATTGAAGGCTTGACCTGTGAATTAAAATATTATTTAAAAATCATCATACTTACTTACATTTAAAACATTGAAACTTACATTCTGTTTTGCTGTCCTTACCCTATCAAGTAGCTGATGCTCACTCAGGTCAGGTGCGTCAGCGCTCGCTCGGCTTTTAGCGCGATTGCTCGAGTGATGCCGACTGACATTGCAACTAGTGTGGATCTTAGTGTCAAGGCCAAGATACTGATTAAGTTCTAGTGTTCCTTGTGTGAAATATTTTGCCCAAAAAAGTATAAAATACATTTTTTTCCCAAACACAAAAATTATTTGTTGACTTCTTATAAAACGACAAATTACATTTTCAAAAGAAATTTAAGAGGTTCATTACCACTGGAGTACCACTGACCACACGGGAATGCTTAGGTCATGTTCTAATTTTAATAAACTACAAGATATAGGTTAAAGACTGCAATAGAAGGGGGCCTTACTAGCTATAAGTTCTGGCATTTTGCTGAAATTACATAAGGTCAGAAAATCTTCTTTCCCTTAAAAAGTGTTATTAGTACCCAAGTAACTACGCACCTACCTACCTATAAGCTGCAAGTGCACTGGTTGAGCGTCCATCAAAGCCTTCAAACGAACTAAGATCCTTTTTTGTGACCTAAAAACCGACTCAAAGGGTATGAGATTTCATGTCTCATTTCAGTTTGTGCCATACTTCTACAGCATACCAACATACCTACTTATTAAGATTGAGTTATGCTTTGTGCCTACTTCTTTCATGTAGATAGACAGAATTATGGTGTATCCATAATTATTACAGACTAGTATTTGCAGGTGGCTTTCCCGGTGTGGAGGTCGCAAATATCCCATGGGAACGTAGTAAATAAATAAATAATAAACCTTTTATTTCCACATCAAAATATTATACGTTCTGAATGTTTGTTAGTCGTGTTAGTACATTTAACTTATTAATCTAGTGTTAGTGTGGTTAGCTATTTTTTCTTGGATGTGGATCCCTCTTGGGTAAAGGCCTCCTCCTTCTTCTTCCATAACTATCTATCTTTGCCTAGGGCCATCCAGTTTTGCCCTGCTTTTGCAACGATATCATCAGCCCACCGTCTAGCTGGTCTGCCGACATTTCTTCCTCCTAACGGTCCTCTCCAACGTGTCGTTTTTATGGTCCACCTTGCCTACTGTATATAAGGACAACGCAAAGGACAATAGAGAAAAATATACTGAAAATTAAGAAAATACACAAAACAAGATCAGAAATTATCAGAGAAAGAACACAATTAACAGACGCTTAAACGCAAGCCTTAAAGTTAAAATGGTAATGGACTGGCTGTCTCGAGGTTCACAGACAAAGGTCATGGTTTACCCATGTGCTTAATATCATCCAAATCCGTTCAGCCGTTTCGGCGTCAAATCCTAACAAACAAACTCACTTTCGCATTTACGAGTATATAGGATAAAATAATTTATCCTATCCTTTTTTTTTTTTTTGGATAGGATGTCAATGTAGAAATTTTACACGGTCTTATTGTTAAAAGCGGTCTTGTTTTAGGTTCATACAAGGGATTATTCACAGTAGGTCATTTTAATAGCATGAGAGAATGTTATATTGATAAAAAGATTGATCCTAATAATATCAGAAATTATTCCAAGAATACGGCCTTAAAAACATCTTGGTTTAGATATGTCAATCAATCTGCCTAGCCTTTTCCCAACTATGTTGGGGTCGGCTTCCAGTCGGATGCAGCTGAATACCAGTATTTTACATGGAGCGACTGCCTATTTCACCTCCACAACCCAGTTACTGGGTAATACGATACCCCTTGCTAAGACTGGTTGTCAGACTTTCGGGCTTCTGACGACCCGTAACGACAGTCAAAGATCCACAAATGACAGTCGGGACCAACGGCTTAACGTGCTTTCCGAAGCACGGAGGAGTCTCGATATGTAATGATGTCACCCATTCACGGACCGACCCCGGCAAGCGTAGATTAACCTGGTGGACCGAACCCTGCGGCTGTTATTACTTAGCCACGAGCTCCTCGGTTTAGATATGTGATTACCAAATAAAAAAATTGTCCAGTCAGCTTGATTTTATGTCTCACAGCACTCTCTGCACTCTGCACAACATTGTGTAACGCCATTATAACAGTTTTCATGATAGTTTAACCATAACCAGTTGTTAACTATTTGTTGAGAAGACAGGATTTTAAATCGTTCCCATGCATTTGAAGGTATTTGAAGTTATCTATTACTAGCTTCAAACTGCAGCTTCGCCTGCGTGGTATGTCTATCAAAAGTAGATTATGTCCTTTTCCAGGTCACGGTCTGCCCGTGTGCCACATTTCAAGCAAATCCGTTCAGCCGTTTTAGCGTGAAAGCGATATAAACAAAGTTTATAATAATATATAGGTACTGTGAAGCCTCAAGTTTCACAGTAGGAGATTAACTCAACAACAAAATAATACTAGAGAAACTCTATTTAAATGGGTCTGAAGCCCTTTGTGTTTAAGCTCAGAATAAATTATAAAGCACTCCTACTAGGTCCAAGCCCTCACCAGATTCTCCTAGATCTGTCGTCCTATCAAGAAAATCAGGATTGCTTTTCTTGACAGAAGATATTCCATATTTGAATGATTGAATGTCAGCCAGTATTATATCAATGAGGCTTAATCATAGCATCAATCCTTACAGTACAGCACCCTAATTGCATAACACAGAATAGATAGGAATCTGAATCATTTTGAAACAAATTGTTAATCCATTGTATATGTTCGAAAAATGTGTCTGCTCGACAACGTAAATAACGCAATGAATGTTGTTGAACTGTCAAAATGAAACCAACTCCGATTGATAATGTGTTACGCAATTAGGGTGCTGGTCCTGAACCCAGTATAGACTCCAGCTCTCACAAACATTTGAATCTGACTGTAACTTAAATACATCAACCAAAATTGTGGCTTTTTGAGAGAAAACTCTAACTCAAACTCAAAGCATTTATTTCAATTAAAACAATTACAGGCACTTTTGAATTGTCAAGGGGTCGGTCAGTCAGAAAGATGAAGCTAGGCGCCCATTCCAAAGCATAGTAGGTACCTATGGAGAAGAACGGGCAAGAAACTCCACGGACACTCTTTTAAATCAAGATATGGTTACAAGATAATGGTTACATCATTTATGTTGAAATTTTACATGTGAGAACGATGCAGAACGTTAAAAGCGTCCTTAAAAAAAAAACAATTCAAATATTTAAATTAAATTAAAATAAGCCGTGGCCGCTAAGGTATGATAAAATACTATTGTATTGTATTAGTTAGGATTAATATTTGCTTTGTTAACTGGTTGTTAACTTTATTTTTACGACCCGTGCGGGTGATATTACTTAGCCACAAGCCCGTCAGGCGTAATGTTACCTTTATTATGTTATGTTAAACTATCCCTTTCTTAAACAAACTTACTAACTGATCTCTGCATACTAAATATTAAACCAACATAAATTATATAGACACTATTCAGCAGACAAGAGCAACATTTTATCCTTCAGTTGAACCAACAAATACACCGAGGCCGCAAAGTTGTAACACGTAATAATAGAACATCATTACTCGCATAGTTTCCAATGTAATATGGAGTGAAATATTTAATTATAAGGATTGTTAGGCAAGGCATGAGTTAGGCGAAGACATCTAATGTCTGGGGTTGAATTCTGTGAATGTCTACTACGAGTTACAGAGGAAGATAACATCTCTCATACCTACCCGAATAACGATCAACTATAATTTAATTTTGTGAAACCTAATTAAGAAACAAAAGCATTTAACTTGCAAAATAAAATCTTATTTTGAAAGTAGAATAAATGCTGGAAATGCGTTCCTTGCGAAGCATGTGTGGTGTGACTATGAATTTTAAGCTGAAGAATGATATGCTAAGGCAATGGTGCAGTTTACAAGAAGATGTAGTGACATAATCAATCTGCAATCTGCCTAGCCTTTTCCCAATTATGTTGGGGTCGGCTTGCAGTCTAACCAGATGCAGCTGAATACCAGTATTTGTAGTTGTAATATAAAAATGGCTGAATAGATTTACGTAAAGAACATTCTCGATCAAGTCACCTTTCAAACGAAATAAAAAAAATCTAAATCCGTTTAGTCATTTGGGAGCTACGATGCCACAAACAGATACATGCGTTAACACTCCTCTGTTTCTATTGGGGGTTAAAAATAATGTTTCTTCTCTCAAATAGTCAACAATAATGTGAAATAATTATAAGTGTACTAAATAATAAATTGTAATAAGAATGTTCAATCTTGACACATTATTTATTTTCTCTCATCGTTTATTTTCTCTATTTTTATCCCCTACACCTAATTATATATGCATGCTGTTGTCTCCTGAGATTGAAGGAGCATGCGTAAAAAAACTTTTTTTATTATTGTTGTGATTTATATTGTCATGTGTATAAAACGTGTTGCACCGACCCCAAGTAAAATGGGATAAGGGCACAAAGATGATGATGATGATGTTATCCTTGATGTTTATCCTTTGTTGGAGATCCGTAATTTGTAAACAAATAAATAAACAGACCCATAAACAGGGTGTAAGGGACAGCGCTCCGCAGACTGATGGGGTGAATTCAGTATATCATACTAAGATGACCGGTACATGAAATAATTTCAGGAGCGTTATGGGAATCCAATAAACCTGATTTGTTTTGTTACCTCACACGCAATGTATCGTTACTGTGGCAAACGCACAACACACGTAGCGAACGGCAGCGCAGCGAGCCTTCCGCGCCCTTTCAAGCGTTAGAGATGAGATAGAGTTTAGAGATTTTTTTTATTTTAGCTGTTTTATTTACATAAATGGAATGCTACGTGTGAGGAGCTCGTGGCTAAGTAATAACAGCTGCACGGGTCGATCCATCAGGTTAAGCTACGCTTGCCGGGGTTGGTCCGTGGATGGGTGACCATCTTTACATACCGAGACTCCTCCGTGCCTCGGAAAGCACGTTAAGCCGTTGGTCCCGGCTGTCATTCGTGGATCTTTGACAGTCGTTACGGGTCGTCAGAAGCCCGAAAGTCTAACAATCAGTCTTACCAAGGGGTATCGTATTACCCTGTTAATGGGTTGTGAAGGTCAGATAGGCAGTCGCTCCATGTAAAATAATGGTATTCAGCTGCATCCGATTAGACTGGAAGCCGACCCCAACATAGTTGGGAAAAGGCTAGGCAGATTGATTTTGGAGTGCTGCGTACAATGAATGTAATTTTACATTGAAATAAAGGAATAGTAAAATAAAATTTTCCTGAGCAATTCTCCGGTGGAATATGATTCAAAATAAGGAGCTGAATGCACCCTGTTAGTTTGCGGAGAGCTGTCCTTTACACCCTGTATCCTGTATAGCACTGATGATAACATTAGTTACCGCTATATCGCATAACTATCGATAAATTGATGTGACGGAACGCCTTATTGCTAGTAAATTATATTATTAGGGACACTTTGACGCGCTTCTGAGGAACTGTGGCATTGAGACTATTAGAGAAATGTCTTTACACTATGCGATTTAATAATGACATGCAATTACGTGATCGCAGGGCAAAGGCTTATTATAATTTGATGCAGTTAAAAAATTACCTTACTGACTGATGAACAATAGAATAGAATAGAATACTCTTTATTATGCACACCATTTAAAATACAGGTATGAAAAAAAATCCGCTTAGTCTATTCCCAACTATGTTGGGATCAGCTTCCAGTCTAACCGGATGCAGCTGTATACCAGTATTTTACATGGAGCGACTCCCTGCCTGACCTCCACAATCCAGTTATTGGGTAACACGATACCCCTTGGTAAGACTGGTTGTCAGACTTTCGGGCTACTGACGACCCGTAACGGCTGTCAAAGATCCAAAAATAACAGCCGGGACCAATGGCTTAACGTCCTTTCCGAGGCACGAAGGGGTCTCGGCATGTAAAGATGATTACCCATCTACGGACCGACTGCGGCAAGCGTAGCTTCACCTGATCGATCGACCCGTGCGGCTTTTATTACTTAGCCACGAGCCCCTGACTGATGACCATGATTTTAAACTTATAAGTTTTATTATTATTCATCGAAATAGGTTATTTCACAAAACCCAATCGGGGTGGCCCTTTCCCAACTATGTTGCGAGCGACTTCCAGTCTAACAGAATGCAGCTGAATATTAGGATTTTATATTAAGCGACTGCCTATCTGACCTCCACAACTCAGTTACACACGATATTTTGGTAAGATTGTCAAAGATCTACGAATGATAGCCGGGACCAACGTTTTAAGCTTAGCCCCGGTCGCAACACACGCACGGCAAGCAACTGATTTTGATTTGCTTTGTATGAATTCATATAGCATCGCGTCCACTACCGGTACGCCCGCATTTTCATTTCTTCATACAAACTCACTAAAATCCGTTGCATGCCGTGCATGCGTTGCGGTCGGCGTGGACCAGTGGACGCTCAGGTTTAAACGTGCTTTCCTAGGCATGGAGGAGTCTTGGTGACAAATGATTTCAAGCTTTTAAGTTATTATCATCGAAATAGTTAATTTCACCAAACCCAATGTTTTGTAGAAAAATATTTAATCAAAGTACACTTTTCCGACAGCGTTACCTATAGGGGCATTTGATCTGAAGCTCATTTTTTATAATTCCATATCAAACTCAAACTCAAAACATTTACATATTTTAATGGTACTAATTACAGACACTTTTAAATTGTCAATCGGTCAGTCAGTCAGAAAGATGAACCTAGTTTGCCCATTCCAAAGCGTAGTAAGATCAGACGGGCTAGAAACTTCACGAAATCTTTTAAATCAAACAAATAATACAAAATATTGGTAACATAATTCATGTTGAAATTATACATGTGAGAACAATGTAGAAAAACCTGCACGTTAAAAGCGTCCGTAACTAAAAAAAATAAATAGTAAAAACAATTGAAAAATTATAGTTATTAGCCTAAGTGTTTTAATAAACAATAATACGATTTGGGCCGAAAATAAAGTTTTGTAAAAATACCTAAAATGTGCACAGCCTAGTTGACGGTTGACAGACAGCTCTCAATAAGTCGACGACAAGACTGCGCGTCATTGGTTTTTATGGAAGCTTCTAGAATCTACTAGAAGCTTCGACTCGCCCTTATTGGCTGAGAGGCGTTCCCGCCAGAAGCGTGCTGATTGTGGCGGGAGCGGTTAGATATGCATTCTCGTTATAAACTAAATTAAAATAAGCCGTGGCAGCTAAGAAAAGACCTGTCCAGATCCATGCGTCATGTTCACGAACATGACGCATGGATCATGATCCAACACAAACGCCACCACCAACGAGACATTTGAGTGAGCATGAGATATCAAACTCGTGTCGTATTCGTGTCGAGTCATCTAAAGAACAAGTAAAGCTAATTTGGTAAATCTATTCAGTAGCAAGGCCGCTTTGACTCAAGACCGTGTCATTTACTCAACTGAACGAGTGTAAGCCTCTGTAATTATTCGTAGTTGCTTTCTCCTGTATGTGTCGATACAGCCAGTATGGAATACTAAAGATATACTGGTATAGATGGCAGGAGTACGTGATTTCACGGTATGGCACCAATTTTACAGGTAATTTTTTGTTGCTTGCGTCGGTCTTTAACTATTATTTCTATTGGTATCTTCTCTTTTTACCAGTCTACGGCGAAGCAAAGAGAATGGTTATGATTTTGGCCGGTATGTTTGTATACATACAAACATACCGGCCAAAATCATAACCAGATGAACATACATGTATGTTCATCTGTTCCCTCATAACTTCTAAACTACTTATCATAATTTGACAAATGAGGTATTGTTGGAAGCATCTTGTCCATTGGTGGACATCACTGGCTATGTGACGTCAAAAAATATTTCTTAAATGACGCCGTGTTTGGTATCAAATGAAAGGGCTTTATTAGCACATTTCAAAAATATCATAAGCATCCTTACTGTTTTGTTTTCTTGGTCAGATACCAAGAAAACAAAACAGTCTTAAATACCATTCATCACGATAAAAATAAAATAAAAACGTAACAAAACAACGCCCTCCTGACCCCCTCGTTACATTAGACCTTAATGAGGAAGTACTTGATCCTAATGAGAGGGAATGATATTTCTTTCATTGTGCAAATAGCCGGAACTCACTGAATGAGGGGCACGGAATTAAGATTTACTTAACTATTAGAGAGCACGACACCATCGTTTTGAAAGGCTTGTTGGAACTTGGAGTGGGCAGGTTACTCAAAAATAATCTTTTTTTACCCGACTACGGCGAAGCAAAAAGGAGGGTTATGATTTTGACCCGTGTGTATGTATGTATATATGTTCATCTGTTCCCTCATAACTTCTAAAATACTTATCATAATTTGACAAATGAGGTATCATTGGAAGTGTCTTGATTGTCCGCTGGTTGTACGCTATGTGACGTCACATTAAATTGAATATCGCGCCCTCTAGAGGACATAAAGTAATTAATTTAAAAAAAATAATTTAATGAACTATTTCTTATGGAAAAGTGTGTATTTTGAATGAGCAATTAACTGTTCAAAATAAAGCCTTCTTTTTTTGAAGTCAGTAAGGGTCAGTTTACACCGAGACGCGAAGCGACACAACGCGGCGCGCACTTTTATACAAATTATAACTATACTTACAGGTACTCGTGGCGCTGTGCTGTGCCGCGCTGCACAGCGCGAGATTAAAACTATTTGTCCGAAAGCAAACTAGTATTTTTAAAGGGCATGTCTATAATCGAACTTCAAGCAGTTTCTATTTTGCTTTCCTAAAAATATTATTGACAACTTTTTGTGAACCTCAATATTAAAAAAGTGTGCATCGTTAGAAGGTCAATAAGTTTTTAGAGGATCAATTAAATATTTCCCTTTTGAAATCAGTCCTTACTGTGATGTTTAGCAGTCCGCAGCTAAAAATGGTGAAGGTTTCATATGATAACGCATGATAGTTTATGCGTGATTCTCAGTTTTTATCCATGTTAGATATAACTTATCAAATTAATAACACTATGTAATAAACATAATCTAAAGAACTCACTAATGTCATAACCACTCGTTTAGACATGATCTTCCGTTTAATATAATGAAATATCGGTTATCGTCGCCTTAACACGCTCACATTCCAAAAAAATAACTAAATAATACAAAAAACTGAGCTCACAGTGACAGCTAAGCTTGCTAAGCTTTTATCCACTTTATGAGTATTTAATTAATTAACTCAAGTTATCCTTTGACTCATAATATGGAGTCATAACACAAATCTACAAACAAATATGTTACTCTAAATATGTTCTACGTATGTTCTGAGTAAAGGTTTTACGGGTAGATTTAATTTCAGGACCGCAAGGTGAGGTTATTGTGGCATAGGCGGAGCGGTAAACAAGTATCAATCAATCTGCCTAGCCTTTTCCCAACTATGTTGGGGTCGGCTTCCAGTCTAACTGGATGCAGCTGAATACCAGTATTTTACATGAAGCGACTGCCTATCTGACTTCCACAATTCAGTAACTGAGTAATACGATACCCTTTGGTAAGACTGGTTATCAGACTTAGCGGTAAGCACCATAACTGGTGTAAAAATACCCCCAGAGTCAGTGTGTGTTTTTTTTTTCTGGAACATGCCTGGGAACATTTTGGTTACGGAAATATTGAATAGGTCAAAGTTCCAAATTAAATAGACGTCTTTTTACGATAAAAAAAATGTTATAACTTAATTTTAAATACTCCCACGATCTTGTCGACGTCATCACGTAAATGCCGGCTGCCACTGAAAATCAGCGCAGAAAAGGCTAGGCAGATGATGATATAAAGAACATTCATCGAGTTCTAGAAACAGTTAATTTTTTTGAATATCGTGATCTGTCACTCATACATGTGTGACTGTCTCTTTCTAAATCTGGAAGTGCAACTGTCCCGGGTACTTGTACCTACGGCGTTGGCTGTCCGACCTCAGTTCTGTTCAACCTTAGAATTAGTTAAGTATTTTAGTGCAGCAATTTTAATAAAAAAAATAATAATGATCTATCATCACTGACAGGACTATTGTAGCCAATAAGCCTGATATTGTGGTGATAGATCGACGAGAGCGCCGTGCAATGACTGTTGATATCGCTGTCCCTCATGACGAGAATCTCGTGAAAGCTGAGAAAGATAAAAAAATCAAGTATCTTGACTTAGCACACGAGGTTGTCGACATGTGGGACGTGGACTCTGCAATCATTGTACCGATAATCGTTACGGTTAATGGCCTAATAGCGGAGAGTCTCGACCAACACCTCAGGAGGCTCTCATTGCGCGGCTGGGTCAAGGGCTTGATTCAGAAAGCAGTACTCCTGGACACGGCACGCATAGTGAGGAGGTTCCTCTCTCTAGAGCCCTGACCACCGGTAGCTTGGACCCTGTTCCCGATACCGGTGGGCTACTATTTTTTTATATTTTTAAATGTTTTTTTTTAATTTTATGTTTTTATAAAAATATTTAAAAATGTAATTCATATGTATGTAAATAAAATAAAGGAAAAATAATAATATTCCTCACTGTTGGCAATGGGTGTATCTCGGATATTATATCACTTTGATTCGGGACGAGCTATTCGTGAATAGCTCATGTCAGTATAGCTAGGGTTTCCTAAAATGACTGCGGAGTTTCACTATACGATGTCAAAAAAAGCGGCCAAGTGCGAGTCAGACTCGCCCATGAAGGGTTCCGTAGCAGCAAGTAACATAATATAAAAGTTCTTGTAGTTCGTTGTAACTTTGATCGATGTTTTAATAATGGACCGATTTAAAAACTACTTACTAGACTTTTCTCGTTCAAACCAATTTTCGGTGGAAGTTTACATGGTAATATGTACCTACAACATATATTTTTTTAGTTTTATCATTCTCTTATTTTAGAAGTTACAGGGGGGGGGGGGACATTTTAACTTTGGAAGTGTCTCTCACGCAAACTATTCAGTTTAGAAAAAAATTATATTAGAAGCCTCAATATCATTTTTGAAGACCTATCCATAGATACCCCACACGTATGGGTTTGATGAAAAAAAAATTTGAGTTTCAGTTCTAAGTATGGGGAACCCCCAAAATTTATTGTTGTTTTTTCTATTTTTGTGTGAAAATCTCACAATGTTAATGCGGTTCACAGTATTTTGTGAACCGCATTAACATTGTGAGATTTTGTGATTATTTTTTTTTTTAAGAACTTTATTGTTGAAACTTCGTAAGCAGATGAATACATCTACTTAGCAAGTTTCAACAATATAGTTCTTATAGTTTCGGAAAAAAGTGGCTGTGACATACGGACGGACAGACAGACAGACATGACGAATCCATAAGGGTTCCGTCTTTGGCATTTGGCTACGGAACCCTAAAAAGGCTCTCTAGAAAAAACACTCCAACTGACTTTCATAAATGTTTCAGTGACTTCTTTTGACGGTAAATTGTCGATTGATTGTGGTGGCCAACAAAATCATAGGAAACCTCAGTTAAACTATTTTATAGCGCTGCCTAAACTGCACTCCGTACCGAAGAGTTGTAAGTTACAAAAGAAAGAAAGAAGAAAGAAAGAAAACACATTTATTTAGCACAGACTAAATTAAAGAGGCAAAACAAAAAAGTAAAAAATAATAATAAAATTTAAAAATCTACATTTGCGATGCAACAACAACAAAAAATAAAATAAAAAATACAATGCAGGAAAGTGTGCCTCACGGCTGTGCCAAAAAGGCCCAGTTCAGCAAAAAAATGCCAGACAACTAGTGCCTGACAAGTGCCTAGTGTGCCTAGTGCAAAACAAATATCGTCACCCATTCAGCTACATATGGGACCAGTAAGTACAACATATAATATATCCTCAGTTAGATCAATTGACAGCCCAAAGTAGGTCAACCGGGCGACATACTCGAACATCACACGAATACCTGTAACTTTGGATGGAACTGATACAAAGTGAACAAATGACATGCAAGCGAGTTGAACAAACTCAATACTTGTTCATATGTGACATGTGAAGTTCCCGGGGAACGGAGTACCTATACAAGAATGGGAGTTACAAGTAACGTTTTTACCGAATTAGGATGGCGTGGATTCGCTTAAAATTTTCTAGTCTACATAACTAAAAGAGTGATGAATATAAATATGTTGATGGTTGATGGACAGAGAAGGGAATGGATGATAACGTGACGTTTGACAGGGGAGGATGGAGAAAGAAAACGTGTTGCGCCGACCCCAAGTTTAACATTGGACAAGGACAGGAAGATGTTGACAAAATACAAAATTAAAATCCTTAATTCCATGATTGACTGATTGATTGACTGTCAGTCAACGGACAGTCTATAACCTAAATATAAAAACGTGAACTAAGTAAGGACGTGTTCAGGACAGGGAATAATATGGGACTATGGAAAAAAAGAAGTTTATATGTCACAAATGAGAGTAATCAATCACTTTGCTTTAGATACTGAAACTGATACCCAAACTAAGCCAGGGCTTGTATTATGGAAATGAAAGCAACAGAGCAGTCATAAGTATGTTCTGTATCTTCAAACATAGGACTGAATTTTATTTGCGAACAAAGGTACAGGAAAAAGTTAGTTTCGAATGGTTGGTATGGCTCTCTTAAAACAATCTAAGTTGTGTACAAAGCCCACAAACGAGATCAGACGAGGCATCACAAGTAGTTTAAGTCTATACTAGATAAATCTCCAAATCTACCAGTTCATTGTGGACGAGGCTCTTAACAAAACTACGTTACGCTAAAACTCATTACAACCCCGCTACCTTAAGGGCAGATTTCATTGTACACCCGCCTAAAGGCTGTGAATAATTCATTCCAAGCCAGATTTTTGTTGAATAAACATTAACCATTCACGACTATGCTTAAATAGAGAATTTATTTTTTCCTTTTTTTCTATATAATGGCCTCTGACATATTGCTGTCGGTGTACAGGTTCCGATTCATTAAATACTTTTTATTTCTTGTCTTTTTTTATCCGTGTTTTGTTGTTTTGTACATCTGATCTTGTGTACCTAGCATGAATCTTGTGTGTGAAATAAATATTATTCTTATTTTTATCTGTAAACGTTTTTATCTGTGTTCGTTTTTTGCAAACGTATCATAATACCCTCGAAGCATCCTAATGTCTTGATGGATCTTAATAAATGAGGTGCCTATTGACTCGTCTAGGGTTGCGCAATGGTTATAGGTTTTATTTTTATAAAATCAAAATGGCGGATTTTAGACGTTCTTGAAAAAAAAATGGCGGATTTTAGACGTCCTTGAAAAAAAATGGCTACTATACCCAAGTGTTTCAAAATAAAGGACTTGAGGAGATCATTCCAAAAATATAACAAACTAAAAATAAGAAAATAATATTGAATAAATTATAGTTTAAAAAACTAAAAAACATTTTTTAATACCATTAAATTGAACTAAAAAGTTAAAAAAAAAAATTCTATAGCGATTAACGAGAAAATTAATGTCATTGTAAAAAAAAACATGGGGTGCTTTCGAATTACAGAGTTAGAGTAAGAATGTCGTACAAAGCACCCCACGCCTTTTTTTACAATGACATTCAATTCTCGTTAATCGCTTTATTCTAATATTTTTTTTTTTTTTTTTAGTTTTTAGTTCAGTACATGGTATTAAAGCGTGTCTTTTAGTTTTTTAAACTAAAATTTATTTTAAAATTTTTTAGAGGTTAATTATCGTTAATTCTGATGATTCTGACCAGGATAATGGGACAAAATGTTTTTATTGTATTGTCATCGGGCCCTGATAAGTATGCAAAGTTTCGAATTAGTCTGACCATTTAAAGTGGGTAAAAATCGAGTTCAAAGATTCCGTTACATACAAACATACATACCTACAAGTGAAGCTTATAATAAAAAGCGTGTTAAAAATCCAAAAAACCCGGTTGTAACTAAAAAGTTCAAAATAAACTAACTTTTAAAATAGTCTGATGGAATTGGTGGCATAAAATCTGAGATTGAACTAAAATTTCTGCCACCAACTGCATCAGGCTGCTGACTGAAATACGAGCTTGTTTTGAACTTTTGCTTTTTGTAACTTTGTAGCTTTTAGTAGCAGTACAAACTGCAACAGTGCAGTGCAATGCAGTGCTATTGCTGTGCGTGCTAATACTTTTTTTTTGCAATATAGGTAATTGCCAATTACAACAATGATCTTTTGTAATAAGGAACATGTTTTGTTCTCCTCATGTCTTTAATTTTCCGCCTCCTACAAGGACAACAGTTTATGTAGACTTTAATAATCATGTGGTTGTTAGAGAGAAGACAGTAAGATTATTTTTCTTTCAGTCGGGTAAGTATCCTTTGTAAAACACAAACAACTACAAATGCAACGTAGTGAGTTATCATATCAACTTATTTATTTATTTATTGCATGGAAGATTTACAAACAAATAAAATGTAAGCAAATTAAAATATGAATAGTCCTGTTCCAAATATAAATCTCTTAAAATAAATTATAGAAGTAAACAAAAATATAAAATATAAAAATAAGCAATAGAGCAACATAAAATTAAATATCAGAGTGTAGCGGCGTTCCCTGAGGCTGCGACCAGCCCGACGGTTGAACGCGTCCCAGAGGGTCCTGGCCATCCGGCTAGTCCGGGGATACCGCACGGTCTCCTGTGAGGCGGCGAGCCTCCTTGCCGGATTACCGCTATGGGATCAGGAGGCAAAAGTCCTTGCGCACGTGTGGGAGTGGCGCGAGGAGGCGAAACGCCGGGGCGTAACTCCGCTGCCGCGAAAAATCACGGTACAGCGGACAGAGCTCCGGCGGGATCTCATGGCGACATGGAGAGTGCGATTGTCGCAACCCAGCGCTGGGCACGCCACAATTGCGGCGACAAGTCCCCTCTTTGAGGAGTGGTTGGAGAGGCGCCACGGCGTCCTCACCTTCCGCCTGACGCAGGTCCTCACCGGACACGGTTGTTTCGGGAGGTTCCTGTTTCGGATAAGGCGGGAGGAAACGCCTGGGTATCACGATTGTGTGGATCGCCCGGAGGACACGGTGGAGCATACAGTGGAGGTCTGCCCGGCTTGGGCGGAGCATCGCCGTGTTCTCACGGAGGCGATTGGCGGCGGCGATGTCTCGCGTCCAAACCTGGTCCAGGCCATGGTGCGGAGCGAGAGTGCATGGGAGGCCGTCAACTCCTTCTGCGAAGCAGTAATGCTCGCGAAGGAGGAGGCGGAATGCGTGAGGGAGAGCCAACAGCCGCGCCCTCGCGCTCATAGCCGCCGCAGGAGACGCCCTGGGTGGCGGGAATCTATCGCCGATTCCTGGCCACCGTAGGCGCGGACTTGCAGACGACGAGTAATGGGCAGCTCGCCGTCCGGTAAGGAGGCCCGGGTCGACGGCGCGTTGTGTTCCACGCGCGCCTCAAAGAGATGTCAGCAGTGACGGGGTCCAATAGGGCCGATGCCGCCGGGGTCGCGGGTAGTTCAAAAGAGATACCGTGGTTCTGGCACGGGCAACTGAAGGAACACGGGTGCGTTTTAGTCAGTAAAACTCTGACACGTTTTACTGACTAAAACCCACCCGTGTTCCTTCGAAGAAGTCATTTGATGATTTCCCATCTAAGCGCACGCGCAGCTTAATCTACGATCAGCTGCGCGGGTTGATCAAAGGTAAAGCTATACTTGCCGCGGTCATTTCGTAGATGGGTGATCATCCAATACATTATGCAGACCCTACAGTACCTCGGAAAGCACGTTAAGCCGTTGGTCCCAGCTGTCATTCGTAGATATTTGACAGTCGTTACGGGTGCTCAGAAACCCGAAAGTCTAACAACCAGTCTTACCAAGTGGTATCGTGTTACCCAGTAACTACTTACCAGCTGCATTCAGTTAGACTGGAAGCCGACGACGTCAACATAATTAGGAGAAGGCTAGATAGATTGATCATCGTGCAGTATATATATCAAAACTAAACCATGCCAGAAAAGAGTGGCAGTTTTGTTGATGAAGGTGATTAGGATTCCAATTAAAAAAAATACAAAAAAAAATCCAAGAAGTTATTGCTTGTTTTTTTTTAACCGAAGTAGTGGTCGAACAAAACAGATCAACCAGATACGGTAGTTTAAAGTGTTGGCTCTGTACTTAGTCCTAGCTTTGTATCTAAATCACTTTCACGCCTAAACCACTTAACCAATCATACTGAAATTTTGCAAATACGTTTTCAGGTGTACAGAAACGGACATACACACCTTTCATCCCGAAAAAAGTACTGTTTTCGTGAAAAACACCAATAACTTTCATATGATAATAGATGGCGCCACGTGTATTTCGAATCATGATTGAATTATATTATTGCAGGCAGTGTACAACCCGACTTGATTGTCAAATTCTAAATTAACGCGAACGAAGCCACGGGAAAAAGCTAGTATTAAATATTAAAATAAATTTTCAAAATCAAACATTTCTTTCCTATCCAGATTCGCCGCTTATACAACAGACCCAAGAAAGGACCCCTCTTCTTAGCCCTCGCCTCTTCCCATTACGCGGGGTCAGCTTTTTTAATAATTCAGCGCCTTTCACTTCACTGGTAAGCATCATCATCTGTTACAAGGCCAAGCTTTTGCATGTCCTTCCGGATATTTGTCATTCAGGTTGTATAGTTTTATTATCTGTGGCTTAAACGGAACTTCATCCGCGCGCCACCGAAGGCGATGGCGCCACGCACTGTCTTTCGAAAAGTGCGACCGTTCATATTGTCGCGCGTTGCTACTGGCAAAATATTTGGATTCCTCAAGAATTTCCGTACAAGTGGTTCCTAAAACATTCTGTGAAGGTGGAACTGGTGCTGTGCCTAAGGACAATTGTGTCCCGGGACAGGAACAGAGAGATCCAGAGTTAGTGAGTTCATTTTGTTAAGCCACCATTTTTTTCTTGTAAAATTATTAAAACAGGGGCTATCGAAGCCAACACAGGTAGTTTGCATTCTACCTCTCCCTCTCTATTTTATAGTCATGGAAAGGCACTTTTTCACTATATGGTCATCGGGTTTATGCATAACATGTCCGTACCATCTGAGCCTGGACTCTGTAATCTTCTCAGTAATAGACGTTACTTTGAAACTCCCCCTTACGCACCTGGTCTCTGTGTCTGAGTGACTCCACCCGCGCAGCGTAACATGCGCATTTCAGTGGTATGACGTTGTTGCTTATGGGTTTTCTTCTATTTCCCACGTTTCACTACCATAGTGTAAACTGGACCTCA
The DNA here is from genome assembly GCA_946251885.1 of Cosmia pyralina. Taxonomy (NCBI): domain Eukaryota; kingdom Metazoa; phylum Arthropoda; class Insecta; order Lepidoptera; family Noctuidae; genus Cosmia; species Cosmia pyralina. Next base: position 23,198,305 of record OX276354.1, on the reverse strand, counting down.
CAGCTGTTTTGTAGACCTTACCTTTGTTCTTATCAGCGTTTTTGGATTGTAGAAAACTCCTGTTAACCCAAGAAAGGACCGGAGATGATCTGAAACCTATCAAACCTTACGTATTCGTACCGCGTATCGTGCGTGCTATAAAAACGGAACCATTATGTTCAGAGCCTCTGTCATAAAATCATTATGTACTGTAAATCATTTCAGTTCACTCCGTGAATATTAAGCTGCGGAACTGTAGAATAATGTCTGTTTGTCATGCTGTTTATAAACAGACATTCTTCTACGATTCTAAGTTCTAACAGCAGATGAAGTAAGTAAGAAGAGATGTCTCATAGAATGATATTAGCGCTCAGGCCGATCAGTTTCGGAAGAATCTTGAAGAGCTGTACGTCGATTGTGTAAAATTCCAACAACAACGCGCATCTCACATCGCTAATCACTCTCACTCGTAAAATAGATACTTTTGAATTTTTTTGATGCTTGTGTGTGTAGTAAATATTATTCTTATTCTTTTTTTTTTATTTGACACTTTGAATCGGGTTCGAGTGCGAAGTGAGCGTCAAAGTAACCTTACTGAATGCCACTTCTTACGTCATCTCATACCAAATCTTCTAAAAAAAAAAACTATAAATCTCTCTCTCTCCTAAATTTTCTTGTCAAAATCTGACGGCAAATTTAGTTCAACTCGCTGACACGCTCGCAAGGGTAGCGCTAGTGTCAATTCGAATTATCAAACGAGTCTTTAGATTGCCAATCAAGAAACTCACAGCGGATTCAGATTCGAAGTTTAGAATAAGGTCTTACAGAATCACACAGCTGTTATTATAGTACTTTTGACTTGCGCAAATTAATAGTATTTTCTAAAAATGGTTATCATCATTGGAAGCCATGTTCTACCCACTGCTGAGTTTAGGCTTCCTCCTTTTTGTGCTATGCTTCCCAGGTCTGCGCGAGTGTCATCCAGAATATAAACTATACAATGTTTTATTTTCTCTTCTTTCTCTTTGAAGCAAAGAAAAAAAAAATCCGCATGAAAACCTCAGACACCGGCCATGAAGTACTTTTAGCTCCAAAAACAACATTAAAATAAAAAACTTAAGCAACGCCATTCAACAAAGTTAACTGAAAAAATAATTCTTCAACTTGGGACGCACCCGGACGATCATAATGTCATTACATAATATCTCGAATGCCGCCTATAAAATCATTACGACCAATCACCTTGGGCACAAACAAGAATACGTAAGCGTTTGATGTAAGGGAATGTGACTCTAGGGATGAATTATTACTTTCGAGAACTCGTCCCACATAGAATATTGATTGTGGAGGAAATATCATCATTCTCTTGCCCTTAGGTATCCCAATTTATTTGGGGTCAGAGCAACTTACATTGTCTCTTCGCATTAAAGGTGTACAATTTTCAAAAAACTTCCACACTTCCCCTTAGTCACCCCCTTTCTAGCCATATCATCATTCACACAGTCCATCCATCGTTTCCTTGATCTTCCTCTCCTCTTATAACCATCCACATTCATCCTCAAAACTTTCCTCACGACATTTGCCTTATTCCTCCACATCACATGCACAACAGATTTCCACAAATGTGGAGGAAATACCTTTTTTTTTGGAACGAAGTTCTTTAACGCGGTTTGCGGTAGGAGTAAACTGGTAGAAGTCGTCACGTAACGTAGAAGCGTTGTGCCTGAAAAAGACAGTTTCAAGTGTCAAAAGTTTTTGTTTCTGTTTATAAATACAGTGCCATCTAGTATAAGTTTCTAGCTTCTAAAAACGCTTCTTCTTCTAGATGGCTCTGTACTAATACGTAATATAAAGCGAAAGAAACTTCGTATGGTCAGCAACAGAAGTCGGTTAACACTGCTACTTTTTGACATCATCTAAATTAACATAAAATGATTCGACAAACTGCTTTTTTTCGTTTAACTGTTAAGAGTTAATGTTCTTAAAATTTCAAGTACTTCTGTTACGATTTGAATTAAATATTTCGCTTAGTAATTAAGATTAAAAAACTGCAAGTGTTCATCGACTATTGTTACTGACTGACCAACCAAGTGTCCCACGACTAGTCCTGATTTTTTTAATAAAGCTGACATGACCCACCCTATTATAGTATTTAGTCTATGCGTGTTAGAAATGCCTTGTGGTTTACTACGATTAAGACATGACATGTTAAGAGTGGTTACTATTCCCATTAATTATAAATTAATATTTGGTATTCATTGGCATTTATTATTTGGTTATTAATTGTGTGTGTGTTATTTGGACCATCTCATTCATTCTCCTACCCTTATCCCAATCTATTTGGGGTCGGCGCAACATGTCCTTTTTTTCCATACTTCTCTATTATTCGTCATCTCGGTAGTCACCCCCTTTCTAGCCATGTCATCTTTCACACAATCCATCCATCGTTTCTTTGGTCTTCCCCTACTCTTATAGCCATCGACATTCATACTCAAAACTTTCCTCACGACATTTTCCTCACTCCTCCGCATCACATGCCCATACCATGACAGCCGATTTCCGCACAACTTTTCAGTCACCGGTGCCACTTTTAGACTTCCTCTTATGTATTCATTTCTTATTCTATCCATTCGTGTAACACCACACATCCCTCTTAGCATTCTCATCTCAGCTGCATGCAACTGCTTTTCATTCATCTCTTTTGTGGCCCAACATTCTGATCCATACAAGACAGCAGGTCTAACCATTGTTTTATATAATATCTTCCCCTTAAGTTTAAGGGGAATGCGGGAGTAGCAGATTGTCCCCGTGACCTGCCGCCATTTCATCCATCCAATGTTAATCCTATGCTTAACCGTCCGATCTACTTCGCCGTACATTATTCTTCTTCCTTCTACATCTTTGTTTGGACCATCTGTGGTCTGCAATAAAGTTTTTCATTTATTTATTTTAATAATAAAATACTTTTTGAACTTCTTAGAACGTTCTTTAATCGGTGCTGAACTCATGAGGAACGTGCCATTCAAATAAAGGTCCACAGACATATATTGCTTGAAAAGTTTAATAATACTCTTTAAAAAAAAAAAGATCAAAATTATACTTTATTCCACATTACTTAGGGTCGTATCAATATAGAAGTAGGTACAATAAACCGTAATATTTATTTTCAGCTGAATGGAACGCCTGTCATTCTTACAAAATGTAGGAATATCGTACCTAAATATAACCACGAAAAGGTTATCTTGCGAAACATGTCAGATGTTTCATTCATAAAAACTCGTATTCATCTACTCAATAGAAATCGACATTTGTTGATTGCTTTTAAATAATAATATTTCCTTCTCCATAGGAATTTTATGTTGACAAAATTATTAATTATTTTTCTGCAGTGCATCTGGTATGTTTGCACAAGCACGTGTCGATGGCTTCCACGCCATCGTCAGACAGAAATCTGCCTCTTTGCTCTGCAGAGTGCGGGGCAGCTCCAACTCCATCCTGAAGACCATAGCGGGGAGGAACGATTCTCCTTTGTTAGGTGATGTTGTTCGAAGATGCATTTCGAATAGCACTCTTGTCGCTAAATAGATTATAAGTTTACTAACATAGGTATAAGTTATCTTTTTGTTTATTTTTGCTTACTAACCTATATATGGATGATGCTTATCCGAAATAAAGATTATTTTATTTTATTTTATTTATTTATTTTTTAAAAAAACGTTTAGTTGTTTATTATGATGTCCGAATCAAAAGACCATTTTAGTTTCTGTTCTGCATTTTCTTACTCTTTTAGTTTTAAACATACAGGTCAAAAGCATAACCCTTCTTTTATGGCTGCCTATAATGGTCCCACTGCTGGGACACAGGCCTCCTCTCTTCGAGAGTGATTGGGCTGCCTGTAATTTACCACGCGGGCCCAGTGTGGGTTTTTAGATGTCACATATCTTCGAATTTTTGGTTCTAGAATATGCCGGTTTCCTCACGATGTTTTCCTTCACCGTTTTGAGAGCAGCGGTGATGAAATCATTTACACAAAGTAAAGCGCCTGCCTGGGTTCAATCTCACGATTTACAACTCGTAAGTCGGGGCCGTTAGCACTGGGCCACCAATGCTCTGCCACACTACACTATGAAAGAATGATTGAATAAAATACACCAACCCATGGTTTGACCGGACTCGATTACTCGAATGAACCCACAGATTCACACTGGTCCCTGCTGTCACATGCTTCATGGGGCTACAGAAACTATTGCATAAAAAGGGATACCGTACACTGGGGGGTGCCCTTGAGGTATGGAAGGATTATTTAGTGCCGTACCGGATATGCATCCTAAAGTAGGCAATGGAATCTACTGTACTAAAAATAATTTGATCTTAATTAACAGGTAATGTTACATACATTAGTAATTGTTTATACAACTCACTATTGGTTACAAAGCTTATAAAAACTGACGTGTAAAAGTGACCTAAATATATAATTTACAGAATAACTAATCTAGTTATGTCATTTATATTACATCGGGGTGGCAAACAGACTAATACAATATTAAAAAATTATGTAAAATGTCTTGTAAAACTCTATGTATACAACGTGCAGCTGTAATTGCGACATTAATTCAACACGCGTATGCGGTTCCGTGTTATCGTTTTATAAAGATATTTTTATTTCATTAAACGTTGTTTTTTACTGATTTATTTACAATTTTTTTTAAATAGCTTCTTGGAGCAGAGATAAAATTGAAATAAGCGAGAAAAAAAAGGCCACACAACTCGAGGTTTTTTTCCATGAAGCTACTTAACAGCTGGGTCAGAAAAATAGACAAACGATGAACCAAAAAATGGTGTTGGGTCAACCACCTTATACTAGAATTTCAACATTGTAATATTGTAACCTGTAATTTAAATGGTGTGCATAATAAAGAGTATTCTCTTCTTTTCTAGATGGCATAGAACAATAGCTTCATGAACGAGACTTTTGCATAGAGTGATATTAATTTTGGTTATTATTTAGTTTGTTTGAAATTAAATTTTATTCAATTTACGAATTATATTATCTTATCATAATTTTTATGATTACTACCCACTAGCCCTACCAGCGTTTTGAAGGAATGTCGCCATAGCGGCAGCACGTTATATATTATACACTACTTACGAATATCGGTCAAATACGTCCTTAATTTGAAAAGAAAATCCCCGTAACAGAAACACAAAGTAAATACTGATTAGGGCAAAAAAGCCGACACGTTTGGGCATGTCACGTCAAGCGTAACAATTAAATAGGGGTAAGGTTTAAATGGCTTGCTTTCCGATGTGTCGTGGTTTATTTGGTTGACAAATCCTATTTACTTACAAATTGTGAACGTATAAAATGGTAAATGGGCCTTCAAAAAATATTTTCTAAGCCAACTTTAACCATAAAAGCTGCTTTGATTTAGGAGACTATACATATCTAGTAACGCTATGGGAACTATGTTTTATACTGGATTAAATAAATTAGTCTTAATTTTTGCAGAAGAGGAGCAATCGGACAAAGACTACGACTGTTATTGAACTGTAGAACGATTATCGGTTTTCGTAGCGCTTGCTACGCCGACTAAGTCGTAGCACTCGTAGCAACTAGCTACGACCAATTAGGTGCCTAGACAACTCACAAATTAGAAAGTTTACTAATGGTCTAACTACGACAAAATAATTGTAAGGAATAAAAATTGTGGTTTGCCAACTTTTTCATAGAAAATACTAGCTGTTGCCCGCGGCTTTGCCCACGTGGAGGTCGGAAATTATCCCACGGAAACTTTAGAGTAATATTCCGTAATATATTGTTTTTATTATGGTATACGCGGCGCAGGCTAGTAACCTCCCAGTCGGCAGGATTTTTCCGACATCTTCAACAATTATATTCAGATTTCAACTAATATACACAAAACCTTAATTAATTATACACTTAAACCTTCTGCAATCAATAACGAATTGATCACGCTCTCGCCAGTAAAAATATAACGACACATTGAAAACATTATCTTTGACAAAGATTAGGATAACAAATAAGGTATAAATATACATTCTATTTGCATTCATTTACCATACCACCGGCACCGCCCTCAAAACCTGCAGAAAATACATCTCCAAAGCCGCAATTTAGTAGTGGCGTTCCTCCAAAACACAAAACAATAAGATTACAAACTCATTAAGTGAGGATTGTATCCAAATTCCTGCAGTGGAGCGTTAGAATAGTTCACGCCAAATCGCAGAGGCGCGCGGGGCTCATGGGCACAGAGTAATATAGGTACAGAAGATCCATACGACAGCAGCGAGTGTGAGAGCACTCGCCACAGGCATTCGTTTGACATTGTTTGAGATTGCCGTAAGTACAGTCAACCGCACATCAGTAGTAAGAATTTGATATTATTATTATTATTTATTTAAATCGAACACAAGATTCATATTGTTGTTAGTAACACTTATAAAACTATGTTAGTAACAATCCTCATTAAAATAAAATGAAACAAAACAAAACTACAATTAATTTAAAAACCTATAACTATGTCCGCTTCCCGCGGCACCAGACCTGCAGCAGTGCATACGGGTCCAGTGCCCCAGGAACGGGCAATCAGGCTTATTCACTATCACCCTTAAAATGCTGTTGGTGCTCCCCCGAATCCTTCGCATCAGGGATGCTGTTCTTTTTCGCAAGATAGCTTGAAAGCTATCTGCATCTGCTTCAGCAAACATGCCCGATGCACTACAGAAACGCGGGAGCCCCAACAGCACCCTAAAGGCGTCATTATATTGTACGCGAAGAACGTTGTAGGCCCTCTGCGTATGTCTAACCCACAGACTGCACGTGTAGAAAGACTGGCAAAACGCCTTGAAAAGAGTGAGTTTCACTTCCTTACTACATCGTGCAAACCTGCGGGCCATCATATTACATCGGATCGACAACGCTCTTCGCTCCCTTTCTATATCACTGTCATCATTCAAGTCCTCATTCACAATGTGGCCAAGGTACTTAAAATGAAATTACAAAAAAAAAAATAAAAAAAAAATAAATGGTAATAAATGGTATTTAGTGGTACACCATAAAGGCATACCGGAGGAACTGTCTTAGGCTTTTTAGTACCTACCCTAAACACCACAAGTTCACTCTTGCGCACGTTGTACACTAAACCATGAGACGTGGCGTACCTCTCACATATAGATATTGACTGCGCCTTTAAGTCGTAGCAGTGAGGGTGATTTTCGTAGTAATAATAATAATAATAATACTTTATTTCAGACCATGGCGTCCATTTTTTTTTTAGTAACACAATTACAAACAAATACAATAAAATTAATTAAATCTAAATTAAATCAAATTAATAAAATAAAATTACATTAAAACAAATCTTAACAAATTAAAATAAAATCAAAATTACGTCAAATTATATCAATAAAATTAAATACATTATAATTATAATTCTCTAATTGGCATTGGAACAGCCACATGCCTGCCACAGCCATGCCGGACATAAGGACAGTCCAACCTGTCAGCGATCATTGCCAGGATGGCATTGGGGCTGGCCCGCACCCGACGCACCAGGGACGCACACCTCTTGCGCATAGTAGCGTGGAAACAGTCAGTGCGTGCCATCGCGAACATCCCTGATGCGCTACAGAAACGGGGCAGCCCCAACACCGCCCGGAACGCGTTGTTATACTGGACACGGAGGGTACTGTACGCCCTTTCAGTGTAGTCAACCCACAGGCTACACGTGTACAGTGATGTGCAGTACGCTCTAAAAAGCGTGACCTTCACACCAGGAGAACAACGCGAAAACCTGCGGGCTATCATGTTGGCTCGCACCGACAGCACCCTCCGTTCCCGCTCCATGTCAGCATGGTCTTTAAGGTCCTCGGTGAGTAGATGCCCTAGATATTTAAATTGGTCAACTCGGTCTATTGGAACACCATCAAGATGAACACCCGGTATGTTCATAGGACTCGACACACCGATGGCCTGAAAAACCATGTATTGGCTTTTCTTCTCATTGTATTTTAAACCATGTCCACGCGCGTACTCCGTACACGTACTGAGTAGCCTCCTCAGCCCACAGATCGACGCGCTCAGCAGCACCATGTCGTCAGCATAACTCAAATTGTTGACACAAACTCCGTCTACATGGCATCCTACATGTTGACTGCTGAGCGCGACAATCAGTTCGTTCATATAAATGTTGAACAATGTCGGCGAGGTCAGACCACCCTGTCTTACGCCACATTCGCTAACATAAGGGTCCGACATCTCCCCCGCCCACCGAACACTATTAACCTGGTGCCCGTACCAGTACCGGAGTATACTAATGAATTCCCTACTAATGAATTAACTAATGAATTAACTAATGAATTCCCTACTAATGAATTAAATGTAGTGTGCAGTAGCAGCTCGTGGCTAAATAATAACAGCCGCGCGGAACGAGCCATCAGGTTAGGCTACGCTTGCCGTGGTCGGTCTGTGGATGGGTGACCATCTTTACATACCGAGACGCCTCCTTGCCCCGGAAAGCACGTTAAACCGTTGGTCCCGGCTGTCATTCTTGGATCTTTGACAGTCGTTACGGGTCATCAGAAGCCCGAAAGTCTGACAACCAGTCTTACCAAGAGGTACCGTGTTACCCAGTTAGTGGGTTGTGGAGGTCAGATAGGCAATCGCACCATGTGAAATACTGTTATTTAGCTGCATCCAGTTAAGTTGGAAGCCGACCCCAATATATTTGAGAAAAGTTGCGAAAAGGCTAAGCAGGTCAATTTAGTGCGGTTGACTGTGCGAACTTATGACTATTTGCGTAAGGTTTCTCTCGCTGTATAAAGCCGGTCTTCTGTACGCAACTATTCTGTGTCGTGGGGCTTGCGAGGCCCGCGGGATTCGAGTACTGACGTCATACCTTCTAGAAAGGTATGTAGACCGATGTAATACCTTGCAGTTTAATGCTGATGTAACATATTTTATTCAAATTACTAACAATAATTTCAAATGTTGCGACGAATTTTGACTTTAAAATACATTCTAGCTGGCAGAACAGAAAGTTGGTATGGTTAATGAAATGTGAATAAGATTGCATCAATCAATCCACCTAGCCCAACTATGTTGGGGTCGGCTTCCAGTCTAACCGCATACAGCTGAATGCCTGTCTTTTACATGGAGCGACTGCCTATCTGACCTCCACAACCCAGTAACTGGGTAATATGATACCCCTTGGTAAGACTGCTTGTCAGACTTTCGGGCTTCTGATGACCCGTAACGACTGTCAAAGATACGCTAATGACAGCCGGGACCAACGGTTTAACGTGCTTTCCGAAGCACGGAAGAGTCTCGGTATGTAAAAATGGTCACCCATTCACGGACCAACTCCGGCAAGTGAAGATTAACCTGACAAAGAGTATGTAAGGACCGTAGCAGGTGGTGTTATGTAGTTTCTGCCTACCCCCATGGGAAGAAGGCGTGAGTTTTGTATGTATTTATGTAATATTAGAAGGGTTTAGGTGCACACTTTATTAGCAAAGTGCGCAAACTAGATTTTTTCTGAATTATTTTATAGTTAAAGTTAGTTAGTTATTTAATGCTTATTCTATTGTATTGATTTGTTTTGAACTGTGTCTGTGTGTATTTATTTTGGATAAATAAACAATTTTTTTTTTTTTTTTTTTTTAAATTTTATCGACTGATTGATTGACTCATCAACGCCGAGACCAAACCTTTGGATCTAGAAAGCTGAAACTTTGCACAGAGGTTTCCTTTATAATGTAGACCCGGACTAAGGAAGGAATTCCCGGTAGTACGTTCCCGTGGGATATTTTTCAACATCCACGCGGGCGAAGCCGCTGGCAAAAGCTTGATTTATATATTTACAGATTGCTTTATCTAACCTTCAAATATCCGCACAGATCGGATCCCTCCACAACCCCATTACTACTATTAGCTCTATTTTTACCCCATACAAAGATAACCGAAGATAAATTCAGACCTCCTAATGACCCCATAACGGGTCCGCATGAAAAACGACAACATTAACTGGATAATACAAAAAGTTTCTTTACCGCTAATAAATTAGGAACGGAAGTATTTGGCGGGATCGTGTGGCAAGGGATTAATATTAGGTCTTTACCTATGAAATTGCCGTTCTGCAGTACTGGCCATTTCAAATCAAAATAATTTTTGTTTGGCTAAGAATTCTAATTTCCAATTAATTTTATTTTAAAAACATGGATTTTTTTTTCCAAAAGTAGTCATTTGTTTATTGATTAGTGTTACATTTTCATCGCATTTCAATCTTTTTCGTCATCATGGATACGTTAAATATTCGAGTAATTATGGAATATGAGTACCGTCGTGGCAGCAACGCGGCACAAGCGGCACGCAACATCAACGACGTTTACGGAGCTAACACTACAAACCAACGCACCACTTGTTATTGGTTTGCTCGCTTCCGTTCTGGAAATTTCGACCTGAAAAATGAACCTCGCGGTCGTCCGAAGACTTTGCTCGACAATGACGAATTAAAGGCGATTGTGGAAGCTGATGATACACAATCTACGGCTGAATTAGCAGCAGTTTTCGACGTTAGCGTCAAAACAATATTGGTCAATTTGCGTCAAATTGGCAAGGTAAAAAAGCTTAACAAATGGGTGCCCCACGAACTCAATGATCGCCAGCGCGAAGTACGCGTCGAGACGTGCCTTGCACTGCTCAACAGACACACAAATGAAGGAATTTTGAAAAGCATTGTTACCTGCGATGAAAAATGGATTCTGTTTGATAACCGCAAGTGCTCAGCAAGTTGGTTGGATCCTGGTTCAGCACCTAAACAATGCCCTAAACGAAAACTTACCCCTAGAAAAGTGATGGTCACTGTTTGGTGGTCTAGCGCCGGTGTGATTCATCACAGCTTCTTACCAAACGGGGTGAGCATTACTTCAGATGTTTACTGTGAAGAACTGAACATAATGATGGAGAAGCTGGCACATCTCCAACCAGCATTGGTCAATCGCTCGTCTCCGCTGCTCCTGCACGACAACGCGCGACGTCGTACTGCACAGCAGACGGTCTTCAAGTTGCAAGAACTGGGGTTGGAAGCTCTCCGTCATCCGCCCTACTCACCAGACCTTGCGCCTACAGACTACTACTTTTTCCAGAATTTGGATAACTTCTTGGCGGGAAAAAAATTCAATACCCGAGAGGCAGTATAAATGCCTTTGAAGAATTTGTTGCCTCCCGTCCAGCTGATTTCTTTAAGAAGGGCATCAATAAACTGCCACTGCGTTGGCAAAGATGCATTGATTGCATGGGTGATTACTTCGATTAATACAAATAAAAAATGCATGAAAAAAATTCGTTTAAATTTTTTCATACAAAACGGCAATTTCATAGGTAAAGACCTATTATATCCACGAATGTTTGTAAGCTTCATTTTGTTAATTAAATTGTAATTCAGACTAGTGATCCACCCCTGCTTGTCACGATAAGCGGTTTTTACGACTTGGAAAAACATCGAGATATCTTTATTATTGTGTTGGTAATAATATTAATGCAGTATATAATATTTCGTGGATTCTGAACGAAACGTCAAGTTGAACAGACTTGGGTGTGTTCGGAAATGGGGGTTGGCATCACTGTGCGAGCTTTCAATGTCATTTTTCGTTTGCGGGGGAAAATAACGTTGACAGATGACGGCTGTCATTCAAGGTTCCGGTACTTTACGGGGACTTTCGATTAGACACCGAACTGATCGGACGTGCTCTGCCAACCTCGTGCTGACCTCGCCGCATTCTGATAGGAATCCAGTTCCATCTGATTCGTATGTGCTAGTTTCTAACTGATTGTTTGTTAAATCGATCTAATTAAAACTGTAGAGTGCATATTTGAGTCTTATTTCGGCTACAACAATGGACGAAGACCAGTCCGGTAATGAACACCGACATTCTTCTCCGACATACACATAAACTTTTCAGAATAAATTCTTTAAAAATGATGGTGAAAACCTCATTAAAATCCGTTGCGTAATTTACCAAAACTGTGCGTTTACACAGAGAGACACGAAAGGCGACTTTAATTTAAAATAATGTATAGATAATATGTAGATTAATTTACGAGGATACATAATACTCTACATTGGAGGGTAAAGTGGTGCTTGATAGAGGCAGAGTTGCATCAAAAAGATACAGAAAGTGACGTAAAAGGAGGTCAAGGTTTTTTCGAAAGATTTAATATTTTTCTAGACAGTAGAGCGCCAAGAGGACCTATGTAAAGCGAGCCTCTCCCAACCTGTTGGATCAGTAGTGCAAGCGCTTAGATGCCTCTTGAACATATTCTTATCCTCCTAAGTGCGAGAGGGACCACGAAGGTCCGATGTCAAAATCATTCCTGTCTGTGAATCGGACCCAGGGGTTCGTGGCTAAGTAATAACAGCCGGACGGGTCGATCCATCAGGTTAAGCTACACTTGCCGGGGTCGGTCCGTGGATGGGTGACCATCTTTACATACCGAGACTCCTCCGTGTCTCGGAAAGCACGTTAAGCCGTTGGTCCCGGCTGTCATTCGTGGATCTTAGACAGTCGTTACGGGTCGTCAGAAGCCCGAAAGTCTAACAACCAGTCCTACCAAGGGGTATCGTATTACCCAGTTACTGGGTTGTGGAGGTCAGATAGGCAGTCGCTCCATGTAAAATACCGGTATTCAGCTGCATCCGGTTAAACTGGAAGCCGACCCCAATATAGTTGGGAAAAGGCTAGGCAGATTGATTGAATCGGACCCAGGGGTCCTATCGGCTTCTGACGTTATTTTGACTGTTTTTATATTCATAAACTGTATCTTTATTGCTCTCACTTGCACAAAGTATAGCGGAGATGTACAATGCAACCAAATATGGTCATGGCAAAATATTTTTTATCTAAGGTCTGAAATTATTAAAGCTCATCAGACAAGACGTGAATAGGGATCAATTCTTGGTAATTCTCTGTATGAGAATATCCCTTTCAAAAGCAGAAAACCATAAACAAAGGCATACCCAAAGAGAAACAAAACGTAAACATGACTTTCTTCTCTAGCCTAAAGGTCAACTTTAGTTAAAACAAAAGCAGGCAGTAGCCGTTCAGACGTAGCCTAAACTTTCATAGGCACACTTAGTCCAAACATGTCCTAACAAAACTGACAGTATGACCTGACAATGTTTGAGTATCAACACTTTGACCAGTATTACTTGAACTCCTTTAGAATCCTGCAGTCACGCAAATGTGGTGCTTTTGGTACTAGTTTAAGAGGAGGGGAGGTCTTATATGTATAAATTGTTATTTGGTATCTATAACGGCAAAAGGAAGATTATTTTATTTTGTTGGTACAAGGCGTGAGCAGGATCGGTTGCTACGAGTACTTCAGTATCTTTAAAAAAGAGCTTGTAATAGCAAGATTTTCATCTAATTTATAAAAATATACTTGGTTAGTTACAGGAAAATGATGATCTACTAAATGACAAATTCAATTCAAATTGTTTTGTCTGATAACGAACTTCAATTCATGTACCATGAATCAATTACCATAATAGGGATGATGCCTGAGTAAATAATGTACTATACTGGATGACTTTTTTTACCGTCTCGAAAAAAATTGGGTATATTCGGTGAACGGAGTAGCAGCCTATGGCATATCTAGTTTTTTTTTTTTTTATTAAAAAAAATCAAAATTCAAATCATAATGCAGGTTGCATATGATTTGAAATTCGATATTTCGATATTCGATTTCGATATTTTTAAAGGATTCATTATTTTTCTTCAAAATTTATGTTTTTATTGTTCTAAAATGAAAAGTTTACAACGAATTTGTAGTATTTATTGATACTTAGATATTTTTTTCTGACTAAGCTATTAAAAAAAAAAAAAACAAGGTATGCCATACGCTTCTACTCCGTTCATCTAATATACCCTATTTTTTTCGAGACGGTAAAAAAAGTCATCCAGTATACTTAAACCTTCCTGAAAGTATGTAGATCACGTTAGGGAAAGAATCATCAAAATTGGTTGATTAGTTTTTGAGAAAATCGCGGACATGCAAACATACATACATCCATACATACATACATACATACCTCCTTTTTTGAAATTGGTTAAAAAAGAAATTCTATTAAGTCCGTTAGTCTGATAAAAAAAATATATTAGACACATATTTTTGCTTTATCCTATTAATAAAACAATACTTAGATAAAACGCATTAAAGTGGGGGCTCGCTACGTCACAACTACGTATAAAATCTAGCAAGGCGTGACGTCATGCCACATTTTAACTCAATATTTCGCCGTAATCTTTTGATTAATTACGTAAAAAAAGGAAAAATACATGTCCAATATTTTTTAATAATCCACGAATAATGACGAACAAAAAAAATTGCCATCATTTTATTTTTATTATGGTGGTTTCCTTTTAAGAATAAATCGTTATGTATTTTGGGGATCTTTGTCTTATTATAGTTGAGGATTTTTACGGGCTAATGGAATAAGCCGAGATTTCAAATCTTTGCAGGGCTTTCAGAACACTATAATTAAATGCGAATAGATATTGGGCAAACGACCTATTTATTTATTTATTTAGGATCTCCAACAAACGATGTACACAAACACAAGAAATAATTATTAACGACAAAAGGTTCATGTAAGTATACTCCTTCACTTACAAGAGACCACAGCATGCATAATAGAATTTATAACTAAGCTAACAAAGTTGTAGTAGCATTTAAAATACAAATCAAAACATATTAGGTAATAAAATTGGAAAAATTTAATTTAAAAATAGAAAGATAATTTACAGTCATAGTAGAAATTAAAAGATTAAAATTAAAATCAAAACACAGTTATTCTCATTTCTCTCAATTCTTTATTGCATTCCATAATGTAAAAAAGTTGGTAAGCTTAATGACACAATTATGGACCCTGTCAGGCACAGCATAGTAGGAGAGAGGAGGAAGAGCGCGTCTTTTATTATTTAATTTATTTAAGTAGTTTAATAATGTTTAGAATAGAATCGAATAATAATAAAAATAATAATAATAATGTTGTCCTTGGGTGCAATTGCATAGTGCATACAGGGATAATCGTCGGCTGATGCCTTCTTTTCATTTAAAATTGTCTAAGGGGCCTCTGCGAGTTGGCTTCGGCTCCTCGTACGCCTTCCAAAGGTCCGGGACCCCAGTGTCCCGAGATACGTCAAAGAAAAAAAATAATAATAATAATGTTTAGGCTTTATTTCTTAGCTAGCAAGATATAAATAATACCTGCTTAAGTAAGTATGTCTTTTTAATGTTAGTTATACCTATATTGTTTAATTAGTTATTCCCGTTGTTACAGTACCTATATGTTTAAACTACTGCTATTTGGTTATTGTACTAAATTTATTACACGATTATTTATTTGTTAATGACTAGAATTTATTATTAATAATACATAGGAATAATATTATTAATTGAAAATTATCGTGTAAGTGGATAATGAAGTATTTAAATTAATTGTTTTATTTATTAATTATGCATGTAATATGTGGTATTCAATGTAAATAAAAAGTAATTTAAAACTAAAACTAAAATAAGATTCAAATTAAAACAACTTACAACAGTACAACAGATCGAAGAAGATCGCGGGGAAGACCTGAATGAAACTCGCATAGACAAGGTGGGAAGCATAGCACAAAAGGGAGGAAGGAGGCTTATACTCAGCAGAGGGTGGTACATGGCTGCCAATGATAATGATGATAAAATGATATTGAAATCGCCTCTCTTTTTCATTTGGGACCACAACCTAAATACTTCAAAACAAGCCAACTTCGAGACAAGTTGGACACTTGCGCCATTTTGCTTTTAATTATTCAACTCTTTGGTACCTCCTTTGGAGCCTCAGATATTTTCAGTTTCAATCAATTGTAAGCGGTTGATATCAAACAAAAGTTCAAACAATACTGTTATTTATTTTATTCAAAGAATTAATGGTGATGTAAAATGTTATATTTTGTAGTATTTTGTAAGTGGCTTTGGAGTTTTGTTTGATTATATTCGTTATTTGTACGTTTGATTGTGAAATAAACTGCTTTTGTTGTGGTTTTCATAAAGGTTATACCAAAAATGTTACTAGCAAACTTTATCATGAAGTGTTGTAACAATAAAATACATGTAAAAGGGGTTATTGTACTCATCATTATGAACAACTTCTACTATGGGACCAACACTGAAATCGCGAAAAAAAAATCTGCTGTTCCCTACATTTTGATGAGTTAAGTAGGGAACAGCAGTTTTTTTTTTTGCAATTTCGCAGAGTTGGTCCTATAGTAAAAGTTATTCATAATGATGAGTACACTGACCCCCTAAGAGGATGCCCATGAATTCAATTTCACCCTGTATCAATAGAATGCAAAAAATCATAAATATTTTTGATTGAAAAGACCAATTTATTGGGATCAACCAACTAAGCCCAGCTCAAATATCTCCCTTTAGCTGCCAGGCTAAGTTAAAATTAGGTGTCACAGTTAGCCCCTAAGTTAAAGTCATTTAGCTTCGTCCTAACAATGCCCAAAGATTTGTGTCTCAACCAACTTTCTTCATTTGTCAAGTTTCATTCGATATTTCAATGGAAACCGTTGCTTCCCCTTACAAAATTAATCGTGCAGCTCCAAAAATATACTTTAGTCCTTAGATTCATAGATGTAAAGATGAAAATGAAATATCGGAATGGAAATAAATATTTTGTTTTAGTGACGTAATGTTTCCCGCACCACCTGCGAGAAATCACAATATGGAAATTATGATTTTGGATACAATGGCGTTGCTGACATGCTGGTTTTATAATATAAGATTTATTTTATTTATTGTTCAGGTGTTCAGATTTAGTAGATAATCAGAGATCTGAGGAATTATGTTTCACAAGGTAGCTTAAATTGGCACTTATGCTAATCTGCCTGAAAAACCGAACTACCTCTTAAGGTGTTTAGTTATGTTTTTTCCATAACCAGTTTTAAAGTTTTAAGTATAGACTCAAACATAAGCAAAAATGTTGTGCGCCTTAACTTGAAAGTTAAATATGTAACACAACTTAATATTTTATGAAAAACTTTTGGAATTGGATCATTTGGCTTTGGTGGGGGCACGGTGGGACGCCAACGAAGAGGCGCTCGCGCCGATCATCTCCCAATAAAAGCTGAACCGCGGCGCGGGGACACCACACTCTACTGTCTCCGAGCTCTGTACTACATAAGCGTCGTAAAGTAATTTTATTTTAATTAGCAATAAATCATTGGAAACAGTAATCCTCTCATTATAGTTAAGAATACAGTCCTCATAAACTCCTTAACAAAAGCAAAAGGTATTTTCAACTTCTTAAAGGTATTTTTTTCTCTCAATCACCAAGTAACTTTTTAACTAACTTACATTAAGATTAGACATTTAAACAAACCATTTTCACAGTCCGTTCAACCGATTTTGACTTCTATTCCGTAAGCTTTAGGATGGCATTAAAAGCAAAAAAGTGGTTACAATACCAATTGTTTACTGCAGCTGCCATTGGACATGCCACCAATGCAATAGAAGTCAAAATCGATTGAACGGACTGTAAAAAACCGGCCACGTGCGTGTCGGATCACGCACAATGAAGGATTCCGTAGTTGGGATGAATTAATCCCAAGAACAAACTTAACATTGTAGTTGAAAAACATGTTCTCCCATATATTGCAACTTTAAATGTAAGTTTGTATTCACAATATTGAGAGATTTACCAAGTTATTTTAAGACCAGAGACTTCTAATAGGTTTTCCTGTAATCTTCAGGTAAAGAACTATTTTCTGTATTCTTTTCAAAATTTTATGCTTAGTAGTTTCGGAGATAAGGGAGGGAAGTCAATATTCGTCAATTTTCTTAAATAACTTTAAAACAATTTATTCTAAAATTATAAAAAAAATATATATTTGAGACCCTCATTGTAAGCCTTTTCATTTGATACGTCAAACGGTACAGATTGCAAAACTTTTTTTTTTTTAATTTTCTTAATTGCCCCCCAAAAGTTTCAAAAGTATTCAAAATTCACTTATTTACTTTACCCATCCGTGTTTGGGTCACAGAAGTTCTCAGTCCACTACATTCGGAGCAAATTGGCTGTGAATGACGGACAGACAGACACACGAGTGATCCTATAAGGGTTCCGTTTTTACCTTCTGAGGTACGGAACCCTAAAAAGGTTTATTTAAATTTCTAATCTTATTGCAAATGGAGTATGGGTTACTTTAAAGGTAATCCTATGAGATAGTGAAAAATGTCTTCATTACAATAATTTATAAACGAATTAGAACGATAAACACTCAATCAGAGATAAGACGAAGATTTCACAAGGGAATGCTTAGAACGATTTTATGAAGAAAACCGTAGCATTTTTGTACAAAAAGATTTTTCAATAACCTAAATTTCAGCATATACTTTGATTTTGTTTTTTGGCAAAATAATAATCTATTGTTTTTAGTTAATAACAACACACAACATAATATCACGGCTGCATTCCAAGACGGGGTTAAGCAGAGGTGTTTTTAGTTAAATTCTAGTGCAACGAGTTTTAAAGCTATATTGCTTTAGCACATTAGGTACCCTGCCATCTAAGGAGGCTTGCTGAATACATAAATAGCAAAATCTTTCATACCCGGTCTTGAGTTAATTGTAGCAATTTGTTAAGATACCCCCTCACTGCTGCAATTCTGTTTACATTCTAATTAATAAATAGAAGTCATCTTGTTATCTGCATAGCCTTTTCCCAACTATGTTGGGGTCGGCTTCCAGTCTAACCGGACGCAACTGAATACCAGTATTTTACATGGAACGACTGCCTATCTGACCTCCACAACCCAGCTATTGGGTAGTACCATAGATTTATATTTCTATGGGTACCTAGTACAATACCCCTTGGTAAGACTGGTTGTCAGACTTTCGGGCTTGTGACGACCCGTAACGACTGTCAAAGATTCACTGAGAGCCGGGACCAACGGCTCAACGTGCTTTTCGAGGCGCGGAGGGGTCTTGGTTTGTAAAGATGATCACCCATCTACGGAACAACCGCACCAAGCGTACCTTAACCTGATCAATTTGACCCGTGCAGCTGTTATTACTTAGCCATAAGCCCCAATAAATAGAAGTGTAAGAGTCGAAATACTGGTTTGGTCTAAAAATCTTAATTTCGGTGCAATAAAAAAATGTAGTTCCGATCTACTTAGGGTTTCTATAAAAATTGCCGGTATCTTCCAATTCCTACAGCAGCACAGAAAACGGACCATTTTACAATAAGTATGGTTAGACGAAAAAATTTACCTACTACCTTTTTAAAAATCGTACTCGTAGCACTTGGCGTTCCATATTGTCTGTCTGTCCCATGAGAGAAAGTGTTTATATCTGTTACATCAAGTCCTTTTAAACTTTTTACTACTTTAGCTCCACAAATCTTGAAACCAACAAATATGTTAGCAATTTTCTTTCTCTAATGCCTATCGCACTTCTGGGAATCATTCAGCGAGCCTGTTCGACAAACGTACCTCTACTCGGAATTGTACAGTTGGGACATATTACGATGTCAAACGACAATGTAGGTACTCTTTTTGAGGGTACCTTTACAAATTATCTGGTTTTCTGAAAATAAGTCGGAGAGGTTGGCCAGATTTATTTATTTTCTTGGAACTATCTTTACGGGCCAAATGTGATATGGATCCACGTGTTCGTCAGACTCTTTGAAAGTTACTTCATGGATGCCAAATTTTCTCTTTGATGTTTTGATTTATTTTAAAGTTTAAAAATAATCAAGGCCTATCTAACTAGAGTTAACCAATATTAATATATTAGTTTATTTTACCCCTATTCTATTCTTCTGTTCTGGTTTTTTGCTTGATCTTATTGTACAATCAATCTGCCTAGCCTTTTCCCAACCGAATGCAGCTGAATACCATTATTTTTCATGGAGCGACTGCCTATCTGACCTCCACAACCCATTAACTGGGTAATACGATACCCCTTGGTAAGACTGATTGTCAGATTTTCGGGCTTCTGACGACCTGTAGCGACTGTCAAAGATCCACGAATGACAGCCGGGACCAACGGCTTAACGTGCTTTCCGAGGCACCGAGGAGTCTCGGTATGTAAAGACGACCATCTTTACATACCGAGATGGGTGACCACCCATCCACGGACTAACCCCGGCAAGCGTAGCTTAAACTGATGGATCGACCCGTGCAGCTGTTATTACTTAGCCACGAGCTCCTCCTTGATCTTATTGTACAAATGGGAGATATTACAAAATGTCAAACGACAATGTACTCTTTTTGAAGAGGTTAAATTGACAAGGTATCTTGTTTTCTGAGAAATCTGAGAGGAGAGCCAGATTTATTGTTGGAACCAAGTTCTTTGACGGGTAGGAATCGTCACGAAACAAAAAAGCGTTATGCTGTCAGTTTCACGTGTCAAAGGTTTTGGTTTCTTTACTTAGAATTTGGGCTTGTGACTACCCCTAACGTCTGTTTAAGATCTACGAATGACAGCCGGGCCCAGTAACTTAACATGCTTTCCAAGGCACGGAGGCGTCTCGATATGTAATGGATGGTCACCCATCCACAAAAAGACCGCTGCACGCCCTTTCGATCATCCCGAGGCTGTTTTTATTTTTCCAGGAACCGCTCTACCTTAGAAATTCCTTCCAAAGTTTGAAAATAACAAATAATCTTCAAGATAAGATAACGCGAGTATATTATTTTCTATCTCAGTACATTGTCCTTAAGGGAGCCATTTTCTTAGTAGCTCAATACTTTTTATCGCGCACTTTATTTTTAAGGTAATAAAGACTGTCAATGGCGTTGTTGATACAATCTTTGTATGGGCTCTTGTTAGAAAACGGTGGCTTTTTGAAGATATTTGATAAAAGAAACTGTTTAATCTACCTGATTTTTAACCGACTTCTAAAAGGACGTTCTCAGTTCGACTGTTTTTTTTTTTGTGTATTTGTTATGCGATTTTGGACTGAAGGTCACAGATGGCCATCGGAACTACTGAATTACTATACCTTAGTATTTCACGGGCTTCTATTCAATTACTTTAATATGGTTGCCAAGTAATTTATGCTCGTCACAATGCATATAGTGATGGTGACTTCACCTTCAGCTCCAGTTCTCCTGGTTTTTACTAGGAGAACTCCTCAATAATTAATGTCACTGCATCGGGAAAAGCAATATTTTGTAAAAGGTGATGAGCAGTTGACATTAGGCCACTGTAACATAGATATTACAAACTGACCCACTAAAAAGTGTAAAAAAGTTTCTTATTTTTCACTTTTTAGTGGGTCAGTCAGCCGGTGGCAAAAATCTAAAATACAGGTCCAAAGACACTGACTTCCTAAGTTAAAGTTATTTTTCACTTTGTAGTGTTTTTTTGGAAGTCGGTTGTTTTTTTTTCGGTTGTCGAATCCGCATTACTAGAAGCGTCTAGCCGACATATTCCCACGCAATAGACGTGACAATGGTCAACTTTGTTTCCAATCCGCTAACACGTCCCTAAGGCCCGGACTCCACCAAAGCGGAGAGGAGAGGAGATGTGTTTTAAAAACCAATAGAATTTAATTATTCACGCATCTCGTCTCCACTTAGCTCAAGTAACGAAATTTGATTGATTGTTAAAACACATCTCCTCTCCTCTCCGCTTTGGTGGAGTCCGGGCCTTATGCGCAAAAGTGTTTACTGTATGGCTCCAATAATTTATAACAAGGTACCTAAAAGTTGGAGAGAACTACCTAATCTATGTTTAAAAATAAACTTCGTACTTTTTTGACCGCCAAAGCATATTATTATATAGCGTTACTGAGTTCCTTAATGAAAAGGAATTTGTCTTGATATAAGTAATTAAATTAATTTGGAGCTAATTATATAATAATGTTGACTTACTCTATAATTTTAATAACCCATTAATTAATAATTAAGTATGACAACTTTTAATATTTTGATTTTTGTTTATTGTATAAATCCTTTATTTAGCACGTCACGTAGTGACAGACATGTTGGACTTCATTAACTTTATCATCTTGTATGCACTTTCTATGTATATACTACACACACAATCATGTTTAAGACACACATCTTATTTTTTTTTTTTTGTAAACAGTTTTTTATTTCGAACCGACTTCAAAAAGGAGGAGGTTCTCAATTCGTCGGAACCTTTTTCTTTTTTTTTAATGTATGTTCCCCGATTACTCGAAGATAGCTGGTCCGATTTGTATTTTTTTTGGTATTATTCGAGAGGGTATACATCACAGTTGGTTCCATATAAAATTGATTAACTTTGCTTTGGTAGTTTTTGAGTTGGCATCAATAATACGTATTTTTCCCCCACTTTTATAAGGACGATGTTCTAGTTTGTTTTGCAGGTAGTGGTATTAGAATTTGTGTGGGGTAGGTACCACAACTAAAAAGTGAAAAATAAAAACTTTTTTACAAAAAAATACAACCGACTTCCAAAAACATCACTACAAAGTGAAAAATAACTTTAATTTCGGAAGTCGGTGGCAAAAAACGAAAATACATTTAACCAGACACCGACTTCCGAAATTAAAGTTATTTTTCACTTTGTAGTGTTGTTTTTGGAAGTCGGTTGTATTTTTTTGTAAAAAAGTTTTTTTAAATGGTAAAGACGTACTTATTTGTTAGTATTCGCGTTAGACGAAGTGTAATTATTACTAGCATTGTAATCTGGAAATCATAAGGAACAAATTAACATGCATTACATTACTTGACGCCAACATTTTCGGTAGGATAGGCCTACTGAACAAAAAAAAAAAACTATCTTATATAGAAAGCTTTTAACGACTAGTTAAATATATTTAATTCTTTGTAATGTGATGCCAAATAATACGCACAGCTATTTATGAAGGTAATACTGTAGGCCGCACGTCAGTGGTAGAAAAACCAGCATAAGCTGGCCTCTTGTTTTATTGAAACTCCGTAACAAACTAAGCCAGCTCAAGGTCAAAGTGTTATTTACCATTGACGTGATTGTACTGTTTTCTAGATTGCCAATTGCAACACAGGTAGTTACAACCGCGGACATATGCGGTGAACCATTTTTCGACCTTATTATTATGGTAATAAGGGTTGAAAAGTGGTTCACCGCAAATGTCCGCGATGGTACATAATCATGCTTTCTCTTTATTAAGTTATTTATTAACGATGAAACGTGACATTTCTCCATAATGCACAATCGTCCATTGACTCCAAATATTATACATACCCTTCCAATTACCTGCAGAAAAACGAAGTCCTTCGCTCCAAATCTCAAAAAAATCTTCCCAGCCAGCAAAAACTCAACTTAACAAAAATAAGTCTCTCAACACTTTATTAAAACTTCTCTCCTTATAAAACTTTTTCGTGAAAACTTTTCCGTACACCGGTACAGTAATCGAACACCTTTTTAAATCTGACAGGTGTCAAAGTGATAACAAGCAGCGCTTTGTTTAGCTCCAGTTACGTAACGTTTGTTTTAGAAAACTCGTTAAATGTTGAACCCGAGTTTTTATTAAATGGACATCACGAAAAAGGTAAAAATAGAACTTTTTTTTTTTTTGATGTTGAAAACTGATCTTTCGGAGTTCAGAATTTTAAAACATAGCTGATCACGACTCATTCCTGAATTGAGGTCTCTCATATAAAAAGGCAGAGAGGAGAATCATTATAAGACGCCGAGTAAATCAAATCAAATGAAATCAATTTAAACGTAACGATTGGTTTTTCGGGGAACGTAGGTCATTATTTGTGACAGAATAAGATCAGATAAGATAATCATTTACTTGCTCAAACGTGCAATACAAATTGTCAGCATGCAAAAGATGTTAAAAGGAAACATAAAAAACAGATCATCACGTTTGCCTCAAAACAATGGCATGCAAATATTAATATCAATACAAATTATATATAATAATAACAGGAAGTAATATCAAAAGTAAGGCACTCTACAAAACAGTAAACATGCCTATCAATCAAATTAGCCTATTGTGGTCTACCGTAGGCAAAATGTCTTTTCCAAAGTTGACCCATAAAGTCCAACCGAGCTATTTTCATTAGATAAAACTCGGTGTTAACAGTACCCAAGATCAATCAATCTGCCTAGCCTTTTCCCAATGAAGGGCTGACTTCCAGTCTATCCGGATGCAGCTGAATACCAGTATTTTACAAGGAGCAACTGCCTATCTGACTGACCTCCACAACTTTGTTACTGGATAAAACGATATCCCTTGGTAAGATTGATTACCCATAACGACTGTCAAAGATCTACAAATGACAGCCGGGACCAACTGCGTCACGTGCTTTTTGAGACACGGAGGGGTCTCGATATTGTATAATAAGTGGTCACCCATCAACAAACCGACCGCGGCAATGGTAGCTTAACGAGACCGGACGGTAAACGAGACAATAAGACAATGACACAAGGTTCAATTTCAATTTATTTATTTAATTTAAATAATGACATTTACAATATTAAGCCTTAAAGTGGTATAATAATGAGATCAACCTGAACTAGGATAAACCTGTATCTCAGGTATCATAAGTGCAAATTAGTTTAAATAAATATTTCCTAAGATTGATGATAATACATAAATAGTGAATAACTTAACAGACTAATGAAAGGACAATATTGAATTTAAAATAATAATTAACTTAAAACAACCAGTAACTTTTCTGTGTCATCATAAGACAAATTTTGTACCCAAGTTTTAATTACATTATTGCAATGTACCGTGTTTAATGCAGACATAGACAAAATTGCGTTTATTATTCAGAATACTGTACTTTATTATATAATATACTAGCTGACCCGCCAGACGTTGTCCTGTCAAAATTTCAATATCTTTTTTTCCTATTTTTTTTTCTTTTAAACCACCCCAGTAAAGAGGAGAATAAAACAAAAAAAAAAAATACATTCAAATCGGCCCAGCCGTTCTCGAGTTTTAGCGAGACAAACGAACAGCAATTGATTTTTATATATAAGATAAGATAAGATAAGATAAGATATATTTATTTGTCAAAAACACGTGTAGGTTTACAATCAGTTGGAATGATTACAAAAAAAAGAAGTTTCAGCATGTTTTGCCTAGAAAGGCGTACAAATTGAGTGATAATATAATTCCAAGTACATACAACAAAAATATAAAGTAGTTTAAGTTAATAAAATAATAATAACAATTAATGTCTAAAGATCATCATTCAAATAGTCGTCAACACTATAGTAACATTTATTTATTAAAAGTTTCTTCATGCTTTTACTAAAACTATTAATATTCAAATCTTTGTATGCCTTTGGTACCTTATTGTAAAGTTTTGGGGCCATACAGAATACACTCTTACGCATGAGAGCTTTTTTAGCACCGTGTACACGAAGTCTCCGATTATCACGTTGACTTCTTTCGGAACCATCTGAAGACCTCGGAAACAATTGAGGATTTTTTTTAACAAACAATACCGCTTCTAATATATACAAAGAAGGAAGTGAGAGAATTTGATGTTTTATAAAATATGGTTTGCAACTGTCTGTAATTTTAAGACCGAACATAGCTCTTATGCATCGTTTTTGCATTCTAAATATAACATCTTTATGTGTCGAGTTTCCCCAGAAAATAATGCCGTATCTAAGGATCGATGCAACAAGTCCGTGATAGGCAGTAATCAATGTATCCCTATTTACGATTGGGGCGAGTTTGTACAATGCGTAGGAAGAACTACTAATTTTCTTACTGATTTCTTCAATGTGATCCTTCCAATCAAGTTTTTTATCAATGGTTAGTCCAAGGAATTTGGAATTATCTACTCTGCATATGGTGTGATTTTTATATCTTAAGTTAATGTTATTTCTTACTGGTATTCTTTGACTAAAATGCAAGATTTGGGTTTTCTTTAAATTAATTTTTAGGTTATTATTGTCTAACCAGTAAATTATAGAAGCTAGAACATTATTAATGTCAAGTTCATAAGTGTCAATTTTCTTACATGCTATTGCGACTGTGCTATCATCTGCAAAAAGAGTCATAGGATGCTCAATCGATTTCGGAAAGTCATTTATATATATGATAAATAATAATGGTCCCAGAACGCTTCCCTGGGGTACACCGAATTTCACTATACGTTCTTGAGAAAAATATGTAGTCGCTGTTTTGTTACGATCTATTCTTGAGATTGCTGTGATTTGCTTTCTATTGGATATATAGGATTCAATTAATTTAAGAACATTGCCTCTAACTCCATATTTGTCAAGTTTATTAATTAAAATAGTGTGGTCAACGTAGTCAAATGCTTGTGTCATATCGCATAGCACAGCGCAAATGGGAGTCCTTTCATCCATCCGTAACATTACAGTGTGTAGAAAATCATAGACCGCCATATTGATTGTCTTATTTTGTCTGAAACCTTTTTGCTCACTACAAAGAATATTATTATTTTCCATATACGTATATAATTGTTTGTAAATGTACTTTTCAAAAATCTTCGACATTATTGGTATCAGCGCAATTGGTCTATAATTTACAATTAGGTCTTTGTTTCCTTTCTTAAATAGTGGTTTTACTATTGATGTTTTCATACCATCAGGAAAGGTACCCGCACTGATACTTAAATTCACAATGTGACTTAAGTGGCCGCATATTATATCACCGACAGATTTAATTATTTTGGTAGAGACACCGTCATAACCCACACTGTTATATATATTTATAGATATAGATTATACAATAGTATACAGGTTGCATTGGGTATAAGTTTTATTGTTATGACGTCTATTGACGTCAACAGCCAGAGAAATTGATTAAGAAACAATTTCTGAATGTTTTTGTTCATTCCACTCTTTTACTGGAGTTCTTTCTAGTTTTTCTTTTCCTTCGTTGTCTGTCACTTGTATTTTGCGTTTGTAATTACAATCATTTAGTCTTCATCAGTATAACACACCTTAAATGTCGTTAATTAACTAACACCAAGTGAGATAGGGGCCTTTTGGCCTCGTACAGGACTTTCTGTTTTATTATTGTGTTTTTAGTTTAGTTAGTGATCTTCCTGTGCGAGTCGCAATAAATACTCTTTCTTTCTTTCTTTCTTTACTTTCGGTTGACCCGTGCGACTGTCATTATTCACAAGCCCCACACTAAAAACAATACCCAGAAATCTAATTTTAAAATTCCACTAGTGGACATGTCCCAATAAAATTAGGTGATGTCTCGGAAAAGTTACCGTTCCCGCGGGAAATCATTGTAACTGCGCCCGGCAGTCTGATCAGTTGATAATAAATATATCAATCATGGCCGTCGTAACAGCTAAGGGCTGATTGTTCTGCACCACGTTGTTTTTATCGGGTAGGCTTCGGAAAAGTAGGTTTGAAAATAATGGTTTGATAATTTTATAGGATTTGTAAAATCAAGTTTAATTTTAAAAAGACATCATCATCATTTTCCTGGCCTTCGGAGTCAGCGCAACCTGTCTTTTTCTTCCATACTTCTCTATTAGTCATCATCGTTAGTCGCTCCCTTTTTTAGCCATTCATAGCTAATTAGTGTATAGTAGTATTATTATTTTATTCAGTCCATCCTTCAACTAAGACATAAGTTACTTGTTTGATGAATGAAAAAAACCGGCCAAGAGCATGTCGGACCACGCACAATGAAGGGTTCCGTAGTTGAATAGAATTTATCCCATAAACAAATAACATTGCAATCCCAAAAAAAGTTTGTTTATATGATAAAATTACAAATTAACAATTTTCGGACTTTTTACTTTACTTGTGCTGTGACATTTTGCTTCTTGCCAAATTTCATGATTCTAGGACATCGGGAAGTACCCTATAGGTTTTGATCTACTTGCGAGTATCAAAATATGTCGCATAAATGGCCGTATTTTTTATTTAGAAGCTTGATTTTTTTAGAACTTCAAGGGACGATAGACTTACGTATTTGATATTAATTTCAACTTCATACCTCCACGCGTTCCTGAGAAAAAGGATTTTGACAGACTGACAGACAGACAAACGGACAACGAAGTGATCCTATAAGGGTTTCGTTTTATCCTTTTGAGGTACGGACCCTTAAAAATTATGTCCAATCTTCAGCAGGTTTGCTTGAGATTCTCTATTGACGCCATGTTGAAGTATTTTATTTGTCCAGGAAAAGCTGTTATGTTTTTGTTTAGCTTAGCCATGACACAGCCATGATTTATTTTTAGCACTTTACTTTGACAATTCAATGTACTTTTTAACTTCATGACGTTAAAAAGGCAATTGCGACCATGAATCAGATAAAAAAAACTCTTTAAGTACTACTCGTAATGCTGTATTTCACAACTGCGTGACTTGCGTGTCCATAGCATGTCCCCAAAACTAATTCAACGACTTTTCAACTTCACCTAACACGTTCTAACGACCAAAACCACCATTTAGAATCCATTAAGAGTCTAGTTAAAATAGCAATGAGTACCTAAATAGGTCACGGAGTAGCCACCGCACAGATATATGTCAAGTGTCTCACATTTGCCACGGTAATTACCACGTGACATTTCTGTCTAAGCTGTGCGGTCAACGGGTACAAGTTGCCAAACTTTGCAGGCTACATAAGAGGAATTCCTATACCCTGTTTTTATTTTTTTTTCCCTTTTTCCTTCAGTTGCCTGTGGCCATGGTATCTCTTTCTAACAATCCGCGACCCCGGCAGCATCGGCCCTATCGGACCCCATCATTGCTGACATATCTTTGAGGCGCGCGTGGAACACGACGCGCCGTCCGTAGGTACCGGACGGCGAGCTACCCATTAGTCGCCGTCCGTAAGCCTGCGCCTACGGTGGCCCAGAATCGGCTATCGATTCCCGCCGCCCAGGGCGTCTCCTGCGGTGACTAAGGGCGTGAGGTTGCCTCTCCCTCACGCGTTCCGCCTGTACCTTCGCGAGCATTACTGCTTCGCAGGTGACGGCCTTCCATGCACTCTCGCTCCGTACCATGGCCTGGACCAGGTTCGGGCGCGAGAGATCGCCGCCGCCAATCGCCTCCGTGAGAAAATTCCTGTAGCCTGTGGCAGAGAGATGACTTGACAATGGATTAGATATTTCTGTGAGTGCTTTAGGATGAAGAGCAGTGGCCCCGACTTACGAGTTGTAGGTCGTGGGTTCGAACCAAAGAAGGAGTTTTACTTTGTGTACTTATATTATTTCATCACCACTGCTCTCAAAATGAAGGAAAACATCGTGAGGAAACCGGCATGTCCTAGAAACTAAAATTGAAACAGATGTGACATCTGCTTACCCGCACTGCGTTCGCGTGATTACAGCCAACTCCCTCCCGAAGAGAGGAGGCCTGTATCCCAGCAGTGGGAATATTGTAGGCTGATTATACATGCGTGCTTTAGGATGTATTAAAATGCCCACATTACTGACGCTATGTGCCTATGGCTGCGCAGACCCTGGACAGTCAAACCGTCATGGCGACCGAAAGTGTGGATTTTTTTTTTTTGCCCAAATTTAATTGTTAGCCACCTCACGCACAATCAACAATATTCTATTCTATTCTTTGTCAAAAATGTAAAAATAATCTTAACATATAATAAAGTAACAAAGTCAAATCTGTTCATTGAATTATTATTTTTTTTTTTTTTTTGCTACGAGGTGTGGGAACGAGTCTGATTCCGTAAATTTTTGTCCGTTTGTCTGATGTATGTTTCGGATTGGCGCAAAAACAGCTGAATAGATTTGAATGAAGTTTGGTACACAGATATCTTATAATCTGAATTAACATATAAGGTACTCTTAATCCTAATACTACATTCCCGTAGGATATTTTCCGACATCCACGCAGGTGAAGCCGCGCGCAAACGCTAGTAAATGTTAAAAAAAAAAAAAAACACAAAAAAAATCACAAATCACTGTCCATTCTAAGGTTGCCTGGAAGAGATTGCAGAAAGCAATAAGGCCGCCCATTTTTTTGTTATGTATTTTTGTGGTGTACAATAAAGTATAAACGAGTATAAATAATAATAATTAAAACTTTATTGCCAAAAAGATTTCAGGGGTTTTTACATTGGCCCTAAACTAGGCAAGCATTGGATATTTTAATTTAATTGGACTTAAAGGCTGAGACAGATTATTAATTTTTATCAATTAATAATAATTATTTATTCTTTATTTCACCAAAAAAAACCCATAACAATAAACTTACGACTAACACTTATTAATGCTTAATAAAAAGGTCAATATTTAAACACTCCTAAACTCTAAACTAGGTGTAAGTTTCTGTGACTTAGGAGTCAGATTGGCATCCAAAGACTGAAAGACGAGATGTCGGTCGTCCCGCGGCGAGAAAGGCGGACGACATTGTTGCCATCGCGGGCAAAATCTGGATGAGGCTGGCACAGGAGCGTGGGGATAGGCACAAGAAAAGAGAGCCCTATGCCCAGCAGTGGGTGAAGTCAGGCTGTGGGTGATGATGGTGATAATGATAAATATTTAGTTTCGTAATTTGACAGTAACTATAAAATTATATCCCTGAAAAAAGAAGCTTAACTACAAAGCAATTATTTTTAAACCGCTCATTTATAAAACTAGAATGAAGCACCTTAAGATCAATTTAGACGTAGGCGTACGAAATAATTTCTCTCACTGTCTCAGTAAATTGTTCCAAATAAAGCCGGTGTACACTGGCGAGCAATAAAACTGCAATATAGATGCAGACTTTAAGACAACTCGAGCCTCTCCAATTAAGCACTGCTGTGCCACGGTAGGGGTACAGTGGGTACAATAATCCTAACTATTATTGTAAATGCGAAAGTGAACTAAAAAGTTTGTTTGAAATGCTTTCACGCTAAAACGGCTAAACAGATTTGCATGAAAGGCGACCATAGACCATAGCGAGGGTAGACCATAGGGTTAGGATACTTTTTATCTCAATAGTAAGTTTCCGTGGGATAATTTTCGACCTCTACGCAGCTAGTAATTCATATTAAAAAATATATTTTAAGCTTTGTTTTTGCATTGAACTACAAATCTGGCTTATTCTTTTTTGGTCTTTTGACATTCAACTTACAATTAAAAACATGACAGACCTACATGTTCCACACCTGTATATTTCGACAAAAGTTTTCCTTTCAAGTGTTTTTCATTTTTCTTATGCAGCTTTAGTAGTATTTGTTAAAGAATATAATAATTTATTTATTTAAAAAAAGTGTGGTGTGCAGTCTGTAAAAAAAAAAACATCTTACAATTCCCGGATAAATCGTAAAGAGAGCAAAATAATAGAATTGAATCTGACGTCTTAGGTAGGTAGGTTATATGGTAATCTGTATTATGGTTCACCAGGCCAGGTTCCCGCAGAAGGAGTACAAAATGTTCAATAGAGTCTGCTTTCCTAAGCAGACTACTAGTTAACGTACGTTTGGCACCTTACAGTCCTCTGTAAGGTGCCAAACGTACGTTAACTTATACTGTGTGAAGTGTTAGTATGTGCGTGTGTTTTATGATGTACAGTCAACAAAAGAAATATCTAGGCAGGGTATACTAACATATTTGTATGTGAATTGCTTCATGTTAAATTTCGTGAAAATATACAATTTTGTGTTGGTGTGTTACAATGTAGGAGTATTGCAAAAACAAAGTAATATATTATTATATAAAATTAAACATGAAGCAACTCACATACAAATGTGTTGGTGTGCCCTGCCTAGATATCTCTTTTGCTGACTGTACATAAGTTTGTGTTTGTTTAATCAGTAATAGTTTCATTTTGACGATGCTTAATAATATTTATACCTATGTTAGTAAACTTATTAATTATTACATAACTCTGAAATACTGCGTGATTATCATTATTTATGCACCCATGTTCTTCAGGCGAATTCCTCAAAAGTTATGAAAAAAAGTGTGTGTGTGTATCAGCTCCAACGCACTACGGGAGTTTCCTCCTTAAGTACCTACATGAGATACATTACATCCTCCTTGTCTTAGAATATAATGGATAGATTGACCACTACAATAACGACTTGCCGAAAATAAACAAAACAAGTATACACAGACATGATTTTAAAATGCAACGTGCGTAAGCCACGTTGCGCAGAACAACATAACGCTTTTGAGTTAACACTTGTATTAATTTCACTCCTCATTAAATTTCCATACCGGGGGTCTTATAAGAAAATCGATTCTTATAAAAATACTTATGTATAATGACGAATATTCCTTAATAATTAGCTCTCAGTGCATCACAAAGCTCGGAGAGTACACAACCAGCTGCTCAGCGTGAAAGCTCGCAACTCATTATGTGCAACAAACTAAGACGCGCGCCAAATGTGCCAAATGAAATATTTACGTGAGCTGAATGAGACTAGCCGCGGTACGACTGTTTAATATCTCTTATTTTGTGAAGTTTTATGAAACTTTTACACTTAATTTAGGTACTACAGACTGAACTTGACGACTTGCTGGCGGTTGTTAGGTATCACAGTTTGATTTTTGTTAGTTAGGAGATATTACAATATCATATTTCTATGATCATAGATCTATGACTCATAGATACGATGACAATGTAATTCATATAGACAAGAGTCATAAATAAAAGAATTATAGGCATAACAGTTAAATTGTGCGCGCAAGCAGAAATTTGACTTGGTTATGATTTTGATCCATTCACAATTAGTGGGAATTAGGCCAGCATTTTTTAAGTAGCGGTAGGTTATATTTTTTATTTTTTTTTTTATTTTATCATATAATTGTAAAACAAGTATTTATATTGCTTCTTACTTTAGTTTAGGCGATGTGTTTATTGTTTTTGTGCTCTCACCATAAATTATTATTATAATTATATACGTGAGGATTTGTAATTCGCTTTCTGGTGACTATGGCTTCCTTTTTTGTTTGTTTTTATTAGCTGTAAGTCCTTCATGTACTAAAATAAATAAATAACTCTGTATTTATGGAGGCAAAATTTGCATGCTATAATCGCCTTGCAATTTTATTACCTCTATGTAAGTCGCAAACGATTTTGTTGATTGGCAAAACTTGCATTCAATTAGCAATTATTGTATGTCTTTTAGGAAATCGCACGCGTGTAAACACTTGCATGCAATTCTAGAATTGCAATAAAATAATTGAATGTGCTTTATTGCCCTTGTACATTCCAGAAACTTGCGCCGTGCTAACACAGCTTTAAGAAATTGAGAGTTCATGAGTGCCTCGTTGGTCTAGTGGTCGCAAGCGTTACTGTTGAGTTTGAGGTCCTGGGCTCGAATCCCGGGTCGGGTAAAATTTTTACCCGGCCCGGAATCACTCCCATGGGACATAACATAACTGGTTAAATGTAGGTGCACTATA
The DNA here is from genome assembly GCA_946251885.1 of Cosmia pyralina. Classification (NCBI taxonomy): domain Eukaryota; kingdom Metazoa; phylum Arthropoda; class Insecta; order Lepidoptera; family Noctuidae; genus Cosmia; species Cosmia pyralina. The sequence continues at coordinate 23,164,948 of OX276354.1, read as the reverse complement.
CGAGTAGGTACACCTCTGGCTCTGCGTCACCCTTAGAAGATTACAGGCGTGATGTTTATATGTTACAAGCCGGATTTTAAACCTACAAAATCTAGACTACATCCTTCTCCTAGTTTTACGTCACACTATCATAATTCTCGCTTGTTTAGATGTTTGGATGTTTGTTACTCAATCATGCAAAAACAACTAAACGGATTTGGATGAAATTTAGCACACAGATAAATCCATAACCTGAATTAACATATAGAATACTTTTATCCCGATATTATATTTCTGTGGAATGATTTCCGCCCTCCACGTCAAGGGCGAAAACTAGTTTTGCATAAATATCTTGAAAGAAAGCTGAAGGTAAAAGTTTTGTGCACGTGTTAACTTTAAATTGACTTCAACACATGCTGGCTTTATTATGTGCAGGTTGTCAGGCATTTCTTAATACGCAAAGTTTTAAGTTTTAGTAAAGAACAACTTTTTGTTAGGAACGCTGTATTTGGGGAAACTTAACGTATAATAATAATAGCTTTTGCCAGCGGTTTCGCCCTCGTAGAGTCGGAAATTATCCCACGGGATCCGTACTTTTTTCCGGGATATAAAGTAGCCTATGTGCTATTCCAGACTCGTCTATCTCTGTGCCAAATTTCATCAAGATCCGATTAGCCGTTCTGGCGTTATTGAGTAACAAACATCCATCCATCCATCCAAACGTTTGCATTTATAATAATAGTAGTAAAATAAAATTAGATACGAAAATATAAACAGGCTTTTTTAAATTGATAAACAAAAGAAAAGTTTTAAATTAAAGTCCGGGTATTCTTCTTGTTAGCGTGTCCGGTATTGTTAGAATATTCTTTATTTTTTTTCTAACCAACATAAGATCATAACATCAAGCCTGTGTTCCCTAAAGGGTAAGGCAGAATTGCACGCATAGTACAGCCACATTTCACCAGTTATATTAAAGGCCCTATGATCCGGCGCGCTCGAGCCGCGTACTAGGGGCTTTTTTTTTTGTGGATGGAAAATCATCAAATGACTTCTCCCGCTCTGGGCGGACTACTCCGCCCAGAGCGGGAGAAGTCCTCCTACGAGAGCGTGTAAGACTTTTACTGACTAAAACCCACCCGTGTTCCTTCAGTTGCCCGTGCCAGGGCCACGGTATCTCTTTCGAACAACCCGCGACCCTGGTGGCTGGGCGCTTACTATGAGCTCTTATAGCAGGGCAGAAGTTGAACGTTTCCAGTGAGAGAAAAAAACGGAACTATAAACGACCTATAGCACCGTCTCTCTCTCTCACTGGAAACGGTCAAATTCTACCCTGCGATAAGAGCACATAGCAAGCCGTGAAATGAAGTAGGCTCGCGACTGGTTTCCTCGCACATTTGGTAGGTATTTAAACATAGTAATTATTTTAAACATTTTATCACGAAAAACTCAGTGAAATTGCTGAACAATCTTACTACCTTTTCATATACATAAAAAATAAGAAAAAATACGTCTGTTTTGTAGCTATGAGATTGATTAAACATTACGAAAACGGGTAACTTTGGATTTTTTTTCTATCCAGCAAAGTAAATCGAATCGTGTCATTACTAAAAGCGATTGGGAGTATTTTTATAATTTGTAAGTTGTACAAACAGCCAAAGCTGTGGAAGAGCGGAGTCTCCTAACACAGGCGTTATTATGCTTAAAAGGAGGCTCCAATCATAAACTAATATGTAAACTATGTAGTTGGTACAGTAATATTTTTTTTATTTTTTTTTTTTTATTGGCTATCTGTCAGATCCTTAAATAAGATATATATTATTTTCAGAATTTTATAACACTGTTTTTTATGTTTCCCATGGATTAAAAAAACTAGTAAGCGCGGTCTCTGTCGGGTTATAGTGCCTTAAGTCCCATGTAACAGGGGTGAGCCTATTGCCATCAACCAGACACAAATCCAGACTCAGGGCTGCTACTGAGAAATTCCAGATGGAAAAACTCAATAACACAACAACATTAACAAACAAACAACAACATAACATTTAACAACAACAACAACATTAACAACACACAACATTTAACACAACAACACAACATAACAACAAACAACAACAACATAACATACAACACAACATTAACAACACATTAACATAACATTTTTTTTTTTTATTTTTTTTTTGGGCTAACATTTTGCCCGACCCGGGAATCGAATCCAGGATTTCATGCTTGTGACTTTTCTCTATTCAGGTCCTTTCTACAGAATTTAAAAGATCTCAATTTTCACATAGACATTCTACAAAGACCCCTTAAACAAACCTTCATCTCAATAACATAAACATATTATAACACGAAATAATTATATTCTAAATGCCTCGTAAATATACAAAAATAAAAGTTGTGTTACAAACAAACCACCCACAAACAAACCATGTGCTAATGATTTATGGCTTCCAAAACTAAGCATCTGGGCGCGGGTGAAAGAAAAATGGGGAATAGGTAGGTAAGTAAATTAATTATGGGGTCTGACTTCGTGTAATAAATAAATGCAAAGTTACATACTTAGAGGGGTTATATTCACAAAAAAAAAACTAAAACGCTCTTTAAACCTATTTTAGTTACAGAAGTGTTTTGTCTTCTTCTTTCAAACTCAAACCAATTTTGAAAGAAATTGACAAAACACTTCATATCAGTACGTTGTGTTGTTTGACGTTCATAAGTGCTTTATTTTTAATTTTGTATTTGAAATAAATGATTTGAACTTTTGCTCATCATTAGAAGCGCAAAAAGTTTTTAGAGGATTAGTTAAATATTTCCCTTTTTAAAATAAAGATACACCACACACAGCTTACTTACCTATGTTTCTTATTGAAATAAACATTTAAACAACAAAAAACAACTTTTTAATAAACATTTTTAAGTTTGTTTTACACCTACTAAGTGTGAATTTCACCCTTTTAAAACTGATCGCAATCAGCAATCTAAACCGCATTCAAGAGCTGTCAGAGTCATTATTATTCTGGAATATTGACACTGACAACTCTTGAACGCGGTTTAGATGACGTGATGATCGCGTTCAGTTTTATTGGTTAAATTGGGACAAAGATGAAATGTTTCATATGGCAATAATTTTATCACCGGTCACAAAACTTTTTAATCGCAGCAATGCTTGCTGATTGGCTGCAGCAATAAGTATGGTATCAGAACTTCCCACGATGTGTAATTTCACTAGAAGCTGTAATAGGAGAGCTGGTTGAAGCTGTACTACAAAATCAAAGTAGTAACTTATTACCTATATAATTCCATAAATACATAAACTCACGCCTTATTCCCATGGGGATAGGCAGAAACTACAGAACACCACCTGCTACGATCCTTACATACTACTTTTGCCTCGTTTACGTTCATACATCTGGTCAGACACGCGCGCCGGTTGCGAGTATTACGCATCTGACCTTTCTGAAGAACATCACCAATAAGGTCACTTTAGGTCTTCCTAGGGCGTCCCTTCCCGGCGTTTCCACTCACATCTGCCTTGTAAATATACCTTTTGTTAGTCGCCTTTCGTTCATCCTCTCAACATGACCAAACCATCTAATACTACTCTTTACAATTTTTTCGATTACTTCCACATTTTACCCCAAAAAGTTTAGGAGCAAATGTTCCATGATAACATTTTCTTACGTCATCAACAGCCGACATGATTCGTCACTTTCCGAACTTTGACGAACTTACCCGAACTTAGCCGAACATTCTACAAACTTGGACGTCGTTGACTGACTTTGCAAAGCAATTATGTGGTTCAATGACCAATGACGTGAACTGAGACAGATTTGTTCCTTATGAACCTTAATACTGAGGATAAAGGTGTAACTTTGAATGGCAGGTAAAATAAAAAGTTGTATTGGCAAAATGATTAATTAATTTGATTTCGCGGAGGTAGTTGGGTATTCAGGGTTTTCGAAAACAATAAGTGATAGGTACTTATAATATTTAAAGCCGGGTACAGACTTACGAAATGTAATGTGTACATGCAATGTAACACTCAATGAAAGAATTTGCCGTCCACATTGTCGCAATGTATCATGCAATATAACAGAATTCACATAGTGTGGACGCCTTGCGCGCACGAACCGTGCACACTACGCGCACGAAAAGAGCATTTCATCTCGTGCGCGCCGCGATCCACCATTTGTTGGTTTTTTTGCCGAACACAAAGGGGCGCGCAATGTGCTCGGAGCGCCAGTGTGGACGGGTTGTGTGTGTCTGTACTGCGGAACGTTCTCGGCAAACTAAGCTATACGAGTATTCGCCGCGGGCATGCCGGAAACAGATGCGAGTATGTACATGCTCGGTTTGTGCGCGCGCTGCGTCCACACTTATGAAATGCTCCTTTCATGTTACATTGCATGTTACGTTACAGCAGTCTGTACCCGCCTTAAAATCATCATTTGGCTAAACGTTTCCTGAATAACTTTGCGTGGCATATGCGACTTACTATCAACTACCATACTGTGCAATTTCAGTAGCGTATTTTGATTGGCTATAAAAAATGGTTATAGGATGCGAATGGCAATCAAGATCGAGAATTAAACGTGCTTTCCATAGCACAAAAAGCCTTTAGAACTCTTGCATAACTTCAGTTATTGAAAGTGTAGGAAGACCAGCTTCGAACCAAGGCAATAAAGAGGCCATGAGAACAGAAAACAATATAATTTGTAACACTGAAACGCTTATTAATAACAAATCACACGAATTTCAACTTTATGGTCTTAGACATAAAGGCGATATTCAAATGGCACAGATACTTAAGCTGATCAATGTGCTCAAATCGAAAGTTTTAGAAGTTTATATATGGAACAGTTGTTCAGAATCTATAATTTGCAGTGTTCAATAAACAAACTTCGTATAATATTGTGAACTATTTCGTTGCTAATATGTGTGAAGTTCGCTTGTAACCTCGTATTGAATGCAAAATGAAGTGAACGAAGTTGCTTCGGTATTCATTTTATTTTCATTATGTAAGTTCCACCATTAAATTGCCATAGCAATAGCACTATGCATAAATACATTTATCAAATACTCACTAGATTTCTGCGCGCGACTTCACCCGTACAGATTTATTATGTTTGCATGCACTCTATTTACCACGAAAAGGGTTCATAAGAAAAATATACGGCCTTTAAATATTCCTTTCTCAGGCAGCATAATCAGCCTCTTCCCACTGCTGGGACACATGCCTCCTCTCGGTGAGAGCGAGCGGGCCGTAATCCACCACGCGGGCCCACTGCGGGTTGGCTTTTCTCAGGGTTCAAGCTATATTCAAACCACATAAATATCGTAACAAACAGATGGTTAATTTCTTATTTATAGTCTGTTCTCAAAGTATGTGATGAAAATATGTATGTGTGTTCAGGACAAATTCTTTCGCAATCACTCACTAATGAAAATTAGTGACACATTTATCTGTATTTAGAAGATTTCAATTTAATATTCTTATCACTTTTATATAAAAAATATTGTTTAAAAAAACAAAAAAAAAAAAAAAATTATAAAACTTGACATGGAATAATTTACATAGTAAAAGCGCTCAATCCTGGATAAAAACTAAGGTTAAGGAGGATGCGCTGTGGCAGCCCGCGAAATTTTTTTTTTTTTTGGGTTTTTTGCAATATAATACATCTTTAATACATCTTTCTAAGTTGGAATTCGTCCAGATTCGTTAGATTTCGTTCGTTCGACGAATCTGCACGAAATCTAACTTGGAAAGATGTATTGATGATTTTTATGGTTAAAATTATGTAAATGCATATGTTTTATTCCCGCGTATCATATTTTCATCTAGATACAATCTGACACGGACCTGCAAATTGCAAAAAACCCAAAAAAAAATGAATTTCGCGGGCTACCACCCCCCCCCCCCCCCCTTTGAGTGCACTATTAACTTATTTAAGAGTTTACTCACTTAAAGTTAAAGACAAAAATTTTTAAATAACATTATTAATATAATTGTACTTGAGAAACTCGTAGCTAAATAATAACAGCCGCACGGGTCAATCCATCAGGTTAAGCCACGCTTGCCGGGGTCGGTCCGTGGATGGGTGACCATCTTTACATACCGAGACTCCTCCGTGCCTTGGAAAGCACGTTAAGCCGTTGGTCCAGGCTGTCATTCGTAGATCTTTGACAGTCGTTACGAGTCGTCAGAAGCCCGAAAGTCTGACAACCAGCCTTACCAAGACGTATCGTATTACCCAGTTAATGGGTTGTGGAGGTCAGACAGGCAGTCGCTCCATGTAAAATACTGTTATTCTGGTACACCTGGTTAGACTGGAAGCCGACCCCAACATAATAGGGAAAAGGCTGGGCAGATTGATTTATTAATATAATTGTATCTAAATGAAAAACATCTTTTAGGTTTAAGTATTTTAATAATCAAATCAAAGCAATCAATTTGTAGGTGGCACTAAACATGGGCATCCACAGGTACATTTTCTGATCAATTTGTTTACATTTCTATCAAACACTTCTGAAACAGACCATACCTTTAATTAGTGTGGATAATTCGTATTATAATACCCAATTTTTTCAGTAAGAATAGGTTTTCATACACAGTTGTTTCTTTGTAAAAGCCTAAACACACAAGGTTGAATAGAATAAGTTCAAATTATGGTAATGTCGGCCCTTTGTAATAGTTTGTGAGCCAATGTAAAATGTACGAGTTAATTTATATTCTAATGGCATTCTAGACACGGTTTACAAAAGTATATACTAACGACTAACAGTATATTTTTTACTAAGCGATATATACAGCGTGTATCAGAAAGGTGTGGTCAAATTCAAGGGTTGTTACAGACCATCAAACTGAACAACTTTCTCCATGGGAATAACACCGTAATCAAGAAAAAATCTGCTGTCCTATACAATGCTTCAATACCTATTCCACTCAAATATATGGGACGGCTGATAATTTGTAACACCTTTGTGATACACCCTGTATAATATTAAATTGGGTTATTTATTTATTAAAACTTTATGCATAAGTAAAAAAAATACCATTATATAATAATAGTAATATAGTACAAAGGCGGACTTAATGCCTCAGGCATTTTCTACCAGTCAACCTTAGGGTGGTGCAGAGAAAAAAAATGGCAGGTGCAACATAAAGGATAGATAATAAGAAAATCACTATAAAATATAAGAATAAATACATAGATATTATATAATTATGTGTCTTTTATCTCAAGCAAAATTCAAGAATAGTATGGTAAGTGACCGGCTTTAGTCGGTATTAGTCGGCCGAGTGCAACTAAAGGCACTCGTTTCGATCAAATTCAAAAAAGTTTCCGTACGGGTGCGTTTCCCCTGATGCGGAGTTGGGCGGAGTAGAGACGAGTGGACTGTGAATTGACTAATAACAGTGCTCTAAATCTGTACTCCGCGACATTGGAAACAGTGTAAGTGGAGCGGAGCGAAGCTGAGCGGACTTTCAAATAAAATATACGAACACGCAGCCCCGAGCCAGACAGAACGGAGTCGAGCAGGCCGGTGGTTTTGAGTGGAGGGCAGCGAAGCAGAGGGTAGACTTGTCAAGACAGGACTCAGCTGCTTCCAAATCTTCTAGTAGAGAAAGATATAAAAGCGCTGCTTTTTTTTACCCACTAAATGACGTATGATCTCTTCAAGGGATTGTATTACACTGATCGGAACACGACTCAATGCAGCTCCTGCCCGCTCAACTCCGCTCCACTCCCCTTCACTTCACTCAGCTTCAGTGGAAACACTTGCCACTTTTCACTGCTTTTCTCCGCTCCACTTCACCCAGCTCCGCGTCATTGGAAATGCACCCTAAAACTGCGAAACTTGAAGTAGTCAGAAGGTTTAGGATCCGAGATGGTGGCACATAAATTCCGCGCGCGCATCTCTAAGACAACACCTCACTCCCCCTATGGGACGTGACCCGCATTGCGCGGGCTATCACTAGTCCGGAGCAGCGGAAGTCACACTCGCACCCGCAGCCCCCGACGCAGGTGTACGAGGGAACACCGAGGTGGTTTTAGTCAGTAAGAGTCTGACAGACCCCTCTGCCCACCCCAGGGCGGAGGACATCCATGAAGATTTCCACCCCGACAAAAAAAAATAAAATAAAAAAAAGTCAGAAAGTTTACAAAGTGCAGCGGCCTAGCATGCTGGGAAATTGAATTATGATATATTATGCTAAAACATCGTGAGGAAACTGGCAAAGGACCAAAGATTCGAAGACTTGTGACATCTACCAACCCGCACTGGGCCCGCGTGGTAAATTACTGCCCAATACCTCTCGGTAGATGGGAAACCATCAAATGACTACTCCCGCTCTGGGCGGAGTGGGAGGGCGTGTCAGACTTTTACTGACTAAAACCCACCCGTGTTCTTTCAGTTGCCCGTGCCAGCGCCACGGTATCTCTTTCGAACTACCCGCGACCCCGGCGGCATCGGCCCTATTGGACCCCGTCACTGCTGACATCTCTTTGAGGCGCGCGTGGAACACAACGCGTCGTTGACCCGGGCCTGGTCCTTACCGGACGACGAGCTGCCCATTTCTCGTCGTCCGCAAGCCCGCGCCTACGGTGGCCGGGAATCGGCGATAGATTCCCGCCGCCCAGGGCGTCTCCTGCGGCGGCTAGGAGCGCGAGGGTGCGGCTGTTGCATCTCCCTCACGCGTTCCGCCTAATCCTTCGCGAGCATTACTGCTTCGCAGAAGGAGGTGACGGCCTCCCATGTACTCTCGCACCGCACCATGGCCTGGACCAGGTTTGGACGCGAGAGATCGCCGCCGCCGATCGCTTCCGTGAGAACACGGCGGTGCTCCGCCCAAGTCGGGCAGATCTCCACTGTATGCTCCACCGTGTCCTCCAGGCGATCTACACAATGGTGACACCCGGGCGTTTCCTCCCGCCTTATCCGAAACAGGAACCTCCCGAAACAACCATGTCCGGTGAGGACCTGCGTCAGGCGGAAGGTAAGGACGCCATGGCGCCTCTCCAACCACTCCTCAAAGAGGGGACTTATCACCGCAATTGTGGCGTGCCCAGCGCTGGGTTGCGACAATCGCACTCTCCATGTCGCCATGAGATCCCGCCGGAGCTCTGTCCGCTGTACCGTGATTTCTCGCGGCAGCGGAGTAAGGCCCGGCGTTTCGCCCACTCGCGCCACTCCCACACGTGCGCGAGGACTTTTGCCTCTAGATCCCATGGCGGTAATCCGGCAAGGAGGCTCGCCGCCAGGACAGGAGACCTTGCGGTATCTCCGGACTAGCCGGATGGCCATGACCCTCTGGGACGCGTTCAACCGGCGGGCCGGTCACAGCCTCAGGGAACGCGCCCACACCGGTGCCCCGTAAAGGGCCATGGACCGCACGACCCCCGCGTAAAGCCTCCGGTAGGAGGCGTTTGGACCCCCCAGATTTGGCAGGAGCCGCTTCAAGGCAGCCCCGGCCCGCTCCAGTCTGGGAGCCAAATGTCGGAAGTGCTCCACGAAGTTCCACCGGCTGTCGAGGACGAGTCCCAGGTACTTCATCGTCGATTCGACTCCGATGTGAACCCTTCCTACCGTTATTTGGGAACCTGACGGTGGCGCGTTCCGAGGACCATGAAAACACATGACCTCGGACTTGTCCAGGGCCACCTTGAGTCCCAACTGCCGGATCCTCTCTACGATTGTCGCAACCCCGCGTGTCGCTAGTTCAACCGCCGCCTGGTGCGACCTCCCTTGCGCCAGGACCAGCGTGTCGTCGGCGTAACATACAACGTTGACACCGCTAGGGAGGTCGGCTCGCAGCACCCAGTCGTACCCAATGTCCCACAGATGTGGCCCCAAAACCGATCCCTGTGGGACACCGCACGACATCTCTCACTGGTTTCACTCTCCCTGATGACCGGGGTAGCTGACGGCCTTGTCCGTTAAAAAGGCCTCGACCACTCGACAGAGGTAGGTTGGCATCCGGTGATACCGGAGTGCCTCCCTGATGCAACTCCAGGGTAGGGTATTGAAGGCATTGGCGATGTCTAGAGACACCGCTAAGATGACTTCACCCCGGGCCACAGCTTCCCCCGTCATGAGGGCTCGCACGCGCATGATGGCGTCCACCGTAGAGCGCCCCCTGCGGAAACCAAACTGGCGCTCCGCCAGATCCGGCCCCTCCTGCACCAGCCACCCGACGAGGCTGTCATTCGTGGATCTTTGATAGTCGTTACTGGTCGTCAGAAGCCCGAAAGTCCGACAACCAGTTTTACCAAGGGTCGTATTACCAGTTACTAGGTTGTGGAGGTAAGATAGGCGGTCGCTCCATATAAAATAGAGGTATTCAGCTGATCTGGTTTAGACTGGAAGCCGATCCCAACACAGTTGGGAAAAGGCTAGGCAGATGATGATGATGAATGATTTAACGTAAAAAACTATATTTCTATCTAGGCAATGAAAAGCATAATAGTTGTTCATAATAATATAAGTATCTTAAAAATTGTTCTACTGCAGAGCAAAAGGCATTAGCCTCATAAAGAGAAGGAACTGCACTAGGCGTCTTCAGATCATTAACTTCTTTGGCTTCAGACGACTAAGTGCACTCCTTTGCAATGTTTTTACTGATTATACGTGAGAAAGGAAACATCACTTGGGATCAGTATTAACGTCTATTCTTAAGTCTGAAATTAGTCAGGTATACCACTCTCAAAACATCTTGTTGATTGCCTTGTAAGTTGATCTAGTGGTCGCAAGCCCCCGTAAACGGGTCCGGAGGGACGGCGGACTCAGGGACGGCCGCCGGCCCCCATCCAGCTAAACCCGAGGCGGCGGCGCATAGTATTCCACGCGCGCCCCTATTGGACGGCGCGGGAGGAGTCCTACACCTCACTCCCCTCGCGGGCCTGAAGAGGCTCGCAATGGCGGGCCTGCACTAGCTGGGGATCGTGGAAGGCGTACAAGTTCCCATGATCCCCGGTCCAGGTGTGGGAATTGAACACCGGGGGGGATTTTAGTCAGTAGAAGTCTGACAGACTCCTCCGCCCACCCCAGGGCGGGGGACATCCATGAGAGTATTCCACCCCAGAACAAAATAAAAAAGTGATCGCAAGTGGAGCGTACAATCCTGCGTTCGAACCCAAAGTTGGAAAAATGTAAGTGAGAATTTCGCAATAGTAGCCCGAACCCCAAAATTCTACTAAGTTGGGGCAGTTGGGGGCAGCAGACATGCCCCCTATTACATGGGACTTAAAAATTTAAAAAAAAATTTTGACTTTATTGCGATATGGGCCAGCTCTTGACCATGATCTTGTCTTACCAAGAGGTATCGTACATATTACCCAATAACTGGATAGTGGGGATCAGAGAGGACAGGCAGTCGCTTCACGTAAAATACTGGTATTCAGCTGCATCAGGTTAGACTGAAAGCCGACCCCAACATAGTTGGGAAAAGCCCAGGCAGGATGAGAGGCATTTTTGACAGATTGAACCCGAGATAACACTGCAAAAGTGACTATAAATACGGGAATCGCTCCTCTGTTCTCCCAGCTATACCCAACTAACAATTACAGCGAACAATTTACCGATTTCAGCAGTAGCTGAAAACAAAGAAACGTTCAAGATGGTGGGTGATTACATTTCATTGGATGGCCTCTGTAATGGACCCAAATGGACTTGAATGGACGGGAATGGACCAGCGCGAGTTATAGAAACATTCAAAACGGACATTTGCAGGATCGTTGCGTTCTTACGAGTACGTAGATGGGGATTCTTATGTACTTACTAGGTGTCTAAGAGTGGTTGGTCAATTTTTATATTGGGTCATGATAGAACAGTATGTAAGTAAATATTCTTAGATTTTAGCTATTAAGGGTGGGTTCGATGTTTGTTACAGTTAAAGTAAGATGGTGCAACCCACCCTTGTTAAAGTTATTGTTAGACAAAAAATGGGTTGTTCCATTTGACAATATGTTAGCTGACGTCATAACTTTAACTGTAACTTTAACCACCCACTCTTCGTTGGTTAAAGTTATTGTTAAATATCTGTCACTTCTGTCAGACGCGTCGAATGTCATGTTCCTGCTCCGAACTTTATCTTTTACGAGATTTGACACGACGGTGCAACAGCAGGTAGTCATTCTATGGCCATTTTAACTTTGACGGAATCTATAACCTAGCCCTTGGTGCAACCCACCCTAAGTAAATGTTTTTTCAGGCAATTTCTTAACATTTTACTAAGAGGATGTCCGGCTGATAGTAAGGGTTAGTAAAAGTTAACAAACATAACTTATTGAACAACATTTTGTAAAGATTAAGGTCTCGAAAATAATGACATAGTCTAATAAAATTTAGTCTAAACTTTGAAAAGACTCTCTCTTGTTTTTCTCTGAGTCATCTGCCTATCCTTTTCTCAACTATGTTGGGGTCAGCTTCCAGTCTAACTGGATACAGCTGGATACAAGTATTTTATATGCAGCGACTACCTATCTGACCTCCACTACCCAATAACTGTGTAATATGATACTCCTTGATAAGACTGGTTGTCAGATTTTCGGGCTTCTGACGACCCGTAACGACTGTCAAAGAGCCACAAACCAACAGCTTAACGTGCTTTCCGAGCTGGAGGGGTCTTAGTATGTAAAGATGGTCACCCATCCACGGACCAACCGCGGCAAGCGTAGCTTAATCTGATCGATCGACCCGTGCGGCTGTTCTTACTTAGCCATGAACAAAAGTGTACCTACTCCAGAAACAAAACTCAACTAACTCTGTATTTTTAGCAATCAACATAAAGCAGTAATATTTATTTTATTTTATTTACGTTAAGCGGAGTCGTTGGCCTTCAATGAGCGAGCTTTACATTTAAGACCTCCGGCAGGCTTACTGTAAATAAATAATAACAATTTTTTGGACTTGCTTAGAATACATTACGACTGTGATTGTCAGGGGTCGGGCATTTAATGAACTGCGGAAAAAACTCTTCATTCTTTGCTTTAAAAATACATAGAAATTGTTAAATCAAATATTATGATTTTTGTTAATTGACACTACATTATTCATTTATGATTTCATAATAATGTTTTGTTTTATGGTTCCGTACCTCAAAAGGAAAAAACGGAACCCTTATAGGATCACTCGTGTGTCTGTCTGTCTGTCTGTCCGTCTGTCACAGCCAATTTGCTCCGAATCTAATGAACCGATTAAGGTGAAATTTGGTACACATATGAATTTCTGTGATCCAAACACGGACAGGTAAAGTAAATAAATGGATTTTGAATATGAGGGTCACTTTTGGGAGGCAAATAAGAAAATTTAAAAAATAGTTTTGCAAACTGTATCATGTATTATATCAAATGTGGCTTATTATGAGGGTCTCAAACATATTTTTTTTATAATTTTTAATTAATTGTTTTAAAGTTATTTAAGAAAGTAGACAAAAATTGACCATTCCTCCCTCTTTATTTCCGAAACTACTGAGCCTAAAATTTTGAAAAAAAAAACAGAAAATATTTCTTTATCTGTAAATTACAGGAAAACTTATAAGAGGTCTGTGGTCTTAAAATAACATGGTAAATCTCTCAATATTGTGAGTACAAACTTACATTTACAGTTGGAATGTATGGGAGGAACATGTTTTTCAACTACAACGTTAGGTTTGTTCTTGGAATAAATCATCCCAACTACGGAACTCTTCATTGTGCGTGGTCCAACTCGCATTTGGCCGGTTTTTTTTTTAATGGATCGTCAGAAGCGCGAAAGTCTGACAACCAGTCTTACCAAGGGGTATCGTATTACCCAGAAGGTCAGATAGGCAGTTACTCCATGTAAAATACTTATTTTATTATACCAGTCATAATTGTCACACCGCAGAGATGCGATGTTGAGCATGGCCCTCCTTAAAATGGCTTATTGTGCCTTTGCGTTTGGCAAAATGCCTGCCTACTACTGAGAACTCTAAAAAATATACTATGATTAATAAAAATTATAGTTAAAAAAAAAAACACGCTTTAATACCATTAAACTGGACTAAAATGTAAAAAATAAATTTTTCAATAAGAATAAAGTGATTAACGAGAAAATTAATGTCATTATAAAAAAAAGCGTGGGGTGCTTTGTACGATATTGTTACACTAACTGTGTAATTTGAAATAATAAAAACGTGTTAAAAATAAGAAACAATCTTAGTAAAAAAAAAAACGAACAAACCAAACATCTTTCCACTTCATCAAACTCAATTAAACTAACATTCAAACAACAAAGTTTCAGAAACAAAAATAGACGTACCCACAAAACCCCGAGTTCTGTTTACATAGTTTCACCACGAAAACATATATCAAAGCCTGATTATAACTCACACACACTAAATTATTATGTACATAAAAGCAACGAGAGGGTCCTTTCGTCCTTGAATAAATTACAACCAATGTTTGGGACCAACGTTTTGTCAATGTAATAATGTAAATAGGGGCCCGTGAAATGTTTTAAGCGTATTTGTATTGGGTAATGAGATACCAAACGCTGTGTGCTAGTTCGTGATAAGTGGTGGTGAAAATGTTTTGATGGTTCTGCAGAAGTTGGATGAGGGCTGTATTATTTAAATAATATTCGCCAGTGGCTTCTCCCGCGAGCATTTCGTAAATTATCCCACAGAAGCATACTACCGGGATAAAAAGTATCGTATGTCCTATTCCAGGTAATGGTCTACCCATGTAACAAATTTCATTTAAATCCGTTCAGCCGTTTTAGCGTGAAAGTGTAACGAACAAACAAATTCACTTTCGCATTTATTTCATTATTATGGATTCTAGAAAAAGTATTGTTTATTTATTTATTTACTCAAAATAAAGGATTTTAAAAATACAGTTTTAAAAAATAATTACTTACTATTTTTACAAACGTGTGGGTGAGCGCTGCTCTCCTAGCTAGGTTATGCAAACCTGTGTTAAGGAGGATGCGCTGTGGTAGCCCGCGAAATTCAAATTTTCTCTCGTTTTATGCAATTTCCAGGTCCGTGTCAGGTTGTAACTTGATCAAAATCTGATACGCGGCAATAAAACATATGTATTTACATAATTTTAACCATAAAAATCATCAATATACATCTCTCTACGTTAGATTTTGTGCAGAGTCGTTAGATTTCGTTCGTTCGACGAATCGTCAATCGGCCCAATATTCAAAATTCATTTATTTACTTTACCAGTCCGTGTTTGGGTCACAGAAATTCATATGTGTACCAAATTTCAACTTAATCGGTCCATTAGATTTGGAGCAAATTGGATGTGACAAACGGACAGACAGACACTTGAGTGATCCTATAAGGGTTACGTTTTTTCCTTTTGAGCTATGGAACCCTAAGAGTATCATTACTACGATATCGACAGCTCTACATTCAAGCAAACGAATGCTAAAGGCAGTTGATTATCAAATTCAGATCAAAAGTACCTTCCATGGGTAAAGCGAAGCCTAAAAATAAACAGAAAAGCTTTCACGGAGGCAAAATTACTTCACGCCAATCCTAATTCCAAAAGGTCGCGGATCTTATCCACCTAGATGTGTTTACTACCCGACACTTTGTTTATACAACGATCTATAGATATTTTTTTATTTTTTTAGGGTTCCGTACCTCAAAAGGAAAAAACGAAACCCTTATAGGATCACTCGTTTGTCTGTCTGTCTGTCCGTTTGTCACAGCCAATTTGCTACGAATCCGAATCTAATGAACCGATTAAGTTGAAATTTGGTACACATATGAATTTTTGTGACCCAAACACGGACAGGTAAAGTAAATAAATGAATTTTGAATATGGGGGTCACTTTTGGGGGGCAAATAACTAAATAAAAAAAAAAAAAGTTTTGCAAACTATTACCGTGTTACATATCAAATGAATGGACTTCAAAGGATCAAGACTATGAGGATCTTAAATATATTTTTTTATAATTTTAAAAGAAATTGTTTTAAAATTATTTAAGAAAATAGACGACAATTGACCATTCCACCCCCCCCCCCCTTACCTCCGAAACTACTGAGCCTAAAATTTTGAAAAAAAAAAACACGAAAAATAGATCTTTATCTGTAAATTACAGGAAAACTTATAAGAAGTCTGTGGTCTTAAAATAACATGATAAATCTCCCAATATTGTGAGTACAAACTTACATTTACAGTTGGAATGTATGAAAGAACATGTTTTTCAACTACAATGTTAAGTTTGTTCTTGGAATAATTCATTCCAACTACGGAACCCTTCATTGTGCGTGGTCCGACACGCACTTGGCCGGTTTTTTATTTTATTTATTCTACACATTACCGTAAATAAATTAGGCATAATCCAATCCATCTTATCTGTACCATCTTCAGATATTATTAAAAAGTTGTGCCATTTAATTACGGTCCTCCACGAATAACTCTAATTCATTAGCGATTAATAATATTATAAATTAATACTGTTTTGTAAGCCAAATAATATAAAAGGGTACGATGATGATGGCCCCTAAACAAAATTAGATTAAAAAAAAAAAAAAAAAAAAAACACATTACCGTCTAACCCGTCGTCATACGTCGTCGTATTATAAATGCGAAAGTTTGGATGATGGATGTTTGTTACTCAATCATGCCAGAACGGCTGAACGGATCTGGATGAAATTTGGCAAAATTATAGATTATAATCTAGAATAGCACATAGGCTACTTCTTATCTCGGTAAAATATACGGTTACCGTGGGATAGTTTCCGACATCCACGCGGGCGAAGCCGCTGGCAAAAGCTAGTAATATTTATAAATATTCATATTTTATCAAATCAAAAAACCATGCGAAGCAGAGGTGGGTCGCACTAACTGTATATTACTGTGGATTTTGGCCCTAGGCTTAAAATTCTCATCCTACTAAATGTCTGAGGAAAATGGAAATTCTCAGTGTGTCCGGTTTCATCCTAGGCCGAAATTGAAGGAATTTTTGGATAGAAGGAAATGAAAATGGACGCAGACGGAATTCGTTCTCACAATTTATTTGGGCCTAGATTGTCTGCAGCTGATGGTGAGGTAGTGAAATGGGTAGGACTGGAGTAAGTGGGTATAAGTTACGAGTATGTTGTTTTACGTACTTGAGAATGATCTTGGAATTTCTATAATACACATGGAATAAACTCCCAACAAAGATAATAAAAATAAATAAATACAAATTGTTTATTCTCACCACTAAGGAGGATGCGCTAAATTAAAATTTTCTTACGTTTTTTTGCAATTTGCAGGTCAGTTTCAGGTTATATGTTGATTAAAATATAATTCACGGCCGTAACTAATATGGCTTTACAGAAATATAATCATTAGAATCAGCAATACAACTTCATAAGTTAGAATTGACCTCAAATCTTATGATTTCATGAAATCGCTAGATTTGCTATACAGAAAGAAAGAAAGAAAAATATTTTATTAGGGACACGTACAGGAAATACAGTTAAGAAGGAGCAGAAATAAAAGTAACAAAATAAACATTAAAAAACGAAAAAAAAAAAATTTAAACTAAAAAAAAGACCTGTGCGAGGCCAAAAAGGCATAAAGCTACGATATTTAAAAAATAAATACCGCAAAGCTGGTATTCTGATAGGGCCTGTGTGATGCCACGGACACATCTACGGATAACTATATATCCCTAGGGGAATAAGATAAAATACAAATATTAGAATACCTATAAGAAAACAAAAAACAAAAATCGTAAATAAGTGCAATGATCGACTCACGTCTGACGCCCGATGCTCCAACCTCACTTGTCTATGCATATAATACTATTGTCTATATTATATAGTCTATGACAGACTAGCGATGGGACGCGGGTGCACGCGGCCGGCTGTCAACAACTGTCAATGCAAGCGCAAGAAATTAAAAGCAAAATACAGGGTGTTAGGTTAAACGAGGGACACACTTTAGCGGAGCGTAGTACTCATGAAAATGAACAACTTTTACCATGGAACTAACCCTGAAATATGAAAAAGAAAATCAGCTGTTCTCTACAAAGTGCAAAACCTACGCGATCAAAATGTACCAGACAGCAGATTTTTTTTTCATATTTCAGGGTTAGTTCCATGGTAAATTTGTTCATTTTCATGATACTACACGCCGTTAAAGTATGTCCCTCGCTTAACCTAACACGCTGTATACCGCAATTTTATGAAAAGATGTATAAGCTCAACCAAAAATAGAGAAAATATATTCTGAGAGATTCATTGGCTTAAAAAGATGTCTCATAATCTAACAGAGATTAGTTCTAGTCTAGTAGTTTAGAACGTATTCTATTTAGATATCAATGAATATGAAATAGAATACAAATCAGAACTATGAATAAATATAATAATTATTATAGACTATGAATAATGTATTAGACTATAGATAATAATCTTATCATCGAACAGAAAAGATGTCTTTCACTACCTACTTCCAAATGTAGAACTACAATAGGAATAATAATATTATAGGAATACATACCAAAATACGCGCTTTGGCGTGGAGTTGGAGACACCAGTCCATATTTCTTACACATTAATAATTAACAATTATTATAAACTAGCTTTTGTCCGCGTTGAGGTCGGAGTTTCTCCCACGGGAATGTACTACTGGAATAAAAAAAAAAAATGTTTATCAAAAAAAAAAAAAATTTTTTTTTTTTTGTTTTGTTTAATAAAACGTATCCTGTGTGTTAATCCAGGTTACAAACTGTCTGCGTGCCAACTTTCATCTACATCCGTTCAGCCGTTTTTGCGTGATTGAGTAACAAACATCCAAACATACAAACTTTCACATTTATAATATTAGTAGGATTGAAGTCGCTATTCGTGTCTGTTTGTGTGACCGCGTTGTTCTTCTAAACTACGCAACGGATTTTGATGCGGTTTTCACCGTCATTTAGAAATTTGATTCCGAAAGGTTTATGTGTATTATGTAATACATTAATATGAAACTAACATAATGTATACAGGGTTACTGGTTTATGGCCATTATCCTCTTAAGGGATCAATCATCATTATGAACAACTTTTATTATGGGACCAAACCTAAAATCGCGAAAAAAAATCAGCTGTTCCCTACATTTTGACGAGTTTGATGTAGATAAATGATTTGGTCCCATAATAAAATTGCTCATAATTATGAGTACAGTGACCCCTTAAGAGGATATTGGTCAATAACCAATAACCCTGTATATAATAAAGAAACCTCGATGTTTTCTCGTAAACACCGTGCGAAGCAAGGGCGGGTCGCTAGTTTGGCCATATGTATCATCTGTTTGAACCGTGGATGGGTGACCATCTTTACATACTGAGACTCCTCCGTGCCTCGGAAAACACGTTAAGCTGTTGGTCGCGGCTGTCATTCGTGGATCTTTGCGATGACGATGCAATTTATGGGTCGTCAGAAGCCCGAAAGTCTGACAACCAGTCTTACCAAGGGGTATCGTATTACCCAGTTACTGGGTTGTGCCAGGTAGATTGATTGATGTATCATCTGTCTAACCTTTTCCCAACTATGTTGGGTCAGCTTCCAGTCTAACCAGATGCAGCTGAATACCGACTGCTTATCTGAACTCCACAACCCAGTAACTAGGTAACACGAAACCCAACCCACAGTAAGACTTGTTATCCAAAGATTACCAATACTCTTTTATTTACAAATGCTTTACAGTTTCTCGATAGTTTGCCATCGGCCGCAGGCAAGCTATTTTCTTCTCATACCCATTGAAAGCTCAATACGCAACAATAACGCGGAAAATCCTTATTCTTGGGTTTTGCGGGTAAATATAAAGCGGCCGCCATCTTGCTCGTCCGTGACAATGGGCCATCGCAACGGTCTGTATTGTTGTTTACTTAGATTTGTTGACTGTGGATATAACTTAGTGACCTAAGCTGCCTACCTGTATAAATGTCGTTTCTTTGGTATTGTTCGTCTAAGTTCTAAGTTGAGCTGCACGATTACTGACAAATGTGTGCACTGACTGGACAGGTCCACTCAAATCCATGTGCTTCTTTCCCATAATACAATTTCAGACACGAATCTACATAGTCCTCGTCATGATCTGACCAAGATTATGTCTGGACTTTGAAAAGAGACCTCTGTGTTTGATTCGGCCTTTCTTCTCAGAGTAGTCGGAAACGAAACGCCGACCTCACCTTGTTGATGTGAACATCTTTTGCGCGGGTCAGACCGCCACGCCAACAGCGTCACCACACTCTTGTAACTCTGCGACTCTTTGGCGTTATGAGCCCGTGATGCGCAAAACCATCCTTTCATGCATAGTTTCTATACAAAATAGTTTCGATGTTTCACATATGCCAAGCGTCCCGCGAAGGCTCAATTTAAAAAAAAATATGATTGACATGGTAAAAGTGTTTGTACAAAATAAATAAATAAATAATAAATTTATTGCACAAACAAAAATCACATTGCACTGCATGCATTCAGTTGACATAATCCAATATAAGTTTAACCTATGAGTCAAACAAACACACAAAACACACACAAATCTACTTGCAGAAATAAAATCATTTATCATTTATTTAATGGATAAATTGTAGGACACATGCATATGGAAAACTTTTGGTACAAACAAAAACTTCTAACTTGTGGTAAAAACAAAAATATTTTTTTCGTTTTTGTTAGGTCTCTGTCAATAGTTAAAACAATCCATTTTTGGCCTATCTTTTATTTCTGGGTAAGACATTCCGACTCTCCACGGAAAAAAACTATCTCAAAAACATTTACAGTATTGCTACTTTTACTTACTACTTTATCTAGCCAATACAAATCAAAGGTATAGTTCTGCAACAATACTAATTATCATAAACAATACAAAAAATGAGTTTGTATGTAAGGCGTAATCTTCCAAACTACTCGTACTTATCCGTTTCCGAAAATTATTTCACTAATGGGAAGCTACAGTATTGCCGAGTGTCATAGGATATTTTTATGTTAAAAAAATAAATTTGACGCAGACGAATTCGCGGGCAGAAGCTAGTATTTAATAACTCCCTTTCGAAATCAAACACCAGCGGATGCGATGTCACTCTCTCACGACGTCAATCATTTGAGACGTCGGCAATAGCGTGTCGAGTCTGTCACGTTGAGTTAGAACGTTTGAAGTTAGCGACTAGTGAATTGAGTACAGATAGTTTTCAACTGAATGAGTACCGCCTATCTATTTCGATGACAACTTCTTGTTATCGAAAACCAGGAATAGCAAACTGCCTTTGAATAGTCTGCAATGAGCTCTATTGTAATGCAATTTTAAAAATCTTTAAAACAAAAAGCAAGAAAAAAACAGTTTGTGAAGATGTTTGGATGTATGTTACTCAATCACGCAAAAACGGCTAAACTGATTTGGATAAAATTTGGCACACAGATAGTTTATAACCTGGATTAACACATAAGATGCTTTTTTATCCCGGTAGCAGGTTCTCGTGGGATAATTTCCAACATACACGCGGGCGAAGCCGCGGGCAAAGGCTAGTAATAATTATTTTTAAATTACCTAGATAGGTTTAATTTGGTCAAAGATTTCTGAAACATTTTCATCTTTACCGGTAAGGAAAAGAAGCATTTGATAAAATATCTAATACAGAAGATATTTTAATAATCCTTGAACACCATCATATTTTATTTCTTTTAAATCAAGTTATGAAACCTTCTCATCCTGTCCAAAACATTCCAATCTTGTGTTCACACAAGTGTTTTTACCAGATTTTTTTATCTATACCGACCGAATTCTTTTATTTGGCGACTGGATCCCTCGTCTTTTTCTGACTGAACTTAGGGGCTTTGAGATAAGCTCGCTTTTACGAGATTGTTGTCCAATTTAAATCTCTACAATGGTTCAGAATGGTAGATTAAAATAATGGAGTTGATGGCACTTGCTCAGAGAGGTGTGATGGATACACAGATTACTCGAAACATGATTTTTGTTTGAAGTGATGTGTTCAGTTGAAGAACTTTGGTACCTATTTAGAAGATAAGTAGGCATGTGAAAAGGATTGTTGTGTGCCTTTTTTGACTTCGCTATGAAACAAACCACAACTTACCTTCTAACTTTAAGCATGGAAAATTCTTTGTAAATGTACGTAATAATATACTAGATTAAACAATGAAATGGTTAAGTGTACAATGTGCTTGTTGTGCAAAACATATAAATAAAAACCGGACAAGTGCGTGTCGGACCACGCACAATGAAGGGTTCTGTAGTTAGTTGGCTATTACTCGTAAACTTGAAAAGCCTACTTAGCTGTGACAGTTTTCCTTTTAACTTCGTTATATATACCGTGAATTTTTTCACATATCCAAAACTAACCGTTTAGCTAGCAGGAGACACACACTTAACTCTAACAAAAATTTGCACTTTAAAGCTTAATATTTCGGAAACGGATCCCTAAATTGAAAAATTGTTTTCACAAACCCGCAGTATTTTTGAAAGACCCATCCAACAACATCCCACACCATGGGGTAGACGAGAAAAAAATACATCCCCACTTTACGTTTACAGAAGATAGGATTTTGGATTTTGGATTGGGGTGGGATTTTTTAGGGTAGGTATCCTAAAAAATTTTTTTTTCATGATTTTATTTTACCACTTTGTTGGCGTGATGAATATGTGTATCCATGCCAAATTAGAGCTTTCTAGTACTAAGAGTCTCTGACCTAAGCTGCGAACGGACAGACAGACAGACGGACAGACGGACGGACATAGCGAAACTATAAGGGTTCCTTGTTGACTACGGAACCGTAAAAACGGGTTAGGCAGAGGTGTACCCTATTGTACACGTATATTTCGCCAGTTATGTTAAAATCCCATGTGATAGGGGGCAAGCCTATTGCCACAACACGGATCCAAACTCCGGGCTGTTACTGAGAAATTCCTGATGGAAAAACCCAATAGCACATGGCCCGACCCGGGGATTGAACCCAGGACTTTATGCTCAGCAGTAGCTCTTGCAACCACTACACCGACGAAGTAGTAAACGTGTAACTAAAGTCAAATTATCTACAATGTCTGAGATATGTGGAAATGTGGCTCTTTGCTCTAGGGTAGGTAAGTAACCAGACACTTGCATGGACAATTTGATATTGATTTTAAGAGCATAGATAGTAACTAGATACTTGCATGAACAATTTGATATTGATTTTAAGAGCATAGATAGTAACTAGACACTTGCATGAACAATTTGATATTGATTTTAAGAGCATAGATAGTAACTAGACACTTGCATGGACAATTTGATATTGATTTTAAGAGCATAGATAGTAACTAGACACTTTCATGAACAATTTGATATTGATTTTAAGAGCATAGATAGTAACTAGACACTTGCATGAACAATTTGATATTGATTTTAAGAGCATAGATAATAACTAGAGGCTTGCATGAACAATTTGATATTGATTTTAAGAGCATAGATAATAACTAGACACTTGCATGAACAATTTGATATTAATTTTAAGAGCATAGATAATAACTAGATACTTGCATGGACAATTTGATATTGATTTTAAGAGCATAGATAATAACTAGACACTTGCATGAACAATTTGATATTGATTTTAAGAGCATAGATAGTAACTAGACACTTGCATGAACAATTTGATATTGATTTTAAGAGCATAGATAGTAACTAGACACTTGCATGAACAATTTGATATTGATTTTAAGAGACTAGATATCTATTGTTATGGCTTGTAGCTAAGGCTTGTCACAGTTGGTGCGTGGATGGATGACCATCATAACATACCAAGACCCCTCCGTGAAAGCACGTTAAGTCGTTGGTACCGGCTGTCATTCGTGGATCTTTGACAGTCTTTACGCCAGAAACCCAAAAATATGACAACCAGTCTTATCAAGAAGCATCGTATAAACCAGTAACTGGGTTGTGTAGGTCAGATAGGCAGTCGCTCTATGTAAAATACTGGTATTCAGCTGCATCCGGTTAGACTGGAAGCTGACCCCAACATAGTTGGGAAAAGGCTAGGCAGATGAGATATTGTTGCTATTCGTTTTTCAATAAGCAACCCATGAAAATACCTTATTTCTTATTATGAAAGCACTTATTCACAGTATTATTACATAGCTCAGATTCCTTTGTAAGTCTCGACCTCGCTCCTGAATGGCTTTTAACGTCTAGTAGGGCTATCATCGGCACTAAGATAGGACTAATTAAAATGTAGTCCGGATTTATAATTCTAGAACAGATTTTATGATTAATGAAATGAAATGAAATAGTTTATTCTGTAAATAGGATCGGAATCACTTTTTTTTCTTTTTAATGGAGATTAGGTGCGCAGGATATATTATAGTGCACAAGTGTGTGAGCAAACACAGATGCTCTCTATCTTCACTCACTGTCATAGTCCTATGGGACGGCAATCCAACACGACCGAAGAGAGATCGGGCGCAGTATCAACGGGTTTACGTATTTTTACAGACACACACATGGATGCACACACAACACCAAACTCCGGGCTGCTACTGCGAAATTCCTAATGGAAAAAACCCTTCAACACTTTGACCGAGTAGGGAATCGAACCCAGGACCAACGACGCAGTTAAAGTCTTGAGTTTAAGTGAACCAGCCGCTCACACGAGCGCGGTGTGAATCGGGTCCGTGGAGTCATTTTACCTAATATTGTACGTGGTGTGTGTTCTATACCAAGAAAATATTTTTTTTATTATTACTTAATAGTGATGGAACAACGTTAATAATAAAAAAATATTTTCTTGGTATAGAACTCACACCACGTACAATATTAGGTAAAATGACTCCACGGACCCGATTCACACCGCGCTCGGTTGAGCGGCCAGTATATACGAGTATATAATTATACAGCCTATAGGTACAGCCCTCTCCCCCTCCCCTACATAACGTGGTGAATCATATCACAAAGCGTCAGAAATATCAACTGTCCGGTGCTGAGCAAATAAAATGGAACAATAACATTATATTTAAGCCTATGACTTCGAAGTTAATTGCGCATGAAGATATGGTGAAGTAGGGTGATGATGTATCCCGATGGGCGACGTGGTAAACTATTTAAGGGGTAGGCAAGTCTGTTCTTGTAGACGCAAACCTAGACTTCACGTTTCTACTGTATAGAAATTACTGGCTTGTGCCCGCGACCCACTCCGTCGCATCGCATCGCCTGCCCGAGATATTACTTCGTTATATAGCGTGATGTGATGTTATGTTGTGTGTTCCTTGATAAATGGGCGATCTAACACTAAAAGGATTTTTCAATGCGAACCAGAAGTTCCAGAGATTAGCACGTTCAACCAAACAAACAAACTCTACAGCTTTGTAATTTTAGAATATAATAGAAGTATAGATTATTGAGAAAGCACAATTAATACTTTATCCAGCCCAGGGATCAGGCTCTGTCAACCAACGAGGTATAACTTTAATATATAGGGTGTCCGGAAATGAATGGATAACCTTAATATAGCACATAATAGACCATAATATGGCTGTTTCATAAAAAAAAAAAAATACAAAAAAAAAACCTTTTTGACAAAAATACTGTTTAATTTCTAGTCACACTATTTACTCCCTCTCTGTCAGCATAGCCAACGTACAATATTATAACTGCTACGTTCCCGTTAGATTATTTCTGACTTCCACGCGGGCGAAGCCACGGGAAAAAGCTGGTGTAAAATAAGATAAAAAAATTAAATATTTACATACCGAGATCTTCCGTGCCTCGGATAGCACGTTAAGTCGTTAGTCCCGGCTGTCATGTGGATCTTTGACAGTCGTTACGGTCGTCAGAAGCCCGAAAGTCTAACAACCATTAACGATAATACGATAACCAAGGGGTATCGTATTACCCAGTTACTGGATTGTGGCAGGCAGATTGATTGCTTTTTTATAAACTAAAATGAGGAACAGCAAAAAATCACAAGAAATTAACAACGAGGTTTAATTTCCGGCATTTGAGCTTATGGAATGTAAAAGTAACAGCCAAACTCGAATCAAATGCTGTTGGGTTTTGCAGCCAATGGTGGTGACGTGAATCGATTTGTGTGAATAAGATTTAAAAAATCTTAAGTACGACACAACTTAGATGTAGCATCGGCAAAATTCGTAAAACCGATCACGATCCGAACTGAGTGCGCCTTCAACATCACCAATCTTTGATCTTTACGCATAAGCAATAACTTGTAACGTCATACGAGTATAACCAAATACATTCGTAAAATTGAAATCAATGAATGCAAATTTTCAAATCAATGCTACATCTAAGTTGTGTCATACCGTACCTAAGTGATAAGTTAAGTTAAAAAAAAATGAAAAAGGCGAGAAAAATGTGAGTTGAAAAATGATAATTTCTAGGTATGAGGTGTTGAAAGAAGGGGCATGAATCAATAATTTTATCGTTTTTTTTTAATATATGTATTGGTTGTGTATTTTTTTATTGAAAAGTTTTTGGATTATACTATAGTGATATATAAGCAGTGAGCAATACAAAAACAGTTTCGTACGCACAGCTACAGATCAAGCTATACAATTCCAGTCTAAGCTGATCTCTAATTGTATATGATTTCCTTACAATGCGAGGTCAGTGTGAACTGGAAAAGTATAGCTTGATGTGTAGCCGTGTGTACCTACCTGTAATATTCCCGTTCTGGAGGTTGTGACACAATTTCGGAAATACCTTTTTCTATGTATATTTACTAGGTAAGAAAAACAAAATTCTCTTTGCAATATTTATTGTTTCCGCTTCATTTACATTATACGACAAGATACACATAATTATTTAAATTAGACCACCAAAATCAACTACGTAACATTGTACACGAAAATAATTTCATTTTAAACCGACGAAAAAAAAAGGAGGAGGTTCTCAATTCGACACGTAATTTTTTTTTTTATGTATGACCACGCATTTTGTGACACGCAACTTTTTACAGAGTCGTCCGATTTGTTTTTTTTTTATTTTAGTCGATAGGGTATACCTCAAAGTTGGTCCCATATAAAATTGATTAAATTTGCTTGGGTAGTTTTTGAGTTAGCTTCAATAATACGTATTTATTCCCCACTTTTATATGGATGATATTCTAGTTTGTTTTACAGGTAGTGGTATTAGAATTTGTGTAGGGTAGGTACCACAACTAAAAAGTGAAAAATATTTTTTTTTTACAAAAAAATACAACCGTTTTCCAAAAACAACTCTACAAAGTGAAAAATAACTTTAATTTCGGAAGTCGGTGGCAAAAAACGAAAATACATTTATGCAATGCAATAAAACTTTTCAAAGATGATCCAAAGTACCAGTCTTATCGATACGTCAATAGGTCAACTTCTTAAATGGGAGTTCAGAAAATCGCTTACGGAACCCTTTGGATTTATTATCTCTTCAACAAAAGGGTGTATCAGGAAATCGTTTGCTAAATCAAAACCCATTTATTAACTAGGTGAAGTTTTGATGGAGGAAAAAGGTAATAATCGTTTTATGAGAAGTACATTTTTTATTGTTCTCGGCTGGATTGAATAGGGTAAAAGAGTAAACAGATTTTTAAATATTTCGTTTTTGGAAACTTTGTTTTTTTATGGAAATATAAATAATTATAACTGATTGGATTTAAATGGGATCAATTGAAAAAATGCTTTAAAATTGTTAAGTTACGTCAGTCAATATTTCACACAAGTTTTTTTTTTTCATTGCAAAACGGATTTAAGACAATCCAATGTGGTCTAACGAATACTTAATTACCTATACAAACCATTTTCCATAAAAAACGTCCCTGTCAGGAACGAAGTTCCTTACGCGATTCTGGCACGTACACACACACTCGTTTTATAATAGACAGAGAGAGGGGGCATAACACTTTTCCCTTATGTAACGGTGACGGTTTTACAATAAAAAAGTATGCCCAACGACCCTAACAATTCAACTTAACATGGACCGCGTAACCCTCTTTGATATCAGAAATAATATCGGCGTCTACGGCGTAGCCTCTAGCTACGATTGCTACGGCGTAGTGGCGTAGCGACGTAGCTAAGCTCGGTGGAACGATTGGGATCGTTCCTTTGATTGAGCAATCGATGCTATGCTCTGTGAAAAAGCTTGTTTTCTCTTTGTAATGTTAAAAGTAATATAGACTT
This sequence comes from Cosmia pyralina, assembly GCA_946251885.1. NCBI lineage: Eukaryota > Metazoa > Arthropoda > Insecta > Lepidoptera > Noctuidae > Cosmia > Cosmia pyralina. Next base: position 23,136,854 of record OX276354.1, on the reverse strand, counting down.
ATTTTCTTTCTAACTTTTCTTGCCACGTGTTTAAAGTGGAATTATTATTAGTTATAATTTACTACGATCCTTGATCCATGAAGTCGCTAACATGCATCAAACTATTTTGTACTAGCTGCGTCCCGCGATTTCACTCGGGTAGACCGGGACAAAAAGTAGCATATGTGTTAATCAAGGGTATAAGCTATTTTCATACTAAATTTCATCCAAATCAGTCCAGCCGTTTGAGCGTGAAGAAGTAACAAACTTACACACACACACACAAACTTTCACCTTCTTGTGACTTAATTTTAATTTTGTACTAAAGACAAACTACTAAGTCCCGTATTACAGAACGTCACTCAATACTCAAGCATTACTTAAAACTAGTTTCAACCAATCAAATGGCTTGAATCTAGTTTTAAGTAATGCTTGAGTATTGAGTGACATTCTGTTATACCCACTAGAACGAAAGCGGCTCTACACAATAAAACAGTCCATCATACAGTCATGCGTACGCGCACCGTGACGTCAGCCGGCACTTCACTTCACACGTGTTTACAAACAATGCCGAAGCGACGAACATTCTTGGAATCTTATAACGTTCGAATGTTTGTATGGATGCCAGAGAGCGGGACTCTATCGTAGTGTATGTTTCGTTTGAATGTATGATCGTATAAAATTCACAAAAACAAGTATGTAAAGAGCAAACACGGTTAGTTTCAGATTTCTAGATTCAAGATTTCTAGGTTTCTAGACAAAGAAAAAACAAGCGATGACCTATATTTTTTATGATTTAAAATGCATGCTGTGTTAACTCTTAAATATTCATTATTTACAAGCTTCCGAAGTTGAGACAAATTTGTTATTGTTTACTTTAGATTTTATGATAGCGAAAATAATATTTTTTTAATGTCATAGACTAGTTCAGTGAGTGTTGTCGTATCTCAAAAGGTTCGGACACAGATAATCTATCACAGTAAATGCATGGAATTGGATATTCCTTTTTAATAGTGGTGGAACAAGGTTAAAAGTAAAAAAAGATTGTCTTGGGAACTTTGTTCCCACGGACAATCTACTATTGGGGAACAAAGTTCCCGCGGTCGCGCAAGTGAATACGGACCTAAGATTTTGTGAACAAAACAACTTAGTAAGTCCAAGATCAATCATCAAGAAGCGTTCTTCCATTTAAAATGACACTTTACGTGCATTTAATTAGGTTTATTTTTACATAGACTGGAATAGGTACGGTACTCGATAGCCGTACGCTATGAGCGTACTTCGCCAAATACTTCAATACAGACTCATTAGATCGCGTCCGTATTCGGAAAGATATTGAATCAGGATAGTTTTTTTGCAAAGCCGGGTATTGTAATCAAGAAAATTGTGTGATATTTGAAGGTTGACATTGTAAAGCGCTATTAACATTTTATATGGTATACTCGTAAATGTTAGTCACTATTCATAAAATTCTTGCTTTGATCAGAGTAGACAAGCTCTACACACTTCTAATCACAAGACGCGTGCGTCCGACTGCGTCCCGCTTTGCAAACGCGGTCTTCCCGCGTCGCGGTCGCGTAGGTGTGCAAGGCGCCATAAGATAACACAGGCAGCGTCCGCCGCGCGACTGACGCTCCCGCTTCGCAGTCGCTTTGGTCGCTCAGGTGTGGCCGAACCTTAAATCACACAAAAACGCTTTTTTACAAATGCGTAGGTACCCAAAACAATACTATCCCTGTTATTTTAGTTATACAACACAGAAATTAATTCAGTACGCCCCTCTTCAATAAACTTAATTAAATATTCACCAACAAACTTTTATAGGAACCAACAAACAACCGAAACAAGGCCTCGTGTAACTAAAATTAGATCTCATAGCCACTACGAGATTCGTAGCTCGTAGCAAGTTGCTACGATAGTCATAGCCGCTACGAATCCGAGCGTAGCAAAAGCCTAATTAGATTGGGCGTCTATGAAACTGAGATCAGAGGAAATCTGACGAATAAAGTCAACAGTCGATGTAGCTTGATATTGTTATTTTCATGTATTCTGCCTTTGTAAGTGATTAATGTTGGTTTTTGCTTACAGAATGTTTTTATTTGGAAAATATAGAAGATATTTGTTATATTATTGCTTGCGAATCATATCTTCTTCTTATAAATAAAAAGAGAAGTCCTGACTGAGTGATTGACTGACTCTTCAACGCCCAGCCCAAACCCTTGGACCTAGAACGCTGAAATTTTGCACAGAGGTTCCCTTTATAATTTAGATAAGGAATAAGGAAGGAATTCCCGGTAGTACGTTCCGGTGGGATATTTTCGCAATAAGCCGCGGGCAAAAGCTAGTTCTAAAAAAGATCTATTAGTTGTGTGTATGTTTTAGAAGTGTCACCATTGAGAAATTAGAGATAGGTGATTTGTATTACTTTCTCCATAATCTGCAGACTTATTACTAGGGTTCCGTACCAAAATGGTAAAATGGAACCCTTATGGTGCGACTCAGTCTGCCTGTTTGTCTTTGGAAGAGTTTTAGATGACGTTTGCCCAACTATTTTGCACAAGGAATAAGGAAGGAATTCCCGGTAGTACGTTCCGGTGGGATATTCTCTCTTGTTCTCTTGGGTACTTTGCCACTCGACAACGATGTGGAGGAATTTTTCGATGCCATATTTAAGTTTTTTAATAGTTTTAGTTATGTCAGGATATAATTTTGTTATTTTTAGGTTATGTTTATATTACATTTAAATAAATTAATTTCAAATGATTTATACAGGAATGACTAAATACATACAATTTTGCAAATAAGAATGAAATAAAAATATTACTTTTTTTTTTTGCAACAGGGACTGATAAAAATTGGAAGTGGGGCTACTAGATTATGTGGGGTATCATATGAAAGAGCGCTCTTTGCTCATTCTCAAACATTTTTTATTCTTTTTTTTAGGCCGCATCGTTTTCGACTTTAGATACAAAATGTAAAAAAATATCCCCTCCCCCGCTCATCTCCGAAGTTTGCATAGAGAAAAATTTTAAATTATTCTATGTGATAGAAGTTTACATTACAGGAAACATAAAATGATGTATTTTTGATATCTTGTCTTTCTGCTAAAAAGCAGAAAAAGTGTGCTAGCTGAATAGATAGCACACTTTTTCAGAAATCGGAACGGAACCCTGGGTGCGCGAGACTAACTCGCTCTTGACCGCTTTTTTTTTTCAATGGTAGCGCTGCCTGTTATCAGCTATACTCGTCTTAAATTTATTAACCAAGAGAAGGACACAAATTTTCCCCGAAACGATACAATACTTACTGAACAATTAGACACACCCCACTAAATCCATCTATGTTCTCCTTTTCTCAGAAAGAAACAAAGCATAGAGAAGAAAATCATTAAATGTTTGGAAAGTAAACTAACTACAGAGAAAATTCTGTTTCTAAGCAATCTTGTACTCAAAAGTAAGAAATGTAATGACAATAAGGGGGACCCCTTTCCTAGTATTACCTGAGTTACCTGTTTTCGCCTAAGTTGTTGCCGACGGAACGGAATGTTGCAATTTGAAATATTATATTTTTATATACAGGCTGAATTTTTCAAGTGGGCGTGGATGGTCAAATTCGAAACTATGAAGAATATTGTAATTCTGATTGTACTGCAGTAAAATTCTTGAGATGTTGAATCTAGCTATGTATTGCAAACAATGGTCATCATCATCATCTTCCTGCCCTTATCCCATATTACTTGGGGTCGGCGCAACACGTTTTCTTCTTCCATTCTCCCCTGTCAACCGTCACGCTATCATTCACTCCCTTCTCTTTCATATCATTCCTCACACAATCCATCCATCTTTTCTTTGGCCTTCCTCTGCCTCTCGATCCGTCAACATGTATGTTCATCACTCTTTTAGTCACATGCGTTTCGTCTCTCCTCATTACATGCCCATACCAAGACAAACGATTTCCTTTCAACTTTTCTGTCACTGGCGCCACTTTCAAACTTCCTCTTATATACTCATTTCTCACTTTATCCATTCTCGTCACTCCACACATCCATCTCAACATTCTCATCTCCGCTGCATGCAATTTTTTTTCATCCGTCTTCTTCGCTGCCCAGCATTCCGATCCATAAAGTACGACAGGCCTTATCACGGACTTGTAAATTTTCCCCTTCAACTTGAGGGGCATCCGTGGGTCGCAAGTTGTTCCTGTAACCTGTAGCCATTTCATCCATCCTGAGTTGATCCGGTGCGTTATGTCTCGGTCTACTTCGCCATCCCCTTGGACAAGTGACCCGAGGTACCGAAAGTCGGAGCAGATCGGTAAGGGCAACACAAAGGCAATAACAATGGTCATCATTTTGAACAATTAATCAGATAAGATAAAGGTAACATAGACAAAATAAAAAAGTATTTTGTTAAAAATGAGCTGTTTCCTTTAGTTTGCCGTATGTCATTAGTTCCCAGAATTCGATCCTTATTAGCGACACTATCGAATGGTATAATAATACAGTGTTTTTTTTTTCAAAATCAACGGGTTCGATTCCTGGCTAAATATATTGATTTTTGAGTACTTTTCGCTATTCTTCATAGTTTCGGATTTGGCCATCCACGCCCACTCGAAAAATTCATCCTCTTTAAACAATTAGAACTAAGTATTGTTTTTGAACTCTTTATTTTATATTTCATGTTTTATAATAGGTCTTTACCCATGAAATTGCCGTTTTGTATGAAAAAATTTAAACGAATTTTTTTCATGCATTTTTTATTTGTATTAATCGAAGTAATCACCCATGCAATCAATGCATCTTTGCCAACGCAGTGGCAGTTTATTGATGCCCTTCTTAAAGAAATCAGCTGGACGGGAGGCAACAAATTCTTCAAAGGCATTTTGTACTGCCTCTCGGGTATTGATTTTTTTTCCCGCCAAGAAGTTATCCAAATTCTGGAAAAAGTAGTAGTCTGTAGGCGCAAGGTCTGGTGAGTAGGGCGGATGACGGAGAGGTTCCAACCCCAGTTCTTGCAACTTGGAGACCGTCTGCTGTGCAGTATGAGGTCGCGCGTTGTCGTGCAGGAGCAGCGGAGACGAGCGATTGACCAATGCTGGTTGGAGATGTGCCAGCTTCTCCATCATTGTGTTCAGTTCTTCACAGTACACATCTGAAGTAATGCTCACCCCGTTTGGTAAGAAGCTGTGATGAATCACACCGGCGCTAGACCACCAAACAGTGACCATCACTTTTCTAGGGGTAAGTTTTCGTTTAGGGCATTGTTTAGGTGCTGAACCAGGATCCAACCAACTTGCTGAGCGCTTGCGGTTATCAAACAGAGTCCATTTTTCATCGCAGGTAACAATGCGGTTCAAAATTCCTTCATTTGTGTGTCTGTTGAGCAGTGCAAGGCACGTCTCACGCAAATGGACCAATATTGTTTTGACGCTAACGTCGAAAGCTGCTGCTAATTCAGCCGTAGATTGTGTATCATCAGTTTCCACAATCGCCTTTAATTCGTCATTGTCGACCAAAGTCTTCGGACGACCGCGAGGTTCATTTTTCAGGTCGAAATTTCCAGAACGGAAGCGAGCAAACCAATAACAAGTGGTGCGTTGGCTTGTAGTGTTCGCTCCGTAAACGTCGTTGATGTTGCGTGCCGCTTGTGCCGCGTTGCTGCCACGACGGTACTCATATTCCATAATTACTCGAATTTTTAACGTATCCATGATGACGAAAAATATTGAAATGTGATGAAAATGTAACACTAATCAATAAACAAATGACTACTTTTGGAAAAAAAAATCCATGTTTTTAAAATAAAATTAATTTGAAATTTGAATTCTTAGCCAAACAAAAATGATTTTGATTTGAAATGGCCAGTGCTGCAGAACGGCAATTTCATAGGTAAAGACCTAATATAATTGTTTTTTATCTCACTGTAAGTATGTTTTCGATATTATTGTCTTGAAAAATAATTGAGTGCATATATGAAGTAAAATAAGTTAATTTTGTGTTGGATACATTTTTGTAGTAGTTACCTTCCTTAAGTAAAACTATCATTCTATTAACAACCTCAGAAAACTTAGCATACGGAAAGTTGTTTAATACTTTGGAGAAAGAAGCCGATTGATGGATGAAGTTGGGTTGGGCAGCGTTTGGAAAAATTCGTCAAGTCTTTTCGTCACCTATCCCGCAATATTTGAAGACTAAGGTTTTCAACCAGTGCGTTCTGCCCATTATGACATACGGTGCTGAAACATGGGCACTGACAGTCGGGCTGATCCACAAATTCAAAGTCGCTCAGCGCGATATGGAGCGGGCTACGCTTGGAGTTTCTTTAAAGGATCAGAATCAGAGAATTAGAGGAGGAGAAGGAGGAAATCAGGAATGAAGTTATCCGGAACAGAACCGGGGTAACTAATATAGCTTGCAGAGTAAGCAAACTGAAATGGCCGTGGACTGGTCATGTTTGTCGAAGGACCGAAGGCCGGTGGAGCAGACGAGTCCTGGAGTGGAGACTGCGTATCGGCAGGCGTAGTGTGAGATGTCTCCTAGCTAGATGGATCGACGACCTGAAGAAGGTGGCTGGAACTAATCGTATGTGGAAGGCGGAGGACAGGGTCCTATCCTTCGCCTATCGCAGTCCACTGCTGCACATAGGTAGAGGCCTATGTGCAGCAGTGGAGTATAGGTTGATAGACTGCGGAGTTGATTGCTTGAAGTTTAATAACTTATCATGCAAGGTAACCTTTTTTTTTTTTTTTTTTTTTGTGGATGGGAAATCATCGAATGACTTCTCCCGCTCTGGGTAGAGCGGGAGGGCGTGTCAGACTATTACTGACTAAAACCCACCCATGCTCCTTCAGGGGCCACGGTATCTCTTTCGAACTACCCGCGACCCCGGCGGCAAGGTAAGCTACCGTTACAACGATGTTTGGTGCTTTTGCCCAACAATGATATCTTTCAGCTGACGTAATTATAATGGTACAGTCAGTGCTCTGCATTACCTGACTCTTTTAAAAAGAAGTGGAGGGGAAGAGGGTTCGGGTTATGCAGAGCACTGACCTAACTTGTTCCTCAACTCTGGCTTGCCTTTATTGGCTGGCTGGAGTGAATACTGACGATAAACAGAGCTCCCACCTCTTTTTTGCCTTTATTGGCCAATTTGAGTGAAGTTTCGCAAGAGCAAACGTGCTCGGAGGATGAAAGTATTGTAATAAAATACTGGTAGGGATCTTGACTGTACTTCCAGGATTGTCCTGATAGCTGAGGAATACCTCTCCACTCCTCATAAGCACCTCAGGACATGTTGCCCCCTTGTCGCTGTGACACTATGTGCTAGCGACCATTTTCGGGGGACCTTATTGAGTGTGCAAGTCACCCCCTGTCAATTTATCTGTGTATTTTATATAAAACATTAGTGAGGCATGGGCCATAGTCTATCCATAGTTTTAGATAATTAGTTCACTTTAGCCACCCAAACCCACAATTCAAAATATTTGTATCCATGTCCTGCAATGGTCCTACACCAACCGGAGGTTGTCCATAGGTGCACTTGCATAGTGTGAACAGGGATAATTATCAGTTGGTGCTTCATTTAATTAAATACGACTAACGGACCTCTGCGAGTTGGCTTCGGCACTTCGTACGCCTTCCAAAGGTCCGGGAACCCAGGGTCCAGAGATTTGTCAAGAATGGTACTAACTTGTAATTCGATGCCTATTTTTGATGTAATAAATGTGACTCTTACCATCATCACGTCATATCAAAAGCCCGTACTATTTCCTATTGTGACGTTCACACTGATTAAGAAACGTGGTTCCAAACAATTCTCCAATTTACCTCCTTTCGTTCCCAAAACATTCAATCATAAACAGGGACATCTCCCAAACCTTATAGGAAACCCGTGACGACACACAACCATAACCATCCCATACATAATATCGGTATCTCTTGAGACAGCAAGAGTACAGACGACAAAAGAGTTAGGTGTGCAGGCAAGAAATACTTGAAGATATGTTGCATCATTTATGCAGCCGCACTGGTCGATCGACCTGGTTAAACTACGCTTGCCGCGGTTGGTCCATGCATGGGTGAAAATCTTTACATACCTCCGTGCCCCGGAAAGCACGTTAAGCCGTTGGTCCCGGCTGTCATTCGTGGATCTTTGACAGTCGTTACGAGTCGTCAGAAGCCCGAAAGTCTGACAACCAGTCTTACCAAGGGGTATCTTATTACCCAGTATGTGAGTTGTGGAGGTCAGGCAGGCAGTTGCTTCATGTAAAATACTGGTATTCAGCTGCATCTGGTTAGACTGGAAGCCGACCCCAACAATGTTGGGAAAAGGCTAGGCAGATGATGAGGTTGCATCATTTAGATAAATTCACTGGTCCTCACACTAGGATTCCCTGTGCTGTGTGTGTGAGAGTGTGTGTTTGCTAACAATAAGCAAAAATTAATGGAAAAGTAGGAGAAAATACAAAAAAATATGTACATCTATTTTTTTGTCTCGTATTCCGTACTTTTGTGAAAAAAAATATGAAATTTGAAGATATCGGAGAACGCATTAAATACCTACATGCATTGCGCAGAATAATTGAAACTGCGAATGTAGCGATTTCTTAAAAATAAGATCTACGCAAAACAGAGTAAAAAGATGACCCTTTTTTTGTTTGTTACCTGCTTACTCATTTCATTTGTTGATAGTACATGTTTACATAACCGTACTTGTACTGAAGATGTTTTCACTGAAATTACTTTCAGCGGGCGATAATGTTGATTGAAATTCTGGCAAGTCTGCTGGGAATAGAGTGTGCTTACATGTTGCTTGTTTATTATAATAATGCTAACAAGTTTGAAAAATACGTGGACATAATCACAAAAATAAGTAAGTTTTAAATTTAATATAAAATATTATCATGGACTAGTTCCTCTTGCACATAACATCAGCTAAAAGGCGTCCACTAATGGACATAGGCCTCCCCCAAGCACCGCCACTGGACCGATCCTGTATACAGGGTGTCCTATAATTAATGCATAACCTCTTAAGGGATCATTGTACTAATCATTATGATCAACTTTTACTATGGGACCAAACCTGAACTCGTGATAAAAAATCAGCTCGCATAACTCGTCAAAATGTAGGGAACAGATGATTTTTTTTTTCGCGATTTCAGATTTTGGTCCCATACTAAAAGTTGTTCATATTGATGAGTACAATGGCATCTTGAGAGGTTATCCATTAATTAAGGGACACCCTGTATATCTGAGGCCTTAGTGCGAGTTTTTACACGTACATCAATTTGTATGGAGTAATTGTGTTTTAAATCATAGTCACCAGATGGCGCTTATTCCGATTGAATACAAATTGAAGTTTACGTTAAGGTGATCGAGTAAGTCCTCTCACTAAGGCCTCTGTAATATCTGACTGTTCTGTAGTATCAGCACAAACTGTGTGATAATTTTAGTATTTTTTTTTTAATTATCAATTAATTATTTTCAATTTGATTTAGTTTTATTTTACTTTGACATTTAATTTTTTATGGACTTTTTTATTTTATTTTGACATTTAATTTTTTATTGATTATTTTATTTTAATTTGACATTCAATTTTTTATTGATTTTTTTTTTTGACATTTAATTTTGTATTGATTTCTTTATTTAATTTTGATACTTTAATATTACTATAATAATTTCATAACTGTGACTGTCAATTTTTATCCTGTACCTATTTTCATTATTTGCATACCCATGTGATGGTTAAACATGGAGAACTTTATTATTCATTTAAAAACAAAACATCAATGTATTTTTTTACCCATGTTTGCAAATTAATAAAATTATTTATTATTTATTTATTATTATTTAAAAAACATTAGCCGGGTTATCTTAGGGTACCCCGGATATAACATAATATTAAAACATGCTAGTATTCTCTAAAGGGTTAGGCAGAGGTGTACCTACAGAACACCCACAACTTGCCAGTTATGTTTAAGCCCCATTTAATAGGGGGCGAGGCTACTGCCATCACCCGGGCACAAATACAGACAGCGAGCTGCTACTGAGTTATTACTCAATGTTATATTGCCGAGCTTTTACAAATAAAATATCAACAACATGCTTTTCTAATATTCATGTTGAACCATCTATTAAACTCTTAAAAAAATACGGCCATTTTTGCGACATATATTATTTTGATACTCGCAAGTATACAAAGTGTTTATTCAACAAACTTATCAAACAGTAGAAATATTTTTTAACGTAAATGACTAACTAACTAACTATACAAATAAATACAAAACAAAAGGACACTTAGGCGTCGAAGTACTCGTCCGCATCGATGTCATCCGGAAACGTGCCCAGAAGACTGGCAGCATTGCCATGTTGAATGGCAATGCTAATTCTTAAAATGCATTTACAAGCAGTTTATGTTCTCTTTATTATCGTTGCAACGTTACGCGAGTGCATTGTAAGTACGTTTTAATACGAGTAGGTATGCGCTCGTAAATTTAGCCTGAAAAAGATGTAGTTATAGCCTCGACAAGAATTCATTTAATAATCATTGTGTTAGGGTCGTCTTCAAGCCGCCGGGGTCGCGGGTAGTTCGAAAGAGATACCGTGGCCCTGGCACGGGCAGCTGAAGGAACATGGGTGGGTTTTAGTCAGTAAAAGTCTGACACGCCCTCCCGCTCTGCCCAGAGCGGGAGAAGTCATTTGGTGATTTCCCATCCGCAAAACAAAAAAAAAAAAAAAAAAAGGGTCGTCTTCAAGTAATATTTTGAAGAATTATCACTCATGATGGCCATTGTTATGCAACGCCAGTGTAAAAGCATCAAAATATTCACGCCTTTGAAAAGAAAAGAACTAATAGACCATCTAGAAATAAAATTCATAGTTTTACCTCGAATTTATTCTCAACAAACACCGGATCCGCGAAACGCGCGTTTAATTTCAGCTGCAACCGAATTTTAACTAAGTTAATTATTAGCTTCGTTCAAATTCGGTTACAGCTGAAATTTGTCATGCAACCGTGCAGGCCGCTGTGTGGATTTACATACAAATGAATAGTATTATACATCTTTGCATAATATCGTCCGCAGATCTATGCTGTAGGTGTTCCGGGTCATTTGAGCAAGTTGAGTTATACGGGATAAGGTATTTTGGTGTAGGATTAGCTCTTACTAATGGAAATGCTTTAGACTGCTGACAAATTGCTTGATCTTTTTATTGTGGTCTTAAGAACAGGGAAAAAAATGCGTAAATATTATTGTATTATCTATGTAAATAAAAATGATTAGCTTAATGTGCTGCTAAGTGCAAAACTCGAGAACGGCTGGATTAATTCTGCAGATTTTTTTTTGGTCCGGGCTGAGTCTGAGGAAGGTTCTTATGAAGTGAAAAATTGCACGGAAAAACGTAAAAAAACAAATTTTGCTTTTTCCCATACAAACTGTTTGTAGCTGTTTATTCTATAGATGACAACCTGAATGCCAATTCTCGTACTTAAAAACGTTCAAATTCAAGTCGCAATCTCATGCCAGCGACAATAAAAACAAAAAATTAGCCATACCTTTAAATTAGTCATACCTTAGCGGCCACGGCTTATTTTAATTTAATTTAAATATTTGAATTGTTTTTTTTTTTAAGGACGCTTTTAACGTTCTGCATCGTTCTCACATGTGAAATTTCAACATGAATGATGTAACCATTATTTTGTAACCATATCTTGATTTAAAAGAGTGTCCGTGGAGTTTCTTGCCCGTTCTTCTCCATAGGTACCTACTATGCTTTGGAATGGGCGCCTAGCTTCATCTTTTTGACTGACCGACCCCTTGACAATTCAAAAGTGCCTGTAATTGGTTTAATTGAAATAAATGCTTTGAGTTTGAGTTTGAGTTTGAGTTAGGTAAACACTATATAATTTTTGGCAGATTGAGACTGATATGAGATTAGGAACGTTGAACGTTGATACGGGAATTACCCCTCTGATGTAATATAAACTACTTGAATGCATCCGTATCCGTAGTAGTATTCTTCCTACGATATACAGTTTAACTTTGGCAGTTAAATTTGAACAGGACAACGTCTGTTGCGTCAGTTAGTGCACAATAAATTGTAGGTAAGTGTTATATTGACTGCCTCGTTGGGCTAGCCGTTGCAAGCGCAACTATTAAGTATGAGGTCCAGGAGCTAGACCACCACCTCTTAAAGCAGTATTATTTTAATCTTACATGAGTCTGGGAAGGAGATGAAGCTAGACGTCCTGTATAGCTCCATCTCTTTCTCACACTGATGTAACATTAAAATAATACTGCTTTAAGAAGTGGTGGTTGGCCCCCTGGATTTGGTACCCGGGTTATTGTGTTGTTTCATTTCGAAGGCTGGAAAAAAAAGTCAAAGTAGCAGCTCGGAGTCAGGATGTTTGCCCGGGTGATGGCAATGGGCTCGCTCCCTATTACACGGGACTTAAACATAACTGGTGAAATGTGGGTGTACTATAGGTACAGCTCTGCCTAACCCATCGGAGATAACAGGCGTGGTGATGTTATCCTACTATTCTACTATAATCAATTAATATTATACTGGCGAAAATTTGTGAGTGTGTGTGTATGTTTGTTACTTCTTCACGCTCAAATGGCTCGACCGATTTAGATGAAATTTAGTATGTAGATAGCCTATACCCTGGATTAACACATAGGCTACTTTTTATGCCGGTAGTAGGTTCCCGAGGGATAATTTCCAACATCCACGCGAGCGAAGCCGCGGGCAACGGCTAGTGTAAGTATTATACCATCATATTTTACAACAGATCTGATTTCAACATTTGAAGTAACAGAGGTCAAAGGCTGCTAAGAGTCATGTTTGGTTTTTATGAACTATTAGATATTGAAAAAAAAAATAAAAGTCGTTAACAGTATTTCAGTTAAAATCTATAATTTCAGATAAAACAAACAATAATTAAAGCATTTCAACCTACACTTAACAGACTGCTATCCCAACCTATTTTCCCAGCCTCCATTCGATTTAAAATACAACACTGACGACCGTGCCTACACACGGCGTATAAACCGCGCCATAGAAACAACGTGTCAGTCAACAAGCTGCCATAGTGATCCATACAACTCTGACGACCGTGCCTACACACGGTGTATAAACCGCGCCATTGAAAAAACGTGTTAGTCAACAAGTTTCAATAGTTATCCATACAATACTGACGACCGACACACGGTGTACAAACTGCGCCGTAGAAACAACGAGTCTGACAACAAGCTTCCATAGTGATCCATACAATACTGACGACTGACGACCGTACCTACACACGGTGTATAAACCGCGCCGTAGAAAAAAAGTGTCAGTCAACAAGCTCCTATAGTGATCCATACAACACTGACGACCGTGCCTACACACGGTGTATAAACCGCGCCGTAGAAAAAACACATCTGTCAACAAGCTTCCATAGTGATTCACACAATACTGACGAGCGTGCCTACACACGGCGTATAGTCCACGTCGTAGAAAAAACGTGTCAGTCAACAAGCTTCTATAGTGATCCATACAATACTGACGAGCGTGCCTACACACGGCGTATAATCCACGTCGTAGAAAAAACGTGTCAGTCAATAAGCTTCTATAGTGATCCATACAACACTGACGACCGTGCCTACACACTGCGTATAAACCGCGCCGTAGAAAAAACATATCTGTCAACAAGCTTCCATAGTGATTCACACAATACTGACGAGCGTGACTACACACGGCGTATAATCCACGACGTAGAATAAACGTGTCTGTCAAGCTTCCATAGTGATTCATACAACACTGAGAGACTAAAGGATGGACGGAACTAAGCGCACACATACTAAAAAAGCGGCTAAAATTATATCTAGTTGGGAAAGCATACAACAGTATTACAGAATTTTTAAATGACAAAATGAATACGAATTTAACAAATATAATATTTACTGATTTTTTATAATTTTGACTATTTATAATTATATTATAGGACAATTTAATTAAAATCTGTAATTTATTGTTTAAATTTAATTTTTAGTTTGTGTAAAAATTTAATAATGTTTTTAGCGTTGTATAAATACCTATATTTGCTTACCTTTATATTTGTATGCCACAAAGGCCGACCATGACGGATCTTCTTTGTTTATATCAACCTGCATGCCTTGTATGTTACTCATGATCTACAAAAAAATGTCATATCATCTTATCTTATCTTACTGACGACCGTGTCTATACACGGCGTATAAACCGCGCCGTAGAAAAAATGTGTGTGTCAACAAGCTTCCATGTGATCCATTCAACACTGACAACAGTTCCTACACAAGGCGAATAAACCGTAGCTTTTCAAGGCAAGAAAATCGTGTGTGTAGAAAGGGCCTTACACATTCTAGTCTGTTCAATTACAGTGAGAAAGTATAATGTTAAGGCAATTACAGGAGCAATGCAGTATTCTCTCTAAAATTGCTTGTTGGCTACTGTTACTGCAGCACTATCAAAAATTAACTAATAAAGACTTAACTGTTTCTCTATTAAGGAAACAGTTAACAACTATTATAAGAAAATATTGTTGTAGAAATTGTTTTGAAAGTCTAAAGCTACTAAGATGGGTAAAATGACAAGAACATTAAATATTCTTGCACGAAAATGGTTCTGACCGCGAGCATTCGTTTCATGGATTTGTTTTGCAAACATTGCTTGCAGGAGCATTTACGTTTACGTTTAAATTAGTAAATAACGCACAATCAATAAAAAATCAACCGTTCTTCTTCGTTCGCAGCATTATGCTGAGCGATGGCCGTTTTGTTTGGATGTGACGCATTATCCCCCAACTTGTTCTTTTTTGTGCTAGTGTTATTTCTTTGCGTTATCTTTACCGCAAATAAACGTATTTTCTTTTCTTTCTTCATCTCCTAATCTAATCTATCTAATTAGCCTGTGCTGTCCCACTGCTGGGCAAAGGCCTCCCTCTCCCTTTTCCACACAATTCTATCTTTTGCTAGTGTCGACCAGTCCTTTCGGTAGGAATCAAGCTCAACATGCCATTTTCTTCTCCTACTATTATTTAAACTAAACATACAGACATCGGAACCTCAAGAGTATTAAAATTGTACTTCTCCGTAACTTGAGGTACGGAACCCTAAAAAGATAGCAAAGCTTTGTTCAATTACAGAGACTCTCTTACTTCTAATATTGCCAGCACACTATCAAAAATGAACTAATAAAACCAGCAAAGACTTTGCTTGTATTGCCTGCAGCTGTATTACGTAATAGTGTGCGAGTGAGTTCATTTTCTCCAGTATTAAAGCAAACTGTTAAGAGTTTTTTTTTTAACTTAGTTAGGATACTTAGTAGTTGGTTACAGCTAGAGATGGGAACTGCAGTTAACATACTTATACAATTACCGTGACAGGGCCTGATTGACTTTTATAGTTCATGGTCTTAAGCAATAAGAATTTTGTTACGAGCTGGAGTTCGGGATTAATAAATTCATACCAATTTACACCAATAAACACATTATATTTAAATAATTACAAATACACAAATCAGAATCTTTATGCAGAATCAATTGTAGTTCACTGGTGTTCACTGCATCGCGTTCTAAACTGAACTGCTTTCATCATCATCATCATCATCATGTCGTCCACACCGTATCCGGCGATGGCGACTCCTATATGTTTTTTAATCTGTATGAACTGCTTTACACCGCTGACAACCCTCTATATGACGAATGTAAGCTCTAGAAAGTTCGAGGGCATAATTCGAGAACATTCTAGTACTTACGGGAATAATCTAGAATGCTGCAAAACGACACTTAACCATCTAAAAAATTCTGAAAGGGTTTAGAAGGTTCTAGAAAACTGTCACGAATCGACGTATCGTGTAGTTCTGATACTCGATTACAGATGGCGTTGGCGTCTACGTAACAATATTATTATAAGTAATGTTTGTGTTTTATGTTTGTAATTTTAAGACATCTTTTTCCGATGACTATAGTTCTGGCCGGTAACTGAATGAGTAAAAATTTTGTAAATTAAGTTAACGTTTGAAGTAAGTATTACAGAACTATTTCAGGTCAGTATTTTTCTCAAGACTCGTTAATTAAAACTTGTCTACACTAATTTGATTGTTTGAGCCTTGTCGAGTTAGGCCCTACCACCCTAATGGCCTGTTTCACCACCTACGATTAAGTTCCTATTAACTTACTTGGCAGATAATTTCATACAAATTTTGTTCCTTTTTGAATTTATTCGTTGAGTAGTGGCTATTCGGACATCGTGAAATAGGCTCTAAGAATGCTGTTGCTATTTTGATATGCAATTTTAAAAATTTTACAATATTTATTATTATTTTTATTTATTTATTTTATTCATTCGTATGGTGTACATAAAAAGGAGGAGCTCGTGACTAAGTAATAACAGCCGCACGGGTCGATCCATCAGGTTAAGCTACGCTTGCCGGGGTTGGTCAGTGGATGGGTGATCTTTACATACCAAGACTCCTCCGTGCCTCGGAAAGCACGTTAAGCAGTTGGTATCGGCTGTCATTCGTGGATCTTTGACAGTCGTTACGGGTCGTCAGAAACCCTAAGGTCTGACAACCAGTCTTACCAAGGGGTATCGTATTACCCAGTAACTGGGTTGAGGAGTTCAGATAGGCAGTCGCTCCATGTAAAATACTGGTATTCAACTGCGTCTGGTTAGACTGGAAGCCGAACCCAACCTAGTTGGGAAAAGGCTAGGCGGATTGATTGATGGTGTACATAGAAAAGAGATTTTAAGATTCTATTCTATTCTATTCGCCTGCTTAATGTATACACATCTACCAGAATGGTTGTTTGATTCACTACAGTACTAAGCATATACTTACATTTTTAGGAAGAAGCCAATTGTGAGTAGTGTAATAGTTGTAACAACTTATGAAATTAAGGAACCTTATATACTCATAAAAAGGTCTACCTTTACTTTAAAAACCGGCCAAGTGCGTGTTGGACCACGCACAATGAAGGGTTCTGTAGTTGGGATGAATTTATCTTAATAACAATCTTAACATTGTAGTTGAAAACATGTTCTCCCATACATTCCAACTGTAAATGTAAGTTTGTACTCACAATATTGATAGATTTACCATGTTATTTTAAGACCACAGACTTTTTATAGGTTTTCCTGTAATCTACACGTAAAGATCTATTTTCTGTATTTTTTTCAAAATTTTAGGCTCAGTAGTTTCGGAGATAAGGGGTGGAATGGTAAATTTTTGTCTATTTTCTTAAACAATTTATTTTAAAATTATAAAAAAATATATTTGAGACCCTCATAGTTAGCCCTTTTATTTGACATGCCACATGGTGTAATTTGCAAAACTTTTTTTTTTTCTTATTTGCCCCCCAAAAGTAACCTCTACATTAAAAATTCATTTATTTACTTTACCCTTCCGTGTTTGGGTCACAGAAATTCATATCTGTACCAAATTTCAACTTAATCGGTCCATTATATTCGGAGCAAATTGACTGTGACAGACGGACAGACAGACAGACAGACACACGAGTGATCCTATAACGGTTCCGTTTTTTCCTTTTTAGTTACGGAACCCTAAAAAGGAAACGAGCGTTAAGAAAAACGTGTTATAAAGTTCGCCGGGCACTTCCAAATTTGCCCAGAAGACGTTTTCATTATTCTACGCAGTGTCACTTGATATATGAGTGCGTACGCAGCGGCGGTGTCATTAAGTCCCGTTTGAATGGGTCTAGTACTGGGGCGAGTCGTTTATAATAGTTTTAAGTGGATGAGTAATGGAACTAGTGCGAGAGGGAACAGAGTGTGCACCTGTGTTTGCGTATACGCTTGTGTGTGCATCATTAATCTTCTTCTTAAAGTCATCATCTGTCTAGCCTTTTCCCAACTATCTTGGGGTCGGCTTCCAGTCTAACTGGATGCAGCTGAATACCAGTATTAAACATGGAGCGACTGCCTATCTGACCGCCACAATCCAGTTACGGGGTAATACGATACCCCTTGATAAGAATGGTTGTCAGACTTTCGGACTTCTGACGATAACGGCCGTCAAAGATCCACGAATGACAGCCGCGACCAACGGCTTAACGTGCTTTCCGAGGCACGGAGGGGTCTTGGTATGTAAAGATGGTCACCCATCTACGGACCAACCACAGCAAGCGTAGCTTAACCCGATCGATCGGCTGTTTTTACTCAGCCACAAGCCCCTTCAATCTTCTTCTTAGCGTATCGATAGCAAATAAGGTTGTGAAAATTCAAATATTATGTTTAGCCCAAAATTCTGCCACGCTTACTTCGATCACTGACGCAGTCATATGATCCTCAAGTGCTCAGGTGACACGATGCAGCGTAAGATGGAAGGTGCATTATAATATCTCCGGCGAACTTGGCTAAACTCCGTTGTGACTGGATGACGTGACCGAAATTCGGTCGGGAGGATATTATAATAAACTAGCTGTGCCCCGCGGATTCACCCGCGTAGATCAGGATAAACAGTAGTCCATGTGACAATCCAGGGTGTCAGGTATCTCCATACCAAATTTTATCAAAATTGGTTCAGCCATTTGAGCGTGAAGAAGTAACGAACATACACACACTCTCACAAACTTTCGTCTTTATAATATTGTGTGATGGAACTACTTGATTTTTTTTTATTTATTAAAACTTTATGCAAAAGTAAAAAAATACTGTAGGTACAAAGGCGGACTTAATGCCTGAGGCATTTTCTACCAGTCAACCTTAGAGTGATGCAGAGGCAAATCATGATACACATGGTTTTTACTAGTGGTACCTGAGCTACCTACGCAGTCGTGAGAGTTATTTTTATCAGTAACTGAAAAAACCGAAAACTGACTCATCAACGCCCAGCCCAAACCCTTGGACCTAGAAAGCTGAAATTTTGCATAGAGGTTCCCTTTATAATGTAGACAAGGAATAAGGAAGGAATTCCCTGTAGTAAGTTCCCGTGGGATATTTTCCGACATCCACGCGGGCGAAGCCGCGCGGGAACTGCTAGTAATTACATATTGGTGACCGTCCCACTGTTTGAGTGACCGAACTTGCTGAATTTATACAAAATATACGTAGGTAAACAAGGAAAATCATTTTTAACAAAAATGAAATAAAACATTTTCTAACTTGCTCCGGCGAATTTCTCAGGTTACTTCCGGAGCTCATGTCTCGTTAATCTGTAACAATGTATTTTGTATGAAGAACATATTATAATTAATGAACAAATGTAAATACTCCGTTTTATGAAATACTTTACTTTGGAAAATACATAGGAAAATAATGTTCACCCCACACAAATCATTTGCTGGAATAAAAGATGAAAGAACAATACGGAATCAGATCGTTCTGAATAAAAGGCTTTAACATATTTCCATGTTATAGCAAAGCATCAAAAGGCGAGTAACCATCTTTAAACCAAACGAGCCTCATAACGAATGGCTCGAATAATTTAATAATTCACTCTCCTGCCGTTCACTGGAATTCATAACATCTTAAGCTCTATTATTTTAAACGTAGTGATGATTTTCCTTTGAACATATAATTATGAATGTTTTCTTTATATTCGTGTTATTTGACATAGCCATTGTTATTCTATGAAGGCATGTGTACGTATTTTACATGTAACGCCTTCGTACATTATGTATGAGAGAACTGATTAATTTTTGAAAGGTATTTTTTGTGGTACGTGTTGATTTGGTTTTGTGGCTCAGATGGTACAACTAGCTAGGGCATGTAAATGTTTGTTTGAAAGAGATTTTATTGTTGCTGTTATATTGTCGTAGTTACTATGAACGAGCCGTATATTTTATCGAACTAATAACCATTGGAATAAAATTGAAAAGTTCTAGGATGACAACATAACTGTGATTTAAAAAATCACAAAACCCGACTGTGTAAAAAGGGAACTTAAAAAATGATGGAAACAAGTTATATAACTAAAAACTATAAACAACGTCATGCAGTTGGAGGCATCTTCTTAAAATACCTCTTGCCTCCGACTGCATGAGATTGTTTCGCCTCTTTACGAGAAAAACGTGACATTTCGGAATATTTTTGATACAAGTGGAGAATTTTTGTCATTTCATTCGAGGCGGAATTAACACCCGAGCCGTAGGTAAGGTTGTTTTTGAGCCGAGAACTGCAATAACTAATGTCCACGTGTATCAAACGACGTTTTTCAATACACTTTTGAAGAAATAAAATAAAATAACGAAAAATATTTTTCTCATGAATTAAATGAAAATTATGATTTAAATTTTCTTTTTTTTCCGTGCTTTGCTTTCGCCAGGTTGAAGGAGAAGCAAAGGTATAAAGCCGACAAACAGTCTAATATGAAAAATAAAATTCAAATATTTTGGAGTTTAGAACACAAATAAATGTTAATTTGTTCATAAACGTTTTTTTATTGTAATAATCATGGTTTTTGATGATATAAACATTATTTAAATATTCAAAAAATATTATCGCTGTAAAGACGCATATATCTTTGCCGAGATTAAAAAAAAACATTCACCTCCTAATAGAGACTCCTAATTGTGAACCTAATCGTAGTGCGATATGAACCAGTGTTCGAGGAAATGTATTGAGAAATATGTTTATTGTTATTATTCGATAATTTAATATAATATTCGATTATAGAAACTTTTCGTGTATTTTTTAAAACTTTATTAGATAACTCATTTAACGCAAAAACACATTCATTTTCTTGTCATATTTTTTTTTAAAGTTTACATAGCGCTTCCTGTAAAATTGCTGTTTGCATGTTTTTCTCGCAAAGATGCGGTTTATAGTATTAAATGATATTTTGTTTCCATCTTTTTAAAGTTCACTTTTCACATAGTCACGTTTTTTAATTTTTTACATTTACTTTTTTACTTTACTCTTTTTTTTGGATTTGCAGGTGCAATACTAAAAGTAAAAGTCACTAATTACCAGTCACCCTATATAAAAATTATATAGCCTATGTCACTCCTACAATTAAGACGAATCTAACAACATCTCATAATGTTAAAATCTATCAAGCCGTAAGCTACAGAGCGTGCCAAAAAAATAGACAGACATACATACATAAACATATTCTCGAAAACATTACCCTCTTCCTGTGGCAATCCGGTAAAAAAAGAGTCTTGTTAGACGGCTTTATGTGGCTGACAACCATAAAAGCTGTGTAAAACTGGATCATTTTTCAAGCCATAAGCTGAAATAGATGAGAGTTTTCCGTTTCATATTTATATTCTACTAGCGACCCACCCCGGATTCGCAAGGGTAACCCGTTTGCCTAAAAAAAATAATAATTAAAAAAAGGCTAATCTGAAGATTGCCTGAAAATTTAATAAAAATCGCTCCAGCCGTTTTGGGTGTACCTATACAAACATACACACATCGATTTTTATATACGTTTAAAGATCGACGTCTAAATAATAGGTCTTTACCTATGAAATTGCCGTTTTGTATGAAAAAATTTAAACGAATTTTTTTCATGCATTTTTTATTTGTATTAATCGAAGTAACCATGCAATCAATGCATCTTTGCCAACGCAGTGGCAGTTTATTGATGCCCTTCTTAAAGAAATCAGCTGGACGGGAGGCAACAAATTCTTCAAAGGCATTTTGTACTGCCTCTCGGGTATTGAATTTTTTTCCCGCCAAGAAGTTATCCAAATTCTGGAAAAAGTAGTAGTCTGTAGGCGCAAGGTCTGGTGAGTAGGGCGGATGACGGAGAGCTTCCAACCCCAGTTCTTGCAACTTGGAGACCGTCTGCTGTGCAGTATGAGGTCGCGCGTTGTCGTGCAGGAGCAGCGGAGACGAGCGATTGACCAATGCTGGTTGGAGATGTGCCAGCTTCTCCATCATTGTGTTCAGTTCTTCACAGTACACATCTGAAGTAATGCTCACCCCGTTTGGTAAGAAGCTGTGATGAATCACACCGGCGCTAGACCACCAAACAGTGACCATCACTTTTCTAGGGGTAAGTTTTCGTTTAGGGCATTGTTTAGGTGCTGAACCAGGATCCAACCAACTTGCTGAGCGCTTGCGGTTATCAAACAGAATCCATTTTTCATCGCAGGTAACAATGCGGTTCAAAATTCCTTCATTTGTGTGTCTGTTGAGCAGTCCAAGGCACGTCTCGACGCGTACTTTGCGCTGGCGATCATTGAGTTCGTGGGGCACCCATTTGTCAAGCTTTTTTACCTTGCCAATTTGACGCAAATTGACCAATATTGTTTTGACGCTAACGTCGAAAGCTGCTGCTAATTCAGCCGTAGATTGTGTATCATCAGCTTCCACAATCGCCTTTAATTCGTCATTGTCGACAAAAGTATTCGGACGACCGCGAGGTTCATTTTTCAGGTCGAAATTTCCAGAACGGAAGCGAGCAAACCAATAACAAGTGGTGCGTTGGTTTGTAGTGTTAGCTCCGTAAACGTCGTTGATGTTGCGTGCCGCTTGTACCGCGTTGCTGCCACGACGGTACTCATATTCCATAATTACTTGAATTTTTAACGTATCCATGATGACGAAAAAGATTGAAATGCGATGAAAATGTAACACTAATCAATAAACAAATGACTACTTTTGGAAAAAAAAATCCATGTTTTTAAAATAAAATTAATTTGAAATTAGAATTCCTAGCCAAACAAAAATTATTTTGATTTGAAATGGCCAGTACTGCAGAACGGCAATTTCATAGGTAAAGACCTAATATAATGAATATCTCAAGTTCTATCTTCTAATACTTCCAAGATCTAATTATACCGAACAAACGTATAATCCATTCCAGGAATCAAATGTTCCTACAATCGATACTCGCTTCGTTCATCAATCGTACTCGGGGTCACAGAATAAATAGGTGCAGAAGACTCCTAACGAGCGAAGACTCCTAAGGAGCACGCACACAAAGACGCATAAATGGTGATCCATACGTCATGTTCATGAACAGGCGCAGTCAGTAGGAACTGGTCATTTCTTTTAGCTGCCACGGCTTATTTTAATTTTTGAAATAATTTTTTCCGAATGCTTTTAACGTGGACGTCTTTCTACATCATTCTCACATGTGACTACAATTTCAACATGAATGATATAACAAATATTTTGTAACAATACTTTGATATAAAAGAGTGGTTCTGCTCTTCATGGGCAACTAGCTTCATGTTTCTGACAGACCGACACCTGGACAATTCAAAAGTACCTGTAATTGTTTTAATTGCAATAGGTAAATGCTTTGAGTTTAGAAATAATGCAATCTGGCTCTACACAATATGTAACTGAATGAACGCACATTATGAAAATTGTTTGTTCAGAATCGTTTACTGAATCGATTTTTGACATTTTTAATATTCGTAATTATTTTTGTAATGCCGATATAACCTCATGGCTTTTAGCAAAAATATACCGTACCTAACCACCTTTCCAAAGAACCTAGAACGCAAAGGGTGGGGGCACACAAAATTACAAAAAATAAAAAAGTAACGCGCGCTGTCATTGTTCGTTCAGGCTCACTTTCGTGCACTCGGACAATCCTGGGTTTTCGTTCGGACTCACTTTCATGCAATGGTCGCGCAAATGGATAATGTTGAAAGGTAAGTTCAAAATCGAATGGGAAAATTTTACAGTTTGTAGTAACTTGCTGTGTGTACAGTCAAAACAAACCAAAATGGCTAGACCTGTTATTATCTGTGCGACTCTCTGCGTGCATTTATTTGTAATGTTACCACAATTATTTTCTCCTACAATCAGTATCATTAATTAAATAAATAAACAATGTTTTATACATAATTAATAATAAAACATCAGTGTATTACATAATATTCTAATTAGGGTGTTAGGTGCGTTAATTCTAGGACATGGTGCATATGTTGAACAAATGCCAGACTCAAGTGAAGCGTATTTACGTGTGCGTGTTTTCGTTCGTTGAATGGAGTCAACCTTCTGTATTAATCTATTCTGTATCGGAGTCTTTGTGGGAATCAAATAAAAAGACCGGTCGCTCATTGTTTGCGTTAACTCAATTTATAAAAGAATCGATATGAATAATTTATACGCTCGGTATCGATACCAGTTGGAATCGCCCGTCACTTCCGAAGTATTAAAATACCATTTACATTAATTTCTTTGCGTTTTTGGGAGCTTTGAATTTGTGGTTTTTTTCCGGGTTCTGGAGACTGTTTTAAATGAATGTTTTATTCTATTTGAATATTGACCTGGCGATGGGAAGCCAAAAGCCGTTAATGGATGTAAAATGTTCGGTTATATCTAGAGTGATCATTCACAGGTCCTAGCGTGCCGTAAACGTGAACGAAACGTAAAATCTCACGAATTTGGACCGAAAATACCCTGAAAAAAAAAATCCTGTAGCATTTTCGTTTATTTTTTGCGATAAGCACAATGTATCGAGGAGAGGAGCAGTGGTGGTAGCCTTGACTTATGAGTTGTAGGTCGTCGGTTCTAACCCAGGCAGGCACTTTACTTCGTGTAAATAATTTCATCACCACTGCTCTCAAAACGATGAAGGAAACATCATGAAGAAACCGATTCTAGAACCGAAAATTCGAAGACTAGTGACACCTACCAACCCGCACAGGGCCCACGTGGTGGATTACAGCCCACTTCCTTTCGAAGAGAGGAGGTGTATCCCAGCAGTGAGAGCATTGTAGGCTGATTATGAAATGTATCGTCAATAGATATGAATGTACGATACGAGATTTTTTACGAGATCGTTTAACTAGCTGCGCCCCGCGGTTTCACTCGCGTAGACCGAGATAAAAAGTAGCCTATGTATTAATCCAGGATTTAGACTATTTATACACAAAATTTCATCCAAATCGGTCCAGACGTTTGAGCATGAAGGAGTAACAAACATACAAACACACACACACACACACTCACAAACTTCCACCTTTTATAATATTAGTGTGATATACTAGCTGCGCCCCGCGGTTCACCCGCGTAGACCGGGATAAAAGTCATCTATGTATTAATCTTGGGTATAAACTATCTATACACCAAATTTGATCAAAATTGGTCCAGACGCGTGAAGAAGTAACAAACATACAAACACACACACACACAAACTTTCGACTTTATAATATTAGTGTGATAAGTGTGATTTATTTTATTTTTACTCTGCGTGTTTGCGTTAGACCCAGGCAATATAAATTCAGACTGAGCAGCTACTTTCTTTATTTAATTAGGCATAGATCAATCACGATACCAAAACTCAGTTACTAACTAATTGAAGAACCATTTCAAGGGTAAGTTTCTATCCAATACACTCAATCCGCCTAGCCTTTTCCCAACTATGTTGGGAAAACAACAACTACACCTATGTTGTTGTTCTGGTGTTTGTGATACAGTGATTTTTTTCATTAGTACATACACGACCAACGATACATTTCTTTCTGGAATATTCTATTTTTACTTGGGAAATTGTTTTTTTTTTTTTTGTGAAATAAGTTATTATTCCTTTTATTTCATTTACATACATATTAATTACATTATTAAATATTTTTTATAAAAACATAAAATTAAAAAAACATTTAAAAATATAAAAAATAGTAGCCCACCGGTATCGGGAACAGGGTCCAAGCTACCGGTGGTCAGGGCTCTAGAGAAAGGAACCTCCTCACTATGCGTGCCGTATCCAGGAGTACTGCTTTCTGAATCAAGACCTTGACCCAGGCGCGCAATGAGAGCCTCCTGAGGTGTTGGTCGAGACTCTCCGCTATTAGGCCATTAACCGTAACGATTATCGGAACAATGATTGCAGAGTCCACGTCCCACATGTCGACAACCTCGTGTGCTAAGTCAAGATACATGATTTTTTTATCTTTCTCAGCTTTCACGAGATTCTCGTCATGAGGGACAGCGATATCAACAATCATTACAGGGCGCTCTCGTCGATCTATCACCGCAATACCAGGCTTATTGACTACAATAGTCCTGTCAGTGATGATAGATCGATCCCAGTACAATGTGGCGTGACCATTCTCGAGAACTGGGTCGGGCACATACCTATAGTACGGTACTTCCAATTCCACAAGACTGTATTTCAGAGCAATTTGCTGGTGGATAATCCTGGCTACAAGGTTGTGCCTATGCAAGTAGTCTCCGTTAGCCAGACAAGAACAGCCAGAAATAATGTGACGGTGTGATTCCCCCGGACGGTGGCATGTCCGACAGATGTCAACCGTGCCGTCCTTCGCAATATATTTCCGGTAGTTGTTCGTCATCATAACTTCATCCATAATCGCAAAGACAAACCTTCGGTTTCCCCAAAGAGATCACCGAATCGCAACCAGGATACGGACGCTAAGAGGTCTACATCGGGCCCATGTAGGACCCGGTAAAAACGCCCGTGAAGCTCTTTGCTCTGCCACACCTCCCTGCGGTCATTAGTATCTAATACCATAGGTTTGCGCCAGTTCTCTTTAGCTAAGGAGAGCGATGTGAGGCCCTTGTCTACTGAGACCATATCTCGGTGCATCCCCACGTCGGCTGCTAGGAAGTATTCCCTTAGACTGCATACCTCACGGTTGTGCAGGGTCTTAGCATTTAAGAAGCCTCGACCTCCGCACTTCCGTGGAATATACAGTCTCATCACCGATGAACGTGGGTGACGCATCCGGTTTGCGGTCAGCAGTATACGGACCCTCCTATCCAGGGCGTCAAGTTCCGTTTGAGTTCATTTGAGTATGCCGAAAGATTACATCAAAACTGGCATGACCCAACCGTTGAAGGCACGCACCTTGTTTCCGCCTGATAAAAGACTATTTAATACTTTATTCAGGCGGCCAAAGAAGCGCTCCCTCAACGATTGTTTCATGTCAGCAGCATTGATGCCTAACGCTTAGTGCTGTGCACACCTATAAGTGACAAATTCACCGCAAAGCTGTTGGTATAGAATATAATTTACTGTTATGATTTAGTGAATAAGTCGTTGGTGTGTCAATAAATAAATAAATAAACGCTTCCGACATACCCAAATACTTGTAAGCTTCAAGTAAGGAGAGGGATCTTAGGTGAATGGAATCTGAGAGTTGGGTTCTCACGGATTCCACAATCTCCCCTCGCTTTACATGCATGACCACACATTTGTCCACACCAAATTCCATCCTGATGCCGCTACTGAAAGTTTCGGTTACCTTCAGTAGCTCCATCAGTTGCAAGTTGCTGGGGGCAAAGAGTTTCAAGTCATCCATGTAAAGGAGGTGAGATATAACCTGACCACCTCTCCTCAATCGATAGCCTATACCTAAATCCTCCAGTAGTGTGCTTAGAGGATTCAAGGCTAAGCAGAACCAAAGTGGACTCAAACTGTCGCCCTGAAATATACCTCGCTTGATCCTTATCGGTTCGCTATTCCTCTGGATATATTGACATCCTGGATAGCGAAGGACCGTCCTTCACTACCCCATACACGACATCAAGAAGGTGCGCAGAGTTGCATCTACTTTATACAACTCCAGCACTTTCATGAGCTATGTATGTGGTACCGAGTCATAGGCATTCTTATAATCTATCCAACATGTCGATAGATCCTTTCGAGAACGACGAACCTATTGGCGTTTGGCCATATCAATGAGGAGTAGCTCCTCACTACCGCGGGACCCATTCCTACATCCATTTTGAGAGGCAGACATGATGGAGTTGGTGTCTATGTGTTTGTTAATTTTAGCTATCAAAATGGATGTAAGAACTATATAGACCGTCGGTAGACAAGTGATTGGTCTATAATTTCTGGGCTCCGCAGTACTGCCTGTCTTATGGAGCAGGTGGGTTATTCCTGTCGTTAGGAACTGGGGCAGCGACCCTGACTGTAAGGCTGACTGAAACTGGGATGCCAAGCGGGCATGCGACCTTTGGAACCATTTTATCCAAAAGTTGTGCAGCCCGTCCGGCCCTGGAGATTTCCAGTTAGGTAACGGACGGACTGCACGAGCTACATCTTGGGGGCTGATGGTAAGTGCCCCCATTTGTGGTATTTGATCGCACGTTCGCTCGACTACCCTAGTCCAATCACCTTCGGTGTGATTGACAGGCGCCGACCACATGTTTCGCCAGAATGAACACATGGCGTCATCATCCGGTGGGTGCGTGTCAGCCACACCTTGGTCCGGTCGCTGCCAAGCCCTATAGACCCACCTTTCATCCCTCTGGAATGTGCGAATCTGAGTGTACCGCTCCACTCTCCGCCTGTACCGACGAATACGGTTTGCCCATGCACAGATCTTCTGTTTAGGAAGTCGATACGTTCTGTGACGCAGGTCAAATAATCTCGAGAACTAATTGCCGTCCCCAAGAACGCCCGCCTCACAAAGCGCATCACTCTAGGGCGATTATTGCCCTGCCTGAAACAGATTAGCTTGCCGATGAGTGCTCTAGCCTCACCTATACGACGCTCAATCCTGCACTGCCAAGCTGGTACAGCTGGGTTTGGTCGTGGAACTCTGTCACTGTTAGGAAATTTAACATGAGCTACACGACATGCCGCTACAGCTGCACAGTACAAGATCGAGTGGATATCGGCGAGGTCTTTGCTGCCATCAAAACAATTTGACAGCTGCGAGTCTTTTATTATTATTATTATTATTTATTGACTTCCAGTCTAACCGGATGCAGCTAAATACCAGTATTTTACATGGAGCTACTGCCTATCTGACTTCCGCAACCACTGGGAAACACGATACCCCTAGGTAACACTGGTTGTGAGATTTTCGGTCTTCTGACGACCCGTAATGACTGTCAAAGATCAAGAATGACAGCCGGGACTGGACTAACAGTTTAACGTGCTTTCCGAGGCACGGAGGGGTCTCGGTATGTAAAGACCTATCGGACGGACGGACCGACCGCGGTAAGCATAGCTTAACCTGATCGATTCATTATCACCAATTACTCTTACTTCTTCATGAAATTCGATATTTAAATTCCGCTAATGCGATGTAGGTTGTCACCAAAATTTTCAAAATAATTGAAACATGAGACCGCTGGGAACTCCGCCATTTGTGAAGTGATAAATTTATTAAAAGCAAATGAGCAGTATTGGGTGCTTTATTTAACGTCTAATTAGTGGTCATTAAATACACTAGTGTAGCATATTGTGGAACAGTTAATTAGTTTAATTACCTAGACACGAGTACTAATAGTAGAATATAAATTATATAAAATTATTAAAGTTTACGTCTCACTAAACTGAGGGGCGCCTGGTGTAATAACAACCACAAGGGTCAATCGATCAGGTAAAGCTACGCTTGCCGCGGTTGGTCCGTCGATGGGTGACCATCTTTATATACCTAAACCCACCCGTGCCTCGGAAAGCATGTTAAGCCGTTGGTCCCGGCTGTCATTCGTGGATCTCTGACAGTCGTTACGGGTCGTCAGAAGACCGAAAGTCTACCAGAAAGTCTACCGAAAGTGAATACCAGATTCAGTTGCATCTGGTTAGACTGGAAGCCGACCCCAACATCGTTGGGAAATGGCTAGGAAGATTGACTTTTATAAATTGTGAATAAAATCATAACATAGTTTCTTGTAAAACTACGTAACTAGTATTATAATGCCAAAATTACATTACGAAACTAGTTGCGCAAACTAAGTTTTTCATTGATTATTTCACGTAAAAATAGAGAATTTACAAACACGTGAAACTATTAATGAATAACTAAGTTTGCGCAACTAGTGTCGTAATGTAAATCCGGCTTAACTAATTGGTTCTTCAACAACACATTAATTGCTGCATACTATGTATTATTATCAAAACAGCTGGGTACAGTTGGTCACAGTTGTTCTAATAATGACCCGGACAGAGCTGCGAACAAATCAATACTTTGAATTAAATTTCCAACACAACGGTTAGGCGGACAATTTAGAGATCGTAAATTCATTAGTAAATATGAGCACAACGCGCATGACATTATTATTTGTGTATTCATCATTCACTTTTATATAGAACTAGCTTTTCGTGCCCGGCGACGCCCGGGTGATTTCCGACTTTTCCCGTGGATTTTACCAAAAAAATATTTCAATTAAACCTTTTCTTGACTCTGCCAAATCGGGCGAGCCGTTTTCGAATATATGTGAGACAAAAGCACGGCCATTGATTTTTATAAAAGTATATAGATTATAAAATTTTGGCACACCTGAAAACTCAACTCAAATAAAATTTATATAATTCAGCAATCAAATTAAGAGACAATGATTGAAAGAAAGCAAAATTTAAATTTTATGCATTCGAGACACATTATAACATAACAGAAATTCTTGTTAAATTATGTAACAAGTTTTATAACAACTTATTACAATGTAAAATTATGTAATACTAGCAGCACCTCGCAGTTTCACCTGCGTAAGTTTCGAACCCGTAAGAATATCGGGATTAAAAATATCTTTTGTGGTAATCCTGGTTATAAACTATCTGTGTGCCAAGTTTCATCAAAATCCGTTCAGTAGTTTTTGCGTGAAAGAGTAACAAACAGAAAAACACACACTCACAAACTTTCGCCTTTATAATATTAGTGTGATTTATAACTAGTTGGTCTTTCAATATTTCATTTATTTCAGGGTATTTACTCCCATTTCGAAACATATATAAACAGAAATCAAAAATAAGATAACATCGAAATAAATCACATAAAACCAATTTAAACTCTA
The DNA here is from genome assembly GCA_946251885.1 of Cosmia pyralina. NCBI lineage: Eukaryota > Metazoa > Arthropoda > Insecta > Lepidoptera > Noctuidae > Cosmia > Cosmia pyralina. Next base: position 23,106,212 of record OX276354.1, on the reverse strand, counting down.
TTCGTTGCCGCATATTTCTATGTATTTATCATAACAGTTGGCTACAGTTGGACACAGTTGTTCTAATAATGACTGGGACAGACTGGCGAACAAAACAATACTTTGAATTAAACGTCCGCCACAACGGACCGGCCGCTGATTGGAGGCGCGCGACTGAAAGATTGTCGTTGTGTTTTTTAATTAACGGTAAGTAAATGAGTTGTGAATTGAATTGAATGTTAATTGATTTACAATTAAGAGGGACTGAGGAGTAATTGTGACTGCTAATGAGAAGAAATTGTGACCATTAATCCTTTTGCTGTGTATTGTTTAAATCACTATGACAATTTATTGGTTGGCCAATAATCAAAGATGAACATTTAAGGACTGAAAAGTAGAATCATCACTAAGTTATAATATTTAGAACGTTTCCATAGAAATTAACGAACAAAGAAGGATATTACGGTGTTAAAAAATAAACAAGAAATTTATTTAAATGTAATATAAACATAACCTAAAAATAACAAAATTATATCCTAACATAACTAAAACTATTAAAAAACTAAAATATGGCATCGAAAAATTCCTCCGCATCGTTGTCGAGTGGTAAAGTACCCAAGAGACTGGTGGCATTACCACGTTGTATGGCAATGCTAAGCCTCTGCCCAAGGGAAAAGCCAGCCCTTGGGTCACGGGAAGTGTCAACCAGCCGCTTGGAGATTTCGTTGAATTAACCATGAGCACACGGACCCCACGGCCCAAGGGTTTCAACCCCAAACGGCTCGACAACATAATTACCGATAAGGTTATTATACTTTCGCCGCTTGAGGTTTTCCGCAGCCGCAGCAGCAGTGCCAGCACAGCACGCCGAGCCAGGAAGATGGGATGGCGCAAGAGTATCGACGCACGTTGCGTCCCACACTAAAGGCCTACCCACCTTCCATGGAAATAAAGACATGCCGTCCGGTCTCTTGCCATCGTCGCGAGCCAAGCCATTGGGTTCTAATACAGCTGGAACGCCGACGGTAACAAGGGCTCGTCGGATGATGTCATTGATGTTTGCGTGCCGTGCAAAGCGACCCGCACTTCGGCTGCAAGACAGGCCGTGGTGTCCGAGGCTGTTGACAACTTCGCCACAGTGACAGCGATGAGGAGAACAAGAAGGAGCTCCTAGTCGCAGGGAAGCAGCGAGGCGGAAAGTAGTGTCGTCGAACAAAGTGCCTATGTTCGACGACGGTAGTGCATGAAGCCACAGACCCGACTCCCACTTACCCACAGCCAGCAGACGCGCACGCTCCGCAGTAGTAGCAGACGTATCAAGTAAATTGTTCTGTACTTCTCTGCAGAGGGGCTCGGTTAAAAAATTAACTCTAAAAACTTTTTTACAAAAAAATACAACCGACTTCCAAAAACAACACTACAAAGTGAAAAATAAGTTTAATTTCGGAAGTCTGGTTAAATTTATTTTCGTTTTTTGCCACTGACTTCCTAAATTAAAGTTAATTTTTATTTTGTAGTGTTGTTTTTGGAAGTCGGTTGTATTTTTTTGTAAAAAAGGTTTTATTTTTCGCTTTTTAATTCTGGTACCTACCCCACACAAATTCTAATACCACTACCTGCAAAAGAAACTAGAACATCATCCATATAAAAGTGGGGAAAAAATACGTATTATTGAAGCTAATTCAAAAACTACCAAAGCAAAGTTAATCAATTTTATATAGGACCAACTTTGAGATATACCCTTTCGAATAAAACAATTTTTTTTTTCAATTCGGACGACTCTGTAAAAAGTTATGCGTGATCTCATACATAAAAAAAAAACACACATGTCGAATTGAGAACCTCCTCCTTTTTTTCGCTATTTCAAAGTTGGTCCCACAGTAAAAGTTATTCAGTTCGATGGTCTAAAGTACTCCTTAAAGTAAAATTTTTAAAACCTTATGTATCGAAAGAAAATAAATGGAAGAACGCTGCTATATAGTTATACAGTTTCAATAAGAGACCTGTGTTCAGAATTTTTAACAAATTTTATGAAAAAGCAATCATAGCACCTTACTACTTATCACTTACTACTTATTACTACTTATTACTTATCACGGTACAGCGGACAGAGCTCCAGCGGGATCTCATGGCGACATGGAGAGTGCGATTGTCGCAACCCAGCGCTGGGCACGCCACAATTGCGGCGACAAGTCCCCTCTTTGAGGAGTGGTTGGAGAGGCGCCAGGGCGTCCTCACCTTCCGCCTGACGCAGGTCCTCACCGGACACGGTTGTTTCGGGAGGTTCCTGTTTCGGATAAGGCGGGAGGAAACGCCCGGGTGTCACCATTGTGTGGATCGCCCGGAGGACACGGTGGAGCATACAGTGGAGGTCTGCCCGGCTTGGGCGGAGCACCGCCGTGTTCTCACGGAGGCGATCGGCGGCGGCGATCTCTCGCGTCCAAACCTGGTCCAGGCCATGGTGCGGAGCCAGAGTGCATGGGAAGCCGTCACCTCCTTCTGCGAAGCAGTAATGCTCGCGAAGGAGGAAGCGGAACGCGTGAGGGAGAGGCAACAGCCGCGCCCTCGCGCCCCTAGCCGCCGTAGGAGACGCCCTGGGCGGCGGGAATCGATTGCCGATTCCCGGCCACCGTAGGCGCGGGCTTGCGGACGACGAGTAATGGGCAGCTCGCCGTCCGGTAAGGACCAGGCCCGGGTCGACGGCGCGTTGTGTTCCACGCGCGCCTCAAAGAGATGTCAGCAGTGACGGGGTCAATTGGGCCGATGCCGCCGGGGTCGCGGGTAGTTCGAAAGAGATACCGTGGCCCTGGCACGGGCAGCTGAAGGAACATGGGTGGGATTTAGTCAGTAAAAGTCTGACACGCCCTCCCGCTCTGCCCAGAGCGGGAGAAGTCATTTGATGATTTCCCATCCACAAAAAAAAAAAAAAAAAAAAAAAAAAAAAAGCACCTTATCGAGTTATTGCACTAGCTAATCCTATCACAAATTAATCAATTAGTAGTCAATAACAAAAACAAAGCCTGTAAAACTTTCCTCAATTGAAAAACATTACTTTAGATTGAATCAAAATTACGGCAGCTGAACAAGGTTACCCTTGTAACTTACCCCACTGCTCGTTATAATGTCATTTAGACTCACGCAACACTCGTATTGTTTCAAGGTTACCCTTGTAACTTACCCCACTGCTCGTTATAATGTCATTTAGACTCACGCAACACTCGTATTGTTTCAAGGTTACCCTTGTAACTTACCCCACTGCTCGTTATAATGTCATTTAGACTCACGCAACACTCGTATTGTTTCAAGCATTCCCGTGAAAATAGATGAGCTTTAATTTCTCAGAGTAGTTGGTAGGAAGCACCATACTAATTAAAACATTGTTTATTTTTGAAGTATTTTTAGACCAACCAGACTAAACAGAAACAAATAACATCTAAGTATATATATAAATAAAAATAAATGGCTAAATGTGTTGCTAAGCGCAAAATTTAAGAACGGCTTGACCAATTCGGCTATTTTTTTTTAAATATTTGTTGTAGTTCGAGGAAGGTTTTTGTGAAGAAAAAAATTGGAAACGTTGCCGGGAAAATTAGAAAATTCGGAAAAACTGAAAGTGCTTTTTCTATGGGAACTTTATATGAATTATTGAAGTTTGGACAGTAAAACGTCTGTCGGGTCAGTTAGTTTATAAATAAGTAACTAGTAATTCCTTTGAAATGTCGTATACCTAAGGAAACATTTGATTAGCTGTAAAATCGATGTCTTAATGCAAATCAATTGATATAGAATTAAGTGATTGATTTTAATTCAGTCAATCAATTCTGCTAGTAACGACCGCGACTTACGAAATATAGGTAGTAGGTTCGAACCTAGGCAGGCACTTTACTTTATGTAAATATTATCATCACCACTGCTCCCAAAACGTTGAAGGAAAACATCGTGAGGAAACTAGAACCAAAAATTCGAAGACATGTGACATCCACCAACCCGCACTGGGCCCGCGTAGTGGATTACAGCCGCACTCCCTCTTGAAAAGAGGAGGCCTGTGTTCCAGTAGCGGGAACATTACAGGTTGATTATGTATGTTATGTAAGACCATTAAAGTGTTGTTGTTAGGTAAGACTGGTTGGCAGACTTTCGGGCTTCTGACGACCCGTAACGACTGTCAAAGATCCACGAATGACAGCCAGAATCAACGGCTTAGCGTGCTTTCCGAGCAGCTCGCCGTCCGGTAAGGACCAGGCCCAGGTCGACGGCGCGTTGTGTTCCGCGCGCGCCTCAAAGAGATGTCAGCAGTGACGGGGTCCAATAGGGCCGATGCCGCCGGGGTCGCGGATAGTTCGAAAGAGATACCGTGGCCCTGGCACGGGCAACTGAGGGAACACGGGTGGGTTTTAGTCAGTAAAAGTCTGACACGCCCTCCCGCTCTGCCCAGAGCGGGAGAAGTCATTTGATGATTTCACATCCACAAAAAAAAAAAAAAAAGCGTGCTTTCCGAGGCATGGAGGGGCAAGCACCCCACCCATCCACGGACAACCCCGGCAAGCGTGGCTTAATCTGATTGATCGACCCGTGCCAGCAGCTGTTTTAACTTAGCGACGAGCTCCTCACACAATCGTAATATTTGATACATAATTCATTGGTATACAAATAATTTGATGCTCTAAAATATGATATAGCGTTACTAACACGGGCAGTCAAAAATAAATCTGTACAAGCACATAAATAAAATTGAAGTGTATGTTTGTGATGTCAAAATAACTGCTTTTTACTAAATGCTTATGGAAGTATATAGTTAAAACAAAAAAAAAAACAAATATTAGAATTTTTGTCTGTCTGTTTGTTCCGGCTAATCTGCAAAACTGCTAAACCGATTTTGATGGAACTTTCACTGGCAGATAGCTGATATTATAAGGAGGAACTAAGGATACTTTTATTAAAGAAAAATAATTAGGGATCCGCGCAAAAAAAAAAATAAGCCCATAAAATTTTGAACTAAACCCAATTCAAATACGAAAATATTGACATACACGCGGGCGAATCCGCGGGTAACAGCTAGTCTACGAACAAAATTGTTTGGAGAGCATGCATTGAATATTTTCGGTAGGGAAATACGACTATTGTTTACGGGTTTAGGAATATTGAATTTTTGTAGTTTATTGTTTTTGTTAATGTTAAAAGATGCATACATTGCGAACAACAGTAAATGGTCTATATAACCATAAATCGTTTTGGGGAGATTTTGTATTCGGAACAGGCAATCAATTCAAATCGAAACCCGGAATTTAATGAATGATCTATACTGTTTTAAGATTCATGTTTGATGCAAATCTTCGAGTTGTTACTGTTACGGCGTAGCAGATGGCGTAGTGGATTGTTTGAACAGCTACGAAAGCGTAGACAATGACGTAGCAGAGAGATCGTCGCTTATGTAGCTTAGTTGTATGTCTACATCTTTGGATATTTAAGCTACAAAATTAGGTGATATCCGACCAGATATCAGGAGTTTGAAGGGATTAATGTTTAAAGGTTACAAATGCATAGAAATACAGCTCTGCTCTTTTCAATTTACATAATCAGCCTATAACGTTCCCACTGTTGGGACACAGGCCTCCTCTCTGTGAGAGGGAGTGGGCCGTAATCCACCACGCGGGCCCAGTGCGGGTTGACAGATGTCACAAGTCTTCGATTTTTTTATTCTAGGACATGCCGGTTTCCTCACGATGTTTTCCTTCACCGTTTTGAGAGCAGTGGTGATGAAATAATTTACACAAAGTAAAGCGCCTGCCTGGGTTCGAACCTACGACCTACAACTCGTAAGTCGCGACCGTTACCACTGGGCCACTGTTGGGGTTTTGCTTTGGCTTCCACTATAAATCCCACCAAACCGCCAATGGCACATCTCGGAGCCAATCAACGCGCGCTATTTGGAAAAAATAAGTTCTTACGCGCTCACGCACGCGCGCGTGGCGCTAATGTCAGTCGCACCAACGAACGAACCGAGCCTGCAGCAATCGTCATTGCGTGCGCTCAAAGTAACTAAAATCATCAAAACCTGAGTGCCTGAACCATATAACTTCCCACTAGCACGGCCTAAACCTTGTGAAACCCGTAAACCATCAGCCCGTCCCGGGACGGATACGAGCAGCATCATCTCATCATCCAGGGCGCAGCGCGGTGATCACGGCGGGTAAGTGAGGCCATTATAGCGAGAATATCTATTAAAATCATTACATTTTTTGTGATCCGTCGAGCCGGATAACCCGGTTATATGGTCATTTAAACTCAGAAAACTCTTTACAATAACACATTTTCACATAAAATTATTTTTTAGCCGCCATTTTACCTACTACCTACTAGTACTAGAATAATTATCGAAGTTTTTTATTGTATTTTTGCCATAAGTTGTAATATTTCTGTGTTCTACAAAGAAATCACTTTATTTAATTACATTGTGTGGTTAGTAATCAATAGAAACCTATTTCATTACGTAAATAAGTCAAATAAAGTGGTTTGTTGCAAAATCATTTCTGCAGTAAGTAGGTAGGTTTGTAGGTATTATGATATTGACTTATTTCTGGAAAGTTTTAATTTGTAGATGTTTTTATGCATATTTGTGTTGTATTTACAGGCAAATCTGTTGTCATTAACGTTTACTAGTGTTAAACAGTGTTTTAGTGCATAAGTGTTGTGATTTGCGTTCGCGTAGTATCAGTGTTTTTGTCGCGAAGCCGGCCGGTCGGGCGTGGATGGTTTGCGTTCGTTTAATCGTTCATCGCTCAATCGCTGTGATAATAGTCAGCCGCGCGACGTTCGTAACATTCGTCAAATATAATTATACCTAGGTATCTACCTATGCGTAATATTTACGTACTTAAAGTGTTATTTCGTTTGTTTTTAATTTAACGGGGGTCAATTATTAGTCAAGTGAGCTTGTTATTTTTAATACGTTTTGTACATTTTAGTACTTATTCAAAATGGAGGACGCGGAATTCGACAGTTTAATGCAACCACTTCTGACCTCAAAGGAGATGTGTTTTATTCGCTTGCAGAATTTATTCGAAATGTCGAAAACGGTATCAACAGACCCAAAAAGCGAAGGGTTGTTCATTGCTAGAGTGCAAGATTTGTCTAAGATTCGGGATGAATTCGATAGGTCTGTCGCGGGAATTAACTCGATAAATAGACAATACAATCCGAAGTTTAAGCCAACTTATAAGGAAATCGAAGCATTCGATGATATTTATTACATGATTCGTACTGTTGCGAATACACTCACGACCAAGAACGTTTCGATTGAAACCGAACGAAATACGAACGAGAATGGTGACGGTGACTTCCGGCGGGTTAAGTTACCCGAATTGCAACTTTTTAAATTTGATGGCAAAATAGAGAACTGGCCCACTTTTCGTGATACATTTTTAAGTCTCATCCATAATAATTCCCGTGTAACTAAAATCGAGAAATTTTATTATTTGCTGTCGTGCGTTAGTGGTCCAGCATTGCCAATCGTGAAGTCGATGCCGGTCAGCGCGGATAATTACGCGATTGTATGGAAATCGCTAGAGAAACGCTACGAAAATAAGCGCGTCCTAGCCACAGCATATTTAGACAAGCTGTTTTGTTTCAAACCGATTACCAGCGAGTCCGCATCGAATCTAAATACATTTATGAATACCTATCAAGAGAATATTAGTGCACTAGAGCTTCTTAAAATACCAGATTTAGCCAGTTTCATATTATTTTACGTATCGTTGCGTAATTTGGATGCGGTTACTAGGCGTGAGTTCGAACAAACTGTAGCCCCGGGGCATATCCCTACCGTTACAGAATTATTGACGTTTGTTGAGAGTCAGGCGCGCGTACTTGAGATGTCGGAGTGCAAACCAGTGACCGTCAAACCGGCGGTACCAGGCAAGCAAAATTCATCTAAGTCGCCCCCTCCCTCGGCGTCAAAAGTGCCAAACTCAAATAAATCGCGTACTCAAGCGCATACATTAGCATCTGGTGTGGCCAGTACTGATAAGAGTGAGTCAAAATCTTCCATCTCGTGTCTGTATTGTCAAAAGCCACAACATTCCATTTACCGATGCACCGAATACAACGAGCTCACACCTGAACGACGCAACGATAAAGTTGCGGAACTCAAGCTGTGTGCTAACTGTTTGCGGAACAATCACGCCACGGAGGATTGTACGTCCAAATATTGTTGTACGGTATGCAAAAAGAGACACCACGTCACTCTCCACCTAGATTCGAATAAGTCCGAGGAGAAAGTGGTAGCTCTTACGTGCTCAACTGAAGAAACCGTGTTGCTTGGCACCGCTGTCATACACGTCGCAGATGCGTGGTCACAGTATCACCCCGTACGTGTTCTGATTGACAGTGGCGCTATGTCAAGTTACATTACTAAGGATTGTGTTAGGAAATTGGGCCTAGCCCGTCGTAAGTGCGATTTCGAACCTACAGGTTTAGGCGGAAATAGGGTTCAGCATTTCGGCTTGACAACTTGCACCATCAAGCCACGTGGCACCAGTGTTCCAGTGCTTGCCACTGATGCTGTTGTTGTGGCCAATATTGCTGGCAACTTGCCAACAGTACCTATGCCAGACAAGATATTTAATCAATATCAACATCTTGCCTTGGCAGATCCAGCCTTTAACAAACCGGCACCGGTCGAAATGCTGATTGCTAGTGATCTTTTCCCATATATTTACGGCGGTGACAAGATCTTACCTTCTCAGGCTGGGATGCCTGTCGCTATCGAATCCATCTTCGGATACGTAATTACCGGTCAAGTCGTTCTCGACCAACGGAATCCGCGGCAAACGATAACGTCAGCTACCACTGCCAGCTCGGACAATTCTTTCTGCGGTCTCACAAGTTCAACTAACCTCGATCAGATAATGAACGCGTTCTGGGATACTGAGAACATACCGTCAGAAAAATCCATGAAACCGGACGACGCCTTAGCTGAAGAGCTGTTCGCCAAAGATTGTCGTCGCGACGAGACGGGTAGATTCGTGGTGAAATATCCGCTTCGACCTGACCATGATCTCGGCGAATCCAGACAAGTCGCAATACGTCGCCTGGTCAATTTAGAGGCAAGACTGAATCGGGAACCTCAACTCAAGTCCGAGTATCATAAGTTCATGGCTGAATACGAGGCTTTAAGGCACATGACATCTTTAGGAGACATGCAAGACGTGGATTCCAAATATTTGATCCCGCATTTTTGCATCCAGAAGCCATCCAGCACCACAACAAAATTGAGAACGGTGTTTGACGCGTCATGTAAAACCACCAATCGAAAATCTCTTAACGATGTAGTATTGGCGGGCCCAAAACTTCAAGCAGACATTAATAACATTTTAATCAATTTTCGACTTTACGAAGTATGTCTATCAGCAGACATCTGTAAAATGTATAGACAGATCCTCATTCATCAAGAGCAACGGCCGTATCAGCACATTTTGTGGCGAGTCTCAACAGATCAACCCATGCAGGTTTACGAGCTCAACACAGTCACATACGGTGTAGCCAGCAGTCCGTACCTGGCCATCAAAGTGTTGCACACGTTAGCAGCTGCTGAGGCGGACACGTATCCGACAGCCGCGCGTGTCTTGAAGACAGCATTTTTTATGGATGATTTGTTATGGTCAGAGCCTAGCGTCGACGCTGCACTACAGCTGCAGACGGATCTTCGAACTATACTAGAACGTGCAGGGTTCATACTTCGAAAATGGTCGAGTAATTGCCCTCAACTATTAGCAGCCGTACCAGAAGACCACCGTGAGACACCTATCGAATTTAATGATGAGGAGAATCTGTCACTTAAAGTACTCGGTCTCCAGTGGCAGCCGTCTACCGACTGTTTCTCGTTTCGGACTGCGCCATTAGACCAAGAGGTCACAAAGCGATCTATTCTATCGCAGATAGGACGCTTGTTTGATCCACTAGGATTTGTAGCTCCTTGTGTGTTCTATGCCAAGTGCTTCATGCAGAAACTTTGGGCTCTACAGCTTCACTGGGACCAACGTTTGCCTGCGAATCTTGAAGCAGAGTGGCTTGCATACGTGCGGGAACTGCCTCTACTTTCAGAATTTAAACATGATAGACATGCCATGGTTAGGCAAAATACCTTCTGTCGGATTCTAGGATTTTGCGATGCATCGACCCTTGGTTATGCCGCTGTAATATACTTACAAACCACAAATAAAGAAAATGAACAGAAGGTCAGCCTTCTGGTAGCTAAATCTAAGGTCGCGCCCTTAAAAACACTGTCGATACCTCGCCTAGAGTTGATGGCGGCACATTTATTATCTAAATTAGTTAAATACGTCAAAAACATTTTAACAGAACGCAAGTTAACAATTGACGAGATTCTGTTATTCACAGACTCGTCAGTTGTTCTAGCATGGCTGAACACTCCTGCCTATAAATTAAAAATATTTGTTGCGACTCGCGTGACCAAGATACTGGACACAGTTCCCAGTAGCTGTTGGTTCCACGTTAGTGGAGTGAGTAATCCAGCCGATGTGTGTTCTCGTGGCGCGTTACCTTCGACCCTTCTCACAATGCCAGAGTGGCTCAATGGTCCACAGTGGCTCTCTGAAGACAACTGGCCTATTCGTTCGATGGATGAGTTCAGGGACGAACATCCACTGGAGCTTAAGTCTTCTATCGAGTCAAAGAATTTGGTGTCCATTGACGCTCCAACCGACGTAATATACGAATTAACCGAGCGTTATTCTAGTTTCAACAAACTGTTGCACGTGGTCGCACGTATTCACCAGTTCATCCGTAACTGTCGACTACCCAGAGATAAACGTACTGGGCTCATGATAATCGATCTGCGCAAGGCACACGACAGTTTGATAAAATCGGTACAGCAACAGCACTTTGCTGAGGATATCACAGCGCTGTCAAAAGGCTTGAAACCTCATCAGAGTTTGCGAAAGCTCAGCCCCTTCTTAGACGCGAATAAATTCCTCAGGGTGGGGGGCAGACTTTCACAATCTAGGATAACGTATGATAAGAAGCATCCGCTGCTGCTTCCTAAAAAATCTAATTTCACGTATAGTCTCATCGATTATTACCATATTCTTTACTTACATTCAGGACCGCGATCTCTTCAAGGTATATTAAGTCAAAAATACTGGATAGTGTCAGCTAGGAGTGTAATAAGAACGCGAACTACTAAATGTATTGCGTGTTTTAAGGTCAGGCCCAAGTCCTGGCAACCTATTATGGGTCAACTGCCCAGATTTAGAACTCAAGATATACATACCTTTCACACGGTCGGTGTTGATATCGGTGGCCCTTTCTATACAAAGGAGTCAACTCGTAGGAACGCTCGTACCGTAAAATCATATCTATGCGTATTTGTTTGTTGCGCAACTCGTGCAGTGCACTTGGAGACGCTCTCGTCTCTGAGCACAGAATGTTTCTTCGCGTCATTCGATCGATTCACCGCCAGGCGTGGATTGTGTAGTGCTGTAATATCAGATAACGGAACAAACTTCGTCGCAGCTGGTAAACAGTTAGCAGATGCCTTTAAGTTCTTCGAAGCTAATACTGATGAGATTTCTTGCAACTTTACGACACGCAAAGTGACGTGGAAGCATAATCCACCCACAGGCAGCCATTTTGGAGGCATATACGAGGCAGCAATCAAATCCGCAAAGACGCACCTGAAAAGAACTGTCGGCGAAAGAGCCCTTACATTCGAGGAGCTTGCCACCCTTTTTGCACGCGTCGAAGCAGTGTTAAACTCACGACCGCTGTGTGCAATATCTTCAGATCCCAGTGAGTTCGAAGTGCTCACACCGGCGCACTTTCTGATCGGCAGAGAACTTCTAGAGGTTCCCGAATACGACTTGACGAATCATCCGCCATGGAAGCTGAATCGTTGGCAAGCCGTACAGCAGATGTCGCAGCAATTCTGGCGACTCTGGCGAAAAGACTACCTCCACACGCTCCAACAACGCCAGAAGTGGTTGGATGGTTGTCGCAATCTGAAAGAAGGAGATTTGGTACTCATAAACTCGGAGGCGCCTCCTCTTCGATGGGCATTAGGTCGAGTTATTAAACTATATCCAGGGCCTGATGGCATCGTACGCGTGGTCGGTCTTCGTACCAAGAACACTGTCATTACTCGACCCGTAGTCAAGCTTAGTCCGCTCCCTTTGGAGCAGGAATCATCTTAAATTTATTTGAATATCATTAGGCACTCATTCGAAACACTGAATGAGTCAACTATTTAGTTTAGTAAACTATTTTTAAATGTAGTTATTTAAGTTTATACAGTCCACTACTCACACAATCATATCACACACTATCACATGTTTTCAACAATGCTCACCTAGTTAAACATTGTTATTCAATATCTCAACACTTGACAACTCTGTCAAATGACCTTATAACCGGGAAATCCTGGCGGATTTCGATGGGGGGAATGTTGGGGTTTTGCTTTGGCTTCCACTATAAATCCCACCAAACCGCCAATGGCACATCTCGGAGCCAATCAACGCGCGCTATTTGGAAAAAATAAGTTCTTACGCGCTCACGCACGCGCGCGTGGCGCTAATGTCAGTCGCACCAACGAACGAACCGAGCCTGCAGCAATCGTCATTGCGTGCGCTCAAAGTAACTAAAATCATCAAAACCTGAGTGCCTGAACCATATAACTTCCCACTAGCACGGCCTAAACCTTGTGAAACCCGTAAACCATCAGCCCGTCCCGGGACGGATACGAGCAGCATCATCTCATCATCCAGGGCGCAGCGCGGTGATCACGGCGGGTAAGTGAGGCCATTATAGCGAGAATATCTATTAAAATCATTACAGCCACCACTCCTCCTTTTCAATTTGACCCTAAACAACTTTTCAACTTTCAATGGCAATTCTGTTCCAAAAATATTATGTAGTTAGCGTTTAAACGTCACCTAAAAAAATTTAGAGTATTGACCTGAACGTAAAAGTTATAGTATTTTTATAATCACCAGATTTTTTTCATAGCGAAAAATATATCTTTTTTATGTAAATTGCGACCCATATTTAAATAATCCAATGATCGGAGATAGGTTTCGGATTTTACGATACCGCTACCGGATACCAGTTTTCGGTACGTAAATTACGGTAAAATTCCGGTTTTTTTAGGTGAACGGCGCTAGCGACATTTAGTACATCCTATCCATCCGATAATGGGACGGTCAAACGATTTTGTATTTTATCACCACAGACTTAGAGTTATAAATTGTGTAATATTGTAATTTTAATACTTTTACGATGCATGCTTGATTCTACATTTAGTTTGTAGTGTTTGATTTTGTAGTTTGTCAGAGTAATTAAAATGCTTCACGAAATGAGATAGATATAGAACTTTTGTTGGAACGTGATGTAGGTTCTATAGTGGGAAATTAAATGTCCATTCAGATTTACACTATGAATTTAATAATGTATTTACTACAACTAAACACGGTACAATTACTTATGATGATTAGTATGAAATGATATATATGATGATTGACGCGAGTAGCAGTTAGTAAACGACTATGTAATATGTGTTGTCGTGACAACGCGTGATCTCGAACTTAACGTGACGGTGAACGTCATAGGTACTTATAAGCTCTCAAGTGGCGTGCATGTGTGGGCAAACATACCACTACAAAATCAATCTGCCTAGCCTTTTCCCAACTATGTTGGGGTCGGCTTCCAGTCTAACCGGATGCAGCTGAATACCATTATTTTACATGGAGCGACTGCCTATCTGACCTCCAAAACCCAGTAACTGGGTAATACGATACCCCTTTGGTAAGACTGGTTGTCAGACTTTCAGGCTTCTGACGACCCGTAACGACTGTCAAAGATCCAAGAATGACAGCCGGGACCAACGGCTTAACGTGCTTTCCGAGGCACAGAGGAGTCTCGGTGTGTAAAGATGGTCACCCATCCACTGACCAACCCCGGCAAGCGTAGCTTAACCTGATGGATCGACCCGTGCGGCTGTGATTACTTAGCCACGAGCTCCTCATCAAGCAAACATACCACTACATAGGTATGAAAAAAACTAATAAGTATATCGCACGGTGTTTTCAAAAAGGGTTTTATCTTGTTATTGTAAAATATTTAAAATGTCTAGCTTTTATTTAAATAATAACACATCACCACGCCTGTTATTCCCGAAGGGCTAGGCAGAGCTGTACCTTATAATACAGCCACATTTCACCAGTTCTGTTAAAATTCCATGTAATAGGGGGCGAGTCTATTGCCGTCATCCTTGCACAAATCCAGGCTCCGGGCTGCTACTGAGTAATTCTTATTAGAAAACCTAATAACACTTTACTCGACCTAGGAATCGAACCCAGGGCCTTATACTCAGTAGTAGGGCTTGTGACTACTACACTAAGGAGTTAATTAATCTGTAAGTAAATCTTTATGCATGAGTGAGAGTAATACTGCCATGCAATCCTAAATTAGGTTGACGATATTATGTTTGGGAGGTCAGCACCCTAATTGCGTAACACATTATCGATCGAAGTTGGTTTCATTTTGAAACAAATTGCTGATTCATTGCTTCATATGTTAGAAAAATTTGTCTGCTCGACAACGTAAATACCGCAATGAATGTTGTTGAACTGTCAAAATTAAACCAACTCCGATTGATAATGTGTTACGCAATTAGGGTGCTGGTGCATCGCAACTGGCGTATGAGAGGTTATTCATATTTATAGGAGATTATCTAATTGATTATTGCGTAGACAGAGAATGCAATAGACAAATTTATATCTTTTATCGCATTCACACAAGAAAAAGAGCAACTTACGCCGATTTCGTGTAAAGAAATGAAACAGAACGATGACATTTTTTGTTTCACGGCCCGTGTCTCGTTTTTCAAGGTTAGCACACTAGTTTGCTAAACAAAGTTTGACAGTTAACGTGCAGCTAGCTATCGTCTTCTTATAAAAACCAGTTTTTAAGTGCTTTAGGCTAAGTAATTTACATTATAGATTGTTGTGAACAATTTACTTAATATTTCAACAATTTTCAAAAAAAAAACATGGTGCGGTGTAGCGTTTTAGGGTGTAAAAGTGATAGTGGAACGAAAATGCCGGACTTGTCTTTTCATTCGTAAGTATAACACTCTTTATCAAGTAATAGGCGTTCAATAACATTTTAATGTGTGTAAACATAATGTATAGTGTAACTTAGACGTAAATTAATCAATAAAAAGCACAAAAATAACAATTATTAAATTCTAACCTAAGAACTTTGGTGTTGCCAATTTTTCTATACATTATTACCCACTATTCTGGGAAATATGTATCATGCAGTTTGTATTAGATTTAATGGCTTGTTGCAGTTTTCCCGAACATGATAATTTACGTCGGAATTGGATTGTAGCTACAGGACGAACAGATTGGACACCAAAACCGTCATCAAAAATATGTAGCAGACATTTTGAGAAAAAATTATTAATAAAAAAAAGAAACTTACACTGCTATTACCTTATGCTGTACCTATTCTGGTAAATATTCAGTTATATTAAGTTTCGATCCAGGTTTTATAAGATTGTTATTTAAGTTTATTATTTTTAAAAGTACTACGTGTTTCAAACTATTATTTTGTATACATATTTTATGAGCAAATACTGAGACAGGCTTCTCTTAAATCTGAACGCGATTCAAGGTTTAATATTGTTCAAGAACTTAAAATACCTTTTACTGTAAACAACATCTTCCTACACCTATTATGTGTCTTCTTTAAAGATAATTAACTTGTTTTAGGAAACAAAGGCCTGTAATCCACCATTTTCCTCCATCAGTTTACATGAAGAACCAATTATGGAAATTGAAAATAATTTAAGCATTCTGGTAAGTATCCATGAATATTTACATCATTTAAAATCTAACAATCTTAAAAAAATATATATATACAAGTATATAGAAATTGTAATTTAAAAAAATTCTGGTAATTACAGCATAATATAATAATTTATAATGTACAAGTACATAGAAATTGTAATGAAATACTGTATTAATTTGTTTTGTATTGGGAAAATAATACTATTTTCCCCCGAATAAATACAGAATTTGGTATAATTATTATTTGGTACATGTTATGTATGTATAATTTTTAATTCTACAGTATTAAGATAAATTACCTTCGTAATTATCTTGGTACGTTTATTTATTATCAAGCCGTTTGATTTGGCGGTGCTTAGGGGAGGCCTATGTCCAGCAGTGGACGTATTTCAGCTGAAATGATGATGATGAAGAAGTTTGAACGAGAGATGTTGTGTGGCAGATTTTAACAACATACAAATCGCATGATTCCAGATTGAGCCTGCTGTTGCCTTACTGCCGTCGACTAGTGGTCAAAAGCCAGTTGTAATAGCATACCCTCCAATTTTTAAACCACCATCAATAGTAAGTATTACAAACAAAACAATATTGTGTCTTAACAAAGTTATGGTTATTAAACAGTTTGTTTTGATTTTAGGACAAGACTCCAGAGTACTCTCCTCAAACTTTGCGAAAAAAATGGAAAAACGCAGAAAAACTATCATCCGAACGACTGAAAAAATTAAAGGCTCTTAGAGAAAAAAGTAGACGTTTAACGAAAAAAGTCGCTAAATTAGAAAATGTGATTGCGGAACTTAAAACAAAGTCTTTGATAAGTGAAGAAGATGGGGATTTATTAGAATCTATTGACCCTGCCAATAGAGACTTCTTGAAAAAAATGTTGAACCCGGTTTCTGGTGGTAGAAAATATTCACCATCTTTACGCAAATTCGCTCTTTGCTTGCAATTTATAAGTCCTCGGGCTTACAAGTATGTACGACAACAATTTAATACTTGTCTGCCTCATCCATCCACACTTACTACATGGTACAAAAGTGTAGATGCAAACCCAGGTTTTACAACAGAATCATTAGAATGCATTAAATTGGTGGCAAAGGACAAAAAAACCGAATTGTATTGTGCAGTATGCATGGATGAGATGGCTATTAGGAGGCACGTCCAGTGGGACGGAAAGAAGTGTGTAGGTCTGGTGAACTATGGGGAAGCTTTGGATGGTCATAATATAGCTGAAGCTCGGGAGGCGTTGGTGTTTATGGTAACGTTTATAAATAGTGGATGGAAGATGCCTATCGGTTATTTTTTTATTAACGGCTGTACTGGCGAACAAAAGGCAACATTGATGAAACAATGTCTGAGTTTGTTAGTAGATTGTGGTGTTAATATAGTCTCCCTAACTTTTGATGGTTGTCCAGCCAACTTTTCGATGGCAAAAAGCTTAGGTTGCAATTTCGATGATCTGGAAAATATAACTTCATATTTTGTAGCTGATAAACAGCACGTCGTTATTTTTCCAGATCCAGCGCATATGCTAAAACTTTTGAGAAACACACTAGGCCAGAAAAATGAATTAACAAACATGCATGGTGGAATCATTTCATGGCATTTTATCGAATTGCTTCATAATCTGCATGAAAAGGAGGGTCTCCATCTTGCTAATCGTCTTAAAAATCAGCATATTAACTTTTCAAAACAAATAATGAAAGTTAAGTTGGCGGCACAAACATTGAGTAATTCCGTGGCAGATGCGATAGAATTCTGTGACAAACAATTGAATTTGCCTGAATTTTCGGGTTCTGATGATACTGTTGATTTTATAAGAAAAATTAACAACTTATTTGATATTTTTAATAGTCGGAATCTGAATATGTATGGTTTTAAAAAACCTATTAATATTAAAAATGGCGATAGCATACTAGACTTTATCAATGTAATGGATACCTACATCAGAGGACTGAAATTAGAGGGAAACCCAATACTGCAAACAAATAGGAAAGTTGGATTCATTGGTTTCTTGATATGTATACAAAGTCTTAAAAAGATGTATGCTGACATCATAGTGACGGGCAAACTTAAATTTTTACCTGTGTACAAACTTAGCCAAGATCACTTGGAGTGCTTTTTCAGCTCGATCCGATCGAAAGGCGGCTATAACAACAATCCAACAGCCTTTCAATTTCAAAGTGCCTACAAAAGACTAGTGATACACGGGGAAATAAAAGGCATTGAGTCGGGAAACTGTATACCTCTAGAGGATATAAAAATTTTAACGCACACAGAAGTTCGATATGAACGTAAAATTAATATGTACTGCACTCAAGATGTCGAAGACTCGATTATAGATTTTCCCGCTAATAATAATTTCTTTGTCGATGATGACCACGAGTATATTTTTAACCCCTCAAAATTGACAATCTATATTGAAGAAATAATTTCATATATCGGTGGGTTTGTTGTTAGGAAATTAGGAAAAGCTATAAAATGTGATGATTGTCTGCTAGCTCTTATTAGCGACAAATATTTGGGTCTTATATTTAAAAAAGATAAGGGTGGCCTTATTTATCCTTCACCCGATGTAATTAAAGTATGTACGATCGCAGAAATAATATTTAGGATTAATTCACATGGAGGAATCTCATTCTTTTCCGAAAAAAATCTTTTGTCTAAACTTATTTTAGCAACTTTCAAACGGTGCCAGGATGTATTTACGACCAATCATTTTGAAAGTCAACCTTTTATTGGAAACCACAAAGTTTTACTTATCAAGGCAATCTCCATGCATTATTTTGAACTGCGTATACATCACGCAACAAAAGGATTTGAACCCAAGCAAAAAATTAGAAACATTCATACGAAGCTTGTTTTATTTAAAGGACAATAATGTGTAAAATCAATAAAAGCAATTATAAATAAACATGTTGTATTATTATTAACTCACAAATCCAGAACATATAGTCTGGCAAAAACGTCTAGAAACGGAACTAATTTTTAATCTTTGTCAGTGTTGCCTTAGTCCGTGCTTTATCAGACAATAAATGTGCATGAAAACGAATAGATTGATTTAAAATTAATAAGAATATCTAAAGTTCTGTCAGAAAAATGGTTATTAAAGTTAATATTTTATAATGTATGTTCAACTCTTTTTTGCCAGACTGTATGTCCTAATATCACATTACAAATGGTAGGTATTTAGAATCACATCACCGCTATCCATCGTCACCCTCCTGTCCTCATCGCAATTTATTTGAGTTCGCCAGCATGTCCTTCCATACACCTTTATTATTCCTCGGTATCACATATCTATACCTATACCGATGATATTGATAATCGATTTATAAGTGTCACTTTCAAGCTTTCTCTTACATACTAATTAATAATTTTAACCACACATTGTGGGGTAAATTTTTCCTCACACGGTAACCCTAGATAAAGTGACGTATTTTTTTTTGTCTTTTTCTGCGACACGCTTTGTAGGTGTCTATTGCATTCTCTGTCTACGGATTATTGTATTGATGAAAAAGAACTAGATGACAATAAGAACGTCAGCTGTCAGAATTAAAAGTGACATTGACGTATGGAAACGTTCCATTTCAACAATATTTTATTATACGTAAATTAATATTTTGCGAATAGAAATGTTGTAAATTAAAATATATGTTACTAGCTTAGCTTTAGACCGCGACTTTACCCGCGTGGATATCGGAAAATATCATACGGGAAGAAAATCCTTCCTCAGTCCTTGTCTACATTATATTCGTAAAGGGAACCTCTGTGCAAAATTTCAGCTTCTTAGGACCAAGGGTTTGGGTTGGGCGTTGATGAGTCGGTCAGTTAGTCAGGATATTTCTTTTTAGGGTTCCGTACCTCAAAAGGAGAAACGGAACCCTTATAGGGTCACTTTGTTGTCCGTCTGTCTGTTTGTCTGTCATAACCCTTTTTTTCAGGAACGCGTGGAGGTATCAAGAATAAATTATTATCAAATATGTAGGTATAGTTCCTTGGAGTACGGCCATTTATGCGACATATTTTGATAATCGAAAGTAAATCAAACCCTATAGGTTACTTCCGGTTGACCTAGAATCATGAAATTTGGCAAAAAGCAAAGTTTCACAGCACAAGTAAAGGAAAAAGTCCGAACATTGTGAATTTGTAATTTTATCACTTAAAAAAAATAAGTCTGTCATTTTGTCAAGACCTGTTTTCTCAGAAACGCGTGGAGGTATGAAGTTGAAATTAATATTAACCCGTCGCGCGCCAATTAGCAGACACAATTGAAATTCTATTGTTATCTGCACACATGGTGTACAATCGACATTTTAAGAGTTAAATGCGTAAGTTTATGGTCCTTTAGAGTTCTAAAAAAATCAAGCTTTTAAGCCAACGCAATAAAAAAATAGGGCATTTATGCGACATATTTTGATACTCGCAAGTAAATCAAAACCTAGGTATTGTACTGTAACAGTACAATACTAGGTATTGTACTGTTACAGTACAGTACAATGTCAGGGCTTGATCAAACCATCACACCTCTACAGTGTGAGGTGTGATGGTTTGATCAAGCCTTGACAATATTATACTGGCTGACATTCAATCATTCAATTATGGAATATATTCTAGAAAGACTAAAATGACAGATATATTCTGGTGAGGGCTCCGCGTAGGACCTGTGCGTAGGACCAATTTAGATAAGGAGTGTGAATTATAATTTATCTGAAGCTTAAAATACAGACAGCATCAGTCCCATAAAACTACAGTCCCTTTCGTTTTATTATTAATTCAGTAAATCTCCTACTGTGAGGTTCGAGTCCTCACATAGTGGTGGACACGTCCGTGCGTACGTTCGACGTACCTTTCGAAGTCATTGGAGTGCGCCGATATGGCCTACGAGAGTTTGTTTCCGTTGACCATGAAATTTGGTAAGAAGCAAGAACTTACAGCACAAGTTCAGAAAAAGCTCCTAAAATTGTTAATTTGTAATTTTATCACGTAAAAACATTTTTTTTGTCATTACAATGTTAAGTTTGTTTTTGGGATAAATTCTATTCAACTCAATCTGCCTAGCCTTTTCCCAACTATGTTGGGGTCGGCTTCCAGTCTAACCGGATGCAGCTGAATACCATTATTTTACATGGAGCGACTGCCTATCTGACCTCCACAACCCATTAACTGGGTAATACGATACCCCTTGGTAAGACTGATTGTCAGACTTTCGGGCTTCTGACGGCCCGTAATGACTGTCAAAAATCCACGAATGACAGCCGGGACCAACGGCTTAACGTGCTTTCCGAGGCACGGAGGAGTCTCGGTATGTAAAGATGGTCACCTATCCACGGACCAACCCCGGCAAGCGTAGCTTAACCTGATGGATCGACCCGTGCGGCTGTTATTACTTAGCCACGAGCTCCACATAAAATTCTATTCAACTAAGGCAGATAATATATTTTTGGGCTATTTAAAAATACTGTTGCCATATTGGGGTTAAAATATCCACCATAAAACACATTAAAATGCGAACAAAATTAATGGAGTTCTAAAAAACACAGTGTAGCAAGTAATAAAGCTAATACTTAGCGAACAAATTAATTAAGAGTGACAAGGAGGGTAATTGAAAGAATATGGCTTAGGGATATTAGTTTTACGGAGGAAATGTTTTTAATTGAAAAATGTATAATTAATTTACTTGGCATTTTTATTAAGGACGAAGCAAGTTGTTTTATAAAATGAATGCATTACAGAAGCTACTCTTAAGTATTTTTGGAAAGAATATTCAGAATGTTTAAAATTCAACTCGGGGCTTTGTTAATCAATAAAGCTTATTACAGCATTGACGATTTTTGTAATGACAAAAATCTTAAAAATATGTAGTACTCGTACTTACCTAAATTAAATAAGTGTACCCATTGTTCTTTAACTTGTATTGTTGATTTTTCAATTTTTTTGGATGACCAGGATATTGATAGAGAGCGCAGGGCGTTGGCAGCTAGATGCAATATGCTTGCCCGCAGGTTTGCATGGTGTACTAAAGAGGTAAAACTGACTCTATTCAGAGCTTATTGCCAGTCGTTCTACTCGTGCAGCTTGTAGGTTAGGTATACGCAAAAGGCTTACAACGCTCTGCGAGTTCAGTATAACAATGCGTTGAGGATGTTGTTGGGGCTGCCTCGATTTTGCAGTGCGTCACATATGTTTGCGGAAGCGAGGCTGGACGACTTCTATGCCGTCATGCGCAAGAGATGTGCGTCTATGCTGGCGGTTCAGAGGTAGTCCTAACAACATCCTTGCTACACTGGCGGACAAAATAGATGGGCCGTTTATCAGACACTGGGTGGGTAGACATGTGCGCGCAGATGTCCATGTCACCAATTAATTTGTTTTAAATAATTACTAACATTTAGGCTAAGGCTGTACTAACACTATGTGGATCTATGGTCTGAAATAAAAATTTGAATTTGAATTTATCCTTAATGTCTGTTTAGGTTGCTTCTTTTTGTGTGTGTCTGTGCAAATATTTCTACACAAATGTATTTTCGTTATGAAATAAATAACTTGAACTTGAATTTAGTTACACAAAATGTCCCGGAATTAACGCACACCACCAAAGATCCCAATTAGAATATTATGTTATGTTATACCATGCACTGAATTTTCACTATTATGTATCAAGCATTGTTTATTTATCAAATTAGTAAATAATGATTGAGGGGGAAAATTGTGGTCGCATTACAAATCTAAGGACACACAGTCGCACAATTATATAATATGTATATGTCCCATTAAAATAGATGAACGTTACTCAATCAATCTAACACAGCGATTGGATGTCTTTGGTTAGACGTACTGAAGTACTTCTTACCAAAGACATTCAAGAATTAAAAATAAATAATAAAAAAAATAAAAAAACATGACTGCCATGCCAAAAAACGAACTAAAAAGTAAAAAACAAGTTGTATTGCGTGACTAAACAGATAAATAAAATTGTCATTGCTGTCGGGGGACCGTTCTGTGGAACAAAAAAAAAAAAGAAAACAAAGAAAACCTGTTTATTCTGCACAAACAGTTTTAAATCTAAGAGGTCCTCCGACTGCAATGACAATTTTATTTATCTGTTTAGTCAGGGAATACAATTTGTTATTTACTTTTTAGTTCGTTTTTTGCCATGGCAGTCGTGTTTTTTTAATTTTTTAATTTAATTATTTGTTTTTTTTTTTTTTTTTTTTTATTAATTTTTTTTTTTTTTTTCTGAATTGCCAATCAATTCAGACATTCGCGGTCTTACTAAAGTCTGCTTAACCAAACCAACCAAAGTTGAAATGTTTGTTTTGCATGAACAGAATGAACACCCTCATCTGCCTAGCCTTTGCCCAACTAGTTGGGGTCGGCTTCCAGTCTAACCGGATGCAGCTGAATACCAGTATTTTACATGGAACGATTGCGTATCTGACCTCCACAACCCAGTTATTGGGTAATACGATACCCCTTGGTAAGATTGGTTGTCAAAAATTCGGGTTTCTGACGACCCGTAACGACTGTCAAATATCCACGAATGATAGCCGGGACCAAAGGCTTAACGTACTTTCCGAGGCACGGAGGAGTCTCGTTATCTAAAGACGGTTACCCATGCACGAACCAACCGCGGCAAGCGTAGCTTAACCTAGTGGATCGACCCGTGCGGCTGTTATTACTTAGCCACAAGCTCCTCCTGCATGAGCATGAGCATGAACACCCTACCTATGTAAAATTTATGCCAGTAAATTATATAGCTTTTTTTGGAAAGCGCTTATCAAGGCCTTCCATTTGATACCCATATTGTAATAATTAAGGATTTTTTTTCACATTTGAAAATGGAGTCATACTGCCGCCATATAAATTTTTTTCTTAAAAAAAAAAACCAGTGTCACTCTGCATGATATAAGGATTCTAACGATACCCCACCCATCGAAATCTGTCCAGGCATTCAAAAGATAGGGTGGAATAAAGAAACTCACAAACATGAACCCTGAAAACATTACACTCCTTTTTGGGGCAGTCGTGTAAAAAAAACACTGACTAAAGTGATTTTATTTTGACCTAAAATAATTTTTAAAAAAGCGGCGGGCGTGAGCGGTGGCATGGTCACGTGCGCTTGCACATTTGTAGTATCAGAATTATGAGATAACAAAAACTATAATTTTTAGCTTCTAAAAACTTATGTCAAGGTGGGGAAGATCGTCTACGCGGGAACACCAAACACCGTCTCTCTACGCTGTTTCTGAATAGCTACGACGTTGACAGCTCGGTCGGTAAAACAGAGTCACTATTTCGTCCTTCCTTTAAATTATAGATGCCGCTGTGTTGAGTTCGATAGCAAAAAAAAAGGGTTTCATAATTTAATTTTTTGCAGTTGACTAGTTGAAACACAAGTGAGTTGTGTCAACGTTTTAGCTAAAGTGAAATGTGAATGTCAACGGATTTTTTTACGAGTTGTAATTTATTCAAAACAAAAAGTTTTGACACTTGAAATTTGAGACCTTGAAACTGACTTTTTCGGGCATAAAGCTTCTACGTTACGTGACGATTTCTACTAGTCAACTCCTACCACTTTTTGCGTGAAAGAGTAACAAACATCCATCCATCCATTCTAACAAACTCTTGCGTTTATAATATTACTAGGACTAGAGCAACCCAGGTAAGTAGTTCACCGATGACAATAATGTCCAAGATAAACTCAGAAAGTACGTACATAACTCAATCTGCCTAGCCTTTTCTCAACTATGCTGGGGTCGGCTTCCAGTCTAAGCGGATGCAGCTGAATACCATTATTTTACATGGAGCGACTGCCTATCTGACCTCCACAACCCATTAACTGGGTAATACGATACCCCTTGGTAAGACTGATTGTCAGACTTTCGGGCTTCTGACGACCCGTAACGACTGTCAAAGATCCACGAATGACAGCCGGGACCAACCGCTTAACGTGCTTTCCGAGGCACGGAGGAGTCTCAGTATGAAAAGATGGTCACCCATCCACGGACCAACCCCGGCAAGCGTAGCTTAACCTGATGGATCGACCCGTGCGGCTGTTATTACTTAGCCACCAGCTCCTCAGTACTCTCAGTCAAAGTACGTACATAACTATGAAATTGAAAAGTGACATTGGTACTTGCCCAGATTTGACCCCGCAACCGCATGGCTAAGAGGCGGCGCCTTAACCATTGAGCCATTATAAGAATGCTATTAAATTCAATTTATTTTTAAACACTGACTTCAGATGGTAACTATTAAGAGCATACCACCAGTATAAAATTCCAATTTTCCGACTCAATTGGTGACTATTGCGAGCGTTTTCGCAGTCGTGGATGCTATGAAATTATACTGAGGTGCTATTTATAAGCTGAAGCGGTTATGGAAATAAACTTACCCTTAATAAGTACAGGATGTACAAGAAAGGTGTGGTCAAATTTATGGGTGTGGTACAGACCATCAAACTGAACAATTTTTTCCACGGGACCAACATCGTAATCGCGAAAAAATTATCGGCTGTCCCATCGAAATCTTCAATACCTACTCCATGAAAACGTATTGGATGGCTGATTAATTTTTAGCGATTACGATATTGGTGCCATGGAGAAAGTTGTTCAGTTTGATGATCTGTACCACACCCTTACCACATCTTTCGAGTACATCCTGTATATAAAAAAATTAAAATACATTGGGGTGGAAACCGTGTAGGATGTTCCGCTCACCAGTTAATGCACCGACAGCTTTAATAGCCCATACTACCTCAGCTTTTTATCACTCAGTCCGCGAGGAGTATCGTGCGAGCGAGAGCGAGTGCCGTGCTGGGCGCCGATAGTTTAGGTAATTGCTTTTTACGGTGAAAATAATGGTACTTTTGAAGAAAAGCTGAACTAGCTTTTGTTGAAGGATGAAGACACATTCTAGCTAGGGGAACGATAGGAGAGTATTATATATTAAGTTGACACCGAGGATTTATAAATATATCGGCCCTCTTGACCACCCTCTACTTCTTTAATTTATAGTATAGCTATCCCCCTGTGAGACTAAACTCTCACAGTACCGAGCGCGCAGTGGCGCCCTCATCGTAGTTTGGTTGTTCTTTTATTTTAAAATAAAAATGCAGAAATGCATGTTACTTTGTGCTCCACAAGACTATACGTTATTATTATTACAAACAGTAGTTTTATATTGTTAAGGGAAAATAATGGCCACTAAGCTCCGTTCTAAGGATTATAATAAATCTTAAATAATCAGCATTTTAATAGGTATTTTTTTTTTAATACAACCAACGGTTTAATTATTCAATAGCTATACTCCATTTGCAATAAGATTAGACATCTAAACAAACCTTTTTTACAGTCCGTCCAACCGATTTTAACTTCTGTTCCGTAGGCTTAAGGATGGCATTAAAGGCAAAAAAGTGGTTACAATACCAACTATTTACTACAGCTGCCATTTGTCATGCCACCAACGTAATAGAAGTCAAAATCAGTTGAACGGACTGTAAAAAAGGTTTGTTGAAATGTCGAATCTTATTGCAAATTATAGGATTTCATATTACTACAGATCATAGAACACTTATGATCTGAGCACATTACCCTATCATCACAAATAAAAGGTTTGTTCCATAACTTCTCATAACTTGCCCCAATCTATGTGACATATGCATGCACTGAAGCCAGGAGCTGCCTTTGTCCGGCACCAACCAGTAATAGCTGGTAATAACCGGTTATAATTACTCCATAGTTTGGTACGGCTTTTGATCGGGTGGCGTGAAATGCTTTAGATATATGCAGATTCCTCGATGCTTTGTACTACACATACGTACGTAGATACTGATGTACGTACGTCGCACGGTCAAGGAGCAATATTTTGAAGCAATTTTCAAACAAATTCCTTTCTAACATAGGCACGTGTCACTCTTCGAAATGTAATTTTCATTAAAAATGTTGGCAATGACGTCGTCGGAAAATTAATAGGTGCAAATAAAAATTTACCTTAAGGTGCTCAAAATTAAGTCCTCAACTGTAAACTATGGTGCAAGTAGTGCGTTGTGTGACTTTCAAAAACATACTTGGTGTGGAATTTTGGGTTGGCCCTAAAGTGGATACAAAACTTAGTCTTAGGTTTAATTTGACCAAAGTCGGACATCTTTTATCCGTGGAATAAAATTGACGACTGACAGTTTTTGAATGGAGAAACTGTCAAAAATTCAAAATTTATTCGAAGGTTACGACTTACAATGGGTATAAAAGTTGGTCGAATTCACCCTTGACACCACCACCACCCCATCACCCCATTCCGCTTGTGGTACTCGTTGACACATACTCCCTTTTTTTTCATTTGTCGACATCTCAAATGAAATCACACTTCAATAATTATATCCAGACGAAAGGTGTTCGCGCCAATTATTCACCCAATCTGCGAGTGAGTTTTGGGTTCATCCACGCTTCCAATTTAGGTTAGCTCAACGGTGGAACTGATTGGAACGGTTCGCGTTTGAATGCGCAAACCTCTTATTCGCCGCACAGTGCGTGCCCCTCAATATAACTTGAGAGTCCTTGAAGAATACTCGTCTTCTACGTCATGACACGTGGTCACCAGTATGTCTTCTTCCTGATATAACAAGATCGCTGGAGAAATTTTCCCGATTCTTTCGATCCGCGATTTATCCGCTCCGCTCGCCGCGTGTGTAATGGTGACACGTGGTCCCATAAAACCGCTAAATAAGAACCTTTAACCACTTTGTGTAAAGCTTGTCAATGT
Organism: Cosmia pyralina; assembly: GCA_946251885.1. NCBI lineage: Eukaryota > Metazoa > Arthropoda > Insecta > Lepidoptera > Noctuidae > Cosmia > Cosmia pyralina. The sequence goes on along the minus strand of OX276354.1, from coordinate 23,078,607 downwards.
GCTATATCATCAATGCATCATCAGCCAGTTGAATGAGACTTCGAGAACATTGTTACTGCTTATTCTGGTATGTGCAAGATTCTTCTCGTCAGATTGGAATAAATAATATCCCTTCTCTTCGACAGTAATAATATATAATTCCCAGACTTTCAAAATATACTATATCGGCTAACCAAAAGGAAAATATATGCAATTTAAAACAAGAAAACAACACTGTGCAGTTCTGAAAAATATCGTAGGATACGACTCCGATACGATATTTTTCTGAACTTCGACAAGCCATGAAAAGTTCCACAACAAACTTTGATGACTACGTAATATACGTTTGCTGTAAATAAGAAGAGCATTTCAAAGTTCCGACACATCGTAGTTATATGAACGAGTTATTTTGAAATGAGGAGTTCAAAGTTTGACTTCCAACGCGATTAACTATGCGAAATAACTAACAGTTAGCGAAGAGGGTTTAATTGAAATTGTAGAACATTATTTCACTGAAATTGTTGAGTTAGTGGAACTAACAGCACTTAATTTATGACGGATACGGGTTGAGATTATTTTTACCCGACTCATTTCATTTCATTTTCAAATATCTTTAATTAATCAAAATAATACATAACAAAATGCACTTAACCTAAGCTACATTAACACATAGATTGAAGCACTTTATGAGGCTAACGATTCGCCTTTCAAAGTTTTCGAGACTTGATCATAACAACTGTTTTTGTTGTTTGTTTTTATTTTTACCCGACTACGGCAAAGCCAATGGATGGTTATGATTTTTAACAGGCTATGTATACAGGGTGTTAGGTCAAACGAGGGACATACGTTAACGGAGTGTAGTACTCATGAAAATGAACAACTTTTACCATGGAACTAACCCTGAAATATGAAAAAAAAATCTGCTGTCTCATACAATTTGATCACGTAGGTTTTGCATTTTTCTTTTTCAGATTTCCGTAGTAAAAGTTGTTAATTTTTATGAGTACTACACTCCGTTAAAGTATGTCCCTCGTGTAACCTAACACCTGTACCTATATGTTTATCTGTTTCAACATAACTTCTAAACTACTCGTCGTATTTTGACAAACGAATTTCGACTCCGGTGATACAAAAACCGTTTTTAAATTATGTAATCGATGATTTTGGTGTACGGTAAAACACCAATTAAATATTTGCTCCGACATATATATAATTATGTACGAGTATGTGTACTACTTACTGAATAAATAAATAAATATAATTTTGTAACGATGACCTTTTTACCCGACTGCGTGACAAAAAGAAGTTTTTGTCGTAGAGATTTAGCTTTTAACTTCCTGTTTTTTGGAGCAATCAGGTAATTTTATTAAAAACTTCTTTAAACATATAATTGCCGAAATGTGGGTGTACTATAGGTACAGTCAGCAACAAAAGTCGATTAACACTTGCAGTTTTTTAATCTTAATTGTTAAGCGAAATATTTAATTCAAATCGGAACAGAAGTATTTTTTTTTTTAAATAAAAAAAAAAATAAAAACTTGAAACACCCCATAGTGACCAACATGGGACATGATGAAATGTAGATGTAGTATAGACCTCTGCCTAGCTCTTCCAGGTGTGAAGGCGGGGTACAGTCAGCAACAAAAGTCGATTGACACTTTCAGTTTTTTAAACTTAATTATTAAGCGAAATATTTAATTCAAATCTGAACAGAAGTACTTTAAATTTTATGAACATTAACTCTTAACAGGTAAACGAAAAAAAAGCAGTTTATCAAATAATTTTGTGTTAATTGAGATGATGTTAAAAAGTAGCCGTGGTAAACGATTTCTGTTGCTGACCGTACACCTCTGCGTAACCCTTGGGGAATACAGGCATGTTGTTTTATTTTTTTACGGTTCCATAACTCATAAGGAAAAACGGAACCCTTGTAGGATCACTTCGTTATCCTTCTGTCTGTCTGTCAAGACCCTTTTTCTCAAGAACGCGTGGAGGTATCCAGTTAAAATTAATAACAAATACGGAAGTCTACGGTCCCTTGGAGCTCGAAAAAAAAACAAACTTTTAAGTCAACGCAATAAAAAAATTGGGCCATTTATGCGACATATTTTGACACTCGCAAATAAATCAAAACCTATAAGGTACTTCCCGTTGGCCTACAATCATGTTTTTTGGCAAGCAGCAAGGTCTTACTGCACAAGTAAAGGAAAAAGTCCGAAAATTGTTAATTTGTAGTTTAATCACATAATTATTTTTTTTTTTTTTGCAAAGTTACATTTGCAGTTGGAGAATAATTTACCATGATCTTTTTTCTTATATCTATGACCGTGACGTATATCGATGTATGGGACAACATTTTTTTCAGCTACAATGTTTAGTTTGTTTTTGGGATAAGTGCTTTTTAACTACGGAACCCTTCATTGCGCGTGGTCCGACAGGCACTTGGCCGGTTTTTTTTTTTGAATAATTGTGAAATTAAAAGTATCTTTATCTCCATAGCTATGACTATCAGTTAACATTGCTGATACCTACTCAGTACATTATACCGTAGTACGGTCAGCAACAGAAGTCGGTTAACACTGCTACTTTTTTGACATCATCTAAATTAACACAAAATGATTCGATAAACTGCTTTTTTTTCGTTTACCTGTTAAGAGTTAATGTTCATAAAATTTAAAGTACTTCTGTTCAGATTTGAATTAAATATTTCGCTTAATAATTAAGTTTAAAAACTGAAAGTGTCAATCGACTTTTGTTGCTGACTGTACCCCGCCTTTACACCTGGAAGAGCTAGGCAGAGGTCTATACTACATCTACATTTCATCATGTCCCATGTTGGTCACTATGGGGTGATCCTATCACCATAAAATGGAGCCAAATCCAGACTTCGAGCTGCTATCAAGAATTTCGCAAAACAAAATAACACTGCCCGACACAGGTATCAAATGCAGACAATTAAGCTCAATACTCGTGTGTACGACCTATAAACTAAGAAAACATTCCAAGTAAAAGTCAATTCAATCAATCAATCAGCCTCTCCAACCAACTATGTTGGGGTCCAGTATTTTACATGGAGCGACCGCCTATCTGACCTCCGCAACCCAGTTATTGGGGAACACGATAACCCTTGGTAAGACTGGTTGTCAGACTTTTGGGCTTCTGACTACCCGTAACGACTATCAAAGATCCTCGAATGAGAGCCGGGACCAACGGCTTTGCGTGCTTTCTAACGTTGGTCTCGATATGCAATGGGTGTTAAGCTATTCACCGGCCCGTGCGGCTGTTATCACTTAGCCATGTCAATTTACCCGTATTAGGGTATTTACCCAGATTATTACCCTAAGTAGGGATATGTACCCCAGTTATTTTCAGTGTTTTCGACAAGGTTTACCCATTTTCTAATTAAGGGCTGAAACCCTTAATCTCCTGTCCGCGTCACTTTCATCCCATTGTCCTGCTAACACAGGGGATATGACCGGTATTTATATCCTTGTTATCAAACGCGTAAAGGTGAAGGGAAATATTCTGAGCCTCTGCATTTCTGAATGTTTTCGTATAGTAGGATTTGGGAGTGTTGGCCTGATGTGTTTAGTGATTACTGACCCGGCAGACGTTGTCCTTTCTTAGGTATGAATATTCTAATGTAAACGCGCGAAGTTCCCGAAGGCGCAAGCTGAGAACATTTTGAATTGTGTAGGAAAACTTAATTTATATTTTAAGAATTAAACTACGATTTTTTGCTCAAAAGTAAAAAACCCGAAATAAATTTAAAATGAAAAAAAGTAAAAAATATGAAAAAGATTAATTGGAGCATTGGCTCCAATTAATCTTTTTCATATTTTTTACTTTTTTTTTTTTTTAATTGTAATTGGAAAAAAAAATTGTTTTGAGTATGAATTGCAATACAATTCAATTTATTTTTATTTAAGAATACTACATAGCTGACCCGCCAGACGTCTTGTCAAAATTTGAATAAATCGAATGGCAGAAAAACAAATGAACAACTGATTATAAAATTAATTTGAATTTGAAATTCTAAATAGAATGAAAAATTCCCGGCAGACATTGCCCTGCCCAAATTCCATGTTTGAGAAAATGAATTTTCTTAATATTTTTTTCTTCAAATTTCCAGTGTTTTTAATAGTTATTCTGCTATTCGGGACGGAGAAAAATACAACAAATCAAAAACTATGAAAAACGATCCAGCCGTTTTCGAGTTATAAGTGTTCGAACAAACCCGACTTTATTTTATATATTAAGATTTTGTAATGGGTCAGTAAGACACCTCCTCACTTTGCAATAAAAGATGCCTCAAGACCTGTAAGCCAGATATTACCTGGCCAGTTAGCCCATCAGATTATTTTTCTTGACATGGCTTAATTAATAGTGAAAATAAATTTTCACTATTAATTAATAATGAACTCAACTGTTAGCATTTTTGGTATAGGTAATTATGGACTACTTGTATTTTTGCGTGTTCGCGTGATTTAGATGGTGTATTGACTAGTATGTCATTCATTCCAACACTTCACTCTGACGTTCGTTCGCTCGTTCATTCACTCGGTTTACTTAAAAGTATTGCACACGCAAACACGGGTACTCTACATAGTTTGGTGTCTAGTCAAGTAAGGTGGATTTAAAGTGTTAAACAAAAGTGAATAAACTTGGTTATTCTAAAGAACTGTGTTCTAATTTTCATGACTACAAAAAACAACTCATTATCCGATTCCTTTTCTTTAGACAAGGAATTTAAACAACTTCCTCCAACCAACCAACCAACCCAACCACCTACTTGGATATTTTGGTGTGTGGACAAATTCTGATTAATGCCGCCATCTTGTTTTTGTGAAATCAAAATAATAACTGCACAAATGTTTACCTACAGCGCCATTCGAGCGCAAAACGATCCTGGTTGCAGTGTAATATTTTAACTTTTCTCTTTGACAAAAATGTCCAAGTGTCCACAATTTTCAGTTTATTTTACGCTGATAAGCTGTTTTTTTTGTATATTTTTTTCAATCCCACTTATATTATTAAGTCGAAAGTTTGTGAGTGTGTGTGTATGTTTGTTACTTCTTTACGCTCAACCGGCTGGAGCGATTTGGATGAAATTTGGTATGCAGATAGCTTATACCCTGGATTAATACATAGGCTACTTATTATCTCGGTCTACGTGGGTGAAACCGCGGAGCGCAGCTAGTTATATTTAATTTTAATTCATTCACATCAATTTCCACAGTGGCCAATCTACACTACTGCTACTACTTGACCCACATGTTTGCACACACTTCCGCGTTACAAACAAAACGTAATTTTCACGTCTGAACGTGACCGCGTGCGTCCCTTATTGGGAACGTAACGTGCAGTTACAGATTGGACGTATCCGGGCTCTTTTTGTTGGTATTGTTTATTTTGATTACATTCATATTGCAAACATTTTATTTCACATAATCCTACATGGTGCATGGTTTTAAATGGGTTGGTTGTTTGGTTGGTTTTGTTTTTAATTGTTGTTTATATTATTTTTTGTATTTTTTCACGGGCTTTCAGTTGGCTGAAAATAAAATGATTGATTGGTCGTATTTAATGGAAAAGAGCCGGCAGAAAACTCCACGGGTTACCTACTCTTTAAAAAATAATTGATTTTTACAATGTTTTCAGATTACACTATTAATAGGTATAAATAATAATAATAAATAATACATTTTTATTAACAAATGTGGGAACAACTCATCTCATCAGTCAACAAAAAACACAATGTACTAAGTTTTGAGTATTTAAGAAATAGAGTAAACGACGATGTCTCTGCTAGTACTAACTGTGTGACAGAAACCGGCGCCTTCCTCCTACAACCTTAAGTAGCAAGCAAGCAAGGTATGGGAGAATAGCTGAGGCCTCTCAACAAGTACGTACTATTAATCCCGATTGTGTCCTGATAATCTATCTCTGTTTTTATTTTATTGTGTGCAAAAAGATGGACGATAACTTTTCATTTTTTGACTTCGGATTTTAGCAATTTGTAAAAGCAAATCATTTTGTACAGTCAGCAACAAAAGTCGATTAACATTTGTGTTTTCTAAATTTTTATTATTTTTAAAAATACTTCACTAAAATCGGAATAGATGTGAAATTTAAAGGAAATTAACTTATCTAATATTAATGAAATGCTATAAAGCAGGTTATCATATCATTTGTGTTAATTTTGATGATTTCAAAAAGTAGTAGTGTTAACTGACTCCTGTTGCTGACCGTACATTTCTGGACTGAAACATTGTTTATTAACAAAATTCCATTCGAGCTACCATATTGCCTAGTCTCGTTATTGCAAACCAATTTATGTATAATTATTGTATCCAAAAACTATTACTAAACTTTCTTAAGCATATTATGTTTCAACTTGTCAATCAACTCAGCCTGTCGCAGTCCACTGCTGGACATAAGCCTCTCCCAGGCTGTGCCATAACACCCTGTCCTGCTTCTTTCGCATTTAGTCCCAGCCACCATTAGTCATCGGTCTATCCAGCTGGAGGGCTTCCCACACTACGCTTGACGATACGCGGTTTCCACTCACGGACTCGTGTCCAGATTTCAACTTATACCTAAAATAAAATACATTCAATCTGGCTAGCCTTTTGCCCATCTATGTTGGGGTTGGCTTCCAGTCTAACCGGATGCATCTGAATACCAGTATTTTACATAGACCGATCGCCTATCTGACCTCCACAACCCAGTAACTGGGTATAATAATACTGGTAGTCAGACTTTCGGGCTTCTGAAGAACAGTAACGACTATCAAAGATCCAAGAATGACAGCCGGGACTAACGGCCTAGCGTGTTTTCAGCGGCACGGAAGGGTCTCGGTATTTAAAGATGGTCACCCGTCCACAGACGAACCCTGGCAAGCTTAGCTTACCCTGATGGATCGACCCGTGCGGCTATTATTACTTAGCCATGAGCTAAAATAAATTATCAATTCTAAAGTCACAACAACACAGCACCTTGAACTTTTAACTGCGTGGCCATCAGATCTATTCTACAAAGACAATTGAATACACTCCGATACAACACAACACAATGGCAATAGAAATACCCACAGAGCACGGATTGCTGCTAAAAACAGATTTGTCAACACTTTACATACTAACCAAGTATGTCAAAACAAATTCTTCTTCGTCATAATCCTAACTCAATCAATCTGCCTAGCCTTTTCCCAACTATGTTGGGGTCGGCTTCTAGTCTAACCGGATGCAGCTTAATACCAGTATTTTACATGGAGCGACTGCCTATCTGACCTCCACAACCCATTAACTGGGTAATACGATACCCCTTGGTAAGACTGGTTGTCAGACTTTCGGCCTTCTGACGACCCGTAACGACTGTCAAAGATCCACGAATGACAGCCGGGACCAACGGCTTAACGTGCTTTTCGAGGCACGTAGGAGTCTCGGTATGTAAAGATGGTCACCCATCCACGGACCAACCCCAGCAAGCGTAGCTTAACTTGAAGGACCGACCCGTGCGGCTGTTATTACTTAGCCACAAACTCCTCATCAAGTCGCTTTTGTACGTCATTATTAATGTAAACGAAATACGACGTAAACGCGTAATCGCATATACGCGCCACAGTCGCTTTCAGTTAATACACAGGATCACTATTTATTTGCACAACGATACAAATGCAGTATAGAGACTGACAGCTTTGCATAGCGCTCCGTGATAGAAGTTCTACGCTTAGGGGCTGTAGAATGACGTGAAAAAAGATCATGGAACGATCCTGGTTCCATTGTGAGAGAGACGGAGCTATATACAACCTATAGCACCATCCTTTTTTTTCACGGAACCATGATGGATCCATGATCTTTTATCATGTCATGTACGGCCCCAGAGATTTTTTGGCGCCACGAATTTGAGATAAATTTCATGCTTTGGGATAAAAAACTTTAACATAATTGTGCATGGTTCAGTTTCCATTGTAACTAAAATAATTTTATGACGTTTATCGATAGTTTTTTCATTCAAAAATCAACTTAGATCACTTGAGTTTATAGTTGATATTTGTTTAAGGCCTGCGTTTCGTAGTTACTGTCAGACGTTGCGATTCCGTGCTCTATAGCAATAGCGATCAGAATGAAAGATTTCATTTAATTGTTTTCTTAGAATAACTTTCTATTGTCTCCGCTGAAAAAATCTATCGACGACGGTTTTAATTGTGATTGTCGTTCCGAGGCAAGAACGGTTTTGTTTCCTGCGTGTTTTGTTTACTGAACTGTTTTTAAGGTTTTGTGGTAGAAAGTTTAACCTGCAAGAATCTTTTAGCGCAGCACCCACGGGTGATTTTTATTGCGCACTGTATTTTCAACGCACTGCTTAGTGCCGAGAGTTTAAAATCCAGCAGTGTTTTTTGACGTGATGGATGTACTCTGTTGGATTCTCAATGCTCCACACAACACCTAGAGTTCAATGTCCAGTGTGCGAAAAAAAATAATCGCTTTAAAAATTCGCGCGTACTACCTGAGGTCTTAGTGCAAGTTTATATACATACTCGTAAAGTTCAATTTGTACTGAAACTGAGAAAGCGCCGTCTGGCGACTATAATTTGAAACATAGTCAGTCTACGTAAGGTAACGTTAACGTAAACGCGATCGATTAAGTATAAAAACTCGCAGTAAGCCCTCTTATCTATTGGCGCCTCTTCACAATCGGCAATCATAGACAATTACCTGAAAAATTAAACCACTGAATTTCAATAAAATTTGCCATGGAGATAGATGGCATCCTGAGGAAGGACACAGGTTACTTTTTGTCTCAAAAATAATCCTAAAGGGGGTGATAAAGGGGATGAAAGTTTATGATCGCCGATTGTAAAGTGGCACCATAAGATTTCACATCTGCACGATATCTACATCTCCTCGGTCTAGAACCAACGCGATGACTGACTGTATGGTTCTCTAGACTATGATAACGACTAAATTTGACGTGTGTAAGGTTGAGTCTGAAAAAAGTTGTCAAAGAAAGCTTTCAGTCACAACTTATAAAGAGAAGTCCTGACTGACTGATTGACTGACGCATCAACGCTCAGCCCAAACCCTTGGAACTAGAAAGCTGAAATTTTGCACAGAGGTCCCCTTTATAATGTTGAGAAGGAATAAGGAAGGAATTCCCGGTAGTTCCCGTGGGATATTTTCCGACATCCACGCGGGCGAAGCCGCTGGCAAAAGCTAGTTGGTAATATGTCGGCAATCCACTAAGGGGTTGTAGGAGAGGTCTTATGGAACCAAATGACCCCTTATGGGGGTCAGAAGGGGTCATTTGGTTGTAAATGATCATTATTATTATTATTAAAAATGTCTTTGACATATCTTGAGACCCTGGACCTTTAGAGCCTAGGCATACGAACAGCCGAAGCAAACTCGCAGAGGCCCGTTAGACATTTTTTATAGAAATGATAGTGAGGCACCAACCGACGATTATCCCTGTCCGCACTATCCTGTTCGGAGATAAGAGGGCCGGGGGAATGGTCAATTTCGTCTATTTAAAATGAAGGAACACGGGTGGGTTTGAGTAAGTAAAAGTCTGACACGTCCTCCCACTCCGCCCAGAGCGGTCATTTGATGATTTCCAATCCACAAAAAAAAAACAAATAAAGGTGCACTTATAGAAAGAAAGAAAGAAAACGTTTATTTGGGCACAGGTCGTGAAACACAAAAAAAAAAAGAAGTGAAAATACTATTTTAACAACAATAGCGTGTGCCTTATAGATTTTGTCAAATCGATTTTGTGAACTGGCAAAACAAAAAAAAAACAAGGCACCAACCGACGATTATCCCTGTCCGCACTATGCAAGTGCACTCAAGGACAACCATCGGTTGGTGTAGGACTATTGCAGGTTAAAGATATTGGAATATGGGTTTGAGTGACTAAAGTGAACTTAACTGTGGAAAGACTATGGCCCCTGCCTGACCAATGTTTTATATAAAATACACAGATAAAATGGCAGGAGATTGCACAATCAATAATGGGTCCCCGAAAACCGTCGCTAGCAGATAGTGTCGTAGCAACAAGGGGGCTACATGTCCTGAGGTGCTTATGCGGAGTAGAGAAATATTCCACGGGGCTATCAGGACAATATTGGAAGAACGGTCAAGATCCCTACCAGCATCTTACTGGAATACTTACTTCCTCCGAGCACGTTTGCTCTTGTGAATCTCCAGTCAAGTGATCGGACGGTGGTAAAGGCAAGAAAGAGGTGGGGCTCTGTGGCCTTAGTGCGAGTTTTTATACTTACTCGATCACGTTGACGTAAACTTCAATTTGTTCTGAAACTGAATAAGCGCCGTCTGGTGACTATAATGGGAATCACAATTATTCCATACAAATTGACGTAAGGTAACGTTAACGTAAACGCGATCGAGTAAGTATAAAAACTCGCACTAAGCCCTCTGTTCCTCATCAGTGTTCACTCCAACCGGCGAGTAAAGGCCAGCCAGAGGTGAGGAACAAGACTTCTCCCGGGAGATAGGGTCCGTGGGGTTGCTACTGCCCAACAGCTCGCCACATGCTGCCCTGCGAGATTATGTATCTCTCTTGGTTTGGTTTCTCATCCTATACCTGTTTCAGTAAACTCTACCGGCATAGACATAGTGTTCATAAGCGCGCAACCCCACCACGACGTTAACGTGGAGATACAACGGTGATTAAAATCAACATCATCATCACCATCATCGTACTGCAGTGAACTACTAGCCGTTCAGTTGGAGACCAATCTTTTTTGGAATACCTTCAATATAATTTTTTGCTTTTTTAGGGTTCCGTACCTCAAAAGGAAAAAACGGAACCCTTAGCCGACGTTCGCACGAACGTAAAACTATCGCAGCGGGATTTTATCGCGCACTGGATTTTCAACTCTCGCTGTTGAGCCGAGCGTTGAGAATCCAACTTATCAATATCAGAATGCATTCTAGCGCGTCGAAAAAACACTATTGGATTTTCAACTCTCGTCGCTCAGCAGAGTGTTGAAAATCCAGTGCGCAAAAAAAATATCGCCGCGATATTTTTACATACGTGCGAACGTCGACTTATAGGATCACTTCGGTGTCCGTTTGTCTGTCAGTCAGTCTGTCAAGACCCTTTTTCTCAGGAACGCGTGGAGGAATCAAGTTGAAATTAATATCTTGGCCGGTTTTTCGTTTCCTTCATCACCATGCCTACTGCAGTGCACTGCTGGACATAGGCCTCTTCAATTGCACGCCATTCAGCTCGATTCTCAGCAACTCTCATCCAGCTACTGCCAGCCACCCTGCGAAGATCATCGCTCCACCTAGCCCGAGGGCGTCCTACCTTACGTTTGTCAATTCGTGGTCTCCACTCGAGAACACGCCTACTCCAACGGTCATCAGTTCTACGGCTAATATGGTCGACCCATTGCTACTTCAGCTTACTAACGAGTATTCAGTGAACTATCTCGATAACTGTGGTTTTCTGCCGGATCACCTCGTTCTGGATTTCATCCCAACGATAGATTCCAATTATAGCCTGTTCCATAGCTCGCAGATGAACCTTGAATTTATGGACCACTCCTACTGTGAGAGTCTACGTTCTAGCTCCGTAAGTAATAACAGTTGATTTGTTTCCTTAACGGGGATGCGCTAAGATGGCCGCGAAATTCAAACACTCTTGAAATTTTCAGGTCAGTTTCAGGTTATGGCTTGATCAAAATATAATTCGCGACAGTAAAAAATATGTATTTACATAATTTTAATAATATAAATCATCAATACATCTGTATAAGTTATCTTTCCTCCAGATTCTTGTGATTTCCGAAAACAGACCAATCCATTATTAACTTAAAGAGATGTGTTGATGATTTTTAGGGTTAAAATTATATAAATACATATTTAGTATAGTCGCGAATCATAATTTTAATCAAGATACAACCTTACACTGACCTGCAAATTGCAAAAAACCCAAGAAAATTTGAAATTGGCTACCTTAGCGCAATCACCTTAAGGGCACACTATTTGAATATTCCTGTTTTTAGAATCAATTTTAAATAGTCAAATTAGGGTATTTAGATCCTGAAAAAAAAATATGTCATAGATACATCCTTGCTTTAGGTAATTCTACGGTTCAAAACACGATAAATTGTAATTTGCTCGATAAAAAAAAAATCCGAAATGGGGTCGATTTCAAAACTATTTTTTGTTTCATTTCCTAGTTATAGCACAAAATTATATGAAAATTGCATGTACCATGAGGTAATAGTATTTCAGAGGGAATTCTACGGTTGGATTTTTAAGTGTAATACATTTTTTCTAAATAAACACAAAAATAGTAAATTGGGCTAAATCGGCTCGCGCTCAGAGTCCTGCGGGACTTCATCAAGGTTGGACCTGTGTCAAAATTTTTAAAAATTCGCTCTCCCTGCAGTTGTTCAAAAAAAATCGAATAAACGAAAAACACATTAGATATGAAATTGCGATAGCTCAGAAAAAATATCTCGTAATTATATTATAGTTTTAATTCATAATATCGTTTTCGAAAATGTGATTATTTCTATGTGGTATGATGACGTTTAATTGTCATCTTACGATAGTGTTAAGACACATTGCAAATTATTATCGGTAAATTTATAGTCAAGCGCGAGTAGTATATAATTTTTTATCGTGGTCCTTTATGAAGAAGTTATAAAACACATTTTTCTAAGATTTTTTCATCAGATTCATCCATATTACTATTTTCACTCTTCATCGAACTGTCTTCGCTACCATACCCTACCATATCCTACAATAATCACACATAATATAAATACAATGTGTCCGGTTGTCGGTAAAACTAAATAACAATAAATAAAAAACAATAATAACAATAAATAACATAAATAAAACTTATCTGGCGATTTAAAAATTTGCCCTTATAATAGTAGATTCGATAAATTATAGGTGTAGCAGTAGGTACGTCCCTTGATAATAAAGTACGGCAATTCTTCCTTCATATGTAGTTGTCGATATTTACTGATCTTCATGAGCAGTGGTCAACATCAAAAACAATAGAATATGGTTACAGCATAAGCAAAATAGTACGACCATTATACTTAATAAAAATATTATTGTTTTTTTTTTATTCAGTCACTAAAAGGGTTAAATAGGGGATGAAAGTGTGTATGGAAATTCACCATTTATGTCGATGGAATACCATCGGGCACACGGCTTGTCTACTTGATAAAATTCTTATATTCACTGACAGACAATGCACAGCCTAAACCGCTGGATCTAGAAGCATGAAATTTTGCAAAAGAGTTCTTTTTGTAACGAAAGTAATTAAATTTCTATTAAAATTGCAATTTAAAAAACCATTGCAATTTTGAAATTTCACCATAGAACCGCAAAATCATGTTTTGCTTTAACTAGCTTCTGCCCGCGACTTCGTTCACAATATACTAAAACAACAGACACATATTATAAAAAACTTTCCTGTACAGTACGTTAGTAGTTATAGTTAGTCACTCATGTACACCCTAAATCTCTTTCACACACACATACCTACACACACCCTCACACACACAAACACACCCCCTCATACACAAACACACCCCCACATACACATACAAACGCACACATATAAATCTCGCACACACTCGTATAAATTGATCGCATTTTTTCCTTGTTTTGTTTCTTTATACATATACCTATTTGTACTCGTAAGTTTCTAATGTAAGGGAAGAGCGGAGCCTTCAACTACAGGCATATTATATGCCTAAATGGAGACTCCTCGACAGGCATTGTAAGCCAAATATGCTATATGAAATAAATTTATTATTTATTTATTATAGTTATAGTATCAGCAGCCTAAATATACAGAGAGTCGTCCGTTTAAGGAGCAGCTTGTCCTGAGGTCGAAACCCGCAGCCTTAACAGCATATAATACCTAATGGCACAACACTGATACACTGAGTGATTCTTACAGATTGTTCCTGATGAACCCGGCTATCGCTAAAAAATATGACAGTGGATTGTACACACGGGATTTCTCATTAATACTGTCAGCTAACCATTGATATTTATTTATATTATAAACATAGATGATATAAGAGGAATAAACTTCATGTATTCTATGTACGTTCTACGAACTATCAAATAACAGTATATCAAAATGAAAAAAAAGAATCGAAAAAAAATGTCAACAGTTGAGAATCAAACTTTTGTGGTTTGCTTTGATGAAAGTTGACTAAAATAGACGTTCTTATTAGTAATAATAATTAATTTTAATTATTTTTTAATTTCTTATTAATAATTGTACCTATCGCTATTAAATCGTGTTGGTATCGATATCTGATAATGTGAAAACAAAACGACATTTTATTTAATAATCTTAGTTTACTCCACCGTAGACACCATAAAAAGTAAACATATGGAAAAAAATCGACCTAAGAAAAACTAATTAAGTTGAACTGCAAATATTTTACACTGTGGCATGGATTTTCTGTGAAATCGTCGGCGGCGCGTCGTAAATAAACACGTCGCGCTGCATTTGGGGGAGGCGGAGGTAGCGTTTCAAAGGCCTACAGGCCCGAATAACCTGGCCTTAAACAAACCTAAACACCTGCTTACCACATTAAAGAACGGCGTGAAGTTATACCTACAGTCTACGTAAAGGAAAATATTTATTTTTACGCTGATTTTCCGCCAAAAGTGAATGGATGACCTGTCATAAACGTTTGATTGAACGTACCTTATTGTTAGTACGAAATAAGATGAGGTAGCAATGGTGAAGTAACACAATCTTCTTTCTTTTGTTTTTATTCGGTATATTGCGTGGGTAGGTTGCTCTTTTGTGATTGCATGATTTACCCTGATTGGATAGTTTACAATTATTTGTCTACCGTGCGTGTCCATGATACCTATGTAGGTTTACTTTTTGTCGTATTCATTACAAATCATTGATATATTAGAGGAAGATATGTTACGCGCTAACATCGCAAACACTAAACCTGGACTAGGCGCACGACTACATGCACCGAAACTCGCACATCTGTGATTGTAGTCGCAAACCTACAGTTACCGATAGACAAGGACAGAGATAGGAGTCGTCGCTGTTGTGCAAGCGACATCGCGTTAGCCGCCGAATGCTTACGATTATAAATGATATTGCATGTCTATCTCGCTCTTACAGACATGGCGAAGCAAACATTAAATATTCTTATAATTTTCAACAAATTAACATTTTTGGCTGTACTTACGAGTGAAAAGTAATCCCGTGGAACACATGCAGGCTTTGCTGCTTACCTAGACGATTTACTTAACGTGCTACTCAAACGCCAGTTCGATTGTGAATAAGGTCCATTGTGTGCGTTAACACAATTTATGCGGTCCACGACGAGGAGTGCGAACCTTATCTTCCTTATATATACATCAATGTTACAAATATATTAAGTTTTACGTGCATAAACTCACACCTTCTTCCCATGAGGTTAGGCAGAAAATACAGAACACCACCTGCTACGATCCTTACATACTGCTTTTCATTTAAGTTTATACATCAGAAAGCCAATTCTCGTATTCGAAACGTTCAAATTGAAGTAACAATCTCATGCCAGTGACAATAAAATGCCAAAAATGTATATAAACAAATTTTTGACAGATTGAGACTGAGATGAAACAGCGAACGTTGTTAAAATACCGGAATTATCCCTCTGGTTCTACTCGCATGCCAGCGCCGGTTGCAAGCACTACGCACCTGACCTTTCTGAAGAACATCACCACTAAGGTCACCATAAATATGTCCCTCTAGGGGGTGAGTTTTAATTAAGAAAATATCCAAATGAAAATTTAAAAAAAGTCAAAATAATTTTCAAACTTTAAGACCACAGACTCATAATTTGTGATAGAGAACAAAATAACTTAGAAACTAAAACCATTAATCAAATGTTATAATTAACCACTTGTAATAATGAATATTACTTTTCACTAATAGTTATTAGACATTTTTAAAACACTGAGCGTTCAAAACTCACTCAAAATTAAATAAGACTTCGAAAGTGGATTACGGCTAAGTCTTAATTTTACTTAAGAATGATTTAAGTTTATCATCATTAATTTAGTCTTTAGTTAATTAGTAACTCAAAGCCACCTGTTGCTATTGAAAAGGTTTAAGTGTCAGTCGCGTTATTATAGAGTTAAATCAAATAATAATAATGCTGGGTGCTGCTGTACCTATATTAATAAACACGGGTAAAGACTTTGCTGGTCCACATTTAGTAAGTGTTTCTCTTGTTTTTCTTAAAATTTTTAATAGTTATTTAAATTTTGCCATAAAGTCAATAATAGGGACCATCAACACAAGACACACAAGATGTTTTTAGGGTTACGGACCCGGAGGAGGTACGGACCTCAAAAGGAAAAAACGGAACCCTTATAAGATCACTTCGTGGTCCATCTGACAGTCTGTCTGTCAGTCTGTCAAGACCCCTTTTTTACGGAACGCGTGGAGGTATCAAGTTTAAATAAAATTACAAATAGTAGGTCTATAGTCCATAGTCTATAGTCCATTGAAGTTTAAAAAAAATCAAGCTTCTAAATCAACGCAATAAAAAAATACGGCCATTTCTGCGAAATATTCTGATACTAGCAAATCAATCAAAATCTATAGGGTACTTCCCGCTGTCCTAGAATCATGAAATTTGGCAAGGAGCAAGGTCTTACAGCACAAGTAAAGGAAAAAGTCCGTACATTGTTTATTTGTAATTTTATCACAACAATTTTTTTTTTTTTTTTTTGTGATTATAATGTGAAATTAGTTTTTGGGATAAATTCTTTTCAACTACGGAACTCTTCATTGTGCGTGATCCGTAACGCACTTGGTCGGGTTTTTTTATGATTACTGACTTAGGTACATTCGCAGTTGGAGAATTGACAATGACGTACTCATATCGATGTATGGGAGAACATGTTTTTCAACTACAATGTTAAGTATGTTTTTGGGATAAAATACCAACCCCAACTACGGAACCCTTTATTACAGATCATAGAGAAAAATGCTGAAAGAACCATGACTTAAATTTTAAAGAAAATGAAAGTCCTATAACTAATAATATATCGATAATGAATTAATAAAAAATAGTCTGCATAATTTAACATATTAATATTATTACTTTATGTTTTAATACGGACTTAACACGGTTTTTTTCTTTATCAAAACATTTGAAGTAATTGTAAACATCATCACCATCATTTTTGTTGAAATTCAAATATGGAACACTAAAAATAAAACCACAAATTCTAATTAAATTCTCGTAAACAAAAAGATTGTCTATGATTTGAACTTTAGAAAACGATATGATTGCCGTTATTATAGCTAGAAGGTTGCACTCACATTATGTTCACATGACCTACTGGCTTATAAACTATCGCTGTGTCCTTTAACTGTAGTGTAATCTTGTACCTACAATTTTTTTTTAATGGATCATACTTTGTTGTCACAATTCCAGCGAATTTAGTCAACCGGTGCTGAAAAGAAAAAGCAATTTTTATCATTATTTTTTTATTAATTGAAACATAAAACCACAAATCACCTGCCTTTGCTCATTATTGATGTCAGTATAAAAATGCCAAGTTTTTAAAAATATATTTTCACATAACAATTCCAGAAAAAAAAACCATAGGTAATTATTGTATCTAACTTTAATATTGGACTAATTATTATTGAAATAATTGAGGAGCTCGTGGCTAAGTAATAACAGCCGCACGGGTCGATTCATCAGGTTAAGCTACGCTTGCCGGGGTCGGTCCGTGGATGGGTGACCATCTTTACATACCGAGACTCCTCCGTGCCTCGGAAAACACGTTACGCTGTTGGTCCCGGCTGTCATTCGTGGATCTTTGACAGTCGTTACGGGTCGTCAGAAGCCCGAAATTCTGACAACCAGTCTTACCAAGGGGTATCGTATTACCCAGTTAATGGGTTATTGAGATCAGATAGGCAGTCGCTCCATGTAAAATACTGGTATTCAGCTGCATCCGGTTAGACTGGAAGCTGACCCTAATATAGTTGGGAAAAGGCTAGGCAGATTGACTTTGTTAACTGTTTCCTTGATTTGTGATATAGTCGAACCTCAAATAACTCCTATTTTGCGCTCCTAAAAATGTTATAGGTTAAATAAAAGCGCCAAAGTACACTAGTAGTGTACTTTAGCACGTTTTTTTAGCCCTTTTGCTCGACAAGATTTTGACATATGACTCGACGGGATGTTATGAATTACGTCATGAAATTCAGGAATTTACATCAACTTTCAGCATTCGAATTTATTTAGCAAAATAATGTTACCGCAGCAATTTTGTACAAAAAGTTTGTGGCAAATATCTTTAATTATATGTTGAGGGCGGTCAAACCACGTCAGTCTACTGCGAAAGTTGTATAACATCCTGTATTACCACACTTAGCCAAAAGATAGGCAACTTAGATTCGCTGAAAACATGTACATAAACAACCTTGTCTCTTGCTGAAAAAATGCAAAAGTTTTCAATAAAGATATTGTCATTCTTGCATTCTTACTTTTACTATTTCTCATACATAAAAATCCGGCCTAGTGCGTGTCGGACCACGCACAATGAAGGGTTCCGTAGTTGAAAAGAAGTCCCAAAAACCAACTTAACATTGTTGTTGAACAACATGTTCTCCGATACTAAATTTATTACGTCACAGTCAAATCTCCAACTGCAAATTTAAGTTTGTAATCCCAATTTTTTTTTAATGTGATAAAATTACAAATTAACAATTTTTCCTTTACCTGTGTTGTGAGACCTTGCTTCTTACCCTATAGGTTTTAGTTTACTTGTATTTAATATGTCGGAGTAGCTTTTGCCCGCGGCTTCGCCCGCGTGGATGTCGAACAATATCCCACGGGAACGTACTCCAGAAATTCCTTCCTTATTCCTTGTCTACATTATAAAGGGAACCTAATGCAAAATTTCAGCGTTCTAGGTCCAAGGGTTTGGGCTGGGCGTTGATGAGTCAGTCAATCAGTCAGTCAGGACTTCTCTTTTCATTTATGAATATTCATAAATGGCCGTATTTTTAAATGCGTTGACTTAGAAGATTGATTTTTTTTTGAGCTCCAAAGGATCATAATAGACCTACGTATTTGATATTAATTTCAGCTTGATACCTCCACGCGTTCCAGGACAACGAAGTGATCCTATAAGGGTTCCGTTTTTTCCATTTGAAACCTTGAAAATGAAAAGCTGAGTGGTGGTGGTGTGTGGTGGTAAGCGCAACACTTTAGAACGACTGGACCGATTTGGCAAATGTTTATTTTAAAATGTTTGTAATCAGGTTCTTACGGAAAAAAAAATTAAAAAGTTGTCGGAAAAATTGGTAAATTCGGCAAAACTTCTTCTTTCTTTCTTCTTTATTTTCTATTTATTATTGAAATTTGGACAGGACAACATCTGTTGGGTCAGCTAGTTACAGATATATTTTTTTAAACAAGGAATTAATAGGTAAATATTAAAATGGACTTCCGCTTTTTTCTAAACTGTTGTCAGCTTTTGATAATACTTTTAAGTTAATTGTTATGACTTACTAACTTACCCTACAGACATTGTCCTGTCCATTATTTAATAATTCATACAAAGATTCCATAGAAAAAGGACGTTCAGTTATCCCCGAAGGAATAACTTTCAAAAATCTTGCCATAAAATCTAATTTGGACTATTTCGAACATTTTAAAGCATAAAATAGCCAAATTACTCCAGCCGTTCTCAAGTAATGCGCTTACCAACGAACAGAATAATTATTTTTTTTTATTTTTAAATATTCTCTTTTTTTGGGTAGGTAATTAAGCAAATGCAAGTATAAATTTTTACATTACCAATTTAATATAGCACAAAAACAATAGGTAATTAATTTTTTTTTTTTTTTTCGAAACAATACATTTTTATACGCGGTACTGATCAAGTTGTCACAATTCCAGCGAATTTAGTCAACCGGTGCTGAAAAGAAAAAGCAATTTTTATCATTATTTTTTTATTAATTTAAACATAAAACCACAAATCACCTGCCTTTGCTCATTATTGATGTCAGTATAAAACTGCCAAGTTTTTCAAATATATTTTCACATAACAATTCCAGAAAAAAAAACCATAATTATTGTACCTAACCTTAATATTGGACTAATTATTATTGAAATAATTGAGGAGCTCGTAGCTAAGTAATAACAGCCGCACGGGTCGATTCATCAGGTTAAGCTACGCTTGCTGGGGTCGGTCCGTGGATGGGTGACCATCTTTACATACCGAGACTCCTCCGTGCCTCGGAAAGCACGTTAAGCCGTTGGTCCCGGCTGTCATTCGTGGATCTTTGATATTTGTTACGTGCCGTCAGTAGCCCGAAAGACTGACAACCAGTCTTACCAAGGGGTATCGTATTACCCAGTTAATGGGTTGTGGAGGTCAGATAAGCATCGCTCCATGTAAAATACTGGTATTCAGCTGCATCCGGTTAGACTGGAAGCCGACCCCAACATAGTCGGGAAAAGGCTAGGCATATTGATTCTTTATTGGATTAAAAGACCGCCGCCGGCGCCACTCGATTAAAATGTAAGAGTTGACCTCTTGGTAGAAAATTTCAAGCAATCGATTAAAGAGGTTACTTTTAACTCAGACTTTAGTTTTAGTTAACAAAATGGCGTTGTGGCAAGTAATAACAACCGCACGGTTCAATCGATCAGGTTAAGAATACTCTTTATTATGCACACCATTTAAATTACTGTTACAATTTTAAGCTACGCTTGCCGCGGTCAGTCCGTGAATGGGTGACTATCTTTACATACCGAGATCCCCGTACCGCGGTATGCTAGTTAAGCCGTTGGCTCTGGCCGTCATTCTTGGATCTTGTCGTTACGGGTCGTCCGTAGACCGAATATTTGACAACAAGTCATACAAAGGGATATCGTACTCGTATTACCCAGTAACTGGGCTGTGGAGTCAGATTGGCAGTCGTTTCATGTAAAATACTAGTATTCAGCTGCATTCGGTTTTATTGGAAGTCGACCCCAACATAGCTGGGCAAAGGCCAGGTGATGAAATCTTCGAGTTGCAAAACCAATGGTTTCATGATACTCGTAATAATGTAATCAATTCCGTCTTTGTTATTGTAGATGCACGGCAAATAATAAAGAATCATAATAGTGACAACATTGAATATTGTGTCAGATTATATCAGTATTTCTGTAGAAACGGGCGTTTATTTTTATATGAATTTCCAAAATTTTTACTCACGTAACAATCCAAACATTTTTTTCTGCTCTTCTTCGGTGTAATCAGCAAATTCGTTAATGTCGAAAGTAGCATGAGGGCTCAAGTCATTCGACTTATTGATAATTTCCAAAGTCTTAACAAAGGCCTCATAATGAGCGTTTTTATCCTCGTCATCTTTGTAATTCCTGTTGTATTTCTGTATGAAGTCCTCGAACAAGTTTTTCGCATCGTTTACATCGTAATGTGGTTTGTCAGTAGGAGCCGCACTCGTCATTGCGGCCGCTACAAGTATCAACACAACACTGACGGAACGCATCTTGCGATAGGAAGCTTGTTTCTTTGTTAGCACGGCTGCTATTTGTTGTCCCTTATAAAGGTAAAACTTAATCATAATTATTATTATCAACATGACGTTAATGTCCACAACAAATATGAACATTACGGAACGAATATTATTACACATATTTAAAGTAATGGGTGGGATGATTTGGATGACTGTTTCTTCCATCGTGAGTTATTGCCCATGTTATAAATTTAATTTACGCTAAACATTATTATTTCAAACGACTAGCTTCAGCCCGCGACTGCGTTCGCGTTTACCTATTGCCTAAATTTTTCATGATGTAAAAAAAGTTTCAAATAATCCGCAAATAATTTTGCAATTAAATACCGATTATTATAAGTACTTACAGCGTACTTAGAACAGCATAGTAGTATAACAAAATGATAAAAAAAATAAAACATAAAAAGAAAGTTAAGCAGAATAAAATTAAAAAAAAAAACCGGCCAAGTGCGTGTCGGACCACCCACAATGAAGTATTCCGTAGTTGAAAAGAATTTTTCCCAAAAATAAACTACGAGTAAACATCCCAAAAAAAATATTTTGATATGTGATAAAATTACAAATTAACAATTTTCGGACTTTTTCCTTTACTTGTGCTGTGAGACCTTGCTTGTTGCCAAATTTCATGATTCTAGGTCAAGGAAGTACTCTTTCAATAGTTTTGATTTACTTGCGAGCATCAAAATATGTCGCATAAATGACCGTATTTTTTTATTGCGTTGACTTGGAAGCTTGGTTTTTAAAACTTCAAGGGACCACAGACCTACGTATTTTACATTAATTTCAACTTGATACCTCCACGCGATCCTGAGAAAAAGGGTCTTGACAAACTGAAAAACTTGAAAATATTTTTTTATGTGATAAAATCATCGATTTCCGTCATTCGTCATACCAATTACCTATCGTTGAAATCGATGATTTCTGATATTCGTTATACCAATTACCTACTAGAGTATAGCGAAATAAAAAAAAATCGTTTGGCGTATTCGCTATCGCACATCATTACAATAAAAAAAACAATAATGGTCGCTGATTTTGAACACAAATTG
Organism: Cosmia pyralina; assembly: GCA_946251885.1. Taxonomy (NCBI): domain Eukaryota; kingdom Metazoa; phylum Arthropoda; class Insecta; order Lepidoptera; family Noctuidae; genus Cosmia; species Cosmia pyralina. Next base: position 23,055,985 of record OX276354.1, on the reverse strand, counting down.
AGTACCTAGTGCTAATGAATATTATGTATTACTAGCTTTTTCCCGCGGCTTCGCCCGCGTGGATGTCGGAAAATATCCCACGGGAACAGAAGTCCTTCCTTATTCCTTGTCAACATTATAAAGGGAACCTCTGTGCAAAATTTCAGCTTTCTAGGTCCAAGGGTTTGGGCTGGGCGTTGATGAGTCAGTCAATCAGTCAGGACTTTTCTTTTTATATAATGAGATAGCTTCTGCCCGCGACTTCGTATGTGTGGAATTTCTTGTTCCCCAACCCACCCCGTCGCATCGCATTGCCTGCCGGCGCTATTATTTCGTTTTCGCTTAGCGTTATTTCTGACTTTTTTTCTTTTTGGCACCTAAGAGTCCTAGAGTGATGTTAAATATGCCTATAGCCTTCCTTAAGAATTGGGCTATCAAATGCAAATATAATTATTAAAGTCCGACTGGTAGTTCCAGAGTTTAGTGCGTTCAAACAAACAAAAAAAGTAGCTCCGATGCACGACTGGAGTTTACTCCAGTTCTTTGTGCCTTTCCGATTGAATGAATCAGTGCTACACGAAAAGCAACTTTAAGGTGTAAAGGCACTCGTCCACTCTCTTCCTCTAACCCCCTCCCCTTCCCAACCCCTCTCACCCTCCCCTATCATCCCCCTCATCGCCCTTCTCATCCTCCTCTCAACCCCCTCATGTCACCACATACCCTTTCCGCTAACCTCCCCCTCCCCCGCTCACACCCCTTTCACCGCTTTCCCCTCCCCCACTCACACCCCCCTTCACCGCTTTCCTCTCCCCCTCCACCCTCACCAAGTCCTCTCCCCCTCTCCCCCTCTCCATACCTTCCCCCTCACTACACCCTGTCCCCTCACTGTACCTTCCTATCCCTCTCCCCCTCCCCTTCCCTCCATCATCATACCCCTTTCCTTCCTCACCACCCCTCCCCTCTCTTTCCCCCTTACAACACCCTCACCTTCCCCCTTTCCCTCCTAACCACCTCCTCCCCTTCCAAGTACAACTACCTTGTCTTCCTCCAGCATAGGCTTCTGCTAATCAATACTTGTATCAAGTATACTATCAAGTTTAGACATGGCTAGGCAATCAACTGAACCCAGAAGACTGGGGTTCCAAATTACCAGATACTAACCGATTCAAACTTTACTCCCACCTGCTCCGGAAAAACTCACTCATTAATTAAGATATATTTTTTAGTGTTCTTTATATAAGTATTCCTCTCATACTGAGCACCTGCCATCTAATCTCTTCACCACCCTTGGTTGACTGGTAGAGAATGCCTAAGGCATTAAGTCCGCCTTTGTACGTTTTGTGTGCGAAAAGTTTAAATAAATAAATAATAATAAATAAAAACTCCTAAGCACTATTTTTTGCAATTGCAAAAAAGGTTGTAGTGCGAAGTGTGGCTACAGAAGAATAGGGTTACTGTGTTCTCCAGCGTGTACTAATTGCCAAAGCCAGTCTTGCTCAAATGTCCAATTGAATACAATAGACGAAGATTCATGTGATTTCGATGAAGCTGATTCATCTTCATTTGAACATAAATGAACATCCAGCAAGAAAAAGACATGACTGTTGAAGTCGACTTTGATGAATATGAACTATACTACTATCTATGACTTTGATTGTTGACTTTGGTATAGATTGAAATATCAAAAGAAATCAAAACTGCAGTTAAAGTCAACAACCAATATTTATAGCAATAATCATAATAATTAATAAAAAAATTATTAATAAAAATTAATTAATTATTAATAAAAGATTATTGTCCCTGAAAATTCTGTTATAACAGTTCGTGGAGTAGGCCTACCGGAGAAACCACTTTAAAAAAGGACGCGCCAAATTGCACTACCTCCAAGGTGGTGTGGAAATGTGTGCGTATCATGTAGAACGTAACTCCTTCAACTTTTAGAATCGCGATGAGTGTCGATTCTTAGAAAAAAAGTATATATCTAGACAATTTTTGAAGATAATTTTATGATCTTCAATTCTGTCTAACTTATTTTTTTAATATACAGGGTGTTTGGTGCATCGTGTGCTAAATTGAAATGGTCGACTGGAGAGTTCATGTGCTATCTTTTCAGACCCCTAAACAGTCCTCATTGCCCTGTGGTTTTTTTTTTCTTCGACTTTTTATTGTTTTTTTAAAAAAAAAACACACAAATTTGACATTCAAATACAAATAAAAAGAAAGTATAAGTCGTAGACTCTGAATTTTAATTGTATTTAGATGTGTATTGTATTACAGTAACTTTTAAATTCAAAATTAGTGACAGTAGCCATCTAGTTTTTTTTATAATTTACTCGCAAAGTTTCGGATTTCAATTAAAGCTGTCCATGTTACAGCTATTTATATGGCTATAAAAAAAAAGCGACCGGGATCTTCCAACTCCCTCCAAAAATTCTCTAGTCTATCCTCTTGCTAGTGATGTACCACATGCCATAAAAATCTTTTTACAACTTTGTGAATTCGAATTATCTTACCATTTACGAGAAAAATCCAAAAAACCTCAATTTTGACCTTTGACCCCGAATAACTTTTGTAGCACGTAATGTATTAATGGGGACTATTGACACTTTATTTCTAATAGTGTATTGGTGGTCTCCACCAATATTAGCTCTGTCGTAATTTTTGTTATTTGAAATGTCTATTTTGACCGGACTAAGTAGCATTTTTTAAAGAAAACTCAATCATAATAGATCGTGGAGTATGCCTACTGGAGAAACCACGTTAAAAAAATGCTACAAGTACACTACCTTACAGGTTCTGCGGAAATGTGTGGATATTTTGTAGAATGTGACTTCTTAAGGCGGGTACAGACTGCTGTAACGTAACATGCAATGTAACATGAAAGAAGCATTTCACAAGTGTGGACGCAGCGCACGCACGAACCGAGCATGTTCCTACTCGCATCTGTTTCTGGTATGCGCGCGGCGAATATAGCTCAGTCTGCCGAGAACGTTCCGCAAAAACAAACACACACAACCGGTCCACACTGGCGCTCCATGCACACTGTGCGCCCCCTTTGTGTTCGGCAAAAAACCGACAAATGGCGAATCGCGGCGCGCACGAGTTGAAATGTTCTGTTCGTGCGCGTAGTGTGCACGGTTCGTGCGCGCAAGGCGTCCACACTATGGGAATTCTGTTACATTGCATGATACATTGCGACAAATTCTTTCATTACGTGTTACATAGCATGTTACATTTATTAAGTCTGTACCCGGCTTTTAAAATCGCGATATCTTACGAATGGTAATTCGTAGGAAAAAAAGTTCAGAATAATTTTTGTACATTATTGCATAATCTAAAACTTTTATTTGACCTATTTTTAGATAACATTATTATGCAAAATCCGATATTTTTGACCTTGACCTTGATATTTTTTTTTGTAGACAAAAAACGTCAATGGGAATTTTTTACATTTTATTAATAGTGTACCTACTTAACTCCTCTACCAATTTTCAGCGAATTATTGTTACTCGAAGTATCTATTTTGACCGGACTATGAATAGATGACCTCCTTTTTAGAGTCGGGTAAAACAAACAAAGTCACATTGCCAACTTCTATAGAATTCACGAGATTTTGAACCTCGGTCCCTTATCCCCAAAATTCGTAACTTAGCTAAAATTCTTAGTACCAATTATCAAATTATTCGAATCTCATTCAAGTATCAAAATTCAAGTATATTCAAGATTCTCTTACATTCGTATTATTAGGTTTTCGTGATAATATTACATTATTAGGTACCTAAGTTCGTGGCTAAGTAAGAACAGCCGCACGGGTCGATCGATAAGGTTAAGGTAAAGTTGCCGCGGTCGGTGCGTGGATGGATGACCATCTTTACATACCGAGACCTCGTCTCGGAAAGCACTTTAAGCCGTTTGGTCCCAGCTGTCATTCTTGGATCATAAATCTAAATAATATATAAAAGAAGAAACTGACTGACTGATTGACTGCCTGACTGACTGACATATCAACGCACAACCCAAACCGTTGGATCTAGAGATTTCAAATTTGGCACGTAGGTTCCTTATGAGGTCTAGAGGTGCACTAAGAAAGGATTTTTCAAAATTCACCCTCTAAAGGGGTGAAACGGGGTCCAAAGTTTGTATGAAAAATCTTATTCCTTGAGTTAATAGACTTGAAACTTGGCACGAATATTTATCTAAGTAAATTATAAATACACATACGAGTATGTACATGCCTACAGATAGTGCAGAAAATATGTCAGAATTCACAGATTGTTTAAGTGAAATGAGTGCTATAGTTAATAATAGTGAGGTAGAAGCCATATTTATGCTAGGTGATTTTAACTCACATCCTAATCAACCTTTTTGGAAAGAGTTATGCAATTTTTGCTCTGATCAACAATGGATATGCGCCGATCATGAAAAGCTGCTTAATAATACTGAAAATAATACGTATATCAGTGATATGAACGGAAGCAGACGGTGGCTTGATCACTGCATTGTTACTGGGGCGGCTTGGCAGTCTGTTAACAGTGTAAGCATAGACCATGGTGTTTTCTAGTCGGACCACCTGCCGTTGACTGTTGAGTACAATCTAAACACTGTCATGCCAAAGGCAAAGCAAACTGCAGACAAAGGCCCTAACCAAGTGATATGGCGCGAGCGAAATAACAGTCAGATCAGAAGATACCATGATCTGTGTAATAGTAAGCTTAGAGAAATTGACTTTCCCGAGCAATTTCAACATGTGCTGATAAAATGTGTAATAACACTGAGCATAGAAAAGAACTAGACAAGTTGTACAGTGACATTGTGTCTGTGTTAACGAAATCAGCTATTCATACATGTGAGCAGAAAGAGGCGCGAAGGAAAGATCGTGTGGTTGGATGGAACAAGCATGTGTGTGTTTGGGTAAAACTCAACAGGCCTCAGTTTGGTCGAGTGTGGGATGAGATGCGCGAGAGCCAAAGAGTTTTTAAAGGCAGGCTTAAATGGTGCCAGAAAAATCAAGATCAAATTAAAATGGACATTTTGGCGTCGCAAAGGTCATCGAATAACTTTGCTCAGTTTTGGAAGTCAACCATAAGCTTAACCTTAAGACAGGCCTTCCTGTGAGTGTCGGGGGCCATGCAACTTCGGAGGATATAGCTAACATGTTCAAGGATCTTTTTGTAGTGTCTTCACCACTGGGACCATCAAGGCAGAGTGTCAATGCGGAGGCCTGTCAGGGTAAGTCTCTTTCTTGTTTTTCTGCCAAGCAGGTGGCTAATGTAATTATTAAAATGTGTAGAGGTAAGTCACCCGGACATGACAGTCTCAGTATTGAGCACCTGAAACATGCAGGCGTGCATTTGACTAGGTTACTGGCTATGCTGTTCACGCTCTGTATCAGTCACTCGTACTTGGCAACTAACATGATGAAAACAGTGGTGGTCCCCATTGTAAAAAATAAAACTGGTGATATCTCTGATCCATCCAACTACAGACCTATATCGTTTGCCACTGTAATAGCGAAAGTATTGGACAGTTTGCTTGATAAAGAGTTAAGTAATATTTTACAGTTACATGACGCGCAGTTTGGGTTTAGGCCCAAGCTTTCCACTGAAAGCGCAATTCTTAGTCTCAAGCAAACTGTCCGATATTACACGGATAGAAAACACCCCCATTTACGCCTGCTTCCTTTATCTTTCCAGAGCGTTTGACCTTGTGGCTTATGATTTCTCGTGGGAGAAGCTTAGGGAAGCGGGAATATCAATCGAACTCTTGAATATCTTTAAGTATTGGTACACTAATCAGCTCAATTCTGTTCGATGGGGAGGGTCTCTGTCCAAAACGTACAGGTTGGAGTGCGGGGTGAGACAGGGTGGTTTGACCTCGCCTAAGCTCTTCAATCTGTACATAAACGGGCTAATTGCTGGGCTCAGCAGTATGCGTGTCGGGTGCTGGGTAGACAACGTTTGTATAAACAACTTAAGTTATGCAGACGACATGATGCTGCTGAGCCCAACGGCCGGCGCGATCAGGGAGCTGTTGCGTGTGTGTGAGGGATATGTCACGAGTCACGGGCTTGTTTACAATATAAATAAAAGTGGTCATGGTCTTTGAGGCATCCGGTAGACGTGTACATAGCGACCCAGTTGTAATGCTGAACGGGCTGCCACTTAAAAGAGTAGACAAATTTAAATACCTGGGACACTTTCTAACCGGAGACTTCAAAGACGACGTAGATATTGATCGAGAGCGCAGGGCGCTAGCGGTCAGGGCCAATATGCTGATACACAGGTTCGCTCGTTGTAGTAATGCGCTGTTTAAAGCGTATTGCCAATCGTTCTACACGAGCGGTCTGTGGGTAAAGCACACCAAGAGAGATCGCTAGACGCCCTGCGTATTCAATATAATAACTGCTTCAGGATGCTGTTGGGACTACCGCGCTATTGTAGTGCATCCGGTATGTTCGCTTTTGCGCATACCGATGATTTTTACGCCATAATGCGCAAAAAAACGTATTCCATCCTAACAAGAGCGCGGTCTAGTTCAAATGGCATCCTAAGTATGTTCATTGAAAAGTGCAACGCACCTTGGTTGTCGCACGCTGTGGAGATACTAGTCAGAAGACCCCGCAGCTAACCCTACAGTTTTTTTTCTTTTTGTTTTTGTTTGTGTGTTTACTAACAATAGTTTTCAAGAACAATGTTACTAACAATTGGGCCTAGTTGCCATTAATAAACAAATATTTAATAATAAAGTTTGTCATTTTTAATTTTCCTAAACTACCCCCTCAGGAGGAATTGGGGGATGTCAAACTTTGTATGGAGGAATTTCAACGTACGGTCCGATTAACTCGGAAACTCTGTATTTATACTTAAGGCAAAAAATAAAAATTAACGTGTATCCGAGTTTTTCGAAAATCTACCCCAGGGGGGTTAAAAATGGTAGTCAATTTTTCTGGGCAGGTTTAACTGTGGGGCTTGATTAACTCGAAAATTGGTGTAAGTAAATAATTTTCAGTGAATTTACGGCAATATCCCAAACGATTATTTAAAATTCCATCCCTGTGGGAAAACAGGGAATATAGTATAGATGAAAAATCTTATTAATTTGGTTAATTAACTTGAAACTTGGCACAAATACTTGCCTAAGCAAGTAATAAAGTTGTCATTTATAGTTTTCTCCCAGAGGGGAGGGGGGAAGGGGAGGATGATGGAGGGAGGGGGAGAAAGATAGGAGGGCGTAGTGAGGGGGGAGGGTGTGGAGAAAAGAAGAGAGGGAGGGAAGGAGTTGGTGAGGGTAGAGGGGGAGGGGAAAGCGGTGAAGGCGTTGTTAGAGGGGGGAGAGGGGTGGGGGATGTTAGCGGGAAGGAAATGTGGTGAGGGGGTGATAGGGAGACGGGCGGGAAGGGGAGGGAGGTGAGAGGGGGTTAGAGGGAGAGGAGGGGTGAGAGGGGATTAGAGGGAGGGGTGAGAGGGGGATTAGAGGGAGCGGTGAGAGGTGGGGTAAGAGGAGACGATGACGAGTGCCTTTACACCTTAAAGTTGCTTTTTGTATAGCACTGATTCATTGAAGAAACCCAGCCCGCCAGAAATGACTAAATTAGAAAGTCGGAAACTAGAAACGGCACAAAAAAGGAGTAAACTCCAGTTGTGCGTCAGAGCTAACACACACACTTTTTTTGTTTGTTTGAACGCGCTAATCTCTGAAACTGCCAGTCGGACTTTAATAATTATTTTTGCATTTGATAGCCCAATTCTTAAGGAAGGCTATAGGCATATTAACATCACTCTATGACTCTTATGTGCTGAGCAAAAAGAAAAAAAAGTCAGAAAGAACGCTAAGCGAAAACGTAGTAAGTAATAGCGCGGGCAGGCAATGCGGTGCGAGAGTGCATGGGAGGCCGTCACCTCCTTCTGCGAAGCAGTAATGCTCGCAAAGGAGGAGGCGGAACGCGAGAGGGAGAGGCAACAGCCGCGCCCTCGCGCCCCTAGCCGCCGTAGGAGACGCCCTGGGCGGCGGGAATCGATTGCCGATTCCCGGCCACCGTAGGCGCGGGCTTGCGGACGACGAGTAATGGGCAGCTCGCCGTCCGGTAAGGACCAGGCCCGGGTCGACGGCGCGTTGTGTTCCACGCGCGCCTCAAAGAGATGTCAGCAGTGACGGGGTCCAATAGGGCCGAAGCCGCCGGGGTCGCGGGTAGTTCGAAAGAGATACCGTGGCCCTGGCACGGGCAACTGAAGGAACACGGGTGGGTTTTAGTCAGTAAAAGTCTGACACGCCCTCCCGCTCTGCCCGGAGCGGGAGAAGTCATTTGATGATTTCCCATCCACAAAAAAAAAAAAAAAAAAAAGTCTGCGGTGCGACGGGGTGGGTCGGGGGTACAAGTAATTTCACACGGACGAAGTCGCGGGTAGAAGCTATCTCAATATTTTTCATCCTGTGGCTTATTTTCCGATATCCACGCGGGCGAAGCCGCGGGCAAAAGCTAGTCATAATATAATTATTAATGTATACAAAATATTAAAACATTTTAAAAGAGTAACGGTGGAGTTTCTTGCCCATTCTTCTCCATACGAAACTACCTTTTGGAAGGGCAGCTAGAATCAATTATATTTTTTTGTAAATTTTGAGGTTCAAAAGTGCCTTGGTGCCTATCTGAAATAAATAAGTTGACTTTGACTTTTGACAGTCGTTACTGTTTGTCAGAAGCCTGAAAGTCTGACAACCAGTCTTACCAAGGGGTACCGCATTATTTATTTAATAAAACTTTTTTTTTTCTTATTTATTTATTTACATCGAACACAGATGATTCATATTGTTGTTAGTAACACTTATAAAACTACTAGCTGCGCACCGCGGTTTCACTCGCGTATACCGGGATAAAAAGTAGCCATTGTGTTAATCCAGGGTATACACACCAAACCCAGCCACTACCACCCACCTACCAGCCACTACCACCCACCCACCAGCCAACCAGCCAGCCATCCACCAGCTATTTACATACCAAATTTTATCCAAATAGGACCAGCCGTTTGAACGTGAAGAAGTAACAAACATACAAACACACACACACACACACACGAACACACTCACAAACTTTCGCCTTTATAATATTAGTGTGATGTTAGTAAAATTTCTCATTAAAATAAAATAAAACTAATTCTTCTAAACTTCCCGCGGCAGCAGTGCATTCGGGTCCAGTGCCCCAGGAACGGGCAATCGGGCTTATTTACCATCACCTTTAAAATGCTGTTGGTGTCCCCCGAATCCTTCGCATCAGGGGTGCTGTTGTTTTTCGCATGATAGCTTGAAAGTTATTTGCACAAGTTCTGAGGCATTTGAGGTATTAATCAGTAACTGGGTTGTGGAGGTCAGCGAGACAGTCGTACCATTTAAAATACCAGTATTTTACATAGTTATATTCAGCTGCATCTGGTTAGACTGGAAGCCGACCCCAACATAGTTGGGAAAAGGTTATGGTGGCCGGCACTTAAATCTGAAATAAAGTTCATTTTTCTTTCCTTAATTTCTCTGCGTAGGTACCCCGACACTATATTATGAATCGTTTTTTATTACTAGAAAAAGCCAAGGATCACGATAAAGGTCGTTTTGGGACAAGTTTATGTCATTGTTTCTGTTTTCGGAATTACGTATTTGAATAAATGTATGCGGGTCAATGACCTTTAATTCAGATTTATTTGACATTAGGTATAGGTAGATGATGAGGTACCTAAGTATATATTGTTTAAATAACTTTCATTTAACGAACACCGACTGAAAAGATATACGAGGAAACAAGAATAATGAATATAAAACAAACTTACATATACTACACATGTATTCTAATACGTAAAATAAAGAAATCCATTCCAATATAAGATTTGTAACAAAACAACAAACACGAAAGATGAACTTAAGTCGTGCTAGTTACTTAGTGACCCGCCCTCCTAGGACTAACTATGGAAGAAGAAATTTGGAGTTTGAGGGTGTTACAATTTATAATAAGTTACCATCAGTAATAAAAAAAGAACAAAGTTATGCCCGGTTCAAAAAGCTACTAAAAACTCACACAATTAATACATACAAATAAGTGCAGGAAAAGGAATTATATATATATATATATATATATATATATAAACATAAATAAAATACACACATTATATTGATTAACTATAAACCTCTAAATCAAAAATATACATTAATTTAAATTAAATAAAAACAAGTAAAAACCAACACTCAAAATATTTTATAAACCATGTATGTACCGAAAATATACAAATATAACAATAAACTATAAATAAAATAGTCAAACTATGCCATCAATGCCACATCTAGTAAATATCAAATTCATACATCCATGTTGTGCTTGGTTAACTTACGATCGATTTGTATGTTATCTGTTTACCCACATTCTTTTTTTTTCTTTTCCTTTTTTTTCTTTGCTATTTCGTTTTGTTATTTTATATACGTACATCTGTGCGCTCTAATTATCAATCTTAGTTTTAGACATTGTTTCTCAGTAAGTGAATTATGTATGCAATTCTTATGAGAAATAAAGTTGTTCTTAAACCTTAAACCTTAATTGAGATTGTGAGAGAAGGTTCTGCGGTTTTAATAATAATTTAACCGCAAAATGAAACCGATATGTAATGTGTCATAAGATTATTGATCTAACATACTAGTTTAGCTATTAATTTACATTATTGCGTTGATATTATTCTAGTGCCAATATATTTTTCAATCAATCAATCAACTTAGCCTATCTCACTCCACTGCTGGATATTGGCTTCACCCAGGCTATGCCCCAATACCCTCCGCCTTCCGTATCCAGTCTGTCCTAGCCACCTTTTTAAGGTCCATCTAGCTGGGGAGCGTCTCACACTACGCTTACCAAAACGCGGTCTCCAGTCCAAGACTCGTTTGCTCCACCAGCCATAGGTATTTCGATAAACATGGCCAGCCCACTGCCACTTCAGCTTGCTGACTGCGCAAGCTGTCGATAACTCTGGTTCTTTTCCGGATGATTTCATTTCTGATTTTATCCTCTACAAAGAAACTCCGAGCGTAGCCTGCTCTTTAACGCGCTATATTTTTACTTAAAAGTAATTCTTGTATTCGACTGATAGACCTATAACCAGAAATCATGCAAGCACAATCAGTTAAAAAAAAAAGTTAAGTCCCATTGACCGAAAGAAATAAATTCTGACAACACACTCGCTTACGCAAGCAAACAATAGACAATTTAAGTGACTCGGCGATCGCAAAATCAGTTTCTGTCAATTAGGCGCAAAAACTATTTAACCGAAAGATCAAGAGTTTTTCCGCCTAATTGACAGAAACTACGACAGTAAAATTAACGACTAAAAAAGTATTCTACGTCATTCACAGCTTCGACAAATAGCGAGTTCCAAATCCAAAACCAACCATTTCAAATTTCGAAAACGACATTCGAAGTTTTATTCAATTATAAAATTCGATACATGTCTAAATTTCATTGCTTTGTACGAAACTAGTACATTTCTATACATTTAGTATTGAATTGTGCTGCAATTTTAGTTCGTGCCACCTTTTGATTTGACTACTTACCGACGCGACGCGGGAGTTAGAGCGGGCTGTGATCTCTGGCAGACACGTTTGTATCATTCCACTTTTTATTTCTTGGGTGAACTGAAATAGCGATGATTTTAAGCTGGGGATCAGTTTTTATTTCTAAAAAATGGTAAGGGAGTTTCAGGGAAATGATTTAGCAAAAATTTTGAATGAAAAAATCATGCGGCGAAAATCGGATTTTCCGAAAAAAATCTAAGAAATCGGGAAAACACGTACCTACCTACGCATAGTGTTATTAATACATCATTTTATTATGGCTTTAACGCAAACTTGCACCACAAATCACTAAACGCATTCAGCGAGAATTTAAAATGTGTATCGTTCTATTTCTGTCAATCGTTTGAAGATGACAGGGAGAGAATGATGTTTAAAAAACTTTTTTACAAAAAAGAACAACCGACTTCCAAAAAAAAAAAAACACTACAACTTTAATTTCGGAAGTCAGTGTCTTTGGATCTGTATTTTAATTTTTTGCCACCAACTTCCGAATAATTTCGGCCTTTTCCTAATTAACTTTAATAAGTTAATTAGGAAAAGGTTAGGCAGATTGAGGTACTATTCGATGTTTAGGGTCGGCCATACACGTGTCTTTCATTATACAGAAAATAAACCTAGAAACGAGAAAATATCAAAAACGTCTCGTATTAATTTTGTTCTAATATATTTTACCCTCGTTAATAGGCACTTAATTAATGTCAAAGGAAAAGCTGAAATAAAATCATAACAAGTACATAATGTACATCCAACATACTTATTACATTAATGCTTGGGCCAAATTATCAATGTTCAGCAAGTAGCAACGTTTAAAATTTTACTACTCTTATTGGGGAAAAGAACACACTTTTTATTGTTTTACGTAAGAAATAAAACGTCAGGAAAAAGGACCTTCTGATGGAAAGTAGTAGTAGTGACACATGAGCATCGTGTATGTATTGTCGACGCATTTCCGACTTTAAAAACCAAGCTTGTAAATCTCTTTTGTCGATAGTAGTTTCACCAATAAAAACCTAAGAACATCAAATCAATTTGTATTACAAAAATACATAGGTAGGAAGAAAACAAAAACAATATTTCATAAAAAGAACACAGTGTTAATGCGAATGCAGTACCAAATTTTCAAAAAAAGAACTCGCGAGACTGGTCCAGTGACGGATTCAACAGTTTTGCGCGCGCCTCAACTCACCCCCTCAGTGTACCCTTTGCTGTCGGACCGCACGCACGTCCCTACTCAAACTCATCTTACCGATGTTCTAAATTCAAAAAAAAAAACGCGCGTTCTTAAATTCAACGGATATTTATATAAATATTTTCTAGTGTCCTGTGCCAGTGCTTACGCGAATAATGTGGTACATTTCAGATGTGGGGTAGCAGAAATGTCGTCGCTTCGATGATAAAATGATCGAAGATATTAGGATTTGAACTGTTACTGCCAGGTATTGTGAGCTTTTATTATTCTTTTAGTATGTAATTCAAATAAAAACAAACATTAACTTTTAAATAACATAAACCTGTTTAAAAATTCCGACTTTTCAAGCCGTAAAGATTAAACAGTAATCCCTTAAAACTACAAACGCATTTTACAATTTTAATTTAAATCTAGCTTCGAAAAAAATGCAACGACCCCAAAAATTAAACCAAATAATCCCTTTATTCATATCTCTTAAAAAAATCCTTGTTTAAACTTTACAGTAAGTACCTATTGAAAAATGTTCTTGGAAATAATTTAATTCAGCTTTATCCCTTATTGGTTAATTCTCTTAGGGTAACCTCGAGCTATCTTCAGTAAGTTATGTGACAGTAATAAGGGGCGGGGGCAATATGTGACCCTGTAATAGCTAATAAATTACGTACGCGCCCTTTTTATTATTAGAGGATAAATTATTAAACATCGAGCTTCAGCTTGGAAACTATAAAAAAAATAAGAAAAAAAAATAATTAGGTAAGTAATCATTTTAATCATGATAAATTTTATATTTATTGCTGTTAATTGGTTTTAACAAACACGTTAAAAGATTTAAATTTTTAAACTACTTGTTGTAAGGAATGAAGGAGATAACCAAAATTATGTCGTTTGACTAAGGATTTCACTAGTAGCGAGGGAAGCTTCCGTGACTAGAATATAATTCTATTTTATTTTTTTTTGTAAAATTGACGTTCAAAATGTGCTCGATTTTCAAAACACTGAAGAAGTACCTAATTTCTTTAATATTTTTCATATTACTCGTATCATTGTGTAGCCTCGGTTGAAGATCCAAAATAAAAAAATATATATATTTGTGGCGAATTGGCACTAGTATGTTCTTTGGTAACATTATATTGCGATAATTTATATTTTCCTAGAATTAATAAAGGTGGTTGCTTTTGTTACAATATTAATTTGTTATACTAAAGATTGGCAAGAGTGACACGCATGAGTAAAGATAGAAATAGCAACAAATAAGTAACTCACCAGTGAAGAAATTTTTATATATAATTTATGAAATAAGAACAAGTCAAAAAGTCTTAGTAGCCTAAAGGGTTCGAGGTTTAAAAACTAGCACATATTCTTTGAACTAATTTCTATTTTTTCATGATTAACCTAGTCATAATCGACACAAATAATTCTACGATTCTTTTATATGTTGTTAGGTCCCCTGAGAGTAGTCTATACCCAAGTTTGCAACAATGAAAACCTTGTGCTACTCCCATGGTACGCGAAATTCTGGCACTTGTTTCAGTTTATTGAATTAATACCTTAAGGACGCATTTTTAAGTATCTTTGTTCTATATTTTGGTGAAGCAAACTAAATTTGGTACAATTTGAGCCAAAGTCATACACTCTAGGTCTATTGGTTTCGAAGATACAGCTGTCAAAGATGGGCACTTTTTTCCAAAAAAGTGCAAAATTATCGATAGAGTCATTTACCAAGACACGTACCGGCTGAACTAATGGTCCTAGAGAAAAGTCATCAAACTAGAATTTGTGTAGAATTAAATTAACTTTAGGCTTATTTTATAGTAGTACCTCTAGACTTCATAGTTTTCTCAAAAATAAAAAAAAATGTAAAATATCGGATTTTGGGTAAATTATGAAAACATTGCACCTGATGGTAGGTCCTCCACAAATTATATTTTGCAGCCCCTGTGGTGGAGGGGAGGCGGGCAAGGTTGACTTTGGCCGTTGCTGTCGATTTTACCCAAATAAGAAAAAATACTGTTTTTTTATGGATAAAGGCTTAATTGAGCTGAGTGTAGTTAGTCCCTTAAATTAAGTACTTTCTCTGTTTGATAAGAGCTTTTAGACCTGCAGTATAGTCTGGTTTTATAATTCTTCTTCGAGTTATTCTTATATTCTTATAGTCTTGCCACAGCTGCGTCCTATAATGGATTTTAAATTAGTACTTCGTATCCAAGCACAACTCAAAACACCCACAAAAAGTTAATTTTACAACAGACTGGTTCCACCTTTTTCATCTAGCTTGTTTCAAACTCAAACTCAAACTCAAAGCATTTATTTCAAATAAACCAATTACAGGCACTTTTGAATTGTCAATGGGTTTGTTAATGTTATTAAATCTTACTCAAGGCTTTATACATATTTGATCATTTGGAACCGTTTGGCGTAGTAGTTGAGTGATCTCAATCTCAAAACGCAAAGCATTATATTCATTTTGATTTTAATTTTAAAATTTTTAATTTTGATTTTAATTTAAACTTTTGATTTTAATTTTTAATTTTGTTTTAAATTTTGTTTTAATTTAAATTTTGAGTTTAATTTTACTTTTATATGGATACTTAGTTATCTGAAATAATTGATTTAATTTTGATTATTTCATTAAACCAATTACAGGCATATAAAACAACTGTTAAAGAGTCGGTCACTTTGTCAAAAAGTTAAAGCTGGTTGCCTATTCCAAAAGTATATCTCTACGGAGAAGAACAGGTGACAAAATCCAAGGAAACTCTTTGAAATCAAGATATTACAAAATTCTGGGTACATTGTTCTTGTTGCTTCTATATGTGAGAAAAATGTCAATCAATCTGCCTAGCCTTTTCCCAATTATCTTGGGGTCGACTTCCAGTCTCACCGAATGTAGCTGAATACCAGTGAGCGACTGCCTATCAGACTTCCATAACCCAGTGACTGAGTAATACGATACCCCTTGTTAAGACTGGCTGTCTTACTTTCGGGCTTCTGTCAAAGATCCACGAATGACAGCCGGGACCAACGGCTTAACGTGCTTTTTGAGGCACGAAGGAGTCTCGGTATGTAAAGATGGTCACCCATCCATGGACCAACCCCGGCAAGCGTAGCTTAACCTGATGGATCGACCCGTGCGGCTGTTATTACTTAGCGACGAGCTCCTCAGGAAATGTGAGAAAAATGTAAAAAAAAAATATATAATATTAAAAATAAGCCCTGGCAGTTAAGAGATGACCAGTCTCAACTGACGGCGCCCGTTCACGAAAATGATCAGCTCTGGTCCTTATGTATGTGCAATGGGTTCAATTATTATCACTAGTAAATATATATTATTACATAGGTGGGCCCCGGCGTCTGGACTTATGCACGTTTGATGGCAATAGGCTCGCCCTATTGCTGGCGAAATGTGGGTGTACTATTTATATACTCCTCTGCCTAATTCTGCGGCAAAAATAAATACAAATAAATCGTGTATTTCTTATTCAAAAATCGTCCTAATTGACGTAATGTCTAGGTTGCGCGCTTCGTGCTAGGGCCTCTGAAGTGAAGCAACTTTAGTAAAAGATAAATACAATATTTATTAAAATGGTCCTTCGAAACACATGTTACAAAGTTTCACTTTATATAATACTAACTTTTGCCCGCGGCTTCGTCCGCATGGATGTCGGAAAATATCCCACGGGAACGTAGTACCGAGAATTCCTGCCTTATTACTTGTCTACTTATTAAAATTTCAGCTTTCTAGGTCCAAGGATTAGGGTTGGGCGTTGATGAGTCATTCAATCAGTCAATCAGTCAGTCAGTCAGGACTTCTCTTTTTATTTATATAGAGAGATTATAATGTGTTTCCATCGTCTGTCGTACGCTTCTTGTAAATAAATAATTGTCATGTTTTCCTTCACTCTCGGAGGGAAACTTAGCACAAATATTTATCAGTTGATGTCAGCCCACGTTACTTGCGCTGTTTGGAAGTGAAAATGTACTATGCCGTCTGTTTGACATAAAAAGTGACAACTTATTA
The DNA here is from genome assembly GCA_946251885.1 of Cosmia pyralina. Classification (NCBI taxonomy): domain Eukaryota; kingdom Metazoa; phylum Arthropoda; class Insecta; order Lepidoptera; family Noctuidae; genus Cosmia; species Cosmia pyralina. Next base: position 23,039,201 of record OX276354.1, on the reverse strand, counting down.
ATAAGTTTTGCCCGGCGCGGCGGCCCCTATTTCTCGTGATCTTCGTTTTATTACCTGAGACTTAGAAATCTGCTAATAATATTTTGTAACTTAGGTACTGTTTTAAAAAATCGATTCTCAACTAACCCGTCGCGCGCCAATTAGCAGACACAATTGAAATTCTATTGTTATCTGTACACATGGTGTACAATCGACATTTTAAGAGTTAAATCAAATAGGTCACAGTAAAGCTTTGATTTCTTAAGAAAGCGCTGAACGTACACGCAATAATGGCTAACTCCGCCTTAAAATTGTTCTATAATCTAGACGCATCAAAATATTTGTATTTTACATTGAATGAAAACTATTTCATCACCACTGCTCTCAAATGGCAAAGGAAAACATCGTGAGGAAACCGGAATGTGTTAGAACCAAAAATTCGAAGACATGTGACATCTGCCCGCGCGATGGGCTTGCGTGGTGGATTATGGCCCACTCCTACTCACCGAGAGGAGGCCTGTGTCACAGCAATGGGAAAATTGTAGGCTGATTATATACTTACGCTTACACCGAATGACAGATATGAGACTTTTTCAACCAATCATCATCTTCTTAGCCTTTTCCCATCTCAAACTCAAACTCAAAACATTTATTTCAATTAAACCAATAACAGGCACTTTTGAATTGTCAAAGAGTTGGTCAGTTAGTCAGAAAGTTGAAGCTAGATGCCCATTCCAAGACGTAGATCTCAATGAAGAAGAACGGGCAAGAAACTCCACGGACACTCTTTTAAATCAAGATAAGTAATACAACCTCATCATCTATGTTGGGGTCGACTTCCAGTCTTATCGAATGAAATACCAGGATTTGACATGGAACGACTGCATATCTGACCTCCACAACCCAGTTACTGGGTAACACGATATCTCTTGGCAAGACTGGTGGTCTGACTTTCGGGCTTCTGACTACCCGTAACGACTGTCAAAGATCTACAAATGATAGCCGGGACCATCGGCTTAATGTGCTTTCCGAGGCACGGAGGGGTCTCGGTATGTAATGGATGGTCACCCATTAACTCAACCAATATTAACCCAAATATTAACAAAACCGGCCAAGTGAGTGTCGGACCACGCACAATGAACGGTTCCGTATAGTTGAAAAGAATTTATCCCCAAAAACAAACTTTTACCTTGGCCAAAGGCAATTTAATTACTTATTATTTTTATTTTTCAAGCTTTGCCATACAACGTGGCAATGCTGCCAGTCTCTTGGGTACATTACCAGTCGATAGCGATGCGGATGACTTTTTCGACGCCGTAGTAGTACTTAGTAGTTATTTTTTAGTTTGCGAACAGTATAACTAAGTTAGGATAAAATTTTGTTATTTTTATTCATTCATTAATTAGGTATAAGTTATTATTTACATAAATATCATTTTAATTCTGAATGAAAAACATTTTCATACATATACACGTCACGGTAATTTTTTTGTAATCGCAACAAAACAATTTTTTTTATAAATGAAAAAACTACAAATTAACGATTTTCGGACATTTTCCTTTACTTGTGCTGTGAGACCTTGCTGCTTGCCAAATTTCATGATTCTAGGTCAACGGGAAGTACCCTATAGGTTTTGATTTATTTGCGAGTATCAAAATATCGCATAAATGGCCGTATTTTTTTATTACGTTGACTTAGAAACTTGATTGTTTTAGGACTCCAAGAAACCATAGACCTTTTTTTTATGGATGGGATATCATCAAATGACTTCTCCCGCTCTGGGCGGAGCGGGAGGGCGTGTCAGACTTTTACTGACTAAAATCCACCCGTGTTCCTTCAGTTGCCTGGCCACGCTGCCCGGCTTCTGTTGGGCCACGGTATCTCTTTCGAACATCCCGCGACCCCGGCAGCAAGAAACCATAGACCTACGTATTTGATATTAATTTCAACTTGATACCTCCACGCGTTCCTGAGAAAAAGGGTCTTAACAGACTGACAGACAGAAGGACAACGAAGAGATAAGAGATAAGGGTTCCTTTTTTTCTTTTGAGGTACGGAACCCTAAAAATGTTTAAGTACATTTACCATTAGGAATAAGGTAAAAGCAAAAACACATTTACGGATGACAAGTAATAATGTGTCTCTTTTAATGTAGTCTAAAAGTTCCGAACATTAACTGGAGAAAACTTCGTTTTATTATGTATGACGTCACTGTTACATGACCTCGACTGACCTTCGATATGTAGTAGGCTTTCGAGCGGAATATCGCCGCGAACTTTACTCGGCAGAGAAGATAAACATGATTGTTCCACATAGGGCCTATTTCACTACGTCCGAATAGCCACTGCTCACCGAATAAATTCAAAAATGGAACAGAATTTGTATGAAATTATCTGTCAAGTAAGTTAATAGGAAATTAATCGTAGGTGGTGAAACAGACCTGTAGGAAAAAAAAAATTTTAAACAAATTTACACCCTACTTCAGAATACATACGAGTAATAGTACAAGTACAGAAGATTCACTACGCAAAAACATTTAAATAAATAGCAACTCTTGCTACGACACAATAAAGTGCAATTCAGGTCGCACAGCGTTAATTACGTACAGTTATATTCATTCAGAAGTTGCCTCTCTTTCCATCGCGTAACTCTTATACCTTCTGACTAGTTAGGGTTGTATTCTTTTACGACGCGGCGCGTGAGTGAGTATCGAACTAACGTGCGAGCCGCCCGGTGCGCGGCAGCCCACACTGAATTAGCCCGACTAGTCGAGCCCGCCGCGTACTTGTAGCTTCATACCTGAAATGCATTAATTTGCCATATTACAGCCATTTCATACAACTGTCAAAGAATACCAATTGCGATTTTAATATACCTAGGCTAATTTAAGTTGCCAGTCAATTTGCTTGAGTTTTTTTCTTTTTTTTTGTTTTTTAACCCGTCGCGCGCCAATTAGCAGACACAATTGAAATTCTATTGTTATCTGTACACATGGTGTACAATCGACATTTTAAGAGTTAATGTTTATTTTGTTATTTTTATATGCTCCTTTTTAACTGTATTTCCTGTGCGTGTCCCAACTAAAATATTTTTCTTTTTTCTTTCTTCTTTATTTCTTTACCAATTAATTTAACTGACATAGCATATGTAGAAAGTATACCTTTCAGTCTAGCTACTTCCTAGTGTTCTAAGCACAAGGGTAAAAGGCTAAGTGAGGATTTCACCATTGAAACTGAACGCGTTCAGCATAAATCTTAACCACGTTCAAGAGTTGTCAGTGTCAAAATTCTACAACAATTTTGACACTGACAGCTGTTGAACGCAGTTTAGATATTCTGAACGCGTTCAGTTTCAATGGTGAAAATCAGCCTAAGTACTTAATAGAGTGTCGCCTCGGATTAAAAATCGTCAAGGTATATTAGCTGATTGACATTTAACAAAACTGAGAGTAACTTTTTCTGATAAAATAATTTCGAATTTCGATCGTTAATGCTACGGTTGTATTCTTATAAACTTTCAACTGTCATGTTATGAGAACAATTTTTCTTTTGTTACCGGCCTCTAGGAAGCCGATCGACAGTTGGATGGCAATAAAAAAAGTTTTTCTGAAAATTGCCCATTTTCTTTCTAACTGTGCATTTTTTTTTAATCTGTGAATGCAGGTCAAAATGTTTCAAAAAGTTAAGGACAGCGACAGTTTACCTGTGGTTAAAACATTTAAGGGACCTACCCTTACTGTCCCATCTCGAAAATCCATCGTGTATATTAACTTTTCAAGTAGGTGGTACGGTCAGCAACATAAGTCGATTAACACTGCTACTTTTTGTCATTATCTAAATTAACACAAAATAGTTCGATAAACTGCTTTTCTTTCGTTTAACTGTTAAGAGTTAATGTTCTTAAAATTTTAAGTACATCTGTTCCGATTTGAATTAAATATTTCGCTTAATAATTAAGATTAAAAAACTGCAAGCAAAAAGACTTTTGTTGCTGACTGTACCAAAAATCAATTTTCCACTAACAGACAAACTTCTTGCCGAGACGACCTTAATTAGACTCATTATTATCCATAGTTTACTCTGTAATTTAGTAGGATAATAATTACGCAACCAGCTACCCTTGGAAGTTAGCTAAATTACCTCCTCCCCCCGCTAAATAATTATTGGGAGCCCCTGATTGAAAGGCCTGACTTAAAACATAATAATGAATGGCTTTTACCCGAGGTTTAGCCTGCGTGTATGTCGGAAAATATCGCACGGGAACGTACTACTGGGATTAAATACCCTATGTGTTGGTCCAGGTTATACACTATCTGTGTGCCAAATTTTATTCAAATCTATTACCTAAGCCGTTTTTGCGACAATCCAGAATACACAATGTATGCCACACATCCAGACAAACAGACATACGTACAAAAATTCTAAAAACTATATTTTCGGCATCAGACTCATTTCAACCCCCCGTAGCAATTCCTTTTTTTTTATCAAAAATAATTAAAGTACAGTTTTTTTAATAAATTATTTTTGGTGTCAAAAAGAAATCGTATCAAAACAATAATCCTTGAAAATTACATTTTCATCGGCAGAATATACTATTTCTTATTACCATGTCATTTAAGAATTAATAATTCCATAGTAAGAGTTTACTGTAATTACCGACAACTGGGACGTTCACCCTATTTGACATTGAACAAAAAATAAAGTATGAAGTATTTGTTAAATAATGTGAAATTCCTTGAAACGTTGAAGTTACTAAAGCACTAATTTTACTAAAGCAAACTGACAGAAATAAAGGGAATATTTGAAAAAAAAATAATTGAAAAATATGTTTTTAATACTTAAATGCCGGTCAAGAGCGAGTTGGACTCGCGCACCGAGGGTTTCGTACCATGTTATACCTACACAAAAGTTTTAGCATCTGGAGCCGAACTAGGAGGAACCTGTATTTCGGCTAACAGCGCCAATCCCCTCGAGTTACAATATATCATAATAATATAGTTCTTAAATGCCAGCGTTATACAAAACAAAGGAATAATAGTAGTCTAATGTTTTAAAGTTGGTCTGCACCTCTCTTTGTGTTATGTGATATGGTGAATGAGTGAGTGTAAGAAAAAGTGTGCTATTCAGAAACATCATTTTATTTTTCCTGTAATCTTTACATACACTTCTATCACACAGAATAATTTCAGATTTTTTTCTATGCAAACTTCGGAGTTAAGGGAAGGGATAAGTATTTTTTTTACATTTTTCATCAAAAGTCGAAAACTATGCGGCCAAAAGAAAGAAAAAAAAATATTGGAGAATGTGCTAATAGCGTTCTTTCATATGATACCACACATGCCCCAGTAACCCCACTTCGAATTTTTAAGACCCACTTTCAGTCCCAGATGCAAAAAGAAAAAAAAAATCTTTCTTATTTACAAAATAATTGGTGAAACGTCATCTACAACTGTTCCTTTCAAGTTGATAGCATTAGTAGTTCTTGAGATATCTATCTGTGACAGACGGACAGTTAGACTGAGTCACACCATAAGGGTTCCTTTTTACATTTGGTACGGAACCCTAAAAAGACGCCTTTTTTTCCATCAAATGCAATTCCTTTCTCGGTATTTCATATAATATGACAAAAATAATTGAGGAAAAAAGCATTTTCCTTTTAGCTCAGATGTCACCAATAAGTCTTCTAAACGTTAAAATTAAAAAAAAAAACAATTATTTTCAAAAATCGGTGTGAGCTTATTCTTGACCATATGACAGAAGTGAAAACTTATGACTGGAGCGATTCAGCGTCACTGATCGACTGGAGCCGATTATACCCGATTCAGTGTCACCGACCGACTGGAGCCGAGGATACGCAATCCAGCGTCACCGACCGACTGGAGCCGAATTTAACCAATTCAGCGTCACCGACCGACTGGAGCCGAGTATACCCGATTCAGTGTCATCGACCGACTGGAGCCGAGGATACGCGATCCAGCGTCACCGACCGACTGGAGTCGAGTATAACCAATTCAGCGTCACCGACCGACTGCAGTCGAGAACACGCGATTCAGCGTTATCGACAGACTGTAGCCGAGTATACCCGATTCAGCGTCACCGACCCAAGCGTGACGGTTCAGTTTCGTTCACTGATCAGAACAGAAGTTTTCACTTAAAAAGTATTGGTTGCCTATACGCGATTCAGCGTCACAGATCGACTAGAGCCGATTATCCCCGATTCAATGTCACCGACCGACTGGAGCCGAGGATACGCGATCCAGCGTCACCGACCGACTGGAGCCGAGTATAACCAATTCAGCGGCCGACCGATTGGAGCTGATTCACGCGATTCAGCGTCACCAACCGACTGGAGCCGAGTATACCCGACTCAGTGTCACAGACCGACTGGAGCCGAGTATACCCGATTTAGTATCACTGACCGACTGGAGCCGAGGATACGCGATCCAGCGTCACCGACCGACTGGAGCCGAGTATACCCGATTCAGCGTTACCGAACGACTGGAGCCGAGTGTACCCGATTCGGCATCGCCGACCCGAATGACCCGAGCGTTACGGTTCAGTTTCGTTCACTGATCAGAAAAGAAGTTTTCACTTAAAAGTATTGGTTGGCTAAATGTCTCGAATAATCGAGAAAATCATGACGTTCACACTGCTACATATCAAGCTATACTATTCCAGTTTACACTGACCTCTCAGTGTAAGGAAATCTTATACAATGCAAGATCAGCTTATACAGGAAATTTTATAGCTTGATCTGTAGCCCTGCGTACAATCGCAGAATTAAAAACGTTCCGACTGCCCACATTATTAATTAGCAAAACGACAGTTCGAAAATTAAACACACATTTTGTCCATTATGTTCTCAAATGCATGGAATTAGTATGTACTATATTTATAAAGTCCTTATTACTGAAATGTCATTGAGAATTTATTAACCTTTTAGTTGCGCGATTGTACGTAACCTTATTATTTATTAGTACATAAAATGAAAGAAATTTCTCACGTCCAACAATATCTGTAATGAATATGTCCTCGCTAGAGATAGGTCGCCTCAGCCCCGATATTGAACATGACCTACGTAGACCGTACTTACAATGAAAACGTATACTCTTAAATATGTATAGCCTTACAAAAAAACACCTGTTATGAAAAGGTCGAAATGAGACTCAATTTATTCTAAAGATTTCATAACAAAATGTAGTTTATGATAAAAAAAAATTGAGGTGTATTTTGTCAGTAGGCATTTGTATCAATACAATACACTTTCATTAAATTATAAGTGTATTTTTTTGACATCCAAAAAATTACGTAAAACAGTTTTTCGTCTGCTATAAAAGTATTTCATGCGAATAGCAACGGGTACTGATGCCCTGAGCCCTAACAATAACGTCCACGGCTGAAAATGAGTCTTCCAAGCGTCAAAAAAGATATTGTCATAGTAACCATACTTATATTACTTGCCCAATATGACTTTTACTAGATGAAACATGGCGGTCGATTTGTAGCTAGAAACCTTCATCATCATAATCTGCCTTTTCCTAACTAGGTTCGGGTCTGCTGCCAGTCTAACCGGATGTAGCTGAATACCAGTAGTTTACATGAAGCGACTGCCTATCTGAGCTGCATAACCTAGTTACTGGGTAATACGATACCTATTGGTAAGACTGGTTCTCAGACTTTTGGGCTTCTGACGACCCGTAACAACTCAAAGATCCATGAAAGACAGTCGGGATCAACGGCTTAACGTGCTTTCCGAGGCACGGAGCAAAATGATTACGGCGTAATTAAAATAGTTAAAAAGTGAAAAATATAAACTTTTTTTATAAAAAAATACAACGGACGTCCAAAAACTACACTACAAAGTGAAAAATAACTTTAATTTCGGAAGTCGGTGTCTGGTTAAATGTATTTTCGTTTTTTGTCACCGACTTCCGAAATTAAAGAGAAAATTTTTCACTTAGCAGTGTTGCTTTTGGAAGTCGATTGTATTTTTTTGTACAAAAGTTTATATTTTTCACTTTTTAGTTGTGATACCTACCCTACACAAATTCTAATACCACTACCTGTAAAAGAAGCTAGAACAACCTCGACATAAAAAGTGGGGAAAAATACGTATTATTGAAGCCAACTCAAAAACTACCCAAGCAAAGTTAATAAATTTTATATGGGACCAACTTTGAGGTATACCTTCTCGTACAAAATAAAAAATTTCCAAATCGGACGACTCTGTAAACAAAATATACGTGTCGAATTAAGAACCTCCACCTTTTTTATCGTCGGTTAAAAATAACAATGCTAATAGGTAATTTTTTTTTAAATAAAATCTATGGGTGTAGCAATGCCAAAAGCCAGAGGGGCCAGTCCACCCAACGAGGTCAAAGCGATTTTATTAGCGTTCCCTAATTAATTAAGTCATACTAACATACCATTTTGTAGAGTTAAATAAATTTAATTTTCACCTCATTTGTGTTTTAGCGTAATCGGCTTTTACATTTTATTGCTATGACCAACCTTTATGGTAACTATGCGTCCATTAATTTGTAATAGCGTGTGTATTAAAACATATTGCTTCGTCTTTTGATGACCGTGTCAGAAGGGGAGGACACTGTTAAAACTCACTCAAATTTCAAATTACTGTCATTGGTACAGTCAGCGTCAAAAGACGATAACATTCAGTTCAGTTCTGATTTTAAATATTAGGTAATTAGTTAGCTAAATATTTCAGTAAAGTCAAGACAAAATATGTAAAATAAAATAAAATGCTGATACACAATGTATCGAACAATTTTGTGTCAATCGAAATGATTTGTAAATGTTAATGTTGATCTACTTTTGTCGCTAATCGTAAAACTATATTATATTATAATTATATCTTAAGGGAACTACAGGACCTAAACACAATTAAACGCAAGTTTTATAATGCCTAAAAGTATACGATCTACTGCAGTAAATAAAATAAAAAAAAAAAATGATATTCTTCAGGATATATGCTAGTTAAAACATAATAGAACTAATTTGATACGATAGAAAAAAATCACGAAGATACCTCGAAAAATTTTTTTTTTACGTATAATAACCATACATATACATGCAATCATTCAAATTTTTTGTCAGATTGTTCTAAAGCAACATATTAACGCGTTTTATTTTTTAGTCCAATCAATAGATTTTTTGTAAATACGTAGATAATTGCTTCATATTTTGCAATAAATTACCAGTGTTGTGTAGATTATCATTATGAGGAGCTCGTGGCTAAGTAATAACAGCCGCACGGGTCGATCCATCAGGTTAAGCTACGCTTGCCGGGGTTGGTCCGTGGATGGGTGACCATCTTTACATACCGAGACCCCTCTGTGCCTCGGAAAGCACGTTAAGCCATTGGTCCCGGCTGTCATTCGTGGATCTTTGACAGTCGTTACGGGTCGTCAGAAGCCCGAAAGTCTGACAATCAGTCTTACCAAGGGGTATCGTATTACCCAGTTAATGGATTGTGTAGGTCAGATAGGCAGTCGCTCCATGTAAAATAATGGTATTCAGCTGCATCCGGTTAGACTGGAAGCCGTCCCCAACATAGTTGGGAAAAGGCTAGGCAGATTGATTGTTGTGTAGATTATCGCGCTTCTCTTTCTTTTCTAAGCAATCCGACAGTGAACGCGCTTTAGGTCCTGTAGTCCCCTTAAGAATAATAAACTGCAACAAAAGCCTAAAAATATTTTACTAAATAAAATCATTTTGCCAATATCCGACCTAATCGGATAGCCGTGGGAAAGTGAAAACTCAATTTAAAAACCGACTTGCTGGAGTGAAACGCAATTGAAAGGACTAATGACAAGAAATTGAATGAAGTCTTGAAGGCCAATTTTCGTATTGAAAAGCGTTGTAGAGACCAGTAGTGCTATTCTGTAAACATCTCACCGTGATAACTCAGGTAAAGTGAGCGTGAAGTGAGCCGTCATTCCACCTGATGCTGGGGGTTGACACTATTGACAGCTCACTTTAAGACCACTTCACTCATGTTTTCACGGTGAGATATTTACAGAATAACGCTAACGTTCACAGTTATTTTACCACTGATCTTGCATCATTGTCAAAATCAGAGTGATCTTTATTGACGATGCAATAAGGTTGCTTTTGGGTTGCAACCATTGACAAGTGTCATAATTACAGTGATCCTTATTTTCGTTGCTATAAGTTGTTATTGGGTTGCTGCTCTCAGAACTGTCAGATGTTAAAATAACTGTGAAAGGTCTGTAAATCTAGCCGCGATCTTATCTCATGTCGCGGTCACATTAACGGGATATACCGTTGATTATCGCGATGAAGGACGTTGGCCATTATGTGTAGTCACCACATACTTACCGCGATAACTTGACCGAATTTAACTACCGCGACGTTTATGGCGTTGATGGGCATTTACGTTGACGTTAGTGTGGCCAGGGCATCAGAGACAATTTATATCAAAAACTTGTAGGTAAAAATGTAGGTAAATGGGAGGTATTTTTTGAGGCGAGTAAGGTGCTGAATGCTGATCCGATCAATAAAACTGTAGGAATAAGTTTCCTCGCGAAAGATGTCGCAAAAACCGTAAGTCAGATTTCGCGAGGAAAGTCTCCTGGGCACGACGCACTCAGTATTGAGCACCTGCAGCATGCTGGACCGCACCTGGCGAGAGTTCTTGCAATGTTCTTCTCGCTGTGTGTGTGCCACTCCTACTTGCCTGCAGACTTTATGAGGACAGTTGTAGTGCCCGTGATTAAAAATAAAACGGGCGATATGGCGGATAAAAATAACTACAGGCCTATATCGCTTGCAACTGTAGTGGCGAAGGTATTTGACGGTGTGTTGAACACGCAGTTAAAAAGGCACGTAACACTTCATGATAACCAGTTTGGTTTTCGACCTGAATTGTCCACAGAGAGTGCAATACTGTGTTTAAAGCACACCGTTAAATATTATACGAAGAGAAAGACCCCGGTATACGCGTGCTTCCTCGATTTATCCAGGGCTTTTGACCTCGTCTCGTACGATATCCTCTGGGGGAAGCTGGAGGGCACGGACTTACCGAGGGAACTCATTAGTATACTCCGGTACTGGTACGGGCACCAGGTTAATAGTGTTCGGTGGGCGGGGGAGATGTCGGACCCTTATGTTAGCGAATGTGGCGTAAGACAGGGTGGTCTGACCTCGCCGACATTGTTCAACATTTATATGAACGAACTGATTGTCGCGCTCAGCAGTCAACATGTCGGATGCCATGTAGACGGAGTTTGTGTCAACAATTTGAGTTATGCTGACGACATGGTGCTGCTGAGCGCGTCGATCTGTGGGCTGAGGAGGCTACTCAATACGTGTACGGAGTACGCGCGTGGACATGGTTTAAAATACAATGAGAAGAAAAGCCAATACATGGTTTTTCAGGCCATCGGTGTGTCGAGTCCTATGAACATACCGGGTGTTCATCTTGATGGTGTTCCAATAGACCGAGTTGACCAATTTAAATATCTAGGGCATCTACTCACCGAGGACCTTAAAGACCATGCTGACATGGAGCGGGAACGGAGGGTGCTGTCGGTGCGAGCCAACATGATAGCCCGCAGGTTTTCGCGTTGTTCTCCTGGTGTGAAGGTCACGCTTTTTAGAGCGTACTGTACATCACTGTACACGTGTAGCCTGTGGGTTGACTACACTGAAAGGGCGTACAGTACCCTCCGTGTCCAGTATAACAACGCGTTCCGGGCGGTGTTGGGGCTGCCCCGTTTCTGTAGCGCATCAGGGATGTTCGCGATGGCACGCACTGACTGTTTCCACGCTACTATGCGCAAGAGGTGTGCGTCCCTGGTGCGTCGGGTGCGGGCCAGCCCCAATGCCGTCCTGGCAATGATCGCTGACAGGTTGGACTGCCCTTATGTCCGGCATGGCTGTGGCAGGCATGTGGCTGTTCCAATGCCAATTAGAGAATTATAATTATAATGTATTTAATTTAATTTTTTTTTGAGAGTTCGCATTCCAATCTCAGTCTCAATCTTCTTAAAAATTCGGGAATTTCCCGTCTGATCACTGTTAGGTACATTTTTATCAATATAAATACTCTGATCACTCTCTGTTACAAAGATATATTGAGATTGCAATCTCATACTTCCTAATGGAAAAAGGCGGGAACGATGCGAGCCTATGATCAAAAGGTTTCTAGACTGTCTTTGCGTTCACAGAAAAAACAGGTGACTGCACCTTAAATAATCGAAGCTCTTTGAGAGCAAAAAGCTTCCCTTTAAATAAAGATCTTTCCTTTAAATAAAGATCTTCATTTGCTGAGTACTCTGTGAATATGAATAATAAGCTGTCACATATTACTTTACATATTGGAAGTATGTCTACAGTTTTGTAACTCTCTGTGGCGCAAATCTTTAAAAATAATACCTGTACGATCAAGGAGCGAAAATATTAAGAAATTTTCTAATAAATTTCGTACGCACATAGCGAGTGAGCTCGTGGCTAAGTAATAACAGCCGCACGGGTCGATCCATCCCGTCAAGCGAAGCTTACGGTTGCCGGGGTCGTTTCGTGGATGGGTGACCATCTTTACATGCCGAGACTCCTCCGTGCCTCGGAAACCACGTTAAGCCGTTGGCCCCGGCTGTCATTCGTGAATCTTTGACAGTCGTTACGGGTCATCAGAAGCCCGAAAGTCTGACAACCAGTCTTACCAAGGCGTATCGTATTAACCAGTTAATGGGCTGTGGAGGTCAGATAGCCAGTCGCTCCATGTAAAATACTGGTATTCTTTTGCAACCGGTTAGACTGGAAGCCGACCCCAACATAGTTGTGAAAAGGCTAGGCAGATTGATATCGAGTGCATATCACCTTCTTTTTTCTTCTTGGGAAAAATCGTCAATTTGCGGTAACTACATTTTGCATTTCTGCGTTTGGCATAGCAATTAAATTGCACTGGAGTGGACTTTCGCTTTGACGTGTTCTGTTTTTCATAATACAACATAAGTACTCGTTTTAATTGTTTCAAAGTAATAAGTCATAAAAATCTTGTCATAAGACCCAAAAAAAAACCGGCCAAGTGCGTGTCGGACCACACACAATGAAGGGTTCCGTAGTTGGGATGAATTTATCTTAAGAACAAACTTAACATTGTAGTTGAAAAAAATGTTCTCCCATACATTCCAACTGTAAATGTAAGTTTGTACACACAATATTGATAGATTTACCATGTTATTTTAAGACCACAGACTTCTTATAGGTTTTCCTGTAATTTACAGGTAAAAAACTATTTTCAGTATTTTTTTTTTAAATTTTAGGCTCGGTAGTTTCGGAGATAAGGGGCGGGGAATGGTCAATTTTCGTCTATTTTCTTAAATAACTTTAAAACAATTTATTTTAAAATTATAAAAAAAAAACATATTTGAGACCCTCATAGTAAGCCCTTTGATTTGACATCCCACATGGTGTAGTTTGCAAAACTTTTTTTTTTAATTTTCTTATTTGCCCCCCAAAAGTGACCTCTATATTCAAAATTCATTTATTTACTTTGCCCGTCCGTGTTTGGGTCACAGAAATTCATATGTGTACCAAATTTCAACTTAATCGGTCCATTAGATTCGGAGCAAATTGGCTGTGACAGACGGACAGACAGACAGACAGACACACCAGTGATCCTATAAGGATTCCGTTTTTTCCTATTGAGGTACGGAACCCTAAAAAGTCTAAAAGTTGTCTGTTAAAGATCGCTCTTAGCGATAAGACCGGCCATTGTGTCACCCTATGTCAAAGGTGATTGGGCAAAATTAACCCAGAACCAACAGAAACAATTTATGTCGGTTGTTTAGTCTTGATATATATGACAATTATATCTATAATAATTTTTATGTTGTACATAATAAAGAGTATTTTATCTTGAAGAAAATAGTATCAAATTTTAGAAAATCTACATTTAACGAAACATTAGTACACAATTCCACAATAAAACATACCTAGAATATTTACGACTGTTATTTGATAACCGTGTAATAATAACGGGCAGATTCGTGACCGCATTATGTACTGCGGTCACCAATCGCCCTGACAAGCCGCTCGACACCCGCTGCCACTGCAGCCCAGTTTTTAATTAAAGCAAGCCATCTGTACCAGACATTATTCGGAGGGTAGTCAAAGCAGTCACTAACTGGAAAGTCTCTATTAAAGGTAATACGTACAGGCAAGTTGTTAGTTTTCAAATTATTTCCTTTATCAAGTACAACACATAATGCCTTTTGAAACCTACGGCCCACGAGTGGACTACTGCATAGAAAACTACATCTAATCGCTTGAGAACAAAGGTCAAAATAGTATAAACTTTTGATCAATGTCTTGTCGTTGACATCAACCTAAAGCATTTTTTATGGACTATGTTTTGTTTAATTGTCACTGTCACATTTTTAATTATAAACTGAGTGGACAATCTGACTGATGCACCCCACTATTTAAATTTGTATACGTACACTACCAAATGCGGTAGTGGGGCGCGTCATTTCAGAGTGGACAAGCTATAACCTTGAACTAATGATGCAGCATTGCCTAGAATTTGCAGGATACCCAACTCCCTCATCAAACTCAAACTCAAACTCAAAGCATTTATTTCAAATAAACCAATTACAGGCACTTTTGAATTGTCAATGGGTCGGTCAGTCAGAAAGATGAAGCTAGTTGCCCATTCCAAAGCGTAGTAGATCCCTATGGAGAAGAACGGGCAAGAAACTCCACGGACACTCTTTTAAATCATAATATTTTTACAAAATATTGGTTACATCGTTCAAGTTGAAAATATACATGTGAGAACAATGTAGAAAGACGTGCACGTTAAAAAGCGTCCGTAATAAAAAGATAATAACTAAAACAACTAAATTAAATATTAAAATTAAAAATAAGCCATGGCAGCTAAGAGACGACCAGTCCCAACTGACGGCGCCCGTTCACGAACATGACGCATGGATCAGCACCATTTAGCTCAACCATTTTGAAGGGAACTTAATGATCCAACACACACGCCACCATCAGCGAGACATTTGAGTGAGCATGACATACTCTCAACCGCCAGGGCACACTCAAGTCAGTGAAAGACGTACCCAGTAAAAGGTAGCTTAATAGTAGCTACATAGTGCATCAACTTACATCGAGAGGTTATAGTGTTTGAGCTCATTGGAATGGTCTCAATAAATAGGTTATAAACAGATAGTAATCAGGGTCTGCTGATGTTGTAGCAAAAAGAAATGAGGGTAATATTGTGTCGAAGGTTTTTTAACTTTTAAATGTAACTTTTATATACTTGAGTCTGTGCTAAATCATAAATTTTGTTTTTCATTCTCAAAGCCCAATTTTTGTCTGCAACCGCGTACAATAGACTAAATACTTTTCAGTACAATTAAAATATAAACACCCATAATTTGTAAATAACAAAGTACTGTGTATATTGCCACTGTTTATAAAGTTTGTCTTGCGAAATGAAAATAAACATTAAACACGAAACGTTTACTTCGAGTGCAGTTAAAGTGCTTAACAGATTTTAAGGACTTTTTAAGTGGAGGAGTTTTTTTGAGTAAGCTTTAGTTAGAGTTTGTATTATATATTTTTTTTGTATTTAAGTGTGTTTAATTTTCACTGTAAATAAAAAACTCCCTGTTCCCCGTTAATTCAATGTGAATAATCTAGACATTAAGTTTGTCTGATGGGTTTTTGAGGATTATAATAACAGTTGCAGAGGTTGATCGTTATGCATGCAAGGTACAGTCAGCCTAAAAAAGATGACAATCATCGACGAGAATTCATTTTATTGTCAACAATCTTTGTTCGATGGTATTGTGAATAACAGTGAACCAATAGTGTACTAACAGTAAGCTACAAGTGTTTCTGATTACTGTATTTGTGATTATTTGAATAAACTGTATTTTTGGTGTAAATGGGCATAAATGTTACGAGCTGGGGTTCGGGATAAATCAGAAACTTTAAGCAGAATAACCTGGATCACTTGTAGTTCGCTGTTAGTTCGCTGTTGGTTCACTGTATCGCATTCCTAGCTGAACTGCCATACACCGCTGGCAACCCTCTATTTATATGACGAGTGTAAGCTTCTCGAAAGTTCGAGGCCATAATTCGAGAACATTCTAGTACCTACAGGAATGATCTAGAACGCTGCAAAACAACACTTAACCATCTAGAACATTCTGGAAGAGTTTAGAAGGTTCTAGAAAACTCTGTCAAGAATCGACGTTTCGTGTAGTTCTGCTACTCGATAGCAGATAGCGTTAGCGTCTACGTAACAGTATAAAGGTCTAACTTCAAATCTAAATTACACATTGGGTACCTACTTAATCGTAGCTACATTTCCAATATGTAGATATACTTCTAATTTATACTGAATGACTTTTTTTACCGTCTTGAAAAAAATAGGGTATATTCGGTGAACGGCGTAGAAGCCTATGGCATATCTAGTTTTTTTTTTTTTTTTAATTTAAAAAAATCAAGATTCAAATCATAATACAGGTTGCATATGATTTGAATTTCGATATTTTTAAAGGATTTATATTTTTTTTTTGAAAATTTGTTTTTATTGTTCTAAAATGAAAAGTTTACATCGAATTTGTAGTATTTATTGATACTTAGATATTATTTTCTAAGAAAATAAAAAAAAAACTGGGTATGCCACACGCTTCTACTCCGTTCACCTAATATACCCTATATTTTTCAAGACGGTAAAAAAAGTCATCCGGTATATATAGTTTCTATGCATAAAAAGTAATCGAATCGAATCAAAATCAATTAAAGAAAAGGACAGAAAATATATATTTTAAAAAGGTACTACCTACCAATTCAAACTGAACAAGAATTCACGTATTTTATTTAAAGTACGGCTAAAATAGTTAAGACTTCTAACATAACTACGAGTAGATGTAAACCGCATTAGCACCTATGTAACTGCAACTCGCTGTTCAACAAGACCACAGAGTATTCAAGATTCAACCACCGACATCAGATTGTATTGATACACTGCGCATCAATACTGTTCAAGGCCGGAGCTTGGATTGCTGTGGTCTAAAACTTAATTTTTAGAGGCATGAGGAACAGGGTGTAAAGTTCACTCATCATATATTGATAAGGGAGGATCCTCCAACCATGTTGTGTCTGGTGGGCAACTGCCCGAAGATTGATGTTAGGACGTAGGGTGTAAACAACTTTTACTATGGGACCAAACCTGAAATCGCGAAAAAAAAATCAGCTGTTCCCTACATTTTGACGAATTATGCGAACATAAATGTATTGTATAGCTGATTTATTTTTCGCAATTTCAGGTTTGGTCCCATAGTAAAAGTTGTTCATAATGATGAGTACAATGACCCCTTAAAAGATTGCCACTGTCTACACTTACACCCTGTGTATGCTAGTGGCGCAGTAAACTCTGATTGCGCGATGCAGGATTTTGCGTGACGTCAGTGTGATGCGTAGTTCACATGTGGCGATGTAGATACTGCCACATATTCATAGTATTCTTTAGATAATAATTATGATTTATTTTTCTTTAATTGGTTGTGCCTAGGAAATGATTCCTGATATAATTATTATACTAAAATGTAGTTTTGGTGGCAATAGGCACGCCAACTATTACATGGGATTTAAACATAACTGGCGAAATATGGGTGTACCACCACCACCACTAGTAGGTACTATTGGTTGTAACGACTTTCGGGCTTCTGACAACCCGTAACAACTGTCAAAGATCCACGAGTGACAGCCGAGACCAACGGCTTAACGTGCTTTCTGAGGCAAGGAAGTCTCGGTATGTAAAGATGGTCACCCATCCACGGACCAACCCCGGAAAGCGTAGCTTAACCTGATGGATCGACCCGTGTGGTTGTTTTTACCTAGCCACAATTTCTCAAACGGCATCATATCTACAAAACATCATTAACTTCACATCCGACACTTTAAAATCCTACCTTTTAAAATCACCTGTATTTTTAAAAGGTCAATGTTTTAACCTCGGTTACAAGAGAGCTCCCTCGCCTTATATACCTATGTATATAGATGTACACATACCTATACATAAAGATGTATGTATTATTGTATAGGTAGAGGTCATATTTTATAGGGAGATTGAAGGCAGCCAACTGTGCTTTATGCTAGTGACCGGCAAATACGGTTCTGATTCTATGCATTTATAAGATAGTGTAATGTTATGTTGATAGTATACGGATAAAATAAGGGATTGTGGTCGTATTTCTTTGCAATAATAATAATAATTTTATTATCAGGCAACTGAGGCCCATAGATAAAAAACCGGCTAAGTGCATCTCTGAGCACACACTATGAAGGGTTACGTAGTTGGGATGAATTTATCCCAAGAAAAAACTTAACATTGTAGTTGAAAAACATGTTGTCCCATATATTCCGATTGTAAATTTAAGTTTGTACTCACAATATTGAGAGATTTACCATGTTAATTTAAGACCACAGACTTCTTATAAGGTTTTCCTGGAATCTACAGGTAAAGAACTATTTTCTGTATTTTTTCAAAAATTTTAGGATTACAAGTTTTGGAGATAAGGGGTGGAAATGGTCAATTTTCGTCTATTTTCTTAAATAACTCTAAAACAATTTATTTTATTAAATTATAAAAAAAATATATTCGAGACCCTTTCATTTGATATGTCACACGGTATAGTTTGCAAAACTTTATTTTAAAATTTTCTTATTTGTCCCTCAAAAGTGACCCCATATTCAAAATTCATTTATTTACTTTACCTGTCTGTGTTTGGGTTATAGTAGTTCATATATGTACCAAATTTCAACTTAATCGTTCTATTAGATTCGGAGCAAATTGACTGTGATAGACGGACAGACAGACAGACACACGAGTGATCCTATAAGGGTTCCGTTTTTTCCTTTTTAGGTACGGAACTCTAAAAATAAACAAAATTATCTTTAAACTAATACATATTAATAAACTTTATTAAAATTATAACTATGTACACGTAACGTTGTCGGCGTCATGTTTCACTGCGTAGTGTCGCGTAACTGTCCTCGGAAACCTCGAAATATGACATGTATCAATGTAGATGGTGGATGATAAACTTAGTATTTTGACGAAAATTCACTCGATATTTTATGAAAACATCAGACTACTTACAAGACCATTAGGCCCTACGAAGTAAAGAATGAAGTGTTAGGCCCACTTGAACCACAAAACACTGCTCAATCATTGCTTTTTTGTCTCTCTCGTTTTCAAAGGATTGACAGTAACAGAACGATGTTTCAATTAATACGGTTCGCGCTAAATACATATTTTAGTGATTACTTGTATGCAAGAGGACTTTTACGAAAAAGAATTTGTTATCTTTTATAATAATTTGAATTTCTGATGATGGAAACTTTTTAAAATTAATGAACTTCAAAAAATCTATTTGTGCTTCTAATGATGCAAACTTTTTTAAATAATTGAACCTCTTTTTATAACTTCTAGAAAGCAAGAACTCCTTTCCTCCCAGTTGGTGGCAGTAACTGATGTGTGACCAACCTCGCGCGAGCTGAGCGAGCGCTACTGCATCCGTTAGTCTACATGAAGTTGGTAGCAGTTACTTTGCTATTTACTATTTTTGGGACCCCAAAATAGGAGTTATTTGAGGTTCATAAAAAGGGACGCAATCAATATAATAGAGTGTTCAATAATTTACTTTTAGAAGCGCAAAGTGGGAATTATTAGTGCTTATTTTAATGTTACAAGCATCTTTGCAGTTTGTAAAGAACAAGGGACGTAACATAACCCGCATACGATTTAGTAGGTAGGTACCTATAATACTAAGAATCTGTTTTAATTGGCTGATTACTTTCCAATAAACAACGCGTTGAAAATGGATTTTTATGACAAATCAGAACATTGTAACTATACCTACTCGTACCTCAAATTACTACCCAATATTTTTAAGCAGATTACGCATCAACACTACTAAATCATTCCAAATTTTCAAAAATATCCAACGTCTAGCTTTCAAGTTCTAAGGTGACTCCTCAATTCAGACGTCCGAACTGAGGAGCCACCTTAAACGTCCTGTAACTTTTTAAGGATTTTACTACAAATTCCAGGATCAGGCCTACAAAAACGGCTAATTTACTACTAAATATTGGTAGTTCCCGCGTATATTTAATACTTCACCCGCGTAGATCGGGATAAAAAGTAGCCTATGTGTTAAACTAGGGTGTAAGTTATTTACATACCAAATTTAATCCAAATTGGTCCAGCCGTTTGAGCGTAAAGAAGTAACAAACATACAAACACACACACACACACTCACATACTGTCGTCTTTATAATATTAGTGTGTGAAGACAAGGCGAGACACAAAATAAATATGAGACATGGCTTCCCAATCCATGCGGACACGGAACCTTGAGGATAAACCTTCGGGTCATTGCTTTAGTAAACTTACTAAACCCGGCTGCATAATTCTACTGGATTATTCATCTAAAAGGACTTGATACAATGTATCGTCTACATATTCGTTCGATTGTTAGACTCTAGTATCCAAGAATAGGAGTACGTATTACATCAAACATGTTGTTTGCAGGCTTAAGGCGGAGTGAGCGCATACTCATGATATAACTCTTTAGAATACATTTGAAGGAACGTTGAATATATATATATATAGCTGTAATAAAGGGATTTATATGAACAGACACTGCTTAAGAGCCCATACTACCTCAGCTTTTTATCTCGCTCGCACGATGCTGCTCGCGGACTGAGTACGGTGCTGAGCGCCGATTGTTTATGTTATTGATTTTTACGGTGAAAATATTGGTAATTTGAAAAAAATAAATAACATAAAACCTGTTTTAGAGTTAGTTCAGTTAGTATACAAAGTTTCATGATATAATTTGAAGTATTTTTTTGAATACCAGCTGTTTATTGTTCGGTTTGGAGGTAACTTTGGATTTTTTTTATCGAGAAAATTTTATGGAATCGTGTTTTCGTCAAACATAGTACTTAACATTATTCCTCAACTTTACCATTTAATATTTATTTCAAAATTAATGCTGCAGGATTTTCGATAAAGCGGAGGATCATGCTATAAGCCATTTGAGGTAGTATAGTCTCTTAAGTAGATGTAGGTAGTAAAAATTTTTTTAAAGAATATGCTTATTGTTTAGTCATGTTGAGAGGCAGAATGACAGGCTACTAACAAAAGGTATTTACAAGGCATATGTGAGTGGAAACGCCGGGAGGAGACGCCCTGGAAGGACATAAACTGGCCTTATTGATAATGTTTTTCAGAAAGAACAGGTAGTACTGTAGAGGTTTGATGCTTTGGTCAAATCTCGACAATGTTATACTGGCTGACATTCTGGCTGACAATTATTCAAACATGGAATCATTCTCTAAAAGAAAAACGAAGCTCATTTTTCTTTGTAGGGAGACAGATAGAATCCGGTAGGGCTCCGCCTAGGAAGTGAATTACTTGTATCTTGTAACAGAGTTCTTATTATAATATTATATACGGCATAAGCCTTTCGTCTCCCGGCCTCGCTCTTATTATTTTGTTACACCCATGTAAAGCTGAAGCTTTACATATGGTGGAGGCGCCGGATCAGAACCAGCGTGTGTGTATGGCCAGATGTATGAACGTAAACGAGGCAAAAGGAGTATGTAAGGACCGGAACAGGTGGCGTTCTGTAGTTTCTGCCTACCCCCTTGGGAAAAGACGTGAGTTCAAGTCTATGTATGTATTACGTCAAGCATGTTTGCAGGCTTAAGGCGGAGTAAGCGCATACTCATGATAAAACGTACTTAATGCACTCGCAAGGAATGTTGCAGCGATAATAAAGGGATTTATATGAACAAACACTGCTTGTACTAGCATTTTGCAGATTAATAGATGGTTCAACATGAATATTTGAGAAGCACGTTGTTGATATTGTTTTTGTTGTTTGTTTGTAAAAGCATGGTTATAGGATATTGAGTAACTATATTGAGTGAGAGCAGAGCAATGGTGGCCCAGTGGTAAAGGCCGCGACTTACGAGTTGTAGTTCGTAGGTTCGAACCCCGACAGGGGATTTACTTTGTGCAAATTATTTCATCACCACTGCTCTCAAAACGGCGAAATGTCCTAGAACCAAAAATTTGAAGACATGTGACATCTACTAACCCGCACTGGGCCCGCGTGCTGGATTACGGCCCGCTCCTTCTCACCGACAGGAGGCCTGTGTCCCAGCAGTGGGATTATAGGCTGATGCATAATCAGCCTATAATCCCAAAAGCCTATAATAAAATAAATATTGAGTGACTGAAGCACATATTCTGGACCTCAGTTATGAATCTCGAATTAAAACATCACATGAGTAATGGTTGCGCCATCTGGTTAATTTTGTAGTAATTTAAGATATTGATTGCACTGATCGATTCGGATTATAGTATGTTATGTCCTTTCTTTTGTTTCGTGTTGGCAAACGAATTGATGCGATTAGGTTGGTTTTACTATATTCCTATCCCCTGTCCCATTCCTGCACATTACCTCTCGTCCGAGTGTGAGCGAGATGGCTACACTAATTAGCGCCAATCGCGTAAGGACACTAGAAGAAAGGAACATGGCGATTGTCTGCCTCCGAACTGCCGCGTGTGCACAGGCCGCGTGCATCAAAATTCGTTGATCATGTGAAAATTCATAGAAATCGCTTGTGTATTGCTGCTCCAGACCAACCATCGCATCTAGTAAGGTATCGTGCACCCTTTCCTTGATTTAGCCATTGTTTGAATCCAATGTTCTTCCCTTAGCAGTGGCTGAAGCGACCATCCATCTTTTTTTCGTAAAACCAATTTGAAACCACATCGTTAATAATTGCTTCGCGCATCCAAAAGATAAGATTCATATCAGTAACGAGATTTAACTATTAAGCTTCGATATGGTATGTGGGCCTTAAATAATCAAATGAAAATCTTTTTCAGATGATTTTTTTTTTTTTATAATTCACAAAACTGATGTACAATCTGAAACGCAATAACAAAAATATAACACAAAAAGTCAGATTGACATCTACTAGATGTGAATCTAGCATGCTTAATTTATGCTAAACACTTAAAATTGAATTAAAATTAAATTAAAAATAAAGTTTAACAAAAAATACAAATTGTGAAATTAGGGGCAGAAAAAAGAAAAACAAACATTATCACATAATTAAGACTCTAAGCTTAGATCTAACTGAGGCTACAGAACCAGCAAAGATATCTATTTCACCCCGAAAAGGCAAATAGGTGAAAAATGACCTATATTAGTTCGATTATGTGGCAGGACGAAAGTCTTTCGGTTATTTAAGCGGCTACTACTACGTGGGATACTAAATTTCAATTTTTCTAAAAGCTCGGGTGAATCTACTAAACCATTTATTAATTTAAACAAAAACATGAAATCTAAAGATTTTCTACGTGCGCTTATAGATTTCATTTTATAATGACTCAGCCTAGCGCTATAAGAGTTAAGACTATGACATCTGTTATCTGAGTAACATAAGTGATATAAAAACCTTTTTTGAACGCGCTCTATCCGATCAGAGTGCACCTGATAAAACGGGTTCCAACCGTCTACAATACTCCAGAATACTCCGAATAACGCTGTTATAAACGAAAATCGTGAGAATTGGTTCTTTAAACATTTTCATTTCCCTGACGATGAAACCTGACAATTTAGATGCCCGACTAATCATTTGGTCGTAATGACTCCTAAAACTTAAACGACTATCCACTAAAACACCAAGATCCCTAATAGTATCAACTTCTTGGAGTCGGCTGTTATTAATCGAGTAAAAATATTGAGATATCTTTCTTTTTCTACTAAACTCAATGAAATAACATTTGTTTTGATTTAAGGACATTTTATTTTGTATGCACCAATTATGTATGTTATTTATATCTAGCTGAAGCTGAACAATATCGGAATCGTCGTATATAGTCGATATATTTTTAAATCATCAGCAAAAAGTTTATATTCAGAGTCAATTTTGCAGCCCAAATCATTTATGAACACTAAGAAAAATAGAGGCCCCAAATGTGAACCTTGAGGCACCCCTGATGGTATGCAAAATTGTCTGGACCTAAAACCCTTGAGATACACCAATTGTGAGCGATTTCTTAAGTACGATTCGCACCAACGCAGTAACGACCCATGAACACCCATACTTTCTAATTTAGCAACTAGTAAGTCGTGATCAACCAAATCGAAGGCCTTTTTAAAGTCGGTATACATTGCATGAACCTCTCTACCGTCATCTAATGCAGATGAGATAAATGAAACATACTCGACTAGATTAGATAGTGTCGATTTTTTGGGGCGAAAACCGTGCTGGTTATCATCCAGCACATTTTTGAAGTGAGAAAACATTTTTTTCTGGACAAGCGATTCAATAATTTTACCACAAGCTAATAGAATGGACACTGGTCTGTAATTTGAAACATCATCAACACTACCCGATTTAAAGATTGGCGTGATGTGCGCCACTTTCCACTGATCAGGGAATAAACCCTGTGCCAATGAATAGTTAAAAATTGTAGTCAGTGGATCAGCCAGATTCGCTGCACATTTTCTAAGGAAGAGAGGAGGGATTGAATCAGGGCCGGGTCCTTTATCACAATCTAGGGAAGACAAGTAATCAAAAACTTCTTTTACTTCAAGTTTACACTGGCTGAAAGTATTATTGTTACAGCGAGTGGGTTCAACTTGCGTTGAAGTGTGTACATTACTATTTACTCTATATATGGACTGAAAATTATCGGAAAACAAATCACAAATTTCCTGACCTCCCCTGGCAAACATAGTGTTGTTCAATGTCATTTTGTTGGGAATATAATTGTTACCTATCCGTTTATTTTTTAAGTACTTCCAGACATGTTTAGGATTGGTACGCAGATATTCAGCTATGTTCTTTTTAAAATTAGCATAACAGTCTTTTATCAACTCACTGCAGCGCACTCTCAGGCATTCAAACGTAATTTTATCTCTAGGATTCCCGTATTTTTTATATAGATTGTGATATTTTGCTTTTTCTTTAATGACCTTTAGTAAAGCTCGATTAGACAGGATAGCGTTCATCACGTGGCTTTGTAATCGGAGTATGCAGTTTAATAATTGGCATAAGGATATCATAGAATTTTTGCAACATTTCGTTAACATTAGTTATAGAATTCCATTCAATAGGCCAAACAATTTTCGCAAGTTCAGAGTTAACCGCTTCATAATTACAGAGATAAAAGTTTAAGTAAGGGATTTTATTTTGCACTAGAGGATTGCTATGATTAGTTTCAAACGAGATCTCCAGTGCTGGATGATGAGGATCAATTTGCATAAATGGAACTGAGGCCTGAGATACCAACACTTTGTTGTTACTACTGCTAAGAACTAGATCTAAAATTCGATTTGACTCGTTGAGTATCGCGTTGCATTGATAAAGATCATTAAAGGATAGCATGTCTAAAAAAATGTGTTCTATATTTCTACTAGATCCTTTGGGGACCAATAGTCCAGAATCCTCATTATACTCCCAAGAGATACTTCCCATATTAAAATCGCCGATTAGTAAGTTGATAGAATTGTTTTTGCTCTTTTTGTTAATTACCTCTGTAAAGTTTCGAAACAGTGCATCGATATAGTCTTGTTTGATTAGAGGTGGAATATAAATCGCACAAATATTAATATTTAATCCACTCTCACACTTGATTGTGATTCATAATTCCTCGCAATGGGACTCCCAGTTTAATCTCCGTGAGACATCATATTTGTCCAAAGTTGCAACAAACACCCCCCCCAAACCATCCCTTTTTGTACCTATCGCGCCTAAACACTGTATCGGTTATCTAAAATTTCATGGTCCAACACCGTATCATTGAGCCAACTTTCAGTGCCAATAATTATATCGTAATCAAAATATAAAGCAGCGGTATAAAAATCCTCTGTCTTGGTTCGTAAGCCTCTTACATTTTGATAATATATTTTAAAATTGAATTTAAATTCTTATAACACTATTAAGCGTGCAAAGTATTTGATTAATAAAATAATAAATTACAACGATTCTACATATTCCAAATTTTAACTAGCAGAGATTTGGTTGTTACATGTCTCTGACAAGCTGTTGGATTGTTTTGTCTACTAAGCGGCACCGATATAGAGGAATGCGTTGTAGCCGGTTCAGGTGCTGGTGCTGGAGCGGCTTGATCAGTTTGTGTAGTGTGACCTTTAGCGTGGACCGATGTATTAGTGTTGTCCAGTTTAGGACGGCCAGAGATACAGGTTGGACAAGTCCATTTCGTCCTAGGTGTTAACGCTTCATCATACTTGACGTATTCCAAATGATAATGAAGGGCACATTTGCTTAAGCAGCATTTAATTCTCTTTTGTGTAACGAAAATAGTAGCATTACAACCAGCGCAAATCATAATGGCAATACATAAAAAAAAAAAAAAAAATAAACAAAAAAAAAAATGCAAAAAGTAAAAATTTTGTACTGTGATTCGAACTCGATAGCTCTCAAGTCTCAGTTACCGCTCGTCGAACGCCGCCATGGTAGCTTTGAAAGTATCGGTGCGATAACGTACTACTAGCGATCAGAATGAAGTTGGTTGACAAGGTTTTTTCAAACACCCACTAAAACGTTTAAACTGGAACTTGCAAAGTCACTTCTCAAAATGTTTATTTTATGTTTTTGTTAAAATACAGTCAAAAACCACTCTGCAAACGATATCACGTCTGCCACATACCTACTCTTGGCTATAACTTCCACACAATGTTTGTAACGTAAGTAAAGTTTTTACAATATTAATACTCAGTTGTTTACGGAACGGCAAAATATAAGTGTTTACCAGTTGACTACCTGATATAATTATATCGTCGTATGATCGTGCGAAGTGTAGGTTGGAATAGTCGCAATGAATCGGCGCGCTCTGTTATTAGTCCTTGAAAAATATTATGACAGTTTGGTCTAATATTTACTGTACGACCTGTCATTTTCCATTTTTTGTACGGCGATGAAACGAGCATTACTCACAACGCTTACTTGATGCATGACAGTTATTACAGGCCATTATAAGTCCATGTAAAAGCATACAAACTTTCGCGTGTTTAAAGGAATGTTACAAGCCAAACACGTAACTTTTTAAAAGCAACCCGTTAAGCACGTTAACTTTTAACGCAAGCCATCACGCTGTCGCTTATTCGCGTCATGTCACTCACGTCATTTGTCACTGTCACGCTACGCGCGTATCGGCGTCACGTCATGTCGTCATAACACGTCATAACAAGTTGCCGCTGTGACGGAATTGCGTGTTTATTGTTTCAATTGAGACAGTTTAAGGACTGTTTCTAACGTACGTTGTATTATGTCACGCTGCTTGAAATTTAGTTTGGCGTACGTGGTGTGAGTTTAATTTAATTCGTGTGGAAAATTATTTTATGCTTCCGAAATGTAGCCTAATCACAAAGTACGAACTTAGAAATTTTTTGAAGGTTGAAAAATCGTATCATAATTATTATCTTGTAATTAGGTCTTGTATTATCTAAGTCTACGTTAAAAGTATACATGATAGACTTTTATTGCCTTTGACTTTTATTTTATGAATGCACAAAATAGATAAAATAACTAGAAAATTCTAATTCTCAAATTAACAACCAAAAAGACAAGTCCTAAAAACATTAAAGCGCAAAAAATCACCTTTATATCTTTTGAGATATAAAGGTGATTTTTGCATAACAATTTAATCCAAAAGAAAAGCATAATCGAATGTTAAAAACCTCGAGAGAATACAGAACACTGGAACTTTATTGAACTAACAATTTCTGCGCAAATTTTTCATAAGTTTCCAGAAAGTTTTTCATGTCCATTAGTGGAGTTATATTTTACAGGCATCTATGCTGTTCTTGTATGAATTTTATATTGTAGTTGAAGTTTTTTTTTTAAATGTGGCACAGTGGGTGAAAGTTGAATGATTCATCGATTGATTACTGATTACATTTTCAAATTGCTAAACATTATATATAATAATATTTTGGACTGAATTATGTTTATCTCATTAATATTTCAGTATTAACCATTGAAATTAAATCAAACATAAACAAGCATTATAATCAATTGTACTGTAATAGTTGCATTAGCAATTGATTTGACTTGTCATCATAACCATAATCTCCTAAACTAACACGCAACGTTATAATTTCAACAATAACTCTACAATTATTCAAACTACCTCACATACATACCGTTTACTTACCATGTAACACGATTTCTAGCCCGTACGTAACACAATACGGACGGGCAAGACGTGACGTGTCGACGTGTTTAGAAAACAGATCGCTATGCGGCTAATGTAAGTTCCGGATAGCATTCCTAGGCAATATTATACGGCAGGGAAGATATATTGATTATAAAGCTACTATGACAAGTTTATATAATTATATAGTCTAGTATACAATGTACTTTATATACAATAGTATACAAAATTTATATACTATAGTATACAAAATGTATACTATACACTTATTATAGTGACTATAGATTTTTTTTTTTTTGAGAAAAAATGAGTAGGTAAGCATGAGCGGTTCTTCTCTGAGTAAGAAGAAGCGTTTTCCCTACACTGGACTGATTATGATGCCAACCTGTAACTGTATAAGCAGGCATAATGATTATTTATTTGTATCAGAAAACAAATGAAAATTAAAGTGCGTCAACATTAATTTCTATTACTTAGATTGTAAAATTAAATTTATATTCTAAATTAAATTTCTATTACTTAATGCCACAGTACTGTGATTTATTCCAGCACTTACTGTATCTTAAATTTATATTACATAATGCCTCATTTATCCATGCCATGTCATCCATGCCATATTAAATTTCTATTACTTAATGCCATAGTACTGTGATTTATTCCAGCACTTACTGTATCTTAAATTTATATTACATAATGCCTCATTTATCCATGCCATGTCATCCATGCCATATTAAATTTCTATTACTTAATGCCACAGTACTGTGATTTATTCCAGCACTTACTGTATCTTAAATTTATATTACATAATGCCTCATTTATCCATGCCATGTCATCCATGCCATATTAAATTTCTATTACTTAATGCCACAGTACTGTGATTTATTCCAGCACATACTGTACTAGTATTTAAAGTTCATGGTGTGGTAAAAATATTGACCAGTCAGAAATTTCAGTACAGGCTGGCTGTCCACGCTACATCACTCGTGAGAGCTCTATTATTGCACCGCATCAATATACCCAGTGTACTATCAGCATAAACGTAACGCGTCGACGACTGAACGTGTTTAGAAAACAGATCGATGTACGGCTAATGTAAGTACCGGAAATCATTCCTAGAGGAATAGATTGTAGAAGCTTTTTAATTAGAACAACATGTATCAGTATACATAATGTACGTTTCAGTGTGTTTGGTAAACAAATCACCATGCACAGCTAAAGTAAGTTACGGCTTAGCATTCCTAGAGGAATAGAGTGTAGAAGCTTTAAAAATAAAACAACAGGTATAAAAATACCTAATGTGCGATTCAGCATGTTTGGAAAACCAATCACCATGCACAGCTAATTTATTTATGTTCCGATTAGCATTCCTAGATACGCGACGTTAAGAGAGAGAAGAAATCTAATAACTTCAAAATGTCTAAATGGACTCTCTTTAACTACAGTAAATTTTAAGTTGAAAAGCTAAGCTAAGTTGCTTTGTTACCAAACATTTTAAAAGAACGTGACTAACACTAATTTCCTCTCGTACATACAATGTGTACCGTATAAGCTTCAGCGTTTGAAGACAAATAGTTAAGTGTCACGTATACTCGTACTCTGAACGTACAGTGTACGCGAATGTCAAATAACTGACCCACTTTCGAGTGACGTTGTAAACGTACACTGGCGTGCAGAGAGCTTAGGTACACGACGTATTAAACGCTTGAATGTACAGCATGGCTGATTCTTTTTATTTTATTTCAACGTTTTTTTTTCTTTTGAAGTTTTTGTTTTTGTCTCTATATTGCTACTAATCAAACTCAAACTCAAAGCATTTTTTTTAAATAAACCAATTACAGGCACTTTTGAATTGTCAAGGAGTTGGTCAGTCAGAAAGATGAAGCTGACAATTCAAAAGTGCCTGTTCTTCTTGCCCGCAACGGGCAAGAAACTCCACGGACACTCTTTTAAATCAAAATATTTTTACAAAATATTGGTTACATCGTTCATGTTGAAAATATACATGTGAGAACAATGTAGAAAGATATGCACCTTAAAAAGCGTACGTAATCAAAAGATAAAGACTAAAACCAACTAAATTAAAATTAAAAATAAGCCATGGCAGCTAAGAGATGACCAGTCCCAACTGACGGCGCCCGTTCACGAACATGACGCATGGATCAGGACCAATTAGCTCAACCATTTTGAAGGGAACTTATTAATCCAACACACACGCCACCACCAGCGAGACATTTGAGTGAGCATGACATACTCTCAACCGCCAGGGCACATTCAAGTCAGAAAGAAAAAGAAAGTTAGACTAATCATAATGTATAGGTAATTAATGTCTACAAACTGAACAAATTTTTAGACTTTTGAGATTTAAAGGAAGATATATCAAACCTGCCAAACTGCCTCGTTGGTCTTGTGGTCATAAGCGCTACTGCTGAGCATGAGGTCTTGGGTACGATTCCCAGGTAAAGTGTTATTGAGTTTTTCCGTCTAGAATTTCTTAGTAACAGCCCGGAGTCTGGATTTGTGCCCGGTTGATGGCAACAGGCTCGCCCTCTCTTACATGGGACTTACACATAACTAGCAAATTGTACGTGTAGGAAGGAAAAAGGGGAGGCCTTGGAACAGCAGTGGGACACAGTGAAGGCTGAAAAAAACCGGTCAAGAGCGAGTCAGACTCGCGCACCGAGAGTTCCGTTCCGATTTCTGGAAAAGTGTGCTATTTAGAGACATCATAAGCTTCTATCACATAGAATAATTTCAGATTTTACTCTATGCAAACTTCGGAGATAAGGAGGGGGGGGGGGGGGGCACGGTATTTTTTTTTGCATTTTTCATCAAATGTCGATAAATATGCAGCCAAAAAAATTTTTGAGAGTGTGCAAAAAGCGCTCTTTCATATGATACCCAACAGCCCCAGTAGTAGCCCCACTTCGAATTTTTAAGACCCTTTTCAGTCCCTGTCGCAAAAAAACATATATATATTTCTTTCTTATTGCAAAATGAATGGGTAAACGTCATCTAAAACTGTTCCAAATTTCAAGTTGTTTCATTAGTAGTTCTTGAGATATCCAGCTGTGACCGACGGACAGTCAGACTGAGTCGCACCATAAGAGTTCCTTTTTACCTTCCTTGTACGGAGCCCTAAAAAAGCTGGAGTCTGGTGGTGGATCCTTTAATTAAATTAGTACTCTTGACAAAGATAATCAAACCAAACCGAATGATACTAAAATGCAGTTCTAACGAATCCTCATTATCTTTTAACACTTGAAACAATTTTATACTTAGTAGCAAAGTTACATAGTAAAGTAATAAAAACTTGGGTCGGACTTGCCTCGGACCCTCTCGGGCAATCTTTAAAGATAATCTTAAAAATTACAGCTTTAAAATAGTATTTACTATCTGAAACCTGGGGAGTGCTGTAAAATGTATCAAAATTTTAAAAGTTAAATACCGACCGATAGTAAAATGCGACTCCAATGAATCATTATTCTCTCTTTAGTTGACGTCCGCACGGACGTAAAAATATCGCGACGATTTTATTTCGCGCACTGGATTTTCAACACTCTGCTTAGCGCCGAGTGTTGAAAATCCAACAGTGTGTTTTTTTGACGCGCTAGAGTGCACTCTGTTGTTGTTAAGTTGGATTCTCAACGCTCGGCTCAACAATGAGAGTTGAAAATCCAGTGCGCGATAAAATCCCGCCACGATATTTTTACGTCCGTGCGAACGTCGGCTTACACTCGAAACAATTAGTTATTCTAAGTGTAAGTAGCAAAGTTACATAGTTCTAACTAATATTATAAATGCGAAAGTAAATTTGTTTGTAATGCTTTCACGCTATAATGGCTAAACGGATTTTGATAGTTTACACAACAGCACATCAGGTTATACCAAACTGTCAAATTTGTCCAAATGATTTTAAACCTTAAAACGTTCATGGTTATGTTCAAAATCGAATGAGAAAATTTGTCAGTTTGTAGCAACTTGACCTGCTGCTGTGTGTACCATTGTACAAAAGTGCCGTAAGTGTAGTTGACCGCACGTTTGGTACATGGGTAGACCATGACCTGGGTTAGAACAAAGGATACTTTTTATCCAGGTTGTACGTTCCCCTGGGATAATAATAAATCCGCGGGCAAAAGCGATAGTAAAGTAATAAAAACTCGCCTCGGTCCCTCTCCGGCAATCTATACAGATAATCTTAAAAAAATGACCGCTTTAAAATAGTATTTACTATCTAAAACCTGGGGAGTGCTTTAAAATGTATCGAAATTTTAAAAGTTAAATACCAAGCGATAATAAAATGCGACTCTAACGAATCCTTATTCTCTTTTTACATTTGAAACAATTTTACACTTAGTAGCAACGTTACATAGTTCTAACTAATATTATAAATGCGAAAGTGAGTTTGTATGTAACGCTTTCACGCTATAATGGCTAAACAGATTTTAATGAAATTTGGTACATGGGTAGACCATGACCTAGGCTAGGACAGAAGATACTTTTTATCCAGGTTGTACGTTCTCCTGGGATAATTTTGGACCTTTACGTTAGCGTAGCCGCGGGCAAAAGTAATAAAAACTCGCTTCGGTCCCACTCTGGAAATCTATACAGATAATCTTAAAAATTACGGCTTTAAAATACTACTTACTATCTGAAACCTGGCGAGTGCTATAAAATTTATCGCAATTTTAAAAGTAGTATAACGTACAGATGTAACTTTAGTGATAAAAAGAACGAATAAAAGTTCGATAACTTTTAGAACGCAAGGATAATAAAACGTTTTTGTTAGTCCTATCGGGGGACATATATATACCTACTTAGATACTGTAGAGGTTTTATACATTGGTCAACCTTATATGATACAGGCTGACATTCTCTAAACTGAGGATCATAAAATATATATACCTATAATAGTCTCCTCCCTCCTCTTTAATTTTGTGACTCAATTACCTCCCTACGTCCCCTGTGAGATTTGTGTTCTCAAAGTACTTAAAATCTGTGTCGTTTTTAGGCCAAGGGCTTGATAATTATCTAAAATACACACACTGACACTTTTATTTCTGACTATAACAAACAATAACATTTTTTTTTTTTAAAGAATCATCTATACTTCATCTGCCTAGCCTTTTCCCAACTGTGCTGGGGTCGGCTTCCAGTCTAACCGGATGCAGCTGAATACCAGTATTTTACATGGAGCGACTGCCTATCTGACCACCACAACCCAATAATTGGGTAATACGATACCCCTTGGTGAGACTGGTTGTCAGACTTTCGGGCTTCTGACGACTTGTAACGACTGTCAAAGATCCACGAATGACAGCCTAGACCAACGGCTTAACGTACTTTCCGAGGCACGGAAGTAATAGTAATAGTAATCTTTATTTAATTCTCTCTTCACAAAGGAACACTGTTGTTACAAAATCAAAAATATGATCCTTTGTGAGAGACTGGCGTCCATACTAGGATACCCTGTGTGACAGATCACCAGGCTCTCACCCCGAATTTAATCTATTAACAATAGTAAATTGTTATACTCTAGACAATTTTTTTATGCTGAGGGAAAAATAAAACAGATGTGTAAATTAATTAATCACAAAAGATAAACAGAATAATAACAATAAAAAAGTGAAGTGTCTCGGTATGTAAAGAGGATCTCCCATCCACTGACCAACCCCGGGAAGCGTAGCTTAACCTGATGGATCGTGCCGTGCGGCTGTTATTACTTAGCCACGAGCTTCTGTAACAGAAAAGTAACAGTGACACTTTTATTTCTGACTGTACATAAGACATTTTTTTTTGGGTTATTATATATTTCAAAGTCTGGATGTTTGTTAAAGTAGGAGACACCTACGAGTAGGTATGTCTCCTGCTTTATCAAACATTTAGACTTTGAAATAACCCAAAAAAGTCCTTGTACAGTTAGCAATAAAAGTGTTACTATTACTTTTACATATTATTTATCATATAAATTGATATAAAATGATTCGATACATTGCTTTTCAACATTTCATTTATAGCTTACAGTTCTAATAATTGTTCAACTTAATACCTATCAATTCAGATTTTAAGAATATTTGAATCATTAATTAAAATCTAAAGTTTTAACTAACTTTAATTGTTGACTAGGGCTAAGTAATAACAGCCGCATGGGTCGATCGATCAGGATAAGCTACACTTGGCATGGTTAGTCCTTGGATGGGACCTTTACATACCAAGACCCCTCCGTGCCTCGGAAAGTACGTTAAGCCGTTGGTCCTGGCTGTCATTTTTGGATCTTTGACAGTCGTTACGGGTACAGAAGCCCGAAAGTCTGACAACCAGTCTTACCAAGGGGTATCGTATTACCCAGTTAACGGGTTGTGGAGGTCAGATAGGCAGTCTCTCCATGTAAAATACTGGTATTCAGCTGCATCCGTTAGACTGGAAACCGACCCCAAAATAGTTGGGAAAAGGCTAGCCAGATGATAATGTGTCAGTCTAAACTATATTTTGCCAAACATCAAAATCGGTACCATAACTTTGCCTTTAAGAGGGAACCGCATTTTGTCACCTCTCTCGCTCGCACGGAACCAAATTTACAAGAATGTTAGATGAAAAGATGTTTTTTTGAAAAATGTAATCAATTAGCGAACTAGTAAATAATATTAATTTAATAGGTAATCATTAAAAAACACATTTTTATTGTCGCATCTCAAAAACTGATAATACTTTTTGAGTTTATTGGATAACACAATAGAAATGTGTTTTTTTAAATTAGGTACCTAATATTATTTACTAGTTCGCTAATTGATTACATTTTTAACCGAGTTCAAAAAAGGAGGTTCTGTATTCGACACGTATGTATGTATGTATGTTTGTTTGTCCGCGATTTTCTCAAAAACTAATACACCGATTTTGATAATTCTTTCACTCACGTGATCTGCATACTTTCAGGAAGGTTTTAGAACATAGTACATTATGTAATTATTCTTATGTACGAAGTTATTTGCATAAATTCACTGTATCTCCGGTATTTCTAAGCGGATTTTGATGATTCTTCTTTTGGTTCGACTTGGGCTTACCTACTTATGTAATTGTATATTCAACTAAAAATGGAAAAATACATTTACTTTAAAAAAAGTTAAAACTGTCTTCAAAATTTCAAAACCGAATAAAATAACTTTCATAAAACACTTAACAGCTTCTAAAGTCGGTGTCTTCCATTCTTCAATGCACTTTAGCTTGCCACCGACGTCAGAAACTATTAAGTGTTTTATGAAAGTTATTTTATTCGGTTTTGAAGTCGGTTTTCACTTTTTGTTACAGTAAATTTATTCAAAAAAACATCATTTCATTTAACAACCTTAAAAATTTGGTCCCGTGTGAGCGAGAGAAGTGATGAATTACGACAGCCCAGATACAGTTTTACTTCAACATTTATAATATTCGAATGAAATGCCTCATTAAAATACTGTTATTGGGTTTTGTTTTTGTTCCTCATTAATGGAAATAGAATAGGCCGTTGTGGGCGGTCCTCAATTATGTGTTTGCGAGTTTAAAATAATAGGCAGGTACAAATTGAAACGAATACAGGAGGAAATAAGTTTTTACTGTGGAAATTGTGGATCATTTACTTGTTGATACTGATAATATTAGGTCTTTACCTATGAAATTGCCGTTCTGCAGTACTGGCCATTTCAAATCAAAATAATTTTTGTTTGGCTAAGAATTCTAATTTCAAATTAATTTTATTTTTTAAAAACATGGATTTTTTTTTCCAAAAGTAGTCATTTGTTTATTGGTTAGTGTTACATTTTCATCGCATTTCAATCTTTTTCGTCATCATGGATACGTTAAAAATTCGAGTAATTATGGAATATGAGTACCGTCGTGGCAGCAACGCGGCACAAGCGGCACGCAACATCAACGACGTTTACGGAGGTAACACTACAAACCAACGCACCACTTGTTATTGGTTTGCTCGCTTTCGTTCTGGAAATTTCGACCTGAAAAATGAACCTCGCGATCGTCCGAAGACTTTGGTCGACAATGACGAATTAAACAACATCAATGTATTTTTGTATACACAAATCATGTATTTTGTATTAAGTTTCATTATGTGGTGGAGAAAATAAACGTTTTTATTATATTATTAAAGGCGATTGTGGAAGTTGATGATACACAATCTACGGCTGAATTAGCAGCAGCTCTCGAAGTTAGCGTCAAAACAATATTGGTCCATTTGCGTCAAATTGGCAAGGTTAAAAAGCTTGACAAATGGGTGCCCCACGAACTCAATGATCGCCAGCGCGAAGTACGCGTCGAGACGTGCCTTGCACTGCTCAACAGACACACAAATGAAGGAATTTTGAACCGCATTGTTACCTGCGATGAAAAATGGATTCTGTTTGATAACCGCAAGCGCTCAGCAAGTTGGTTGGATCCTGGTTCAGCACCTAAACAATGCCCTAAACGAAAACTTACCCCTAGAAAAGTGATGGTCACTGTTTGGTGGTCTAGCGCCGGTGTGATTCATCACAGCTTCTTACCAAACGGGGTGAGCATTACTTCAGATGTGTACTGTGAAGAACTGAACACAATGATGGAGAAGCTGGCACATCTCCAACCAGCATTGGTCAATCGCTCGTCTCCGCTGCTCCTGCACGACAACGCGACCTCATACTGCACAGCAGACGGTCTCCAAGTTGCAAGAACTGGGGTTGGAAGCCCTCCGTCATCCGCCCTACTCACCAGACCTTGCGCCTACAGACTACTACTTTTTCCAGAATTTGGATAACTTCTTGGCGGGAAAAAAATTCAATACCCGAGAGGCAGTACAAAATGCCTTTGAAGAATTTGTTGCCTCCCGTTCAGCTGATTTCTTTAAGAAGGGCATCAATAAACTGCCACTGCGTTGACAAAGATGCATTGATTGCATGGGTGATTACTTCGATTAATACAAATAAAAAATGCATGAAAAACATTCGTTTAAATTTTTTCACACAAAACGGCAATTTCATAGGTAAAGACCTATCATATCATTTTTTTGTAATAGTTTGACGTGAAAACTGATTTTGAGAGAATAGGATGACCTACCTTTGGATTTGTGAAAATTCATCCCAACACATCACTTTCTCTCAAAATATATATTTTTTTTTATGCATGTGTTCATGTTAATGAAACACAATATTTACGTCAAATGAACATCATCGTGCCATATCATTTTTAAACAAAGCTAAAATTATACTCTATAATATAACTCTGTAATATACTTCTATAATATCGCTTTTGGTTGCCTAATTATAGAAAACAAAGTAACGAAAAACTATCAAAATAATTATTAACTACTAGCTGTTTCCCGCGACTTCGTCTACGATCCAGGATAAAAAGTAGCCTATGTCTACCCATTTGCCAAATTTCATCCAAAAGCATTCAGCCATTTTAGCGTAAAAGCGTAACAAACAAACAAAATTCACTGTCGTATTTCTTTCCAGTCACATATAACCTAACCTCAAAAATTATTTTATCATGGCACGTCAGTCATAACGGGGCGTCTAAATTGCAGTGCAAAACTGTAATGACGCCTCAATTGTGATAATATCCCCACCGCAAGCGCACAAAATAGATACGTACAGAAGGTCAGCTCCATGCAACGACCGATATTGCACACTCAGTTAAACACGCAACTACGTACAGCGTGTGCAAGCGCACTCGTGAGTGGCATTAGTTTGACATAGTTTGAGGCTGAAAATCAAAATCAAAAGTCAGTTATTCAAAGGATTCATCTATTCCGAGATATTTTTTTGTCGGCCATCATATAGAATAAAAAGAGAAGTCCTGACTGACTGATTGACTGACTCATCAACGCCCTGCCCAAACCCTTGGACCTAGAAAGCTGAAATTTTGCACAGAGGTTTCCATAATGTAGACAAGGAATAAGGATGAAATTCCCGGTAGTACGTTCCCATGGGATATTTTACGATATCCACGAGTGCGAAGCTACTGTCAAAAGCTAGTCAATAATAATTGCTTATTTTTAAAGTACACAATCAATCTGCCTAGCCTTTTCCCAACCATGTTGGGGTCGGCTTCCAGTCTAACCGGATGCAGCTGAATACCAGTATTTTACATGGAGCGACTGCCTATCTATATATTTTTAAAGTACACATAGAACGCATTATTTTTTACTAAGGCATCAAAGTCGAGAACAATTATTTGGGTTCGGAAATATATCAGCTAAGAATTAGAACGTTAGCAATGGGAAACCATTATTATTATTCGCAAATTCATTACTTTTAGCGTTGTCGCCAAACAAATAAATGTTTCTGCTGCCACCATTCAAATAAAATGTAATTCATTCCTAGCCGCTGTTAAAATGGGTGATCTCCTTAGGCTGAGAATCTGCTCTTTTTGAATGTCAAAGTAACTTATGACATTCCCCCAAAACGCTGGTCCTTCACTACTTCCTAGTGATTTAGCCAGGCAGAAGAGGTGGCGCAACAAACTTCCCAATAGCACATCTGTTTTTGAGGATACCTGTCCGCTGAGATCTATTGAATTAACTATGCTATAGGTTGATTTTTCAACCATCACATATCTTTTGTCTGGGGTATAAAAATTGAGGTTTGACACTTCCTTTATAGAAAGTACGTCAATCCGCCATATTTATTATTTAAATCAGAGTTAACTCATCTGCCTAGCCTTTTCTCAACTATTTCGCGTTCGGCTTCTAGTCAAACCAGATGCAGCTGAACAACAGTATTTTACATGGAGCGACTGCCAATCGAACTTCCACAACCCAGTTACTGGGTTATTTTCCCTCATTGAATGGAGCCGGCCTTCTGTAGCTATCTGTTATGTGGCAAACGATTCCCAGTCATAACTACCGTCATTATCATCACCATACCTTTATTTGATGTGGCTTTTATTGTTCATACGCGGAAAATATTGGTCACATTAAAAGGAATGGCTGTGAGATGTAGTGATTGTTTTTGCGTATCTGTGTGAAATGAAGGGTTTATTATTCTTTAAATCAGCTAGTGCTAGCCAAGAAAAGTGATTAATAATCACACTATAATTAATTATAAAGGCGAAATTTTGTGAGTGTGTGTGCTTTTTGCTTCTTCTCGCTCAAATGGTTAAATCGATTTGGATGAAATTTGGTATGTAGATAGGTTATACTCTGGATTACCATATAAGCTACTTTTTTATCCCGGCCTACGCAGGTGAAACCGCAGGGAGCAGCTAGTATTATATAATTATTAACGATGTTTAATACCTTTACAGTCGCTACTGTTTTTATGCAAATATTTTATGGCCTTTTAGAAGACGTTTACACATTGATTTAATTATTATTTTTTGGGAATAACAAATTATTGTGATATTATTATTTTTGTAACTTTTCGAGCATAGTTTAAAGATAAAAGTTTTGTTGGTCAGCTCCTTTACTAGTATTTGCTATTAAGCCCGTCATCTACAAATTCAATTCATCATTCAGTAAATATTTATAATTTGACAAGAGAGAGAGAGAGTATTCTATTCTATTCTATAAAACTAAACTATCAACTATTCCATTATACTTTTTCCTTTACTAGCTGCGCTGGTGTGTCCGTGGCACCGTGACATCACACAGGCCAGTATCAGAATACCAGCGTTGCGCTATTTATTTTTTAAATATCGCAGATTTTTGCTGAGATAAGAGCCTTTTTCGTTTAGTTTGAATTTTTATTTTATTTTTTTGTTTTTTAATGTTTATTTTGTTACTTATAGCTGCTCCTTCTTAACTGTATTTCATGTGCATATCCCAAATAAAATATTTTTCCTTTTTTCTTTCTTTTACATACCAAATTTTATCCAAATCGGTCCAGCCATTTGAGCGTGAAGAAGTTACAAACATACAAACACACACACTCACAAACTTTCGCCTTTATAATATTAGCGTGAAGTGTGATTAATCCACCTGCGTATACTTCTCACATGATTTAAAATCCTTTGTAAAATCTATCTTCTAACGTGATGATATTTAAATTTTGCTTTACCTCCAAAAATATTGTTAAAATTACATGGTCACAATTTCGGCCCGTAATTAGTCGCAGCTGTGACTTAAAAGGGAATGTGACATGAAAATGAAGCTCTAGGCAGAGTAATGATATTATATCATGAACGTAAGGTGCTTGTAACATTTTTAAGTATTTTTATTTATATTATAATATATCACAGTATTTTTTTAGAATATCTAATTTATGTAGCTTTTTCCCGCGGCTTCGCTTACGTGGATGTCGGAAAATATCTCACTGGAACATGTACCGGGATTAAAAGTACCCTATGTGTTAATCCAGGTAAACAATGTCTTCTCGCACTGCTTATAAATACCTAGCAGTGCGCGGATTGATATGTGATTGCTGGTTTACAATAGTAACAAAATATATAACAGAACGGAAAATTACCTAATTGCATATCAGTTTGTTTTCTATCCCTTGGGAATTTTGAAAAAATAGTAACCTAAATACTCGTACGGAACATAGTAACATTAATGTTCTCTGATCACTAACGTGTCTTTGGCGATGGTGAAAGTCGGGCTGAGAGCTGTAGAGTTAGTAACGATTTTTGACCCCCTAGGGGATGATTTTCCAAAAACGCCAAAACACGTCATTCGTAATTTCTAAACAAAAGGCAATATTTACAAAAATAATACCAACTTTTTTCTTACAAACTTTCATCCCCTATTTTACTCCTTTAGGGGTAGAATTTCAAAAAATACAATACAAAGGGAACCTCTGTGCAAAATTTCAGCTTTTTGAGTCCAAGGATTTGGACTAGGCGTTGATGAGTGAGTCAGTCAGTCAGGAGTTTTCTTTCTATTTATACAGATAAATGGATGGATTTATTCGTCTCTCTACTTATCCTTAGGAGTGATGATCTTCGCGGGGTGATTCTTAGTAGCTGTATGAGAGTGGCAAAGTATCTAATAATGAATTAAATGGAGTGTGAGTGAAGAGGCTTACTTAAGTACAGCAGTGGAATTCTGTAGGCTGATGATGAGATATATCCTTGGTTATTAATGTCCACCTTGAATCACACCCATCGTTTGATGTGCTCAAGACTGAGATTTCTGTTCGAGTTTGAAAAAAGTCTAATGGCTAAGTAATAACAGCCGGACGGGTCGATCCATCAGGTTAAGCTAAGCTTGCCGGGGTTGTCTCTTCCGTGCCTCGGAAAGCACGTTAAGCCGTAGGTCCCGGCTGTTGTTAGTGGATCTTTGACAGTCGTTACGGGTCGTCAGATACCCGAAAGTCTGACAACCAGTCTTACCAAGGGGTATCGTATTACCCAGTTACTCGGTTGTGGAGGTCAGATAGGCAGTCGCTCCAAGTAAAGTAATTCCGCTGCATCCAGTTAGACTGGAAGTCGACCCCAACATAGTTGGGTAAAGGCTAGGCAGATTGATTGACATGAAAAAAACCGACCAAATTAATTATAGTTACTATGGAATAAAAATCTAGTTTCTACAAAAAAAAGAGGAAATAAATCTACTTCTCACTATAAAAAGATTTTTCTTTCTGAATTGAAACGTTACTCGAAAGACACTTTCGCAAATTATGCTCCGACATAAGAATATCAAACTGCTTCGTTTTCTTTAAAACTGTTCTGTTTTACATAATGTCTGTAAAATGGCAATGTCTTGTGCATTCAACGAGCTTGTGGACGTATGCTTTATAAAATAGAAATACATGGTTATGTGTTCCGTGGAATAGTTTTATTTTCAATTGTATGCGCAGATCAATAGCTAGATATTACCATTTCAAATATCATAAAATTTTACATTCAATATTTACTTGTTGTTTCAATGTGCCTAGCCTTTTCCCAATTATGTTGAGGTCGGCTTCCAGTCTAACCGGATGCAGCTGAATACCAGTAATTTACATGCAGCGACTGCCTATGACTGACCTCCACAACCCAGTAACTGGGTAATACGATACCCCTTGGTAAGACGGGTAGTCAGACTTTCGGGCTTCTGACGACCCGTAACGACTGTCAAAGATCCACGAATGACAGCCGGGACCAACGGCTTAACGTGCTTTCCGAAGCAAGGAGGAGTCTCGGTATGTAAAGTTGGTCACCCATCCACTGACCAACCCTGGAAAGTGTAGCTTAACCTGATGGATCGACCCGTGCGGGTGTTATTACTTAGCCACGAGCTCCTCTTTCGTTCACATTTTATTCACATTTGTAAAAAAAATATATACCTACACATACATAAAACCACGCCTTCTTTCCATGGGGGTAGGCACAACTACAGAACGCCATTTTTTTGCGTACCTGCCTATGCTTTAATTAAAGCCATCGTCCACGCACTCGTGTCGGAAAATACGGACGCACATATGTCGTACAATGTCAGTGCCACATCGGCGCACTAATGTAAACGAGCACGAGTGTGAGTGCCGTAAGTCACGTCGTGTACAGAACGCCATTGAAATATGGGTGTTGGGACATTCTGGCTACTCATTTAACTTTGTGATTTGAGTTTTTGACTGGTCAATTTGGAGTAGTGGAATTAAACCTCTTTATTAGGAACCAAAATAATAACCCAGTAGAGATAAACCATTCTTAAAATGAACGCCCCTCCACAGCGGTTACGCTCACATGCAAAGAAGTGTATAGACGCAATATTGATATATATATATATATATCAATATAACATCATTGGTCTTTGTCATTGGTTGTTCAGTCACCGGCGAGTACGGTCAATTACTAAACTAAATAAATACCTTACTCTCTTACATACATAAAAATATACACAATAACAGAGATTTTTTTTATGCAAACGGTACCTACCCAACTTGCCCAAACGTCAAACAGCCAGATTTGTCGGCCAACTAGTGTATAAAGAAATGACAAGAACGCGCGACAGAGCGAACGTATCGTTCCATACAAAGCGCATGCTCCCCGTCGTACAATGTTGGACCTGGACTGATCGAACGATTGGTTGACGTCTAAGTGCGGCGTCGAGTCCATGTTGACAGTAAAGTCGCCGCACGCACACAAGTAAAGTGTTGCAATAAGTATTTCCTCTCACACATTGAAATAATCACGTTTTGTGGAGGGGCGTTCATTTTTAGAATGGTTTCACCACCGGGTACCCCAAACTGTAGTATGACACGAAAATAAGCCTGCCAAAATTATGATAATACGGGCCGCGGACGTTCCTCAACTATATATTTCAGAACTTGATCGTGTGCCAAACTTGTCCAGCCATTGTGATGTAAGCTCTCCGGCTAATGTCACGCCTCAGTATAGTCGCCAAGTGCTATTATCTAAATAATATGAGCAATTTTTTAGTCTTTAATAGCAATTAAAAAATTGAGTTGACAGTTTTTTTTTTTTTGGGTAAATGTGAGCTTGTCGTGACAAATACTCTAGTTGCATTTGATTGTTCGTATATCGAATAACTATGGTAGATGTCACTACAGTTGTGCTTACTAGAGCAATGGTGGCCCAGTAGTAACGGCCGCGATTTACGAGGTCGTAGGATCAAATCCAGATAGGTGCTTTACTTTGTGTAAATAATTTCATCACCACTGCTCTCAAAACGGTGAAGAAAAACATCGTGAGGAAACCGGCATGTCCTAGAGCCAAAAATTCAAGATTACGGCCCACTCCTTCTCACAGAGAGGAGGCCTATGTCCCAGCAGTGGGAATTTGATTATGCACACTTGTTTATCTACTATATCGTTTGAATTTTGAATATTTTTTTTTTTCATTTGTGAATTTCTGAATACGTCTTCGCCGGAATTCTCATCTTATTTCTGCTTTACAATATTCTGTTTAATTCTACAACCCCCTCTTATCTTAACACGTTGAGCGCCATGTGTATCCTGCCGGAAACACAAGTACCAGTAAGTGAGGCCGTGCTTTATTCAGAGTCCTGTGTGTCCGCCAGGAACACACATTTTAATACATTTTACTATGAATTCTAATATCTCTGGCCTCCACGGTTGTTTTTGAACAAAAGTTATGTCTGTAAAAAAAAAAAAACTGCAACATGTGCCACCATGCAAATTCCAAAAAATTAATAACA
Organism: Cosmia pyralina; assembly: GCA_946251885.1. Taxonomy (NCBI): domain Eukaryota; kingdom Metazoa; phylum Arthropoda; class Insecta; order Lepidoptera; family Noctuidae; genus Cosmia; species Cosmia pyralina. The sequence continues at coordinate 22,994,893 of OX276354.1, read as the reverse complement.
CGGTTTTTGCGCTTGGCGCTCACTGTGAGAACGTTTCAAGTTCCTTCATGACAAACATATCTGAGGTCTTCGGAAAACTTGACAGTAGAGATGCCAATGCATTCCACTAGCTTTTAGGACACGTCTTTTATAGTTTAAGCAGTAAGGTTATGGAATGCCTTGCCCGTGTCGATAAGGTTTGCTCAATCTTTGTGCACTTTTAAAATTCTGGTAAAAAAAACACGCCCTCTATCCTTAAACATCATCAAACAACATTACATAAACGAAGTTTCAACGTACATATGTATTTATTGTATACGAGTAAATATAATTATACTGGATGACTTTTTTTACCGTCTTGAAAAAAATATGCTATAATAGGTGAACGGAGTCGAAGCCTATGGCTTACCTAACTTTTTTTTAATTTAAAAAATCAAAATTCAAATCATATGCAGGTTGCATATGATTTGAATTTCGATATTTATAAACGATTTATTTATTTTTTTCAAAATATCTGTTTTTATTATTCTAAAATGAAAAGTTTATATCGAATTTGTAGTATTAATTGATACTTAGATAATTTTTTCTGACAAAGCTATTAAAAAAAAAAAAAAAAAATACTAAGTATGCCATAGGCTTCTACTCCGTGCACCTAATATACCCTATTTTTTTCAAGACGGTAAAATAAGTCATCCGGTATATATATGGTACACGACTGACTACGTACCTACAGTATTGTCTCTCCTTCTCCCCTTAGTCCTTCCGAAGGTCACCGCAAGATCGCTTTTAGCGATAAGACCTCCCATTGTGTCACACTATGTAAAATATCACCATTTGTATATCTATTTAATTTCAGAGCACGGAGATTCAGTAATGCTTCTAAGTTTCGTAGGTACTACCGCGTTTTGTAGTACCTACACCTATCGTAAAGCGTTTGTAGTAAGTTTTCTCTCTATCGAATTACCCACTCCGGTCTACATACAAAACTTTTTTTTATTCCCCTAGTGGGATATATCGATGTCCGTAGGTTGGCCTCGCACAATTTTTTTTTTTTTTTTTTGTTTTTGTTTTTAATGCTTATTTTTGTTAGTTTTAATTTAAAAATTTTATATGCTATTTTTACTTTTTCAGTGCGTATCCCAAATATTTTTTTTGTTCTTTCAAAAGTATTTCGGAATTGCATAGAGTTTTTATTCTATCATTTTGTAAATAATATTGTCATACAAAATAGGCAACAATAGACAACAGTTCTTTATTAGATCTCATCGTCGCGTGTTCGTATTTCCGAAGTTAGACAATGATTTTCGAACTTATACCTTTTTTTTGGAAAGCTGTACAGTACAACAACGTTCAAGGGTTGCATTGTTTGATCTGACTATCGACTAATAAAAAAAAATACAACCGACTTCCAAAAACAACACTACAAAGTGAAAAATAACTTTAATTTCGGAAGTCGGTGTCTGATTACATGTATTTTCGTTTTTGCCACCGACATCTAAATTAAAGTTATTTTTCACTTTGTAGTGTTGTTTTTGGAAGTCGGTTGTATTTTTTTTGTAACAAAGTTTTTATTTTTCACTTTTTAGTGGTTCACATGTGCTTACCCCTTCACAGCGTACGGGCGGGATGTTATGTTATGAACTGGTGTAAACAATAAACAGACATGAGATTTCAGCAATCCCAGCCCATTTGCTATCATTTATTGAGGAGTTCCGTTGCCTATCTCAGAAGTTCTTCATCAGATCTTCACCAAATTGAAATGGGACCACTCCGAGAAAGTACTCTTCCAAAAACTATCCAAATCATTTCAAGTGTGCCTATAAAATTGGAAGAGTTCTCTCTATTTCTCCAGGATCCCATCATCAGATCCTGACTTGATGATCATGGGACCACCTGGGAAGTATACCCTTTCAAACAAAAAAAAAAATCCAAATCGGTCTAGCCATCTTCGAGTAATCGGGGAACATACATAAAAAAAAAAGAAAAAAAAAAGGTTCCGACGAATTGAGAACCTCCTCCTTTTTGAAGTCGGTTAAAAATAGATTCAAGTTCCCACCTAATTTATTATACGAGTAGATTGACGCACTGACGACGCACTAATTCCGTCGCTCCCATAATGGACCAGTCGCATTTAATTCGGCAAAGTTCGGTTTTCCCGAAGATAAACGATGGAACCTTTGAACGTTGTCATACAGGGGCCGTACTATGACGTGAAAAACATCATGAATCCATCATGGATCCGTTGAGAAAAAAGGATAGTGCTATAGGTCGTATATAGCTCCATCTCTCTCTCACACTGGAACCGTTCAACTTCTGCCCTGCTGTAAGAGCTTATAGTAAGCTCCTGTACTTGTACATGGTAAATTATTTAAGTCAATGTCCGGCAATTGTGATGTAAGAGCTCTCTGGCTAATAGCACTCTTCAGTAAGGTCGCCAAGTACTATCTAGTAAATTATGTGAGAGTTTTTTGTTATAATGGCAATTGAAATTTTTGAGTGGGCTGTGGTCATGGGTAATGGGCAGTAATGGTTTTTTGTCGGTGAAAATATGGGCTGTCTTTATAAAGTATAAAGTTCTGTATAAAGAATACTCCGGCTAGTTATTTCAACAGATTTTTAGGGTTCCGTACCCGAAGGATGCCAAACGGAATCTTATTACTAAGCCTTCACTGTCCGTTCATCCATAAGTCTGTCTGTCAGCGAGCTGTAACTCATGAACCGTAATAGGAACACAGTTGAAATTTTCACAGATTGTGTATTTCTATTTTTTTTATATAAAACTTGTAAATATTCTACAGTGGTACGGCTTACCGCTTGCGCGGTGTTACGGCTTGGTTTATGCCACTACCAGAGAATTTTCGAGTTCAATATCGGTTTTCCATTCTTAAAATTATTAAATTATTATTAATTATTATTATTAATTAATTATTATTAAGCGTAGCTTAACCTGATGGATCGACCCGTGCGGCTGTTATTACTTAGCCACGAGCTCCTCTCTCTCTCATACAAGGAATTAAAAAAACAAAATACCATTGCGTTTTCAGACACTATCTCACACACGCCTCACTTGCACTGTCGCGTCCATACTAATAACTCATATAAAATCGTCGGTTCCGACTGCCATCCAAACAAACGATATCAGCGACGGCTTTTCAAACTGTTTTAGACGTACGGCAAAAAAACTGCGGCCTATGTAAAAACTAGTTTTTGCACGCGGCTTTGCCCGCATGGAAAGAAATGCATGGATGTCGGAATTTATCCCACGGAAACCTACTACCGGTATAAAAAGTCTCCTATGTATTCAATCAACTCAGCCAATCGCAGTCCACTGCTGGACATAGGCCTCTAGGCCTCTCCAAGGTTACGCCACAACACCCTGTCCTCCGCCTTCCGCATCCAGTCTGTCCCAGCCACTTTCTTCAGGTCGTCGGTCTATCTAGCTGAGGGGCGTCCCACACTACGCTTACCGATACGCGGTCTCCTCTATTCAAGGTCGCTCAGCGCGCTATGGAGCGGGCTATGCTTGGAGTTTCTTTGAAGGATAAAATCAGGAATGAATTTATCCGGAAAAGAACCGGAGTAACTGCTTTCAAAGTAAGCAAACAGAAGTGGCAGTGGGCTAGCCATGCTTGTCGAAGGACCGATGGCCGGTGGAGCAGACGGTTTCCTAATGTATTAATAAAAAAAAAAAAAAAATAACTTTATTTCGGATGGCATACACCCACAGAAACCTTAACCTAAAGTTTGGTCAATCTAAGAAGTCCGATTTGATATGAGGGTGTCCCTTTTTGTACCGCTATGTTTGTCTCTCTTTGGCATATGAAAAAGGGACCTATTATTTTGTAGCGAGTTTAGTTCATATTTTTATTTGCCATGACTCGCCACACCTAGAGAAGACATGGCCCACTGATTTTGTACAGCATTGCATTCAGAATGCCGTTGTTGCTACCCCGTATACGGGCCAGCAGGTAAGCTGCTTTTTTGCACATGATGGCCTGTCACCATATAATAATATAAGTTCAATATTAATGTACTATACCTAAAAAACTTCTGGAGTAAATTCTTTAGATGATAATGAAAACTGCATCAAAATCCGTTGCGCAGTTTCAAAGAACAACGCGGCCACACAGACAGACACGAAAAGCAACTTTATAATAAGTATATATTAAACAATGCATTATTCAGTTTTTCAAGCACACATAATAATGTTTTCTACGTGTTTAGCTCATTATTATACAGTTCACTAGTGCGTATCCGAAAGTATAAACACATCAATCGGCAATTACACAGTATAGCATGAAACAAATAATTTTAACTGTAGGGTAGTTGACTGACATTGTTAGCTCATTACGTGAATACCACAACAATCAATTTGATATCGCGTTGTCAGCGAGTTATATACGGTTGACCCTTACAATGTACACACGGTTATATTACCATGTTGTTTGTGATTAACATTTCAACGGGAAAATATTGGAAGTAAATATGGGTTTATTTAAAAATGCTGCTATTTAAGTGTTTTTAACAGACGAAAAAAAAGAGGGGGTTCTCAAGTCGACACGTATATATTTTTGTTTTTTTTTTTTTTTATTTGTACTCATAACTTTTTACAGAGTAGTCCGATTTGAAAAATTCTTGTTTTATTCGAAAGGTTGGTGCCTTATAAAATTTATTAACATTGCTTTGGTAGATTTTGAGTTAGCTTCAAACATACGTATTTTTTCCCCACTTTTTATGTGGATGATGTTCTAGTTTATTTTACAGGTAGTGGTATTAGAATTTGTGTGGGATAGGTACCACAACTAAAAAGTGAAAAATAAAAACTTTTTTACGAAAAAACACAAGTTAGTGACTTCCAAAAGCAACACTGCAAAGTGAAAAATAACATTAATTTTCGGAAATCGATGGCAAAAAAAACAAAAATACATTTAACCCGACACCGACTTCTGAATTAAAGTTACTTTTCACTTTGTAGTGCTGTTTTTGGAAGTCGGTTGTATTTTTTTGTTCAAGTTTTTTTAAGCATTCCATTAGTTTTTTTTTTTTTTTTGTATTGATGATCGAAATAAAACGCTCGTTAAAGTTAAAAGACGTCAAAAAATGTCCGGGTTTCTATATAAACTCTTTCAGTAACAAATTTTTTCTGCCGTGATAGTCATGATTGATTATAAAATGATGGCATTATTTTAGTGTTACTTTGACCAAAGCATAAAGTAAAATATTGAAAGATTATTTTGAGGTTTTCTCTCAATGATTTCACTACATATAAAACTGAACCCTAAATTGATTATATTTTGTCGCTATCCACTCACGCGACCATTGCATGAAAGTGGGCCCGAACGAAAACCCAGGATTGTCCGAGTGCACGATAGTGAGCCTGAACGAACGCGCGCGTTCCGGCTCTTACTTTTTTATTTTTTGTAATTTTGTGTGTGGACCCACCCCTTTAATTTTAGAGCTAAATAAATAACTTTTATTTCCAAACTTTTGTGCTGACTATGACTAACTTTGTTTGTTAGAGTAGACTGAGTAGACATACTCGTATTTGATACTCGCAAGTAAATCAAAACCTGGTACTTCGCGTTGCCCTAGAATCATGAAATTTGGTACGAAGTAAGGTCTCACAGCACAAGTAAATGAAACAGTTTGAAAATAGTTAATTTGTAGTTTTATCACATAAAAAAATAGTTTTTTGTGACTACAAATTTAAATTTGCTGTTGGAGAATTGACCGTGACGTATATCAATTAATGGGAGAACATGTTTTTCCAACTACAATGTTCAGTTTGTTTTGTGCGTTCATTTTGCGTGGTCCGACACACACTTGGGCGGTTTTTTTTTTTTTAATAGAGAGCCATCTAGTATGGGTAGTTTTAGCGGCTCTGTATTAAAAAACAAATGTATTGTATGTATGTATGTGTGCTTTTTCGTTAGTGATGATTTCTACCAGTAAACACCGATCGCAAGCCGCGTTAAAGAACTTCGTTCCAAGTAAAAAACCGTTAAAAAACCGTTTCAAACGTTACATCTAAGACGCACGTACATGCTAAGGCGTCAGGTGTCATTTTGAGGATACGGCCAACTGTTTTTGGTGACATGATCTAAAAAACATCTCACACTTTGAAATTTAACTCCTCACCACTTAAAAACAACCTTGAAAAGCATAACAAAACTAACAGAATCTCTATAGACACCGCCATATTCTCCCTCAAAGCGAATACCACAACAAAAACGTTTCAAGCCTGAGATGTCACTCTCTAACCCCTAATGACATGATCATCCGGGCGTAGTACACATCGTTATGTATGTAGATACGCAAAACCGCTAATTAGGTACGGAATTTCAGTTCTACAGAGCAGATAAAATGAGCTGTGAAACGTTTAGACTGTAAGTTGGGAGAGATGAGCGGGTTTTGATAGTGCGTTTTAGTGTCATGCACTTTTTTATGTGATTGCCTCATTGGAATAGTGGTTGCAAGCGTTTCTGCAGAATGTGAGGTTCCGAATTCAAAATCTGAGTTATTCAGGTTTCCAGTAAGGCGATACCAAAATAAATTGGGGACGTTTCGTAACCATTTATTTCACTATTGCAGCATGTATGGATTTAATTTTTGGATAAATGTTTATTGACTTATTGATTAATACTCTGACTGAAGGAAAATATAATTGGGTTAAATTTCCTCGTTAGAAATTAATTCCGAAAAGACCTCTAGTTTTTTTTTTTTTAATTTTTTTTTTCTGTTATTATAAATTCCTAAGTAATTTTATTGTAAAATTGCATTCAAAATGTGCATAGTAGGTAATTGAAAACTGATTGAAAATATTTTTTATGTATAGCATATTTATTTTTAAACAATTTTTATTTGATTTGGCGCTTTTATCTCTTTTTTCGCGTGTGGAAGTAATTGACTCTGTCACTTTCTTATTCCCGCCCAGTTAGCTTTTTACATAGCACGTTAAGCTCATTGCATGCGCAAATAGCTGCGTATAGACGGCAAAAACGGTATACCGTGCAAATGGTTTGCTATAGTGGAGACGTCGTACATCTTTTGTTTTGTGTTTGGACAAACTGTTTGCGCAAGCCAGCTGCTGCGTGTAGCTGTAGCCATAGAAAAATTTCCAGTAGAAGCACAGAAAATTACTGGAGGCCCAGTGGTAACGGCCGCGACTAACGTGTTGTAGGTCGTAGGTTCGAACACAGACACGACATTTTACTTCAATCAATCTGCCTAGCCTTTTCTTAACTATGTTGGGGTCAACTTCCAGTCTAACCGGATGCAGATGAATACCATTATTTTACATGGAGCGACTGCCTATCTGACCTAATACCCCTTGGTAAAACTGGTTGTCAGACTTTCGGCTTCTGACGACCCATAACGACTGTCAAAGATCTAGGAGTGACAGCCGGGACCAACGGCTTAACGTGCTTTTCGAGGCACGGAGGAGTCTCGGTATGTAAAGATGGTCACAAATCCTCGGACCGACCCCGACAAGCGTAGCGTAACCTGATGGATCGACCCGTGCAGCTGTTATTACTTAGCCACGAGCTCTTCTAATTGTGTAAATTATTTCATCACCACTGCTCTCAAAACGGGGAAGGAAAACATCGTGGGGAAACCGGCTTGTCCAAGAACCAAAAATTCGAAGACATGTTGTGATATCTACCAACTAACACTATGCCGCGTGTTGGATTAAATTACAACTCACTTCCTCTTACCGAGAGGAGGCCTGTGTCCCAGCAGTGCGAACATTAAGGCTGATTATGCTATAACTATTACTATGTACAATTATCTCAAGGGTCAAAGGGACTCCGGGTTGCTTCTGAGCATATCTACTGGACTAATCTGGGGATCGGTCCCAGTACCTCACGCGCAGCAATCACTCTAAAAATCACTAGACCAGCGAGGCAGTTAACTAGGCAAAGTCTTACTTACATCACAATCTGGATAATAATTTCAAGCACAACTCGCTTACCGCTCATAACTCACGCCTCGGGATAACATTAATCATATGGAATGAGCAGTGTAATGTCGCTTTCACACTAATAATGATTCTATGTATACACGCCGCCGCCACTTACAGCCGCACAAATGTATTTATTAGTATGTTCACATGCAGTATTTACAATCCTTTCAATGTCTCAATTGCTGTGAAAATAAAGCTACTGTACAGGTTTTTACAGCGAGACATTGTCACAGGTAGCAACAGGAGTCTGTTACTCACTGACGTAATGACCGATGTTGGAACATATCCAGTACCGAAAGATGGATTGCTGGAGCTTTGATGGACGAAGCGCGATCAATTGATTGATACACAGCAATCGTGTGCCAGGAATGGTAACAAAATACCTTGTGTACAAAAAAACAATTATTTGAAACTATTTGTAGGTAGGTACCGTTTCACGCCGTAACGGCTGAACAGATTTCGAAATTTGAAAGAATAACCGTGCATACATTTTTGGGCCAAATTTGAAACAAAAAAAAAAGTTATATCCTGAAATAGTAAGTTTTGTTCTATTTATTTCTGTTCTTTTATTTTTTACTATTATTATTATAACTAAAACATACTATATACAGTATTTTTCAAATTCGTATAACAGCGCAGGGAATGGCCCTACAGATTTGGTCCCATAGTGAAAAGTGAAGAAAATTTTATGTTCTAACGCAATATAACTATTTTTTTGTTTGGCCGGCCACTTTAAAATTTTTTCCTAAAATGAACGATACAGGTGACAGGTAGACCGAGACCTGGGTTAGGACACGGGATACATTTATGTTCCCGAGGAAAAATTCCCGAACTCCACGCGGGCAAAGCCGTGGGTAAAAGCTAGTACCAAATAAAAGCACCAAAATAGCAAAGATTTTCATCTTTCTTTTTATGACTGAAAATAAAGTCTCTGGACTTTTTATGACTCTAACAATAACAAAAAGTAATCCAATAAAGATCCACCCTTTCACAAAAGTTGTACTCGTTCGGTAAGTCGTAATAAAACAGAAGTCCGGGGTCATCTAAATATAACCAAAATACAGTTACACTGTATAAAATATCTACCATTACAAAATCCTTATCTTCATTTCATTCTGAAGATATCAAATAAAAAAAAAAGTTTTTCAAACCCCCATTTTCCTTACAAATATATTAAGGTTAAACTTAATTTCATAAAAATAATATTTTCATGGAAAGAGGGTGAAATTACGAGAAACAAAATATATTTTATTTAACAGCTACGTCGCTTTTAAGATGTAGGATGACAGCGCTACGGCGTAGACACTCGTAGCGGTTCGTAGCGTTTCTCGTAGCGAGCTACGACGTGCTACGGTGGCTTTGGTATTTTATCATTGTAAGAAGATTTCATTAGTTTGTTACGGTTCTGTGCGGTTGTTATTACTAAATTTAGTTGATTTAAAAATACATTGTAAGATCTAAAATAAAATTCTTATGGGCACTATGATATTACAAGTCTCCACAAATTTTCTTTTCAAGCCGGCTAGTTCTTACTTATATCATCTACCTACCCTTTTCCCAACTATATTCCCATTCAACGAAGTCCTAAAAATTACCTATAAAAGGTATCGAAATTATTGTAATTCCATTATTAAAAAGCTGAAAAGGAAACATGATAGTGACCTACTTTTTAATGCACGTAAGAATCCTAAAAAAACTTGGGATATTATTAATAACGTTACACAACGTAAACCTAAAAAAACTAGTAATTTGGAGCTGTTGGAGTTATCTACTACCCCTCAGAAGTCGGTTGATGAGGTCAATGACTATTTCTCTGGCATAGGCAAACTTTTAGCAGATAAGATCACAACTTCACTGTCCTCAACAGTAAGTAATACCATTCCTGACTCTTCCTCGACAAATTGTCCTCTGGTCTCATCCTTTGTTCTACTCGACACAGATTCTGACGAAGTTCGAGCCACTCTTATGAGTTTGAAGCCAGATAGTGCTCCTGGTTGGGACAAAATACAAGTTAACTTTCTAAAAGCAGCACACGATCAAATTGTACCAATCATAACACATTTAGTAAACTTATGCTTCGAGCAGGGACTTTTCCCGGATGCTTTGAAAGTGGCCCTAATAACGCCTGTGTATAAGTCTGGGGACAGGGCTGACCCGTCGAACTACAGGCCAATTTCGGTTTTACCTGCTATCTCTAAAATCCTTGAAAAACTTATAAACTCACGCTTAATTAAATTCCTAACTAAATATAATATACTGTCATCGTCTCAGTTTGGCTTTAGGCAAGGAAAATCTACTGAGGACGCAATTCTGTCACTAACGTCTGCCCTGGATAGTGGTAACAAGTGTCTAGCTATTTTCCTTGACCTTAAAAAGGCCTTTGACACGGTCTCTGTCCCCATACTTTTACGTAGGCTAGAAAGCATTGGCATAAGGGGACCCCCTCTTGAACTTCTAAAATCTTACCTGAGTAACCGCAAGCAATCAGTTAAAATTGGGGATTACACTAGTTCTGAAGTAACTATTACTTACGGAGTCGGGCAGGGCACTGTCCTTGGCCCGACCATGTTTCTTATTTATATTAATAATTTATGTAATATGAATATACACGGTGGTCTCATATTCTCTTACGCAGATGATACCGCTATTGTCTTTACTGGTAAAACTTGGGCTAGTGTTAGAAGGTTGGCTGAGCGTGGGCTGGCGGTGATAGCAACCTGGTTAAACCATAATTTTCTCACTCTAAATGCTTCTAAATCCAACTACATCTGCTTCACGAAGTATAGCAATTCACAACCGTCGCTAGATTTCCAAATTCAAATTCATAACTGTCCCAACCCCTCAATCCCCGACTGCTCATGTGTAAAAATCGACAGGTTACAGCATACTAAATACCTGGGGGTTATGATAGACCAGCGTCTGTCCTGGCACATGCACACAGAACTACTTATGAAAAGAGTTAGGAGAATGATTTGGACATTTAAAACATTGCGGCATATTGCCTCAAAGCAACTACTGAAGCAAGTATATGTATCTTTGGCTCAATCGATTCTCACATATTGTTTGCCATGTTGGGGTGGGTCATCAAAAATAAAATTTTTGGAGCTTGAGAGGGCGCAAAGAACTTTGCTTAAGGTCATGTTCTTTAAACCTTACAGATTCCCTACCCAGAACCTTTATATACTATCTGACGTTCTGTCTGTTAGGAAACTTTATTTGCTTCAACTCATTCTAAGAATGCACGCATCCCTCCCGTATGATCACTCTAAGCCAAGAAGTAGAAGGAGCTACTTAGTCGCTCCAACTGTTGCGGTCAGGTCTGTTTTTGCTAAAAGGCAGTACCAAGGCAATCTTCCCAGATATACAATTTGATAAATAAAAAGCTTGGTATTCACCCCCTGAAGCTCCGAGACTGTAAAAAAGTGTTTACCGAATGGCTTAAGTCCAGCACATACGATGATATTGAGTCTATTGTATCTACTCTTCAATAGTTTATTACTACAGACGTGTTTTTTATATTGTTAGTGGAAGGAGTTGTAATAGACTTCTTCCGATCCCAAGACTCCGTCGTAGGGCTAACTTAATCTTAAACTTAGACTTAAATTTTAACTTAATACTTATACTAACTCTTAATTTTATTTGTATAGTCGTGCTAAATATTTGTATTTTTAATTCAAACAGTACATCCTCACACTCTCATACACTCACACTCACTTGTTTACACCACACATACACGCGCATTGTTACCTTTTTCTTCGTAAAATGTTTATTAATTTAGATTTTTTATTTTTCTTTCTTGTACATGTTTTCAATTGCAATTTGTAGTTAAAATCCTAGCGGAAGAGCGGAGTCTCCTAACACAAGCAACTATTGCTTAAAAGGAGATCTCCAATACATTTGTGACAAAGCACTTTGTAATTGAAATAAACATTTTTATTTTTTTTATTTTATTTTTTATATTGGGGTCGGCTTCCAGTCTAACCGGATTCACCTGAATACTAGTATTTTACATGAAGCGACTGCCTATCTGACCTCTACAACCCAGATACTAGGTAATACGATACCCCTTAGGAAGACTGGTTTTCACTTTCGGGCTTCTGACGACCCGTAACGCTGTATATGTATGAATGACTTCTGAGAACAACGGCTTAACGTGCTTTCCGAGGCACGGCGGATCTCGGTAAGTAAAGATGGTCACCCATCTAGGGACAAACCCCGGCAAACGTAGCTTAACCTGATCGATCGACCCGTGTGGCTGTTATTACTTAGCCTCGAGCCCACTCCTTTCCACCAGTTCTTACATAGTACCTAGTTGTTTTTTAATACCTTTATTTATTTATTTAAATGGAGGAGCTCATGGCTAAGTAATAACAGCCGCATTGGTTGATCCATCAGGTTAAGCTACGCTTGCCGGGGTCGGTCCGTGGATCGTGGTCGTGACCATCTTTACATACCGAGACTCCTCCGTGCCTCGGAAAGCACGTTAAGCCGTTGGTCCCGGCTGTCATTCGTGGATGGTTGATAGTTGTTACGGGTCGTCAGAAGCCCGAAAGTCTGACAAACAGTCTTACCAAGGGGTATCGTATTAACCAGTAACTGGGTTGTGGAGGTCAGATAGGCAGTTACTCCATGTAAACTACTGGTATTCAGCTGCATCCTGTTAGACTGGAAGCCGACCCCAACATAATAGTTGCGAAAAGGCTAGGCAGATTGTTTGATTGATTCATTTATTTAAATTTTTTGCACTAAAAAAAAGGTATAAAGGCGAACTTAACCATTTAGGCATTCTCTACTAGTAAACCAAGGGTGATGAAGCGGAAGAGGTTGATGGCAGGTGACCTTTCATTTGAATCTGTCTAATACACCCATGATGCAAAAGGTAAAACGATTGGAATCCCCCTTCCCACACATTTTCTACTAAATTTTCCCCTATTGTTGTCAATTTTCGTTTCGAGCCAGAAGCCTTAATACAAAACAATGGGCTCGAGATGGCTCGAGCACCTTATTTACGTAACACACCCGAATTTAATTAAACCCAAGACTTGCTGAACATTTCGGACCATTCGGTTTTGTTTATGGTATTAATATTGGAAAATTGTTGTCTATACTGAGAATCGTTAGGTATTTATTTTCTTGTTTTTTTTTTTCATTAATTATTTTAATGTTTGTACAAGCCTGTAGTAATAAACTGCTTTCTTTTTTATTAAATTTTACTAATAAGTAAAATAATGGCTAAATAATGGCTACGGGTTCGCCCACGATAGCATGGAACTCAAAACAACTGGCAAAATTAATGTCGGTTTACTATTATTACTAATAGTAAACCCACATAAATTTTGCCAGTTGTTGTGTTGTTGTCATGTGTGTTGTTGTTGTGTTGTTGTTATTTTGTTGTTGTTGTGTTTTGTTTTGTTTGCACAGAATAATAATGTTACAGTAGTACATATATAAAGAAAATGGACGAAACGACGCGCTTCGAAATCTCAGTACATACCAGTAGGCAACAGTGAGTCCGCAGCAGTTGCGCACGGACGGACGCGTATTTATCTACCGAGCGGCCATAGGTAATTAATTGAAGGTTACTGCTCAGATAAACTACTGTAGATTTATCAATCTGTGACTATAAGTCCCTTTCGGGAGCACTATTATCAGGCGTGATATTAATATTATGTATTAATTGCCAAGAAACAGATATTGTTTTAGTTATTTGTTAATTCAGAAATAAAATCTTTGGTGCAGAAATGGTATTTTATTCATATTTAATGGCTGTAAACATTGTTGTATATTGTTTGTTTTACAATGTATAGCATATTAGTATAATCAGCCTGTAGTATTCTCATTGCTGTGACACAGGCCTTCTCTCATCGAGAACGTATGGGCTATAATTTAACACGCGGGCGCAATGTGGGTTCGTTAGTCTATAATTTAACACGTGGGCCCAGTGTGGGTTCGTAGATGTCCCATCTCTTCTAATTTTTGGTTCTAGGACATGCCGATTTCCTACAATGTATATTTTATCGCTATTTAATTAATAAAGAAAACACTACGCCTGTATTCCTCGAAGGATTACGCATAGGCGTACATAGAGTTTTCCACATCTCGCCAGGGGCGAGCCTATCGTCATCAACCGGGCACAACTCCAGACTACGGGTTGCTACTGACAAATTCCAGATGGAAAAACTCAATAACACTTTGCCCCACCCGGGATCGAACCCAGGACCTCTTGCTTGGCAATAACGCTTGCGCTCACTAGACCAACGAGGCACCAGTCGTTATTATTTGTACGAATATTTAACTTGACCTTTTTTGGAATTATTTTTACGACTCAATAACTTACAAAACTATTTGCTCAGCCGTAAAGTTAGCTTTTGGTAATATTTAAAAAAAAATACATATAAATAGATGGTCGATTATTTTTTTAACACAGCAAAAAAACACGAAATAATGCAAACTAATAAAAGCCTTTTTCTATTAAGAAATATAATATCATATGCTTTTAAAATATCAAAGGACCCTTATTAGTGAGAGCGGTATTATGCAGAAAAAATAAACATGACCTTTGGAGACGCCATTTTATAAGTTATTCATAAATAATATGTTGGAGGCATACATTATGTAGTCGTCTTCAAGATGGCATTGATAACTTTGTATTTGATTTACTTATTCAACATTATTGTGTTGCATGAAGGTGAGAATTGCTAAATGATAACATAACATATCACACCTGTAATCCCCGATTACGCAAAGGTGTACCCAACTTAGAATTACTACGATTAACTTACGATTTTAATGAAGTTTTTTCTCAATAATTAAGATTTAGAAAACACAAGTCTTAATCGACTTTTGTTGCTGACTGTACATGATAAATTATACTTATTTCTGTAAATTGGTTCACACTTCATGGCAAATAGCTTTTAAAATTAAACCTAGACTAGAACTCGTCTTGTTTTAAAACGTAAACTATTTTTGACTTGTAAAAGTGTTTTTTGGATCAATTTGCAAAAGTAAATATCATTTATCAACTCTATTTAATATATCTGTACAAATAAATAAAATTGAAGTGTCTGTTTGTAATTTTGAAATAACAGCTTTTTGCTAAATGTATATGAATGTATATACGGAACTCATTAAAAAAAAAAACAGTTTTTAAAATTTTTGTCTGTCTGTCTATTTGTTCCAGCTAATCTCCGAAACTAATAGAGAGAAGTATGGAAGAAAAAGACATGTTGAGCCGATCCCCAAATAAATTGGGTTAAGGGCAAGAGAATGATGGTGATGACATTTACACAAAAATGTTATTTAGGGGGATTAAACCGAATTATTGAAATTGGTGAAATGATTTTTGGTCATAACAATTAATCTGCCCAGCCTTTTCCCAACTATGTTGGGGTCGGCTTCCAGTCTAACTGGATGCAGCTGAATACTGGTATTTTACATGGAGCGACTGCCTATCTGACCTCCACAACCCAGTAACTGGGTAATACGATACCCCTTGGTAAGACTGGTTGTCAGACTTTCGGGCTTCTGACGACCCGTAACGACTGTCAAAGATCCACGAATGACAGCCGGGACTAACGGCTTAACGTGCTTTCCGTGGCACGGAGGAGTCTCGGTATGTAAAGATGGTCACCCATCTACGGACCAACTCCGGCAAGCGTAGCTTAACCTGATGGACCGACCCGTGCGGTTGGGTTATAACAATAAACAGTTAAACTAACTACTGCTTCAGGCCACCATGATATGATGGTTATCTCCAAAATGAAAAAGATGGTTAACGCCCAACCGCTTATTTTTCTCGTTCAATCTTCACCGACCACTGTTTGCAGTTGCCATAAAAATGGATATAAAACCTTATAAATGAATGCCCGCTACTTACAACATACTTAAACGGTCTATTTTATGGTCACTATTTTATGGCACACACATTGTAGTGACATAGTTGAACGGTGTGAACATTATATAATACTAGCATATCCCGCGCGGCTTCGCCCGCGTGGATGTCGGAAAGTATCTCACGGGAACAAAAATCCTTCCTTATTCCTTGCCTACATTATAATGGAAACCTCAGTGCAAAATCTCAGCTTTCTAGGTCCAAGGGTTTAGGCTGGGCGTTGAGGAGTCAGTCAGTCAGTCAGGACTTCTCTTTTTATTTATAAAAATAACTAGCTTTTTCACACGGCTTAGCGTTCGTGGATTACGGAAAATATCCCGCGGGAACGTACTACCGGGAAATCCTACCTGATTCCCTGTCTACATTATAAAGGGAACCTCTGTGCAAAATTTTAGCTTTCTAGGTTCAAGGGTTTGGGCTGGGCGTTGATGAGTCAGTCAGTCAGTTGGGACTTCTCTTTTTATGTATGTAGATAGAAAATGTAGGTACTCGTAAGTACTACAGCTATTTCAACACCAATGGGTGACTTATCACAGATAGGTTAGTTACAAAACATAACATCAGGCCTGTGTTTCCCGAAGGATTGAGCAGAGGTATACCTATAGTACGGTCAGCAACAGAAGTCGGTTAACACTGCTATTTTTTGACATCATCTAAATTAACACAAAATGTTTCGATAAACTGCTTTTTTTTTCGTTTAACTGTTAAGAGTTAATGTTCTTAACATTTTAAGTACTTCTGTTCCGATTTGAATGAAATATTTCGCTTAGTAATTAAGATTAAAAAACTGCAAGTGTTAATCGACTTTTGTTGCTGACTGTACACCCAAATTTCGCTACTTATGTTTGAGTCCCATGTGCTCGTAATAGGGGGCGAGCCTACAGCTATCAACCGGGCACAAATCTAGATCCTGGGCTGCTACTGAGAAATTCGTGATGGAAAACCGGTTAATTATGTGCTTCGTAAACTGATCTGATTGTAAAATATATTTTAATTTTTGTTCAGTAGTTAATCCTTTATATCTTCATTTTAATATATGTCGTGGATTCTGAACGGAACGTCAAGTTGTACCGACTTGGGTGTGTTCGGAAATGGGGGTTGGCATCACTGTGCGAGCTGTCAATGTCATTTTGAGTTTGCGGGGAAAAATAACGGTGACAGATCAAGGTTCCTGTACTTGACGAGGACTTCGTGATTAGACACCGAAATGAACGGACATGCACTAAACCTCGCCGTGTTTCGATACGAATCCAGTTCCATCTGATTCGTGTGTGCTACTTTTTAACTGATTGTTTGTTAAATCGATCTAATTACAACTGTAGAGTGCATATTGAGTCTTATTTCGGTTACAACAATGGACAACGACCAGTCCGGCAACGAACGCTGACATTCTCCTCCGACATATATATATATATATGTCGGAACGTCAGGAATTACTCAGTTAGATTTAGACAGACACGTGGGCAGAAGATGGGTTTCGTGCAATGAAAACACACTGGGTGCGATACACGGTGTTTAAAATCACAATCTAACACAATCACTAAGCACAACGAATCGAATACAGTTCCGTGGCGTAGTAACCCCGATGTTGCTCCGATGCGATCCGACACTAGACTGTTCTTCTTGCCATCAGGTTAAAACATCACGACTCTGTAGAAGCGCGCTGTAGGCGTGGGCACCTCACGTGATGTCGCCACTGCCGCTCTTGCGATTTATTACGCGTCCGTACTATTGACCGGATCCGACATATATATTAACAGATATTAATGATTTTTAGAATACATAATTATTACCTCTGCTAAATTGCAAAGCAGCTTTATGGAAGACAAAGCTCTCTCATCAGTACTTATTTTCTAATCACATTTTTACACCTATACAAGCAATGAACATAGAGTAATAATTTTATGTACTTACTCTAAATACAGGGTTGGACGCTTTTTCAAAGTAACAGAGAAATCTATATAAATAAAAATTAATGGCTAAAGGTGTTGCCAAGCGCAAAACTCAAGAACGGCTGGACTAATTCGGCTAATTTTATTTCAAACATTCTTTGAACTCCGAGGAAGATTCATAAGAAGAGAAAAATTAGAAAATTCGGGAAAACTGAAAGTGCATTTTCTATAGGAATTTTATATGGATTATTGAAATTAGGACAGGAGGAGCTCGCGGCTAAGTAATAACAGCGCACGGGTCGATCCATCAGGTTAAACTACGGTTGCCGGGGTTGGTCAGTGGATGGGTGACCATCTTTACATACCGAGACTCCTCCGTGCCTCGGAAAGCACGTTAAGCCGTTGGTCCCGGCTGTCATCCGTGGATCTTTGATAGTCTTTACGGGTCATCAGAAGCCCGAAAGTCTGACAACCAGTCTTACCAAGGGGTATCGTATTACCCAGTTACTGGGTTGTGGAGGACAGATAGGCAGTCGCTCCATGTAAAATACTGGTATTCAGCTGCATCCGGTTAGACTAGATCCCGACCCCAACATAGTTGCGAAAAGGCTAGGCAGATTGTTATTGAAATTCGGACAGGACAACGTCCGTCGAGTCTGGTTAAAAGCGATCTGCACTTTTTGTTCGCTGAACCTAAACGCGTTGACGCGCCGACAGAGAACGCCTTCCGCGGTTTTCTGAAAAAAAAAGTGACATATGGACGCGACGATTGCTTTTAAATAGGATGCGGGATTAAGATTAGCCTAAATCTAATACTGAAAAGTTTACTGTTAGTGTAGTACATAATATACCTAACAATATTTTTCTTTTGTCTTACAGGTAAAGCAAAAGTAGTCAAATGCTGGTTGTGATTGCTGGAGACCGAGGGTTGTGAGTTAGATTCCTGTCTCAATAATAAAGAATAACCAACTTTGACCGGCCATGGGGACATAGCCCTGTCAAAAGGGGGAGGATGCGGTTCTTACCTTGTTTGACCAGGCATGGGGTCATAACCTGGTCAAAAGGGGAAGGATATAACGTAAATGCTTTTCTAATTGCTCCCGCCACAATCCGCACGGTTCTGGCGGGAACGCTTCTATTACTCGCTCGGCCAATAAGGGCGAATCGAAGTTCTAGAAGATTCTAGAAGCTTCTCTAATAACAAATAACGCGCAGTCTTGTCGTTGACAAATGAGATGTCTGTCAACCGTCAATTGGGCTGTGCACATTTTAAAAATTTTTACAAAACTGTATCTTCACCCCGAATCCTATTATTGTTTATTAAAGCACTTACCTAAGTTAATGTTTTATATTAAACAACATAAAACAACATCATGCGTGAATTCCCCGAAGGGTTGGCCAGAGGTGTACCTTTGTCACCCACATTTCACCAGCTAAGTTTTTAGTCACATGTAGTAGCCCCATGGAGAGTCTATTGCCATCAACCGGGCACAAACCTAGACTTCGGGGTACTGCTGAGAAATTTCTGTAGGAAAACTCAATAACACTTTACACAACCTGGGAATCGAACCCAGGACCTCATGCTGAGCAGTAGCGCTGGCAACCACTAAGACTATCCAATTACACGTTATTTCAAACAACTAAATAATAACCACACGTATCAATATAGTTCCTTATCATGGTCAGTCATAGAGAATGACTATTTTATACAGGTAAACAGGTCTTAAGGCTCCCGTAGACAGGCGCGACGCAACTCTAGTGGAACAATTTCTGTGAAAACTTCACAGAATTTGTTCTACCAGAATCGCATCGCAACGTCGCGTCGAGCCTGTCTACGGGAGCCTTTAAACTTTGGTTTTCTAACAAAGCGGTAAACAATCGCACAATAACGACTATCCAAATACAGGCATTTTTGACACCTTCATGTCAAAATAATACTGGTGATAATTACAGATTTTCGCGACGGCCGTTATTATACTTACTAGCTGCAGCCCGCGGTTTCATCCGCATATACCGGGATAAAAAGTAGCTTATGTGTTAATCCAGGGTGTTAGCTACCTCCATACCAAATCAATCTGCCTAGCCTTTTCCCAATTATGTTGAGGTCGGCTTCCAGTCTAACCAGATGCAGCTGAATACCAGTATTTAACATGGAGCGACTGCCTATCTGACCTCCACAACCCATTAACTGGGTAATACGATACCCCTTGGTAAAGCTGGTTGTCAGACATTCGGGCTTTTGTCAACTCGTAACGACTGTCAAAGATCTACAAATGACAGCCGGAACCAACGGCTTAACGTGCTTTCCGAGACACGGAGGAGTCTCGGTATGTAAAGATGGTCACCCATCCTCGGACCGACCCCGAGGTGCGTAGCTTAACCTGATGGTTCGACCCGTGTGGCTGTTATTACTTAGCCACGAGCTCCTCCATACCAAATTATATCAAAATTGAAGAAGTGAAGAAGTAAATCAAATAATAATAAAAAAGCCTTCATTATTCCATTGGCATATACATTCGTATGAATAGTAATGGGTGTGGATATTGTTAGTCTAATGTACATGCCAACTGGACCCCACTTCGGGTGAAGGCCTCCTCTAGAGATTGCCACTCGTCACGATTCCTTGCGAGGATGGACCAGTTTCGTGTTTCGACGGTCTCTATCTCAACCTTCTACCTTGCCTTTGGTCTCCCTCTGCATCTGTGTCCTCTCCACATAGTCACGGTCTTCGTCCACCTGTTGTCAGTTTAACGTGCTACGTGACCCGCCCACCTCCATTCCAGACCTCGTGCGAAGGACAAAATATGAGCGTGAAGAAGTAACAAACATACAAACACACACTCACAAAGTTTCGCCTTTATAATATTAGTGTGATGACGGAATCCCATACCTAAGAAACCAACCAACACTTTACCCTATATTATAGATTTATTCAGTAATTACTTGTCGGTCAGATGGAAGTGGCTCTGTGGCTACCCTGTGAGATATTGACGGTTAATCACATCTCGTTAGACCGGGAGTCGACCCCGCACGTGTTGGGTAATGGTTAGGTATATACACATATATACGTATAGATCTACCAAGCTTACTTATTTTACTTGTAAGGGTAACCCCGCGTTTACACCCATAAACAAGTTGTGAAACTTGTTTTCAACAAAATGAAACAAAATGGCGTCATGATGTTTATAAAGCTTGCGTCATACATTACAGCCTTTTGCCATCAACCACACCACCGTCCACAAATCCAGAGTCCGGGCTGCTACTGAAAATTTTCAGATAGACAAACCTAATAACACTTTGCCCGACCTGGGTATCGAACCCAGGACCTTATGCTCAGCAATAGCGCTTGCGACCCACAAGACTCACAAGGCAGTTAAGATGCTTTTATTTATGTAAGATGTCCAGTTAGCCTCCGTTCCCACGGGCGTAATAAAATCGCGGCAGGATTATATCGCGCACTGGATTTTCAACTCTCGTTGTTGAGCCGAGCTTTGAGAATCCTACTTAACATTAAGTACATTCTAGCGCGTCGAAATAACACACTGTTGGATTTTGCACTCTCGGCGCTAAGCAGAGCGTTGAAAATCCAGTGCGCGAAAAAAAATCGCCGCGATATTTTTACGTCCGTGCGAACGTCGACTTTCTTATCATTTTTGTTGATAGTACAGTCAGGAACATAATTTTTAAGCAAATTTTAAAGCCATATCATACAATTGTGAGAGAATGACGGTTGTGATTTGGATATAAAAATAATAATACCAGCCTATTATTTATTTATTTGGGATCACCAACAGCAACAAAGAATACACAGATACAATATAAATCACAATAATACGAATGGTTTTTTTACGTGTGCTCTTTCAATTACAGGAGACCACAGCATGCACATATTAAGTAACCAGATGTAAACAGAATAAAAAAATAATGTGAAAATTAGAAAAATAACAAACATTTCAGATTTTAATAGAATTGTTTACTATAATAATTATTATTCCGCATTTGTAGACTATTGAAAGGAAGAAACATAGTTACATACCTATATATGTACATTGTTATCCCATAATAGGGCAAAAGCCTCTTCTCACACAGAGAAGGCAATAAGGCTTCACCTGTTGACAAAAGAAAAACATTATTATAATAACTCGTACACATAAAGTAAAAAGGTAAGATTTGAATATCAATCTGCCTAGCCTTTTCCCAACTATGTTGGGGTCGGCTTCTAGTCTAACCGGATGCAGCTGAATGCCAGTATTTTACAGGAAGCGACTGCCTATCTGACCTGCACAACCCAGTAACTGGGTAATACGATACCCCTTGGTAAGACTGGTTATCAGACTTTCGGGCTTTTGATGACCCGTAGCGAATGTCAAAGATCCACGAATGACAGTCGGGACCAATGGCTTAGCGTGCTTTCCGAGGGACGGAGGAGTCTCGGTATGTCACCCATCCACTGACCAACCCCAACAAGCGTAGCTTAACCTGATGGATCGACCCGTGTGGCTGTTATTACTTAGCCACGAGTAAGATTTGAATATATTAAGGACAATTTCAGTCGGTGCTCAATTTGACAAACAATTAATTTTTCAGCTGTACTTCGCCACTTGGTTTTTTTTTACAAATTTCTTTTTCGTTATGAAATCACAAGTAAACAAAAACCTGATGAACTTTGACTACGTACTACAGAAATAGAACTCAAACCATGTCACGTCTTTTCTCCCTAAACAGCCAACTGATTTTTTATAGCTCTAAAACCATTTCAATGAGCATAAAAACGATTTGGGTCAAACATATTGACTCTAATGGGTAAAGGATATTAAACCTATCTATATGTTAATCACTCTGGAAGAAAAGGATAGCTAGTGGCAATTGTCTTTTTGTTTGCAAGAAGGTATTTACTTAGTAGGGTTAGTTCGGGATTCTTTTTTTCGTGTGGAGAGACATACCTAAGTTTGAGAGTTTGGTAGTGGCATAAAAACTTGACTGTATGGCGATCTTGAGGTTTAGGCACTGCACACACTAGAAACAAAATAGTTTGGTTTTGTATAAAAAGAGGTCTTGAGGTACTTACTTTTCACTTTTGTCTTTGAGGCCAGTGTGTGTACCTTTTTTTTTTTGTTCTATATTCTGTTCAACAGACTGCCTTGACTCAGTTTACAAACTACCTAAGTTTTTTCTACCGACTGCAAAAAAAAACCGATCAAAGTAACATTCTTGTACAGTCGACAACGTTTAAGGCTCCATCGTTTATTATCGGGAAACCGAAATATAACGAATAAAACATCCCTATCAGCCAATAGAAATTGATTTACATTCCCACCTAAATTGACGCACTAATTGTATCCCACTTACCTATTGGTCCAGTCATATTTAATTCGGCAAAGTTCGGTTTTTCAGAAGATAAGCAATAAAACAATCGAAACGAAGCAAGAAAAGTAAGTAGAAACTTTTGGCAGTTCAGAAAAGGAGACTATCCACTGCAGCGCCATTCGGGAATTCAATATATATCAGAAATAGTTTAAAATTCACTTACAGTACGATGAAGAAGCATCGGCAAAATTCGCCAAACACGAACATTTTCGAGTGAAGTACGACTTGAATTGAAATAAAGTTGCACAAATTGACAACAAAAAGAGTCACTGACTCTTGAAAAACTGCTATTGGATCAGTACCTTGAATAAATAAATAAAATTCTTCAGGTAAAGTTCTTATTACATAAAATTTCACAATTATTGAAACACAATAGAACCACTGGACCCCAACATAGTTGGGAAAAGGGTAGGCATTGATGAATAAATCAGAAGTAAAATGTTAATGCGAAGCCAGGAATATACGTGCCAATAAAATGTACGAAAGGCTCGGGGCTAAGTTATAACAGTCTATCGGGTCGATTGAAGATCCTTTACATATCAAGACCCCTCCTTACCTCGGAAAATACTTTAAGTCGTTGGTCCCGGCTGTCATTCATTAGATCTTTGACAGTCGTTATGGGTAGTCTGAAGCCCAAAAGTCTGACAAGGGGCATCGTATCAAACTCAAACTCAAACTCAAAGCATTTATTTCAAATAAACCAACTACAGGTACTTTTGAATTGTCAATGGGTCGGTCAGTCAGAAAGATGAAGTTAGTTGCCCATTCCAAAGCGTAGTAGATCGCTATGGAGAAGAACGGGCTAGAAACTCCACGGACACTCTTTTCAATCAAAATATTTTTACAAAATATTGGTTACACCGTTCATGTTGAAAATATACATGTGAGAACAATGTAGAAAGACTTGCATGTTAAAAGGCGTCCGTAATAAAAAGATAAAACTAAAACAACTAAATTAAAAATTAAAAATAAGTCATGGCAGCTAAGAGACGACCAGTCCCAACTGACGGCGCCCGTTCACAAACATGACGCATGGATCAGCACCAATTAGCTCAACCATTTTGAAGGGAACTTAATGAACGAATACATACGCCACCACCAGCGAGACATTTAAGTGAGCATGACATACTCTTAACCGCCAGGCACATTAAAGTCAATGAAAGACGTACCCAGTAAAAGGTAGCTTAATAGTAGCTACATAGTGCTCACACATGTGCTATGCAATTATATAATACCCAGTGACTGGGTTATGGAGGTTAGATAGGCAGTCACTCCATGTAAAATACTGGTATTTAGCTGCATCCAGTTCGACTGAAAGGTGACCCCAGCATAGTTGAAAAAAAGGCTAGGCAGATTGATTGGTTGAAATAGTACAAAAGCATTCAAGAGGCTTACATGCCCTTGTGATATACCCATGTCAGGTATCACCAATCAGAAGTTTGAAAGGGTATTCTTGGCTTTAATTCAAAACATTCCAGTACTAACGTAATTGATAACAAATGCCTTATTGAAATATTCATACTGAAGCCAAGGCAATGGTTTGTAAATCGTCCGGCATGTCATCAATTTCGACTCAACTATCATTGTCGAATATAAATTGTAGACAAACTACATTTGAAACGATTATTTTGAATGAAAACTGACGGTGTTTAGACGAATAGAACTCCAAATGAACTACTAGTAAAGCCCTGATTTACGTGGCAAGTAATTTTTATGTATTATCGTTCTAGTACGCTGTAGACTACTCAAAACAAGTCTACAATATAAGTCGAAAAAGCCTACAATGCAAGATCAGTGTGATTCTCCTCGGAGACCTCATTCGGAAGGGGATTACATAACTGATAAAAATGCTTGGCTCAATGCTGGTCCTGCTCCACAACCACAACTAATTAATTAACATTTGAAGATACTGTTGGAGCTGCTGAAGATTGTAAGACTATCATTGCATTGTATAGACTCAATCTCCATTGTATTATATAATTGCATAGCACATGTGTGAGTACTATGTACATACTCTAAAGCTACCATTTACTGGGTACGTCTTTGTTTGACTTGAATATGCCCTGGCGGCTGAGAGTCTGTGACGCTCACTCTAATGTCTCGCTGATGGTGGCGCGTGTTGGATCATTTAGCTAATCCATGCGTCAGGTTCGTGAACAAGCGCTGTCAGTGAAGGCTGGTCATACCTTAGCGGCCACGGCTTATTTTAATTTAATTTAAATATTTGAATTGTTTTTTTTTTTAAGGACGCTTTTAACGTTCTGCATCGTTCTCACATGTAAAATTTCAACATGAATGATGTAACCATTATTTTGTAACCAAATCTTGATTTAAAAGAGTGTCCGTGGAGTTTCTTGCCCGTTCTTCTCCATAGGTACCTACTATGCTTTGGAATGGGCGCCTAGCTTCATCTTTTTGACTGACCGACCCCTTGACAATTCAAAAGTGCCTGTAATTGGTTTAATTGAAATAAATGCTTTGAGTTTGAGTTTGAGTTTGAGTTTGAAGGAGGAACCTTTAAAGTAGTAGGTATCGTATTCATCATCATTCTCCTGCTCTTATCCCAATCTATAGTAGGTATCGTATTGACCGGTCTAATAATTCTTCTAACACTAGTCTTTACATAACATACATAATCAGCCTATAATGTTCCCACTGCTGGGACACAGGCCTCCTCTGTTCGAGAGGGAGTGGGCTGTAATCTACAATGCGGTTTGATAGATGTCACATGTCTTCGAGTTTTTGTTTGGTGAAGGAATAACGTCAGCTAATCTACTAGTTGCTTCTGTCAATTCAGGAACCAAAGACAGCTAAACTTTTGAATTAAAGAAAAGTTTTAAGTACCTATGATCTTAAGTACCCATCTTCTTGCACAAGTCATATAGTGCAGCTTATGTTAGGTGCAAGAATGTGGCCACTCTTCATAAAATTATCGTGATAAACGATTTAGGTATGAAGTCTCGTCTCCGCCAAGAGACTTTTGTTCATGGTAATTTTTTTCTAGCCAGTAAGGTGTAAGTAATTTCTAAATTATTCGATTTCAATGTTGGTCCCATAATAAAAGTATTTAGTTCGATGGTCTGAAGCACTCCTTAAAATTTTGAGCGTTAATTTTTTAACATCTTAAAGTTATGGAGAATCAAAACTCAATGAGCATTAATTAGTAGAGTTGTGTATAAACTCTCTTGAAGGTCTATAGACAGCCCCAAAGCGCCCATACTTCACCATTTCCTAGTGTATTATAGTGAAAGACTCACCCAGTTCTCCAACAAACACACACACACTACATCCTACTAATAATAATAATATAAATGTGAAAGTTTGTGAAGATGTTTCGATGTTTGTTACTCAAACACCCAAAAACAACTGAACGGATTTGGATAAAATTTGGCACACAGATAGTTTATAACCTGGATTAACACATATAATACTTTTTATCCCGGTAGTAGGTTCCCGTACCGCGGGCATCGGCTAGTAATAATTTAGTCTAATCTGAGCTTTAACCCAACTATCAATCAATCTGCCTAGCCTTTTCCCAACTATGTTGGGGTCGGCTTCCAGTCTAACCGGATGCAGCTGAATACCATTATTTTACATGGAGCGACTGCCTATCTGACCTCCACAACCCAGTAACTGGGTAATACGATATCCCTTGGTAAGACTGGTTGTCAGACTTTCGGGCTTCTGACGACCCGTAACGACTGTCAAAGATCCACGAATGACAGCCGGGACCAACGGCTTAACGTGCTTTCCGAGGCACGGAGGAGTCTCGGTATGTAAAGATGGTCACCCATCCACGGACCAACCCCGGCAAGCGTAGCTTAACCTGATGGATCAACTCGTGCGACTGTTATTACTTAGCCACGAGCTCCTCCTTTAACCCAACTATTAGGTTGGGGAAAAAGTCTTTTCGCATTATAGTATGTATGAACTTAAAATAAAATCTCTTTGGCTATACTATTTATATCTGGCTGCTTTTGGTATCATTGAAAGTTTAAATTTTAAAGAACATAATTCCAAATTCAAATTAGGAAAATGTGTGATTTTCATTTGTTTTTCGTACTGTCAAGATGAGTGAATCTAATGAAGAAATTCGATACATTTTAAAATTTTACTACAAAAAAGGTAAAAATGTAACGCATGCCGCGAAAAAAATTTGCGATGTTTATGGACCCCGTGCAGTGTCTGTGAGAGTAGCACAAATTTGGTTTAAGCGTTTTCAATCCGGAAATTTTGATGTCAAAGATGCACGTCGCTCTGGTCGCCCTATTACGGATAAAATGGATGCCATTTTTGAAAAAGTGGAGCAAGATCGGCATATCAGTAGTTACGACGTAGCCGAAGAACTGGGAATTGACCACAAAACAGTTTTGGCGCATTTGAAAAAAACTGGGTACACAAAAAAGCTCGATATTTGGGTACCTCACGAGCTCACTGAAAGAAACCTAATGAACCGTGTACTCATATGTGATTCTTTATTACGACGTAATGAAACCGAACCATTTTTGAAGAAGCTGATAACTGGTGATGAAAAGTTGATCACGTACGACAAGAACGTGCGAAAAAGATCGTGGTCAAAGGCCGGTCAGGCTTCTCAGACTGTGGTGAAACCCGGGTTAACTCGCAACAAGGTGATGCTGTGTGTGTGGTGGGATTGGAAGAGCATTATTCATTATGAGCTGTTACCACCAGGCAGGACCATCGATTCTGAACTCTACTGCGAACAACTGATGAGATTAAAGCAAGAAGTTGAGAGAAAGTGACCGGAATTAATCAACAGAAGGGTTGTGGTTTTTCATCATGATAACGCTAGACCTCACACATCTTTAGCCCCTCAGCAAAAAATAAGAGAGTTTGGCTGGGAGGTGTTAATGCATCCGCCGTATAGTCCTGACCTTGCACCTTCAGATTTCCACCTGTTTCGGTCTCTTCAGAATTCTTTAGGCAGTGTCAGGTTAACATCACGAGAGGACTGCCAAAACCACTTGTCGTGGTATTTTGATCAGAAGTCCCAAAATTTCTATAGCAATGGGATCATGTCCCTACCTACAAGATTGCAAAAAGTTACCAAACAAAATGGTACCTACATACTTTAGATAAATGTAAATAATGTATATTAAAAAATGTTTTGAATTTTCTTAAAAAATGCGAAGAAACTTTTTCCCCAACCTATTATATTTAACATAATAACAAATACTCGTTGTCTTGCGACAGCCCACTCGGACATGGCCTCTTGGTATTCACCATGTCTCCTAACTCAATTAGCCTAAACTCAGAAGTCCCTCTCTTATATCGGTCTAAACTGCCTCCTCATTTTCGTTATAATTATAATTCGCACGTCCTAAAATCACCATGCTTATGCAACCCCTCCCCATTGTTTTTTTGTCGTTTTTATACAATTTTCCAATTGTTCTGGGTTTTGCCTGCATCCAGTGCGATGCACTCAAATGGTTCTTGGAATTTGTACAAAATATCGCAACTTAAGTGACGTAAACTATCGCTTTCGACCTGTCAGTTGCGTTGTCCCTAGTAGGTAGATTGTTTCCCATGAAATAGAGAATTTATGTGTTTCAAAGTGGCCTGTTACCATGTGCAGGTTTTCAAATAAATATAATACCCTGTTATTAAATTGTGGTAAGTGACAGGCAGTCACAACCCGTACGTGCTAACTCGCTGTATTGCAAGCTGGCTCGTTCTCGTCATAAAATGTGCTATGAGAAAACAGTTTACGACGCCAAAGAGCCGTAAAATGGCTCAACTATATCCTTGGCTGCATTTCCTGATAATATAATATATCATAAAGTTATCATTTTGAAACTTGTTGTAGTAGTCTTCTTCTTTCAGATTTGACTAGAGGAGTGTTCATGCCTTGGCAAAAATGTTAATTTTGTCTTTGTTCCTAATAAGCCAAATTTTAGGGGCTGACTGCGCAGGTTATGATAAGACATACAATACGAGCTTTGCTCATATTATATGAACATCCATCCTTAACAATCGTCACGTAAGGCCGCAACATTGTTAAAGGTATGACAGTGCATGAAAATATACTCGTATGATAAGTTACAGGAACCTAATAAGACCTACAAGCCTAACAGTCCCTACAACCCTAAGCCCTATAAGCCCTACAGCCCTAACCTATCATAAACCTAATATGTGATAAATAAATATATAAATAAGTTCAGGATGTCTGCACCATGCGACCTAAGGTTACAGACGGATAGTGGACAGGATTCCAGGTTCGGGAAGGGTACACTCACTGCCAATCCCGCAGAATCACGAGACTGATCAGAGATGGCTAAAGGTGTCTTGGCCACAGTGAGGGGTAATGAGACAATAATATAAAATTCAAATCTGATTTATTTACTAATTATGTTACCGCTTATATACTAGTTTTTCTTAACACACACTATTATACAAAATCTTTGTGTTTTCTGCGTGTAAGATGCA
Organism: Cosmia pyralina; assembly: GCA_946251885.1. NCBI lineage: Eukaryota > Metazoa > Arthropoda > Insecta > Lepidoptera > Noctuidae > Cosmia > Cosmia pyralina. Next base: position 22,965,354 of record OX276354.1, on the reverse strand, counting down.
ACCAATCGTTAATTTAACTGGGCCGCGCGAGTGCTTATTCAATGTCCAAAGGTAACATTGAACAGTATAGTTAGTCAAAAAGAGCTGATACGTTAATTAATCTTATTGAACTTTAGACTACTAATCAATACTCGAATTAAAATTATATTAGCATGTCATGTCTGTTCTCGAAACAACTAATTTTATCAGTTTGAGACTGTCGGTAAAGAGTTCGTTTCCGTGAAATGCTACCAATAATGCTAATCATTCGGAAATGCTCGTGAACATTTGCAGTAAAGATTTGATATACCTCGATTTATTGCACCTATTGCCTGAATACCTAGTTAAACTACACATAATCAAATTGATGACCAGAGACATGACCAGATGTGAAACAATCCGTATTTTTGCTGTACATCATCATTATTTCAGCCAAAAGACGTCTAATGCAGGACATAGACCTCTCCCAAGCACCGCCACTTCGACCGGTTCTGTGCTTCCCGAATTCAGGTCATCGGTCCACCTTGTGGGAAGCCTTCCAACTACATCTTCCGATACGCGGTCGACACTTCAGAATACTTCGACCGGTTCTGTGCTTCCCGAATTCAGGTCATCGGTCCACCTTGTGGGAAGCCTTCCAACTACGTCTTCAGATACGCGGTCGACACTTCAGAATATTTCTGCCTCATCGGCCATCTGTTCTGCGAGTAATGTGCCCTGCCCACTGCCACTTAAGTTTGGCAATTCTTAGGGCTATGTCGGTTACCTTGGTTCTCTTGCGGATCTCTCCAGTTCTAGTTCAATCATGTAGGGAAACTTCAAGCATAGGCCTCTCCATTGCCATTTGGGTGACTTTTAGCCTTCTAAGAAGGCCCATTGTGAGGGACCACTTTTCAGTGTCGTAGGTCAAAACTGGCAACACGCACTGGTCAAAACTTTTGTCTTGAGACACTGCGGTATGTGGGTTGAAAAGATATTGCGTAGCTTCGGGATAACGCTGCCCTGCAGAGTCGGCTTCAGCGATTGACCTACTTGACCGCTACAGAAGGATAGGTTTCGAGGTCGGGTCCCAGACATGGCTCAGAAGTGAGATGGGCCTATAATTATTAAAAAGGGCATTGTCGCCTTTCTAAAAGAAAAGTATCACCATACCTCTATTCTATGCCTGTGGCGTTTTGCCTTCGAATATGATGGAATCAAACAGCTTATGGAGGGCCTTTAAGAGTTCGGCCGTAATTCCGTCATCACCCAGTTCACCACCTTGTTGTTTTTGAGCTGCTTCAGAACCATCCAAATCTCGTACAAGCTGACGTCGTTGTCCAATTTTAGTAAATAACTTTAAATTAACACACATATTCTATCTCACCCAACCCATCCAATTTATATTCATTCCCGTATTCATTTCCTCTCACCAAATTTCTCAAACTACCACAGCCTGAAAATATAGCAGCAACCAAACATATTCTATTAAGGATCGGCCTTGAAACTCCTGTCTATTCACGCTCTTGCACATAGATAACTTAATTTATAGTAACAGGCAGTGCCCCAACGTCGCGGCCATTTTGCAATTCAAATTCGTGTATCGTTCCATTCAGAGATACCCACAGAACTTGAGGTACTGAATTTTTGCAATGTGTGTGGATATTATTTTTGTCCTATGATTTTTTTTTGCGGAAGGGATCGAATTTGTTATGCTGATAATATTTTATTTTATTTATTCAGTGTTATTTTTGTTTTGGTGTACGGGAAATTTGAATATTTTTGTTTACCCATAATTTATCACACGTTCTTTCTTTTTTCAAAAGAAAACAGCATCAACAACAAAAATCACTACTACTAACTACTACTACTACTACTAACTAAAATTACTATGTTGGGGTCAGCTTGCATTCTAACTGGATGCAGCAAAATACCACATGGAGTGACTGCCTTTCTGACCTCCACAAACCAGCTACTAGGTAACATGATACCCCTTGGCAAGACTGTTTGTCAGACTTTCGGGCTTCTGACTACCCGTGACGACTACAAAATATCTACGAATGATAGCCGAGACTTTCCGAAGCGCGAAAGGGTCGCGGTATGCAATTGTCAGCCATCCACAGACCGGCCTCGAGGAACGTTGCGTTGTGCGGCTGTTATTATTAAACCACGATCCACGAGCACCATATAAACAATAGTAATATCAGCCCAACCATATCCACTGCCCCTCATTTCAGTACCATTCAAAGTCAAGAGCAGTAACAACGTCAACTACAGTTCTAAAGTGTGACGTATTTATGTTACATCTGCGATATATTGCTAATATAAACTGGATTAGAAAAACGCATAAGTTCCATTTAATGGAGTATACAGGGTGAATTTTTCAAGTGGGCGTGGATGCCCAATCCGAAACTATGAAGAATAGCGAAAAGTACTCAAAGGAGTCTCGGGCTCGATGATGATGAAAACTAAAACTGCATCATTGGATTTTTGAAACATCAATAAATATTTCTAGCCAGGAATCGAACCCGTTGATTTTCAAAAAAAAACACACACACTTTATTATTACACCATTTGATAATGTCGCTAATAAGGATCGAACTCTGGGAAGTAACAATATACGGCAAACTAAAGGAAAGAGCTCATTTGTAACAAAATACTTTTTTTATTTTTCTTATGTTACCTAACTATTAAACCAACTGATTAATTGTTCAAAATGATGACCAGTATTTCAATACATAGCTGGATTCAACGTCTCAATGATTGTACTGCATTTAGCATTACAATATTCCTCATAGTTTCCAATTTACCCATCCACGCCCTCTAGAAAAATTCACCCTGTATACCTAACATAACATTCAATTTTCCTCGAATTATGAGACAGAAATTTTCGCCAGTTATGTATAAGTCCCATGTAATAGGGAGCGAGACTATTGCTATCAACCGGGCACTAATCCAGACTCCAGGCTGTTACGAAGACTGCCCTCCGAGCGGAGATCTCGCGGGCCAGGGGCCTGGCTCGAAGACTGCCCTCCGAGCAGAGATCTCGCGGGCCAGGGGCCTGGCTCGCGAGGAGTCGCTGAGGACTCTGAACAGAGATTCGTGGGGACGCCCCTACAAAATGGTACGGGATATACTCCGCCTATGGGCTCCCCCGCTGACGCAGAGTCTCCGGCCGCAGCTCATGGAGGACGTGGTGAGCGCTCTGTTCCATTCGCGAGGGGAACATACTCCCCGCCCATGGCTCCGCCTCCTGCGGTGCCCGATGCGGACAACATCACCGACGGCTACGATGATGCTCCGGAAGTGACCGAGGTAGAGCTGAGAGCGGCGGTACGTAGGCTGAGTGCCAAAAATACCGCCCCAGGACCCGACGGCTTGCCAGGAAGAGCCTGGGTTCTGGCCTTTGGGGCTCTCGGGCCTCGACTAGGGGGCTCCTAAGCGCATGCTTGGAGAGGGGCCAGTTCCCACTTCGTTGGAAGACAGGGAAACTGGTCCTCATTAAGAAGCCGGGGCGCCCTGCGGACTCTCCGTCCGCTTACAGGCCCATCGTGCTGCTCGACGAGGTAGGCAAACTCTTTGAAAGAGTCATTGCAGACTGTCTCGTCGAGTGGCTGGTGCAGGAGGGGCCAGATCTGGCGGAGAGACAGTTTGGTTTCCGCTGGAGGCGCTCCACGGTGGACGCCATCATGCGCGTGCGAGCCCTCACGACGGGGGATGCTGTGGACCGGGGTGGGGTCGTCTTGGCGGTGTCTCTAGACATCGCCAATGCCTTCAATACCCTGCCCTGAAGTTGCATCAGGGAGGCACTCCAGTATCACCGGGTGCCAACCTACTTCCGTCGAGTGGTCGAGGCGTATTTGACGGACAGGGCCGTCATCTACCCCGGTCATCAAGGAGAGTGGAACCGGCGAGAGATGTCGTGCGGTGTCCCACAGGGATCTGTCCTGGGGCCACATCTGTGGGACATCGGGTACGACTGGGTGCTGCGCGCCGAACTCCCTAGCGGCGTCAGCGTTGTATGTTACGCTGACGACACGCTGGTCCTGACGCAAGGAAGGTCGCACCAGGTGGCAGCCGAACTAGCGACACGCGGGGTTGCGACAATAGTAGAGAGGATCCGGCAGTTGGGACTCGAGGTGGCCCTGCACAAGTCCGAGGTCATGTGTTTTCATGGTCCTCGAAACGCGCCACCGTCGGGTTCCCAAATAACGGTAGGAGGGGTTCACATCGGAGTCGAGTCGACGATGAAGTACCTGGGACTCATCCTCGACAGCCGGTGGAACTTCGTGGAGCATTTCCGACGTTTGGCTCCCAGACTGGAGCGGGTCGGGGCTGCCTTGAAGCGGCTCCTGCTCAATCTTGGGGGTCCAAACGCCTCCTGCCGGAGGCTTTACGCGGGGGTCGTGCGGTCCATGGCCCTTTACGGAGCACCGGTGTGGGCGCGATCCCTGAGGCTGCGACCGGCCCGCCGGTTGAACGCGTTCCAGAGGGTCATGGTCATCCGGCTAGTCCGGGGATACCGCACGGTCTCCTGTGAGGCGGCGAGCCTCCTTGCCGGATTACCGCCATGGGATCTGGAGGCAAAAGTCCTCGCACACGTGTAAGAGTGGCGCGAGCAGGCGAAACGCCGGGGCGTTACTCCGCTGCCACGAGAAATCACGGTACAGCGGACAGAACTCCGGCGGGATCTCATGGCGACATGGAGAGTGCGATTGTCGCAACCTAGCGCTGGACACGCCACAATTGCGGCGATAAGTCTCCTCTTTGAGGAGTGGTTCGAGAGGCGCCACGGCGTCCTCACCTTCCGCCTGACGCAGGTCCTCACCGGACACGGTCGTTTCGGGAGGTTCCTGTTTCGGATAAGGCTGGAGGAAACGCCCGGGTGTCACCATTGAATGGATCGCCCGGAGGACACGGTGGAGCATACAGTGGCGGTCTGCCCGGCTTGGGCGGAGCACCGCCGTGTTCTCACGGAGGCGATCGGCGGCGGCGATCTCTCGCGTCCAAACCTAGTCCAGGCCATGGTGCGGAGCGAGAGTGCATGGGAGGCCGTCACCTCCTTCTGCGAAGCAGTAATGCTCGCGAAGGAGGAAGCGGAACGCGTGAGGGAGAGGCAACAGCCGCACCCTCGCGCCCCTAGCCGCCGTAGGAGACGCCCTGGGCGGCGGGAATCGATAGCCGATTCCCGGCCACCGTAGGCGCGGGCTTGCGGACGACCAGTAATGGGTAGCTCGCCGTCCGGTAAGGACCAGGCCCGGGTCGACGGCGCGTTGTGTTCCACGCGCGCCTCAAAAAGATGTCAGCAGTCACGGGGTCAATTGGGCCGATGCCGCCGGGGTCGAGGGTAGTTCGAAAGAGTTACCGTGGCCCTGGCACGGGCAACTGAAGGAACATGGGTGGGTTTTAGTCAGTAAAAGTCTGACACGCCCTCCCGCTCTGCCCAGAGCGGGAGAAGTCATTTGATGATTTCCATCCACAAAAAAAAAGAAAAGACTGTTACTGAGGCTGCAACTGCCACAGGCAACTGAAGGAACACGGGTGGGTTTTAGTCAGTAAAAGTCTGACACGCCCTCCCGCTCCGCCCAGAGCGAGAGAAGTCATTTAATGATTTCCCATCCACAGAAAAAAAGACTGTTACTCAGAAATCCCTGATGGAAAAATTCAATAACACTTATATTCCATTTGCAATAAGATAAGACATTTTAACAAATCTTTTTTACAGTCCGTTCAACCGATTTTGACTTCTATTATGTTGGTGGCAAGACAAATGGCAGCTGCGGTAAACAGTTGGTATTGTTACCACTTTTTAGCCTTTAATGCCATCCTTAAGCTTACTGAATAGAAGTCAAAATCCGTTGAACGGACTGTAAAAAAGGTTTGTTTAAATGTCTAATCTTATGGCAAATGGATTACAGTTCCTTATGATTTTTTACACTAAAGGCCTGATTAACAGTGCCCAGATATTAACTACCTCATACGTCTGCCTATCCCTAACCCTCGCAATAATACCAACAGCCTTAATACCTAAACATAAACGGAAGACGACACAAGATATTTACATACGGAATTAATTAATTAATTACCGTAGCAATTAATCTATCAAGTCATAATGACTACCTGTGAGACTATGGAGTGAATTAATTTGTTATGTAAATAAATGGAGGTCTACCTATTTATTTACATTTACTAGTATTTACACAGCACTATCGGGGGAAGAAGAGCATAGAACTTATGCGAAACTTGTAATATTTATTTATTTATTCTTTATTGTGCATCACAAAAAATAACATACCGAGACTCCGCCGTGCCTCAGAAAGCACGTTAAGCCGTTGGTCCCGGCTGTCATTTGTCGTTGCGGGTCGTCAGAAGCCTGAAAGTCAATCAGTCTTACCAAGGGGTATCGTATTACCCAGTTAATGGGTTGTGTAGGTCAGATAGGCAGTTGCTCCATGTAAAATACTGGTATTCAGCTGCAAGGGGTTTGACTGGAAGCCGACCCTAACATAGTTGGGAAAAGGCTAGGCAGATTGATTATTAATAATATTATATACCTAACTAGCTGTTGACTGCGACTTTATTTGCATGTATTTTGTATTTCATCATTTTATAATAAAAATATCCATAGTGAAAAGTAGCGTTGAGCGTATGTCTTTTTCCAGCTATCTATCAATTTCATAACGATTGGTTCATTGGTTCCGACGTGAAAATGTAGCAGACAGACAGACAAGGTTACCTTCACATTTATAATCTACTAGCTTTTGCCCGCGGCTTCACCCGCGTGGATGTCGCATAATTATCCCACGGGAACCTTATATCTGAATAAAAAGTGTCCTATGTATTAATCCAGGTTATTAACTATCTGTGTACCAAATTTCATCTAAATTCGTTCAGTTGTTTTTGCGTTACTTACTAACAATCATCTAAAGATAACACAAACTTTCACATTTAAAATATTAGTAGGATACATAATATATAGCAAGATAATAAATCCATATCCTCATAAAAGCTTCAGCTAAGTATTTAGCGAGACAAACTGCCCAGAGCTCTTCAAAACTTTTTAAATGATAAAATTATGTTTATTTTTATAAATTGGTGCAAAAAAACACGTCAAAAGTATTATTTAATATTATTACGTTTTAAAACTAGACTGCCTCGTTGGTCTAGTGGTTGCAAGAGCTATTGCTGAGCATGAGGTCCTGGGTTCGATTCCCAGGTCAGGCAAAGTGTTATTGAGTTCTCCCATCTGGAATTTCTCTTTTTTTTTTCTCTTTCTTTTTTCTCTTTTTTTTCTCTTTTTTTTATTTTTTTTTTCTTTTTTCTGGATTTTTTTTTTTTGCCCGGAGTCTGGATTGTGACTCGCCCCCTATTACATGGGACTTAGAACATAACTGGTGAAATGTGGGTGTACTATTAAGTACAGCTCTGCTTAACCCTTTGGGGATTACAGGCGTGATGGTATGTAAAACTAGATGAGGTTGGTGTTCAGTTCTATCTGACTACTCTGAGAAGAAATACCGAAACAAACTCAGAGGTAACAAAAAAAAAAAGTCAAGATAAAATCGTGGTCAGGTTACATGAGGACCATGATATAAGTGACCGAGAAGGTCTTTTGAGGAAGTAACCACACAGATTTGAATGGACCTGTACGATTCAGATTAGTTCCTGAACTGTACACTGTACTGTTTGTGTAGTTTGTTTAGTAGCGAGTGTGTCCAACATGTAAAACACTTCACATAGTAACCCAAAAGTTTATTTATCACTAGTGCCGTACACCGTAAAGGTTGGTGATCATTACATGTATGTCTGTTCCGCGGGTTGGTTAATTGCATACTGAGTCAGTAGCAGTATGTGTTGTGACAAGTGAACTTATTGATTTGCCTTGTCAGCTAAAAGTAAGGTCAATGTACGTAGACCGTACAGGACCTGTCCAGTCAGTGCAGGCATTTGTCAGTAATCGTATAGACCAACTCAGAAAATAGGAAACAATACTCAAGGCCTATTTCACGATGTCCGAACATCCACTACTCGCCGAATAAATGCAAAAATGGAACATAATTTGTATGAAACTATCTGCCAAGTAAGTTAATAGGAACTTAATCGTAGGTGGCGAAACAGGCCTAAATCCTATAACGACCACTTAATTTTAAATATTACACGAAGTCAACCTGCCTAGCCTTTTCCCAACTATGTTGGGGTCGGCTTCCAGTCTAACCGGATGCAGCTGAATACCAGTGTATTACATGGAGCAACTGTCTATCTGACCTCCACAACCCAGTAACTGAGTAATACGATACCCCTTGGTAAGACTGGTTGTCAGACTTTCGGGCTTCTGACGACCCGTAAAGACTGTCAAAGATCCACGAATGACAGCCGAGACCGCCGACTTAACGTACTTTCCGAGGCACGGAGGAGTCTCGGTATGTATAGTTGGTCATCCATCCACGGACCGACCCGGCAAGCGTAGCTTAACCTGATGGATCGACCCGTGCGGCTGTTATTACTTAGCCACGAGCTTCTCCAAATATTATACGAAGTTCCTAATAATTTACTCGTAAATCCTACTTACGGCACTCTAGGTGCTACATCCTTAGATTTTCGTAAACAAATGAAACTCGGCTCGTTGAGAAGCCCTATTAATTCTTGAGCGAGTTTTCTTTCTCAGCGCTGCCCTGAAAAACATTTTTAAGCCCCTTATTTACATATAAATAACAATTTTTCATTGATTCTTTCTTCGTTTCATCGCTTTTTCGTGATAATATGGAAATTTTTTGGTGAGACTCCTTTATTGGTTATTTAATAGTATTAGTGGAGGCTGGAAGGTCAAAAGTTCGATGAAGCATAAATTACAATATTTTTTCAGTAATCAGCTTGTTCTGCTGTATAGTTATATTTGCGAACAGGTTTGATTGTCAGTATATTAACCATTGTTAATAGGCAGGCGTATTATTAATAATTTTTATTTTTATTTCGATTTTGTGATTTTAATTTAATTTTATGATTTTAATTTAATTTTATGATTTTGATTTAATTTTACCATTTTATTTATATTATTTAATTAATTATTTTTAAATATATTTATTGTGATTAAGAATTAACATAATATGATCTGAATGGATCGAAATAATGATTTTGATTGATTTGATTTGATAGTGGCTGTTCTGCTGGAGAACGGAAGTTTTTTCTTTCACAAAAAAGAAACAAACCTTTTTTAGTCTGTGGCAAGACCAAACGTCACTGATGTAGAGCCTGGATACCGCTTGTTCCCTCCCCCCACATTATGCCCGGGTTTGAGCTGCAAGCAAGATGATGTTGGGCTGGGTGGGTATTTATTTTTCAGATCAATTTTCACAATATTACAAATTGATTTCACTTAGGTAAGTTCATCCAATTTTCAATTTTGCTTCACATTGATCTGAAAAAGAATTACCCACCCAGCCCAACATCATCTTGCATGCAGCTGAAACCCGGGCATAATCGGGAGGTGGGGGGGGGAGGGAACAAGCAATATCCGGGCTCTAATCAGTGACGTTTGGACTTGCCACTGACTAAAAAAAGGTTTTTTTTTTCTTTGGAAAGACACAATCGGTTGCTTGAAACTCGTAAATCTCCCAAACGAAATCTGTACAGCCATTATTATAATTTACGTTGTTTTTAATAGCCTTTACTTTAGTGGCAAATAAGTATCATTTACGATTTATGCAAGGTAGGTGTACTGATAAGTAGTCTTACTTTCTATGCATCTAAAATTCAATTTAGAAAATCTTTTAAACACCGAGAACATATTTAAAAAACAAAGATCATTCGCAACAAAAACTTCCCTCCCCTTCACTAATTAAGCCAGTCCACAATTTTAAATAACGGCATTGCACAACGCATCAAGACGATTCCATGCACATAGAGTATAGAACATTCATAGAATACAAAAACTCTGGACTAATGAGTGCAATAAAGCCTTCTGCATCGTGAAATGCAAAAAAAAATGCGCCATTCAGTTTCTAGGTCACGCCCGGAGAGGGAAATAGATCTTTTATCTTAAATGAATAACGGTTCGAAGAACTTTTTGTTCGATATTTTAAATTACGGGCCGTGATTGGGCCTTTAGTGGTCGCGTTCGGTGTTTTTGAAAGTTGCAATGTTCCAATTGTTTGAATTGGATTGGGATGTCGATAGAATGGCGGGTTTAATTATAAGTTGTAACGGTTATTTAAAATTAAATGCTAATATGGATTCAAACTACGGAATACGTGAAACCAATTAGAAAGGGATTAGTTTTAATTGAAAATTGTGATTCTTGTATGGATATATTCACATTATGCAATGTATTTATTCAGTGATTTTTAACTGCATGTTTAAATAAGCAACCGTGATTCTGCCTTTGATTCATCATCTGCCTAGCCTTTTTTCAACTATTTTGGCGTCAGCTTCCAGTCTCACCGGATGCAGCTGAATACCAGTATTTTACATGGAGCGACTGCCTATCTGACCTCCACTACCCAGTTACTGGGTAATACGATACCCCTTGGTAAGACTGGTTATCAGACTTCCGGGCTTCTGACGACCCGTAACGACTGTCAAAGTTCCACGAATGACAACTGGGACCTTAACGTGCTTTCCGAGGCACGGAAAGGTCATGGTATGTAAAGATGGTCACCCATTTACTGACCAACCGCGGCAAGCGTAGCTTAACCTGGTCGATCGACCCGTGCAGCTATTATTACTTAGCCACAAGCCCCACCTGATTCTGCCTTTGATTCTTATTGTAAAAAAAATCCCTTACTAAATTATAATTGTTGCTTAGGAAGGTATGTACAATAACAACTTATGAGCCCGCAAGGTTCCAGTAACTCTATTGAAATATCCTCTAGAGTTAAATTCCCAAACAATCCCCTTAAATTATTTTGTCATAAAACAACAAACAGTCCTATTCATCTAAAAACAATAGTACTACCTAAAAATACACATTTATTCGTTCAGCTTAAAATATCAAGAACAAAAAGGTTCAAGAGCACAAAATAACAATGCGCGAAATACGTTGGTACAATATGCGCGAACGTATAATTTACCAGAACGTATAATATATGCAAGAATGTATCAGCGTATAATAACAACGACTTTCATTCAAATAGGTTCTGAAATTCTGCACGAAATGGGAGAGAACATCGCATTTTTCCAAGCGAGTGTGTGTGTGGCCAGGAAATAAGCGGTCAAAGCGAAGCGTGGGTGTAAAGGTACAAGTCCGAGATGGGCTGCAGACTGCAACCGCAGGCGACACTGCAGTTAGCGGCTGCGGTTGACCGCAGTGCTGCCTGCGGTCGCGGTTGCTTCTATTCCAAGTACGGCGGCATGCCGCGGCTGCACAATGCATAGAACCATGCCTCAGTCACTCCAGTACCTTCATGCGAGACAGAATGTCGGACAACGCTACTGATAGTGGACTAATGTGTCTTTTGATGGAAGAGGAAGATGATGACGACTTGTTGTAACTATATGCCAAAAAAAAAGAAAAGCTCCTGATATTTTATTTAAAAGTCGAATCAAAGAAGGAAGTTATTCTATTTTGATGTGAAACCATATAACTGTTGTAGAGGAAAAGTTTCGATAGTATTGTCGTATAAACAAAAATCAATTTGACTTTGTACTCAGTTTAATTAGTGAATCCATCCATCGTCTTCCGAAAAAGTCGACATTTTTGTACGTGTGAACTCTCTGCGGTTTGCGGCACCACTGGCGCTACAGTCTGCGGTCGCTGCATGCCGCGGCTACAGGCTGCAGTGTTGCCGCTCTCGGCATCAATTTCATAGAGGTTCATAGAAACAAGTAAGTGGTGTCGCTTGCAGTTTGCGGTTGCAGTTTGCAGTCTGCAGCCCATCTCAGAAAGGTACCTTAACGTTCAATTTTTAAGAATATTTTGTATCTGTCTTTTATTTGCCTGAGACAGATGACCCGCAACGTGTTCTCTAAAACAAATGAAAAGAAATGAAATGAATTGAAATGATATGATTTGTAAATAGGATATCGGACACAGGCCCATAGATAAATACCAATAATAATAAATAATTATTTGATTGAGTTTATAGCTAAATTGATCGTTTTCTCATTCACGAGAAACGTCGTCAACTGTGTCAATACAATCGTATATATAGCTCGTCTACAAAATGTGAAAAATGTAAGGCGTATGTTTCAATGAAAAAAGAAACTGTTTCAAGGATTTTCATACGTCGTAATTAAGTATTTTCTGTGCATCAGAAACCAAAAGTGGCATTTCATCCATAGTCGTTAATGCATACGAAGCCATATTTGGCTTCGAAAATTATTTTCCAAACTAAGTACCTAAAATATTATCTTTTCACTTTGTATTTTCTAATTAGCCCAAATAAAACACCAAATATTTTTTTCTGCCTTCCTTGATAATTCATGCAATAAAGGGTTAATGGACACGCGTAACATAATATTAAGGCAAGTTCTGCATCATCATTTAAAGTAAGTTAGCTTTTTTTTCAAATTCAAATTCAAATGCTTTATCGCGAACTAAGTGTATAATTTTGAAGATGTTAACAATAGATAGGTTCTTAGAACTTAGTTGCCTGTTAAGGCATTGCAATTTCAATTGTTATAAATATTTAAAAAAAACATAGGTATACGTAGGTACTCAATATTACAGTTATAAAATTTACATTATACGAGTATTATATTAATTATCATTATTCATACAATTTTTATTATATCAGACTATTCTTACAATTTACATCACATTATACTATGTAATCTTTTAATATTTAATAAATATTTTTCTTCAAGAAATTCTTTTACAGAGTAATATGCCTTTTTAACCCTTCGAACGTAGATCTACGCGAGATACAATGGATTTTTAATTGTTTCTGTAATTACCGGCGAAATACGAAAGGTTAATCCGGTCTGATATATCATTCCTTTTTACTTTAAACGCTTAAAAAAAAAAACGCTGTGACATAGACGGTCTTATCGAAAATTGAGCTCACCTCAGGATCTCGTCCCTTTAAGCTGTTCAAAGCAAACAACCTTTTAAAAGTGCCTTCCTAGATATTTCTTTAAGCAAATTCTTTTCATTCAGTGCTACAAAAGAGACCTGCAAATGACAGCAAGTCTTCGAAAAAAGCCCTTTGTCTTTTAAATTTGTTGAAAATAATCCTTTTGTCGTTGATTGAACTTAGTTCAATTCAATTGTTTAGGTCAACAGTTTTCTACTAGTACTTCTCCGGGTTTTGGTATTATTTTCGAGATTAAAGAGTCAAAGACTTGACAGTGAATATTTGTATCTTGCATTTTATTTTATGAAACTGTTTTGCTATTGAAATTTTGCAGGATTTTTATTAGATCTGAGGGGCAATTCCCGTATTTTTATAACAACGTTCGCAATCTCATCTCAGTCTCAATCTGTCAAAATTGTATAGAGTTTGCCTACATTTTTGACATTTGAGTGTCGCTGGCTGACATTGCGACTTGAATTTGAACGTTTTTAATTACGAGAATTGGCCCTCTGATCAATGCTCAAATGAGATAACAACGGCTAACAGCTGACTGTCTGGCTAACGGCGTCCACTTCTAAAAGCCATTCTCAAGTTATACGTTCCTTGTATTTATAAGTGTAATGGATAGATGGGTTTTTAGTTTTCGTCCTGATGAAAATTGATACTTACTAGTAGTTCTGTGACCAGTAGACCTCGCGAGCACAAACTTTTTTGCAACACTAAAGTTATTTAAAATGGGATATTTAGGTACCATTTTTTTTTTCATCAGGTATTCACCAACTTTTTATGAACTTTAAAGTAACTAGCTTTAAAATTAAAAAAGAACCATCGAAATCGGATCTCATAAAGCGGAGATATCCTGTAGCCCCCTTTTTGCCTCTTTTTTTCTTGGAGGAAATACCCATCCAAATAAAAATCCCCGACGAAAAAAAAAATTCTATAATATCGTAAAACCTGTTACATACCAAGTTTAGTCCAAATCGGTTGTAAAATACAACCTGTAGAGGCAAAGCAACAAACTGAAAGACGAAAGCAAATTTTTCCAGACATGAAGCACTTCACTCGCTACGCTCGCTCGGTCTAATGTTTTTTGTTAATAGGAGACATCTCCTATTAACAAAAAACTCAAGATGCTAATTACCAATGGTTCTCATCCATCGTCATCTATGACTCATTTGATGATGAAAAATAGGTTGTTTATTTTTTTTTTGTTGATTAATAACTTTTCCCCGCTGTTTTCGTGACCAACGTCTGCTAGCTTCAAGATAGCTGTAACAAAAGTGGACGTATCTATTCTCGAGACACCGACAAACATTCAGACGTTGCTAGGAGACGTATTCCAAGCCAGTATCATGCTCTTGAAACGTACCCATAATAAAGTAGGTAATACCAACTTTGATGGGATTGTAAATTACGATGCAAATTACTGTACTGAGTGCAAGAGACAAGTCGAGATGACAATTTAATTAATATGGAAAAATGTATTAGATTATGCTTCACTTGTTACCTATCACTTGTTTTACTAGACGCAGAGATTGTCTAAGGCTGGGTTGCTCCATAATATTCACATAATAGTAGTTAAAGTTTCCGTTTTGCGTAGATGTGACGCATATTTTCCCCAAAACTTGCTTTTTACATTGTTTATTTTATTTTGTTGTCCTTTGCGTCATGTTTACCGCAAATAAACGTATTTTCTTTCTTTCTTTTCTTCCTTTTAAAGGTCATGTCAATGTCAAATTTGACAATAACTGTAACGCTGACATTATAGGTTACTGATTAACATATATTATTGTGTTGTCCTTACAGGCTACTCAAACAGATCGAGTTTTAATTAAATTGTACAGGCTGTATAACTGGTCAACCTCAACATATACTCTTTGTTTTTTTCAACCTTGACATTGCCAGAATCATCGATAAAACGATGGAGCCACTACTATAAATTGGAATTGGAATAGGTTACTGCGAAATGTGTTGCACCAGCGTATTCATCAGCTTAGTTAAAAGATATCAGAGTAAGTACGCGTCTGACAGTAGTTACAGATATATAACATTAAGGGCCTGTTTTGCTACCTACGAATAAGTTCCTATTAACTTACTTGGCAGATAATTTCATACGAATTCTGTTCCATTTTTGAATTTATTCGGTGAGTAGTGGCTATTCGGACATCGTGAAATAGGCCCTAACAATAGCATTATCCAGCGAAGCATGGGTGATTAAGGTTACAGTTAAAGTTATGATGTCAGCTAACAAATTGTCAAATGGAGTAACCTATTTTTTGTCTAACAGGTACATTAACTGAAGGTGCGATGTTTGTTATTGTTAAAATAAGATGGTGCAACCCACCCGTAAGCAAAATAGATATAAAGTAACGAACATTGCTTCTGCCAATCACTTTTATGTTTAAAAATAAAATCTGCGTTTTATGTGGAATATCAATGCAGATCCAAAAACAGTTCATGCGAGACTGATTTATTATTCGTTTACCCACATCACAATATATTACAGAAGACTGCAAACGATTTGTAGATATGAATCATATTAGGAGCTCGTGGCTAAATAATAACAGCCGTACAGGTCGATTCATCAGGTTAAGCTGCGCTTGCCGGGGCTGGTCCGTGGATGGGTGACCATCTTTACATACCGAGACTCCTCCGTGCCTCGGAAAGCACGTTAACCCGTTGGTCCCGGCTGTCATTCGTGGATCTTTGACAGTATATTACGGGTCTTCAGAAGCAGAAAGTCTGACAACCAGTCTTACCAAGGGGTATCGTATTACTCAGTAATTGGGTTGTGGAGGTCAGATAGACAGTCGCTCCATGTAAAATACTGGTATTCAGCTGCATCCGGTTAGACTGGAAGCCGACTCGAACATAGTTGGGAAAAGGCTAGGCAGATTGACTCGTATCATCTTCTTGACTAATCTGACTGACTGACTGACTGACTGACTGATCTAAATCTGTTTGCGGTCAGGCAGCAAGTGCTTTTCTCATCAGCAGACATCAGAATGTTCGCTACATTTCTAAGTACTCTCGCACAATAATCTATGCTTCAAATGTTAACAACCAACCAACGTCGAAGTATCACAAGATGTGTTGATAACCAGTCATGTGACATATTACTGGCCGCCCGCCACGAATGTACAGCTGACCTATTTTCTATACTTCACAAACGACACGACAAGAGACGTAGCTGCAACTATTTGTATTTATTTTGATTTTTAGAGAAGATGTGAAAAGTTTTGGAGGGGTTTTGTTTCTTGGAAAGATGCTTTATTTATGTTATATGAGAAACGTCATGAAGTGGTGAAAAGGTTAGCTGGTTGGGGTTGACAGGCACCAGTAACGTCTCGTTGGCAAAAAAAGAAAATGACTTACAGCATGTTATTTTCGAAACTGACAAATGACCCACACAAGATAAGTAGGAATCGATGCTTTTTCTTCTTCTTTTCGACTCGATTGTAATTTCCGAAATCAGACCAATCCGCAGGAAATCTAACTTAGAAAGATGTATTGATGATTTTTATGGTTAAAATTATATAAATACATATTTGTTATAGCCGCGTATCATATTTTTATCAACATACAACCTGACACTGACCTGCAAATTGCAAAAAACGTAAGAAAATTTGAATTTCGCGGCTACTACTGCGGATCCCCCTTAACAGTGATTCAAATTTATACCCTGTAGTATTATGTAACCATAAGTCTGATGAAAATACTTCCGCGTTCAAACTATTTCTTAAAAAGGTTTACGGCAACTTAGATTTTTCATTCTAACCTTTGACTAGGTTTTTTAAGGTTTTGGCAGTTTGTAGTAATATTATATACCAACCTAATAAATAATTTATCAAACTCAAAACCCATGAATACAAACCCTGAACATGACTCACGCTATAACGAAATTTTTCCGCCAATTTTTGACCCACAAACAAAAACCGTTGAACACGTAGGTACGTTGAAATAAAAACATCGACGCATTTAATTTCGGATACAGGAAAACGCAAAAAGAAAGTCATCGGGGCCCGGAAACACGTCGAATGTGTGATGCTTCACAGTTTTCCGCCATTTTTTATTATTTTTACGTTTTTGCGTTGTAAAAGGATTAGTATTCTTTCGACGGAGGAGCTCGTGGCTAAGTAATAACAACCCCACGGGTCGATCCATTTAAGCTACGCTTGCCGGGGTTGGTCCGTGGATTGGTTGGACCATCTTTACATACCGGGTCTTCTCCGTGCCTCGGAAAGCAAGTTAAGCCGTTGGTCCCGGCTGTCATTCGTGGATCTTTGACAGCCGTTACGGGTAGTCAGAAGCCCGAAAGCCTGACAACCAGTCTTACCAAGGGGTATCGCATTACCTAGTTACTGGGTTGTTGGAGGTCAGATAGGCAGTCGCTCCATGCAAAATATTGGTATTCAGCTGCATCCGGATAGACTGGAAGCCGACCCCAACATAGTTGAGAAAAGGCTAGGCAGATTGATTCTCTCGATGGTCGGTGCGAAGTGAGATTATGAGGGATTAATACTAGTTGTATTAAGAGAAATAATTTAATCTAGCATTCGTGGTTATTGAATATGAAAGTTAGTTCTCAGCTGGAAGATTTAAACATAGATCGTGGAAAAAGTTATCGGGTAACAAAAGTCAACATGTAGACCTTTTTTTTAGTCTGACTCTTGTGTAATTGTAACTGCACCCGTGATACCAATAGTTTTTGCAGAACTAATTAAGAAAAGTCGGGAGCTGTCGTGGCATACCTAGTTGGAACAAAGTTCCTTTTGCTGTATAATTTTATGTATTTTTTTTTTTTGTATTTTTTTTTTCATCTATATTCCATTTACAATAAGATTAGCAGTCCGTTCAACCGATTTTGACTTTCCGTAGACTTAAGGATGGCACTAAAGACAAAAATGTGGGTACAATACCAACTGTTTACTGCAGCTGCCCTTTGTCATGCCACCAGCGCAATAGAAGTCAACATCGGTTGAACGGACTGTAAAAAAGGTTTGTTTAAATGTCTAATGTGGTTTGAGTAAATGGCGTATAGTATGGTGTCAAGCTTTAAGTGTCAAAAGTTTTTGTTTTTGTTTCTTAATACTGAGCCATCTATTGGTAGTATAGTTTTTAACTTTCTAAAACTACGAGTATAGCTACAGAGCTATACTCGTAGTTTTAGGAAGTTGAACTTACTTTTTATTATTTAATACAGATTAAATAATAAAAAGTAGGTTCAAAAACTAAAACCCGACTACTGAAAAATCACGCTCGCCGCATCGGTCTGTAACCAATAAATTTAATGTGGTTTACTTCCACTATTACTTATTTTTAACAATTTAAACATATTTATTTACACAATATGACATATATACATATTTGTAATGTGCTCGTCAAGACCTTTCTTTTGACACCAAACATGTCATTATTACCTCAATTTATTTTTTTTCGTGGTCAGAAATTTACGTGTAAAGTCCACCATATTAAATTTAGGGAGAATTTATGTAGCCCCCCGGACCCCGACCACCCGGACCATTATTACGAATCTATTGATACCTCATTCATTAAAATAGGCTCATTAATTTAGGCGCTACGGTGGAACACACGTAAATACATACTAATATACATACCTACATACATAAAAAAAACCCTTTGCTAAAATCATAACTCTTCCTTTTGGCTTTGCCGTAGACGGGTAAAAAGAAAAACCAAAACTTTTGACACTTGAAACTGACGTCATAACGCTTTTGCGTGACGTCACAATTTCTGCCAGTTTACTCCTACCACAAGCCGCGTTACAGAACTTCGTTCCAAAAATAAATTCTCGGTAAATTCTTCTACTTAACAAACTTTGCCCTGACTTTAACACGTTGCGGGACAGTAATGACTTTTTCAAACTATGCGATATGACAATAAAACTGCTCATACAATTTACGACCACTGCTGCATCCGTAGCGCCGTGGAGCAATATTAAAGAATAATATACGAAGACAATACTTTCATAGCTGTAGAATTTTTCATAGACTGACCATGGGCATAACCGTAGTGTGCGAGCGAGGACTCCCTAGAAAACGCACACACACATTTATATTTTCAATGTGTGACTTTTTGTGTTCAAATGCTTAAATATGAGAGACTGGTGTAATACTACAGCAAACACGGTTTTCCTTGTTCCCTTATACGAAATTATACTCCGTTCAGTAGAGTTTAAACTTTTACGGTGGTGCCTGTACTGTCATTTTCAAACATCGAACAATCTACTGCTAATGGAGTGCTTCTCGCAATGTGTTAAATTCCGCAGAACAGAAAAAAAACCACAACGTTGAAATAAACTTAATAAAAAAAATAAAATAGCTTTATTTTTCTTGCACACTTTCCTTATTATCTAACACTATGCCAGAATTGACATTATTACCAAAAAATATATTAACAATTTTTTTTTAAACTTTATAATATTTTATTGTTATGGTGTACAAGGACCGCTATCTATAGCGGTAAAAGCTTCCTCCAGCCGTTTCCAAGCTGTTCTATCTTTGGCGATTCTGCTCCATGTTTTGCCCGCTATCTTTGCAATATCATCGCTCCATCTTTTGTGTGGTCTACCTGGTTTGCGTTTTGTATTTATTGGATACCAGTTCGTAGTGATTTTTGTACATCTGCCATCTGTTACTCGTTGGACATACACTTAATATCACTCATAAAAAAATCTCCAAAGAATATTAAATCTGTCTTCATTAAAAATATGATAAACGCTGGTTCTTTCAATGTAAGGGTTTATCTCAGCATAAGTAAGTACATCTGTTGAAGAGCCATGAAAATATTCCGACAATCTCGACTTTATGACCGTCGTTAAAAACTCATCCTAAACAATATTATTAGCTATTTTGTTTCTAAATTTTACGAGTAGTGTCTGTAATATTTTAAGGGGTACGTACTTGTGCGCTGGGAACTTTTGTTATTTTGTCTTTAGGGTTTGGAAATTGTTACGCTTTTTGTGAAAAACTTTGCTCGGATCCTTAACCTACTTCTACAATTATGTTTTCAATACACTTCCTCGAAAACTGGTTCTTAACGTACTAGCCTCACACCGTCTCGCGCCAGTTACATTTTGGCACTTGCCGGTGTCAAGTGCCAAATTGAAACTGGCGCGAGACGGTCCACTTTATTCAGAGGTGAATCTTTTTTTTTTAATCTCGGCAAAGATATATGCGTCTTTACGGCGTTAATATTTTTTGAATATTTAAATAATGTTTATAAACTTAGATATCATCAAAAACCAAAATTATTATAATAAAAAAAAACGTTTATGATCAAATTAACATTTATTTGTGTTCTAAACTCAAAAATATTTGAATTTTCTATTTTTATTATGCTGTTTATCGGCTTTGTACCTTTGCTGCTCCTTCAACCTGGCGAAAGCAAAGCGTGGAAAAAAAATTAAATTTAAATCATAGTTTCTTACTATTTCATGACAAATATATTTTTCGTCATTTTATTTTATTTCTTCACAAGTGTATTGAAAAACGTCGTTATTATTAAAATGTATTAGTACCGTCTTCTGCTGGGTTATAAGCAAAACATACGAGTATAATCTATAAATGCAAACAAAAAGTATGTAAGGATCGTAGCAGGTGGCGTTCTGTAGTTTCTGCCTACCCCCATGAGAAGAAGGCGTGGGTTTATTTATTTAAGCAAGAAAGTAAACATAATTAGAAACTCGTGAAATTCAAATCTGACACATAACATTTCCTTTGAGGTAACCAATTAACCATGCAAAAATTTGAACATTGTCTCCAAACTTAGTTTTTTTCAGATATCTATAGGCAGAATTCTGGAATTGCCAATAACTCACGAGGACGCCATTAAACTTAGGTTCTATGTAAAAAAGGGTGGGCCTATCCAATTCTTCTTCTACTTATCGTTATTGAAGCCAAAACGCGGCCATTATCGGATCCAATACCTACAATTTCAATACCATAAAACACTTGGAAAAGGCAGTTAAATATTAGGCCGACTATAGGTACAGTAGGCCGTGGTAATAACACCAGTATTAGCTGATAATGGGCCTCATTAGAAGGCTAAAATACACCTAAAGGACAATGGAAAGGGCTATGCTTGGAGATCGAATCAGAAATGAAAAGATCCATAAGAGAACCAAGGTAACCGATATAGCCTGAAGCATTTCCAAACTGGAAGTGTGCAGGGCACATTGCTCGCATAATAAATGAACGATGGGGCTAAAAGGTTCTGGAGTGGCGACTGAGTTCCGGAAGACGTAGCGTTGGAAGGCCTTCCACAAGATGGACCGATGACCTTGTGAAGGCTGCTGGAATCCGCAGCATGCATGCAAGAAGCATAGAACCGGTCAAAGTGGCGATGCTTTGGGGAGGCCTATGTTCAGCAGTGGACGTTTTTCGGCTGAAATGATGATGATGATGACGAAGCTGGCCAGCTCAAGGTCAAAGTGTTACCACCGAACGTGCAATCGACTGTACACAATCTTATCAGACACTAAACTAATGTTTTTCGCAGTGATGCGTATAAATGTTAATTTATACAAAGTTAAAAATAAAGTGCAGACGGCGCCAGTCATAACAGTAGGTAGAAATAATCGACACAAGATTTTTTCAGACTCAGATAATCGTATTTAAGGCGCTTTCCCTTTCCGATTCCTTTTCCATCTGAATAAATAAAGACAGAAAGCTGTTCAATTATTTTATGAAATACATTTATTTATGTACATATAATATACTAACGTAACTTATACAAAAATATAATATCCTAACCTAACTAAAACTATTAACAAACTCTAATTCACGAAACGTCGACGACGTCGTTGTCGTCTTTTACGTCGAAAAATTCATCCGCATCGCTGACGACTGGTAATGTACCCAAGAGACTGGCGGTATTGCCACTTTGTATGGCAATGCTTAGCCTCTGGCCAAGGTAAAAAATAACCGTTGGGTCACGGGAAGTGTTAACCAGCCGTTTGTTGATTTCGTTGAACCCCCCGGCCCGAGTGTTTCAACCCCAAACGGCTCGAAAATATAATTACAGATGAGGTTATTATATTAGGTCTTTACCTATGAAATTGCCGTTCTGCAGTACTGGCCATTTCAAATCAAAATAATTTTTGTTTGGCTAAGAATTCTAATTTCAAATTAATTTTATTTTAAAAACGGATTTTTTTTTCCAAAAGTAGTCATTTGTTTATTGATTAGTGTTACATTTTCATCGCATTTCAATCTTTTTCGTCATCATGGATACGTTAAAAATTCGAGTAATTATGGAATATGAGTACCGTCGTGGCAGCAACGCGGCACAAGCGGCACGCAACATCAACGACGTTTACGGAGCTAACACTACAAACCAACGCACCACTTGTTATTGGTTTGCTCGCTTCCGTTCTGGAAATTTCGACCTGAAAAATGAACCTCGCGGTCGTCCGAAGACTTTGGTCGACAATGACGAATTAAAGGCGATTGTGGAAGCTGATGATACACAATCTACGGCTGAATTAGCAGCAGCTTTCGACGTTAGCGTCAAAACAATATTGGTCCATTTGCGTCAAATTGGCAAGGTAAAAAAGCATGACAAATGGGTGCCCCACGAACTCAATGATCGCCAGCGCGAAGTACGCGTCGAGACGTGCCTTGCACTGCTCAACAGACACACAAATGAAGGAATTTTGAACCGCATTGTTACCTGCGATGAAAAATGGATTCTGTTTGATAACCGCAAGCGCTCAGCAAGTTGGTTGGATCCTGGTTCAGCACCTAAACAATGCCCTAAACGAAAACTTACCCCTAGAAAAGTGATGGTCACTGTTTGGTGGTCTAGCGCCGGTGTGATTCATCACAGCTTCTTACCAAACGGGTTGAGCATTACTCCAGATGTGTACTGTGAAGAACTGAACACAATGATGGAGAAGCTGGCACATCTCCAACCAGCATTGGTCAATCGCTCGTCTCCGCTGCTCCTGCACGACAACGCGCGACCTTATACTGCACAGCAGACGGTCTCCAAGTTGCAAGAACTGGGGTTGGAAGCTCTCCGTCATCCGCCCAACTCACCAGACCTTGCGCCTACAGACTACTACATTTTCCAGAATTTGGATAACTTCTTGGCGGGAAAAAAATTCAATACCCGAGAGGCAGTACAAAATGCCTTTGAAGAATTTGTTGCCTCCCGTCCAGCTGATTTCTTTAAGAAGGGCATCAATAAACTGCCACTGCGTTGGCAAAGATGCATTGATTGCATGGGTGATTACTTCGATTAATACAAATAAAAAATGCATGAAAAAAATTCGTTTAATTTTTTTCATACAAAACGGCAATTTCATAGGTAAAGACCTATTACTTTCGCCGCTTGAGATTCTCCGCAGCAGTAGCGCCAGTACAGCACAGCTTATTTTATTAATTCTTATCAAAGTCACGTAGAACTAAATATTGACCGAGTGCTTCACACGGCACTATCTTGTACCCATTCTTGTACCATATTTTACAGTAAAAAGTCAAATCAAATCGTTTATTTGTATTGCAAGGGTTATATACAGGTGTTCATTACACAATTAAATACTTAATAAGGTTCATTGCATGATCAGCCACTTGGGCATACAAATTATTAAACAAATGATTAATGAGAAATTTAATTAATTAATTATTAATGAGATTATGATTACAAAATTCCAATGATTAGATATAAATTCTATTATTACTATTAGTTACGACAGACACAAGACAACAACAATAAATTTTCGTCAAGATACATGAAATATTTAAAAAATTCTAGTCGATAAAAATTCAGCAACAGAATAATAACAATTTTAGCTAAGAAATTGAAACAATTTATTTTTAAATACATGAATATTGCCACATTCTTTTATGTCATTAAGAATCTTATTGTAGATCTTTGTGGCCATAGCAAACACACTTTTACCAAAGAGGGCAGTTCTATACTGACGGTTCTATAGTTACTACGAGTGTACAGGTAACTTCTATTGCGCGATTTAAGCTCTAATGCAAATAGTTTGTGGTAAATAATGTGTTAGGATCTTACATGGACATCTCACTGTCCATACGGTTAAAACAAATAAAAAATCGTAACGATAAGCGCCGTGTAAATGGGGTCAAAGGATACCTATATTCGTAAATTTAGTACGAACAAAACCGTACCAACACTTTCTCAAAACAAAAGACCATATAGGTATACCAATCAATCTGCCTAGCCTTTTCCCAACTATGTTGGGGTCGGCTTCCAGTCTAACCGGTTGTAGCTGAATACCAATATTTTACATGGAGCGAATGTCTATCTGACCTCCACAACCCAGTAACTGCATAACACCCCTTGGTAAGACTGCTTGTCAGACTTTCGGGCTTCTGACGACCCGTAACGACTGTCAAAGATCCACGTATGACAGCCGGGACCAACGGCTTAACGTGCTTTCCGAGGCACAGAGGGTATGTAAAGATGGTCACCCATCCACGGAGCAACCGCGGCAAGCAGATCGACCCTTGCAGCTGTTATTACTTAGCGAACATACAGCTACATATCCCGTCTATTAAAAATAGTGAACAAGTAATACCAGGCATCCATAAAGGCACTGCCGTCCGCAGACGTCGATATTTTGTCAGATGACATCTCAGACACAAGTACCTACTGTACGGAGTATATAAAGCCACTGTTGACAAAGACGGATTGTGCCGCTGTGTGGGACAGTCCATTGTTCCTAAGGGTTATAGATGAAATATCGTATCGAATATCACAGTCTGTTTGCTACTAAAAGTTGGAACGTGTTGAATTATTTTTAGGGTATAATGGTTGCCTTTTCATTATTATTTTGATGCAAGCACTGCTGTGTGATTCTGTAAGACCTCATTCAAAACTTCGAATCTGAATCCGCTGTGAGTTTCTTGATTGGCATTCTAAAAACTCGGTTATTATTCGAATTTACACTAGCACTACCCTTGCGAACGTTTCAGCTAAAAACTAAATTAACCGTAAGATTTTGACAGATAAAATATGAGATGACGTAGAAGTGGCATTCAGTAAGGTATTTCCCCGTCACTTGGACGCTCACTTCGCACTCGAACCTGATTCAAAATGCCAAATAAAACGCATCTATTTTACGAGTGAATGAATAGCGAAGTGAGATGTGAGTTGTTATTTGAATTTTACAGAATCGACGTACTGCTATCAAGAGTGATGGTCCGAATTCCGTTTCTTGGGTGTTAAAGTTCTATTGTTTTTCTAGTTTTCCGTGGCTGGTCCAGCGAAATGAATAAGCAATTTTCTTATGGGTTACAAAATACGCAGTCAAAAATTATCATCATTTCAGCCGAAAGACGTCCACTGCTGGACGTATGCCTCCCCCAAGAACCGCCACTTCGACCGGTTCTGTGCTTCCCGCATCCAGCGGATTCCAGCGGCTTTCACAAGGTCATCGGTCCACCTTGTGGGAGGCTTTCCGACGTTACAACGTCTTCCGGTACGCGTTCGCCACTCCAGAACCTTTCGGCCTAAAAGGCTGTCAAAAAATTTATAAGACAAAAATTAAGTCCTATTTTTAATAAAAATGGAATACTGAATAAGTACACACAATTACAGGCGCCTGAAGCCTAGTCAGCTATGTTTGCCCTACATTAGAAAAGTCTCAGACAGACCCCAAAAGAGCTTAACGATGTTCACACTCCTAACATCTGTTCCCGATCAATATACTATAATTGCATTCGCTACACAACGTATGTATCCTGGTGGCTAATCAGTCAGCTGGTGACGTCATAAAGTGATTGGCTTATTGGTCCGTGCGACCAAAACAATGGAAAATTAACGCATTAATTTACTGTAGTGTTTAGAGTTTTAGAGCTAACCAACTATAAAAATTGGTTAGGAAATAGGACAGTTTATTATGCTTAGTACGAGCATAAAATAAAGTGTCTTCTCGCGTCCGTTTGTGTGACCGCGTTGTTCTTCTAAACTACGCAACGGATTTTGATGCGGTTTTCACTATCATTTAGAAAATTTATTCCGAAAGGTTTATATGTATAAAACATTAATATTTAACTTATATAATAGGTCTTTACCTATGAAATTGCCGTTTTGTATGAAAAAATTTAAACGAATTTTTTTCATGCATTTTTTATTTGTATTAATCGAAGTAATCACCCATGCAATCAATGCATCTTTGCCAACGCAGTGGCAGTTTATTGATGCCCTTCTTAAAGAAATCAGCTGGACGGGAGGCAACAAATTCTTCAAAGGCATTTTGTACTGCCTCTCGGGTATTGAATTTTTTTCCCGCCAAGAAGTTATCCAAATTCTGGAAAAAGTAGTAGTCTGTAGGCGCAAGGTCTGGTGAGTAGGGCGGATGACGGAGAGCTTCCAACCCCAGTTCTTGCAACTTGGAGACCGTCTGCTGTGCAGTATGAGGTCGCGCGTTGTCGTGCAGGAGCAGCGGAGACGAGCGATTGACCAATGCTGGTTGGAGATGTGCCAGATTCTCCATCATTGTGTTCAGTTCTTCACAGTACACATCTGAAGTAATGCTCACCCCGTTTGGTAAGAAGCTGTGATGAATCACACCGGCGCTAGACCACCAAACAGTGACCATCACTTTTCTAGGGGTAAGTTTTCGTTTAGGGCATTGTTTAGGTGCTGAACCAGGATCCAACCAACTTGCTGAGCGCTTGCGGTTATCAAACAGAATCCATTTTTCGTCGCAGGTAACAATGCGGTTCAAAATTCCTTCATTTGTGTGTCTGTTGAGCAGTGCAAGGCACGTCTCGACGCGTACTTCGCGCTGGCGATCATTGAGTTCGTGGGGCACCCATTTGTCAAGCTTTTTTACCTTGCCAATTTTTTGACGCAAATGGACCAATATTGTTTTGACGCTGACGTCGAAAGCTGCTGCTAATTCAGCCGTAGATTGTGTATCATCAGCTTCCACAATCGCCTTTAATTCGTCATTGTCGACCAAAGTCTTCGGACGACCGCGAGGTTCATTTTTCAGGTCGAAATTTCCAGAACGGAAGCGAGCAAACCAATAACAAGTGGTGCGTTGGTTTGTAGTGTTAGCTCCGTAAACGTCGTTGATGTTGCGTGCCGCTTGAGCCGCGTTGCTGCCACGACGGTACTCATATTCCATAATTACTCGAATATTTAACGTATCCATGATGACGAAAAAGATTGAAATGCGATGAAAATGTAACACTAATCAATAAACAAATGACTACTTATGGAAAAAAAATCCATGTTTTTAAAATAAAATTAATTTGAAATTAGAATTCTTAGCCAAACAAAAATTATTTTGATTTGAAATGGCCAGCACTGCAAAACGGCAATTTCATAGGTAAAGACCTAATATAATATAGAAACCTTCATGTTTTGTCAAGTCGTAAAAACAGTGAGAAGCAGGCTCGGGTCGCTAGTCACACTAAAAGTATAATGGCGAAAGTTTGTGAGTGTGTGTGTAAGTATGTTTGTTACTTCTTCACGTTCAAACGGCTGAACCGATTTGGATGAAATTCGGTATGTAGGTATAGATATCCTGGAGCTGGAAAAGTAGCCTATGTATTAAGGCTACTTTTATCCCGGTCTACGCGGGTGAAACCGCGGGGCGCAGCTAGTATTAGGTAAAATGAGAATGTCGCTACTCATTTATTTGTAGAGTAGTATTTTTTTTATTTGTGGCGGCATCTACATCGCCTTATACGAACTACGTTACTACGCATCACAATGACATGACGTCACGCAAAAATCATGCATCGCGCGATTAGAGTTTACTGCGCGACTAGCATATATACAACGTCCCGACATCAACCGTCGGGCAGTTGCCCACCAGACACGACACCCGTCTGGTCGAAGGATCTTCCCTTTTCTATGGAGGATGAGTGAACTTTACACCCTGTTTCTTATGCCTCTATAAATTTATCCGGAAACGAACTGGAGTTACCGACATAGCTTGCAGAGTAAGCAAGCTTAAGTGGCAGTAGGCTGGCCATGTTTGTCCAAGGACCGCGCGATGGCCGGCGGATCAGGCGAGTCCTGAAGTGGAGACCGCGTATGCCAATACGCGGTCCCACACTACTTAGCCAAAATGTAGTATGGGACACCATGTTGCCACCTCTTTAACACAATCTGTTCTAACCACTAAGAACTTATGGACTCTAGGTCTGAAATAAAGGTATATTTTTTGTTAAGATTGTCGGTCCATCTAGCTGGCGAGTTATATATTATATACAAATTATTAGACATAATATCATCCTACAATAAAATCCAAGCCACGCCGTGAAATGCGAAAACTTAAAAATACCGATTATGATATATAATATCATATCTTAATTGGCTCATTATCACTACGCTATAATAATGTACTGATTACAAAATTAATTACCACGAACCACACCGGGAAAATAATTATCCTACCATTTATTTTAAAATATCGTTCGGAAAACACTTTAGAGCCGATGGGAATTTCCTGCCAACATTTTTGTTTTATTCGATATTGAATATTCAAAGGGAATTTCAATATTGTCCAATACAGTTATTTTATTAAATTAGTGTGACAATAAAGGCCGAATATAAATAATATTAAATTACGCCTTACTTTTAATTTGCGGTATCTGGTGCGACATTTGAGCGGTGTGATAAATTCAATTTTAAAATCCAATAAATTAAAAAAAAAAAAAAAAATACAAGTTCATTTCTGGTTATCAATTTTAATAGGGTACTTGTTTTTCTCGCCTCTCACAAAACTTCACTGGTTTGGTTCGCCTGGATTCACAGCATGTCTCCTTTATCCTACAAAATTACATCTGTACCTTATTTTCATTAGTTAACTTATTAATTTGATGATATTGGCTTGTGGCTAAGTAATAACAGCCGCATAGGTCGATCGATCAGATTAAGCTACGCTTGCTGGGGTTGGTCCGTGGATGGGTGACCATCTTTACATACCGAGGCTCCTCCGTGCCTCAGAAAGCACGTTAAGCCGTTAGTCACGGCTGTCATTTGTAGATCTTTGACAGTCGTTACGGGTCGTCAGAATCCCAAAAGTTTGACAACCAGTCTTACCAAGGGATATCGTATTACCCAGTAACTGGGTTGTGGACGACAGGTAGGCAGTCGCTCCGTGTAAAATACTGGTATTCAGCATAGTTGGAAAATGGCTAGGCAGATGCAGTCTACACAGCGACGGAAAAAAACCTAAACAAAATGATTCACCGGCACTTTTTTTGGCAAAATATACAACCCTTATCGCTTTTCCGATCTGTCGTAGAAAAATTGCGCTTACTAAATCATTCCGTGTGATATATAATACAGAACATCGCTTTATATTATCTACAGTCCTATTAAATCCGTATAAGAATATCTTATATCTAAAGCCTTCTGATTTTTAGGGTTCCGTACCCGAAGGATGCCAAACGGAACCCTATTACTAATCCTCCGCTATCCGTCCGTCAGTCTGTCTGTCAGCGGGGTGTATCTCATGAGACATAATAGGTAGACAGTTGAAATTTTCACACGAAGTGTATAACACCAATTAATAAAAATAAATTAAAATAAAAAAAACGTTTCTTTTAAGACCCCATACAAGTAACGTTTTTAAACTGAAGTATTTTTTTTAATATGTAGTGTTAAATATTAGTGTGCGAGTCCGACTCGCACTTGGCTGGTTTTTTACTTTTCTTTTGCTTTCAAAGTTTTCCGTAAACGAACTTTGAGCTTTGATACTGTTAAAATTGATACGCTTGGTAACGCAATCCAACAAGTCAAAAGAACCTGAAGATAACAAAAAAGTTGACCTTTTCACTTGTAAGCGAAGAACACAGCGGGTGATTGCATAACACTTACAGTAGTAATGGTAGTTTTATTTTGACAGTTCAACAACTTTCATTGCGTTTTTACCTTGTTGAGCAGACAATGTTTTCGAACATATGAAGCAATACATTAGCAATAAGCTTCAAAATCATTCAAATTGTGATTGATGCAGGTTTAAATACTTGCTAACGAATAACCATAAGTTTTCTGATAGCATGAACAGACTCCACGATAAAGCAAGCTAAAACTGGACAGGAGTGGAATATGTGCGTTCAGTACATATTATACCAAAGATATCCAAGCAAAAAAAAAACACTGATTAAAGTGATTTTATTTTGACCTAAAATAATAAAAAAAAAACGCGGCGGGCGCGGGCCGTGACGTGGTCACGTGAGCCTGCACATTTGTAGTATCAGAATTATGAGATAACAAAGACGTGGATGTGTTTATGTATTGGGTAATCAACATTTTTACAGCATTATTAATAAATATTTACACACGACGTATACCGGAGTTATAACGCTTTTGGCCAAATACAAATGTAAATCTTTATTAGTAAGTCTGTAAATGTACTTTCGTTAGCAGATTTTTTTTCTTTTAAGTGTCTAATGCGTTATTCTTATTATTTTTTTACCATTGTCCTTATTTTGATGGTCTGAATTTTTTCTAAAAGTTTGTCCATCTATTTTAACGGGACCTTTTTCCAACACTTTTGCATCAATGATGAAAATGAACTGAGAATTTACTAAGTACAAAATATATACCTCTCAATTATCTGCATTTTAGATGTTATTAGTTTAAATTTAAATTTACCTGCACCAATAAAAACTTGGCCAACATTTAATATACCTACTAGCGAGCCGCCCCTACTCCGCTCGGGTTTAATATAGTATAAATATTTGACATGTTGCCACATCAGTACCTATGTACTGATGTGGCAACATGTCAAATATTAATATATTATATTATCTTAAAGAAACTATCAACTGCATACGGCTATATTTAGTAAATAGGTATAGTAGAATTTAAATTTAAGTAGATCTAGAAAGAAAGAAAGAAAGAAAGAAAAACGTTTATTTGGACACACTTCGTGAAACACAGAAACAAAAGAAAAAAAAAATTAAAATAATGTTTTAAAACAAAAGTGTGTGCCTCACGGCTGCGCCAAAAAGGTTCATTTCAGCATTAAATGCCAGACAGATGCTGCCTGACGCTGGTTTTGATATCCATTTGCCATCTTAAGACTTAAATCCTCAAGATCATTCCCACCTCAGCATAACATACTAAAAGATACAGATCCTTCTAGCTCAGATCAACATGTATGTACGCGCAGCCGGCGACGTGTAACGTGCAATTTAACGGATTTACGCGAACTCCGTGAAATTGCCCACACTTGTGGCACAGATGCTGGGCAGATTTTGATATACAATGTTATTAGGTAACGTTATGTGGAACATGGAAAATACACGGGTTTAATATTTGGATACAAAGGATACTCGTACATTTCCGCGAAATAATGATGACATGCAAAATAAAGTGACAACGTTTTACGAATTTATATACACTTCTGGACACATCTTTTGGCCCACCTTGTATTTTCAGTTTCGTTTGCTCCTAGCTAAAATTTTATATTAGGTCGAGCAAAAAGTTTTTATGCAGTTTTGAACCTGGCACATTCACAATTTCATTCAATAGTCTTTTTTTGAATTTCGAACACAGAATTTAAAGAAACAAAAGACAATTTGGAGCCTGTTTGTTGATATCAAACAATCGAATACTAAGAAAACTTGGTTTTATTGGTTTACTTGGATTTAATTCTTGAAAAAGTGATTGATATCTTTGGTTTTGCAACAAACATTACTTATTCTTAACATTAAGGTGAGGTTCTATCAATAATCTATGGATACTACACCTGAAGTCGCCGCCCAACCTGTGGCACTTATTCAGGCCGGACACAGCCAAAGAAACGTGAGTGCTCAACTTAATTTAAGTCGATCTGCGGTCCGAAATGTTTATCGGAGGTACCTAGAGACTGGCGGCTTTGTTCGTCGCCAAGGAAGGCCACGATCTCGGGTCACAACTGAAAGACAGGATCGATTCATCGTGACGACCAGCTTGAGAAATCGTCACCTTACCTCCATTGAGATACAAAACCAACTTTACGACTTCCACGGAGTATCTGTGAGCGCTCGAACTGTTCGAAGAAGGTTAAAAGAACGCGATATGGTACCACACAAGCCAGCTAATGGCCCCAAACTAACGCGAGCCCACCGAACAGCGCGCCTTCATTTCGCACGCAGTCATTTAAATTGGACACAGCAAGATTGGAGCCGTGTACTCTTTTCTGATGAGTCTAAAATTGTGTTACATGGCAATGATGGAAGGAAGAAGGTCTACCGACGTAAGGGAGAGCGTTTCGCACAATGCTGCTTTGATGAGAGGGTTGCTTATGGCGGTGGCTCATGGACTGTCTGGGGCGGTATATCCGCGAGCGGCAAAACTCAACTTGAGGTTGTTACAGGACCACGGCTGCCAACATTAAATGCTGAAAGGTACATTCGTGAGTGCTTAGAACCTCACGTGATACTGCGTGATACCATACGCGGACTATGTGGGCCCAAATTTCCTTTTTATGCATGATAATGCAAGAGCCCATGCGGCCGGCATCGTCAGGTAATATCTTCGGGATGTCAACATCACAGTTATGGACTGGCCAGCCAGAAGCCCAGACATGAACCCTATTGAGCACATGTGGGACGAGCTAAAAAGACGTGTTAGGGCTCGTCAGCCAGTTGCCCAGACGATGCAGGAGTTGAAAACTGCCATAGAAGAGGAATGGGAGATGATCCCTCAAAATTTCATAGAGCGGTTGACAAACTCTATGCCTAATCGTATGAGAGCTGTGGTAGATGCCCATGGAGGCAACACGCGTTATTAAATTAAACCTTTATTTGATAAAACATGTTTTTTATTCAAAAATCAATTGCCTTTAACAAGGCGCATATCCGACTTGTTAGGCGTAGCTCCATGTCGTATGGTATTCTGAATTCAAATTTAAAACAATACGATCGAAAAAGATGGTAAAATGTATCAGGTTTAAAACTGCATCAACAGTTTTTGTTCAATCTAGCAATCATATTTCGGTAGGGGCCATCGAAACCTAAACTCTAAGGTGGGCCAATAGATGTGTCCAGAAGTGTATATTTTTTAAATGCTTTGCAATATCGACACAGCTTAATATTTCTCTGAATTCATTTCATAAGCACACTAACATTATAAAGGCAAAAGTTTGTGAGTGTGTGTGTTTGTATGTTTGTTACTTCTTCACGCTCAAACGGCTCGACAGATTTGGATGAAATTTGGTATGTAGATAACTTATACCCTGGATACATAGGTTATTTTTATCCCGGTCTACGCGGGTGAATCCGCGGGATGCAGCTAGTAAGTTATAAACTAACATGATGACTGTGTTATTTAATAACTTATATACAGGGTGTACCAGAAAGGTGTGGTCAGGGTGTGGTACAGACCATCAAACTGCACGACTTTCTTAATGGGACCAACATCGTATTCGCGAAAAAATAATTGGTCGTCCCAAACATTTGCGTCCTACTAGGTATTGATGTTTTCTATGGGACAGTTAAATTTGAGCACATCTTTCTGGTACAGCCTGTACGTATACAGGCTTATTGGTAAAACACCAGCAACCTCTTAAGGGGTCATTGTACTCATCATTATGAACAACTATTACTATGGGACCGAACCTGAAATCGCGAAAAAAAAATCAACTGTTCAGTACATTTATCTACATCAAACTCGTCAAAATGTAGGGAGCAGCTGATTTTTTTTCGTGATTTCAGGTTAGGTCCCATAGTAAAAGTTGTTCATAATGATGAGTACAATGACCCCTTAAGGGGTTGCCGGTGTTTTGCCAATAACCCTATATTCTATACAGTTATATCAAGCGGAAAGTTATACAACGTAACTCCTTCTCTCTCCTTATGTTTCATTTAAAGGCAGACACTGAGCTTCCCTTGTACTGTGACCATGATTGGTTTACTCACATCAAACAGATCCAATAACTAGACGACGTAGCCGCCATTTAAATACTTGTTCCTAAAAACAATCACTACCCACTGCTCACAATTCGTTTACCAAACCGAAGAATTTCATACAACAAACCTACTCCTTCTATAGCTAGGTTTTGCAACGGTCCGCTAAAAAGGAACTCTTCAAAACCGCACCGTACCCATACAACCGTAGGAGTTCTGTCATCCGTGCTACAATTTGCGCGTCCGTTGTAAAATTGCGTACACGCGCGGAAACCAACAGGCGGTATTCGGTACTTCGGTTGTCATGTTTTGTGAACGTTGTGTGCGCGACTGCCTTTTATTTGTCAAGTTTTTAGGGTTCCGTAGTCAACAAGGAACCCTTATAGTTTCGCTATGTCCGTCCGTCTGTCTGTCCGACCGCATCTTAGCTCAGAGACTCTTAGTACTAGAAAGCTATAATTTGGCATGGATATACATATTCATCACGCCGACAAAGTAGTACAATTAAATCATGAAAAAAAAAGTTGGGTGTTGTTGGATAGGTCTTGCAAAAATATTGCGGGTTTGTAAAAACAATTTTTCGATTTAGGAATCCGTTTCTGAAATATTAAGCTTTAAAGTGCAAATTTTTGTTAGAGTCAAGTGTCCCCAAAGCTAGCTAAACAGTTAGTTTTGGATGGGTGAAAAAATTCACGGTGGTAGTATATATGTATAACGAAATTAAAAGAAAAACTATCACAGCTAAGTAGGCTTTTCAAGTTTACGAGTAATAGTCAACCAACTTGTAAAATGTACTTGGAACAGTAAAAATTTCGTACAAAGTCCATTAAAAATGACCTATATAACGTTGTTAGTTGTGTAAAACAGGTAAAAATATAAGATTATGACCCATGTAAAAATTTACAAAAATAAAAACATAACATTATTATTAATAATGATTTCTAAATTAATAATATTTACGCTCGAATAACGACGGGCGGCGCGGTGGCGTGCACTACGGAACCCTATTACTGCGCGTGTCCCGACACGCACTTGGCCGGTTTTTTAAATGTGAAATAACGTGTTATTTTGTCTAGATGTTATTATAATGGGGAGAGACACTGCCAATTTAACCCGCTAGAGTCGCATCGTCGCTGGTGTTGTTGTTTTAGGGTGAGAGCGCGTTTACTTTTTAATAACCTTGAAAACCTCCAACAGTTATTCAGTTGACGGTTACCGGCGAAAATAGCGTCATCTATAATTAGTTTTGCCTGTTCCTTCCGATTATTGCATTTCATAAACGCGCGTTTATCATCACAACTTAAACCTTTTTAGGGTTGCGTACCCGAAGGGCCAAACGACGGCTCCGTTTGGACCCTTCGGGTAAACTGTCACTCACGTGTCCGTCTGTCTGTCGTCTGTCACATAGGTTTTACAGCCAAACGGTTGGAGAAGAAGAAGAAGAAGATATTGTTACGACTATGTGTGAAATGACTATGATTTGTTCTAATTGCAGAATTAAAGTACCAGAACGGAAACGTGTTGTGCTAGGCTGGAATAAGCATGTTCGTGGTGCTCACGAGGTTGCCAGGCTTTCCTTTCAAACTTGGTTACTCTACGGTAAGCCTGCAAGTGGACCTATCTATAATAGCATGGTGGAGTCTCGGCGTCGTTTCAAATCTAAGCTAAGATGGTGTCAAAATAACGCCGAGCAAATTAAGATGGATATTCTCGCATCGCAACACGCAGACAAAAATTTCTAAAGCTTTTGGAAAGGAACGAGAAAACTTAATAGTAGACCCACTGTCCCTCTAAATGTTAACGGATTAACCGAGCCGCGTGACATTGCGAACATGTTTAAAAGTCTTTTTCAGATAGAACCTACTTCCTGTGTGCCGGGGGCGCTCAGTACTGGTGAAATCAAGCCAAATTCACTTAAGCCGGCAGGCTTACCATCTTTTACTGCTAAGCAGGTATATACCGTTTTAAATAATATGACGAGGGGTAAGTCCCCAGGCCACGATGGAATTAGTATTGAGCATTTGCAGCATGCAGGGATTCATCTGCCAAGGATTCTAGCAATGTTTTATACTTTTTGTTTAAGACACTCTTACCTGCCTGATGAGTGTATGAAGACCGTGGTTGTGCCAATAATTAAAAATAAAACTGGTGATACATCAGATAACAGCAATTATAGGCCCATTTCGTTAGCTACTACCGTGGCGAAAGTGCTGGACAGTCTGCTTGATCGCATTTTAAACAACCACATCAAACTAAACGACGCTCAGTGCGGTTTTAAGCGTGGGCTGTCGACAGAAACGGCAGTTCTATGCCTCAAGCACACTGTCCGGTACTACACCGATAGAAAGACTCCGGTCTACGCCTGTTTTTTAGACCTTTCGAAAGCTTTCGATTTGGTGTCCTATGATGTGCTGCACAAAATGAGGACAGAAAATAGCCTCCCAGAAGAAGTCGTTAACATTTTTGATTATTGGTACAACAACCAAGTTAACGTTGTAAAGTGGGCGGGAGCGATCTCCAATGCGTACAGGCTGAGGTGTGGAGTAAGGCAAGGAGGTTTAACCTCGCCTCGTCTCTTCAATCTGTACGTAAACGGACTCATCGAGAGACTCGGCAACACCAAAGTTCGTTGTTCTATAGACGGGAAATACGTCAACAACATCAGTTACGCAGATGATATGTTGTTGCTGGGCTCCTCTATAAGTGCCGTTCGAATGCTCCTTGCTATATGTGTGGAATATGCCGGGGCCCATGGGCTCAGGTATAATGTAAAGAACAGTGAGCTTTTGGTGTTCCAATCACCGATTCAAATACCTGGGCCACTGGGTCTCGGATGATCTCTCAGACTACGAGGATATTGAGAGGGAGCGCCGGGCGTTGGCTGTCCAATGCAATATGTTGGCTCGTGGATTTGCAAGCTGAAGTAAAGCAGTAAAGGTTACATTGTTTCGGGCGTTTTGCCAATCTTTTTATACGTGCAGTCTATGGGTCAAATATACGCAGAAGGTAATCAACGCCCTGCGCGTTCAATACAACAGTGCCTTTAGGATGCTGATGCGGCTGCCGAGGCACTGCAGTGCGTCGGGCATGTTTGCCGATGCCCGTATTGTTGGCATCCATGCCATCCTCAGAAAGAGAGCTGCATCATTGCTAAGTCGTGCCCGCGGCAGTGGCAACAGCATTCTTAGCGTTGTGGCTGCCAGAATTGACTCCCAATATTATGGCATTGTGTGCAGTTGCATATAAAAAAGAGCAGCAACTGATGGACAAAGATTGTTTTTACTTGTTTTATTTTTCGATTATTTTGTTGTTTTATTATTTTAATGAATGTTAATATTTTAATGAATTTATTGCTATATTGTTAATTTTACATTATATAATGAATTTGAAGTACTTCTGCATGATATATAATAATAATTTACTATTTACTAACATAATGCTTAAGTATACCTACTAACAAAAACATGGATAATTGTCTGATTTAAATAAATAAAAAAAATAAAATAAATAAATCAGATTTGGTACGGAACCCTAAATGTTCGAAGTCCGACACTTGGCCGATTTTTATTAAAGACACAAGCTGTGTGCCCGATCGGATTTTCCATCGGCAAATATGGCGTACTTCCATATAAACTTTCATCCCCTATTCAACCCTTTTACGGGAAGTATTTTCAAAAATCCTGTTTTAGTTCTCACTTTTGTTATCAGTGGCGTAGGCTGTGCGCTGTCTGTCAGTGAATGAATTTAAGATTTTTACTTTTTATAGAATAAAGGTCAGAAGACGACAAGCTAGTGATTAGCAACAATTACAGAAACAATTATAAGGCCATTGTGTCTCGCGCAGATCTCCGTTACGAAGAGTTAACCCTAGGGTTAATTAACCAATAATTAGGATAAAACTGATGAACCAAGAACGTTAATGGCTAATTCTTGGTTCATATACATTGAAAATTAAAGTGCCGAATTGAGTAAAAAAAATAAAAGCTTTTAAAGTTTTTCTAGCTCCCCTCCACTGTAATTTATGGCCCGCGAATGGGAAGCTTAAATTTTTTTGAGTGTATAGTTGTCTTCATGTCGAACACTTTCGCAAAATGTCACAGCCAGCAAACGCATAGTAGGTATTCGAGAAAAAAAGTCCTAAATTAACAAAAGTAATAACTTATTTACGTATTTTAATTGACATTTTACCACAGATAATGTACGAATTTCACTCCTAGGTTGTTCCGTACGTTCAGACAAAGTGTCAACAGATTTTAATGGTTTAGACAGTTGTTCTTTTTTATGATAACCTAATAAATTACACATCAAACCCACATAACAAACAAAACTTACACATCTCGACTTACTAAAAAGGCAATGAGAACTTAGGATGCAAGAGCGAGCGTAGCGAGCTCGGGATTTGGGGCACCCGTAATCGAAACAGGTTGAAGGGGCTAGCGGGGTCTAGTGAGCGAGCGAACAAAGATCCCGTGGTTATTTCTTTTTAAACCATTGAGCCCCAAGAAGTGAGGCTTCATCGACTACGCCTTAATTATTATTCCTTGGAAACAAATTTAGACCCGCCACATGATCTTCCCCATCCTTAATACTCCCACTATCTCGCCAATTCTGAAGAGCTTGTGGCTAAGTAATAACAGCCGCACGGGTCGATCCATCAGGTTAAGCTACGCTTGCCGGGGTTGTCCGTGGATGGGTGACCATCTTTATATACCAAGACCCCTCCGTGCCTCGGAAAGCACGTTAAGCCGTTGGTCCCGGCTGTCATTCGTGGATCTTTGACAGTCGTTACGGGTCATCAGAAGCCCGAAAGTCTGACTACCAGTCTTACCAAGGGGTATCGTATTAACCAGTTACTGGGTTGTGGAGGTCAGATAGGCAGTCGCTTCATGCAAAATATTGGTATTCAGCTGCATCCGGTTAGACTGGAAGCCGACCCCAACATAGTTGAGAAAAGGCTAGGCAGATTGATTTTATCTCGTCAATTCTGGAGGAAACTATGGCAATTTTTTTCTGGGCACCTATGGTTTTGCTGGCTTTAGGGTTTTCAAAAATACATTAAAAAGGGTTTATTCTTCCCAAAAAAAAATTGCTACTATAAAAAAACACGAGGCCATAATGTCAGTACTTCCGTTATTTAAAGGGAAACCAAAAGCCACCAAAAGGGCACCTAGCTCATGATACCACTATAAAAGTTCGGTTTTTTGGTAAATCTTTCATACAAAATGTGTCAAATACACACTTCTGACAAAATTAGGATCCTAGTAAACCTTCAATTAATATTATTTCCTTTGTGTCGCGCGTTCAAACACATTTCCACATCCACAACTAAGTTCAATTCTGCCGTTATATTTATTAGTGCTAAAGCTTTCGCACTAAATCCTTTGTCTCAATATGTCTTGTGAGTACGCCATAATATACCAGTACTTTGGCATTCAATATATTTATTGAATGCCTAGTATTGTTACAGAGTATAGTGACGACAGAAGGTTTAGTCAATACTGTGTGTGGCAAAATATTGCTAACATGTACGTTAGTAATAAGGTCGAAAAGTGTATTAAATTAATATGAATTACTACTTCGTTAGTTGATTACATTTTTCCAAAAAACATCTTTTCATTTAACAATCTTAAAACTTCGGTCCCGTGTAGTGTGAGCGAGAGACGAGACAAAATACGATAGCCCTCTTAAAATAGTGGCTTAGTATCCAGTAACTGGACGAGCGAGCTCTGCTCGCGTGAAATTAGAATAAACGAATATTCCCTGTTAGGAGACCTAGCTAGATCGATTTTTCGCCCCCGTAAACCCCTATCATCGAAATCTTCAGAGCCGTTTTCGAGAACGTGATTACAAATTACATAAAAAAAAAGCTAAGCAATTACACAATTGTTTATTATCCTGAGGAAATAAAAATAAAATGCCTATATACAAATATTGCTCATCAGGGTGGCACCATCGACGCTCAACCTGTTACCATGGATATGACATGATTCTGAGCCCCCATGCGTTGAAATTTATCGTCCATTATTAAAAAAAAAACACAGCTGTTTCCTAAAAAAGAGCCAAAACCTACGCGGTCAAAATTTATGGAACAGCAATTTTTTTTTGTACTCATGACAACAAACAACTTTTACTATGGGACCAAACCTGAATTTGCGAAAAACAAAACAGCTGTTCCTTACATTTGTATTTTACAAATTTTTATTTTTGAATACAATTCTATTCTATTCTAAATTTTTGTTCACATAACTCGTCGAAATGTAGGGAACAACTAGCTTTGTTTTCGCGATTTTAGATTTGGTGTCATAGTAAAAGTTGTTTGTTGTCATGAGTACAATCGCGTGTTTAAGTATCGGTCACTATCAAGGTTTATGGGGGCGAAAAAACACAGCTGTTTCCTAAAAAAGTCGCGGTAAAAAGGTATGGAACACCATTTTTTTTTTAATAACAGATGAAAAATTTCGAGTCAGAGGGGTTCGGAATCATGTACTCGATCATTTGGTAACACGTTGTGCGTCAATTTTCCTACCACCCTTTATTATAATAGGTCTTTACCTATGAAATTGCCGTTTTGTATGAAAAAATTTAATCGAATTTTTTTCATGCATTTTTTATTTGTATTAATCGAAGTAATCACCCATGCAATCAATGCATCTTTGCCAACGCAGTGGCAGTTTATTGATGCCCTTCTTAAAGAAATCAGCTGGACGGGAGGCAACAAATTCTTCAAAGGCATTTTGTACTGCCTCTCGGGTATTGAATTTTTTTCCCGCCAAGAAGTTATCCAAATTCTGGAAAAAGTAGTAGTCTGTAGGCGCAAGGTCTGGTGAGTTGGGCGGATGACGGAGAGCTTCCAACCCCAGTTCTTGCAACTTGGAGACCGTCTGCTGTGCAGTATGAGGTCGCGCGTTGTCGTGCATGAGCAGCGGAGACGAGCGATTGACCAATGCTGGTTGGAGATGTGCCAGCTTCTCCATCATTGTGTTCAGTTCTTCACAGTACACATCTGAAGTAATGCTCACCCCGTTTGGTAAGAAGCTGTGATGAATCACACCGGCGCTAGACCACCAAACAGTGACCATCACTTTTCTAGGGGTAAGTTTTCGTTTAGGGCATTGTTTAGGTGCTGAACCAGGATCCAACCAACTTGCTGAGCGCTTGCGGTTATCAAACAGAATCCATTTTTCATCGCAGGTAACAATGCGGTTCAAAATTCCTTCATTTGTGTGTCTGTTGAGCAGTGCAAAGCACATCTCGACGCGTACTTCGCGCTGGCGATCATTGAGTTCGTGGGGCACCCATTTGTCAAGCTTTTTTACCTTGCCAATTTGACGCAAATGGACCAATATTGTTTTGACGCTAACGTCGAAAGCTGCTGCTAATTCAGCCGTAGATTGTGTATCATCAGCTTCCACAATCGCCTTTAATTCGTCATTGTCGACCAAAGTCTTCGGACGACCGCGAGGTTCATTTTTCAGGTCGAAATTTCCAGAACGGAAGCGAGCAAACCAATAACAAGTGGTGCGTTAGTTTGTAGTGTTAGCTCCGTAAACGTCGTTGATGTTGCGTGCCGCTTGTGCCGCGTTGCTGCCACGACGGTACTCATATTCCATAATTACTCGAATTTTTAACGTATCCATGATGACGAAAAAGATTGAAATGCGATGAAAATGTAACACTAATCAATAAACAAATGACTACTTTTGGAAAAAAAATCCATGTTTTTATAATAAAATTAATTTGAAATTAGAATTCTTAGCCAAACAAAAATTATTTTGATTTGAAATGGTCAGTACTGCAGAACGGCAATTTCATAGGTAAAGACCTAATATTTCTTGTACTGTAAATGTTCACAGATTTAGTTTGCAAATCTGGAAAATCACTCCCAGAGCGGGAAAAACCTTTGCGCGTGTTAGATTAGATATAATATAACTATAAGCGTATATATATAGCTACTAGGCTAATAGCAAGCCTTAAATGTCAGAATGGTTATGGGTTATTTATTGTGTATGAAATTATTATGAATATGGTGTGTAAGGGAAGAATTTCATAAAGAAAAGCACAGAAAGACAAGACTAGATATTTATTATTTCAATTAGGCTTGTCAATAATTAT
This sequence comes from Cosmia pyralina, assembly GCA_946251885.1. NCBI lineage: Eukaryota > Metazoa > Arthropoda > Insecta > Lepidoptera > Noctuidae > Cosmia > Cosmia pyralina. The sequence continues at coordinate 22,923,416 of OX276354.1, read as the reverse complement.
TCATCTTTAATGAGAAAGCTATTGTCCGTTCGCAAAACTAGGTCTTCATGGAGAAGAAGGACAAGAAACTCCATGGAAACAGTATTATAGTATTCTATCAACACATTTCTTATATTTCCACAATTTATAGTTATCTCAAACAGTTAATTCTATCACTCAGAATAATAGCAACATAATAACAATATTTAAGGTATAATATAAAATTACGTAACTTACATGACACCTGGTAGATATATTTCACATCACAACGGCACTAGCACTAGCCACTTGAACATCCACTGAGCAACTGCCTCGAGAATGTCATTACAATCCTTTTTATATCCTACCACCCCTTCTATTTATCCCTTCCCATCAAACATCAACTGACAGTATTGTATCAATTGTTTCAAACAACCTGTTATATTAAAATAGCAATATAAATTCTAAGATATACTACAGTTACTATCAAATATTATTTAATTATTTATAGTAATAACATCTGTACGATTTTGACAAGTTAAGATTGGTATATTTTGTAAACACAATAACTAATCAAATTAGATACTTCTAAATTGGTCTCAAGCTTCGTAAATGTGACAGATGTCAATATTCAACAAACAGTTATTCTAATAATCTAAAGGTTGTTTTACAATGATTCGATGATTTTAATCACAACCGAACTAACTTCCGGAATCAAGGTAATATCAAGTATTTATTTTTTAAATAATATATTAGACACATAATAATTACATTTATCTAACACGGCCATACTGACAAGTACTTCGCTCTCGAAGTACATTAGATACCGTTTTTGTACAATTGTAATTTACTTTGGTTTTGTCATTGTCATCGTCATTTTTGTTTTGTTTTGTCAATTGCCTAGACGTGTCAAGTCCCCTCCACCCGCTGCTAGTGGGATAGACTTGCACCAAGCAAATGACCGACCAGCGGAAACACAGTCATAGTCACAGTCAGCTAATTATAATTATCTAATACGGCCATACTAACATGTATTTCGATCTCGAAGTACAAGATAATTATCATTATACAAAAACAATAATTTGAAACTTAATCACATCTTACTGTATGTGGCCAAACACCCGCCGTCGGTGAAGCTCAATCACCCGCAGTCAGTGAATGCCAGACAACAGTCAAGACAAGCTCTTTTTGTATTAATTAAATAAGTAATCAAAACAATATACCGCTCGGTCAACCTGACAATATCATTGCAAATTGTATTGATCATCCTTATTACATTTTCTATTAAATAATTGCAAATATTTAATATGGTCACTCTGTTGGTACCTCACTTTTTAGTAAAAGGCTATAACAATAAGCCAAATCAAAATTATCAAGAAACACAGATCAGTTCCGACAAAACTATAAGTTTATTTTAACAATACTATTAGTAAGCATTTTGAAAGTGAAAAATAATAAAATAAAGCCAATTATTAATAACCTTCAACCTTGTCATATTTGTTTATCAGCAAGGTATGTGATATTCGCTATTTCTTTCATAATGTAAAAATACAATCATGTTTCATTTACTTTATGACATTACCAACTTCAATTTTGTAAAGTTTCCTCCAAAGCCATTTTTTAAATTAATTTGTGATCAACAGAGCAATAATATTAACAATTTTAAAGTAACTTTCCGTGAACACTTAATCCTTTTTCGACCATACAATTCTCAGCACGTTTTCATCGTTATGATGAGGGTTGAGTCAACGACCCGCCGTTACCAATGGTTTCCAGCAGAACACGATTGCTCCAACGTTGATCATGAAAATAGCAAAATAAAATTCATTAGAAATATGTTATGTGAGACTGAGCACTATCCCACTTCTGATGTTAGATTTGATGTAATATAATTATAAGCGTATCTATAGCTACTAGGCTAATAGCAAGCCTTAAATGTCAGAATGGTTATGGGTTATTTATTGTGTATGAAATTATTATGAATATGGTGTGTAAGGGAAGAATTTCATAAAGAAAAGCACAGAAAGACAAGACTAGATATTTATTATTTCAATTAGGCTTGTCAATAATTATTCATCTTTAATGAGAAAGCTATTGTCCGTTCGCAAAACTAGGTCTTCATGGAGAAGAAGGACAAGAAACTCCATGGAAACAGTATTATAGTATTCTATCAACACATTTCTTATATTTCCACAATTTATAGTTATCTCAAACAGTTAATTCTATCACTCAGAATAATAGCAACATAATAACAATATTTAAGGTATAATATAAAATTACGTAACTTACATGACACCTGGTAGATATATTTCACATCACAACGGCACTAGCACTAGCCACTTGAACATCCACTGAGCAACTGCCTCGAGAATGTCATTACAATCCTTTTTATATCCTACCACCCCTTCTATTTATCCCTTCCCATCAAACATCAACTGACAGTATTGTATCAATTGTTTCAAACAACCTGTTATATTAAAATAGCAATATAAATTCTAAGATATACTACAGTTACTATCAAATATTATTTAATTATTTATAGTAATAACATCTGTACGATTTTGACAAGTTAAGATTGGTATATTTTGTAAACACAATAACTAATCAAATTAGATACTTCTAAATTGGTCTCAAGCTTCGTAAATGTGACAGATGTCAATATTCAACAAACAGTTATTCTAATAATCTAAAGGTTGTTTTACAATGATTCGATGATTTTAATCACAACCGAACTAACTTCCGGAATCAAGGTAATATCAAGTATTTATTTTTTAAATAATATATTAGACACATAATAATTACATTTATCTAACACGCGCAGCTTTAACGAAAACATGAGCTTTCTGTGGCGGCTTATTGTCATAATGCCAAGTTAAGTGCTCCAATGAACGATACATTGTAATAATGTAGTTTTATTATTCTTCCCAACGATGCAATAAAACCGGGATATGACTGAATGTTATAGTACTGTGGTAATATTGTATGGAACTAGATTTTTATAGAGTTTTGTACTAAAAGTATTTTCCGTTTTGGATGTGTTATTTCTGACATAGTTTTTTATTGAATTTTTTTATATTATAAGAATATTTGCGCCCGTAATTTCACTCACGTAACTGTCCGTGAGTTGCAGGAAACCAACATTAGTTTAACTGAGATTTTAAATTGATGCTGTCACTTTCTTTTTGATACAAAATGTAAGGGATGGCATGAATGAATTCATGAGTCTCCGTTAAACCGTGAGATTTAGAGTCTCCGTTAAACTAATGTTGGTTTCGTGCAACTCACGGACAGTTGCGTGAGTGAAGCCGCGGGCGCAAATAGTCTTACACTCGTATCCAGGGAGAGGCAACAGTCGCGCCCTCGCGCCCCTAGCCGCCGCAGGAGACGCCCTGGGCGGCAGGAATCCATTGCCGATTCCTGGCAACCGTAGGCGCGGGCTTGCGGATGACGAGTAATGGATAGCTCGCCGTCCTGTAAGGACCAGGCCTGGGTCGACGGCGGGTTGTGATCCACGCGCGCCTTAAAAGATGTCAGCAGTGACGGGATCCAATAGGGCCGATACCGCTGCGGTCGCGGGTTGTTCGAGAGAGATACCGTGGCCCTGGCACAGGCAACTGAAGGAACACGGGTGGGTTTTAGTCAGTAAAAGTCTGACACGTCCTCCCGCTACGCCCAGAGCGGGAGAAGTCATTTGATGACTTCCCATCCACAAAAAAAAAAGGGTTGGCATGAACTTAAAGTTTCCATTAAGCTAATGTTGGTTTCGTACAACTCAACATGTGTACCTATTCAATTGGCATTATAAAGTTAATAGAAACGTGAAGACACAGTAAGTTAGTATAATCTTCGACTTTCTACCATGAAGAACCTGCAAGAATCTTCATTCTAAATTCCATCTCTCTCTCTCATCTTTGTCGAAACTAACCGTGCATTCGCACAGCACAAAGTGAAAATTCAAAATCGTTCAAACTACTGCCTTCCTTACAAAGCTTTGTCACTGATACCACTTAAACACTCCACTTTTCGCGTCACAGGCAAAAAGCACCAACGCCCGCAGATAGGCACCGACTGTATATCGTCATGACGGCAAAAGACGTCGCTAATCCGGACTGTGTGAACCAGAACTGGATTACCGTGACGTATTTAAGCGCTTTTGTTCACGACGCTTATTTTCGTAGGCTTTTTATTGTTCGGTTTTGATATTGTTTTGTAATGTAATCGTAGGTCGGTTTGAGTTCTTATTGATCTGATGTTTAGGTACAATCAGCAACAAAAGTTGACTAAAAAAAAATCAGTTTTTAAAATCATTATTATTGAGCTAAATAGGTATTTAATTAAAATCAGAACAAAATTAAAAGAATAATTATCTAATAATACCTCTATATGAAACCTTCTTGGGCGGAGCACCGCCGTGTTCTCACGGAGGCGATCGGCGGCGGCGATCTCTCGCGTCCAAACCTGGTCCAGGCCATGGTGCGGAGCGAGAGTGCATGGGAAGCCGTCACCTCCTTCTGCGAAGCAGTAATGCTCGCGAAGGAGGAAGCGGACCACGTGAGGGAGAGGCAACAGCCGCGCCCTCGCGCCCCTAGCCGCCGTAGGAGACGCCCTGGGCGGCGGGAATCGATTGCCGATTCCCGGCCACCGTAGGCGCGGGCTTGCGGACGACGAGTAATGGGCAGCTCGCCGTCCGGTAAGGACCAGGCCCGGGTCGACGGCGCGTTGTGTTCCACGCGCGCCTCAAAGAGATGTCAGCAGTGACGGGGTCAATTGGGCCGATGCCGCCGGGGTCGCGGGTAGTTCGAAAGAGATACCGTAGCCCTGGCACGGGCAGCTGAAAGAGCATGGGTGGGTTTTAGTCAGTAAAAGTCTAACACGCCCTCCCGCTCTGCCCAGAGCGGGAGAAGAAGTCATTTGATGATTTCCCATCCACAAAAAAAAAAAAAAGGGCCGCCAAACCTTACTTATTTCCCAACTAACAAAATGTGTGGGATAGACTAGTGTTAGTATGTACTTACGTACGGCCAATTTTTTAGGTATCAGGTACCAAAGTTACCTAAAAATATTACTGACTTTTCTTAAAGTCTTACTGTTATTATGTATATTTTACAAAATATTGTTAATAATTAATAATCAATACTGTCAGACACTTCCCGTCGGCGGTATATTCCGCCAGACGCTTTAAAACTCGTAAAAAATGACGTCATCTTACTTAGTGCCTATTTTTGTTTGTGATATGCTATCAATAATCAACATTACAAGTTAACTAAGCTAACAAAAGCTGATTATAAAACCAGCAAAACACGGTAGTTAGTTTAAAATGCGAAAAATATACTGAAAAATTGTATTCCCGACAAAATTCCATTCACAAATTCAAAAATCACGAATACGCCCGTACTAAATAATTACGAAACCACTTCACCACGCTCATCGAGAAAATATCCAGCATAAAAATCGCTGAATGCATCCGACTACAGCTTTATGAAGCGCTGTAAAATCAATAACTCGGAAATGCACCACTAAGATTTCTGTGAAGATGGCTTAGTAAAAGCCGCTGATAACTCTTCGAGTTGGAATGACTTTCATTTTATATCTGAGGGATAAAATGCTTGGATATAAATGTATTTTTACGTGTCTGTTTATGGCTTTGTATTGAATGGGATTGCAGCCCTGACACGGTTTGGTTAAAGTGATTGCGTATCTTATTGTGATCCCGGTTTGCAAGCTGTTGTGAAGGAATTGTATTGCATTATGTTCATTCTTAACTTTCGTATTAAATTTTACACACTTAGCAGATCCCTTACTAAAGGGGGATGCGCTAAGGTAGCCTGCGAAATTCAAATTTTCTTACGTTTTTGCAATTTGCAGGTCAGTGTCAGGTTGTATGTTGACTAAAATATGATTCGCGGCAGTAACTAATATGGCTTTTCAGAAGTATAATTATTATAATCAGCAATACAACTCCATAAGTTAGAATTGACCTCAAATCTCGCGTTTTCATGAAATCATGAGGTTTGAGGTCAATTCTAACTCATGGAGTTGTATTGCTGATTCTAATGATTATAATTCTATAAAGCCATATTAGTCACAGCCGCGAATCATATTTTAATCAACATACAAAACACGAAAGAAAATTTGAATTTCACGGGCTACCAGCGCATCCCCCTTAATATGTTGGAGTCAGGGTAGTGAAACGATTGTACTTTATTTCATCGTTCTCCTGCCCTTATCCCAAATTATTTGTGGTCGGCGCAACATGTCTTTTTCTTCCATACTTCTCTATTAGTCGTCATCTCGTTAGTCACCCCCTTTCTAGCCTATATCCTCTTTCACACAGTCCATCCATCGTTTCTTTAGTCTTCCCCTACACTTATTGCCATCCACATTCATATTGAAAACTTTCCTCATGACATTTTCCTCATAAAACAATAGTACTTATTGGTTCACAAATGCAGTTCCGTCTTCAGTATGGGTTATGAAATTGCTAAATCGCCGATCACCGATGTTAAAAGCAGCATACGTCAGTGAGAGTGCCATAACCGTTATGTGCATTTTTTGACATTTTCTTTTTCGCTAAATGGCCTTAAAATCCAATTGCAAATCGATTACAAAAACAACTGTGCTATTTTCCTCTAGAAATCGATTTGACAAAATCTAAGTGCACCTTATTTTCATTTCTGGCAATGAAAAATTGGTTATGTGTTTCTTTTTATTGGTTATCGCAAGACAATTCTAATAAGTGCATCAAAGTGGCTAAAAAAATATTTTTTGAATGTAAAACATTTTATAATTTTCTCATTTCATAGATATTTTTTGCCACCATACTTCATTTTTTAATTTATTGTTAAGTCCATCAATCAAATATGTTGGGGTCGGCTTCCAGTCTAACCGGATGCAGGTGAATACCAGTATTTTACATGGAGCGACTGCCTATCTGACCTCCACAACCCAGTAACTGGCTAATACGATACCTCTTGGTAAGACTGGTTGTCAGACTTTCGGGCTTCTGACGACCCGTAACGACAGTAAGTCGACAATAAGATAAGTCCATCAATCATTAAATAAAATAGTTTATTGTCTCCCCTGAAAACTTGACTAAAAACGCATAGAGGTTTTGGTAAGCGCAATTATCGTTAATTGCGCTTTTTGTCTGCTAACGTCCTTATTACATAGCCACACATTTTAAGCTGCAGTACATCCTTATGAACTAGGGTCCTCCTACTAATCAAATAAAGCGATGATCACCTCTTCTAATTTAAGCTTGGTTTTGGTGCAAACCTGATTTTTCAGCAACTTAAAGCGATCATTATCATCATCACTGGTGGACATAAGCCTCCCCCAAGCACCGCCACTTCGACCGGTTCTGTGCTTCCCGCATCCAGCGTTAAAGCAATAAATCCAAGAAATTATTCCTTCTTGACAAGTAAAAGACTAGGTATTTTATCTGAAATAGTAAACTCGACTTTGATAGCCCGGTTATAATATCGTAATAAAAAAATATTGCCAGCTAATAAAAACAAGAGAAGGTATACTTTATCAAAACAGCCGCTCAAGTAATTGACGATCGTTAAATAAATTGCCTGGTAAATGCTTTACCTATGAAAACTTACTTTATTTGAGTACATAATTTAGATAAATAAAATTAAGAAGTTTAGTTGAAAAGGGAATAGAGACAACTTCATAAAAATTACCTATTATTTGTTATTGACTTGACGAGGCATTACAATTAACCTAATTTAAATAAATAATAAAATGCGTGGACAAAACTCTAGGCAGAAGATCTCGTTGCCAAGCTCATAAAAAAAAAACATTTTCGTTATTAAGTTGTATGAAAAAGGAACTTGTGGCTAAATAATAACAGCCGTATAGGTCGATCCATCAGGTTAAGCTGCGATTGCCGGGGTTGGTCCTTGGATGGGTGACCATCTTTACATACCGAGACTCTTCCGTGCCTCGGAAAGCACGTTAAGCCGTTGGTCCTGGTGGTCATTCGTGGATCTTTGACAGTCGTCACGGGTCGTCAGAAGCCTGAAAGTCTGACAACCAGTCTTACCAAGGGATATCGTATTACCCAGTAATTGGGTTGTGGAGGTCAGATAGGCAGTCGCTCCATATAAAATACTGGTATTTAGCTGCATCCGGTTAGACTGGAAGCCGACCCCAGCATAGTTGGGAAAAGGCTAGGCAAATTGATGTTGTATGAAAAAGCTTGGCCCAAAAAAACGGCAACCCGAATAATACGACTAAGCTTTATACTCCAAGGAGAGAGAGAGGTACAAAAGAGGTTTGTCAGAATCTGTATCCTCTAGTAGAAACAAAGACTTACCGATAGGTATTATATGACATATTCTTTCTACATTGTTCTCACATGTATATTTTCAACATGAACGATGTAACCAATGTACACACATCAAAAGTGTCTAGGGATCAACATATATTTTTGCAATAACTTTTCTCCTGATTGATATTAATTAAAATTTTCTTTAAGGATTCATCAAATAAAGTGTTTTCGTTTGTCACAGTAACGATAAACCAAGTCACCTTTGCATTAATAAAGAAATTTGCCATTTTCCTAATAAAGGGGTTTTTGACATTTGAACCACTAACATTAAAGTTCGAAAAAAAGACTGAAATAACAGTTTTCTTTAAAATTTTATTGGGTAACTTAAACAATTAATAATCCGTGTTTCTACCGCGAACACTAACAACACAAGAACATCGGTTTGGCATACTCAAAATGAGTTCATCCAAATCACGCTGTGGAATGGCCGCCCATGTTCGTTGCAACAACAAAAAAAGGTCTTCTTGCGACTGGATACCCTCCATATTCGGCAGAGCTCTTCTCTGTAGCATATCCCATGCATGCTCAATCGGGTTCAAGTCTGGCGACTGAGCAGGCCAGGGCAGGACATTGATGTTAGCTGCGGCGAGAGTCTGTCTTACAACTCTTGCGGTGTGCGGTCGTGCATTATCATGCATTAACTGAAATAAGGGACCGATTTGCACTTGTAGAGGAACGATGACGTCTGATACAATCGTCTCAGCATAAATTTGAGCGTTGAGGTTGCCTCTGATCCAAATCAACTCAGTTCTTCCGCCGATCCAAATACCCGCCCATACCATGATGGTTCCACCACTATAAGGATGGACTTCCTGGCAGGATTTTAATCGCTGTTGGCGTCCAGGGGTTCTCCAGTGTCGTATACGTCTTGTATCCGGTCTCATACCAAAACGAGACTCATCAGAAAAGCACACGGAACGCCATTGTTCTTCTGCCCAATTTCTGTGTTCAAGAGCCCATTAATATCGAATCCTACGATTGTGCATTGCTATAGGTGGTACCCGTAGCGGTCTTCGGGAATGAAGGTTCACTTCATGCAAGCGGTTTCTGACTGTTTGGTCGCTAATTAAGTTCCCTGAAGAGTGATGAAGCCTCACGGCTAACATCATGGCGGTTATAGTTGGAGCTCTTCGAGTTAAGATTTGAATGTATCGGTCTTGTCTCCGTGTGGTGCAGCGATACCGTCCTCCATGGCGCTCAGCCACGGTACCAGTGCTTCGGTAACGTGTCCAAAGTCGACTGATAACACTCTGACTTGTATTCAGAGCTAAAGCCACAGTACGTTGCCGGGAACCAGCTTCTATCATTCCCACGGCTCTGAGCATTTCTTCCTGCTTAAATGACGTCGCCGCTCCATAATAACGTTGGTTTTAATCAGTAGTAGGGAAACAGTAGCACTAATAATGTCTTCAATGCGTTGTATGTTTTTATAGGGAAAATATTGACAGCTGATTTTCATCTTTTACTCGAATTTGATTCACAGTTCCTGATTCAAATTATGAAATGCACCAAAAAGGATCCATATAAATTTATAAAATCATAAATTTATTACAAAGCCACATCTCAATCTCAAGAAATCCGCATAAAAATGCTTGATCCCTAGACACTTTTGATGTGTGTATTTTGTAAAAATATTATGATTTAAAAGAGTGTCCGTGGAGTTTCTTGCCCGTTCTTCTCCATAGGGATCTACTACGCTTTGGAATGGGCAACTACTCGTAGCTTCATCTTTCTGACTGACCGACCCATTGACAATTCAAAAGTGCCTGTAATTGGTTTATTTGAAATAAATGCTTTGAGTTTGAGTTTGACATTCTTTAAATAATAGTAATAAATTACAATATATTACACAAATTACATGTCATCGTATGACTATGAACTTCGTTAGTTTATAATCTATCTCGCGAGATTATAAACTACCGAAAAATTGTGAACTGCAACAAACCATTTACAATTTAACGCATTATTGTTCGATAGTTTATCTATCCATGGCAAACCGACAAATTGTGAACTGCGCTTCGCTGCGCGTACCTTGCGCTAGTACTGAATAGTCAAGTCAATCAATCTGCGTAGCCTTTTCCCAACTATGTTGGGGTCGGCTTCCAGTCTAACCAGATGAAGCTGAATTATTTTACATGGAGTGACTGCCTATCTGACGTCCATAACCCAGTAACTGGACTGGATAACACGATACCCCTTGGTAAGACTGGTTGTCAGACTTTCGGGCTTCTGACGACTGTCAAAGATCCACGAATGACAGCCGGGACCAACGGCTTAACGTGCTTTCTGAGGCACGGAGGAGTCTCGGTATGACTATTAATCGTCAAGTAAATGCGATCAACTTGATGAAGCGCTCACTCTACTCGCGCGCGGTTTGTTACTGTTCTAACCTAACCTTTTTTTTTTTTTTTTTTTTGTTGCCGGGGTGGAAAATCCTCATGGATGTCCCCCGCCCTTGGGTGAGAGGAGGGGTCTGTCAGACTCTTACTGACTAAAAACCACCCCAGTGTTCCCTTCCCACACCTGGACCGGGGATCATGGGAACTTGGGCGCCTTCCACGATCCCCGGCTAGTGCCGGCCCGCATTTGCGGGCCTCCTCAGGCCTGCGAGGGGAGTGAGGTGCAGGACTCCCCCCGCAACGTCCAATAGGGGCGCGCGCGGAACACTACGCGCCACCGCCTCGGGTCCAGCTGGATGGGGGCCGGCGGACGTCCCCGAGTCCACCGTCCCTCCGGACCTGTTTACGGGGGCTGGAAGGGGGCGTTGTCCGCCCTCCGCCGACGCCCGGGCCGCCTTCTGCGGGTCGGGAGAGTCGTCTCGATCTCCCTCTCCCTTTCCGCAGCCTCCTTCCGCGAAATGACGGTAACCTAACCTAACTCATGTAATCGGGGTGCATTGGCTTAGTTCCTGCGACTAATTCGGCTACCCCAAGATCTAGCAATCAGGGACGGTTCACAATTTTACGACTAATAAAATCGGACAGATCGTGAACCCTGTCGGTAAGTTCAGGTTCGTTCACAATTTGACGGTTCGACATGGATATATTATAAAATATCGAAAATTAATACGTTATAATATTGTCAGCAGTCTAAGGTACAGTTCACAATTTATCGACAATTCACAATCTCACGAGATAGATTATAAACTAACGGTGGTGTTCACAATCATAAAATTTGTCAATAGTTACGAGTAATGTGTGTAATGTCACTGGACATTTGACACATTACCTATTGTTAAATTTTACACAAGCTCAGTTTTAAAAAAATACGTTAAATAAAGTAAAAACCGACTTCAAAAATCAAAAACGATAAAATAACTTTCATAAAAAACTTAACAGCTTCTGAAGTCGGTGCCAAGCTAAGGTGCATTAAAGAAAAGTTATTTTATTCGTTTTTGGTTTTTGAAGTCGGTTTTTACTCTTTTAAAATAATTTATTTTTCCATTTTTAATTGAATATACAATTACATAAGTAAGCCCAAGACGAACGAAAAGAAGAATCTTCAAAATCGGCTTACAAATGCCGGAGATACATTTATACATAGAACTTCGTTCATAATGTATTATATACTAAAACCTTCCTGAATGTATGTAGATCACGTTATTGAAAGAATCATCAAAATTGGTTTATTCGTTTTTGAGAAAATCACGGACAAACAAACATCTATACATACATACATACGAGTCGAACACAGAACCTCCTTTTTTGAAGTAGGTTAAAAAAACTCCATTGTTCTTATTTTAGTTAAAGTTTTTTCATTAATTGGACCTGGTTAGTGCTCACCTTCGAAGATAGATAGGGAATTGCTCACGCTCTTTCAAAGCTTTGAAGGTTGCAATAATTATTTCATTCATTCCCCGCTCCGGGGACTTTTTACATTTCAGGGGCTTTGGAACTTCTAAACACCATAATGAGCTTTGATTTATTTAGAACTAGCGACTCGGTCCTGCTCCGCGCGGTTTTTACGACTTGTTATAACATAAAGGTTTATATATTATTAACACTGCCCGATCCGGGTATCGAACTCAAGACCTTATGCTCAGCAGTTGCACTTGCGATTACTAGATAAACGCAATTATTATGTTTTATGATCCTGTAGGTGTGAGAAACTACAACTCCACAAAATACTTACGTCTACAAATTTATTAATTGGTACCTACAGGGCTTTTGTGCTCTGTTATCACACTAATATTATAAAGGTGAAAGTTTGTGAGTGTGTATGTGTGTGTGTGTGTTTGTTACATCTTCGCGCTAAAACGGCTGGAGTGATTTGATTGAAATTTGGTATGTAGATAGTTTATACCCTAGATTAAAACACATAGGCTACTTTTTATCCCGGTCAACGCGGGTGAAACCGCGGGGCGCAGCTAGTAAACTATGTTTTAGAATGCAGCAGCATATTTCGGGTTATTCCACAAATCCCATTGACAATTCCCATCAATGGGGATTTGTGAACTTTTTGTCCACAAATACCCATTATGACCTCAATGAGACGTTAATGGGGATTTCTGGACACAAGTATAGAAATCCTCGTCTGTTTAAAAATAAAATACAAACAACATAATTATATAATGATCACGAAGTCCTTATACGAGATCACTACAACGTTTGTAAATTAGTACCTATACTTAGGCCCCTGCACAGATTAATACAGATGGGACACTCCGCAAAATCATTTAAATAAACAGCGACTCTTGCTACGACAACATAAAATGCAATTCAGATCGCACAACGCCTCATTACCTACAGTTATATTCACCTACTAGCTGCTGCCCGCGACTTCATCCGCGTGCTTGTTCCCTCGACCCACCCCGTCGCATCGCATTGCGTGCCCGCGTTATTACTTCGTTTTCGCTTAGTGTTTTTTCTGACTTTTTTTCTTTTAGTTCGCCACGTAAAGGTCCTAGAGTGATGTTAAATATGCCTACGTATAGCCTTCCTTTAGATTTGGGCTACAAAATGCAAAAAGATTTTTTAAAGTCCGACTGGTAGTTCCAGAGATTAGCACGTTCGTTCACCGCATCCCCTTCCCGCTAACCTGTCCCTCCCACTCTCACACCCGCTTCACCACATCCCATTCCCCCTCTATTTCTCACTACCCCGTCCCCTCCCCCTCACCCCTCACCTACCCTTTCTCTCACCAACCCCTGCCCCTATGCTCCTCCCCTCTCCCTCCTCACCACCCATCCCCTCCCTCTCCCCTCCCCTTCCCCCTCCCCCTCTGACCCTCCCATCCAGGGTAGTTTTGAAAAACTATTAATGACAAACTTTATTACTTAGGCAAGAATCTGTTCCAAGTTTCAAGTTAATTAACCAAATGAATAAGATTGTTCATATAAACTGTATTCCCTGTTTTCATGCCCACAGGAGTGGTATTTTAAAAATCGTTTCGGATGTTTCCATAACTGGACTGAATGATTATTTTTACCAATTTTCGAGTTAATTAAGCCCCGCAGTAAAATCCTCCCTTGAAAAAATTACTACCCTTTTCACCCCCTTAGTGGGTAGATTTTCGAAAAACCCTGATGATACATTTTATTCTTAATTTTTGGTCTCAAGTCAAGAATAAAAATACTCAAGTTTTGAGGTAATCGCGGCGGGGCAACGCGTCGTCGAACGGAACGCGTATGGCTTTTTTATTTTCGTGATAACTTCGAAATTAAATGTCCGATTCGAATGACTTTAAAAGTATTTTACTGCTACATAAATACCCTTGATGATAAAACTATTTATTTGAATAATAATTAATACTACGATACTAATGTAACCAACTTTTGTTTCTACCGGCGATCTAATTAAATTTTAAAACACAAAAGCTGCTATTGTGACTTAACTATGACAGTTAGATACATTGCCTCGCGGACTGTTTTGAAGGTAATAATGAGTACTTTAATCTAGTACTACATACTTTTTATTTATCATCAATAGTTTTCTCAGCGCACGCCAAATAATGTATTTTATAGGCAAAATTTTGCTACTTTGGATTACATTATTGCAATTTTCTTAAGGATCTCTAAATTTTTTGAAAATAAATTATAGCCTATGTTACTTCCTGATAAATTAGCTTTCTATTGGCGAAAAAATGGTTACAATCGGTCCAGTAGTTTCGGAGCCTATTCGGTACAAACAAACAAACAAACAAACAAAGAAACAAATCTTACCTAAAAGAAGAAAGAAAGAAAGAAAAATATTTTATTTGGGACACGCACAGGAAATACAGTTAAAAAAGAGCATATAAAAGTAACAAAATAAACATTAAAAAGCAAAAAAACAAAAAAAAAAAAAAGAAATCAGAATAAAAAAAAAAGAGACCTGTGCGAGGCCAAAAAGGCTCCCATCTCAGCATAAAGCTGCGATATTTAAAAAATAAATACCGCAACGCTGGTATTCTGATAGGGCCTGTGTGATGCCACGGACATACCCACGGATATCAATTAAAAATAGCAAGGGGAATAAAATCAAATAAAATAAAATACAAATACTAGAATACTTGAAAAGAAAAAAACAAAAACCGTCAATAAGGTGTATATAGATCGACTCACGCTTGACGCCCGACGGTCCAACCTCACTTGTCTATGCTATAGACTATTGTCTATATTTATGACAAGCGATGAGACCATGCATGAGACGCGGGCGCAGGCGACTGGCTGTCAATGTGCATTAATGTAAAAAAGGAAGTAAAGTCACACAAATAAACAAAGAGCGAATAATAAATACGACAAGAAAATGGTGCAAATAAATAATATAAAGTATTGTTGAGTGTATAACTGAATGTGTTACCTCTTTATAATATTAGTATAGATAAGTTGCCTCTCTTTCTATCGCGTAACTTTTATACCTTCTGACTCGTTAGGGTTGTCTCCTTTTACGACGCGGCGCGTGAGTGAGTACTCGAAATAACGTGCGAGCCGGGCAGCCGGCCGGTGCGCGGCAGCCCACACTGAATTGACCCAGTGAGATGAGCCCGCCGCGTGCTTGTAGCTTCATACCTAAACTGCGGAGTGTCCCATCTGTATTAATCCGTGCTCAAGGCTTTATACATATTTGATCATTTGGGACCGTTTGGCGTAGTAGTTGAGTGATCTGAAACTCAAAACTAAAAACATTTATTTCATTAAACCAATTACAGGCATTCTATAACAACTGTTAAAGAGTCAGTCAGTTTGTCAGAAAGTTGAAAGAAGTTGCCCATTCCAACACGTATATCTCTATGGAGAAGAACAGGTGAGAAAAACCAAGGACACTCTTTAAAATCAAGATATTACAAAATCATGGGTACATTATTTTTGTTGCTTCTATAAATGTGTCCCATCTGTATTAATCTGTGGCCCCTGTTCGATCAAGCACGTCAGGAAAATGGTTGACCCATGTTCCTTATAGCTGCGTTCGCGATTACTAGACTAACTATTTGGATCTGCAATAATCCTGGGTTCACCTCATCACCTCATGTTTAGATATAAATAACTCTGTTACCACAATTCTTCCTTAAACACTTTACAGCTACTAGGCCCCTTCAGAGCAGTCAATAAACATAGAAAGGACATTATGTAATTATTCGCTAACGCGCCCAGAGAGCTCGTAAAGACGTCATGCTGATGTATCACTAGATGGCGCTATTCCCAAGGGGAAGGTAAACCTTGAGGAGAACCGTGTTTGAGTACAGGCATTAAAATAGCCTTACCCATAGAAATATATTCGTCCAGGATAGCCTAGATAATAAGTCCCGTTAAAAAATGACTGACTAAGATTTTGACGACGGCATTCTTATTAATTTAGATCGATTCGAAAGGAGAAGTTGACCCGAACCAATAAGAGGTAACAGGTAACTAAAGAAAGAAAGAAAGAAAGAAAATCGTTTATTTGGACACAGTTCGTGAAACACAAAAAACAAAAGAAAAAAGAGTGAAAATAATATTTTAATAATTAACTAAACTTAATGCTTATGTAATTAGGTTTTCCAAACATGCAAATATAGATTTTATAAAAAACTATTCTGAACTTAGTTCCAAACAGATAGGGCAACGTAACTAATAGAATTAGTAGATTTCCTTATAAATTGCTGTTGAAAATCTTGGTTCTAACACTTCAATAAAACTAGTTATGGGCTTTTTATAATAATATAGATTTAATAGCCAATTAAATTCACTAGGAAGTTTATACGTCCGTCGTCTCAACAGCACAGTACGAGAAGTAAATTAATATTTGTAGTGGGTAGGATTGGCAGGCCATAGTTTTACTTTTTAAATAAGTACCTACAATATATCGATTAGTACAGAATCGCCTAAAGATTGATTTTTGTAAATAAGTAAATCAAATATATCAACAATTGCCTATCCCACCAACGCACCAAAATGTATAGTATAAATTCGTACTGTATGGTTATTCGAATTTATAATAAATTACCAAATGGCTTAATTTAAGCACGTTTAAGCGCAAACTCTTTGATTTTGCGCTTTTTATAAAAAAAAATTTTAAAATATTGTTTAGTTATAAGAAAATATTTGTACACCAGAAATGGTAGAATGTATGAGACTACGAGAATCACAACACAATAAGCTGTTCTTTCTTTCTTTCTTTCTAACGTGAGGTTGGTATTAAAAAACATTGATGTTTCAAATTTTTTTATAGTAGAAAACACGTAAACTTAATTATTCAGCAGATAGACACTAAGCCCAAATAAAACAAACATCACTACCAAAAACTCGAACCCACAAAACATATTGCATTTACTTGACTCGAATTCTACGGACCGCGTTACAAACCAAACAAAAACATTGAAGCCAGAGCTGCATTTGCGTGAAGCCAGAATACGCAAACAAACAGACAAAATAAATGTCCCTGCGTATGAGTGAACTAGCTAAATGGTGTATCCTGTGAGGCGTTTAGCTTATTTGAGTCTGTTTTTGAGGAGCTCGTGGCTAAGTAATAACAGCTGCACGGGTCGATCCATCAGATTAAGCTACGCTTACCGGGGTTGGTCCGTGGATGGGTGACCATCTTTACATGCCGAGACTCCTCCGTGCCTCGGAAAGCACGTTAAGCCGTTGGTCCTGGCTGTCGTTCGTGGATCTTTGACAGTCGTTACGGGTCGTCAGAAGCCCGAAAGTCTGACAACCAGTCTTACCAAGGGGTCTTGTATTACCCAGTAACTGGGTTGTGGAGGTCAGATAGGCAGTCGCTCCATGTAAAATACAGCTGCATCCAGTTAGACTTGAAGCCGACCCCAACATAGTTGGGAAAAGGCTAGGCAGATTGATTTGTGTCTATGTTTTTGACCTCTGTAAATACATTCAGAAACAGAGAAGTAGATCCAAGAGGAGAGAGGACTAAGGTAACCGACATAGCCCGAAGAATTGCCAAACTTAATTGGCAGTAGGTACACATTGCCCGCAGAGCAAGAAGGTCAATGTGGCCGGAAGACGTAGCGTTGGAAGGCCACAAGGTGGACCGATGAGCACAGAACCCGGGTCGAAGTGGGGTGCTTGAGGGAGGCCTATGTCCAGCGGTGGATGACTTTCAGCTGAAAATTATGAAACAAGTACGGAAATGGTGACATAACTACATACTGTATGCATGCAGCTGCCGTTCGTGGCATGAAAATAATATTTGTAAACTCTTCCACCGAAACGCACATAACCCAATTTTGTTTCAGTGCGGTTAGTGGAACAGCTAAGGTGCCATTCGGTCAAGTGGCGTTGAAATCAGTGATTTGAGTGGAACCCCTCCTCACTTAAAATGCTTAAAAAAAAACAAAAATAAGACCGTCACAAACATTCAAGTCAGGAAAATTCAAACACATTAAAATTTATTAATTAATTTAATAATGTAAAAGGTTGGTAAGAGCTACTGCTGAGCTCGCGAAGGACCTCTCACCGTCAGCGATCTGACAGCTTATTCCAATGGACTTTTAAATGAAGGCGGCCCAAAGTGGTTAATTCGGTTAACTTTTTTAAGTAATTAATGTAATTTAGCCTACCTTTTCGCCTGTTTTTACATTTTGGATGAGCAGAATTCATTTTTGGTGAAGTTAGTCTACCACTCTTGAAAATGCAAAAAAATATTAGGATTGTATTTTTAATTAGTTAGGTTTTTAGCATCAAAATGAACGTTTAACATTTCATTTAGTTTCGTTCTTTAATGAATTGGCCAGTTCTGATCTTGTAGACAATGTTCATGGTGTTGTTAACACCTTAGGTACGTAGGTAGGTACCTATTTTAATAACTAATTTGCATGCCCTAAACAGGCAAAATATGAACTGTGCTTACACCACCTATTTTTACATTTGGTAAAACCTATATTTTCTGCAAATAAATTATTCTTATTCTTAATAATTTACTTTCGCCAAGATTCACAAGTCCTAGATTCCACCATCATCATTCTCTTGCCTTTATCACAATTTATTTGGGGTCGGTACAAAATACCTGTTTATATTTTTTACATAGTTGTAAGCGACGCTATTCGCATAAGTATTTTTTGTTACAAACTTTTTTGTAAAGGTCGAATACAATTTTTTTCTTTTTAGCCGTCAAAGTGATGTGCACTTTTTTTTTTTGTTGTTCTGTCATCGTCGATAAAAAACCATTGTACTATTTGTCTGTTATTTTTGCTAATTGATGAAAATAAAAACTTCCCAGAAAGGACGGCAGAGTGCGAGTGGTGCAAGTACGAACGCAGTTAGGTAGCCTTAAAAGATCTGGCTCGCATCGCTAAGAGCTCCTTGGAGTAAGTGCTGCGCCAGCAGCACTAGGGTGGGGTTATGTAAGCGACGAAAAAAAAAAAAGATGTATAATAAAAAATCTTTTAAAACAACCTAAATCTCGCATTATACAAAGTGGAACTGGAACTACGACATTAAATTAAAACGAGCACAGTACTAGTCCATCGAAACATTTTAAAACACGAAGATTAGTAGTTAATGGAAAATTCAAAAATTGCAATTTTCAAACAAAATAAATAGCAGAATCAACTGCATAAAAAGTAAACACGCTTTATCTACGAAACGTCACTGACCTGTTGCGCGGCGCGGTGCCGGACGCAGGAGGGGGGGGGGGGGGTCTGGGGGGGGCGTAGGTAGGTAGTAAAAGGGTCCCACATGACAGTCCACCGGCAGGCGGTCATTCATAAAAACTGTCAAAAACTGTTTTTATGAGGGACCGCCTGCCGGCGAACTGGAAATGTGTGGGGGCCCTAAAGTCGGAGAACAACAAATCAGCGGCATAAACTCTCTAAATTGCACGTTGTTAGTTAAAAGATCACTGATTGAATAATTAATCACATAATATCACATCACAATCAGAATTTACATCATCAATAGTCAAATTTTCAAAGTGTCCACCGTTGTGCATTATGCACAAGCGATATCGTCTTATTAAATTTTTACGGACTCGTCTTAACAAGTCCCCATCTGCCATTCTTTTAAGTTTGTCGAAGGCATTAATTATTTTATTTTTTAAATCGTCCACAGTATTCACTTCTCGTGCATACACCTCGTTTTTTACGGCCCCCCACAAAATGAAATCTCTCTCTCGATATGTACGCAATGCTAAAGCCGCATTTTGGTTACAATCTCCGTACGTAAGTACCATATCGGTGTACTCGGCAGCTGTGTACCTTATTTGAGGCAAAATTAAACTACAAAACTTATTAAATGCCTAATTAACTAACTAATATTACTCTAACACTTAACAATAATTCACAATAACCTATGCACTAATCCAACTATCATAAATCGTCTTTAGTCACAATAACAACTAGGTAAAACTGTTTCATAAAATCACGACAATGCGCGCGCGGCTCGTCTTGGGATAAAAACAGTAGATTTGTGCTCTCCTCAAAGGGCACCGCTATGCACTGACTGACATAGTTACCGAGTAATACAGAGTTCGGGACTTTTTGCCGAAAAAATTCCGCTCACACACACATTCGAAATTTTCTATGTACCACTAATGCATAATTTGCGTAAGTAAATATTTCTTTTTCTTTCATTGTAGTTTTTTGTGGGAATGGGTGGGACGCGTCAGAACAGAATGGAATCGTATGACACCTTTCTCTGTCTTTCAAGCATATTGAGACGTAGATAATAGAATCGTACGTTTTGCACAGGTTCTTGACCTCACAATGTTTACCTATTATTAC
This sequence comes from Cosmia pyralina, assembly GCA_946251885.1. Classification (NCBI taxonomy): domain Eukaryota; kingdom Metazoa; phylum Arthropoda; class Insecta; order Lepidoptera; family Noctuidae; genus Cosmia; species Cosmia pyralina. Next base: position 22,902,985 of record OX276354.1, on the reverse strand, counting down.
GGACTCAGATCTACATCATGTTGAAACATAAGAAAATTAAAAATAATTTCCTGTGGCTAAAGTATTGATTGGATTTGATTGATTTTTTGTATACGGGTAAAGAACATGATACTCTTTACGTGGTTTAAAGAAATGTCAATCGACCTGCTCCACCTTGTATACTCGACGCAAAATAAAAGCTGTATATTGTAGCTCATTTTAGATCTTAATTGAAATGATCTTTCATGTTGTGCATTAAAACTTATAGAAATACAGTATTTTACCTCCAAAATCACGTCGGTAAAAAAATCACATAAATAGACGAAATCTGCAAAATTTCGTAGGCCTCTGGATTCCAAATAGTTTTCACCGGGCGCCATGACAGACCGACATATTGGTAACGTTATCTGACGTAACCAATATGATCGCGATATTGGACAGTTCTATTTTCGAAAATTTATATACTCCTATATTTAATATTTATGTGTGTGGCAATTTTATCACACATGGTGTGTGTGTGTGTGTTCTATTTTACAGTAACATAACATCATGCATGTAATCCACGAAGGGTTAGGTAGAGATGTACCTGTACACCCATATTTTGCCAGTTATTAAGTGCCATGGAATAGGGGGCGATCCTATTGCCATCAACCGGGCACAAATCCAAATTCCAGGTGCTACTGAGAAATTCCAGATAGGAAATCCCAGTAACACTTTGCTCGACCTGGGAATCGAACCCAGGACCTTATGCTCAGCAGTAGGTTAGCGACCACTTGACCAACGAGGCAGTTTTATTTATATATATTTTATTTGATGTGTAACTATATCACACTAATATTATAAAGCTGAAAGTTTGTGAGTGTGTGTGTACTTCTTCACGCTCAAACAGCTGGACCGATTCGGATGAAATTTAGTATTTAGATAGCTTATACCCTGGATACACACACACACATAGGCTACATTTTATCCCGGTCTACGCGGGTGAAACTGCGGGGCGCAGCTAGTAAATATATAAATTAAATTCATACCTGATTATAAAGTGTGAAGGAAAGGTTAAGTGACTTTTGATGGGTTAAAAGTACGCATTAAGTGAGCAATTTTTAGACCCCTGTTAATGAATCTGTCTAATTTGAGAGATTTAAAATTAGCTGTTATGAGTGGCGATACCTAATAAATTGTACCATCGCGGACATTTGCGGTGAACTACTTTTGAACCTTATTCCCATAGTAAAATCAATCAATCTGCCTAGCCTTTTCCCCAACTATGTTGGGGTCGGCTTCCAGTCTAACCGGATGCAGCTGAATACCAGTATTTTACATGGAGCGACTGCTTATCTGACCTCCACAACCCAGTAACTGGGTAGTACGATACCCTTGGTAAGACTGGTTGTCAGACTTTCGGGCTTCTGACGACCCGTAACGACTGTCAAAGATCCACGAATGACAGCCGGGACCAACGGCTTAACGTGCTTTCCGAGGCACGGAGGAATCTCGATATGTAAAGATGGTCACCCATCCACGGACAACCCCGGCAAGCGTAGCTTAACCTGATGGATCGACCCGTGCGGCTGTTATTACTTAGCCACAAGCTCCTCCCCTTGCGGTGAATTGCTTTTAGACCTTATTCCCATAGTAATAAGGTCTAAAAGCAATTCACCTCAAATTTCCGCGGTATATGGTACGTCCAACGCACCCCCGGTAGTCAGGTCCGCTACTTACATTGCTGACTGGCATATATTTTTATACGGCACGACTTGAGCTATTTTTAGTTTGTTCCAATAATATTTAGGAAAAATTTCAGTCAAGACAAGTAAAAGATGACCCTGAAATAAATGTAAATTGTGAGTTTAGGGCATATCCTCAAGTACTCATTGTAAAAATATACAACAAACCAGATTATCAAACCTGATTAACAAACCGGCCCAGTGCGTGTCGGACCACGCACAATGAAAGGTTCCGTAGTTGGGATGAATTTATCCCAAAAACAAACTTAACACTGTAGTTGAAAAACATGTCCTCCCATACATTCCAGTTGCAAATGTAAGTTTGTACGCACAATATTGAGAGATTTACCATTTAATTTTAAGACTAGAATTCTTATAGGTGGGTGGGTATTCTGTGTACTGGTATTCAGCTGCATCCGGTTAGACTAGAAGCCGACCCCAACTTAGTTGCGAAAAGGCTATTGATTGATTGGGTGGGTATTCTGTATAGAACTATTTTCTGTTTTTTTTTTCAAAATTTTAGGCTAAGTAGTTTAGAAGATAAGGGGGGAATGGTCATTCTTTCTTAAATAACTTTAAAACTAATTCCTTTCATTTGATATGTCACATAGTACAGTTGACAAAACTTTTTTTTTTATTTTCTGATTTGCCCCCCAAAAGTGACCCCCATATTAAAAATTCATTTATCTACGTTACACGTCCGAATTTGGGTCACAGAAATTCCTTGGTGTACCAAACAACTTAATCGGTCAATTAGATTCGGAGAAAATTGGCTGTGACAGACGGTCAGACAGACACACGAGTGATCCTGTAAGGGTTCCGCTTTTTCCTTTTGAGGTACGAAACCCTAAAAAGTATGTAAAAGAACCCAGCACGCTTAGCATGACCGCCATAGAAACGGGTTTTGCTGACGGAAGAATAGACAAAATGGCAGATAGTAGAAATATTTTTACGCATTCCACGCGTCTAAACATGGCAATGTCGCCTCTTTGCAAGAAAACTTGTCATTTCGGAAAAGGTGGTTTTTGTTATTATTCGATAATTCGATGTCGAATCTTTTCGTGTATTTTTTTTAAAGTTAATTAGATATCTCATTTGACGTAGAAAACACATTAAATTACTTGTCATAACTTTTTTTAAAGTTTACATATCGCTTCCTGTAAAATTACATTTTTCGAGATAGCACGTTTTTCTAGCAAAGATGCGAATTGTGTAGTTTTGTCTATTCTTCCGTCGACAAAACTTCGTCATGATACGCGTGTAGCACCCTGATTGCGTAACAGACTATCAATTACAATTTTAATGATTTTGAAGGATATTGCTAATCCATTGCTTCATAAATATTCGAAAAATTGGTCTACTCAACAACGTAAATAACGCAATGAATGTTGTTGAACTGTCAAAATGAAACCCATTGCTACTGTACGTGTGTTACGCAGTTATCTCATTCTACTTATAAATAAATAAGCTGCGCCCCGCGGTTTCACCCGCGTAGACCGGGATAAAAAATAGCCTATGTGTTAATCCAGGGTATAAGCTATCTAAATACTAAATTTCATCCGAATCGGTCCAGCTGTTTGAGCGTGAAGAAGTAACAAATATACAAACATACTCACGCACGCACACTCACAAACTTTCGCCTTTGTAATATCAATTATATATAGAGTGATAAATGTTCGAAAAATTGGTCTACTCAACAACGTAAATAACGCAATGAATGTTGATGAACTGTGAAAATGAAAGCCATTGCTACTGTACGTGTGTTACACAGTTACCGCGCAGTTTCCTCATCTTACTCAACTTATAAATAAACGATCAAACACTACAGTGAGCGCCTATAGTATCAGCTCTCACCATTACGTGACGTCACGCTAATAGCACTTCAGTGTGCGCACACGTTTAGTGCTTCGCCAATTAGGGGTTTTACTCTTGATTAGCACTAATATTCTTTCCTTCAACTTAGTATGTGTGGCTTATTCTTGAAAAAAGAATTCGTCCAGCAGTGTCCTCAGCATCTGAGCAGCACTCAATCAATCAACTCAGCCTATCGCAGTCCACTGCTGGACATATGCCCCTCCCTGGCTGCGCCACAACACCCTGTCCTCCGCATTCCGCATCCCCCATCCACATGAGCAGCACCAACTGCACTTTTTTTTGTTTTTTGTTTGGTAAAACATTAAATGACTTCTCCCGCTCTGGGTGGAGCGGGAGACGTGTCAGAAGGTACCTCTTTCGAACAAAAACTGTTACCCTGGCAGGCGTCGGCACTATCGTACCCCATCACTGCTGATATCTCTTTGCGAGCACCAACTGCCCTAAAACACCTAAAATGGTCGATAATAAATGAAGACTAGTCGATAATAAACGAGGAGCTCGTGGCTAAGTAATAACAGCCATACGGGTCCATCCATCAGGTTAAGCTACGCTTGCCGGGGTTGGTCCGTAGATGGGTGACCATCTTTACATACCGAGACTCCTCCGTGCCTCGGAAAGCACATTAAGCCGTTGGTCCCGGCTGTCATTCGTGGACCTTTGACAGTCGTTACGGGTCGTTAGAAGCCCGAAAGTCTAACAACCAGTCTTACCAAGGGGTATTGTATTACCCAGTTAATGGGTTGTGGAGGTCAGATAGGCAGTCACTCCATATAAAATACTGGCATTCGGCTGCATCCGGTTAGACTGGAAGCCGACCCCAAGATAGTTGGGAAAAGGCTAGGCAGATTGATTGATTGAATAAATGAAGACTATAAACGTGGTTCAATGATCTTTCTCTACTTATCTGCGAGAGGAGAGGCTTCACGCTGCAATGAGAGCATTTTTACGTATCTGGTACTATCCCACTGCTGGGCAACGGCTACCCCAAATCCTTTCAGGAATTCATTTCCCGTGCCACCTCCAACCAGCCCTCACGGTACGCGTCCAGGTCATCCCAGAACCTTTTTCTGGGCCGGCCACGGCGGCGCCATCCATCTTCAGGTACCCATTGTGTGGAGAGCCACCCAATCCCATTGAGCCCGGCAGCCTTCTTGTCTCAATCCATTATACTATGTCCACTATTCTCAAAACTAATATTAAATATTGTTATTAAATTAGTATTAAAATTAATTAATATTGTAAGAACTCGTGCCGCCTGTGATACAGGTTTATCCTAGTACAGGCATCATACTTTGTAATACCTAAATTATTTCTAAGATTTATACTGTATTTTACCAATTTTTATGTTTGTATAAAATTCTATTCTATTCTATTCTATTATACCCGTTTTGGAATGCAGCGTGGTGTTCCAAATTCTGTCCTGCCTTTTTACTCCGTTTTGCTGCGTTCCATCCCTTTTTTCCAGACTCCAAGGCAAAACTTTTGCGAGAGAGCATATTAATTAAGTTTATACCAAAATTACTGTTGACTAGAGTCCCGCTTGACCCATAATTATTTTTCGTATATTTCATCAAAAAATTACGTAAAGAGGTCTGTAGTAGTTTACCGCTCAACGTCCAAAGTTTACTTTAATGAGAGACGTATTCATTAAATAAAGTTTTATTTGAATATAAAGCCTCTTCATTTGAATAAAACTTTTCATTGCGGCTAGTCTAGTGTTGATGCAGACCCATATTATTTAAGGTTTAGTTAATGTTTTTTTAGACGACGACGAGATAATAAACTCTTAGGACCATTTTTCCCCGAAAATTCGACGCAGACATCAATCGTGAATTTTATACTTACAGACAATATTGATACAGTTACTTATTCAACGAAATTTAATAAGTGTTCGAGCATCCGCGAGGATTTTTCCGTTTGGTGGAAACTGTATATAGTCCCACCCAGTCGTGATGTGTTCAATGACCATAATGTATTATGCACTATAATCTATTTTTATTTTATATTATGATTTTGTAATTTCTTATTTTGGTTTGTTGTGATTAATTTTATTTTTTTGAATTTTATGTGTATAATTTGACATCCTACCTATTTTAATTTGTTATCCTTTTTAATTTTTTTGAACCTTATACATATATGCAATTAATTTTATTTTTTATATATTAATTTGAATTTGACATCTCCATTGTTTAAATGTAATTATTATTATTGTATGCCCTACGGGCGGGACATAGCTGATCAAAATTTTCAAATATTTAAGAACTGTACTATACATACCTATGATCCACAATAAACTTTTGATTGATTGATTGATTGATTGATTGAACCTTAGGGGTTGTTCAGCCTGGGCGGCGGAAATCCATTGCTGATTTCCGGCCACCGTAGGCGCGGCCTTGCGGACGACGAGTAATGGGTAGCTCGCCGTCTGGTAAGGAGTAGGCACGGGTCGACGGCGCATTGTGTTCCACGTGCGCCTAAAGAGATGTCAGCAGTGACGGGGTCCAATAGGGCCGATGCCGCCGGGGTCGCCGGTTGTTCGAAAGAGATACCGTGGCCCTGGCACAGGCAACTGAAGGAACACGGGTAGGTTTTAGTCAGTAAAAGTCTGACACGCCCTCCCGCTCCGCCCAGAGTGGGAGAAGTCATTTGATAATTTCCCATCCACAAAAAAAGGGGGTTGTTCAGATAAGGAGTAGTACGATGCGGCGCGCCGCCATGCCACGGCGTGGGTAATGGGATTTTGTTTTGTTTACCACAGCAACTGTGCCTTGATTTTCACGCAAAACTAAACGTAACTGATGAAACTGTAAACAAACCTTGTTCACGTTAAATTCTAGAAGGAATTACTCGTAGTAAACCATCGTTGTAAGAAGGTTTCAACTTAATAATAATACCCCGCGGTTTTATCTGCATAAGTCCCACAAACCCATAAGACTATCGGGATGAAAAATATTATATCTGTTAATCCAGGTTATAAACTATCTGTGTGCCAAATTTCATCAAAATCCCTTTAGCAGTTTTTGCGTGAAAGCGTAACAAACATCCATCCATCCATCCTCACAAACTTTCGCGTTTTTAGTAAGAACTTTTTCTCACAATTAATTTTTAAATTACATTTTAAAATTGTGATTTAATTCGACGAAAAATGAGGTTAAGTATAAAATTAACCTTTATCACATGTAAAACACCTTAAAAGTAATTTAAAATTGAAATTTTGGGTAAGTGTAAGCATTGATGTATAAATTAGGAAGATATGGTTCGCGCTCCTCGACGTGGACCACAGAATTAATTGTGCTCACGGGCACAATTGCCCTTAGTCACAATCGAACTGGCGTTTGTGTAGCACGTTAAGTAAAATTACCGTAATCGTCTAAATAAGCAGCAACAATGCCTTCCTGCGTTTTCACAAAAACAGTATGAACTCTGGTATCCAAAAAAAGATTAAACTTGTGTTATGGATACCAGCATTCTCACCTATATGAAATTTACATTGGTTGTAATATTTAATGTTTGATTTGCCATGTCTGTGACAGCGACATAGACATGCAATGTCATTCATAATCGTAAACATTCGGCCAATATTCGGCGGCTAACGCGTTTTCGCCTTGTCTATCGGTAACTGTAGGTTTGCGACTGTGATCACAGATGTGCGAGTTTCGGTGCATATAGTCGTACGCCAAGTCCAGGTTTAGTGCAGTATTATTGCAAATGAGCATAATTTACTTCATTCAAAATGAATCAAAAAATCGAATCGAGATTGGCGCAAACCGGAATATTTTATGAAACCAATTTGGGTGAACTTGAACTCACTCGTCGAACTTGCACATGGAACGTGTCACACACGCCACACCGCGCCCTGTGTGTAGACTACCTTATCTGGGTTTTATAGATATTTAGTTTTTGCTAGGATAAGTTAGTTTAGTGTCAGTTAACTACTTAATAAAGTAAGTTAGGTAGGTAGTTTCCTTGAAGTTATATCCTTTCTTTAGTCTCTCTCGTCTAGTTTTCCCCTCTTTTGTAGGAGCGAATCTAAAGATAGTTTTTTTGAGCCGTTCCCTAGCCAGAGTTTTTGTTCAATTGTTCTACTTATCGATTTCCGTGTTAACTATTGATAAAAATGATAAATGTTTTTATTTTCTGTAAGTAAGTTTGTACAAACACTTTTATATGTATACAACGTATCGTTTTGCATCGTCGTCAAAGGTTGTGGTATAGACAATCAAATCGAACAACTTTTTCCATGGCACCAACATCGTAATCACGAAAAAGTAATCAGCCATCACACACATTACGTGTCGAGTAGGCATTGAAGTTTTGTATGGGACAGTTGAACATTTTTTCAAAGTTGTTTGGTTGGTAGCAGTTACTTGGCTATTTAGTATTTTTAGGACCCTGAAATAGGAATTATTCGAGTAGGAATAGGTCGAATAGGAATTATTAACTGACTGCGCGTCAGCAAAGACCGGATTCTGTTTTTACGCGTATCTGGGAAGGAGCGTTGAACGATATAGCAGATGTTAGATGTTCAAATCATGAAATGGCGGGCGTTTCGTGAATTGCTAGGCATATCACGATACGGTCATTTCTACAATCGGACCACGACATCGATACAAATCACATACAAACACAAATTGTTAACAAATCTGCAACGCTTACATACATTTTCCCCGCCGGCATCTAACTCGTGACCCGTACAAAGTCAAGCTGTTAGGCACTGGGCCAATTAGGTCGTCAATCCATCGTTCACTTTTTCACGCTCTTCCATGAAGAAGGTTATTTGTGTCATCAGAATATCAACTTGTTTCCATTGTAAAACTTTGTAAATTATGAGCCTTTTTTGCTAGAATGCAACTAATCTTACTACTAATAAATGCGAAAGTTTAGATGTACGGATGTTTGTTACTAAATCACGCCCGAACGGCTGAACGGATCTGGATGAAATTTGTCACAAAGATAGATTCATAGTCTGGAATAGTAAATAGGTTACGTTTATCCCGGAAAAATGTACGGTTCCCGTGGGATAATTTACGACATCCACCGCCAGAAAGCCAGAAGCCGCTAGAAAAGCTAGTATGTAATAAACGTCAATCACGGAAATGCATTATTATCAGCATTGTAGGTCCTACTGCACGGCAAAGGCCTCTCTTATCTTTTTCCACCTATCCTTATTTTCTGCTGTTTGTAACCCATCCTTATGAAAAAGTCGAGTTCGCCCCGCCATCACCTCAGGCCTGCTGCGTAGCCGTTTACTGCTGAAATGCATTTTTTTTTCCATAACTGTAGGATCCATACGGGGCTCCGTTTGGACCCTAAGGGCTACGGGTATGGATAGCTGATCCTCAGCACAAAAAAAGATTATTAATTACAATTAGGAAATAATCCTTCAACTTTACTTTGTATCAACCATTTTACTAAATTGCTTTGTAATTGAAATATTTCCGTTTTACCCAAAATCCTACAGGGTTTTTGTATTAAACTTCAATTCGTTTAATGTTAAATAACTTTCAGCCTTATTTCCAATAGTGGACTCATTTAAGGTGAATACGCAGGGATAGCCCGCGAAATTCAAAGTTTATTTACGTTACTTTGCAATTTGCAGGTCAGTGTTTGGTTGTATCATAATCAAAATATGATTCACGACTATAACATATAAATATGTATTTACATAATTATAATCAATAGAATCATCAGTATCCCTCTAAGTTAGATTTGTTCAAAAATGTCATGATTTCCGAAATCAAAATTAGAGAGAACAAATCTAACTTAGAGAGATGTATTGATGATTCTTATGGTAGTAATTATACTATACCTTCATGACAAACCGCCCTGTATGGCCTAACACTGTCTCCTAAGATACAGGACTACCTAGTTTAGGAGACAGGGTTACATGATCTGTGTAGATTTATGTAGATATCCGTGTTTTGTTGTTTTGTACTTGTGTATCTTGAATCTTGTGTGTGTATATAAACACATATTTATTATAGTCGCGAATCATATTTTGACACTGACCTGCAAATCGCAAAAAAACTAAGAAAATTTTAATTTCATGGGCTATATCACTGCGGATCCCCTTAACAGAAATATTTAAACACGCAGCTTCCTTTGCGAAAATTACTTTATTTTGTAACTAGCGACCCGCTTCTACTTTGCACGGGTTTTAGGCAAGAAAAGCGACTTTGTTTCATAGTATTGTATAGATGATTCTAGCCCCTGTTTCCGGGATTTCCAGTATAATCTCACGTTATAAAGTTTTAGTTTTGAAAAAACATACGTACATCAACTTGCATCTTTCTTCTGTAATTAAATCCTTATGAATTCCTCCCAACATTTTTGCCAACCATATTTTATAGTAATAATCATGAATAGACCATCTTTTACATAAAACAAACATAAACAAAGTATAACCTAACAACAAGAAAAAGAGCATGTTTCGTACAACGTTCTTTTGTTTTTATTTGCCAACACGTGTAGAAGATATTTTCCACTTCATATATTCAATAATGTACGTAAACGTGTAAACTAACGTTATTTTATATTAAAATAGGAAAACCCTTGTAAATATCTAGCATAAAAAACAGGAATAATTAACCCCTGATTTTTATTATTATTATCCACGTCTCTATTACATTACCTAGTTCAACCGCTTAGGCTCTCGCAGACAGGTGCGACGCGACGGCGTGACGTGACTGGTGGAACAATTTCTATGAAAACTTCATTAATTTTTTTCTACTCGAAACGCATTGCGCCTTGCTGCGGAAGCCTTAAGCAGATATGAATAGGTACCTATCTATCTACATTGCTGAAGCTCATAAAATGTGTTTAAAAGTTTGTCAAAAAAGTAGGTACTTACGTAATGATCCGAAAACAAACTTACTTAAACTTACACTCCTACTAATTTACTAAATAAAATAAAAAGGGATTACCTAAAACTAGGATGTTGAATTTTGTTAACACATTTTTTTTAAATTATATTATAATTATATTTTATTATATTTATAATAATTAAATAATTATTAATCTTATTATAATTGTAATAGGTTGGGGAAAAAGTATCTTCGCATTTTTTAAGAAAATTCAAAACATTTTTTAATATACATTATTTACATTTATCTAAAGTATGTAGGTACCATTTTGTTCGATAACTTTTTGCCATCTTGTAGGTAGGGACATGATCCCATTCCTATAGAAATTTTGGGACTTCTGATCAAAATACCGCGACAAGTGGTTTTGGCAGTCCTCTCGTGATGTTAACCTGACACTGCCTAAAGAATTCTGAAGAGACCAAAACAGGTGGAAATCTGAAGGTGCAAGGTTAGGACTATACGGCGGATGCATTAACACCTCCCAGCCAAACTCTCTTAATTTTTGCTGAGTGGCTAAAGACGTGTGAGGTCTAGCGTTATCACTATGAAAAACCACACCCCTTTTGTTGATTAATTCCGGCCGCTTTCTCTCAACCTCTTGCTTTATTCTCATGAGTTGTTCGCAGTAGAGTTCAGAATCGATGGTACTGCCTGGTGGTAACAGCTCATAATGAATAATGCCCTTTCAATCCCACCACACACACAGCATCACCTTGTTGCGAGTTAACCCGGGTTTCGCCACAGTCTGTGAAGCCTGACCGGCCTTTGACCACGACCTTTTTCGCACGTTCTTGTCGTACGTGATCCACTTTTCATCACCAGTTGTCAGCTTCTTCAAAAATGGTCCGGTTTCATTACGTCGTCATAAAGAATCACAAATGAGTACACGGTTCATTAGATTTCTTTCAGTGAGCTCGTGAGGTACCCAAATATCGAACTTTTTTGTGTACCCAGTTTTTTTTCAAATGGGCCAAAACTGTTTTGTGGTCAATTTCCAGTTCTTCAGCTACGTCGTAACTACTGATATGCCGATCTTGCTCCACTTTTTCAAAAATGGCATCCATTTTATCCGTAATAGGGCGACCAGAGCGACGTGCATCTTTGACATCAAAATTTCCGGATTGAAAACGCTTAAACCAAATTTGTGCTACTCTCACAGACACTGCACTGGGTCCATAAACATCGCAAATTTTTTCGCGGCTTGCGTTGCATTTTTAACATTTTTGTAGTAAAATTTTAAAATGTATCTAATTTCTTCATTAGATTCACTCATCTTGACAGTACGAAAAATAAATGAAAAACACACATTTTCCAAATTTGAATTTGGAATTATGTTCTTTAAAATTTAAACTTTCAATGATACCAAAACCAGCCAGATAGATACAAATCGTTAAGCCAAAGAGATTTTATTTTATGTTCATACATACTATAATGCGAAAAGACTTTTTCCCCAACCTAATAGTATCTACGTACTACAGACATTTTACATCATATATTTACACTTTACATTCATTATTATATGTATAAGTTAAACTCCGTTATTGATTTTGCATTAGTATTTTTGCGAATCGGTCTAAAACGATTTGTTTTCTTTAATTTCCTTAGTTTATAATGTTATGACACTTATGTCAGGATGTCAAGCTATCATTACTTTTTCATCTAAATTTTCTCTCATAGAGTTTCTTACTAGCTTAGTCTATGAAGGTTACTTTTGATTTCAATTCTCAATTCTTTATTGCATTCCATAATGTAAAACAGTTGGTAAGCTTAAAATTAATGACACAATTTATATAATTTAAATTATTTTTATCAATATGTTATCTCAAATATTGTATTTTATAGATGACTGTTTACTGGATAACTGTATCCTAAATTAGATTACTAGAAATAATTGACACGCTCTCAGAATTCATCGAAGAGGTTCTTGAATGAATACTGATATTTCTGGCTGTTTCGATTACTGGCAAGTGGCATTTTTTAAAGAAAGACTTCAACTCTGAAAAAAACTGGATAAACTCTAAAAAAGAACGAGGAGAAAACAACAGACGTGGTGAAAAACTTTGATACGAGGCTTTATAAGCTAGGACTGCCACATTCCTTGGTGGCTATTCGATCCTGAATTCCGAGAGGGAAACATTTCTACGTCAAGAAGTCTTTACCTACCTACTTATTGAGGACTTTACCTACGTATTGAGTCGGGATCTGTGCTGACGATACTGACCCGTGCTTCTTTTGGAATTATCAGGCCTCAGAGCTGACGAAGCCTATCTAGCCTGGCCTTACGCGACTGCAGCGAAGTCCAAAAGGAGGGTTATGTGTTTGTTTCCAAAAATCTGAGAGTTCGTGTATAGGTAGGGAGGTGTTTTTTTTAATTTAATATGTATTTTCTATTTTTCCTAAATTATATTTTGTTTCAAGACTCTTTTCCCCTTTTATTTAACCAGGATAGTAGATTCGTTACAATGTATAAAATAAAATAAAAAAAACATAAGCAGTCAACGGGAATGTGAAGCGAATGCGAATGCTTTCACTGCTGGCCAAGCGCACGTCATACTCGTAGTACAGATATACTGATAAGGCAACGATAACTGACTTACGAGAAGTGTAAGTGTTGAAAAAAAAAATATGTTAAATTAGAGCATTTTCTTAATAACTTATTATGTGAATATTTTAGATTATGTTTATAATTATTACATAGTGTTGTTAATTTGTAAAGTTGTGTCTAACGCGGATAAAAAACTGAGAATCACGCAAAAACTATCAAGCGTATTTTCATGAAATTTTAACCATTTTAAAGGAAATTTAATTATTTATCGTTTAGTATACGTGCTATAATATAATGCGTCTAATTTGGGACAGCGCTCCTTGACTAGCGAGGCCTATTACTGGCTGGATGTACGACGCGTTGCTTGAACTCAACACAAAAGACGCAAGCTATCCACTCAAGGCCATTGGCATATATCTGCGTCTTAACATTTGCATATTGGTGACGCGAGCTGTGATTTTGCCCTACCAAAAATCGCTCAGCGCGCCTAACGAAGTTTTCACTTCAAAAACTAAGTAGGTATTTTTGTTTTATATTCTCACACTTACGTGGAGTTGCACGAAACCAACGATACTTAAATTCATGCCATCCCTTACATTTTGTATTAAAAATGATAATGATAATAATGTGCTAATCTGTATAAAAAAAATACAACCGACTTCCAAAAACAACACTACAAAGTGAAAAATAACTTTAATTTCGGAATTCGGTGTCTGGTTAAATGTATTTTCGTTTTTTGCCACCGACTTCCGAAATTAAAGTTATTTTTCACTTTGTAGTGTTGTTTTTGGAAGTCAGTTGTATTGTTTTGTAAAAAAAGTTTTTATTTTCCACTTTTTAGTTGTGGTACCTACCCTACACAAATTCTAATACCACTACCTGCAAAACAAACTAGAACATCATCCATATAAAAGTGGGGAAAAAATATGTATTATTGAAGCTAACTCAAAAACTACCTAAGCAAAGTTAATCAATTTTATATGGGACCAACTTTGATGTATACCCTCACGAATGAAATAAAACAAATTCAAATCGGATGACTCTGTAAAAAGTTATGCGTGGTCATAAAAAAAATATTGTATACGTCTCGAATTGAAAACCTCCTCTTTTTTTTTGTCGGTTAATAAAAAGAGAATAAGTCCTGACTGACTGACTGACTCATCAACGCCCAGCCCAAACCCTTGGACCTAAAAAGCTGAGATTTTGCACAGAGGTTCCCTTTATAATGTAGTTAAGGAATAAGGAAGAAATTCGCGGTAGTACGTTCCCGTGGGATATTTTCCGAAATCCACGCGGGCGAAGCCGCTGGCAAAAGCTAGTATTTTAATAATAATGTACCTACTAATAATGTAATCTGTATATTAAATTATAACTTTTAAATTTAAACAATTAGCACGCTTGTTTGCAGGCAGAATACAATGACTTTAAGGCTGTAAGATCTCCCCTTGTAAACATGTATTTCTTGCAAATAAACAATAAAAAAAAAGTGACAGCATCAATATAAAGTCTCCGTTAATGTTGGTTTCATGCAACTCATCGTGAGTTGATCATTTAACTTGTAATATAACCAACAACACTTACACATAACTCAAGCCCCACTCATTTGAAACTGAAAACGCCCCAACAATACTGAATACAATTTAAACTATTTACACCTAAAAACGGTTTTCATTCGTTTATAAAATGCCGGCGAGGCAGAGTGGCTCAGTAACAACATTACGAGTCAACAAACCATTTAAAACGTTATTATTCTCTGTGGAAAACTGTTTTTACGTTTTGTTTACTGGCAACGTATTTATTGCACCTGTGTACATGAAAATTAATGAATAATACATTGAATAAATGCTTTTTTGTTGTGGTACCTGATGTTGGTGACATTTTCTTTGTTTATGTGGTTATTGTTCCCCGAAACGATCCAATCGCAATTTATCAATTGCCATCAATTTCTAGCATAATCAGCCCACAGTACAATATGTTCCCACTGCTGGGACAAGGCCTCCTCTCGGTGGGAGGGAGTGGGTCGTAATCCACCACGCGGGCCCAGATAAAATCAATTTCTATTATAGTAATATTGTCAATCGCTTCAATTGCATTTCGTAGACGGTCAATTTGCGCATCAATGTGTATTAACCCTTAAAATGTCGATTGTACACCATGTGTACAGATAACAATAGAATTTCAATTGTGTCTGCTAATTAGCGCGCGACGGGTTAATCACGTAAAAATTGACAATTGCAATTGATCGTTTCGGGGACCTACTTTATTCTTGCCACTGAGCAGCATTTAAATTAAATACAATAGACATTTTTATATTTTGCCTACTGTCAGTAACACATCAGTAGATCTCTCGGTGTTGTAGAACTGCCATAGCTGTAGCGACATTTCTATCAGGTGCATATGTGACCCGCCACACGTTGTCCTATCAAAATTTCAATTTCTTTATTTCCTATTTTTTTTTCATTTATCCCACCCCTATATTAGAACAAACCAAACTAAAAAAAAATATATTCTAATCGGTCAAGCCGTTTTTGAGTTTTAGCGCGACTAACGAACAGCAATTGATTTTTAACCGATGACCGATACATAAACATATGATTATACTCATGATAACTAACAACTTTTACTATGGGACCAAACATGAAATCGCGAAAAAAAAATCAGCTGCTCCCTACGTTTTGACGAGTTATGCGAACATGAATGTATGTGGCAGCTGATTTTTTTTCGCGATTTCAGGTTTGGTCCCATAGTAAAAGTTGTTTGTTATCATGAGTACAATCATGTGTTTAAGTATCGGTCACTAATTACCAGTCACCCTATATAAGAAGATGCAGGTATCTTACAAAAGTGTTGGATGAAACCATTGATTTTCGACTAGACTAGACTGTCTTTAACCTCTTAGAGCACAGCACGCGTAGCATGACGACATTTTGTCGACGGAAAAATAGACAACATTACACATTGCCATGCTTAGACGCGTAGAATGCGTAGAAATATTTCTACAATCTGCCATTTTGTCTATTCTTCCGTCGACAAAACCAGTTTCTATGGCGGTCATGCAAGCGTGCTACGCAATAGGAAAATTTCCAAATAAAGTACATCTTTGATCACTTTCATAACGTCGACTAGCAAGTTTTAACTGCACAACCAGAATTTTTTACACGTTTTCGTTTATGAAACTAGACAGTTTGCATGTTTCCACAAAGTAAATCTCTTCCAGACGTCAACCTTCCCAATAAAACTTCACGCATGTACCATCGGCAAACTTTCCGGTGAACCACTTTTCGATCTTATTACTAACGCAATAAGGTTGAAAAGTGGTTCACCGGAAAGTATGCCGATGGTACATTGTGCTAAACAATGTCCCTCCAATATTACTTCGCAACAAAACTAAAGGCCACATAGGAACATCAATTAAGGCCCTATGATCCGGCGCTCGAGCCGTGTACTGAACTGAAGTAGGCTCGCGAGTTGTTGCCCCGCGCATTTGGTAGGTTTTTAAACATAGTAATTATTTTATCACGACAAACTCAGCGAATTGCGCCAAAGAATCTTACTACCTTTTCATTTATATAATATACAACTAATAAGAAAAAACGTCTGTTTTGTAGCTCTGAGATTGATTAAACATTACGAAAAGGGGTAACTTTGAGATTTATTTCTATTCAGCAAAGTAAATCTAATCGTGTGAGTAAAAGCGATTGGCTATCCGCCAGATCCTTAAATAAATAATAAAATAAAATAATCTTTGTTTCGGATAAGCATCATCCATATATGGGTTAGTAAGCAAAAATAAATAAAAAGATAACTTATACCTATGTTAGTAAACTTATAATCTATTTAGCGACAAGGGTGCTATTCGAAATGCATCTTCGAACAATATCACCTAACAAAGGAGAATCGTACCTCCCCGCTATGGTCTTCAGGATGGAGTTGGAGCTGTCCCGCACTCTGCAGAGCAAAGAGGCAGATTTCTGTCTGACGATGGCGTGGAAGCCATCGACACGTGCTTGTGCAAACATACCAGATGCACTGCAGAAAGGGGGCAGCCCCATCAACATCCTGAACCCGTTATTATACGTTAAATAAGATATATCTTTTTTTTCAGAACTTTATAATTCTATTTTTTATGTTTCCCATGGATTCAAAAAACTAGTAAGCGCGGACTCTGTCGGGTTATAGCGCCTTAAACGTGTTTTCTTTGTTTTCCAGGAGGGCGAGCGACTGAGAATATGAACGCATCACGGCTGCCCGGGTTCAATGACACCAGCCGTGAGTTATTTCTGATTATATCTTACGTATAAGGTACGGTGATTCGACATAAAGGACGAAATGAAAGCAGAATTAATAGGTAGGATGACGGTATGGTGAAATAATGAAAGATTCTAAATGGACGCTTAGCCGACGACGGACGTAAAAATATCGTGGCGATTTTTTTTCGCACACTGAATTTTCAACACTCTGCTTAGCGCCGAGAGTTGTAAATCCAACAGTGTGTTTTTTCGACGCGCTGGTATGTACTCTGTTGTTGTTAAGTTGGATTCTCAATGCTCGGCTCAACAACGAGAGTTGAAAATCCAGTGCGCGATAAAATCCCGCCGCGATATTTTTACGTCCGTGCGAACGTCAGCTAAGTATTTTGTTATTTTCTTGGGTCTGTTTTATTTTGTAAAGGTTTTTGCGATGACATTAGTAATAACATAGTACGGAGTCACAAAAATATAAATGCCTCGTTGGTCTAGTGGTCGCAAGCGCTACTGCTGAGCATGAGGTCCTGGGTTCGATTCCCAGGTCAGGCAGTGATATTGGGTTTTTCCATCTGGAATATCTCAATAGCAGCCCGGAGTCTGGATTTGTGCCCAGTTGATGGCAATAGGCTCGCCCCCTGTTACATGGGACTTACACATAACTGGTGAAATGTGGGTGTACTATAGGTACTCCTCTGCCTAACCCTTCGTGGAATACACTTTAGCCACTCAGTAAAAATTAAGAAAGTTTGGCTGGGAGGTGTTAGTGCATCCGCCGTATAGGTCCTGACCTTGCACCTTCAGATTTCCACCTGTTTCGGTCTCTTCAGAATTTTTTAGGCAGTGTCAGGTTAACATCACGAGAGGGCTGCCAAAACCACTTGTTGCGGTATTTTGATCAGAAGTCCAAAAATTTCTATAGCAATGGGATCATGTCCCTACCTACAAGATGGCAAAAAGTTATCAAACAAAATGGTACCTACATGCTTTAGATAAATGTAAATAATGTATATTAAAAAATGTTTTGAATTTTCTTAAAAAATGCGAAGAAACTTTTTCCCCAACCTATTATATTTTAGGGGTTAAAGTATGAAATTGCCGATTGGTACTGAAAAATTGAAATTCGATTTTTTTTTTAATTTAACATATTTATTTAATCAAAATAATTACCATTATTATCTATACATTGCTGCCATCTAATCATAAAGGAAGGTCATATAAGCCTTTGCGATAGAACTCTCGTGATCTAGATTCGACAAACTGTGTGAAAGCATTTTGTACTGCCTCCTGAGATGAAAACTTTTTATCACGTAGAAAATGTCCAAATCACGAAAAAAATGTTAGTCCGTTGGAGCAAGGTCTGGCGAATACGGAGGGTGACGAAGGGTTTCTAATTGCAGTTTCTGTAGAGTTAAAACGGTTTCTCGTGCTGTATGAGGTCTCGCGTTATCATGGAGCAATAATGGTGAAGATCCATTCATGAGTCGGGGCTGTTTCACTGCTAGTTTTTCTTTCATTGTTCGGAGTTCGGCACAGTAGACATTGGCCGTTATTGCTTGACCAGATCGGAGAAAACTATAGTGAATAACACCATGCTGAGACCACCAAACAGTTACCATTACCTTTTTATTGCTAAGCTTTGCTTTAGGACACTGTTGCGGCGTTTGACCTGGGGTCAGCCATTGCATTTTTCGCTTACGGTTATCGTAAAGAATCCACTTTTCATCACATGTGACAATTCGATCCAATATTCTTTCATTTCTGTATCGATTCAACAAGGCAACACAAGTTTCAACACGCGTTTCTTTCTGCAGATTAGTCAAATCATGAGGCACCCATTTCTCATATTTTTTTTATTTTATTGATATGCCGCAAATGAGTCAATATTGTTGGTAAGGTAACGTGAAACCATGCCGCTAATTCCTGGGTAGTTTGGCTCGGATCGGCTTCCACCATCTCTTTCAATTCATTGTTATTCACCTGTGTGGGAGGTCTTCCACGTGGTTCGTTCTTCAAATCAAAGTTTCCATCACGAAAGCGTTTAAACCAAAATCGCACGGTGCGTTCATTAGCAGTCTAAGCTGAATAAAAAAAACAACTGAAAGTCGATAATCAAATGTTGCACATTTTTTAAAAGAAGAACTTCATAGGTACCATGTGAAAAAAGTTTCACTCAAAAATCTCAAACCATGAAGGTTCTAAGTCAATTCGAAGTTCCTAATTCTTTAACCCCTATTATATTACTAGCTGTCCCGTCAGACGTTATCCTGTCAAAATTTCAATTTCTTTTCCTTTTTTTTTCTTTTAAACCACCGCAGTAAAGAGGAGAATAAAACAGAAAAAAAATATTCAAATCGGCCCAGCCGTTCTCGAGTTTTAGCGAGACAAACGAACAGCAATTGAGTTTTGATAAGTCATTTATCAACATCATTTTCAGCTTTATTGCAACCCATAATAAGGTCAGATATGACGCCTAAGGTCTAAGGCCTTTTTGTGCTTTTAGTGTCTGGTCTATGCGAGTCTCAATTATGGCTTATGACCTATTTCACGATGTCCGAATAGCCACTACTTACCGAATAAATTCAAAAATGGAACAGAATTTGTATGAAACTATCTGCCAAGTAAGTTAATAGGAAGTTAATCGTAGGTGGTGAAACAGGCCCCATCCCATGGTTCCCTTATTATTCAAGTGAAGCCGCGGGCTCGCAGAAAACTTAAAACCGTATCATGCAGCAACAAAAATGTTATAAAATTCACATGACAGTCACGAATTGTTGCGGTGAGCGCAAAATAAAACAGATGTTACATTAGATATGGAATTCTCTGACTCCTGCACTAGTTAAAACTGTGTTGCAGGAGCCAGTGTCCTCCCGTAATAAAAAAGCACACAAGGTTTTATGATACATTTCTAATTTCTAATTTTGCGCGAGGGTATACTTGTATGTTTGTGCGCGAGAGTATCTGAGTGTGTGCGCTGTGTGTGTGTGTGTTGTGTGTGTGTGCATGTGTGTTGTGTGTGTGTGTGATATGTTTGTGTGTAATCTGTGTATGTGTGTGTGAGCTGTGTTTGTATATATGTGAGTTGGCTTGCCTGAATTCCGTGACACTATAAATCAGATCTAAAAATAGCAGATTAGCAATTTGATTCAAGACGAATCAAATTTGAATTTGTGTTACGCAATGGTGATGTTATTAATTACTATTTTATGTAATTTAAGTCACAACAGTCAATAAATTCTCTACCGCGTCGTAGTCAAGGGACTTCAGCCAGATGAAGATAACTTCCTTAAATTTATTGTTGCTTAATCTACGTAGGGAATTAATTTTATTGCATTTGTTATAAACATTGGGGGCAATGAAGTTAAAATGCTTTTGTCCAAAAGCTGTTCTTTGTCGAGGAACAGGACAGCGTTCAACTCGCTTAGTTGACACAGGTAGTGTGGGCACATACTTTTTATGGTATCTACGTAGAATTTCATAAACAAATAATTTCCTTACAGTGAGCACACCCGCCTTTTCATAAACATCTAGTGTTGGATGCCTAAACGGTAAATGCATTAACACTTTTAACACTGCACGCTGTGCCCTTTCTGCTTCCATAAGAAATGTCTTGTTTGAACCACCCCACCCCAAATAAAATATTTATTAAAATGAGGAGTGATTGCTCGTTTGTTTTATTCATTCAAGCATAAAAATAAAATAAAAAACCGGCCAAGCACGTGTCGGGCCACGCACAGTAATAGGGTTCCGTAGTTGCACAATATACTGCCAAACGCTGCCGCCCGTCGTTGTTCGAGCGTAAATATTATTAATTTAGTAAACATTATTAATAAGAATGTTATGATTTTATTTTTGTATATCTTTAGATGGTTCATAAACTTATATTTACTACCTGTTTTACACAACTGACAACGTTATATTAGTAATTTTTAATGGATTGTACGAAATTTTTACTTTTCCAATTACTTTTACTTTTTCAAAAAATTCACGGTAGTGAACTAAAACTAAACGTTAACGTTTCGTTAACGTTATATAAGTAATTTTTAATGGATTATACGAAATTTTTACTTTTCCAAATACTTGTTTGACTAACTCGTAAATTTGAAAAGCCTACAGCTGTGATAGTTTTCCTTTTTATATAACGACGTTAGAATAGTCAACCAACTTATAAAAAGTAATTGGAATAGTAAAAATTTCGTACAAAAATTACTTATATAACGTTAACGAAATGTTAACGTTTAGTTTTAGTTTACTACCGTGAATTTTTTCACCCATCCAAAACATACCGTTTCGCTGGCTTGGGCGGACACTTGACTGTAAGAAAAATTTGCAATTTAAAGTTTATTGCTACAGAAGGTACTCTAAAAAAATTTTTTTTTTTCATGATTTTATTTTACCACTTTGTCGGCGTGATGAATTTGTATATCCATGCCTAATTATATCTTTCTAGTACTCAGAGTCTCTGAGTTAAGCTGCAGACGGACAGATGGACGGACATAGCGAAACTATAAGGGTTCCTTGTTGACTATAGAACCTTAATGATTGAATTTGTTATAATTTTAACTACAGTTTTAGTTATTACGAAAAAACTAAATATGGATAAGAAGGATCCGATCCCTTTCTAAAATATCAAATCCTCATCAACCTACGAGTAGCCTTTGTCCAAATATTGTAGAGTCAGCTTCAATTAGAATAGAATAACAGTATTTTACTCAAAGTGACAGCCTTTGTGAGAGCCATCCAACCTTCTTTACAAAATTGCTTAAAGATTCTGATATCCCTACGCACACTATGCATACGCGTGAAAGGGATGACGATGTGCAAACTGTTTAAAAAAAAAACTGCTGTTCTGTTCATTTTGACTGATCATGTATTGCACTTTGTATAAAACGGCTGATTTATAGGGTTCCGTACCTCAAAAGGAAAAAACGGAACCCTTATAGGAGCACTTGTGTGTCTGTCTGTCTGCCCGTATGTCACAGCCAATTTGCTCCGAATCTAATGGACCGATTAAGTTGAAATTTGGTACACGTATGAACTTTTGTGACCCGAACACGGACGGGTAAAGTAAATAAATGAATTTTGAATATGGGGGTCAAATTTAGGGGCAAATAAGAAAATTAAGAAAAAGTTTTGCAAACTATACCGTGTGACATATCAAATGAAAGGGCTTACTATGAAGGTCTCAAATATATTGTTTTTATAATTTTAAAGTAAATTGTTATAAAGTTATTAAGAAAACAGACGAAAATTTACCATTCCCCTCTCTACCCCTTATCTCCGAAACTACTGAGCCTAAAATATAGAAAAAAATACAGAAAATAGTTCTTGACCTGTAGATTACAGGAAAACCTATAATATATATGTGGTCTTAAAATAACATGATAAATCTCTCAATATTATGAGTACAAACTTACATTTACAGTTGGAATGTATGGGAGAACATGTTTTCCAACTACAATGTTAGGATAAATTCATCCCAACTACGGAACCTTTATTGTGCGTGGACCGACACGCACTTGGCCGGTTTTTTTTAATAACCAACGAATTTGTTCTACTGGGGGTCTAGAATCATTTGCTGAAATTACTCATGGTAATAGTTTCCGCGTCGATGTCTCATACACCGTGGATAACTTAACATACCCTTAACCATCTGATCATGCCATGGAAGGTGACAAATCACTCTTCTAGTGTACACGCAGCATACAGCAATTATGACAATATTTTCTATAACTAATCATCAGCGACAACTTGTCAGGGTCTTTCAAGGCTATGCTCGCCTCAATAACTAGCAACTCTTCTGGATTAAATACCCAATTATTCGTTAGTTTGGCTATTAATAGCTCCACCGGTCTTCGGTTTGAATAAATCACCTGAGCACATCCCGTGGGTGCCGTATATGGTAAAAGGATTATACCGTAAAGTTGGTTAAAGACTGTTAGGCTACCTGTCCTCTAAAATTTAGCCTGTTTTAGTAATATCTGCCTGCTAGTGTCCCTCTGGGCGGAGGAGCTCGTGGCTCAGTTATAACAGCCGCACGGGTCGATCCATCAGGTTAAGCTACGCTTGCCGTGAATGACCATCTTTTCAAAATATTTCATTATTTATTTATTTATCCAAATATTATTTAAATTTTGCACTCTCTTTGGTGCAAGCGTTAAATTAACACTTTTCTGTCTGACTGTATTATTCTTCGGGCCGAGTCTAAGCGGGCCGAGCGGGCCCGGACCCACATAACTAGCAATATGTAGGTTTTCTAAACAAAACAACACCTACATCTGTGCATAATGCATAACCCAGAGAATACTACGATATTAATACGAAGGGTTCCCGTTCTTCATCCTTCCTACCCCAGTAACTTCTTATTCATCAGATTAGCTCATCAAATATGCTACACATAAGTACCTACATAGTACAGTGTACATATCTACACAAGTATCTCGTATGAAATGAATTACATTTGGTTAGCAGCTCATTCGCGCATCCGTGCGGGTGCACTCCTCACAGTCACTGATCAAATATTAAACAGCGCAAGTCTGAGATATGAGATGTGAACACTGACTGTAGGGACTTGGCCCTTTTGAGCTGTTTTAATTTTGAGAATTAGCTTCTGAAAATCAAGGCAAGAGGAGCTCGTGGCTGAGTAATAACAGCCGCACGGGTCGATCCATCAGGTTAAGCCACGCTTGCCGGGGTTGGTTCGTTGATGGGTGACCATCTTTACATACCGAGACTCCTCCGTGCCTCGGAAAGAACATTAAGCCGTTGGTCCCGGCTGTCATTTGTGGATCTTTGACAGTAGTTACGGGTCGTCAGAAGCCCGAAAGTCTGACAACCAGTCTTACCAAGGGGTATCGTATTACCCAGTTACTGGGTTGTGGAGGCAGTTGCTCATATAAGATACTGGTGTTCATCTGCATCCGGTTAGACTGGAAGCCAACCCCAACTTAGTTGGGAAAAGGCTAGGCAGATTGATTGTCCCTCTGGACTAACGAGGAATTTAAGAGGGTTGTCGTATTTTATCACCTTTCTCGCTCACACGGGACCAAATTTGTAAGAGTGATAAATGAAAAGATGTTTTTTTTTAAATGTAATCAATTAGCGACCTAGTAAATAATAATATTTTAATAGGTAGATACCTAATTATTAAAAATACATTTTATTGTGTTAACAATAAACTAAACTCAAACTTTTTATTATTATCATGGGTCAGTTACAAACAGCGGGTCGTCAGCGCCCTGCGGGTCCAGTACAACAATGCTTTCAGGTTGCTGATGGGACTGTCTAGATATTGCAGCGCCTCAGATGTTTGCGGACGCACAAGTGGATGGCTTCCATGCTATAATCCGTAAGCGAGCGGCATCGCTGATGCGCAGGGTGAGGGACAGTTCCAACAGCTACCTGAGAGTAATTGCTGAGAGGTTAGAAAGTCCTCTATGGAGGCAGTGGATACACATCCACGTTAAATAATTCCTCATCTACATGTACTAACATTTAGTTATAAGTTCTTTTTCATGTATTTACTAACACTATATGGACACATTAGTCTGAATTAAAGAAATTGAATTACATGAGATTTGAATTATCTGTTTTTGAGATGAGATAGACAAATGCCACCATAAAAATGTGTTTTAATAATTACCCATTAAGGGCCTGCATTACCGCAGATTGCGAAAATGGTCTTATTATGAATGGCTGTAGTTTCAACAGTTCTGCAGTATTCACTTTGTAATGAATATACAGTAAAGATGAGGACTACTGCTAGATATCATAGGTTGCGAATTCACGATTTCAAAAAATTTTCTCGATACAAAAAAATCTCAAAATTACCTCTAAACCGTACAATAAATGTAGAATAATCAATGAAAATTTTCAAATTACTCGTATGTCATGAAATTTTTCAGGATAATAGAACTACGTCTAATGCGGGTACCATAGGTTCGTTTTTATGTTTTAACCGTTTTATTTACTGTAAAAAGATGAGATCAGAAAAATCAAGCTTTATAACCATTCACACCTCGAACCGCCCTGCCGCCCGGCCCCCGACAGGACCCCGATTCAGTACTAACTTGTCAGTACGCTTCGGCTATCAGGCGGGGTACCTGTATCACTTCGCTTGCGCTCAAAAGACCCGATTGACACCGTTTTATGTTCTGAATAAATTATATATTTATGTAAAATGAAATTTATAGGTAAAAATAAGGCACCGGTATTTTAACTTTTTCCGAATTTTGTAATTTTCATTCATAAAAACATCTTTGAAATGGTTCAAAATCGTAATCTCATGTCAATGTCAAAACACTGTCAAACATTTATGAAGGTAAACGTAGCTATTTTAGACATTATCCAATATAATATTTAGCAAAACCTTTTACATTCATAATTTAATTTAAGAAAATTTTGAATTACGAGTAGAACAAAAAAAAATTACAATCGGCAAGAAAATGTGCAATTTTTACAAAAACATTTTTTGATATCAATCAATCCTGTTACTTATAATTATAAGGATCAAAAACTCTAACGTTTTTAAGTTTGTATGTAGGGGTAATCTTCGGAACTACTGGTCCGATTCCGAAAATTCTTTCACAAGTAGGAAGAAGTATTGCCGAGTGTCATCTTATTCTTAATATATAAAAACAGAAGTCCTGACTGACTGACTGATTGACTGACTCATCAACGCCCAGCCCAAATCCTTGGATCTAGAAAGCTGAAATTTTGCACAGAGGTTCCCTTTATAATGTAGACAAGGAATAAGGAAGGAATTCCCGGTAGTGCGTTGCCGTGGGATATTTACTGACATTCACGAGGGCGAAGCTGCGGGCAAAAGCTAGTAAGATATAATTTCACGCGGACGAAGTCGTGGGCAGAAGCTAGTACAATATACAGCGAAAGGTACTTTGTACCATCCGGTGTCCCATGACATCTCTCGCCTTTTTTTATTGTGACACAACTTAGGTACCACTGGTGGATTTTAAGAATTAAATGTAAAATGTTGTGATTTAAATGAATACATTTTTGAGTAATAAATGCGTTTTTAGGGTTCCATACCCCAAAATGAAAAAAATGGAACACTTATAGGATCACTCGTGTGTCTGTCTGTCTGTCCGTCTGTCACAGCCAATTTACTCCGAATTACCAATAATGAGTTTGTTTGGACCAATTAGGTTGAAAGAAGACGGATATAATCGTGGGCCTGGTTGTAAAAAGATGTAATTGGTGCCAATTGATAGCTTCAATATTACCAAACCATCACTGAACATTTTGCGGATTTTGGCTGTCGGATTTTTTTGTAACGTTATGTTCCACCAAATATTACAATGGGCCTATCAGCTCCCTCAAAATTACCAAACAATGTGTTAGGTATTGACAGATTTTTTTCCACTATTTGCTGCCTATTAACAGGCTACTGAGCGCGCAGTGGCGCGTTTATGGTTATTTCTTTTAATTTGGAATGAAAATGCAGAAAATAAGCAGTAGGTAATAGTTGTGCTCCACAAGACTATACGTTATTATTATTTACAAATATTAGCTTTATATTATTAAGTTTTATTAAAATCGTAAAATTTAAAATAAAAGAAATAACCAAACAAACGACGAGGGTGCCACTGCGCGCTCGGTAACCTCTTAATATGATGTAAACCTAGATTTCTAGGTACAAAATACTCGTAGAGCAGATCTCTAACTTGGTGCAACCATTTTACTAGTTTGCCTAGAGACTTTTAATAAAGTTGACAACCTCTCTTTCTTAGTTCTCAGCATAATTAAATATGCTGCTGATCTAGGTTTTCCTAATAACTGAGAAACCTCATTTAACATTTGGAACTGCGCTTTGTTTAACCCTATCCATGTATGCACAACATGGTTTTCCATATCATCTATACTCACAAAATGAAGTAATCCTGAATTCTTCATGTCCTGGATATGTTTTGCTGTATAAGTCTGTAGATAATTATTTCTTAAGCTGTTAAGGTAATCCCATGCTGTGATCCAAACACGAATGTGTAACGTAAACAACGTTTATTCCCATTCCCAAAGACATTTCCGCGAACCCACTTGCGCGAATAGACATTTTTAATACAGTTGCTCAAAAAGTGGCGTATTGCAGGGACGTATAGCGTTCGGGATGTGGGCTATTACATACTCGTGCTTTTTTTTTACCTTTCCCGAACTCGTGCGTTCTCTTTCCCAACTGTCAAAATAATGTCTATTAAAATGAAAAACCAACCATGAAGTTTTTACTAAAAAAAATTTATAGAAGTTTTTATGATTCATGCAAATACGTATATTTCTAAAAAGAAGCTACTAATTTATTTCTATATCAGATTTCATGATTTGATTGAATGAGTTACGTTAGGTTTCATTTCATTTCACCTCATTAAATTTAATTTTCATTTCATATCAATAAAAAAATTCTACTGAAGACTTGGCTGTATGGGCATAGTTCCCTTTGCCTACCAGAATAGGTGAAGAAAAAAAATCTCTTCTTATATTCTACGGTTGGCGCCATTTTCTAGAAATTTTCTTTGTGAGTTTAGTTGTTTGTTGCTCAAAATGAGTAATTTCGACCTTAATTTTTTTGAATTAACACCACCGGAACTCAGTATAATTGCACAAAATGCTTCGGAGAACATTTTACCGGAACAGTCAAAAAGTCGCTACATATCTATCTACATATGACGAATTTATTGCGTGGAGAGAAAAGAAAAAAGCAAATAGTTTTTCAGAAAATGTTATGTTGGCATACTTCTCCGAACTCTCAGCAAAATTAAAACCTTTTACGTTATGGTCGAGGTTTTCGATGATAAAAAGTATGCTGAAAATAAGGAACAACGTGGATATAAGTGAATACCCAAAATTAAATGCTTTCTTAAAACGACAATCAGACGGTTTTACAAGTAAAAAGTCAAAAATATTAACATCGAATGAAGTGGAAAGGTTTTTGAACGAAGCTCCTGATGATCGTTATTTAGCCACAAAGGTAATTTATTAATAAGTACTTATATTTTTCTTTAGTATTCAGTTTACGAAATCGCAAAATACAGTCAATACATTATTTAAAACAAATATTAATCAAATCCCTTTTTTTGTAGGTTGCTCTGATTTTTGGCGTTGTTGGAGCTTGCCGCAGAGAGGAGTTAGCCAATATTACTTTAAAAGATATTGAAGCCCATGGAAAAACGCTACTAATCAAGTTTCCGAACACAAAAAATAAGATACCGAGAAGCTTTGTTGTTGAAGGAGATTTTCTTGAAATACTCAAAACTTTGCACATTGTGTTTTTGTTTAGGATAGATGAGTTGTACCCACATTTGTTAATAAAAATTTATTATTTATTATTTATTATTATTTATTATTATTATTATTTCTTAGAATAGTGCAAAAATATATGAATCAGCGGTCCCAAAAAGGAAAAACCGACCGTTTTTTTCAAAATTACCAAAAAGGGAAGTGTACAGCTCAAACAATCGGGATAAACAAATTTGGTAATATGCCAAAAAAAAAATAGCTACGTTTCTCGGTCATACACCTTACACTATATATTATACTGGGCACAGCTTCAGGAGGACCTCTGCTACATTATTGGCAGATTCAGGAGCCAATTTGACGTCCTTAAAGCGACTAGGAGGTTGGAAATCAGACAAAGTTGCAGAAAGCTATATTGGTGAATCATTAAACAACAAACTAGAAACTGGGAAAAAAATCACACAATCCATTAATTTAAGGTCCAGTCCGTCTTTCTCACATGTTGAAGAGAACGTTCGTCCATCTACCTTCGTTGACAATGATAATTCATCAGATCCAATTCCATCAACTAGCAAACGCCATTGTATGACAAATATACATGAACAATCATACGAAATTAATAATAGTCTGTCTCAAACAGTAAATATGCAACCTAAAACTTCCCCAGTTAGTATAAAAAACTGTACCAATGTCAATGTATATGTGAATTATAACTTTTATAAGAATTAAATGATTAGTTAGTTGAGTTTATTGTGTTTTTATTATTTTATTAAATTGCTTCATTTTTTCGCAACTGTATTAAAAATAGTCGTTCAGTACACGTACGGAACCGTCATTGCAACTTGTTCCGAATGTCAACCCTCGCCTTCGGCTGCGCCTCGGCTCGGGTAGACATTTGTCGGAACTCTTTGCAATGACAGCCTTTCCGAACTTGTAATGAAATATACTATTCCGCGAATGGACTTTTGCGCGAACGGACTTTTGCGCATAAGACACTTGCGCGACAAGACATTTCCGCGATTGGACTTTTGCGCGAATGGACTTTTGCGCGCATGGGCGTTTGCGCGCAAGATACTTGCGCAAAAGACACTTGCGCAAGTCCGCTTGCGCGAAAGACACTTGCGCGAATCCACTTGCGCGTCAGGACAGTTGCGCGAAAAAGTTGTGGAAATGAGATTTCTTCATAACATCACGCTTGTATTCTTTCAAAGGATTGGGCAGTGATGTACAGTACATTTTTAATTTTTTTTTTCTTATTTATGTATACAGAAAAATAAATTTGAGTGCCTACTTATTTTTTTCAGTTTTTGTTTCTAATTATCTTATTTTTTTATTTTAGTTTATTAATTTTTTTTTCGACACGGGTGTCATTTTCATGGTATTTGAGGCCGCTGAAAAGGATAGTGGGGTCAAAATGAAAATTCAAGATGGTGGCTGCGAAAATTTTCAAAGTTTTCGACATGGTTGTGATTTTCATGGTATTTGAGGTCGCTGAAAAGATAGTGGGGTCTAAATGAAAATCCAAGATGACAGCTGCGAAAATTTTAAAATGTTTCGTCATGGGTGTCGTTTCTATTGCTTTTGAGGACGCTAAAGCCGATGAGCTCAAAATCAAAATGGATTTTGACAAAAAATTAGAAAATTTTTGCAGCCGCCATCTTGAATTTTGATTTTAACCCCGTTATCGTTATCAGCGACCTCAAAAACCATGAGAATGACATGCATGTCGAAAAAAAATAAACTAAAGAGAAAAATAATGATATAATTAGAAAAAAAACTTAAGAAATAAACAAGCACTCATATGTCGTTTAAAATAATAATAATGTTGATGACCATGTTGATCTCAAATAAACAAATTAATTCATTAATATCGTTTACTTGGGACAACCCTTGCTGTTGCGACAATGTCTAGACGTTGTCGGCATTTACCACGAGATCAAAGGCGTCGTCCTACTGTATGTTTTTATATTGTGGTACTAGTGAGAACCAAAACTCCCATTAGTTCTACCATAGAACTCTCGAATAGAAGAACAGAGATACGCAATAGCTTTGCGGGTCGCGAGGATCAGAAAAATGTAATGGTTCATCAATCGCCACCTGGTTAAAATTAATTAATTAATAGTTACCTGGGTGTGTGGTCAGCTGGAGATTAAGGAAAGGGCACGTGCTCCTCTACATCTAGGGCTATTGCGTATCTCTGTTGAAATTTCATAGTGATGATCACTTGGCAGAGTGTTTAACGATTAACTGTCAAACAGTTTCGTATTGGCTATCTTCAGTGACTAACTAGGATGACGTCATAAGCACCGAGTATTGCTGATAGCCATAGGGCATAGAGGTTCATCTTACGGTTAAAGATATTTATTTCGCAAAAGAATTAACAAATTCACTTAGAGAGAAAAACATAAATAATTTTAAAACAAAATGTACCATCAAGCGTAGCTTAAATCAAAATATTGCTACACATAGTTCGTAATTATATTAAAACTATTCAGTCTTATCTATATTTTTCTAACCATGGTAATACAAAGTAGACAAGTACTTCTGTGGTTGCAAAAGCTCTATAATAGTTCTCATCATCGTGCCTTCATATTTTCGAAGATAGATGATGATTGCCAAAGCGCATAATTTTAGGGGGACGTCTGTACGTACGATACCAACCTTGGTAAATAAGCTAAATTATAAATACCCTTTGGGGAAGGCGTGATATTGTGTTGTGTGTTAAATTAGAAATGAATTAACTAAACTTCCAAAATATTTTCATCTACCTTTCTAGAAGACATCGATTCTAATAGTATTTTGAAATCGATTTGCAATATTTCGTAAAATAATATATTTAAAGGTTTACTCAATTATTACCAAGCCTAGTCCATAAATAGCGTAGTTCACCCTAGCTGAATCAGTTTGACGGTACGAGTGGGCTAGAGTGATACCCGGCGCGGGGAAGTGGGAGCAAAATATGAATTTGAGCTGAGGTATCACATGCTCTTAAATTAATATTATCCACTAGTCCACTAATTGATTAAATTTTTCAAAAAAGCATATTTTCATATAACATTCTTAAAAATTTGGTCCCATGTGAGCGAGAGAGGTGACAAAACGCAACAGCCCTCATAATGATAGGTTTCTTTATGATGTTTATGGTGGCCCTAAATATTAGACCTTATAGTTATAGCGATAAAGTCGTATTTTAATCACCGCGCCAACTAAGTTCTCGCAATGCTGTTCTGTTCACCCTGAATTTGTGGAGTATGTGACATGAACAATTTGGGTGATTGGTGACATTGCTAGTATTCATAGCCTAGCCTTTTCCCAACTATGTTGGGGTCGGCTTCCAGTCTAACTGGATGCAGCTGAATACCATTATTTTACATAGAGCGGCTGCCTATATAACCTCCACAACCCAGTAACTGTGTAATACGATACCCCTTGGTAAGATTGGTTGTCAGACTTTCGTGCTTCTGACGACCCGTAAAAATGACAGCCGGAACCAACGGCTTAACGTGCTTTCCGAGGCACGGAGGAGTCTCGGTATGTAAAGATGGTCACCCATCCACTGACCAACCCCGGCAAGCGTAGCTTAACCTGATGGATCGACCCGTGCGGCTGTTATTACTTAGCCACGAGTTCTTCTTGATAATATTCATAGATGCCACTCTATAATTACCACTCGACATTTGAAGAAACCTACCTAGTTTCTTACCTTTAATAAAAGCTTTGACATAAATTACCGATTAGTTGAACAAGGATTTATAAGTTTAAGAAGAAGAATTTTCCTGAACACAAATACTTCCGAACCTCATACTTTTATTCTCGCCAGCACTGAACCAACAACGCCCAAAAAATCTCCAACAATAAAGGCTCTTCACAAGAATGTGCCCAAAAAAATAGAATTCTGTTTTCTCCCACAGAAATCCTTGACCCGCCTGTAACTTTACAACAATTGGAACGAGATAGCAAACTTCTAAAAGTTTTTAATTCAACAAATTCTTTTATGAATCATTTACAACTGTTCGTAGGGCGGCGTCGGGCGAAGTTTTAATTTTTACATTTCCTAACAATATTTTCGGATATTCAGGATTCCGTTTTTAAGTTTCTCCCTGATCCAGGTCTGAATCTTTGTTTTTTATAGAATGTTTTTATGTATTGGAAACTAAATCCTTGCCTTTTGTATAGTATAAGCTGTAAAGTCTAAGAAAACGGTAGTTTTGTCGTTCTTGAAGGAACCTTTATTCTGCCTAATTATAATATCTGGATGACATTGTTCATCGTCGTCTCACGTTAAAAAAGGACACCCGGAAATAAACTTCCGTGTATAGCATAGGTACTCGTACCTAGGTAGGCATAGGTACTTATCTGCCTTTTCCCAAAGTTCCCCTTTACTATTTTGTTTTTTTTTTTTAAAAACAGTGTATTTTTTTAATCCTTTATTAAAAATAACCAGGTTCTTAATAATTACGAGTAATTACAATCTAGCCTACAAGATTAACAAGCAATTTTAATCTTACTTAATTTTTTACGTGATAATTATTTTAAAACTTAGAATAGTGTTGATTGTACTTTACACATGTCCGTTCCACTTTCTTAGAAACTGATCTAATAACAAAATAGTACATTTTGATAAAAGTGGAGAATTTTTGTTAGTGCATTCGAGGCGGAATTAACACCCGAGCCGTAGGCGAGGTTATTTTCGAGCCGAGAACTGTAATAACTTTCGTCAGGTTGTAGGAGAAGCAAACGTATAAAGCCGATAAACAGCCTAATATGAAAAATATAAAATTCAAATATTTTTGAGTTTAGAACACAAACAACTGTTAATTTGTTCATAAACTTTTTTTTATTTTAATAATCATGGTTTTTGATGATATTATATTTATAAACATTAGTTATATATTCAAAAAATATTATCGCCGTAAAGACGCATATCTCTTTGCCGAGATTAAAAAAAAAAAACATACACCTCCGAATAGAGGCATTGAACTAATTTGGAGTAAGTATAGGTATAAGTTATCTGTTGCAATATTTATTCCCGCACACGTGAAAATGAAAAATCACACGCGTGTGAAATATATTGCATTGTGAACCTAATCGTAGTGCGTTATGAACCAGTTTTCGAGGAAGTGTATTAAAAACACTTTTTTAGTCTTCGCACTATATTTATTTGGTCTAACAGCTGAATTGCCTCGATATTTACATGTTGGTGGAGTCGGTGTTCAGGGCCTCAGCAAATTTTATAAAAACAGTGTATAAAGCACCTTTCATATTTCGTTGGTTATCGTTTAAAGCCTTCCCCATGCAAAGATGTAGGGAAATAATTACCCTAGCCCCTCACGACGTCTTTATCACAACATTAAAATGTTTTACACCTGAAACTGTTATCTCTATAGCACTTTGAAGCGTGCTGCTCAAATATTTTATTCAAAATCTCTTTTTTTTTACAGCTCTCAAAATATCTTAATCCATGTAAGATTTTTTTTACGAACCAGTCGTGGGCTTAGGATACATTTTGTGCTGTAATCATGAATTATGGCCATTCTTTATCAGGTATTAAGAACGGTCGATACCGTCATATTGAAGTCAGAGCGTGAATTTTGCTCTTAAAACAACGGTTGAACGAATTCTTCGACAAAAATGCTGCCAACCTTAGTTCTTGGCGAAAGAAGGAAATCTTTTCATTTATCGTTTGTGGCTGTGTTTTGTTTCTTTTTTGGGATTAATGACTTTTTTTCTCAACAATTTATATGCTAATCGGTGGAAATTAGCAGCTTTTGTTTATGTTGAAGATATTATAACAATTATGGTGGTTTAAAAGCGTCCTTATAAGGAGAGTTTTGCTTGTTCCTCTTCGGTTTGAGTCGTTAACTCCTGCTGTTGCCAAACTCCATCTGGCGCCAATACTTCAACATTTGCGATGATTTGGTTCTCATATTTCAAAATAACTTATTCTAACATGGTTTACTTAATTACCTTTCATAACTTTACATGAATTTAACCATTGGCATTTTATAATTATGTTAAAACCTAGCAATCTTTTTCTTTTTTATGCTTTATTAAAAAGAACCAAGTTCTTAATAATTAATTACAATCTAGCCTTTAAGACTAGTAAGCAATTTTAATTTAACTTAAATTTGTACGTGATAATTATTTTAAAACTTAAAATAGTGTTTATTGCACTTAACACAAGACCGCGTACCACTTTGTTAGAGTCTGATCTAATTATAAAAATACTTTTTTCATGTGTTATTATGTGTGTCATTTTTACTATTATTTCCACACTTTTTACTTGGCAGTCTGTGGAATAGATAGATAGATATTTATGGTGTGTATATTTAAATTATACACACCATAAAAGTTACACATATAAATTTTGAAATTTGACATAGGGTGACACAATGGGCGGTCTTATCGCTAAAAGCGATCTTTTACAAAATGGAAATGGATGGAAACGTATTTAATATGTTATGTTGATGTATGTCAGTATATCTGTATAGGTAGCTAATTTATTTTATAGGCTTCTTCCCGCGACTTCGTGCGCGTGAAGTTTCTCGTTTTAACATAAAAGATATCCTATGACTCTCATGGATAATATAGCTTCCCATTAGTGAAAGATTTTTCGGAATCGGATCAGTAATTTTACCTCTTTATCATATTACATACATAGGGGAGGAGCTCGTGGCTAAGTAATAACAGCCGCACGGGTCGATCCATCAGGTTAAGCTACGCTTGCCGGGGTTGGTCCGTGGATGGGTGACCATCTTTACATACCGAGACTCCTCCATGTCTCGGAAAGCACGTTAAGCCGTTGGTCCCAGCTGTCATTCGTGTATCTTTGACAGTCGTTACCGGTCGTCAGAAGCCCGAAAGTCTGACAATCAGCCTTACCAAGGGGTATCGTGTTACCCAGTTAACGGGTTGTGGAGGTCAGATAGGCAGTCGCTCCATGTAAAATACTGGTATTCAGCAGCATCTGGTTAGACTGGAAGCCGAACCCAACATAATTGGGAAAAGGCTAGGCAGATTGATAATATTACATACATACATAAACTCACGCCTATTTCCCAGGGGGTAGGCAGAAACTACAGAACGCCACCTGCTACGATCCTTACATACTCCTTTTGCATCGTTTACGTTCATACATCTGGTAATACACGCATGCCATTTGCGAGTACTACGCACCTGACCTTTCTGAAGAACATCACATATAGGCAGTCGCTCCATGTAAAATACTGGTATTCTGCTACATACGATTAGACTGGACGCCGACCCCTACATAGTTGGGAAAAGGCTAGGCAGATTGATTGATGTAAACGAGTTTCTAATCTCACGACCCAGCAAGGTCGGTCTTGCTTCCCATTTAATTAAATCAAAAAATCAAAACGAACAAGACGAAAATCCTTACAACACCCAGCGTTCCACTAAAAACTCGTTCAAAACACAACCTGTTTTGTCAAACCAATTTTCGTACATTTCATCTCAAAACTTCCCCCATAAGGTTTATTGGAGTATTTCCATATGAATTCCGGAACGTAATTGCCGCTCCTAATTATATGCGGAAAATATAATTAAAAGTGAATCGGAGGGGAATGCGTTCGTACCCCGCCGTGCCTGCCTTTATTGTGAGATTCCAGAGCTTTTTTTGTAGCTGCAAGCAGAATAGAAGCTGACCTTATTAAAAGTTGTGCAGATTTTAGTTCTGAATAGGTAGATTAATTTAATACTTTATGCTATACTAGCTATCCGCCCCTGCTTCGCACGGTTTTTACGACTTGACAAAAACATCGAGATTTCTTTACGATTTTTTTTTCTGTCAGCAGAATATTAATGTAAAATACATATTTAACCTTTTAAAATAAATTATCTAAATGATGGTGAAAATTGCGTCAAAGTTGCGTAGTTTAGAAGAACCTCTCGGTCACATTCTAGAGACACACGAAAAGCGACTTTAATTTGTAATATTTAGAGTTAGAGATAGAACAGCACTGACCCAGTGGTAACGGCCGCGACTTACGAGGTTTAGGTCGTAGGTTAGAACCCTGACAGGCGCTTTACTTTGTGTAAATTATTTCATCACCACTGCTCTCAAAATGGTGAAGGAAAACACCGTGAGGAAACCGGCATGTCCTAGAACCAAAAATTCGAAGACATGTGAGACATCTACCAACCCGCACTGGGCCCGCGTGAATCATTATATCTCAGAAACCGTGACTCTTCGGAAAAAAAATGTAAAGTCAATTTTTATCTGTTGCATGGTCCACAATTTTAGTCGAATCTATTTCTTTGATAAAACTTACCGTTTGGCTGAAAAACGCAAAAAAACCCATATTTGCGAACTTTGACCTTGAATAGGTTTTTTTGCAAATGTCTGATCGATGGGGACTTTTCACATTTCATTTATAATGGTGTTCTGAACATTCCTACAAATTCAGCTGTTCCCTACATTTTGACGAATTATGCGAACATAAATGTACTGAACAGCTGATTTTTTTTCGCGATTTTAGGTTTGTTCCCATAGTAAAAATTGTTCATAATGATGAGTACAATGACCCCTTAAAATATTGCCACTGTTTTCACTTACACCCTGTTTATATAGATGGATAGGTACAGTTTATTGTCGTAGCACGGCAGCGCTGCCGACTGTGACCACCAATACAGGCTACCGACGTCTGCGCAGACGTAGGCAGCCTGTATTGGTGGTCACAGTTTGAATTATTTAGTAGACAGATTACTGATAATACGCGTATGTATTTGAATCAGACCCCAAATCATCAAATTCATGGGATAATGTAGTTTTACAATTTGTCGGGAATGTTAAAAAGCCAAGCACTCTTGCCAATAAATCAAAAATCTTTCAGAATGAAGAATAGGCAGCAAATCATTAGTATTATTCTTGTTCTACTATACTTAGTATTCTTCAGTCCCTGGTGTGGCCGCACTTTGCATTTTAATGCAGGACATTAGTATGCAGCAACGGTAGGTATGGCTCAGAGAGTTCTAGACAAAAGTTCAGTGATTAAATAGGTATTGGATCTAAAAGTTAATGAGGGGTTTAATTAATCGTTTTTACCCGGCTGCGAGAAAGACAAGATCAGTGGTGGCCCCGTGGAGAGCAGTGGTGGCGCCAAGTGGTACCGGCCCGGACTTGCCAGTTGTAGATGTAATTTATTTCATCACCACTGCTCTCAAAAACGGTGAAGGAAAACATCGTGAGGAAACCGGCATGTCCTAGAACCAAAAATTCGGAGATTTTAATGATATGGGTTGGCAAACTAACTGACAGATCACATAAAGGCACCGCATGTCGCGGGACGAGCGGTGCTTTGTTTCGCGTGCGTTTCGCGTTATGTGTCGCGCCTGTTTGAAAGAGCCGCCTTAACTTAAAGCATTTAGGTTGATAGGTAACATCAGGTTTTATGGATCTATGTCCATTTAAAAAGACTCGTAAGCCTTATCTCTGCTGGCACTCAAGCGGAAATGGGTACAATGATATAACTTCCAAGTACAAATACTTTTAGATACTTCTACAATCACGTTCCATTCTAGAATAACAATCACAGGGTAATAAAACCAGTGTCCCAAAGTAATAAAACCTGATTTCTGCATGCGTGCTTACTTTTACCGACTATAAATCTACGTGTCCAATACTTTTTCTCTGCAATAATTTATTCTCCACGTTCATTAATCTAATGATACACTATGCAATAAGAATATTAATTGAAAGATTAATGAATGTAATTGTATGAGGTTAGATCTTTTTGAATTACTTACTTAAATAATATAAAATCTCGTTTTAATTATAAAGATTTTTTTTTTGGCTGTCTCTTGTAATTTTAGTCATTAATTCGTCGCATGTCTTAATTACAGAAACTTAATTAAAAATCCTTGTGTCTGAACCTACGACACGCATAGACTAAAGGCTCGAGCATACAGGTGCGACGCGACACCGGTAGAACAAATTTAAATGAAGTTTTCATAGAAATATTTCCACCAGAGTCGCGTCGCGCCTTTGTTGATGGGTAATTTTGAAAAAAAATAATAGGTCATGGGGAGTGCAGACAGAAGCGAAAACTAAAAAACTATGACATTCTATCACTGCTGGGCGCTGGCTCAGCGCAACTAATCGCGATGATTATCCATGTATGGACTGGGCAAGTGCACATCGATAAAATGGCAGGGGGTGACTTGCACACTCAATAATGAGGCCCCAAAAACTGTTGCTATAGCAATTAGTGACGTTGTGCCAAAGCAGCAACATATCCTGAAATGCTCGAGGAGTGGAGAGGACACGGATTATACAGCTATCAGGACAATCCCGGAAGTACGGTCAAGATCCATACCAGCATCTTACTGGAATACTTCCTTACTCCGAGCAGGTTTGCTCTTGCGAATCCCCACTTATACTCGTACTACCTCAGCTTTTTATCTCGCTCGCACGATACTGCTCGCGGACTGGGTGAGAGGAGACTAAGTGCGGTGTTGGGCGCTGATAGTTTAGGTAATTGCTTTTTACGGTGAAAATAATGGTAATTTGAAAAAAAAAACATAAGACCTACTTTATGAAGCATTCAAGCATTAGGTTGCTTAGCTTGGGGCTAGATGGCGTTGTGTGATATGTCCAAAAACATATTTATTTATTTATATTTATTTATTTATGGTTAATTCAGTTAGTATACAAAGTTTCATGATCTAATTTGAAGTATTTTTTGTTCGGTTTGGAGGTAACTTTGGAATTTTTTTCTAACGAGAAAATTTTATGGACTCTGTTTTCGTCAAACATAGTACTTAACATTAATCCTCAACTTTACCTTAGATTTATTTCAAAATTAATGCTGCAGTGTTTTCGACATAACGGTGGATCATGCTAAGCTATTTGAGGTAGTGTAGGCTCTTAAGGTGAGCGTCCACTGGTCCGCGACGGCCGTAACACACGCACGGCACGCCACTGATTTGCTTTGTATGAATTCATATAGTACTGCGTCCACTACCGGAACCGCCCGCATTTTCATTTCTTCATACAAACTAACCAAAATCCGTTGGACAGCTTTAACATAACAATGTCAGTGACGCAAACTCATAAGATTTTCCCCTACCAAGAATTGCTCAACGTGCCTACAAAAGTTTTGACTTCAAAAATCTGAATATACAGGGTGTTTGGTGCATCGTTTGCCAAATTGAATTGGCCGAAAGAAGAGGTCATTTGCTATCGCTTCAGGCTCAAGTACTCATTTTTGGCCACACCGGTTTTTTTATTACAACTTTCTAATTTTTATTTTGAAAAAATCCAAAACTCAGCATTAAAGCTTAAATTAAAAAAAAGTTTTAAGTGTAGTCGTCAAATTTCATTTTTATTTACATATGTACTGTTGTATGGCTCTATCAAATTTAAAATTACTTGCCAGTTACATCTAGTTTTTTTTTAATAAATCACAAAGTTTTTGGAAAAATAAAAAATGAACTTAAAACTCAACTTTAAATAGCTATAAAAAAAAAACTAAAAGCGATCGGGATCTTCGAATTATTTTAAAAAGTTCTCTAGTCTATCCCCTTTCCAACGGTATGCAATGTGTTAAAAAACTCTTTTAATATCTTTAATAATTAGCTAAATGTGTAGTCGAGACACATCAGGCTGATATTGGATATTACGTTTAAAACACTAGTTTTCGCATAAATTACATGCTATTAGTAGATAGATACTGTTATCTCACGTCTTACGTAGTCTCTTATCTCGTTCTTACATAGGGAACTTTCCTCGAAATTGAAAAAAAAATACATTATTACAAAAATAATCATTTATTAATAAGTAATTTAATTACATACTAATCTTACAAGTCTTGTTCAAACTGTCTACCACTATTGCGTATGCACGCGCGACATCTTCGTCTTATCTCAACTGTAGTGGTGCGTAAACGCATTTCTGCTTTGATCGTCATGAAAGCCGCCTCAATGCGTTGGACTAAATCATCTCTTGTCTCAACTTCCGTGGCGTAGACGAGTTCTTTGGCCCGTCCCCAGACGTAAAAATCCAACGGAGTTAAGTCTGGAGAACGTGGAGGCCAAGGAATAGGGCCATCCCTCCCAATCCATGAGTCCGGGAATGCATCATTCAAGTACTCCCTGACGGTTATTCTCCAATGAGCGGGACAACCGTCATGTTGGAAAACAAAAGACCTGTCTTCACTGAAAATTGGCAAATCAGCTAATAATAAGGGCAACTCTGTTTGCAGAAATTCTAATTCTTGTAAGATTAGTATGTAATTAAATTACTTATTAATAAATGATTATTTTTGTAATAATGTATTTTTTTTTCAATTTCGAGGAAAGTTCCCTATGTAAGAACGAGATAAGAGACTACGTAAGACGTGAGATAACAGTATCTATCTACTAATAGCATGTAATTTATGCGAAAACTAGTGTTTTAAACGTAATATCCAATATCAGCCTGATGTGTCTCGACTACACATTTAGCTAATTATTAAAGATATTAAAAGAGTTTTTTAACACATTGCATACCGTTGGAAAGGGGATAGACTAGAGAACTTTTTAAAATAATTCGAAGATCCCGATCGCTTTTAGTTTTTTTTTTATAGCTATTTAAAGTTGAGTTTTAAGTTCATTTTTTATTTTTCCAAAAACTTTGTGATTTATTAAAAAAAAACTAGATGTAACTGGCAAGTAATTTTAAATTTGATAGAGCCATACAACAGTACATATGTAAATAAAAATGAAATTTGACGACTACACTTAAAACTTTTTTTTAATTTAAGCTTTAATGCTGAGTTTTGGATTTTTTCAAAATAAAAATTAGAAAGTTGTAATAAAAAAACCGGTGTGGCCAAAAATGAGTACTTGAGCCTGAAGCGATAGCAAATGACCTCTTCTTTCGGCCAATTCAATTTGGCAAACGATGCACCAAACACCCTGTATATATATATATATCTATCTATCTATATAAATAAAAAGAGAAGACCCGATTGACTGACTGACTGACTGACTCATCAACGCTCAGCCCAAACCCTTGAACCTAGAAAGCAAAAATTTTGCACAGAGGTTCCCTTTATCAATCATTTTATTATGAGGCAACTGAAAGCCAGCAGAAAAAATACACAAAATAATATAAACAATAATTATAAACTAAACCACTACCACCACCACCAACACCACCACCACCACCACCACCACCACCACCACTACTACCACTATTATTACCATATAACTAAAACTATACACGTAATGTTGTCTGCATCGTAACCGTCCTCGGAAACGTCGAAATACGACACCTTTCGGTCAAAAGTCCTCTTTCAAGAAGCTTAGGGGGAAGGGTTTTATAATGATTGTAGACAATGAATAAGGAAGAATTTCCAGTTAGAATGGTGCCGTAGGGTATCTTCCGACAGGAGGTGAAACGCCGGGGCGTAACTCCGCTGCCGCGAGAAATCACGGTACAGCGGACAGAGCTCCGGCGGGATCTCATGGCGACATGGAGAGTGCGATTGTCGCAACCCAGCGCTGGGCACGCCACAATTGCGGCGATAAGTCCCCTCTTTGAGGAGTGGTTGGAGAGGCGCCACGGCGTCCTCACCTTCCGCCTGACGCAGGTCCTCACCGGACACGGTTGTTTCGGGAGGTTCCTGTTTCGGATAAGGCGGGAGGAAACGCCCGGGTGTCACCATTGTGTGGATCGCCTGGAGGACACGGTGGAGCATACAGTGGAGGTCTGCCCGGCTTGGGCGGAGCACCGCCGTGTTCTCACGGAGGCGATCGGCGGCGGCGATCTCTCGCGTCCAAACCTGGTCCAGGCCATGGTGCGGAGCGAGAGTGCATGGGAAGCCGTCACCTCCTTCTGCGAAGCAGTAATGCTCGCGAAGGAGGAAGCGGAACGCGTGAGGGAGAGGCAACAGCCGCGCCCTCGCGCCCCTAGCCGCCGTAGGAGACGCCCTGGGCGGCGGGAATCGATTGCCGATTCCCGGCCACCGTAGGCGCGGGCTTGCGGACGACGAGTAATGGGCAGCTCGCCGTCCGGTAAGGACCAGGCCCGGGTCGACGGCGCGTTGTGTTCCACGCGCGCCTCAAAGAGATGTCAGCAGTGACGGGGTCAATTAGGCCGATGCCGCCGGGGTCGCGGGTAGTTCGAAAGAGATACCGTGGCCCTGGCACGGGCAGCTGAAGGAACATGGGTGGGTTTTAGTCAGTAAAAGTCTGACACGCCCTCCCGCTCTGCCCAGAGCGGGAGAAGTCATTTGATGATTTCCCATCCACAAAAAAAAAAAAAAAAAAAAAAGGGTATCTTCCGACATCCACGCAGGTGAAGCCGCGGGCAAATAAAGGCACGTTAGGTAATACGAAAGTTAAGAGTCCCCAAAATAGATAAAAGTATCCTTAAGACTCTCTTGCAAAAACTGATATTATTACGCCGTTTTTTCATTAAATTAGACATTTTTCGCACGTCTCAGAACTTATGGGATCCGATCGTGTTCAATATGGATCCATTCAAGGATATTTTTTTATCAAATTGAGGTATTGAGAATGTTATATTCCATTTTTTTCTCCCATAAATTGCCCCCATCAATGCTGTATGGAGTTTTGGAAATGGTTTATGGGAATTTGATCCGTAATATGTTTACGGTAGGAAACATTATTGGATGATTACAATTTGATTGGTATTGATGTGATCCAATTTAGATAATGTGGGAACAATGAATTTTCCAAAATTACATTTTTTTTTGTGCCATTACGTGGATATATTATTTTTTCGCGACATAATCATTTTACGTACAATTTTTTACTGGTAGCAAAAAATATAATTCCATAAGATCTTCGCCATACATATTAAACAAATCGAATTCGGAATAAAATTCGATTTGTAAGTCAATTTGAAAGTCAAATGGTTTTTAATTTGTTGGAGAGATCCAATGAATTTAAAACCACTTGAATTAAAAAAAAAAATTAGACAAGCTGCCCAATTATAAAATACCCAACTGCCAAACTTTTCAAAGGCCATCCAAACAGTTCTTTTTTTAAAAAAAAACTTAAGCTTATAATCTGCACGGATCGCTACAATATCCATGTAAAATCTGGCGAAAGTTTCCCTCTGCGAACTAACTTCACTGTTCAGCCAATTTAAAATTTCACCGTTCCACGAATACAAAGTTTCCGAAACTACTATTTTCTTTGCTTATTCGGAGTATTTCCAGATATTATAAATACTTATTAGATTTGGTGGAAGTTCTGTTAACTGCCAGCGACTTCGTCGAAACACGATTAGCTGTACTGTGCAGACTTCTTTGGATTTTCGAGTAATTTGTTTATTTATTCGAGTGACGAAATTGTTGGTTTCTTAATACCTATTTATGGCTTTGGTATACATATTAACTGTTTTAGCATTTCAGTCTAAATACTTTTCAATGAACTGTACTCCATTTCCAATAAGATTAGACTAAATGTCGAATCTTATTGTCTAAGATTAGACATTTAAACAAACCTTTCTTACAGTCCGTTCAACCGATTTTGACTTCTATTCCGTAGGCTTAAAGATGGCATTAAAGGCAAAAAAGTGGTTACAATACCAACTGTTTATTGCAGCTGCCACTTGTCATGCCGCCAACGCAATATAACTCAAAATCAGTTAAACGGACTGTAAAAAAGGCCTGTTTAAATGTCTAATCTTATTGTAAATGAAATATAAGTAGTTGGGAATTTGTAAAACACTAAAGGCCTATTTCACGATATCCGAATAGCCATTATTTACCGAAAAAATTCAAAAATGGAACAGAATTTGTATGAAAGTATGTTAATAGGAACTTAATCGTAGGTGGTGGGACAGGCCCTTATTAGTGCAATATAATCGATCCGTTTTGGAATCCAACGTATAAACCACGGAGCCTCGGCGTTACTATGGCATTAACATAATTATAAAACTGCTACCAATTATTTATAAATGAGAATAACATAACATCACGCCTTTAATCCCCTACGGGTTAGGCAGAGGTGTACCTAATAGTACACCCACATTTTACCAGTTATGTTTTAAGTCCCATGTAAGGGGCGAGCTTATTGCCATCAACCGGACACAAATCCAGACTCCGCACTGCTACTGAGAAATTCTTGAAGGAAAAACCCAAGAAAACTTTGCCTGACCTGAGAATCGAACTCAGGACCTCATGCTCAGCAGTAGCGCTTGCGAGCACTAGACCAACGAGGCAGTCATGAGCATTGAAAGCAACCAAAACAAGAGCATTCATTAGTTCTGTAGACGTTTAAAATTGTATGAAGGCGCCT
Source organism: Cosmia pyralina (assembly GCA_946251885.1). Lineage (NCBI taxonomy): Eukaryota > Metazoa > Arthropoda > Insecta > Lepidoptera > Noctuidae > Cosmia > Cosmia pyralina. The sequence goes on along the minus strand of OX276354.1, from coordinate 22,858,239 downwards.
GTATTCTTTGTTTCCCCCCTTTCCTTTCTTAGCTAGTAAATAAAATATAAAAATAAATAAAATATCTTTATTTCAGACCTAGAGTCCATAAGTTGTTAGTGGTTAGTAAAAGATTGTGCTTATATACTATGTTAGTGTTATTAGTAGATACTTAATTTCTTTTCATTACTTTCATGATCCAATAACCAGTGCGTTTGGATGGGGCAGTCCGCTCTTCTAACAATCGTTTTCAGGATGCTGTTACGAGTGTTACGCAAGCGTTGCAGTAAGGCTGCAGCAAACATACCCGACGCACTGCAACGCCGCGGCAATTGCAACAGCTTCCTGCAAGCGTTGTTATATTGTACGCGCAGGACGTTGTAGGCTCGGCTCGAATAATAACACCCGCCATTCGAGTAGGACTGACAGAACGCCTCGAATAAAAAATGCGTGAGGCGCAACCTACCCAAAAATAGCATTCGTCATAATAATAAGCAATCACATGTCAAAACCTCCTTATTATTTTCAGAAGATGTCCCCTACCCGACGTCATCGGAATGGTTCGACGGCAGCAACTGCTCGTGGGTGGACGCGGTGTCGTGGGGTTGCAACACCACCATCAACGGCACCAGCACCAACTCCACCACCACTGACGTCACGTCGTTCGTCCTCATGGCTGTTACCTCCGTGGTGCTAGCTCTTATCATTCTTGCTACTATTGTAGGTGAGTGGATACTTTAGAGAAGAGACACCTCGTCGGCCTAGTGCTTGAATGGCCAACCGACCAATTTTTGGGAAAATGCGTTTTTAATTTATAACTTACTGTAGAAAAAGACTGTCTCCACAGCCCCCCTAAACAAAATCCCTTTTCTGCAAGCGTTAACGCCAACGGAAAGATCAAATTGTATGGAGTTGACAGCAGCAGTCACGTGACATCTCTGAAGCTAATGTTAACTCCATACAATTTGATCTTTCCGTTGGCGTTAACGCTTATAGAAAAGGGATTTTGTCTAGGGGGGCTGTAGAGACAATCTTTTTCTACAGTAAGTTATAAATTAAAAACGCATTTTCCCAAAAATTGGTCGGTTGGCTATCCTAGCACTAGGGCGGCGACCTGGTAATCAGAGGTCCCGCGACTGCAATAACAATTTTATTTATCTGTTTAATTTGTTTTACTTTTTTGTTAGTTTTTTGGCAGTTGTGTTTTTTATTTTTTTTTAATTATTTATTTTTAATTTAGATATTTTAGTGACAACATTTTATTTTTTGGAATGTGCTCATCAAGACCTTTAATTTGATACCCATATTGTATTATTTGAAGAAACATTTTTTTTTTCGCTTTTTGAAATGGAGCCGCTTTTTGGACTGCCGCAATATTATTATTTTTTTCAAAAAAAAGTTATAGCTAGTGTCACTTGGGATGATGTAAGGATTCTAATGATACCCCAAACATCCAAATCTGTTCAGGCATTTAAAAGTTATGGTGGAAAAAAAGAACCTCACAAAGGTAATACATGAACCCTGAAAACATTACACTCCTTTTTTTGGCAGTCGTGTAATAATAAAAACTTGTCTGTCTATAATATAATATAGTCTGCTATATAAACATTGGCCCTTATCTAACAAAGACGTTAAAAGTAAATACACCAACACAACACAATACAAGTCATCATCTGCTTGCCTTTTCCCAAATATGTTGGGGTCAGCTTTCAGTCTAAACGGATGCAGTTGAACAACAGTATTTTACATGGAGCGACTGCCGATCTGGCCTCCACAACCCAGTTACTGGGTAATACGACAACCCTTGGTAAGACTAGTTGTCTGACTTTCGGGCTTCTGACGACCCGTAACGACTATCAAACAGATCACAGCCGGGACCAACGACTTAACGCGCTTTCCGAGGCACGGAGGGGTCTCGTTATGTACCAGACCTCCATAACCAACTGGGCAATACGATATCCGTTGGTAAGACTGATTCTCAAACTTTCGGCTTCTGATGACCCGTATAACGAGTTGACTACCCAAAGTATAATCCAACATTTAAATATTGCCATTCGTGAAGGCTGAATTTTGACTGCAGCCAAAGTTGTGGATCACGACGTTAAGTAATTATTAATTAATTTCGAATATATTCCCGTATAAACCCAATTAATGAACCGCCAAACATAAAAGACCGGAATATCGACGCGGAACTTAAGCCTGTAATATAATATCGAACTCGTTTGTGGGCTTCATCGTAAGCATCGATATTTTGATGTTGATGTAATAAATTAATATACTCATAGTTTTGTGTTGCCAAATGCAAATACCAATAGAGCTCGTGGCTAAGTAATAACAGCCGCATGGGTCGATCGATCAGGTTAAGCTACGCTTGCCGCGGTAGGTCCGTGGATGAGTGACCATCTTTAAATACCGAGACCCCCCGAGCCTCGGAAAGCACGTTAAGCCGTTGGTTGCGGCTGACATTTTTGGATCTTTGACAGTCGTTACTGGTCATCACAAGCCCGAAAGTCTTACCAAAGGGTATCGTATTACCCAGTAACTGAGGTCAGGTAAGAAGTCGTCCCATGTAAAATACTGGAATTCAGTTGCATTCGGTTAGATTGAAAGCAGACCCCAACATAGTTGGGAAAAACTAAGCAGGTGATGGTGTTGGGAAATGAATATAAATCTAAAATAACTTACTCTTTATAGCAAGTTCTGGGATTCTGTTTTTAGATAACACTAGCATCAGGTAATAGATCACAGAAACTATAGATGGACTGTGGGAAAGATGACATGGCTAGAAAGGGGGTAGTCACCCCCTTTCTGTCTGACAACCAGTCTTACCAAGGGGTATCGTATTACCCAGTTAATGGGTTGTGGAGATCAGATAGGCAGTCACTCCATGTAAAATACTGGTATTCAGCTGCATCCAGTTAGACTGGAAGCCGACCCCAACATAGTTGAGAAAAGGCTAGGCAGATTGATTTTATCTCGCCAATTCTGAAGGAAACTATGGCAATTTTTTTCTGGGTACCTATGGTTTTGCTGGCTTTAGGGTTTTCAAAAATACATTAAAAAGGGTTTATTCTTCCCAAAAAAAATTGCTACTATAAAAAACACGAGGCCATAATGTCAGTACTTTCGTTATTTAAAGGGAAACCAAAAGCCACCAAAAGGGCACCTAGCTCATGATACCACTATAAAAGTTCGGTTTTTTGGTAAATCTTTCAGACAAAATGTGTCAAATACACACTTCTGACAAAATTAGGATCCTAGTAAACCTTCAATTAATATTATTTCCTTTGTGTCGCGCGTTCAAACACATTTCCACATCCACAACTAACTTCAATTCTGCCGTTATATTTATTAGTGCTAAAGCTTTCGCACTAAATCTGCTTAAAGCTGTTAAGGACCACTTCTTGTTTAAGGAGTCCAGCTCATCCCGCCATCTCCGTCTGGGCCTGCCGCGATGTCGCTTGCCATTAAGGGGATAGGGTCGTTAATGTGGCCCATTGGTCGTCTTACATGCGGCAGATGTGTCCAGCCTAATTCCATTTTAGCGTGACAATTTTCCAATTTATGATGGAACGGATTGTCGTATTCCTAACCTGGTCTGTTAGTTTGTTATCCAGAATACTCCATTCCATAACCCATAGCAAACCTTTATTGTAATTGTGATCACCTCCTAGAGTGGTCTATTCACTGTCCTACTTCTGTGGAAGCTCTTCATCCAACCTTGCGTAAACTTCATTCATAACTATACTCCATTTACAATAAGATTAGACATTTAAACAAACCTTTTATTACAGTCCGTTCAACCGATTTGGACTTCTATTGCGTTGGTGGCATGACAAATTGCAGCTGCAGTAAACAGTTGGTATAATAACCACTTTTTTGCCTTCTAAGAGCGTTGGCTCCATACGGCATTTCATACAAACTTTCAAGTCCTTTTTTAACGAAATGAATGAATCGATTGTAATTAAACTTCAAATTAATAAGCAGGATACATAGGTCTAAAAAGTTAGTTAAGAACATTTTCGAAAAATAGTGCTGCAGCTAAATTCGACCGTTTTTAAATATTCCATAGAAACAGAGATTTCCAATTATCTTTTTTTAAATAAGACATTTCGAAAATGTTCTTAACCTCTCAAAGGCCAACTGCACCCCGTGTGTGCATAAGGAAAAACCCTTTACATAGGTATATAAGCTTATATATTATATACATAAACGATGGAAAAAAAATCATCCTAAGTAGTTGTAAACCTATGGGGTTCGCAACCAACCCCCCTCCCCCCTGGGGTTTTTGGGGCTTAAAAATTAGTATATAATTTGCGTTTGAGCTAACTTTTTAGACCTATGTTTTCTGCTTATTCGTATGAAGTTTCATTAAAATCGGTTCATTTATTTCCATAAAAAAGGTCTTAAAATTGTGTATGATTTTGTTTGTGTGTTTTGTTTTGTTTTTTGTACGGAGCCAACACTCTTAATACCATCCTTAAATCTACGGAATAGAAGTCAAAATCGGTTAAAGGGACTGTAAAAAAGGTTTGTTTAGATGTCTAATCTTATTGTAAGTAGAGTATAGGTATTCTGCAATAATCAGTGGACGGCAAGGCAGGATAGTAACTAGGCATATTATTAAGTAGCCCATGGCAGGCCACAGCAAACTGAACTTGACCGGTTTGAAATAGGACATCGCCCTTGACATTTCTATCATTGGTTTATGTAGGATCCAGGTCAGTTTTATCGATAAATGAAAACCGGTCAAGAGCGAGTCGGACTCGCGCACCGTTCCGATTTCTGAAAAAGTGTAAGAGTGTTTAGAGACATTTTAGTTTTTCTATAATCTTTACATAAACTTCTATCACATAGAATAATTTCAGATTTTTCTCTATGCAAACTTCGGAGATAAGGGGAACGGTATTTTTTTTTACATTTTTCATCAAAAGTCGAAAACTATACTGCCAAAAAAAAAATAAAAAAATGTTTGAGAATATGCAAACAGCGCTCATTCATACGATACCCCACATGCCCTAATAGCTCGACTTCGAATTTTTAAGACCCCCTTTCAGTCCCTGTTATAAAAAAAAACATATATATTTTTATTTCTGTCTTATTTGCAAAATATTTGGGCAAACGTCATCTAAAACTGTTCCAAATTTCAAGTTTAAACATTAGTAGTTCTTGAGATATCCAGCTGTGACAGACAGACAGACTGAGTCGCACCATAAGGGTTCCTTTTTAACATTTTGGTACGGAACCCTAACAATTCATCTTCAAAAGATCAGAAATATTCGTCTTTCAAACCTGGCAAATAGAAATTACCTTACAAGGGAAATAAAAAAGGCTATCAACTCAAAACGCTGACAATACTAACGTATAAAAACGTTATCAAAACATAAAGTCGGACCTTTTCGGGTGCGCTTCGAGATAAAATGTCGTCGCCTTCGGTAGGTTGGGAGGTAGAGCTTACGTCAAAAGTTACTTTGTATGGGAAATTGTTGACTTGCTTCAATTTGATTATTTTGTTTGTATATAATGTATAGGTTTTTTACCTAAAAGTTTTAGAAAACTGAGCTATTTGTGGTTATAGGTTACATCATGATAGAGCGGTCAGCTTTATAGCATTATGTCTAAAATGAAAAATAATATAGACAACACCAGCAAAAATGTTGATTAAAGAATGTCATACTTTTTGAAGTGGTGAAATAATCATCCTCTTCTGGTGTTCACTGTACGTGGTTTGTTAACAATTTCGCAGAATTCCAAAATTCTCCGATTTTATACCTTTCCTCTCAATGCGAAATATGTGATATTTTCCTTCTATTATAATAAGTTTTCTTTATATATAATATCTTTGCAAAAGGGTGTAATTTGTTCAGCCAAGCTTATAATGATCGAAACCTTCAAAGAAACGGCTATCTGATGTCCACTTGAGCATCTAGTAATAGAGGACTTGAGGAAAATATGAGTTTTATAAAGAAAAAATATACCTATCGGGAACGGTAAAAAATACTTCGTTCAAATTTATGTCAAGAATTTTCTTTCGTAAATTGTCTGGTTTTTTGTGTATCGGAGGTTATGTGGTGATATTTCAGATATGCTTACGAGGTCAACTCATCATCTGAATAGCCTTTTCCCAACAATGTCGGGGGGTCGGCTTCTATGGTCTTTGTTTTTTTAATCTCGGAGACTAAATTGACAAGTTAACACAGCATGCATTTTAAACCATAAAAAATATAGGTCATCGCTTGTTTTTTCTTAGAAAATCTAGAATCTAGAAATCTGAAGCTATACCTATTTTTGTGAATTTTATACGATCATACATTCAAACGAAACGCACTCTACAATAGAGTCCAGTTCTCTGGCATCCATAAAAACATTCAAGTGTTACAAGATTCCAAGAATCTTCGTCGCTTCGGCATTGTTTGTAATCACGTGCGAAGTGCCGGCTGACGTCACGGTGCGCGTGCACAGACACAACAGAACAGAACACGCGCGAACAGTCACTCGCACCGTCGTGCGAGTGACTCTTTTTTGTTTAGGGCCGCCTTCGTATTAGCGGTTAAAATATTAAAATTATTAATCAGTTTATTTCAGATAAAATAAATCCATACAATTACAAATTATCAAAATACAGAGAAATAAATTTAAAAAAAAATACCGTTATGATAATGTAAGCCAGTTTGACATTTGAACTTGTCAATTAAGTCTCGGAGATTAAAAAATGCACCATATGAAACTGAAGAGCATGGAACGACTGGGGCAACTAAATTGCGCAATTCTTGGCAATTGTGTTAACTATGTCGTCTCGACACACCGAGTAAATTACGGCTATTTCAAAATTGTACAGAGATATACCAAAAATTACACAAATTTAATTTTTGTGTGTTAGCGCACGTTTATAAGGCGTGCTACTATGTAACTGTGGCGGCGATACGGAGTCATCAAGGAAAAACAAGATCGTCCTTTTGCTGTTCATAAGTTACAGCTTTTATATCGCATCGCCTAACATCTTATAGTAGGTACTGGACCAAAATCCTTTGACATACATTGTTAGTACCCCCAATTTGGCAGTCAGCCAGTATATACAGTCAGAACCAGCTTTCATATCATTTTGATTAGAAAAAAAGTGTACAAAGGACTTTATTACAATAGAAATTTACACGTTGTTTCCTCCAGTTAATTTCCTCGAATTTAGACTATATCCCACTCAAAATAAGGGTGGTAATCGTCTGTGCATGATGGATGTTCCCAAAGATTCGATCTTTTATGGTTGAGAGGTGTTAAATGCGAATTTTGTGAATAAAAAGGCTATTTATTTCGTATTTTCGGTTCTTTAAAAGCGTTTGATGTGTATGTTAAGTTGCCTGGCGGTGATATTTTGGTACTGTTGAGGATCAATATGAAAAGAATTTGTGCGCTAGGGATCTTTAACTTATATAAGGATTTTAGCATCAAATAATAGTGAATATGAACGCGGTAGTAAAGTTTATCCTTAATATTTGTTCAATAATTTATTTACGAAATAATCGCTGTTTAGGATCGTAATTATATTGTTCTTATTTTACAGAATAGTTAATTACTTCTCGTTAGTCGAGAATCTCTGCTCGTGTAAACGCGCCTCTACGCAACTTTATTTATAGAAGATTTTTTTTTACGTGCCAATCTTTTCCATGTCATTTAGATTTTGATTGAGTAATAATTAAGCTTTCTTAAAATTATATATAAAAAATCTATGCAGACCCAGAGCAAGACAGCAGAATAAATCAAACTGCTCATTAATTTGTTTTAATTAAGTAATAATTTAGCTTTATTAAAATTAAATAACAAAATTCTATGCGGACCCAAAAGAAGACAGTAGAATAAAACAAACATTGAAACTGTGTAGCAACCCGCCTGCCGAATTTACGCAACCGATTACGTCATACCTACATTTCGTGAACCGAAATACGCGACGTAATTTCCAGTCAGTGTTTCACAGAACGGTCCTCTGACTGCTGTCAGAATTATATTTATCTGTTTAGTCAGGGAGCAAATGAGTGACCTTTCGCTTTGTATGTACAGATTAACTAATAAAACTTGTTTTTAGGGTTCCGGAACTCAAAAGGAAAAAACGGAACTCTTTTATGATCACTTCGTAGTCCGTCTGTCTGTCTGTGTAACTGTTATCATATTCATATTCATTTATTTGCGTTCCACAAGATAAATTAAGATATTAACAAAATGCTTAGAGCTAAGAGCCATTGTAGACCCTGTCAGGGCACAGCAATAACTATTATTTGATAAATAGCTATGACATATAGTTAAAAAATCTAAATAGTAGAAACTAAAATCAAAATAAATTATGCATGAAAACTGAAAATTACATTCGCATAAAAAGTTAATAGCAATGACATAAATATTTCTAATATGGGTAAGTAGTTTCTTAAAATACTATTATTAGTCTGTGAAGACTCTTTTTCTCAAGAACGCGTGGAGGTATCAAGTTGAAATTAATATCAAAGACGTATTTCTACAGCCCCTTAGAGCTCTAAAACACTCTAAAAAAAATTGGATTACCGAGTTAAATTGCAGTTGGAGTATTGATCGTGATGTACGAGTATATCAATGTATGGGAGAACATGTTTTTCAACAACAATGTTAAGTTTGTTTTTGGGATAAATTCTTTTAACTACGGAACCCTTCATTGTGCGTGGTCCGACATACACTTGGGCAATTTTTTTTTAAGTGCGCGATTTGTGTTGTAAATAAATAAATTGATATTCGATACTTGGCGTATGTTACAGCAAAATAGAAAAATCATGTAAAAAACTTGTGTTAGTACTGCATAATACATACTGCTTATTAAAATGTTATAGGGTTTTGAATTAGGGATTATTGAAAAGCCAAAGAAATACAATACCCATACAATGTTTTTTTTTTTTTTCTAAAAATAGCATTTCACGAAATTTCAAATAAACATAAGAATAGGAATTTCCAAGGCAGTGGCAATTTTTCCTCATAATTACGACAGAAAAATTAATTTAGCCCGAATGACAAATTATTTCATAGACTGAATTTCTTTTTACCATTCGCCTTTTAGAAAGCAAAAAGAATAAAATTAAAATAATAAGAAGCGGCTCACTGCGCTTAACAGTTCTTTTGATAAAAATACGTTTCTTTGTAACTTTCCTAAGACATTTTTAATTATATCGTTTTTCTTGAGTTATTTCGGTAATTATTGCTATCACTAAGCATGTCTTCTCACGAAGGATAAATAATTGTTTTAACTTTGTGAATTTATGATGATTTTAATAAAGTGTCACTCACTGTAGGGTATATAATCTATTCTCTATTCTCATTCCTATTTCGGGGTAAGTCAATCTTCAAATGAGATTTTAATCTTATTGTAACGAGTTTGAAAAGACGATTTAAAAAACTTTTTTACAAAAAAATACAACCGACTTCCAAAAACAACACTACAAAGTGAAAAATAACTTTAATTTGGGAAGTCGGTGTCTGATTAAATGTATTTTCGTTTTTGCCACCGACTTCCGAAATTAAAGTTATTTTTCACTTTGTAGTGTTGTTTTTGGAAGTCGGTTGTATTTTTTTGTAAAAAAGTTTTTATTTTTCACTTTTTAGTGGGTCTGTTTATAATTTGTATAAGTTACAATAGTCTAATGTCAATTGCTCATCACATGTTACAAAATATTGCTTTTCCCGATGCTGGGACGTTAATTGTTGAGGAGTTCTGCTGGTAAGAACCAGGAGAACTCCCCAACAACCACTCACCACACGCATTGTGTGACGAGCGGAAATTGCTTAGCAACCATATTAAAGTAATCGAATCGCAACCCGTGAAATATTTATCATTGAGTAGTTCTGGTAGCCATCTGTGGTCTTCATCATCAGTTCCAATTCACCATGTGGTGCTTTCCGAGAGCAAATGCACGAGCTACTATAAAAAATACCCAAATCGCTATAGGTGTGCCTATAATATTTGAAGAGTTCCTTCGATTTCTCCAGGATCCCATCATCAGAACTGGATTTTGACAAAAATGGGACCATTTGGGAAGTATACCCTTTCCAACAAAAAAATATTTTTTTCAAATCGGTTGGCAAGCGACGGAGTTATGCGCGAACAAACATAAAAAAAAAAAAAAATAGAAACATCCGAATTGAGAACCTCCTCCTTTTTTAGAAGTCGGTTAAAAACGGAGTGTAGGTGTTTAGGGCTGACTAATAATTATCTAACTATAGAAAGCAATAAATAGTGTGAACAAAAGTATTGACTTAAATATTGATAAAACACACACATAATAATGTATTATTACAGGTAAGTACTGTAAAGGCCCGGTACTCGCAGGTCTTTAACTGGGGAGTAACATATAATTAGAACGAGGTCGGGAGACGAAAGGCTTATGCCGTATATATTTATAATAATAACTCTATTCTATTTCTATTTTTTTTTTTTTTTTTTTTATGTTTGTTCGCGCATAACTCCGTCGCTTGCCAACCGATTTGAAAAAATATTTTTTTGTTGGAAAGGGTATACTTCCCAAATGGTCCCATTTTTGTCAAAATCCAGTTCTGATGATGGGATCCTGGAGAAATCGAAGGAACTCTTCAAATATTATAGGCACACCTATAGCGATTTGGGTATTTTTTATAGTAGCTCGTGCATTTGCTCTTGGAAAGCACCACTTGGTGAAGTGGAACTGATCATGAAGACCACAGATGGCTACCGGAACTACTCAATGATAAATATTTCACGGGTTGCGATTCGATTACTTTAATATGGTTACTAAGCAATTTCCGCTCGTCACACAATGCGTGTGGTGAGTGGTTGTTGAAGAGTTCTCCTGGTTCTTACCAGCAGAACTCCTCAACAATTAACGTCCCAGCATCGGGAAAAGCAATATTTTGTAACATGTTATGAGCAATTGACATTAGACTATTGTAACTTATACAAATTATAAACAGACCCACTAAAAAGTGAAAAATAAAAACTTTTTTACAAAAAAATACAACCGACTTCCAAAAACAACACTACAAAGTGAAAAATAACTTTAATTTCGGAAGTCGGTGGCAAAAACGAAAATACATTTAATCAGACACAACATTTAGTCAAACATCCGAATAGAGAACCTCCTCCTTTTTTAGAAGTCGGTTAAAAATATACCACACTGCCAAATCGGAGCCCGGCGGAGCCCTAGCTGAATCTATCTGTGGATATCTACTTATAAATGTAAAAGGCCCAATCTATCTTTATAGAATAACCAGGTTATCCTTAAGAGGATACACCGAAGCGTGGTTTAGCTTGGTGTGTAAATGAAATGGCGTTATGGCTGTTTAGTTTGACGTGCGAGATAGAAGACTCAAGACTCTCACGCGCACTGGTATTTAAACGCGCTTCGTTAAAATGTAGATTTATGACAAATTGCTATACATAAATCAATTTTTAGCTTAGTAAGTTCTTAACTTATTTAAATACCTTCGTTGTATTACCGTATAAAAAAGAAAAAATACGGTGCTCCTTTGGATTTTTTTTTAAACCGTAAAAATTGCAAGTTTCTGTTTTAGTCATTTTAATTTAGTAGAAATAAAGTCAAATAACACATATGAAAAATCCAAATGATTTAACTCTACATTTGGTTTTATAAGAATTTTAAACACACAAAATTATCGATGTATCCCCTTAAACTCTGAGCGGATCTAACTTGCTCTTTCACGAGTTCGGATCAGATGAGAATTTTACAAGTTACCAGTGCGAAAAATAAGCTAAGTCTTCTGAGGTTCTTCTCTATTACTACGCTGCAAACCATTAACAATTGAATATGGAACTATGGTGTAAGCCAGGATAAAAGTTATTCCCCTGTGAAAAATACACTTAAACATTCCCCTGGCTTGACACGCGCTATACTTTTTTTAAACAGTCTTCAAACCCTTCTTCACCTCACCCACAGTCCCCACAGACAAACACAAAAATCTAATCAGTCCTATCCCAGTGTTCCAATCTGCGGCTCGAGAGCACTTCATGCCGTTACAATCGCACTGAACCAGTTGAAACGCCGCTCTACGTAAACCGTAGGGAGTTAAGTGCAAAATCTGTTGTGAGTAGGTCAAGTCACTGTATTACTAAGTTGATGTGTGGTGCCTTTGGAAGCGAGAAATAATCCTTCTTTTTTAAGAAAAAAATCATATAAGTAAATAATTTGTAGAAGTATTGAACTCGAAAATCAGAGGCCAGCACCCTAATTGCGTAACACATTATCAATCGGAGTTGGTTTCATTTTGACACAAATTGCTAATCCATTGCTTCATATGTTCGAAAAATTTGTCTGCTCGACAACGTAAATAACGCAATGAATGTTGGTTGTTCAAGTGTCAAAATGAAACCAACTCCGATTGATAATGTGTTACGCAATTAGGGTGCAGGTCAAAGTGTTGCATGCCATTCCACCTCTGCCCAAAGTGATTTTATGTTATTGACCTGCTAATAAAAGTAAATAAAAGTAAAAAATAAAAAAAAAAAAAATAATAATAATAATAATAAATAATAATAATAATATAATAATAATAGTAATAAAAGTGAATGGCAACCCCCCAGAAACTATTCGTCTTCTATTGGGATGGAGCAAAAAAATGTAGGTACAATTTGCAAATATTGTATTTATAAAATACAGTACAAAACAATATTTTTATTGTGTTTTTGTATTTATTATTTTTGTTTTATTTGTTTTGTGTTTTTTTTTTCTGTCTATCAAGAAGCATCAATGTGAGACGACAGGTTTCTTGGCAGTCTGAGTTTATGTTT